>CM042670.1:32685236-35185236 GCA_023638005.1 Forsythia suspensa | reverse complement strand
AACTTTTTCCAGCAAAACACGACATAAAATGCCAAATCCGAAGAAAAAAATGAGAGAGAAGAAAACTCCGGCAATGGCCTATAACGTTCTTTACAGTGTTAGTGTCTCGTTGTTATCACTCTTCGATTCTTCAAACTTTTGATGCTGTTCAAAATAGTTACTCAAAACATTACATACCAAGAGAACAGCTCATACTCTAAAACACAATTTTCCATTGGCATTTGCTGAACGCCAGCTCAAAGATATCCTCTATCAAGTATGAAAACACTAAAATCACATTAACAACCAAACAGAAGTGATGATTTTTCACAATCTTTACATTGTATAAGCTATTTAAATAACTTGGATAACACAAGGATGGAACTCTTCGTGCATTACTCTTCAGGAAGTTTTGTTTCTTGTGAAAATATGAACTTGTCTCTTGCACCAATGATGTCGGCTAACTGCAAAACTGATGCTTGACATGTGGCACTTATTGGTGACACGACGTCTGGAAGACAAGGTACACACTCGGGGATAAATTCTATCTTGCTGGAAGATGGAACATATAAGGACAGTACAGCCCGACAAAATACAAATCTGCAAGATTGGAATAGTGGAATGGAGTATTCAGTCTCAGCATAATTCTGATAACTAAAATACTGTAAAAGTTCCACAAAACAACTCATCTAGATCAGTTAATCCAGAGAAAGATCCGTACGAATTTCCATAGATTCAGTCTGTAGGAATTTGTCCTCAAATGATAAAGAACACATCAAATGCTATAAAATGCTGGGATCAACTAAGCACTTCAAGAAAACAAAGAATGTAACCACACAATAAAACGTTTGTGATACATCGGCCTGATTCTAGGTGTTCGCTTAAAACTCTGGTAGAAGAACAAGAAAATAGAACTGATACAAGGACATCAAAGCTTATCCAGTATCCTTCCATGTTCACATTTCCAATTTCTGATGTGAAGTAAACAAAAACGAAACACAAATTTGCAACTGGCCTGTGTTTGCTTGTTAATGTACACACTCAAAAGGGGGAAAAGGATGAAAAGGATGTCCTTTAAAATAAAAAATAAAATAAATGGAAAAAAAAAACTGGACAACATTAATGCTTGAAATCCATTAGAAAAATGGAGCTCCACTTTGCATAGTCTTAAATTGAGTCATTTTCCAAGGAAAAAAAAAAGTTGTCATCTTTCATATAATCCCTTCAAACACGTCAGAAACAAGAAAAAATCAACCATGAAAAGTCACATCTGCAGAACTACAAACCTCAGGGTGTCATTCAAATTAAACAACTTAATAGTTTGGCCATTACTTATTACATCCTTGTCCCCATGGGCACTCATTTATAGGACCAAAGGTGCAATATATGCTAACGATTTTTTATATTATTTTCTTGAAAAATTTAAGCACATGTGATGTGATCTATTTGATTGTTTGTTTGCTAATATGCCAAGAATTAACTTTTCAACACATCAACTATAAAGATATACTTCTCAAGGTTTTCATTCTCTGTATCTGGTTTGCTTAATGAAAGTACAATCTCTTTCAAAACATAATCTCCTTCAAAATGGAGAACATAGGTGAGATTATTAATCAACAGGAATCGAAAAGCCACGTTTACACAGAATTACATTCACAGAGGACATACAAAAGCCCTTTGGCATTTGCCTGCCCATCCCTGCTTCCACGTTTATGTTAAGAGGTGCATATTGTCCAGGTCTAATTGGTGTTTGCCTATTCAATGAAAAATACATACAGCAAATATTACTTTTTAAGGAAAAAAAGCTTCCCCAGTATGAGCACCCTATCCTCCCCCATGAAAAGGCTTACCGAGCCCCAAAGAATTATCCACAACGATTCATTACTGCCCAACTGAAACTTCGTCAAATCCATCACTCAATTACCAACAATTCTCAAATCCACGGAAAAATAATGAATGCAGAACAAAACTGCATGAATTTCCCACGGCAAGAGAAGAAAAATTCAAGAAAAACCTTATTTGGAGTTGCTCAGAATCATCAGATGTATAACACACAAGTTTCCGACAGGACATTTCAAAATTAGGCAGTTTGGTCTATAAGTGTTCCACAAAAGCTTCATTACAAGTCAAGGTTATCAATTTTCCTACTTTAGCCATGGATTCACAATTTGCATACGATTCAAAATGGCATCAAACTTTATACTATGAAGACACATAGTGCTATATATATCCAGTAACTTCTCTTTTACATTGGATAAGCATAATACCTTAAAAGGAGTCTCCGTAGAAACAGATCACTCAAAATTTGAGCCCAAATAGGATCAAGATTGTCAGATGCAGCCAATGATAATCCCCATTGATTCAATGATGAGTAAAGCAGCTTCTCAGCCTTATTGTACATGTCCTGCCACCATAGTACATTTTTAAGCCAACGAGTAGTTAAAGAACTGTTAACTTGCAGCAGTAATAACCACCTCACCATCTCAATATCAGAGCCAGTAAATCCAAGCAAGAGAATGAAAGACTGCAAAGGAGCTGTGAGAAAACTAGTGAACGGGCTTCCACTAGGCTGACGAGTGGAGTCTATAGCAGGAATAGGCAATGATGTGGCTGGAGATAGGAGCATGGCAACTCGTTCTCCTTTTTCTGTGCCACTAATAGCCTGTCCATAATCAATAAATATTAGCCAGAAGTTTAACCCTTCTATACAGTAGGGGAATGCTACTCTAGTCTTAAGTAGAAACTTAAATTCATACATATAAATTGTAAAGGGTTCATCGAAATAGTTTTGACATAGAAACCTTTTAATTGCAGTAATTAATATAATGCAAAAATTACAAGAAACGCCAAATGATCTGTTACCACAATACAATAAGATATATAAGATATCGGCATAAGTTGGCTGAAATAGAGTTAGTTTGGCTAAAGAAACTATCCATATATAACTTTCTATAAAATAAAAGCATAGTGGATCCTTCTTGCAAGCAAATTTTAAGCCAATTAGTAACCACGTGGAATTCTAAAATTACAAGAAATGCCAAATGATCTGTTACCACAATACAATAAGATAGATAATATATCGGCAAAAGTTGGCTGAAATAGAGTTAGTTTGGCGAAAGAAACTATCCACATAAAACTTTCTATAGATAAAAGCATAGTGGATCCTTCTTGCAAGAAAATTTTAAGCCAATTAGTAACCTCATGGAATTCTGTCATGTTGTAGGTCATTATAAGCGAAACTAGTGATTATTGAACAGAAGCTGGAATTAGTAAGATACTTGCCTTGAATGCTTTACTACTGTCACTGTCAATTATAAGAAAAAGGGGCCTTCTTGTGAAGGGCAATAAGTCACAGGGATATATGCAGTTCATGCCTGGGAAAAAAAAGAATAAAAGAACATAATATGCCTTAGCATTTACAGCCTTCAGTTGAATAAACGTACGAAAATAGTGATTTACCACCTCCATTTCCACGAGCCCCGATATGTAAGCAGTCAGCACTCTGACCAGAATGAAGATCTGCATTATCGCATCCAGAGCTAGTTGGATATGCAAAGGTAGATTCAGAGTTGATGGAATGAAATTGAAAGCCCCTGACAATATTGTCACTATAGCCAATAGAATGCACAGCACGAGATGGAGACGACAGAGTATGTGCACTACTTCCTAGAGCGTAGTCAATGGTTTGTTTATCATGTCCGACCAAAAGAGATAAAGATAAACTCAGCTTTAAGAAACAAAGAGTATAATTCCATTACCTGAAGCTGATAGGTATATTAGGAGAATTCCATCAGGGGCAAGCTCCTCACACACTGTCCCTAAAACCTAAATACAAGCATAAATGTCAAGGAAAGGTTTGTGCAAATAACACTATGTTTACCTAAGAATGATTTTGAACTTGGTATTCGTGGCCTACAAGAAGCCTATTTTTTTCAGTTTGTGCCTTATAGAAAGGTAAAACTGTGAAAGAGCGTCCTCAACCAAGTGCTCACCAGTCACCATACCCTCAAAATTTTCACTCCACCTATCTAGTTGATAAATTTACAGTCCGTTTGATGTGGATTATAAACTAGTTTATTTGACCACAATGGTTTATTTGACAAAAAAATTTGCCTTTGTAGCATAATATTTTTGACAATTCTTGGTCAAATAAACCATTTTGGTCAAATAAATCAGTTTATAATCCACACCAAAAGAGATCTTAGTAAACCTGTTGTTTAACTGTTTAAGCTTTTTGATGAGGTGATTCAAATGGTACCATAGCAGGCAAAAGTTATGAGTTCAAGTCTTGCTTTTGTCCATTTATAAAAACTGTGCATGTGTTAGACCTTTGATTAAAAATGAATTCAGCCTCCATGTGCACTGGTGTGTTGAAGATAAATTTAAATAAATAAATGCGTCTCATGTTTGACAATTTAACTTTTTAGATGAGGTGGTTCAACACAACCCAAATATGCCCCAAAAATGTAAGCACATATGGAAGCATTTTACAGGCCACAATAGTGTCACAAGATAATGTACGGATGTAGGCAAACTTAGTGTAGACATCACATCTGGCATTATTTGCACAAAGTGCTGTGCAGAAGTAGAAGTTTTGTTTAACATTTTTGCCAGTGCGTCAGGCACTAACCCTCTAATTTAGCTCTGCAAGAAACACCCAAAGGAAACAAGATTTGCAACATTCTACTTCAATAAATTTCCGTGGCATTTGCATAGTTCCACAAAATAAAATCCAGAACCAATTCTCTGGTAGCATATGAGAGGAATTACCATACGGAAAACTTTGCAGAGGGTGAATACTCACAGCCAAGAAATGGGTCACAGATGGTCTATATAAGACAGCTTTTCGTGGGTTAGGCGCCAAAGTAGGATCCGTTATATCTTGATTAACACGATTGGACCCCGGAGTCCCATTTTGACTAGCATTAGTTCCATTTCCACTTGATGTATCCGTGTTTGTCTGGTAAAATAAACCACTGGGTTCCCACTCCAAGCTTTGTAGCATTCTGAAAGTGTCAAGGGTGAGTTCTGAAAACTTGACCTGATCAAGAGATCAACAACGAAGATGAACATGTGACATACTATGTTTGACAAGTCTACCCAAAAAATAATATCATTTTCAACAAGTGCTATAAAACAGATAAACTAGAAATTAAATACTCAGATCTTTTATTACTGCTTCCAGTTTTAACAATAATACAGCAACAAACAAATTTACCTCATTGGGATGATAGCTGCATAACAATGCATCTCTTAGTTTAAGCTTTCTTGGTGCGTCCACATGGGGTAGACTATTTGGTTGAAGGTCCAATACAACGCTATATCTCAAAGGCGTGACGTTCATAAAAGCTGTGTCAGCTTTCAGAAATTTCACTATTTCCTGAATTACTAGCTTCCATTCTTTGAAGTCAGTTTCCTGGAACAAGACCATTTTAAAAGTCATTCAGCTATAGAGGAAATTTGTTAAGAAGGGCCTAAGAGAAAATGAAAACTAAGCCTTCTTTTTTTAGTCAATTATTCACAAATCCAAATTTGTACCTCTATCTAAAGATAAATAATTTCCCCTTATTTTTCAAGAATTTCTCTTTATTTTTCAGATTTCTACCCAAAGCACTTGTTGAAGTGATTCAGAAGAGAGTGAATGTGAAAAATGGATTTATGGAGTTCTATTTATGAGGTTTTGTACCTATGTGAAGGGAGGGAACATATAAGTAAGAGAAGAAGAATAAAATCTATACACTTACAGATTTCACATCAACTCGCCCAACTCTCCCACACTGTTGAGTTCGGAAAGTTGACCCACCACTATTACTGTGAGGCAATTTCTAGTAACGGTAAATTACAGGATTTGTCAATTTAAAGTAAGAAGAACACTATTTTGACAAAAACACTATAAAGAAGACTATTTTGTCATCTTGGCCTTCAAAATAAGGCCTTTCGAAAAAAATTCCCCTTCAACGATATCCAATCATATATGAATGGTAGAGCTTTTGTCAACCATGATCAATAAATAAAAAAGGTCAAAATTTTAAGATCCCTCATGAATAAGAAAATTACAAGTCACAAAGAAACGAACCATTCTTCAATGAAAACGACACACTAATATCCCTCAGACTCTTCAAAAAGAATTTTAGTACCCATGTTGGATGCTTACCGGTTGATAAGTACAGGGTAAGTTTCCAATATTTTGCATTTATTGAATTGAACAACATATCAAAGTAGGATCACTTGATGTTTTTCTACTCTAATATATAGAGCACACATCTGCATGCCAGCAGCCAAGTCCTGTACCAAAGTCCATGTAACAATGGATGTCGCTCAATGGCGTCATGACCCTAAATGCCTTAAACACTAAAAAGTGATTTCTATGCAGAATAAACTACCAACACAAATAATTCAATAGTTAAATTTGGACAACAAAAAACAGATTCCTTCATAATCCATAGCATATCATAGTTCACAAAATATTCGCTCACTGTTGCTCATATGCTAGTAGGGTCAGAAAAGCACCAGTTGGCAAAACTGATCATATATTGTCAATCATGAACGGGGATTGTAGTTTCACTAGTGGAAACTAGTTAATAAGAAAACAGAGCATTTCCCTGATGGTGTCTAAAGACCGCAGGTTATGTTATTATCAAACTCGGCAATGAGCATTTTCCTTGTTATAAATTATAAGACACTTTCTACTAATAATAAATCTTTCACCTCACCAGATATTCTATTCCAAGACATTGGTTTGCACATACACTATTATAAGCTCTAGTGAGCAATTACATCACCAAGCAATACCTGATGAACCCGACACACCTCTGGAAAACAAGCATATCTATGTAATATATACAGATATACATGCAAGCACGTGCATGAATGCATGTAACATATATGCTATTTGTATAGATGCACAGGCTTGCATACACATGCCTGCATACATTTGTGTAACTTGTGACATGTGAATCGAGAAAATAACCTGGAATGTCCTCTTGCACTCGTCAAGCAACATCTTGAGCTGATTCACCAGCTGATACACCACTTCTCGCCGATTCAACACCAAACAAACTGTCAAAAACCGAGCAAGAAACCTCATCTGCTTGCTCGCAAGATTGATATCCTGATACAATCCTTCCTTAAAATACTCCCTCGTCAGTATTGCCTCATAAAATATGTATGATTCCGACAAATAACTGGCCTCACTTGTCCTCATGTACTGCCCAAAATAAAGCTGACCAATCCGAGATGCAATTTCCCCAATCTCCCATCTCTTCAACCCTGCCTCCACCAGCTTTTGCCGATTCTCTTGTTGAAACTTCCATAACTGGGTGTAGACCTTGAAGACTTTGTAAAAGTACGTATCATACCTAGTAAATCATTAAAAATAACCACCATCTTAGAATCCCATTTATAAAATTAATACAATTCAAATGCTGATTCTGTAACCAACATTTATACCGCCTATTACATGACTATAATAGAAGTACAACATTGAGCTAAATTAAGTATATTATCGTAACAATACAAGAAAACCAAAAGTTATTTTACCCCTTCAAATTAACCTAAAACCCAAAAGTAAAATTAAGACTTTTGGATGTCAATTTCCATTTACCGGGTGCGTTGATAGTAGGGCAAATCACGAATCTTCGAGAATTTCTTGTCAGCCTTCGCCACTAAATTCCAGTACAATTCGATCACCGAAATACTAGAATTAGATACGTTGCTAATATTGGTCTGATTTAGCGACATTTTAGTTTCTTCCTCTAGTAATTGATTTCTTCAATTGGCAAACTCTAACTTAGAACACCATTTTTGCTTCACGCTAGAAGCTAAATACAGTAGCAGTGAGCAGTTAAAATTTTCGGGGGAGAAGAGACGGGGTTCGAGAAAAATGCAAGAATTTGGCCAAAGAAGAAAGAATTGGGAAATGCAGTTTATGCCCGGTTAATTTGGAAATATTATTGTTTGACCAAATTGGTGGCATAATTGTAAGTTTGGTGAGTCTAAGAAGGGTAAAGACAAAACGTCCCTACCTATTGAGGGTATTGTGGAAAACGTCCCTACCTTCAAAATTTTTAGATTTTCACCCTTACCTCCTGGATTTCCAAAACAAAACATCCTTATCTTCAAAATTTTGGCATTTTCACCCTTACCTACTCTGGATTTCGCATGCAAAACGTCCTTCAATCCAAAATCACCATTAACTTAGGGGTAAATTAGTCCAACCATTTTTTTCATATATATTACTTAACTTTTAAAATTGGAGGGCTTCCCATGCAATTTCCAAAATTGCATGGTAGCCCCGTCCCCAAATCTCCACGGTGGCGCCTTTTCTCAATCCCCCCACCCCCACTTTTGAATTTTCCCCACCTCCATAACTCGTCCCACCATTCGTGGTTGTACTCCTAAAAACCCGTCTCTCTTTACCCCACCGCCACCACCATTGTTCGCATTACTACCATAAACACCATTACTACTTTCCCCAAAATTTTAAAAATATCATCGAGAATCCAAAAATTTAGGGTAAGTGGACGTGTTTCGATTCCAAAACATGATGTAAAATATGATGTTGTTGGGGTTCTTGAAGGTAATTAAATGTGTGAGAAAATATTTGATGTGCATTTTACTTGGGCGGGAGGAGTACCAAAGAGAGGCAAGAAGAGCAAGAAAGGCGACATTCCAAAACATTTTCCGTGAATTCGACCGAATCGATGGCGAGGCGTTCAATATTCCGTCCAAACTGTGCGGAAGATGCAGAGTGAAGAAAATCGGAGAGGAATCATTGTTAATGTTCGGGAAAGAATGGGTTTCATTAGGCACGATGAAGAACAAGAACAAGAACAATGGGGTGGACAATCCGATATGGCATAGAAGAAAGTTATTGCACCATGAAGATGGGACCAACATCGAAAACCGCCGAGATATCGATATTTACTCGAGACAATTTGGAAAAGTGAGCGTTGTTGACGGGCATAAGCTTCCTCTCCTTAAGTACATGGACATGAGTGCAGAGAGGCCGTCTATACCGTGTAAAATATGCCTCAAATCTTCTTGTTTCAAAATCGCCGGAAAAATTGGCCAACAAACTTGTTATGTATGTCTTGCGTAAGCGCATTTCAAAAGCGTTTCTCGAAATTCTTTCGCCAGCCTATTTCTCGAATCGGTTGGGGATGGGGGCTGCCATGCAATTTGGAAATTGCATGGGAAGCCCCAATTTTAAAAAAGTAATATATATGTGAAAAAATGGTTGGACTAATTTACCCCTAAGTTAATGGTCGATTTTTGGGTGAAGGACGTTTTCTTGCAGAAATCCGATAAGTAAGGGTGAAAATGCCAAAATTTTGAAGGTAAGGACGTTTTGTTTTGGAAATCCAAGAGGTAAGGGTGAAAATGCCAAAATTTTGAAGGTAGGGACGTTTTCCACAATACCCTCAATAAGTAGGGACGTTTTGTGCTATTTACCCGTCTAAGAATTATTGGATGTTTGGTACTATTCAAATTAATTTTTAAATCTTAAGTGGGAATAAATTGTGATTTTTATAGAGTAATTATAAATGTAATAAAATATATAAACTAGTATACCGTTTTTTTTTTTTGCGGTGGAATTTGAGTAGTAGAAGATTTTAATGGATTGAAGAGTTGAGAAAATGAGAGAGAGAGAGTTTTGTTTGTGGGGAGTTTTGGTTTTAGTTTTGATGAATATGGAGAAATTGAGGAATTGAGAGAAAGATATGAGTTTTGGTTTGAAAAGGCGAAGGCGTAGTGAGGAACAAAGAATTACTTTTTTGTGTACTTGTAGCAGAGTAAATTTTATAAAAAAATATATTTAATCAATGTGCTCAATTTAAGTATGTAGCAATAGTTTGACACTAAGAATAGTTCCTCCTCCAAACCAATATGGTTACAGGGGGGGCTACTAGTGGTGTAAAAATCAAGGTTCTAAAAAGTGTAAAGTGTAGTTAAGCGTCGAGACCAGGCTTTAAGCTTTTTGAATCTAGGCGAGGCTTATGCGGCGATAAGACGTGAGCGAAGCGTGAAAAAACGTTTTCTTATTTTTAATATTATTTTAAATATTAAAAGATAAAAGATAAAAAAATATTTTTAACTAAAAAACGTGCGTCTAGGAGAGTCTAGGCGCGCTTAGACGTGACTCCTATGCGCGCGCTTTTTAGTTAAAAATATATTTGACCAAAAAAGTGCGTGTCTATAGCCTAAACGAGACGTGGAGGTCACGCCGCACGGCCAGTGCGCAAAGAGCGCTTTTTAGAATCTTGTTAAAATAGATAAATAGACTCAATCCATTTTCAACATATTTGGCTTGTTAAATATGATTTTTAAAATTACTTTTTTTATTGATACTTTTTATTAAAAAGAAATTTTGAAATCAGTACTCTTCGAGAGTGCCCACCAAATTGTAACACTAAAAGTGTCATCCTTTCTTTCTTGCCACGTTGAAGGTGACAAAAACAGTAACGCGATTTTTCTTTACGATTCTAAATTTAGGTCCTCAATGTTGGGATAGGTGCCTTAGTGTTAGAATAATACTATAATAATATACATTTTTTAGTTTGTCATATTAAATAAATCCTGCTTATTTAGTTATGTTGTTTTAATATTTATTGCATTTATGATATTTGACAATGCAATTAAATGAGATTAACAATATGTTTGGTATAAATTCTTTTAAACTTTTTTTTTTTTTCTAAACTCATTTCCAACCACGTATTTCATGGATCCACAATTTTCATCAATGTATCAACCATACATTTTACTAACTCTTTTCAAAATCTCTTAAAAAATTAAATAATTTTAATCTTCATCAAACAAGCACTAAGTGCCTTCAATCACTTTGTGATGCAACGAGTCAGATACTTGAGTAGTAAACGCAGACATATGTGACTCATTTTCGATCAAGAATTGATTTGTCTTAGACTGGTAAACACAATTTGGTATTTTGTTCTAATAAAGTCATATAGTCAATTACTCTACGAATTGAGGTACACAGTTTGTCTTGATCATGACGATCGTACTTTGAGAATGATGACTGGTGATACTAGTTCATATGAGAGTGTATTGGACAAACCGGTGTATGTAATTTAACTTCTATAGCACGGCCGTGTGCACAAATTAATCTCTAGGACTGACTCCCTTACTTGTGTGTGTGTGTGTGTGTGAGTGAGAGAGAGAGAGAGAGAGAGAGAGATTGCCTTTTCTTTGTTCCTCTTGTGTGAGTTCATTCTAAATCAACATGGTCTAGGTTCTTGATTTGGTTTTTTTGTTCCACTCACCTGTATAGTCAATACTTCGAAGAATATCAAAGAAGACTTAGGAATTTGAAGCTTGAAGAATCGAGAAAAAGATTGGAATCAGCAACAATTTATGCTGAAATTCAAAATTAGAATTAATCACGCTTCAAAGATAATTCTGCTAATCTTCTATATAATTAATTTAGATTAATTAGAATACGAAAATGATTATTTAGTCAGACCCTAATTCTGTAGACTTTTAATATAAGAAATTGTTGTGATGCTATCTCTAATTTCTACAACCTAAATTTCAACACTCAATGCATAGGTGTTTTTCTCTACTCCTTGCCTGCCTCTTATCAATCATATATGAAAATGCCTTTATGTTGTCCACTGACAAAAGTGGGTTTCTATAACCAGTTTTCTTGAATATATTCTTCTTTATGTAATGGATAAAAGCTTTAGATTTTTCTACTTTTTCATATTCTTCTAAAAAGTCATTTGTCTATTTTAAGATTCTTTGACACAAGATTTTGAAATGCAATATCAAAATCATAATATTACTCGTTTAATTATATTCTTGTTTTTTCGTTTATACCATAGATCAGATCTCATGTCTCATTTTTATTGTTCTTGTAGCTGTCCCTCAAAGAAATCTTGACACCATCGAAGATTGTAGTGAAGTTTAAAGGTCTAGCAAGCATTCGAACCTGACATTCATCGATTCCCGTGCTTGTTCAATCAATGAAATTAATTTGTTGTTGATGTGACGGGTATTGTTTCCTTCTATAAAATGTTCATGACCTTGATTGCATAGTTTAGGGATTGGGTAATCGGGGCATGGCCATTCTTCGTTTGTGTTCTACGTTTCTATCTTTGAAAACTCAAACGATGCCGAAATAGAGAATAGAAGAAGAGAATGATTTCTTGTTAAATTCCTAATTAATTTGTTGAAAAAACTGCTGCAAAATAAATAAAATTTTCTTCCATTTTCACCTCCAAAATCTCACGTGTTCCAAGGAGCTAATCCATATCATGGCTTCTAAGTTAAATTTCTCAACTCTTAGAAGGTGCAATCAATTATACATCAGAGAAATATATTACAGATATATTTAAATTTTCGAGAAATTTTATTCGGTGCTCTTGTAAGCCATACAATAAAAAACTACGTTTTTTTTTAACACAGAACACTTATTTGTATATTTAGATGCCACTACTCTATTTACATAATATCACTACGTTAAGACTGGGTTTGTGGCTTATAACCACTTAAATACCCTCTTGACAAATAAGTTTTAAGGTTGAGTTCTACAAAAAATATTGTAACAATTAGTATTATAATAGACATCATTATAAATATGATCTTCATTGTGGATGGAACGAGTTAGGGAATCTTACTTTCAATAAAAATTGGTCTCACAAAGTTACCAAATAAGAATATGAATCACATGCACATCGAATAAGAAAAAGGGAGAGAATCTCACATTGCTAAGTTGAAGTTAACTTGTAAACTTATAACCACTTAAAAACCCTTCCGTAACAAGTTAGTTTTAAGAGAGGATTTTATCAACATAGTTGGGTCAGCCACCTAATTTGAGCTATGTAATAAGTTTTGATAAACCATATATGTCACCAGTTCAAGAATTTTTATCTTTAAGTAATAGGCATTTCTTGTGTCACTCTCTTCTGTGGGGACAAGTGCACAATATTTTTGTGCTTCTGCAAATCTGATGCACTCCACACGCTCAGATTCATCAACTAACTTGGACTGTAGTATAGAATTGATTGATAATTTTCTCTACAAACACATCTCTTTGGTCAACAAACCATAATCTCTTGTGAACATTAAAAGCATCAAAGTAAAAGCCAAAAATATAAAGCAAGAATATGAGGAACAAAGCCAAAAAGAAGAAGAATATGTAAGAATACATCGACATTCACCTTCTCTTTACCTTTCTTCCCTTCCCTTCTAAACCCTCTTAGTTTTCACCCCACCCCACCCATGACTGGACAAGCTCTCGACCAGATCGTCTAAATTCCCCTTCCCCTTTTCTTCTCCTCGAGCTTATCGGTAGAAACGAGTCATTTGTGGCTCTGGTGGTCACTACCCCACCCCCTCAAGAGGATGGTAGTATAGGCTATTGAAAATCTTATTAACAGTAATATAGAGTTCTTGGGCATGGGGTCTGTTGGAAATCCAAATCCTTGGGCACCTTATAGTTATAAGGACTGTTCACAAGGAATTTGTAGCATGTATTGTCCACAGTGGTGCTACATAATCTTCCCTCCCCTCCTCCGCCATTGGAAGATGATTCAGGGACGCCTTTCTCCCCTCTGATTATCGCCATCATTGGCATCGTGGCAAGCGCTTTTATTCTGGTATGTTACTACACCATTGTCACAGGATATTGCAGGCGAAGAAATAATCTGAATACCGGTGTGGAGTTGGACGAAAATCGTGATGAAATGAATCATGATCAGTGGCAGGTTACTTCAAATGGATTGGATGAGGCACTTATTAAAACTATCACAGTTTTTAAGTACAAGAAATGTGATGGCCTAATTGAAGGGACTGAATGTTCTGTTTGTATAAGTGAATTTCAAGAAAATGAGAGTCTTCGACTACTGCCAAAATGTAGCCATGCTTTTCACCTTCCCTGCATCGATACATGGTTAAAATTTCACGCAAATTGTCCTCTTTGTCGTGCCAATGTTACTTCGACGAATTCAGAACCTCTATCTACTCCGAGTTCTCAAAATTTACCGGCTCTCAATTTAGCATCTCTTGAAATTCGAGGCTCGGATGATTTAATCATGGTGGTGGATGATCATGATCGTGAAAGTAATCATCAAGACGAGGTGGTTGTTAGCCTTGGTAGTGATGATACTCGACCAAAGAGCCCACGTCGAGTTAATACCAATGCAGAGGATTCCGAAACAAGAAATAGTAACATTGCAAGTACTAATGATCATAAAGATATTAAAATTTTTACAAGATCAAGTTCTTTAGGTACATTTTCGTGTCAAAATGAGCTTTCAACTGCTGAAATTCTGCGAATCGAAGAATGTGATGAAGACATACAAATGGAGAAATGTCAATCCTGGAAGGAAACTGGTTCCTCGAGAGGATTTCCAGGGAAAGAAAACAAGTCAAATAATAGTCCAGTTGCAATGAAGAGATCCATTTCCACTGGCAGATGCATGTGCACAGTTCATGACAAAGGCAAGAATTCTATAATCCCTCATTGAATATACATATCTTTTACTGAGAATAACTCTTTGTAAATTGTCAACATTTACCAACATAAATGAAAATAATGAGCTGATTTTTCCTTTTTATAGTAATGAAGAAGAAATTTTAGTATAGCATCAAAAGAAAATTGAATGAACAAAATTAGTGCTTTAAACAATCCATCTTGCCCTTTCAGTCGAAGCCGAAACAACGTCGGCACTGACCGGGATATCATGTCCAGTGAGTGACGTGATACTTTTAACACATTTGACAAGTTGAATTAAACAACACTCAATAGTAATAAAAAAGAAAACAAAGTTTAAAATATTTAATATTATACTCTTTACTACGGTCTAATATTGTATATCGAACGGATACAATAATTTACTATTTTTGATGTCTTACATGTTAGGTGAGTTATTTTAGTCCAATGGGAAATGATTATAGGAAATTCTTAAGTTGTTTTTAGGCTCAAGTTTGTGGTATGATTTCTTTATCTCTACATCTCCTACCCTTTTCCACTCAATAGGTGCAATCAGATAGAAAGTCCAAATCAACACTCAATTTGTAGAACAAAAATGATATATCAAACCTAAGTGAGATTGAATTTAGCTATCATTACCTTCTTTTTACCGACATCTTTAAGTTATCAAAAGAATTCAAATTCAATGTTACATTTAGTGTACTGTATTGTGTCAATTATATTATATCGAGTAATATTATACGTACAATTAAAATCCAGTATTTTATTTTGATGTAAATTTTGTTAGATATAGTATTAGTTACCAAAAAAAAAATATTATGAAATATATACGTACTCACAGATTTAGTAAAATTTTCGTTCACATTATTTTGCACCGAATACATTTTCTAAAACTCTTTAGGGCCCGAAATTTAGAGTATCCTAACTTTGCAGAAAGTTTGATGTAACGAAGTTCCAATTGCCAAACTTAATATACATCATTTTCATCTTTCCATTTCTCTAAATGCAATAAAATAATATTTAAAATAAAATAGAGAAACTATGTTTTTGAAAATGCACAAGTAATGCTAATTGAGATGAAAAACAATGAACAAGGTAAGAAAAAAAAACACCTTTTATGTTGACTTGTATCCAATGATGTAAATCCCGAGCCGAACGTTGATTTTTGCTATTTATCATCATTAATTAGTTGTGATCATCATTACAATAAGTAAGAGTGGGCCCTTAATTCATTGTCAAATGGAGTTGTGATGCATTAAAACCCTTATTCATTGTTTAATCGAGTTGTGATGTATTTACATTGGACAATGAATCAAAGTCCACTGTTACTTAGACTGGTGATGATCACAATTAATGATGGATATCATTATTTTTTTGAAATGATAATTAAAAAAATGCAATATGTTGTAGTTTTTCTTTTAGTCAAAATTTTACATTTGCCAGAATTATATTTGAAAATTTCACATCACACAGTGATATTCCGTATTATATACTAAATAAGTCCGGATATAATTAAAAGAGAGATGCGTTAAAATATTTATTCGTTGTCATATTCTGCCTAGCTAGAGTGAAATTATTTAAAAATTAAGGTAGTCCAAGTTATACTAGGGATGATTGCAATTTTTACCCATAATTTCAAATACTACATTAGTGTTAAAAACAATATTAATGGTCGTGGTTCAACTTTTAGCTTCATTTTGTTTTAAGCGGGTCTTAATTTTATTGTTAGTTATAAATGGATTGTTGAGCTTAAACATTTGTCATAATTGAGTCACTTTGTTCATGTTCGTTAATTTGATTAGTAGAAAAGTTGATAAGACAATGTAATTGATAAAAAATGTCAATGACAAGAACACATCACCAAACATGTTAAAATTATCATATTGAGTCACAAAGAGAATGTGGGGTGGGGTGGGGTGGGGTGGGTGGGGTGGGGCGGGGCGGGGCGGGAGAAGAGGTCACTTTTTTTTTTTTTTTTTTGTTAGACATATTTTGAAGGTCTTTTTTCCTTTTTGTTTATCTTTCTTATTTTTTATTCTTAAGGTAACATACATTAGATGTTATTGTACTAATACTAGAATTCAATTGAATAAAAAAATATATTTTATTTCAATTTATTAATATACCTATTATTACTTTGCCATGTGTTTTGTGATGTGTATCTATGTTGGCAACATTTTTGTCATTTAGACTCTTAACTCAACTTTTTCATTAGTCAAATTAACTAACATGAATAAAGTGACTCGATGAAGTTTAAAAACATACATGACATTTAGCTAACATGCCACATGTTTGACTTTGCTTCGTTAGTACAAAAATGCAAGAAACTAGCTATTTTGACAATATCATATATTATAGTGTAAAAACAAGATAAAAAGATCACGCACAAACAAAAAAACCTCCAATTGGGGGTTAAACATCGCTGAATTTTTCTAAATATTTCTCAGTTATCATTTTCAAAATGATGAAGTTATAACGTTTTGATATGTTAAATATTAATTCGAAAAAATTTTAGAGTTTAATGTCAACTCGAAAATATTTGAAAATTTTCAATGACAACTTAAAAAATTTTTAAAGTTCAATAAAAACTAGGAAACATTTGAAAAAGTTTAGTGGCAACTTAGATATTTAACCCAAAATGGGGTCATTATTTGACTATAGAAAATTTGATTCCACGTCACTATACTAAAATTTTATTGGATCACATACTTTGATCTGTGTTCAATCGAGCTATTTTTTAAAATTTGGAGACATGGCCTAAATGTAGAGCATTCTACTTCTAAATCCAAGCTAATTACCTATTATTTCTATTAAAAGCACATCATATTATCTGGTTGATTTGGGTATCGTTAATTGAAATGTATTAATATAAGTGGGTTATTAGTTATTTTGAGAAGAGGAAATTAGATAAAATATCAAGTTTGAATTGCTTTTTGAAAAATGTCAAACTTTGAAATTTTTTAGCCAAATAACCAAAATTGAAAAAAAAAAAAAAAGAAAGACAAAAATACGGTTAACAAACAATCAAAATTTTAATTTTTATCATTTTCTTTCTCCAATTTTACCATTTCACACTACTAGCCCATATTATCTCGCCCATTTTCTTTCTCTTTGTCGAATTCTACCATTGTTATCGTAGAAATCAAAAACATTGCAAGATCAATCATCCACCACCGCTTTAACTGCCACCGCGACGCCGCCACCATATGGTCGCTTCACTTACGCATTCACCCGACTGTTTTTTACCTTCATTCAGTTGAATTTTGGACTAAATAAATTTTTAATTTTACTCTAAATATATTTTTGTGAAATTATTGTTTATTCTATATGTTCACTCAATTGAATGTTAAATTTCATCAATTTTTTATGACCCATTTAATTTGATATTTGAAATTGTTGATGATACACATCGATTTATTTTCTCATTTTCCAACAGTCGACTGTTGTGGGTGAAATATTATTTCATGATTATAATTTGTAGGACATAGAGCAAAAATAAATTGGTGACCCATTTGCAAATGAACAAAAGTCAACGGAACTGATAGCCAACTTTGAGACACTTCCTCATATTCTTTTATGAGAACTGCTGATTTTTTTTAAAAAAAAAAATTGATCTGTATTTTCATTTGAACTTTAATTTTTTTTGATGTTATTTCGTGAGCCGTCGATTTTTCTAAAAAAATCAATTGTCGATTTTTGATTGATCTGTAGATTTTATAAAAAAAATTGACGATTTTTCAATTCAAGTGTCGATTTTTTTTGGAAGGTACTTTTATGAACTTTCAATTTTCAAAAATAAAAATAAAAAATCAGTTATCGATTTTCAAAAAAAAAATTGATCTGATTTTTGACAATTACGTTGGTGAACTGTCGATTTTCAAAAAAAAAAAAATTTAACTGTCGACAGTTACATTGGTGAATCACATATTTTCCAACCAAAAAAAAATCATCAAAAGTAATTGTCGATTTATTTTGTATTATCTTGTGTGTAAATGAATGGCATATCATTGTGAGAAATTGCAAGATCTATTTTGATAGTTTCTCTTAAATCTCAACTATTGTAAAATCTTAACCACACACAAAAATAATTATTTTTGCAAAAAAGATATATTTAATATTTTGCATATAAAAATAGTTATATTTACAAATAATATCAAAAATTGTTCTATTTTCATTCCAGCACTTTTCAAAATTCCCCTTTTAAAAATAAAAGTGAGCAATCAACAACTTTGGCAAAGGAAATTTTACAAATAAGATATTTTAGGAGTGTTTTCAATTCAGATTTGAATATATTTTAAAAATTTATATAAATTTTGGTGTTCCTAATTCAGATTTTAATAGATTCAATTGAAACTTAGGTGTTCTCAATTCATATTTAAATAGATTTTTTAGAAATTTAGGTGTAACTATTGAATTCATAAGGGATTTCATCAATTGGAAGATTTAAACATATTTGCATGGATTTCGAATTCATATATATGAATACCAAATTCTTTAAGAATTCTAGCATCACCTTTCAAAAATTCAATCCAACTATTATCTCACACACTTCTTCCTCGTCTTTTTCTTCTATTTGTGCTATAAGTTTTTGTAGTAAAACTCTTCTTCTCGATTTTCAATTTATATTAATATGAAAATTTATTGAATTTTTTATTTCTTATTTTAATAATAATAGTTTTTTTTTTTTTTACGATTGTCAAACTTCATCTTTGTAATTTTATTCTTGATGCTCATGAACCATTCATTGAACTAAACAATTAAGTTGAAAAATATAAATAATCTATTGGTAAATGTTAAGTAGATAATCAGTCTAATATCATATAGTGCAATTAGATACTGGACTATAAAATCAATATAGCACATTTTTTTTAACTTAGAAAATTTTATCCGTCAACTGCAATACCTGTAAATTATCTTTTTAAATCATAATATAACTTTTTATACAAGATAGTTAAACAACTGATTTTGGAAGAAATGAATCTTAAACATCCATCAAATTTATTATGTTTTAGCAGTGCAATTCTCAACTTTTCAAATTTTTAGCAATGTTGGTCTGCAATAGATGGTTGTCTATTATGCTTGATGATAAGTGATTTTTAACTCCAATTACTGCGCGTTTGTTTTAAGACGAGAGTAACTAATCTCCATGAGAAACTGAACCACCTACCGGTAGGTGGTTGCAAACCACCCGCCAGCCACTACTTGAAGAATGGTCGAGCTCGACCGCCTCCCTTTGTTGAGGAGCATCCTACGGGGCCACCCGCTAGGCTGTCGAGTTTGATCGGAGCTTACGCAGACACTCGTCGATTAATCTATCGATAGTTATTGCGTAAGCAGGCCGACCCCGCCATTAACAAGCCCGACCCAACATTTTTATACAGACCATCACATTCGGTCCCCCTTGTCCAGAACGAACCTCTCACCATATTTCATCATCGTCCTCCCAACACTCATTGTCTCTCTATCTTTCGTGGATCTTCTGCCACATGTCTTTAGTACATACCTATAAAAAAATTTAAAACATTATAGATAATTCTAATGACATCGTTTTTATATTTTTATTCTTTGTTCCTTATATATATTTATGTCTAAAATTATTGTCTTTAGAGTACTAATTCTCATGTAGAGAGGGAAACAAAGGACTTAGCCCCGTCCTTTCTCGCATGTATTAGAATAGCTCAAAGCAATCACCGGAGAGGAAAACATAGTAGTTTGGAACCATCACCAAGAAAGAAAAAAAACTTGGTAACTTGGAACCTTGAGCAGGGAGTAAAACTTGTCCAAGACCAAAAAGGATAACCATATATAACATCAGTGCTAAATATTTAATTTTTTTTAATTAAAAGACGATTATGCTCGTATGCGTAGTTAAAATAAATTTAAAATAAATAAACTACACAGAAAATGAAAACAAAAGGAAAAGAAAAAGAGGAGGAAAAAAAAAAAGGAAAATTAGGGTTTGCTCTCCAACTGTTGAATTAGTGTGGTTTTGACTCCCTAACTTTTAAAATTGGGATTCTTGGAGAGCAAAACTGTTAAATCTCGTAAAGTTACATGCGATTTCAATGTCTACATTCACGGTTTCCTTTACGTAAAAATTTAAGTTCACAAATTTAAATTGATTGAGAATTGCGTAGTTAACTTGTAAAGGTTAGGGACCCAAAACTATCTTGCATGAAAAGTTGGGAGCCAGCCCAATTATTCCCAAAAAAAGAAAAAGCCGTTGAGCCCGTCCCTCCGACTCGCCATTGAGCCCGTCCCTCCGACTCGCCAGTAGCCACCCCGATCGTCGCTTACTCCCCCTTCCGCCGCATCGCCTGACGTTCCTTGTCAACCCATTTTCTGTCTTCTACTTTTCTTCCATCCACAACATCTAGAATTGCTGCCTCTGCTTCAACATCAACCACTTTCCGCGCCACAATCAGCCAATTTTGAATGCAGGCTTGCCCGCAGAACCTTTCGCGTAATACAGTGTCATCGAGTACGAGACAGCTTCGGCTAATGAGAAGACGCAAGTGGTGAATAATGTTTTCTAGTTTGTCGTGGACATTGTGTTATGAGGAAGAACTTGCGTTCCTGAAAATTCGAAATCCGCTTTACAGGTTCGTATTTGCATGTGTTTGACAAGTATTTTAATTAATGATTGTCTGTTTGGGAAGTTTTTTTTTTTTTTAATCGGTTTTGACCAATGTTGGGTGGACTGTTTACATGGGATTGGAAAATCAATGCTTGTTAAATAGTGTAGCCTAATTTGGGTATATTTCTCGACCTCAAATTGGTAGATTTTGGGCATTCTTCAAATTATCTTCCAATTTTAATTATTTCTAAATCTATACTAAATCTAAAATACATACTTCATTCTTTCGAAACACTCATTTTGCTTATTCACTACAAACAATAATTTTTTTTTTTTATGTATTATTGATTTTTTTTTTAAAAATTTTTAAGTCGAATATATTATATATTTACATTTAATTTTTACATTATTCATATTGTTTACACATTTTTTTTAATATAAGGTTATATATGTCACAAAGCAATTGAGATGGTTTTGTTGGTAAAATGTAATTAATAATAATAATTAATTTATATTCTTTTAAATCATTTGCAGAAAAGTGGACACTATATAGGCTTACTTGAAAAAAGTGATGAACAAATAAAATTTGGTCGAGGCAAGTTCGACATCTTTTTTCTTAAGACGATAATGCCCCATGAGTGGTCGATTGTGGTGCTCCAAGACTCATCTTCTAGATACTAACGAACCTACTAATGTTTTTAATCTCTTTGAACGAACTTGAGAAAATAAAGGACCTTAGAATGCAGAAATAATATTTGGGGACCAAAACGGAGGCACAGAATAGTGCAAGAAGAAGAAAATATTATACTGCAAAAGACGAATTTTGAATGAATAAAATCAGGAAATGGGGGGCTATTTATAAATGTTGTTAAGTTGTGCCTCAAAAAACACAACCCCATCTGTTCAAACAGATCCTAGAAGCCCATTGACACGTGAAGCGTTATGAGTTGTTGACCATTTTACCACATGTTGCAATCTTGTTTTATCCACTTGTCTCGATCTGGAAGGTTTTATTTTATTTTATTTCTATAGAAAGTTATATACTTTCATACGCCAGATCGACAACCCAAGCCCAGCCCAGCAGCGAGCATGTGTGGGCTTTAGCCCAACCCTCTAACATATAGGTCTTCTCCCAAAGACAATTGGTACCCATTGAGGTCCAAACATAAGTGGTGCTGACAGTTCTCCGGTACTTTTTTTTAGTATCTTGAAGTGCAAATTTTTTTTTTTCAGTAACATCTCGTAATAGAAGCATTTCAAATTATAAGACCAACGAACCTACTAATGTTTTTAATCTCTGAATGAACTTGAGAAAATAAAGGACCTTTTAATGCAAAAATAATATTTGTGTACCAAAACGGGGAACACAGAATAGTGCAACAGAAGACGAATTTTGAATGAATAAAATCAAGAAATGGGGGATGTATTTATAGATGTTGGAAAATTGTGTCTGAAAAGACACTACTCCTAAAAGCCATATGTTTAGACTTGTCGACACGTGGAGCGTTATGAATTGTTGACCATTTTGCCACATGTCGTAATCGTGTTTTATCCACTTGTCTCGATTTGGAAGGTTTGAATAACTATTTCTATATAAAGTTAAATACTTTCTTGGGCCACGACCCAAGCCTGGCCCCTCACGCTTTAGTCCAACCCTCTAAGATGTAGGTCTTTTCCATTCCAAATACAATTGGTACTCCAAATCCAAGTGTCAAACTTGAGATATTTAAGGTGAACTCTAGTTTTTGAATGTGGAATTGACACTTTTTCAATTCCCACATTATTCCCTTTTTAAGTACCCTACTTTGGACTTAATTTTCATTCACCCAAAATTGATTTTGAAAAACTAAATATACTATGTTAATTTACTCGCGGAGTAGAACATATTTGGTCAAAGAAATTCCCGATCCACTCAAATAATTGGTCAAAAGTTGGTCAAAACCATCTTATAAAAACCAATTTCTAACAGGTTTGAGGAGTGTAAGCCATGACAGTTGAACAACATTGGAATTTGGAAGAAACAATATGGTACCCAGCCTCTATGGATGATCCTCCCTGCTTCTTTGAACACTAGGAAATGGGGTTGCCTCCAAGACAGATAGTGAAGGCAGAGAGCATTGGTCCATGCATGTATTGATCTATCTTGTTAACTGAAGAGGCAATATGAGGGGGGGCATGGGATAGATATTGAACGCCACCAACAGGAAATGGGTGGCCTCCGAGATAGATTGTGAAGGTACAGAGCATTGGTGCATGCATGTATGGAGCCAGCTTGTTAATTGAATAGGCAATGTCAGGGGGAGCATGTGATAGATATTGAACTCCACCAATAAGACTGCCATTTTGTGTTGTGGGAGTATCATCATTCAAGTTCAGCTTGGCCGTATTAGACATTGATGTGACCAGGCGATACATGCAATTTTAGGTCGTTGAAGGAGTTGACAGTTATACTTGTGTTGGGACAAGAAACACTGGCAAAATGACTAGTCTATGGGGAGTGCATTGATGGTTATATACATTGATAATATGCTTTAATGCTATTTGGTGCCTTTGATTCCTCTAGGTTCATGTACTTTAAGTTCATGAGCTGGACAAAGAGGTACTGGCTCAAACAAGTTCAACTATAAGACCAGAACTTTGTTGCCTAAGCTAAAGGATTCATTTATTAAAATTGTGCACGTATTAGGTATTTGATGGGAAAAATGAAACCGGCCTACACATGAGGAGTTGAAGACACAATTGCAATGATATACATGTGACCGTCTCTAATAGTTTAAGCTTTTAGATCAAATGGTTCAACATGTTCCCATTTTGCTGTACATTGATTGGGTATGTTTGGCCTATTATATTTATTTCAGATAGATTTTGAGCATAATGCGTGATTATGGATAGAAATGAAAGAATGCCCTGTGCTTCACTGGCTAGTTAAATGAAAATGAATTACATGCTGGTTATTGATGTTGAAAGAAAAAACTCATCCGTTCAAGCTTATGCTTCAAGAGAGAATCACATGCAGTTCTTCCAAGCATGGAAATTCAAGAGAGAATCATTTATTTAAGAATTCGAAGAATCAAATGGTACATACAACTTTACAATTGTATTAAGATATGCCAAACTCAGGCATTTATTAAATTTTTTCATTTTATTTTTTATATGCTTTCTTCAAGTTATGACATAAAACTTCAGTGCAAAGCATTTTTCTAAAATTATATTCATATCACTATGTAAAGAAAGGCAAATCAAACTTCCAGTATCATCGTCAAAGCTCCCTGTTCTTTACAACCAAGCTCTTGTACCAACTCATGAATTTTGCTATGAACTCTGCAGAAAGATGCAGAAAGTGAATCGTGTAGTACACTTAAATTCATTGGACAATTATGATTTACATTCTATGCACATAGAAGAAGAGCGTGTATGAGCACGTAAAGTTTGTGACCAAATGATTGTAATGCCCAGCGTTTTATCCCTTTCTCATGATATATTAGTCAGTTAGGAAATGGTAATTGCTAATAGTTTTTGTAAAAACCTATGTTCTGATAAGCTGAAAGCCATAAGTAAGAGTAGCATGTATACAAGAACAGGCTAACTAATGAACAAAACACCAAACTATTTAATGTAAATCTCCATTCTACTGATAGAATAGCAGTGAAGTCAAAGTTTATTACCATAGCATCCAAGGAAAATGCATGACGGATGTTAATATGGGATATTATGATCTCCCGGACAAGACATAAAATTCTCATCATTTCTTGAATTTCTTTCTTCTCTTTCTATTCTTCTTTGCCTCTCTTATAGGTGGCAACAAGCACTTGCACCCATCTACCTGAATGATTTCTTAAAATATTGATTCCTCGAACCCAAACTAATTTTTCTTAAATTATTATGTTCCTAAAAATACTGATTCCTCGAACCCAAACTAATTTTTCTTAAGCACATAATCTTAGCACAATGCGTCCCAAATTCGGAAAACCATTCTTGATTTTTCCTTTCCTATTGTAGTTAATGTTGTTCAAGAAGAAAAGTACCATGCTTGTAGTGAATTTCTGTTTATGTGCGGTAGGCAGAAATATGTCCCTCTTTAGCTCAAGAAATGGTGATATTAGGCATTAGCAAATATCTAGATCAAAGCAATAATAAGATAAGCCCAGATATTTAGGTGTTTAGAGTGCTTGGTATGTTGATATTTACATTAGTTACTAAGTGCTGTACGTATTCTGATGTTCAGATGGATGATTTAGAATGAAAGACTGAATCTGAAAGCCACTTGAGAAACCTGGTCTTTAGTCAGACATGTTTTAGCATTTTGTCAAACCTTTCAGAATCAAGATTTTGAATGTAAGTACTTTGAATATCTCCTTGAATGAAGTGCAAAGTTGTGAAGAATTTCTCGTGCAAGTTAAACTCAAGTATTCTCCAGGTCCTTGTGTCTTTTACATGCTCGAAACATTATCCAAATCTTTACTTGGGTCCTTAATCTCTGATCTTTATGTGTGTAAATTGGTAAAAGATAAAAATAAAATTCTTTTCTGGTCATGTGATTGGTATCATGAGTGCTCATCTTACCTTCAATCCTCATAAATTGTTCCACATTCTTTCGAGAATCAGTTTGTCTTTTATTAAGTTCCACTTGTTGATCCCGTGCACATGCAGAGGCCATGAGCTTCTTAACTTCATGATTTCTCTGGTCAAAAGAAAATTAGTTAGTTCTTTGTGCTATGGTTTTTGTATAGACAAACAAGTCTGTTGGAATGTGAAATAAACTATTTGATTTGCTGGAATTCATACATTGTATTCATCACACAAATTGTCAAATAGTGGCTGAAAGTACTCATCAAGATTCTTCTTCAATTCTTCAACAAGGGTCTGAACAAGAGAGACCTAGTTAGTAGACATTTAATTACTGAGGAAAGACAAAGGACTAGGATGCTCTTACATTGTGTATGAACTCAGGAGCTACAGCGTGCTCTATTAGATTTTGTAGTTCTCCTCGGATATTATATAGCCTATGGAAGTAAATGATTATCACTGTTAGATCTGGACTGGGTGTAGACAGTTTAAATCAGTAGTTGATTAGAGCATGTTTTGGCTAAGCTTAAAAGTAAGTCAAACGTGAAATTTTGTTACCAAACATTATTAGATAGGTTACTTATTTTGACAGTAAGATAAGAGTTACTTTCAAACTAAGTAACTTGTTTTCAGATTCCATCAATGAAAAAATTATTTATTTTAAAATTTATTTACTTGTATGAAATTTTTTTAAGGTTAGACAAACATGCACACATATATAAAATTAACGAGGAGGCAGTGATATTTTCCAAGTCCTAGAATCACAAAACTTTAGAACTGACACATACTGCTTTGGGGTTTGCTCGTGTATTATATTTCTAGCAAGATTTGCAATTTTATCTTCCCACCCAGTCTTGATAGCTTGATCACCAGTCAAAGATGAACTGAAACCACATCATCACATAAGTAAGGTAAGGGGAAAATTTTGACCGTGAAAAACAGAACATGGACTTCAAGTATACACAAAAATGCATGTGTAAGTAGCTGGGCATTACTTGAAGTACCAGGTAGCTTCAAATGAGCGTATGGCTTGTCTCAGGTTATTGTTGGATTTATTAGCAAACTTAACCGCCAACTGGTGAGGTAAATGTATTCCTTCTTGTTTTGCAATGAATTCCAGAACTTCTACAATCTAGAAAAGAGAGAAGTAAAAGTGAAGGTAAGAATGTAAGAGACTAGTAAGTTGAAGGTAAGAGTTCATGCTGAATTTGAGACATAAAGGGCATATTTGGTATGTCATGCTAGACAGGACTCAATAGTACAATAAAGAATATTTTAGTTTTTTTTTTTTTCTTATATTGTCTAGTGCTATCCAATCCACCTTACTAAAATATGCCTATAAAGTATGAGCTTGCTACCTCTTCAGTGGAAGGTGGGAGGAGTTGAACCACAGTACATAGTGACTTTACAGGCTCCAGCTTTGAGATATCACTGCAGCAAAAGAATACTTTGTTACACCCCTTAAACCTCTCTAATATCCACTTGATATATGTCAGGGTATCAGCAGATATCTTGTCTGCCTCATATAGAATGATTGCTGCATAGATTATATGACGAAATAATTTGTCATTTTCTCAGCATTTTTTCAAGTAAAAGTAGGTTTTCTTAAAGAGTATTTCACACGTGTTACCTTTGCAGTCCTCGTGATTTCTCTTCAAAGCTTTGTTGGACAACTTGGTACTTCTCTCTTTAATAAGTTCAACAAGGATGTGCTTCTCATAACCTTTTAGTTCAGAGAGATTGACTTCAATGTGTTGTTGTGACACCATTAAATTTACCAGGACACTGCCCACTCCTTCTCCCTGTGATGAATATGCCATCAACATTTATCAAATTTTCATGCATGTTGAGAAATTAGCTAGTCTTGATAAGCATTTTGGATGCTTGTCTTGTTTCTGTTTTATTTTAAATCTAGGCAGGTCTACTTTTGACAGTGAGAAGTATGTGCAATGTGGGTAGATTTCATGAGCGGTAAACACATTTTGGGGGTATGCAAGTCACCAGACTCTGGTAGAATCTTGTGATGAGTTTGAGCAGTTGAATCTTTAAGAGTTTGGACTCTGCAATTTGCTTTGAAAGTTCATTAAGTTCTATGCATCTCAAGCGCACAAAATCGAAATTGTTTACCAGCAAATTGCTACTTCTCCTGTTGACTTGTAACTGGGATAATTGACAAAGGTATTGTCTTCTTGATTCGGTTGTGAATGTATATTCTTCAAGTAATATGAAGGATTTTCATTCTACAGATCTTAGTGTCAGTACAACTATGGATATGCACTGCCTTTTCATTTTCTTACTATGTGCTTCTTTTGATAGTTGCCGCCTTGCCGGTCTAATTCTATTGACAGACTGACAAACGAAGGAAAGAAGAAATGATTCACAATGAAAAGTTCTCATGTTTTTACATGCCATTTATGTATTGTATGGAGAAGAGAATATAATGTAGTTTCTCCTGGTTTATTGGAATCCATGCACTTAATTATGAAAATATAAACACGGAGTTTACCTTAAAATAAAATTCCTTGCACTCCTCCCATGCCTGTTGATAATACATAAAAAGAAATCAATAGATCAAAAATTATATGTGGAAAGTGTTGCTTGGACATCAATCTGGGATATTCAAAGAAAACTGATTATTACAGCACTTGAAGATACTTTGGATTACAAAGTTCCATTCCTGTATGATAAGATTATGTAATATACATTATCAATGTATAAAAAAATTATACAAGTTGGAAGGGCTACTACCTGTGACACACAATAATGCCCATATCAATATTGCAAAGTTATTGGTTAAGGCAAATGCGTATGGGGTTATAGAGTAATTTTAAGACTTCCTCGATACGTGTTTTCTATGTTAAAGAAGATTGACTTAATTTTATGCTGCCTAATTTTGAGTTCTATAATGGAATAGTTGACAAATTCGACCTTATGTTGATGGTTTTCTATGGAATAATGTGGGTGAATGATATAGTGAGCATTTGGTTTCGGCTAGATTTTGATGGTTGATGGTACATAGCATCATGACAAATAGCATTTATAAATTTTTATGAAGAGTGAGAGTAGAAGGCTTGTATTTTACTTGTTTAGCTTGTTTTCAACTTGTCAATACAACCACTAAAGCTAGTTACTTTTAGGCATACAACCGACTGAACTTGTAGCTATTGACTATAGCTGCTTTTGCTTTTTCACAACTTGTGGTTGATAATTATTTGTAAGAACTCTCTTTATGCCAGAAATGTGTAACACTTCTTATCAATCCTGAATTTGATTTCTGTTATTTGCATATAATTTCTGCAAATTACAATAAACAAGATCACTGTATTATTCATTTATTAGTATGTTTTGTAGAATTCACCTGTACGTTGTTGGCTCCAAAGGCTTCTCTAAGCAAAGCCCAAATCATGGTTCTCTTTCCCACTCCTGGTAGTCCTTCAAAAATGAAGTGACCGCGTTCTTCTCCTTTAACCTGTTGTAGAGCAAAAATACCACCATAGGTACCCTTTTTGTAGTAGTGAAAAAAGTCAATGACATAAGAAAAATGAGAAATTTGCTTACCACATCCTGTAGCCGAAGTGCTGTTCTTCGATTGCATAGAAAATCTTGCAAATAAATGGGCCTATAGTTGTCAGCCCACATATATTTTCTGTCATCTCCTGTTCTCTTCGTTTCCTCATTTTTTAAGATGACGTCTTCAGTTGCTGGAGTTTGAGCTGCTGCCATAGGTGGTGTTTGTGCAAGTGGTGGTGGTACTTGTAGTGGTGGAGATGGTGATAACAGCGGGTCTTGTGTAGTTTGTGATGATATTTGTGGTGGTGAAGTTGGCGACGGAATGGTGGGTGGTAGTTCTTGTTCTCTCTCACTCAAGGGCTTCTCCTTATTCGATAAACCAGTAGTATCTTCGTTCGCGTTGGCAGTAAAACTGATTTTTTTCCACTCTGATTCTGAATCATTTGTCTTTGTTTTGGTTCTAATCTTTGTTATTATCATGCCCGTAGCAGTTGTTTTCGAGGATGATGAATCGGAAGTCACAGCACGAGTGTGTCCGGAGCTCTTACTCCAGAAAGAACTTGACGATGAAGAGGGTTTGTCATGTTTTTTCGTGGTATAGCAAGAAGTACTCCATTTTTGCACCTTGACTACAAAACTTGATTTGGAACCAGAACTGACAAAAGTTTCTGTATGGCTCTCTCTTCCAGGACTGGACCCTGACAGCTTCTCTCTGTTGATAACAAGTGAAAAATCTGTTAGGCCCTTGTAATAAGGGCTGCATGTAGCGTACCTCGTCTCAAGAATTGCATTTCTTCTATTGAACTCTTGGAGATTCTCTTCAGTAAGGCCCGCATTCTTGGACGACGGACTGCCTTTTCTCGTGATAAAGTCGCCAAATTTCTTTGGCCAGGCAATTGCCAGGGAGCCAGCTGAGCGCACGGACTTGTGCACATCGGAATGGGACAATAAGTGTGGAAAGTTAGAGATATTGGGAGCGGAATTGGAACACGGGATCGGAGGGCTCGGCATTGAAGAACCGGATATTGATCTTCCTTTGCCAGCAGAAGAAAATTACATAGTATGCATCATATTCAAGGGATGTGTCTGTAATGTCATGTCAAGAGAATGTTCTTGCGGAAATTACTATGGGAATATCAAAATATTTTGACGTTGTATTCAATGATGTTGCAATTTCTTGAGGGCCAATTGATTTCACATTATGGATACAATGTTTATGTTGCAGGCTGTCTCCTGTACTCAAACAGCTTGCCCAATTTTAACAACGGTTTTCGTGACTTTTCTTTGAACGAGTCTCAACTCTAGTTTTTCTTGGCTCAGATTATTAATTAGCATTGAGTTTGGAAAGTAGTTCAGTTATTTATTATCTTAAACAAAGTTAGAATGGGGAATTTTTTTGGTCGAATTTTAGTTAAGACTCGAACTGAATTAATATCTTTCACGGGTTTTGTTTATGTCGAGATTTGTTGGAAAATTCATGCCAATTTCAAGAATTTAAAACTTGGTTGCTCAAACAAGTATAGTTGGCCAAAGTTAATTTGTTAGTAAATTTTAATACGTTTATTGATTTCTTAGGTGGTCAAGTGGTCTATCCCGGCCTTCGACATCCCCTCCTTACGGTTAAACTAACACTTTGGGCATGGCCGCTCCTTACAAGGCACGGGAACGGATTCACTACCATATCACCAGTGATTACTAGTGATTTCGATTTCATGCAGACGAGTTGTAGCCTGCAATTTGAACTAAAGACGGATTTTTGGGGTTAACTCACCCTCGTGGAATGCACCTCTTTGTCTCGGACATTGTAGCACATGTTTCACCTAGGACATAAGGGGCGTGATGACTTAACGTTATCCTCACATTCTTTTAGTTTATCGATCATCGACAACTCATTTATGGTTCCAAACTCAACGATGACAACTAAACATAATAGTTTAGATTGTTACCAGACTTAAGTCAACACCTTACAGCACGAACTAACGATAGTCAGGCACCACCTGTGAATTTGCATGTCAACTAGTTAAGTTCTATATTAACCCCTCTCTTTTAAGACAATTTGCATCTCATCTCAACTCAGATAAATTCTATTTTAACACATAAGAGAATTTCAAGTTGTAGGTGATGCCAATATTTTCTCATTAATTTTATATTAAAATTGTTTAAGGTTAATCTCCATTGTAGCTTTTATTTGATGGTAACGATTTTTGACTAGTTATTATGTAATGAAATTGATAATAATATATTTCCTTATCAACATTGCTCTCACAAGTTGATTAAACTACTCGAGGATGTATCAAGAATTGTCTTATTAGGCTAACCTTTTCCCACTGCCAAGTCCTTTACTGCCAAATAGTAGATTGTATCGTTCTTTACACCACAAGATGATCACGATGTGGTTAAAGAAAATATTCGACCCTTCAACTGTGTGCAAATGGGTTGTTAGTAAACTCGTCTCAAGATACAATAGAGTGCGTCAAAATTGTCAATTATTTGCATATTACACTTATTCTTAGAAAAACAATGATGTCATCAACCACGTAATCTCCTCAAACTTACTCTCGTTTGCCCAAATGTAAGCTACCTCAAAATCTCAAATCATGTACTAAAAGTTTTACCGAGCACACAATTGCCGGTATTTTTATATATCACTATGAAATGAACCATTTGTCTATTATTGTACATGTTGAAAATTGATTTAAGAGCATCTCCAACCCTGCACTATTTTGGGTGAAAACTCCAAAATGGAGTGTGGAATCTCTCCAACCCAGCGCCATAATCTGCGCTAATTTGGTGTTAATGAGCAGTCTTTGCGCCATATATGGCGCAAAGACTGCTCATTTGAAGATGAAAATGGCGCAGTGATGTAACCCACTCTGTTCATGCATTTTGGTTTATATATTTTGTTTGGTTTTGATTTATGTATTTTGTCCAAGAATTGTTATATGTTTTGGATATTTCTATCAGTTCATTTTTTTTTTTTTTTTTAATTTTGTGATGTTTATTGTGTGTTTTTTTAAAAAATTTGATATTCAAAATCGTGCTTTTTTTTTTTCAATGAGCACAATAATTTCGATAATTAAATAATTTTTGAAATAAATTATTGTTGAGAACTAAAAATATAAATAGATAAAAATATACATTATTTATTTGGTGCAAAATTTGAAGTAATGGGTTGGAGATGACATATGAATTTGGTGTGAAAGTTGCACCATTTTAATGTAAAAGTTGACCAATTTGAAGACATGGGTTGGAGATAGCCTAAGAATTCGAGAAATTGAATAAGTATTTAAAACAACTAAAATAACTTAGTGTCAACTTCTGTCAAATATTCAGACCCAACCCAATCCATTTATGCAAAATAGTTTGTTACTTTGCCACTTCGGGGCGTCGAAAATTTCTCTGCATATGTTGAAGGTATATTTGGCATCTCGAAACCAATATCGAATGAATGAGAAATTACAGAAAAGGACAAAATCGGGTTAATTTTTTACCATGCGATCGCAACTTTTTGAACTTTTAAGCGATATTTTTTGGTCCTACCATAATTTTTGAGACAAAGCCATGCGATCGCATAGTTAGCCTGAATTAAATTATGTCTTCAAAAATGTACTTTGCGATCGCAGTATGTTAAACCGTGCGATCGCATGGATCTAAGCGCGAACGGACATATCCTTTTAAAGTGTTGCACGATTTGGCTCCACACCACTTCGTTCCCAACTCTTCATCTTCTATAAAAAAGACCATCTAGACGTCATTTAATGTACAGAATTGATATGCAAATACAACCAACTCATATATTCATTCCTTAAACTAATTTTATTGCATTTGTTGCATAATTTCTCGATTTTTCCATTTCATATATCACAAACCATTTTTTGTTCGTTGTGCTTGTGTTTTGAAGTCTACAAACACAAGTAGAAGTCGTCAGTATCTTGAGAGTTGATTGCCATAAACCATAAGCACCGTTGCGGGGCAAAATTGACTTAAGGACAAAGTGTTCAATACATGCCTCGATTTACATTTTATCTATTTTCGATTTTCTCGTTTCCAATCACTTTACACAAAATCCATCCAATAGTACATTGTCTATTGTAAATATACATAGTTATCTATCAAGTATTTTGTATCATCTAAATGATGTTTCATTTTATCAAGCAACATATATATTTCTTTAGACTTTGAGTGTGTTTTATCCCCCCGACGAAATTCATAAACCACACCATCCAATTCAATTGAGCTGCATCCAGGAATTTTCTGGATTTTACCTTTTTTCATTCTTTTCCTCAAATGAAATGCGTCCCTCCATTTCTTTTCAGACGCGTAAATGTTTGACATGAGTACGTATGCACCATCTTCTTCAGGTTCTACCTTTACAAGCTTCTTCATTACTCTTTCTGCAAGGTCAAGTTTCCCATGGATCCTGCAAGCTCCAAGCAATGATCCCCAAATCAACACATCAGGCTTGATAGGCATGTTTTCGACATACTCAGCGGCCTCACTTATCAACCCTGCTCGACCCAAAAGGTCGACTATGCAGCCATAGTGCTCGGTTTTAGGTATTATGTTATACAACTTCGACATTTCTGCAAAATGCCTACTGCCTTCGTCCACAAGTCCTGCGTGACAGCATGCTGTCAGAACGCCAATAAATGTCACCTTGTTTGGCTGTATGCCGAGTTCACACATCTCAGAGAACAGTTCAAGCGCCATTTCCCCTTTCCCGTGCATGGCTAACCCTCCAATGACAGCGGTATATGTATAAACATCTTTATGCTTGATATCTTCAAATACCTCAAGGGCGTTATCTATGCTTCCACACTTTGCATACATATCGATAAGAGCATTGCCAATAAACCCGTCCACTTCATTTCGATTTTTATCCACATAAGCATGAATCCACTTCCCCAATTCAAGTACTCCAAGATTAGCACATGAATTGAGTACACCGACCAAAGTAACCTCGTCTGGCTCAATCCCTTTTGTCTGCATTTTGCGGAATACCCTCAAGGCTTCTTCATAATCCCCACTATCTGCCAGCCCCAAAATCATGGAATTCCAAGAAACCACATTTCTCACTGGCATCTGATTAAAAACCTTGCAAGCAGATTCAATATCACCACATTTCAAATACATATCCACCAATGAGTTTCCAACATAAACATCAAAATTGACCCCTTGATTGCATATATACTCGTGCAACTTCCTCCCCAAGCTCAAATCCCCCAATTTAGCAAACGCAGAAATCACGACAGCCATCATCTTCTCATCGGCTCGATATCCCGCTTCACACATATCAAAGAACAACTTAACCCCTTCCTGCCATAACCCATTATCCACATACCCTTGAATCAACGTAGTCCAGGAAACCAAGTCCCATTGAGGACTTTCATCAAACACCTTTCTAACATCCTCAATCCTCCCACAAACCCCGTACAACCGCATCAACGTGTTCACCACATATATATCCATCACATACCCATTTTTTATCACATGGGCATGCACCAATTCCCCTTCTCTCAGCGCGCACAACTGGGCACACGCTTTGAGAACAAAAGGGTATGTGTAGTTATCACCTAACAATCCCTTTTCAACCAATTCGCAATACAAAATCAACGCAATTGAAGAACTTTTCTTACTCCTTGAACTTGAAAGGTATTTAATAACATTGTTATACACGGATATATCTGGGACAGGCAATCGCACTAAAAGGGTATAAATGTAGCTGAAGTCTTTAAATTGTAATATGGAAGCAGATAAAGAAATGATCTTGGTGTACAAAATTTGTTGGGTTCGGAGTGATGGGCTTGTTTTGATAATAAAAGTGTGGATTTGTTTGAGTTCTTTAATGGATTTGCAGGAGTTTAGTTTGTGGAAAAATGAGAAATCTTGGGAATTATTACAGTAATGAGTGTGCAAGTGTGTGAAACTTGAAGCAGAGACAAAGCTTATCGTCATGCTTGAAGAAGTTCACATAAAACGATGACAATCGAATTATTTGCTCGTCTGATACTCTGATGCATATTATAAATCAGCTTGTAAACTAATACTTGTTTATTTAAGTTGAAATTGTTGACTTTTCAAATCACTTTAACGTAACATAACAAAATAAACTTTAAAATGACATTTTGTTGATTAAGGGTATTATAGTCATTTTATGTTAAAATAAGTTGAAAAGTTAAAAAATCGGCTAAAATAAACCAAGGAGAGAATGTCTCAACTCAGATTTGAATAGATTTGAAAATAAATTTAGGTCTCCCATTTCAGATTTTAATAGATTTTATTGAAATTTAGGTGTCACATTCGGATTTAAATAGATTCTTTAGAAATATAGGTGTCCTAATAACCATCGAATTTATAAAGATTTCATTAATTGATGGATTTTGACATATTTCAATAGATTTGGAACTATAATTATAACTACTAAAATTTTTAATGATTCTTTGTTCCAAACCTCAAAATTTCAATTGATTTCTCTCTCTCTCTCTCTCTCTCTCTCTCTCTCTCTCTCTCTCTCTCTCTCTCACTTTTACATCTGATTTTCTTTGAAACTCTTTCAGATCAATTGACTTTTTTTTTTTTCCTTTATCTCACAAACCTCTCACATTTCACATAAAATTTTATTGAAACTCTTTTGTACCAATTTGTAATTATTCACGCGTCTTTATTCCGTTTTTTTCAAAATTTCATATATTCCAACTTCATGAATTTTTGTTTAAAATGACAAAATTTAAGTTTCTTTTGTCTAGTTTTAAAAAAAAAAAATGTTAATTTTATGGTGAGTTTACTTGTCAATATTAATTTTCAAACAAGTTCTCGTCAAGACATAATTTGGTTTGAAAAAAATCCATTATGAACATAATTTTCAAAATTTATTATTACTTTAGTTATTTTCTTTAAATACCACAAATTCAATGAAATCCATGAGAATCTATTAAAATATATAATATAGAAATCTATTAAAATCTTATCAAATCATCAAATTTTTAAATTCCATGAAGTTCATAAAATTTATAAATATTAAGAAATTTATTAAATCTAAATTGAGGATTTTTTCTTAATTTTATATATCAAAAAGTTGTATATCCATTATGAACATGATACTCTTTTATATTAGTTATTTTCTTTAAATAAATGATGATAAGTTTGATAAGTCTTTGAAATTATAATTTTCTTTTTAGAATATGTATAAAAAAAGATTATAAGTTAGCCTACTTTCTATTTTTTGAGTCTAAACAAAGAAAGCCTAATTTTGACCGAATTGAGCGCATTCGTCTTCAATCTTTCAAGAGAGTGAGATATGCTACTGCCTTTTGAAAATTGCAAATTTTATTATCTCTTTACATAATTGGGGCAGATCATCTTATTGGTAGTTATATGATAATTTTTGCGTTCCTCTTTAAATAAAAAAGAAAGAAAGAAAGCAACAAAAAGTAAAATGGAAGGAAATTTGCAGGATAAATTTGTCAGATCACATCCAATTTTGTAAGGGTAACTAATTATATTCACACCATATTATCTACACTATATTTTAATTATAATAAAAGTTCTTCAACTTTGGATATTTTGACACTTATGTTTCTAACTTTTTTCATTATATTTTTAATTGATTTTTACATCTCGTACATCTCTAATGAAAATTTTGTCTAAATATTCTACTAATATGCATTGAAATCGGGAAAAATTGTTTTTTTTTTCAAACATTTGTATTTTTTATTTGTTTTGCCTATTTAAAAATACGAGAGGCGGACAAATCTTTTTATGATAGTCTCATTAACTTCTTGGACATAAATCATCATTAAATACAAAGATAAGAAATACAGATTAATAGGTTGTTGATAAGAATGTGATAAAAAAAATTAAGGACATAAATATAAGAGTGCGTTTGATAGAGATTATAGTTTATAAACCAAATTGGTTTATTTGAGTTGAAATTTTTGATAAAAATAGGTTGATCAAAAAATTCAAAATGGGTTTTAACCTACCAAAATGTAAAAATAAACAATAGTTGAAGATTTTTATTACAATTAAAATATAGTATGGTTAATAAATAGTGTGGTGTGAATATAATTACACATTTTGTAAAGATTGGGCGATGAATTGCGATATTTTTGAAAAGTAGGAAAATGTATGTCACTTTATTAAAATGTTAAAGACGAAATGCACCAATTTTCCTTTTGAGTTATGTACTCTCTCCGTACAACTTTCAACCAAAATGGGGTTTTTTTTCTTTTGAGTTATATTTTACCACGGTTTTTTTTTTTTTTTTTTTAATGTTACACAATTTTTTAATTGCATTAGATGTTTTTAATATTTGCTCTTAGTCATATTTATGCCTTAATTTTTTCTCGTCACATTCTTATCATTAATCTTTAATTAGTAAATCTTATTCCGACGACAATTTTCGTCTAAAAAATTCATAATGAGAGTGTAAAAAAATTTATTTGTCCTTTCTATTTTTAAATAATAATAAAAAATTAATACAAAAGTACGACAAAATATTTGTTTTTCATTTCAAAAACATGCTACTGGAATATGTGGATACAAACCATCGTTATAGACTAAATATGCTAATTGATGGAAGATTAATATAAGAACGCGGATAAAAAGATGAGAATATAAGTGTGATATTTAGCAAAAATTGATTACTTTTAGGGTTAATTATACTAATGATCCTTATTCTTTCAAATTTATAACGATTTTATCCACATTCTTTTTTTTAGCAGATATCATCTCCATTCTTCTATTTATACTCACAGATGGTCCTCAAATCACTATTTTTCACTATTCTAACAATTCTTGGACAATTTTGTCCATTGATTTAAATAAATTAAAATGATAGGAAAAAAAATATAATGAAAACATTACAATTGGGCCCTTAACCTTTTCAAAAGTACAAATAAATCATAAACTATTTTTTTTTTCAGATAAGTATTCTTCTCCAACTAGAATAAAATGGAAGAACACTTATATCCTTAGCATCCTTTTCTCCCGTTTTCTCCACTGCCAAGTTCTCTGTAGTATCCAAGTTTATGATAATCTGTTTCATTCTTTATCTGAGCAAGCTACATGCAAAACTGCAGAGTTTTTACAGTCAGAAATCTTTGGAATACTAATGTCACCTCAAAATATTTTTACAACAAATGGTACCAACATATATACCCAATATTAATGGCAGTTTCCATCTTATTTCCAGTCAAAACCCATATTTTTATTCCTGCTTGTGCAAGCTTGTCAATGCATTCACAACCTGCCAGCAACAAGAATTGAAAAAGAAATTCAGTATTCATCTCACGATTTCTACGAACTAGCTTATGACTTATCTACACGAATGTCTTAAAACCCACCCCTTGTTGGAGCTTATCTTCAATGGCTGTTGCACCGAGAAGAATCAAATCTTGTTCTATTTTTTCCGTCACTTCATCAATCATCACCTCACGATCTGCGCTAACTAACCTCTGAAAATTTTTCGTTGAACTCCATATATGGGGGTGGGGTTCTTTTTTAGTTGGGGAACAACACTTATATGAATAAAATAAAATAGTTTAGGATTTATTTGTACTTTTAAAAAGTTTAAGGGCCTAATTGTAATACTTTCATTGTATTTTTTTTCCTATCATTTTAATTTATTTAAGTCAAGTGGCAAAATTATCCAATAATTGTCAGAATAGTGAAAAATAATGATTTGGAGACCATCTGTGAGTACAAATCGAAGAATAGAAATGATATTTGCTAAAAAAAAATAGGAATGAAATCGTTATAAATTTGAAAGAATAAAGGGCATTAGTGTAATTAAACATTACTTTTAATACAATTAAAAAGTACAACAAAAGAAAGAGAGAGTGTCATGCAAAGGAGTGTAGGGAAAAGAGGCGAGGGCAACAACCAAAAAGAGACTATTCTACATAATTTTAATATATATATATAAAGTAAGATAGTTATCAATTAAAGTCTACTTATTTTCCCGCCCAAAACATCTTCCATGTATATAAATAAATAAAAGATAAATAAACATTTCATTTAAAATAATTAATAATCAGATTTAATGTGCATCCCAAATTATATTTCCAACGATTCATTTGTTAAATAATCATCTTTATTCCAATACGTGTAAATCGTACTGCCCATCTTAAGCTTGATAAATATTATAAATCTGATAATTAAAATTAATAAATTCAACAATGCTAGATGAATTGTCAAACTTTTCCAATAAACATTGTCAAAAATCAATAGAAAGAAAATTATCTACCGCAACTCATAAAAAACAAAATTGAATTGATGAAAAATTCACTGATAATTAATATTATTAAATTTAACAGTGAGAATATATTGTATGAGTTGTCAAACCTATCAATAACCAATGCCAACCCTGCTCAAGAAAACAATTTCCAGAACTTTGCCAGTTTACACATACAATTTTCAGTAGAATAACTTCATCATTCCAACAATTGACATTTTTCAAATATAAAATACAATTTGAATTACGTTATGAGAGAAACGCTCCGGTTGAAGAATGAAAAAAAAAATTGTTTCTAATTTCACAACTGAGCAAAAGAACGCTTATGAAACAATAATGCAGTCCGGATGAGATTCCCAATGATTCATTTGTTAATTAATTATCTAACTTCAGTTAATTAATTATCAATGTTTCGATACAATGTAAATAGTACTACTAGTTCAACTTCCTAATGTTTTGAATTTTCTATAATACTTGGTAAAATGAATAAAATTATGAATTGACATTTCTAATTAAAAAATACACATCTTCCATAACAAGACAAATTCATTTGAATTAGTAATAACAAATTTGAATGCTATATTAATTAATCAATATAAGATTTAAAATATGTAAATATTACTAATTGTCTACAAATAAAAAACAATAAATTTGCAGAATATCATTAACGCAATATTGTGTTTACAATTTAGAAAATCAATTTTCAAATTATAATCTAAAAATTAGTGGGTTATTTAATGTGCCGCGCCAAAAATTAAGCCAGAAGTACTTTTTAAAAATAAAAAATGATAATCAAGCATTCTCTTAAATTCAGTTTCTTTTTTCCACGTTAACTAAGAAACAATTAAAATTAGTTGCAATTTATAAAATATATATAAATACACAATCTGATTATTAAATAGATATAGGAAAACACATTAATTTAATTTAAATAAATGATAAGATTTAAATTGTTATTGTAACTAAAAAATCAATCCATCTGATAATATTTGTGTCGATTATTAAAAAAACTTATCTATATATACCCGAAAATTATAATAGAAAATTACTCAATAAATTTTAATATTATATTATTTACACTATATATTAAATAATATTAAAGTATTTATATTATGTTTTATAATATTATTATTATTATTTATGTTTATGCAGAGTCAAAAAAAACTATAATTAAATTAAATGACAGAATTTTAATATTTTATAATATTAAAATTTAATTAATTATCCAACTTCTGGTAATTAATAATCAGTATTCTAATATAAATAATCAGTATTCTAATACAATTTAATTAAGATAAGTTTTCCAATGTTTTAATTTCCTATGATACTAAGTTAAAATGAATAATATTAAGAATTAATAATTTAAAAAAAATACACATCTTTCGGAACAAGATAAATTCACTTCAAAACACAAAATAGATAAGATTGTGTGTTTCAAAGTCTTAATTTATACAAAGATTTAAATAAGTTATGTTTTCAAAAAAATGAAACATCAATGCACAAGAAGTATTGGTAATAATGCAATAGTTTTCCAAAAATAGACTTATTTTCTCCACAAATTTTTTATGCTTCCCATAGTAGGTTTAAATAGGTTGCAGTTTCAAAAAAAAAAAAAATCAATACACGGAAAACATATAATTGTGTTATACTAGTATACTAGTATACCGCTTTTCTTTGCGGTGGAATCCGATCGTATATGATTTTAATAGATTGAGGAGTTGAGAAGAATGAGATAGAGTTTTATTTGAGGAGAGTTTGATTTTGATGAATATGGAGAAGAATATGAAGAAATAGAGGAATTGAGAGAGATATATATATAGATTTTGGTTTGAGAGGATGGAGACGTAGTGACGGACAAAGAAGTATTTTTTTTGTGCGTGTAGCGGAGTAAACCTCCTTACGGTCAATGATTATCAAAGAACGCTTATGAAACAATAATGCAGGATGAGATTTTGAATGATTCATTTGTTAAATAATTGCCCAACTTCAGTTAATTAATTATTAGTATTTCAATACAGTGTAAATAGTACTTCCAGTTTAGCTTCCCAATGTTTTTAAAAAAATTATGAAACTCGGTAAAAATGAAGAAAATTAAGATTTGACATTTTCAATTAAAAAATACACATCTTCAAGAACAAGATAAATTTACTTTAATTATTAGTAATAACAAATTTGAATACTACATTAATTAATCAATATAAAATTTAGAGTATGTAAATATTACTAAATGAGATGATCTAATGTGGGGATGATTTCTGCCCAATTGATGTAAATCGCTTTTACATCAATCGTCCACATGCCGAGTCTTTGCACGCATGGGTAAGATATCTTGCCCACATGTGGGCGAGGATCGGAGTGTATTACTAATTGTCTAAAAATATATCGTTAACACAATATGGATGTTTACAATTTAGAAAATCAATTTTTAAATTATAATGTACAAATTAGTGGGTTATTTAATGAACCGCTCAAAAAATTAATTAATTGTCTCATACGCTATGACTATCAATAAAAGTCAAGGTCAATCTTTTTTCTACGTGGGATTATATCTGAAAAAACCAATTTTTAATCATGGATAACTTTATATTGCATTGTCTAGAGTTACAAATCGTATGTGATTGAAGATGTTGATATGTGATAAAGATGGAGCGCCAACCAATTCGACCACAAACATGGTTTTCAAGAAAATCTAGATTAGTTATATTGTTTTTTTCAATATCAATGAGTAATCAAATGTTATTTATATAATTTTTTATTTGAATGTAATAATAAATAAACAATATATTTTTAAATCATTATCATAAAAAATAAGTGACGTACATCGCACAGGTGATATACTAGTAAAACTAATAAATGAGACTATTTATATTTTCTTTATTCACCTTGGTCCTTTTTACAAAATTACCTCCAATTAATAATAATAACTGCTTTTTTGTTTTGTTCCTAGCTCAACCAGTGATCCGCTAATTAATCTATGTTTTGCATATAATTCCATATAAACTACCACCCATTTTCGACGCTTTACTGCTTCATTCTTCCAAGTTGCATCCATCCTCATATTGCTCATTGCCTGGAAACACCCCAGATAGAGAAATTCTTGAACAGATGCATCTAAAATCAACAAAAAAAATTAGAAAAGAGGGCAGGATAGAGAGAGATTCCTTGTGAAGAATGGAGGGTGGAAGGGAAGGAGACATTTTGTTTCCTCTAATCTCTTCCCTTCTCTGCCTTTGTGTATTAACTGGTGGTATTTTTCTTGTTCTCTATGTTTACTTGCCAAACATTTCCCAGCCTTGGTTTCCCATTCTGGCTTTCATCTTAATTGGCTCCCCATGGATTTTTTGGTTCCTAACCTACCTCTACACATGCATGAAAGCTTGCTGCCGCGCCTACGACCGTCTGGTTTCTAGGCGCTACAGTGGGTCGACAAGGACAGCCACGGTGGCAAGGACTGCATCCATTGGTGCCCGTGACAACCACTTCTTCCCTAAGCGACGGAAAACACGAGTACCTCGGTGTGGTTGTAACCGATGGTGAGGATAGTCAAGACAGAGAGAGCCACCAGGGCGGGGAAAATTCATCAACCACCTCGTCCCGGGAATCTGGGATGCCATTGACCTATTCAGTCTCAACATGATAATGTGAGAAATGGGTAATTCATTACTCATTGTATAGCATTGTTACATAAGCCATGGATAAATGAGTTAATGTAAAACACTCGAGACAATGCTCCAAACAAATGCAAAATCCTCGATGCACTGAAGTATGAAATGATGATTAATTAATAGACAAGGGTGGAATCTGGGGATTAATGATCACAATCATAACGATACATGTTATGTAGGAATAGAAGATGTATTTATTTGTGTAGTATGTAAAGGAAACAAAACTTTCTTCTCTCTTTTTCTTTTCCTTTTTGTGCCACTTTCGAGAAACATTACTGACATGTTTATTATGTATCATTGGATTGTACAGGTCAACTCACAAATATGTTGTCTATTATTTCATCATATCCAGTACTGTCTAATCCAGTTTACAAATTAAACATGCCCTAGATGTGTTATTTGTTCCTAATAGATGTTTAGTTGTACCTCTTAAATCAAAGCTCAATGAAACTATAACCAATACATGCGGTTGTTTAGTAATGGATACATAATCTAATGCAAAGCATCACTTGAACACGAGGATAGACCCATCTCGTAGTAAGTTTCAAAGAAATAGTGCTTGGTGTGAATTTTCCAACAATAAAGGACTGCGCTCTCCTACTAGCTGTAGCTCTTCATCATGATCTTAATCTTTTCTTTGTTGTTATTTTATTGATTGTTGTAAATAAAACAAGAACTTGACAAGGATGGGTTTTTAATAATCCTGCAGAGCAAAACTTACAAGTTGCCACTATATGCAGGAAATTATTTACTCAAATTATACTGAACGCATGTCGGGCTTCAAGAGTTTTTTCTCCACGCTGTTGCCCAAATTACAATACACGCCAAGTCAGGGCACACTGAGAACATAGACAACTGCAAAAGAAGAAGAAAGGAGAAAAGAATCTGATATCCAATGTATATAGGAACCAATAAAGAAAGAAAAACTACACTGCAATATCTTCATTCAAATGAAGAATTCTCATGCTATTAGAAGAAACACAGGTACTTCAGACACTCGCGCACATTAAGAAACATCTCTTAGTAAACCCCTAGAAGAATTAGCTTCCTTGAACCATCAGCAATCTAGTAAAATGTAAGCTCAAGTTAAATGATGTCCACCAAAACTATAGATGAGGAGGCAGCAAAGCCAAAGCACAAATCTAAATAATGTCTCATTCTAACATTCTTAAGGTGGAGACTGTGAGGAAGAAAGAATATGCAGTATGCACCAATGTCGATTTGCAAATGTTATTTTAAACATTACGAGCCAAAGAAAGAAGCTTTGGTAGTGATGAAAACGAGAACTTTACCTGTTTGATTGCAATGGGGCTGCAACCATGAAATCTTTTGTTACAAGTGAACTATATTATGGAGACTTGTCTATACAATTTTCGCCCTTTGCTGATAAATCTCCTTCACTTGTCAGATTCTAATCCACTTGCATGAATCACTTTACATCTGAACTTACCCTTTTGTTTGCAAAGTTCCCCTACCAAGAACCAGCCTTGCATAAATCATTTTCACGGACCTCAAAGAATCATTGCGTGACAGCCAATTTTGCATTCACAGAATTGAGTCCTGGTGAAAAATCCAAACTCTTCGCAGATGCACCATATTATCCTTCACTGGCAAGTATATGCTCATGAGATTATGCAGTGAAGATCTTTTCAGAAAGAACAGAAAATGAATCCTCAATGCATCTTTGCCCCAACCTCCTCAACGAGTACAGAAAGCCTCTCTAACTCTTTATCTATGTTTTCACTTTGTGTATGAGACTTGTCATTATACGAAAAACAAGAGAGACAACCATTTATCTCAATCCAGCTACATCCCAATTCTTTCTTCAATTGTTGTTGCTTCAACAGAGCTCTAACTCGTGCTGCATCCTTCCACATCCCGTGTATAGAATAGATATTCGATTGAAGCACGTGCATTCCGACATTAGAAGTTTGGGAGCTTAAAAGTTTCTGAGCTATAAAATTGCCTAGTTCAAAATTTCCGTGGACTCTACAGGCACTAAGTAATGTTTCCCAAGCATATGCTGGAAGATCCATGGGCAATTTCTTGACTAACTCAAAAGCTTCAGCAAGCAAACCTGATCTACCAAGAAGATCAACCATGGTAGCATAGTGCTCTGGTTTAGGTATCAGATTCCATTGCTCCATTAAACTGAAGTATTCCCAGCCTTCACTGACCAGTCCAGAATGAGCACAGGCAGTCAAGAGTACAAGAAAAGTAACATGGTCAGGTTTTGATCCAGCTTGAATCATAGAAGAAAAAAGATTAAAGGCTTCTCTAGCAGACGTATGATATGCTTGCGCCACAATCACAGCATTCCATGTTATAGTATCGCGATTCTTCATATTTTCAAATACTGAATAAGCTTCACATATGAAGCCACATTTAGAATACATGGATATCAATGAACTTGTTATCATTCTGTCAATTTCGTAACCAGACTTGATCACAAAGTCATGCATTCCTCTTCCGAACACCTGTATTGCATGAACACCACAAACAGATATCACAGTAGTTAATGTAACCTGATTTGGCTTAAATCTGTTTCGCAGCATCTGGATGTACAAAACCAATGCTTCCTCACCAAGATATCCAGAAATCAGAGTGTTCCATGATGTTTCATCCTTCCTAGGCATCTCTTCAAAAAAGTTGCGAGCAGTAGTCATATCTTCTTGTTGCACATAGCCAAATAGTATTGAATTCCATGATACTATGTCCCGACATGGCATCCTCATAAATAGATCAAGAGCCTCTCGTAATTTTCCATTCTCAACATAACCAACAAGCATTGAGTTCCACGCAATTATATCTCTATCTGGAATTTTATTGAATAATTCTCGTGCCAACTCAATCTTATTATAGTTCAAATAACCCCGAATCATTGCAGTCCAAGCCACTACATCCTTCTCGGGCATCTCCTCAAACAATTTTCTAGCTCCCTCTATGTCCCCCACTCTGAAGAAACATGTTATCATATTAGTCCAAGAAGCCAAATCGTGTTTGCACATTCTCATAAACAAATCGTACGACTCGTCAATGCACCCCATTTCACTATAACCTGCCAACATAGCATTACAAAGAAACACACTTTTTTTAGAAGCTTCTTCAAACAATTTCTTGGCTTCACTCACAACCCCATATTGAAAATACCCTTCAATCATTATCGCCCACGTCAAATCATTTTTCGCTGGCATCACATCAAACAATGCCCTACCCTCCTCCAATCTCCCATTGCTTACATACCCAGAAACCATGGAATTCCAACAAATCACATTCTTATCTTCAATAGCATCAAACAAACTACGCGCCTCTTCTAATCTTCCATTCTTCGCATACCCACTTAACATCGCGGTCCAAGATACTATGTTCTTACTGGGCATCAAATCAAAAACTTCACGAGCCTCGCAAACCATCCCATTTTTAGTGTACCCTGAAATCATGCAGTTCCAAGTCACCACGTTCTTTTGAGGCATTTCATCGAATAGTCTGTGGGCATTCTTCACATCCCCTTTCTTGAAATAGCTAGTGATCTTTGAGTTCCAGGGGAATATTGGGTTTGGTTTTGTACTCAATTGACGAAGAATATAGTTACTTAAATTTTGGACAATGGACGACCCTATTTTGAACTTTGCATACATGAGAATAAGAAACGGTTATTATGAAATGTTGGGGAAAAGAGAGATCATAAATTTTAAAAGTTAGCAACATTAGAGTTTATAAATCGCTTATCAATAGAATTCGACTATAAAAAATAAATAGAGATTAACATGAGAAATAAGGCAGAGAAAGAAAGATTTGGAAAAAAATAGTAAAGAAAATGAAAAGTGGGAAGAAGAGAAATGAAAAAATTGAAAAAAAATAAAATTTAGAGAAGATAAATATCTATTTTGGGTAAGTGGAGGTGAAACTCGTGAAAATTCTCAAGTTTTTTTTACGTTAACTTGTACGTTATGGACCTATTGTTCAAATTCTGAAAATGGAGAATCAAAAATCAGTTCAAAGTTTTTTTTCTTTTTTAATACTAAAGATGGTGCACATAGACTAATTATCTTTTCTTTTTTTAGGATAATTAGTACAAAATGTTCCTATCTTTTAAAGTTATTGTACAAATCATCCATACTTTTGAAATTTTGATATTTTTACCCTTATCTACACAATTTCTTGTGCAAAACGTCCTTTCCGTCTATTATCATCCAAAATTTGCCGTTAACTCATTTTCACAACACGTAACATAAATGAAGGGTAATTTTGTCCACCTACCTATTTCACTTGTCCTCATTCAACAGCACGACTATGAATACAAGAGAAAAGCCAATCCTGACCATGTTAGAAGAACTCTGAAACCCTTAAAAAATTATTAGTAAAACGCCGTCAAGTATTTTGGTAAAATGGTGAGATGGAGAAATCTGGTGGATGACACCCAAAAATTCACTTGTTTTTCTCTTTGGGGTGAAGATTATGAGTGACTTGATTCATTAAACAAGGCAAAAAAGAACTCGAGAAAGCAAAAAAAAAAAAAAAGAGAGAGAGAGAGAAAGAAAGAAGTCCAAAGTCCACTAATCAATCTTTTTGAATCATTACACCCTTTATCTACTTCAAATTCCTAGCCTCTCTGTAAAAGTTTATCTTTTTTGCTATAATACATTAGTAAGAAATGGTACTAGCATTCAAGGAAAAATTAGCATCAATCCAATAACAGCATCAGCACATGGTCATTCACCCCCACCTTCTTTGCACACAAGGGATTTCAATTTGCAGCATCAATTCCACTATCAAAGCCATAATTCTGAAGATGAGTAGAGCGAGACCAGTGGCCTAAACATGGGACGGAAGCGGAATCGCGATGAAGACAAGAACGAGACTAACATGAACGCGGTGAAAACGAAAAGAGGCGACGTCACGAAAATGAGAAGAGAAATGACAAGAAGGCCTAGAGAAAGACCAGCTCGATCCAAGAACAAGCACAAGCCACCAAGTGAAATAGATAGGTGGATAAAATTACTCTTCATTTGTGTTAAGAATTATGTTGTGGAAATGAGTTACCGACAGATTTTGGACGACAATGGACGAAAAAAACGTTTTGCGCAAGAAATTGTGTAGGTGATGGTGAAAATGCTAAAATTTTAAAAGTATGGACGATTTGCACAATGATTTCAAAAAATAAGAACATTTTATGCTAATTACCCTTTTTTTTAAACCATGATGAACCAAATTTACACAAAAGAAAAACTTTTAAATTTTGTCGTTTGTGTTGAATGGTGCTTATTATTTTAATTTTAGAATTGCATAAATTTGCATTAATACTTTAGAAATTTAAGTTATAGAATCTAACTAAATCAAACCAAAACTATTTAGTTCATTTCTATAATTATAGATACAACGAATAATTCTATTATAAAATAACTATTAGTTCTCCGTACGATTAGATTGTCTTCCAAATCGAAATGAATTGAACTACGCCCACCCTTAATAGCTTATTTTAGAGATTAAGTTTGTGTGTGTTTATAAATACTTATAAGTCGGTCAAACATTATTTTTATCTACACATTTCGTAGGACCCACTACTTATAATGTACAAAAAAATTTATCAAACATACTCCAAATTAATACTTGGCTATTTACAAGTAAGATAGAAAATTTTAAAATAAACTAGTTTCTAGTGATGAAAATTGAAAAATAAGTAAGTTGCTCATATCGTTCAAATAAATGAAAACAAGCTTATCTTATCTAAAAATGCTATTATTCTAAAAGTAAGATTAGAGTTATTTTTTTTTAAAAAAAAAATTACTATGTAAAAGGAAAAAAAAATGAATAAGCACTTGTTTGTTTTAGTTTAAATTACTGGTCAAATTTGTCAAATATATTTTATATCCACAAATTTCGTAAGAATTACAATTTACTATACACTTATTATCCACATTTCATAAGACTCACAATTTATAAAATTTAAAAAATAATTTCAACATCGTCAAATATGTTTTTACGACTAAAAAAATTACCTAAAAACAATTACACTTTTTTTAGTCTTAGCCAAACATGATATTAGGTTGTTTGAAAATGCAATCTTAATTTAAACATATACATACGATCCAAAATGCAATCTTATATATGTGTGTGTGTGTGTGTGTGTGTGTTTTTTCAACGTGTACTAGTTTTTCGTCGTCGTCGTGAAAAATGTAGGGATAAATTTTATGTTGAATATCTAATTTAAATGACAAATTTGTGGTATTTGTGATTTTTCTCACAATTTATATAAATACTCTACAAAATATTTATATGTTTGAAATTTGATAACAAAAATACATTTATATGCGTACAAGAAGAGAAGAAAATTAAAAATAAGTTATTTATATTGGCATATAATATTTATTTAGAAATAAAGCAACATTTATTTTTTAGTTAAAATTTAAAAGTAAAATAATATATTGAAGCTTTTATAGAAATGTATATAAATAAATGTAATTTTTTTTTATCTATTTTAAATTATCCTATTGTTGTATATTAAACATCAATCTTTATAATATTAATTAAAGCCCTTCAAAAAGATTGGTTGATTCTAGTTTCATTAATATATCAAGATTCAATTCCATGATTTCCTGTATTCTTATTCTCATCCTATAATAATTGTTTCACCAAAACAACCCCACTACACAATTTTTACGATTATATCCATCTACTCAACCTAGTCAATAATGCCACAACATGTGATGCAAATTCAAATCATCTTTACAGACGAAGCTGAAATTTGATTGTTGAAGTTTAAAGGGTAATTAGATAACAGCATTATAGTCAGTTCTTGATTAAGCAACAGCTTGCTGACAAACACCTAATTTCTCACAATATTTTGATGTGTTATACATGAAATGCATTAGCTGCAAAAGTTAAGTAATATGTAGCCTAGAAATGGAAACCATTAGCTTAACTGAACGGCTTTCTTTAGATGGATTTAAATTTCAGCATGGATGTAAATGAATAAGTTAAATGAAGAGCACTTCAGATGTTCAGAAATGAGCTACTACATGATTGATGTGTATAATGGTGTGGCTTGCCTTCAAATTGCCATATTCATCCCACACCACTTACAATGAGCACCCAAACAGTATCTTGTAGTTCAACATCATCTGCATTGACATGGGCTGAAAAAATGGTTGTCGAGCTACTTGACAACAAAGGCAAAATCATTATTTTTTGTTTTTTTTGGTGCTTATACTTAGTCTAGTATCGGTTGCTAGGAGAGAGAAGACGGTGAAAATGGCGAATTTAGTATTCTTAGAGGGAGAGAAAAGAAAAAAGATTTGGGGAGGGGGGGTGGGGTGTAAAGAGTTAGAAATTGCTTATAGCAACAGTTTGAAAGGTTAAAAGAAGAATGTCCCCAAAAATCCAGCAACACAAGATACTGAATTCTTGGGATAGTTATTAACATATATGGTTATAACAATATTAACTACAATAAAGGAAGATATCGAAATTTAGTAGTTTTTGTTTTGTCTCTATCCGCTCCCAAAAATTAATCATTGTTATTAGAAAAATTAGTCTATGTCCCAGTGTTACCAAAAAAAAAAATATTTGGTTTCTTTTTCTTTTTCTCTTTCTCTTGATGTTTATGAATAATAAACAGATTAATAAACAAAAATTTATTACAAATTCCTAAATTTAACCATTAGAAAAATAAACAAATATTGCTTCATATTGGCTAAGATTTTATTGAAGTGGATATGAATGTAAATTAACTATTGCTTCATATTGAACAACTTGTGGGACCATTTGAAGTGCATGGTGAACTTGATTTTAGAAAAATGTCCACTTAATTTTTCACAATTACCTAAAAATTTCTTTGTCTTTTAATAATTTTTTTATTCGCACCCTGATTCAATTTACTCAAGTCATTTGACCTTATCCTACCCCCACCCAATCTCACCCTATCCTACCTTAACTTTAATTAAAGCTACCTACAACCTACCTCTTGAATTAGACCACATTCAATTCCTTGCAATACCACTCATCCCCCACTCCAATTTTTAAGAACCCTTGATTCAATTTATTTTTAATTTCCTACTTACCTATTCAAAATCAAATGTTGTCGACAAATAAGAACTTACAGATAATAAGTGAACTTACATGATCTAAAAGTCAAATATCAAAGAATTGTGTACAATTTACTTATAAAATCAAATAAAAAAAATAAAAAAAATATTAGTAAAAAATTGAATGAAAATCTAGACGAATATGTGAAAAGTAAGTAAAAGAAAAAAGTTAAGGAAAATAATAATTTGTAATGTGTATAATTTACTTATAAGATAAAATAAAAATAAAAAGTTAGTAAAGAATTGAATGGAAATGTGTAAAAGAAAAACAAATAAGGAAAAAAAACTAATGAAAAAAAAATTTGTAAAAAGAAAAAGAAAAATGGGCTAAAGCTCACGTACTACCATTGACTTAAATTTTTTTTGAAATGGGCTAAAGCCCACATACACAATTGAAAAATAAATAAAAAAATAGTGGTTCTTCCATCTTGTTGAGTAACTCGACAAGAATAAGGGGGAAAAAGGGCTTATTTGCACAAATGGTCTTTGACTTTTGAATTTACTGTGGGTTGAGGACCTTTCTTTTCATTTTTGGCAGTTTAGCTCTTATTTCAAATATTTTTGGCGACAATGGTCCTTTTCAACAATTTCCATCAATTGACCGTAAAATTTGACGGTGGAAGTTTTTTTTATTTAAAAAAGGCTTATTTGCACAAATGGTCCCTGACTTTTGTAAAGAAAAATTTGCAGCAAAAGTCCTTAATATTTTAGAAAGTGTTGAAAAGTTCCATAACCTTCTAATCCTAACACATATGACTCTAAATTTTTTTTACAATTTTACCCATAACTTAAATAAATTAAAAATAACTCACAAACCTTTTCAAAAATACAAATAAGTCCTAAATCTTTTTATTTTTTTACAAATTTATACTTAAAATAATAAAAAGTGTGTCATCAAGTCCCAAAACTTTTAATTTTGTTCACCAAAATAATATTTAAAATATGTTTGATTAAAATCAAATTTTTTAGTAAAAGTGATTAAAAAATTGTGGGACCATAAAATGTGTGGTTAAAATTAATTGTTGACTTTGACTTTAACTTTTTAACAAAATCAAAATTGAAAACAAAGCAGAACTCTTAGTCTCTCTGATTTTGTCAACGGCCCACATTAATTAACAAAAAAATTATATCCATGATCAAAATTTGACCAATTTAAAATTTTAATTTATTTTTCATATCAATTACTAGAGGTGGCAAAATGGGCCGCCCAGATAGTCAGGTCTCTGGTGAAAGGTGGTCCGATAAAAATTGATTAAATAAAAATTAGGTCAATTTAGTCCGACACACTAGTTAACCAAAGGTGGCCGATTTTTTTTTTGCCTAAGTCCCACCCCACACTTCAAACACCCCACCCATCACTTCCCGTGAAATGTGGTGCGGGGTGGGGTGGGGTGGGGTGGGGTGGGGTGTTTGAAGTGTGGGGTAGGGACTTGGCAAAAAAAAAATTATCTGCCACCGTACTGGTTGGTTAGTTGTACTGCACTAAATCGACCTAATTTTTATTGAATCAACTTTTTATCGGACTAATTTCACTTAGAGAATCAGGCTATCCTGGGTCAACCCATATTGCCACCTCTAGTAATTGATATGAAAAATAAATTAAAATTTTAAATTGGTCAAATTTTGATCATGGGTATAATTTTTTGTTAATTAATGTAACCACCTGACAAAATCAGAGACTCTAAGAGTTCGCTTTGTTTTCAATTTTGATTTTGTTAAAAGTTAAAGTCAAAGTCAACAATTAATTTTAACCACACATTTTATGGTCCCACAATTTTTCAATCACTTTTACTAAAAATCTGATTTTAATCAAACACATTTTAAATATCATTTTGGTGAACAAAATTAAAAGTTTTGGGACTCGATGACACACTTTTTATTATTTTAAGTGTAAATCTGAAAAAAAAAAAAAGATTTAGGACTTATTTGTATTTTGAAAAGGTTTGAAAGTTATTTTAATTTATTTAAGTTAGTAAAATTGTCAAAAATTTTAGAGTCATATGTGTTGATTAGAAGGTTATGGGACAGGTTATGTGACTTTTCAACAAAAGTCAGGGACCATTTGAAGTGCATGGTGAACTTGATTTTAGAAAAATGTCCAAGCCTTTTTTTTTCTAAAATTTCTTTGTCTTTTGTGACTTTTTATTCGCACCCTGATTCAATTTACTCAAGGTCACAAAAAGAATTTGAAATAGGGGCTAACATCATCTCAAAAAAATAAAAAGATGCCCTCAACTCAGTAGAAGTGCAAAAGTCGAAACCAAAAAATTGTCCTCAACCCGCATGTAAGTGTAAGAAAAAAGTTGAAAGTGGTCTTCTGTCGAGTTACTTGACAAGAAGAACACTAAAAAAATGTTCTTACCGACAAGAACAAAAAAAAAAGTTGTTGTTCTTGTCGAGTAACTCGACAAGAACAAAAAAAAAAAAAAAAAAATTCTTGTCGAGTTCGACATTGTAGGAATAAAAAAAAAATGTTTGTTGTCGAAGTTACTCGATAACGATAAGAACAACTCAAAAATAAACAAAATATTGTTCTTGTCGAGTAACTCCGACAAGAACAAAAAAAAAAAAAAATTTTTTACTCGAGATGAATAATATACATTCATCCCAACTTTTGTAGAATTCCTCCATTCTTACTCGACAAGAACACAAAAAAAAAAAAAAAAAAATGTTTTTACTCGAGATGAATAATATACATTCATCCCAACTTTTTGTAGAATTCCTCCATTCTTTCTCCTGTTCCAACCAGCTTAAAACATGTTAGTGCATATGTAAAATAATATAAAAATGATATGTTTGTGTATCAAAGAAATTTATTCTTTTAAGACACTCTCATACCTAACATTTCTGGATTATGGAGTGCTTGCTTCTGTGAACAGGAATTAGTGAATTCTAGTAAAACTTAACGCGAACAGCAAACACAACATAAGACTGCAGCAATCTATATGATAGGCAGCTTCCGTAATTCAGCAAATGCATCTTTAAAGTATTAAGAAAAATATATATCATAATCAGTTAAAGAGACCACAATGATTGTGCTATAGTGATTGATTACGGATGTGCAATCCAAGGTAATTACATTCTCTATGTTCAGATTAAAAAATAAGAATAAAAAGGAAACTGTCATTTATATATATGGGGTGAAAATTCCTAAATGGAACTTAAAATCCAGCAGTTTTATGAATATGTACCAACTTAAGGTGCATAAATAGTCACAAATACCCAACAAGTTAAACATCATCCTATGCGAATACTCATTTTCTTAATGATGATATCTAATCAAGAATCAGTCTTTGTACTTAAATAGCTGGAAGTGAGATAAAAGATTGTTGGAAATTGGTTTAAGAATTCGAAAAATTGTCTAAGTGTTTAAAAATAACTAAAGTGACTTCATTTTAATTTGGCCAAAACATACAGACCCGACCCAATCTGTGAAGGGAATATTTGACATCTTGAAACCAATATCGAATGAATGAGAAATTACAGAAAATGACAAAATCAGGTCAATTTTTTACCATGCGATCGCAACTTGCTGAATTTTTAAGCAGAATATTTTTTGGTCCTACCATGCGATCGCATAGTTAGCCTGGATTAAATTCTGTCTTCAAAAGTGTACCTTGCGATCTCAGCATGTTAAAACCATGCGATCGCATGGGTCTAAGCGCGAACAGGCGTGTCCTTTTGAAGTGTTGTACGATTTAGCTCCACACCTCTTCGTTCCCAACACTTCATCAACGTTAAAAAGGACCCTCTGAACGCCTTTAAAGTACAGGATTGATATGCAAATTCAACCAACTCATATACTCATTCCTTGAACCAATTTTATTGCATTTGTTGCATAATTTCTGATTTCCATTTCATATCCATCTTTTGGAGTACAAAACCATTTCTGATTCGTTGTACTTGTGTTTTAAAGTGCTACAAACACAAGTAGAAGTCGTTGTATCTTTGGAGTTGATTACCATAAACCGTAGGCACTGTTGCGGGGCAAAATCGACTTAAGGACAAAGTGTTCAACACTTGTATCGACTTATATTTCATCTTTTTCATTCAATTTTCTCGTTTCCAATCACTTTACACAAATTCCACCCAACAAAGATCACATATATCACCAAAGAAATCAAACCCATTCTTACATTTCGAGTCAGACATAAATGTGCCAGAATTACTTATTAGGCAAATAGCAAATCCTTTATAGTGAACAAAGAAAAGAGGGAACAACAAACAGAAACCAAAATAGCTCATAACAGAATTAAGCAATTAGCTGAAGCCTTCAAAACATTTTACAGGGAAATTTTAAAAGCAAATTGAGGCCCTATCAGGGATGATGATAATAGAATTTCTACAAAAAATCCACAAAGCTTTATGTGCAACATCAGGATTGGCATGGCATTTGAGGTTTCTTAATGAGGCTAATGATGCATTATTAAAGAATAAAGACCATAAAGCCATCCAATAGAGCATTGTAAGTGACAACATCATTCTTAATGCCCATACTCTCCATCTCCTTGCCAATATTCAAAGCCTTCTCACACCTGCCAAGGCTAGCACAAATAGCAAGGTATTATAAGACACTCTATTCAACTTAATACCAGAAAATTTCATCTCATTGAACAAACTGAGCGCCCTATCCAGTCTCCTTGCTTTGGCACATCCACGAATTATAGTGCTATAAGTTACCTCATTAGGCAAGATATTATTGGTGTGCATCTCAGACATTATCTCAAAAGCTGCAGCATCCAAAAGTGTATTATATGTATAAATATCTTGATCAATCCCCCTATACACCATTTCGCTAAATAAACTCCTAGCAGTCTCTCACAGCCCTGCACCACTGCAAACCGCGAGAAGGGAATTGTAAGTAATCCTATTGCACCCCGTCGCTCAACATTTCATCAAAAATAATTGAAGCCCTCTTGAAATCAGCACCTCATTTTCCACACGCATCAATCAGTGCATTGAAAGTCACCAAATTGGGCTTCAAGCCCAAGTTTTTCATGGTCTCAAAGACCCCAATGGCCTCGTCAATGATAAGAAATCATACAACTGAGTTGTAGAACTACTCGACAACTTGGTCTCATCAATGATAAGAACTCATACAACTGAATTGTCGAGCTGCTCGACAACGTGGTTGTTGAGCATGTTGTCCAGTTAATTAACTCGACAACCAACAATCTGGACAACTCAACAAGTATATTTTGGTAGTGTTGATGTTTATTTGGATTTTGGTTAATGAATAGAATTGTTGTAATAGGTGATCTGGAGGTGCCTGCATTCGCTACGGCAATTGAGGCTCACCAGAATCGGATTACACAAGCTATTTTGGATCATGCTCTTCAAATCTGCTCTGATAAAAATGTTGGGGTTTTATTCTTTTTCACTCTTTGTGTGCGTTTGTCTTTGTGTGTTCCCGAATTGAAGAAGAATTGTAGTGCTTAAGTTCGTACTTTTCAAAGGAAATTGCTTACGCAGTTTTTTGTTGTGATATTGTGTGTTTTTGTCATAGTCTTTTCCTATTATTGATGGGGGTTTTGATGCTTCCCTAATCAGGTTAATACTAAAATACAAGTACTCGTGGGGATCCAAAGGAGAAGATTTGCGAAGCTATAGAGCAGTTGAATGCTAATTTATTAGTGATGGGGTTTTGTACTTTTGGCCCCAACCAGTTAAATGCAGCTCTAAAAATAGCTAAAACTCGTATTTGGTTTGTTGAGTAACTCGACAAATTAAAGCCAATGCACCAATTTAAAAAAAAAACAAAAACAAAGGTCAAAAATTGCGACTATTTCATTGTCAAAACGGTGTCGTATTGAACGAAAAAACTACAGTAAAAAATTAAAACTCTTATATTATTGTAAAGATATAAACGAAAAAGATTATAAAATAAAGAGTTAAAAATAAAATACTAACCCCCACCCACCCTGTCTTAAATAAATAAAAATAAGTTTGAGATTCATTTATTAAGAAAATTAAGTGCAATCTTACCACCTACCACTACCCCTTGCCCTCGACTTTGAGACAACATGTGTTAGATTTAAATATCATTGCAAATATGTGATTGTGTTTGATTTTGATTAAAATTAATTTTTTTTTTACAGTTGATAAAATGAGTAGTGGAAAAATTGTAAAAAATTTTGGATCTAAAAATAAATAGTTAAAAATAATAGTTAGTTTTAACTTTTTATTAAAATTTTAAGTGATATCACCTAAGTACAAATAAAAAACAAAGGTTTTTCAGTAAATACCCAAAAAATATAATAATAATCTAAAAACAAAATAAACCAACATCCCGAAAAAACGTGCTGAACCTTAACCTACTGATTGATATTGAGTAGCCAGCTTCTAATCTTCAAGAACCCTCAAATTTCTGGCTTTTCAGTTGCACTGTCTCTGAGGAATTCTTGACTCCTTTTCTCTTTACTCTAAAAATGTTGTCTTTGAATCTTTTTGCATCCTCAAATGTCACTTTCTCTAAATCCAGTCATAAATATCCCATAAATGCTTCACTTTTGGATCCAAATCTTGTGAACAGACACAAAAATCCTCAGTTTCCCTCTCGTCCATTCGAAAAACCCACTTCAAAAATTAATCATGGAGTCTTGTTTAGGCCTTCTGAAGAACCCTTGTGCCAGATCTCGAAATCAAGATCAGATTTTGGAAAAATATTGGCACCCCCTTTTGGGTTTTCTTCAAGATTTTTATCCAGAGCAGCCCCTGGAGCCCCACAAGAATCCAGCCCAGATGGTGAAATTGAAGTGTCAAAGCCAAACAAGAATGCGAAGCTAGCTCTTATTTTTGGTCTATGGTACTTTCAGAACATTGTTTTCAACATTTATAATAAAAAGGTGTTGAATATTTTCCCATATCCATGGCTTCTTGCATCATTTCAGTTGTTTTGTGGATCTGTTTGGATGTTAATTCTTTGGTCTCTAAAGCTTCAGCCTTGCCCAAAAATCAACAAGTCATTTATTGTTGCACTTCTTGGACCTGCACTTTTCCACACTATAGGCCACATTTCAGCATGCGTTTCATTCTCAAAAGTGGCTGTTTCTTTTACTCATGTAATTAAATCAGCAGAGCCTGTTTTTTCAGTGGTGTTTTCATCGTTTCTTGGTGATTCATATCCATTAAAAGTGTGGCTTTCAATTCTCCCAATTGTTTTTGGTTGCTCATTGGCTGCTGTCACTGAAGTTTCCTTCAATTTTGGAGGCTTGTCGGGTGCAATGATAAGCAATGTTGGATTTGTACTTAGAAACATTTACTCGAAAAAAAGTTTGCAGAGTTTCAAGGAAGTTGATGGGTTGAATTTGTATGGTTGGATTAGTATTATCTCATTGCTCTATCTATTTCCTGTGGCTGTTTTTGTGGAAGGGTCTCAATGGGTTGCAGGGTATCATAAAGCTATTGCAACTATTGGAAACCCGTCGACACTTTACCTATGGGTGATATTATCTGGAGTGTTTTACCATCTCTATAATCAATCGTCCTACCAAGCACTTGATGACATTAGCCCGCTTACATTCTCAGTCGGAAACACTATGAAGAGAGTGGTGGTAATCATCGCTACTGTTTTGGTTTTCAGGAATCCTGTTAGGCCATTGAATGCACTTGGATCGGCTATTGCCATATTGGGCACGTTCTTGTATTCACAGGCTACGGCTAAAAAACCGAAAGTAGAGGCGGGTGAAAAGAAGAACTAGAAAGATGGTTCTTGTTTATTTCTTGTTATGTTTTTTTATTGAACTTCAACTGCTGTCTTTTTTCGAGGTAAATTTTTATGGATGCTAGAAATTTTGTTCTGCAAGTTTTATTGGAAACAAGGCTTGGTTTATCACCTTGTTGGCTTGTTGCTATGAAGGCCTGTTTGTTTATTGCTTGCATTTACATATCATTTACATGTCTCCATGTTTGTTGTCAATTTTTACTGAATCTTCCACGAAAGTGTTAAAAGTTTGGGGAAGCCTAATATGAAAATGGATTTTTCATTTGAACAGAGAGCAAATTAACTTTTATTGTGATAAATAGTAGATGATAAAAGTTCAATTGCATAAGTATATTGAAAATAGAAATAATCCAAATTATTTAAGATTCATAAGATCAAGATGCAATATCTTCGTGTCTGATGATGTTGTATGGAAACCTTTTCTAATACGTGTAATTGGCATCATTTTTTTTTCAGGATCACTTCCGAATAATGAGATTTCGTGACTGTAATTAGATTTAAGGTCAGTATATAGTCTTACAACTTAAATGACAAGATTTCTTTTATATCCGTCAAAGTTCGAAGGTAGGCAATAAAGAAGAATGAAGTTTATGCTGTGTACTGTTTGGTAGAAGAGAGAATACTTGTCTGTTGCAGGTTTACTTCGGTGACATTTTTGCTATACATATTTTTACTCCCTTCGCACATCTTGCAAGCATATTGAATGCCTTTCATTCCATCTTGCTGTCGTCTTGTCTGCTTTATTGTCGTGTAGGATTACCGGGAAATGTAGTTTTGCTCATCTCTAATGTGCAACCATTAGCATTGCCTCTTGTATTGATCAATAATCAATGGATTATGACGGGGAAAAAACATTGGCTGGAACTTGAAATTTCTCACATTATTGATGAATCTGCTGTTTAATTCTGAATTCAGATTATTGTAGTAATCATATAGTTTCTGAGTGTTGCATTTGTTTCGTGTGGCTACAAATTTTTGATCCACATTGAAGGTGCATGCAATCTTATACACATGTGTGTGGGCGTGCCCGATCATTGGAAAGATATTCAAAATTGTTCTTTTGTTGTAAGAAATTCTTGATTCGAATTTCAATATGCTAATATATAGTGACAATTTGTAACATTGTAAGAATTTGTGCAAAATTTTTGAAAATTGGTGGTTGTGTTTAGGTGAAATGAAAAATTAGATCAAGTTGAATGTGCGTGTTGTGGTATGTATCAAGTTGTATAGAGATACAAATCTGTAATCAAATATAAGAATGTTCAAAATGACATAAAGAAATATGCTTTCTGAGAAAAGCCCAAAAAGAGGAGGTATTTTAATACCTCTGTTTTCCATATGTAATTTAGTTCAAAGAAGTGAGACGTAAATCCATTTTCTTTTATAATTATAAAAGAGTAATTACTGTAAAATAGAAAAAATTAAGTAAAAATGGAGGTATTTTAGAATACCTCTTTTGGTGATCTTTCATCCTTTGTAGTTTACCAGTCTCGAACCTTTAACCTTGAGGGCAGAAATAGAATCTTAAACCCTCCAAGTCAATAAGTACTGGTGGTCGGATTTTGTGTGCAATCTTGTTCATCTTCAATGCATTACTAGATCGAACTCCTTGGCCACTAGAAACAAAGTGTTGTGGATCAAAGCCGTTCAAATGCTTGAGTTGACTGGGTATTGTGAGCAAGAACGTAATTTAACACAGATTCTATAGAAGATAATTTTCTTACTTCCATTAATATCTGATATCGAGTTGATATTTATAAATTAAAGAATAAGAGTTTGGTGAATTCACCATTTCCCAACAAAAGAATGGACAAGAAGGGCAACCATGCTCTTAGACATTTGTGAATGTCATACTTTATCAATGTAACATGTCACATTCATGGATTTTAGAAACTATCGATCTGGAGTTGGTAAGTTTTAGAAAGTTTTTGACTTGGTGAAATCCATGTAATCTATTTTGAGTCTAACAAGTTAGCGGTGAATTATCTATTAGAATCGCATCCGAGCTCAATACATCTGTCAGTATTTCAACGTAAAAGAACTCATGCTCAATCTCATTTTGCCACGAATAGAATGCAAAGAGCCAGATCAATATGATCGGATCCCATAATGTCACATGTTCACTACATGAAATATTAGTACAATAAGTAACACTACAAGAGATGTACAGTTTGAAAATTATATTACTTTAATATAATTGAATGCATGTTACTATTGTCAATTCTTGAGAGAATAATTTGATTGAACATAAAAATTTAAAACTTGACCTTCTTGTTATCAAACTGATCACCAAACAAGTTTAAACTTTGCACAATGTGGAAGCAAAATATTTCATGTCATTGTTAGCAATCATTCGTCCATTCATTTTAAATTCTATACGATCGATTCAAGAATATATAGAATAACAAAGAATATTTTTTTTGAAAAAAGTAAAAAAAGGAGGTATTTTAGAATAACTTTTATTCTCTTTTTGCTACGAATAGAATGCAAAGAGCCAGATCAATATGATCGAATTCCATAATGTCACATGTCCACTACATGAAATATTAGTACAATAACTAATACTACAAGAGATGTACAGTTTGAAAATTGTATTACTTTAATGTAACTGAATGCATGTTACTATTGTCAATTCTTGAAAAAAGAATTTGATTGAACCTAAAAATTTAAAACTCGACCTTTTTGTTATCAAATTGATCACCAAACAAGTTTAAATTTTCCACAATGTGGAAGCAAAATATTTCATGTCATTGTTAGCAATCATCCGTTCAATCATCTTAAATTTTATATGATCGAATCAAGAGTATATAGTAGAAATAAACTATATATGATCTGGAAGCAAAATATTTCATGTCATTGTTAACAAAGAATTTTTTTTTTTTGAAAAAAGTAAAAAGGGAGGTATTTTAGAATACCTCTTATTCTCTTTTCTTCTCTTCTCCTTCACACCAGTCTCGAACCTTTGACCTTAAGCATGAGAGTTGAATCTCACCACCACTCAAGACAAAGAGGACCAGTACCAATGTCTTCTCTTTTAATATTTAGTAGGCTAAATGTTAAAGCTAATCAACATAGAAACATGAAAGACAACGAAGAAAAAGACCTTTAAATTATTGTGACTTGTGTCTTGACAGCGTATCCAACCGTTTTCCTTTTTGAACTTCACGGCTGCAAAACAACTTATACTTAAATTTATGTCTATCGACGAGTGAGCATCAACTTATCTATAAAACATGTTACGTTTGGATTAGGACATGTGAGTCGATTATTGGTAGATATGTCAAAACGGGCGGACCGACCAAACCTACATCGACCCTTGAGCCAAGGCAAGTTATTCGCAATTTTGACGGATGGATGACCAACCAACCCCGGGCGGTTTAAGCGTCAAAGCAGGCGTGGTTAATCATTTTGACGCTAAACCGCTTGCCCTTTGAATATTAAAAATAATAATTAAAAAAAATATGTTTGTGCTTTAACTATAGTGAAGCATTTAGTTGTTATTTGTTTTCATTCTATTTAAATTCACAAAATTAGAAATAATTCTATGTAAAATAAGATATAAATTCTATGTAAACATTTTTTATTATAAATAACAAATGTGAATTTATCATTGTTATTTATTTTTTATTCGGTAATTTAACACATTTTTTACTATAAATGTAAACATTTTTTAAAAGTAAAATAAGTTAGTAATTTCAAAAAATAATTAATTTTTTATTTATACGGGCGAACCGCTGGCCCACATGGGCTCAACCCGGATGGGCCGACGGGTGGGCTAGGTTCGTGTTTAATTTTCTTGGGCTAGGTTGACTCGGCCCGCAACCCGCCAAGCGCGGATTTTTTCTAATGTGGGCCGTCACGAACTTCATCGGAGGCGGGGCCGATGTGTTAAAACTAAATTCGAACAACGAAACCGCCAAATCGAATCGAAACCGATTTTTCAAAACCGTTGGTTTGAGTCCACATGGACCGATTAACGTTTTGGTTTTGAACCGAACCAAACCGTTTCGAAGTGATTTGGTTTAAGTTTTAATTTTTTCAAACCGTTTAAAATAAAATAAAATTAATTTAGACCCAACCCAATTAAATCAAATACTTAACTCAATTAAAATCCATCCATCATCCATATTACTGTTTCTATCTCTACAGTTTCTTCTCGATTCCGACCGCCGCTCCCAAAACCCTTTATTCGCCTTCGCCTTCGCTTAAACAACCACAATACTCTAATTTTCTTTCACCAAACTTTCTATGGGTTTTGAAAAGTGATTCAATCTATAATTCAGGCAATTTCTTTATTTTCTTTACTATCATGTTGTATTATAATAATTAGATTTGAAAGTGTAGAATTCTGGTTTGAAATATCTTGTTTTGTTTGGCAGTGATACTAATGCATTTTTTGCTTTTTATTGATACTAATATTTATGTTTTATCATAATATTATAGACTAATATTTATGATTTAATATATGATTTTTTGTTTGTTTGTTAAACTGTAGTTTTAAACCAAACCAAACCCCAAAAAGTGATTTGGTTTTGAAAGTGAAGTGATTTAGTTTGGTTTGGAAACATTTCAAACCAAACCGAACTGCTTTAAGTGGTTTGATTTGAAAATTTATCACAAACTGCCTAAATCAAATTGTGTTCAACCCTAGACCTAAAACTAGAGAAAAATTAAAAATTCTATGGTTGTTGGGGTGAAATTTAATTTATTTTCTACTATGTTCTAATTTTGATACGGTAAATATAACTTAAAAATTAGTTTTCATACGATTCATATATACGTTCGTTTAAGTTCAAAGTCGAGATGACTTATATAGTAACAAACTTAATTATAAATGTAGGGAATAAGTAATTATTTGTTTTTCTAATCTTCAATACAATAACATGTAAAAAGACTCAGACTGATGAAGCAAGAAGTGAAAATTTTCAGGAAACAGTAATTAAAAAAGGCAGTAGGCAGATCCATTTCACTTCCATTTCTTGAACTTCTTAAACTTTCCCCCATACATGCCATGATGCTTCCAACGCTTTCCAAATTTTCCATGCTTGAACTTGCCATGGTGATGCCCTAAATAACTACCATGATGGTGGTAGCCACCGTGTGCCAGATGGTGACCTCCATAAGCTGCCGCTGCCGCCGCCGCACCTCCGGCCAACATCCCTCCCAATTTAGTTCCATGACCTTCAAGAATTGTTATCTATCATCAATTGTTTATCACAAGAATGAATTTGAAATTCATTGCTAATATATAATAAGTAAAGTACCTGAATGAGATGGACCAGGATGACCCATTGAGGGGTATCCACCTGGTGGAGGATATGCAGGTGGCGGATATAAAGCAGGAGGAGGATAACCTGCCGGCAGCGGAGGAGGGTGATGTCTAGCTCCGACGGCATATATATGAGATAATAGCCCTTTATTCTCACTATAATGCTTATCCCTTCTATCTCCCATCTTTCTTTAACTTCGGATCGAAAATACACAAACTGTTAAAAAGGGACAATGAAGGAGTGTGAACTAGAGAGAGAGAGATATACCAATTAATTGAAAGGGGTACGTGGGAATTCTTGGAACGAGTCTACAAGATTTGTGTATATATATAAGCATGTAAATTTTGTATTAACCCTATATATATTTTATACAATTCATGCGTAATTTCAACGCAAATGCTTTTTGGACGTCAATAATAAACTACAAACAAAGTTTAGAGCTTGTTTGACAAAACTTAAAAATCCATTTTGCTTTTTTTCAAATTAGTAATTTTGACTTTTCAACCTACTTTTAATATGTAAAGTCAATAATTTCAACTCAGATAAACCAATTTTGATCAAATAAACCAAAAATTGGTTTATAAACTAATTTATAATCTCTGTCAAACAGGCCCTTATTCTCAATTCTTGATAAAATATTACATAAAATATAATTTTATATTTTCAATTTTATAAATCAATTATGCGTAAAAATAAATTAAATACTAAAGTATATATTATGGACAAGAATTTTGATGGGAGAATTCAACACCTTCGATCACACACGTGTAGGCTTTAGAAAGCTTTGATGTCCAAAACTAAGGATATATTTGGTCAGGTGTCTTTTAATCTTCCAACATTGAGAAGGGACACTTCCTAATTGCGTTTGATAGAGATTATAAGCAGGTTTATAAACCAAAAGTAGTTTATTTGAGTTGAAATTGTTGACTTTTTCGTGTTAAAAATGGGTTGAAAAGTCAAAATGGTGAAAAAAAAAAAAAAAAAGCGGTTTTTAATCTAAACCAAACACAAGCTCAATTCTTTCACTTCCATTTTTCAAGTTTATTTAGGTTGATCAGCGATAAGTGTGATTTTTACACTTATCTAGACTATCAAAAGTGGACAATTGTAAGTGCTCATAAGTACTTTTCTACTTAATTGTGTGTTGATTTAATTGTTTGAGTCAAAACCCAAGATTGGATGGAATTGGAGAAAAACAAAGCAAAATTGGCGAAAAGGATTTGAAAGTGTACGAAAACTTGGAGATGGGGGTCAACTTGCAAACCTCCAAAAGTTGAAGAACATGGGGTGCAAATAAAAGAGGACTGAATTGAAATATAAGAAGGAATCAGAGGACTAAAATGACTACAATCAAAAGTTGAAGGACCACAAGCGCAGAATGGACGAAATTTTCAACTGGGCGAACGCCCCTAGACCAAAGCTGGGCGTGCGCCCAGCTGAAGCAGAAAGTGACTGAGGCTGTTTTCCAAGCCTGGGCGTGCGCCCTCATCATGCCTGGGCGTGCGCCCAGGCCATTTTTTTGGCATGCGAATTTTATTTTATTTTGTTTCTTTTTTTGAGTTCAAAAACAATTAGGCAACTTGTAGTGCACGATTTTGATGATTTGGAGGGATCTTTTAGGTCATCTTGAGAGACCTATAAATAAGACTTATACTTTCATAACAAAGGTTGTTGAAATTTTGGTGAAAAATCATATTGAGAGAGGGAGATATCAAGAGACGAAGAACAAGGCGGAATTGAAGATTGGAGCTTGAAGACAGAGGTTTCTTGGTGCAAGATATTGAACGTCTCTTCCTCTACTATTTTCAAGATCCGGTTATGTTTTCAATTCTTTTCATCTTTTCTTTCTCCCGAGCCATGAATAGCTAGATTTTATGTTTGGATGAACGATGTAGCCTAAGTTAAATTCTTTAATTTCGACTCTCAAGTTTTGATTTATAAATTGATTAAGTATTTGATTTTACTTCTTTTCTTAATGCTTTGAATGATTGGCCATTATTTCATTGATTTTGTGGATTGTAATGAACCGAGAGGTAAATTATTAATCTAGACCACGTAGTAAAATCTGGCAATTGGATAAAAGGTAGAGATACGCTTTTGTTATTGTCACGGTCTTGAATTGAATTCTTAGAAGATTTAATGCATCTAATTAAGGACCATTACACCGCTAAGTTGACTTAATTAGATAGGGACCGATTTGAACTCGAGAGAGGTAAATTAGGTTAAATTTGTGAATTCGACCGAATACAACTTTAGGAAGCGAATCTTGAGAGGAGGAATTAGAGATGACAACTAGGTGAATTCGTTCGTCAAGCGCTTCAACCATCATATTTTATTAATTCTTGATTTACGCTTTATTATTATTTTGAAAAAATCCAAAGTTCTAGCTTAAATATTCAAATTCAATTGATTTTAACTTGTTTTCAATAGATTAGCACTTTGATTAATTTAACTAGTATCTAAATAAGATAGTCTTCGTAGAAGCGATAATCAGGACTCAAAAAGTCCACTTTATTACTTGTTAACGATATTGTGCACTTGCAATCACATTATTTTCTCAACAAGTTTTTGGCGCCGTTGTCGGAGACTATCCTTATTTAATATTAGTTTAGATTAATTTTTATAATCAATTTATTTTTATCTTGATACTCTTTCCTTCTCTTTTATTTACTACAGAAAAGGTGTTTGTTGCATGCTCAATGCGCAAGGCGGCGATCTTGAGACCTTCGATCACGAGATTGAGCGTACCTTGAGCGAAGACGCCAACAACACAACAAAAACAGAGAGATCAAACAACAAATTCTAATGGCGGATGTACCAATAAGAGGAGAAAGTGAAGGAGCAAAGAAGAAGCGTGGCTATGAAGCGGCCAGATTAGCGACTCGGCAAATTCGATTACATGATGAAGAAGAAGAAGATGACGATGGGAATATGCCAATGGCTCAACTCTTAACCTTGAGCTAGCTCACGATCGTTCAAGCATAGTCTATCCGGCTTTTGGTCGGAATGATTTTCAATTAAGAGCCGATCTCATTAATCTCTTGACAATAAACTGCAATTCTATGGCGAGCGAATGAAAACCGAATACTCATCTTTCTCGATTCCTACGGATGTGCCGTAACTTTCGGTTTCAAGGTGAATGAGGATGCCATCGGACTTGATTATTCCCTATACACCGAGAGATGGAGCTCTTGAATGGCTAGATTCGAGCCACATGCTAGTATCGCCACTTGGGATGACTTGGCTAGAAAATTCGCAACAAATACTTTTCACCAGCTAAAGTGGCCAAAATGAAGTTGGAAATTTCGACTTTTCAACAACTTGATGGAGAGCGGTATCATGAAGCTTGGGGATGATTCAAAGAGTTGCTCGAGAAAATGTCAAATCATGGTATTAAAAGGGACTTGAGCTCAATATTTCTACTCGGACTTTCTTCTCAATCGAATCGATAGTGGACTCCTCGGCAAATGGGTCCATTGCGAATAAAAATGTCAATGAAGCTTGGGATTTATATGGTGATCGCAAACACTCATACCATGTTTTCATCTAATCGAACCACTCAGAAGAAAGTAGCGGGGATACATGAGATAGACAATCATCACTACCAATGCACAAATTGCCGCATTGATTTAAAGCAGGTGGAGCTCTTGGTTAGAACACAAACACAAGGAGTAAATGCGGTCTGCAAACCACTATGATGATGTCTGGCGTGGGGCTAACCACTCGACTTGATTGTATGTTATTGGCCTCTCCGGATGAGCAGGTAAATTTTGTTCGAGAATAACACACGTCGTGAGATAACCCTTACTCTCAAACCTACAATCCTGGCTGGAAGCAACACCCAAATTTCGGATGGTCGAGATAATCGTAAGCGGTGGTATCTTGCAATGCTCAGCAGGAGAGAAGACCAAGTTTGGGGGAAATGTTCCAACAGTACATGCAAAAGACTGATAAACTAATGGAGAGACAGGACACAAATTATATCGAGAATCAAAGCGTCTATCGTGAAATTAGAGACTCGGATTGGCGGTGGCGCTTACAACTATCGAGATAGAACTGGGGACACTTCCTAGCAACATCGTGACAAATCCAAAAGAGCAAGTGCAAGCAATCACGACATAAGGTGGAGTACAATTACTAGAAATTCACGCATAACGACACGAGAAGAGGGACAAACAGGTTGGTAGCCGATGATGAGATAGTTGAGAAACATTCAGCACCTCCACAAGAAGAAGTTCTAAAAGAAGATGCAGAATCATCCAAAGCCAAGACACCAATCCCTGTCAAGGCTTATGTGCCACCGATTCCTTTTCCTCAGAGGTTGCAGGAGCACAAGCTCGACAAACAATTTGCAAAATTTCTTGAAATTTTCAGAAAACTCCATATCAACATCCCATTTGCCAACGCATTAGCGAGATGCTTGACTACACAAAGTTCATGAAGGACATTCTTTCAAACAAGCGGAAAGCGGAAGAGCATGAAGCAGTTTGTCGGCGGAAGAGTGTAGTGCAATTCTTGAAAAAGCTTCCACCTAAATTAAAAGATCCGGGAGTTTCACTATCCCTTGTACTATTGGTTCAAATTATTTTGATCATGCTTTGTGTGATTTGGGTGCAAGTATTAATCTCATGCCTTTATCTCGTATACACGGGAAACTAGGATTGGGAGAAGCAAGACCAACCCACCGTCTCGTTGCAGCTAGCGGATCGATCTATCAAGCATCCCTCGGTATCATTGAGGATGTATTGGTAAAGGTCGATAAATTCATATTTCAAAGCAGACTTCATCATTCTTGATATGGAAGAAGACGGCGATATCCCATTATTCTTGGAAGACCATTTTTAGCTACTGAGGGGAGAGCGATCGATCGATGTTTGTGAAGGAAAATGATTCTTCGGGTGGACAATGAGCGAGTTATATTCAATGTTTTTAAGGCGATGAAATATCCGGCCTCTTGATTCTTGTTTTCAAGTCGATGTGGTGGACAAATTAATTGCGTAAACGTTTGAAAAGCAGTATCCACCGGATGAACTCGCTGATTTGTATGATGTGTTCGAATCAACAAAATCGAGAACATCTCGCTATACAAGCACGAGCGCTTGCAACTAGAAGCATCTCCACGGTCTCTTACAAGAGAGCGAGATATTTTGAACCACTTGGTGAAAACTCACAGAGACCAGTACCATCCATAGAGAGGGCTCCCGCTCTTGAGTTGAAACCATTGCTACTCACCTTCGATCACAGCGTATCTAGGGACTTCTACCACTCTTCCGGTGATTATTGCAAATGATATGGCGTAGGTGGAGGAAGAAAAATTGCTCTCGAATACTAAAGGAACATAAAAAAGCGACTATCGGGTGGACTATTGCTAGATATTAGAGGAATCAGTCCTTCTGTGTGTATGCATAAAATCCGTATGGAGGACAATTTCAAGGCATCAGTGGAGAGCCAGCGAAGATTGAATCCTACTTTGAAAGAAGTGGTCCGAGCTGAAGTGATGAAATTACTCGATGCGGGGATAATTTACCCAATCTCAGACAGTTCTTGGGTAAGTCCAGTCCATGTAGTGCCTAAAAAGGGAGGAATCACCGTTGAGAAGAATGACAACAATGAGCTTATTCCGACACGACTGGTCACAGGTTGGAGAGTGTGTATTGACTACCGAAAGCTGAATAATGCTACAAGGAAAGATCATTTTCCTTTACCTTTTATTGATCGAGATCGGAAAGGCTCACGGGCACTCTCACTACTGTTTCTTGGATGGCTATTCGGGATACAATCAGATCCTCATTGCTCCAGAAGACCAGGAGAAAACCACCTTCACATGTCCTTACGGGACCTTTGCCTTTAGAAGAATGCCCTTTGGATTGTGTAACATACCGCCACTTTTCGGCGTTGCATGATGGCTATATTCTCGGACATGGTGGAGCAATACATTGAGGTATTTATGGATGATTTCTCGGTTTTGGAGACTCTTTCGATGTTTGCTTGACAAATTTATCTAAGGTGTTGAAGAGGTGTGAGGAAACTAATCTTGTACTCAAGCGGGAGAAATGTCACTTTATGGTGAAAGAAGGAATAGTTCGGGACACAGAAATTTCATTTCGAGGAATAGAAGTCGACAAAGCGAAAATTCAAGTGATTGAGAAATTGCGACCACCGAATTCGATGAAGGGAGTTAGAAGTTTTCTTGGACATGCGAGGATTTTATAGGAGGTTCATCCGTGATTTTTCAAAATTACAAAGCCTCTCAAGTAGCCTTTTGGAGAAAGACATGCCTTTCAACTTTTCTGATGAGTGTCTTATTGCTTTTAACACTTTGAAAGCGAAATTGACAACTGCACCAATTATTGTTGCACCAGATTGGAGTTTACCATTTGAACTTATGTGTGACGCTAGCGACTTTGCAGTAGGCGCGGTACTTGGACAACACAGGGACAAGAGTCTACATGTCATTTACTATGCAAGCAGGACATTAACGGATGCACAGATCAATTATGCAACAACTGAAAAAGAGATGCTCGCTATAGTTTTTGCCTTTGACAAATTCCGTTCCTATCTCATTGGGTCAAAGGTAATTGTCTACACCGACCATGCAGCTCTTAAGTATTTGTTTGGGAAGAAAGATGCCAAGCCGAGATTAATTCGGTGGATTTTGTTGTTACAAGAGTTTGACATTGAAATATGTGATAAAAAGGGGACAGAAAATCAGGTGGCAGATCACTTATCTAGACTGGAGCGGGGAGAGTCCACTGATAATGTTGACATAAATGAAGTGTTTCAGACGAACAAATCTTGCAGATTGAAATGCGTGGTATCTTGACTTAGTCAATTATTTGGTCAGTCAAATTCTCCCACCAGAATTTTCTTATCAGCAGAAGAAAAAACTTGTCCATGAGGCTAAATTTTACTTTTGGGAGGAACCTTATCTATACAGGAGAGGCCCAGATCAGATTATCAGAAGATGTGTTCCAGAAGAGGAAATGAAACCGATACTTGCACGTGTACACTCTTGACTTATGGTGGTCACTTTGGTCCTACCAAAACCATTTGCTAAGGTTTTACTGATGTGGTTTTCTTGGCCCACATTATTCAAAGATGTGCTTGCAGCTTTTGTAGATCCCGTGATCGATGCCAACGAGCAGTGTAACATATCCGCCCGTCACGAAATGCCGTTAAACAATATCCTTGAAGTGGAATTATTTGATGTTTGGGGCATAGACTTCATGGGACCATTTCAATTTTGTCCTATTCCAACAAGTACATTATTGTAGCGGTTGATTATGTGTCCAAGTGGGTGGAAGCTAAAGCAATACCAACTAATGATGCAACAGTGGTGGTTGGGTTCATCAAGAAATATATCTTCAACGAGATATGGAGCTCCCCGAGCTATTATAAGTGATGGTGGTTCTCATTTTTGCAACCGTTTATTTAAATCGGTCCTCAACAAATACGGGTGCGACATCGGGTTGCCATGACTTATCACCCACAAACTAGTGGGCAAGTGGAGACATCCAAGCAGACGGTTGAAAGCGAATCCTCGAGCTAATCTCGTCAATTCAACTCGAAAAGGATTGGTCAAGAAGCTTGATGATGCACTATGGGCGCATCGCACCGCTTTCAAAACCCCTATTGGCATGTCTCCTTATCGTTTGGTGTTTGGAAAAGCTTGTCATCTACCCGGTGGAATTCGAGCACAAGGCCTATTGGGCACCAAAAGCGATTGAACATGGATTTGGACAAGGTAGGAGAAACCAGTGCTAGTTGAGCGAGTGAATGAATTCGAGAATGGATGCCTATGAAAACTCAAATGATCTATAAAGAAAAGACTAGGCGGCATGATAAACACATTCGGCACTGGTATTCTAGGTTGGGGATCAAGTTACGTTGTACAACTCGCGACTCAAACTGTTCCACGGAAAATTGAAATCAAAGTGGTGCGGACCATTCACAATCGCATGAGGTTTTTCCATATGGCACGGTTGAATTAACTCATCCAACCAAAGGAAATTTCAAAGTTAATGGCGCAGAGTGAAACACTATGTGGAGGATTTCCGACGGCAAAATCCACCATTGACATTGCAGTGCGAGTGAATGCCGCCACACGGTCGAGCCCAAGACTACTAAATTGAGCGCTTAATGGGAGGCAACCCATTCTCTATCCCTTCTCGTGTGTTTGTTTTGCATATAGACTTTTAGGATTGTTGTTATTTCCCCGTTTTTATCATAATTCGCTATGCTTATTTTGTTTATTTTCTTTCAGGTCAAACGTTTTCATCCTAAAAATAAAAAATAAAAAAAAATAAAAAATTCTGTTGGTTTGGGCGAACGCCCAAGACATAGGCCGAGTGTTAGCCCGCAGGGGTGCAGCAGCGCTGCTCATTGTTCTGCCTTAGGCGAGCATACTGGTTCAAACCAGCGTTCCCATGAAAAAAAAAAAAAAAAAAGAAAAATTTTTGGCGGTTTTAAGCAACAAACCATCACATTAGCTTCACACACCACCTTCTTTCCTTGCACACGGCTCCTTCATACTTCCCCGCCCTATACCCCCAAACTTATGCATATCTCATTGCATCTAATTGACATCAAGTCTTGCTTGATTCTCCTTTCATCTACTTCACATTGCCCTAAGTCCCATTGCAAGGTATGTGGTCCGTTTCTCTCTCCATCGTCCCTATACGAGTGGCTTGGTCTTTAGGTGAAATTTTTTGCTTAATTTGAGGAGTTTGGGGTTAGGCAGTTGTTGGGTTTATGGTTTTTGCTGTTGTTTATCAATTTTGGGCGGATTTCATGATCTCTAATCACTTAATTTCCATTCATAAATAGGGTGCTTTCAATGTGTTTGTTAAAATGCCTTAAAGAACTTTCTTTTGCAATTGGGTCTAGCCATCACTTGGACTTTGTTGTTTTACGTTCAAGATTGTTCACATTGCATGCTTACCTTAGGATATCTTCAGTCATGCACCCTTTTGGTTCGCCCCCTTTAAGTAATTTGTGGCCTACCATGGCTACTCACGCGTGACCCTCCCGCCCCCGTTTCCCCTTTCTCGTCTGCCTTTTCTGACATCCGTTCGGCCTATAATTTGAACATGATACACACCACGCTAGGCTTTACTTGTGTCCAAAGATGGCTCGGGAAACTTTAACTCTTTCCTATGTTTTCTTGGTTGCGTTACTCCTTGGTCCACTACGTTCTCTCACATACTTCCTTGCATTTTGTCTCTACAGGTACCACATGCCACCCAAGCGCAAAGCTACTGTTGCGGAGAAAGGGAAAGGGAAGGTCAGTGGGCCTTCTACCCGGACTAGACATGTGGCCGAGCCGCCTGATGATGGGTCTATACCACGGTTCCAAACTGAGGCCATCCAATCAAGCTATAAAACTAAGTGGTTACCCAAGCTTTGTCACAAGGAACGCCAGGTCACTAGGACCGACTTCTCTCGATCATTTGTTGGAACAGCGTCATCAAAGACCGCTGTGGATGGAACAAGGTGGCGGTGCTCCACACGCCCGCATACCCTACTCTAGTTAGGGAGTTTTTTGCCAATTTCAACCCGGACATTGATGCCACGGAGTCTCCCCACCGGCTACGAACACGGGTGAGAGGTCGGTGGATACGTTTCACCCCACTATGATCGGCGGATATTATGGCCTCACACGCACCGAGCTTGACGACCTCTCTCCACCCGCACGACGTTGACATGGCATTGGTGGCCCGTTATTTATATGGTCGGGATGATGCTTGGCCTTTGGATACCCTCGGTTCATGCATGATCGACTTACCGAGGGAATTGCGCGTCTTACATATTTTTGTCGGCCCAACATTAGCCCCACTGAGACGGATGGCGAAAATTAATGAGCACCGGGCCATCCTGTTATATCATCTAGCACGGCTCCGTAAGTTCGACTTGGGAACTCACATCTTTGAGTTCATCAAAGAATTAGCTACTGAGGTGGACTCCCAGCGCGCCATTCATTTTTCTTGTCTTATCAGCGGGATCTGTATCACTCAGGGAGTTCCCATTTTCCCCAGCGAGGAGGCCGACCCCCCTGCTCCCTTATTCAATGCCCGTAGTGTTGAGAACTCGGAGACCAAGTTGGCAGCCGGAGGTCATAGAGCACACCCTGCTAGGGCCGGGATTGCAGATGAGGATTTTCTTGATGAGGCACCTCCCCCCACCAAGCAGTTCTTTGGTTCGGACTTGACGTTCGATTCATGCGGCGGCGGCTCGAGCGAGAGATGGGTCGGCGATTCGCGCCATTGAGAATGCGATTATACACATACATCGAGAACTGAGGAGGCTATGCTTGGTGACTGCGCTATGTGACCCGGTCGGTGAGAGATTGGCAAAGAATCGACGCTAGGACTCCGTCAATCGGCGTACCCTGGATTACCAGTACCATGCTATGCACGATCAGGTGAGTCGTATAGGGAGCCGTATGGAAACTCTCGATGAGAATGTCGCGATATCGGAGAGCTGTCTCTCGGCTTTTCACGTGACTTGCTTCTTTTTCGACCCTCTACTTGACGGGACCGACCCACCATTTGGATGCATCTTCTCCACATTTACCCCGGGAAGTTTCCCGATCCTTTTCTAGTTTTTACTTTTGCTCTCGTTTTTCGTACATTGAGGACAATGTGAATTTTTAGCTTGGGGTGACTTTAAGTACTTTAATTGCTTTCATTATTTTTGCGTATGCTAAAAAAAAAAAAAAAAAATATTGTGTGCTTGTATGTTGGATAGCCTTGTAGGCCTATGAGGATATTATTTGAAACCCGATGTCAATTCATGACTTATGACTAGGTTATGCTACTTGTGCTTGTTTTATAAACTTTACTTATCCATGTAAGATATGATTAAGTGTGATTGATGGTCATGAATTTCACTCTGTTTGGGTTGGTATATTGAATAGAATACGGTGAAAGAGTAGTGAATCTTAGTTGAGAAAACCAATTCTACCAATTGACAACTCAATTACCTAACCGGTGAAAAGCTAGTTTGGGGTGGTTAAACGGTGCGTGTTGTTTAGATAGGTGTTGATTCCGTGTTTGAATAATAGTTGTGTGGAGTGTATTTTGGATACCAAGTGGAATCTAAGTATTGACCGGATGCTAGAAATCTAATCCCACTTTGTTTTCTTGCAAAAAAAAAAAAAAAAATGGCACTTGCATTATCTTATACCTCTCTTCGTAGCCTAGTTGACTCGGTGATAAAGTCCATTGGAGTTCTCAAAACTCGGTGCCCTAAGGTTTAACAGACACTGGGAGCCACCGACCTAAAGCTCGCTTCAAGGGTCATCTAGAAAGCTTAAGGAGTGAGGTCTTGCACATAAGATATAAAAAAAAAAAAAAAAGAGCAAGATTGAACCATTTTGCGCATAACTTGGGATATAGATTACTAGTGGGTTTGACTTACTTAGTGAAAACTTGATGGTCAAAGCACTCAATGAAAGGAGAATCATCACGAGATCTAGATAGCTAATGTATTGGCTAGACCTAACCAAATTTTGAAGCGATAAAAGAATAAGTGTCTTGAGAGTCCTTTTAGAGCTAACACCCGGGGTGAGAAAATTGAATATCGGTTTGGGGGTGTGTATTCTTCTGAGCGAGAAAAGAAATATTTGACCGTTGGTGGGGCATAATATCATCGATTTAAAGGCTCATGGTGATTGAATTGACTATGTTTACACAATCGATATCTGTCAAGCATCGGATAAGTCAAAATGATTGATTTTGGTAGCATGATTTAGAAGTTTTGTTATGAATTGCTTGATTGTTCAAAACATGAGGCAAATCTGACAAGCTATCTGTTTTAATATTATTTGTTTGTTTGTTTAAGTGATTAGTTATGTTCGAGGGCGAACAAATGTTCAAGTTTGGGGTATTTGATAAGTGTGATTTTACACTTATCTAGACTATCAAAAGTGGACAATTGTAAGTGCTCATAAGTACTTTTCTACTTAATTGTGTGTTGATTTAATTGTTTCATGTCAAAACCCAAGATTGGATGGAATTGGAGAAAACAAAGCAAAATTGGCGAAAAGGATTTGAAAGTGTCTGAAAACTTGGAGATGGGGGTCAACTTGCAAACCTCCAAAAGTTGAAGAACATGGGGTGCAAATAAAAGAGGACCTGAATTGAAATATAAGAAGGAATCGAGGAGGACTAAAATGACTACAATCAAAAGTTGAAGGACCACAAGCGCAAAATGGACGAAATTTTCAAGCGGGTGACGCCCTAGACCAAAGGCTGGGGGCGTGCGCCCGGTGAAGCGAAAAGTGACTGAGGTCGTTTTTCCAAGCTCAGGCGTGCGCCCTCATCATGCACAGGCGTGCGCCTGAGCCATTTTTTGGCATCGAATTTTATTTTATTTTGTTTCCTTTTTGAGTTCAAAAACAATTAGGCAACTTGTAGTCTTGCGATTTTGATGATTTGGAGGGATCTTTTAGGTCATCTTGAGAGACCTATAAATAAGACTTATACTTTCATAACAAAGGTTGTTGAAATTTTGGTGAAAAATCATATTGAGAGGGAGATATCAAGAGGCGAAGAATAAGGCGGAATTGAAGATTGGAGCTTGAAGACGAGAGGTTTCTTGGTGCAAGATATTGAACGTCTCTTCCTCTACTATTTTCAAGATCCGGTTATGTTTTCAATTCTTTTCATCTTTTCTTTCTCCCGAGCCATGAATAGCTAGATTTTATGTTTGGATGAACGATGTAGCCTAAGTTAAATTCTTTAATTTCGACTCTCAAGTTTTGATTTATAAATTGATTAAGTATTTGATTTTACTTCTTTTCTTAATGCTTTGAATGATTGGCCATTATTTCATTGATTTTGTGGATTGTAATGAACCGAGAGGTAAATTATTAATCTAGACCACTTGATAAAATCGGCAATTGGATAAAAGGTAGAGATATGCTTTTGTTATTGTCACGGTCTTGAATTGAATTCTTAGAAGATTTAATGCATCTAATTAAGGACAATTCGACCGCCTAAGTTGACTTAATTAGATAGGGGTGATTTGAACTCGAGAGAGGTAAATTAGGTTAAATTTGTGAATTCGACCCGAATACAACTTTAGGAAGCGAATCTTGAGAGGAGGAATTAGAGATGACAACTAGGTGAATTCGTTCGTCAAACGCTTCAACCATCATATTTTATTAATTCTTGATTTACGCTTTATTATTATTTTGAAAAAATCCAAAGTTCTAGCTTAAATATTCAAATTCAATTGATTTTAACTTGTTTTCAATAGATTAGCACTTTGATTAATTTAACTAGTATCTAAATAAGATAGTCTTCATGGGAGCGATAATCCAGGACTCAAAAAATCCACTTTATTACTTGTTAACGATATTGTGCACTTGCAATCACATTATTTTCTCAACAATCACCATCCGATTTAATTTCTCATTCCAAATACACCTCAAATACTCCTCGTCTTCGACCTTGATTCGACTAAAATCATTTTATAAAGTCCATTTAAATACTGACTTAAAGTTGGTCACTTGTCACTTTTGATATTAATAAATTTAGAGTCGACTATATTGATTTAAAACAACCTCTATTAGAATATCTAAGTTCAAAGTTTATTTAGTAAGATAGATCGTATAAATATGGACTATATTAAAGAAGAAAATGATAAAATTTTATGAATTGTATAATTGAATTATTTTTAATATTTCGTAAAAAATGTGTCTTACAAAATTAGCATAACACAAGCGATCTCTAAATATAACTTTATTTGCTTGATCGATATTTTAAAATTTCTCCATTAATATTTAATAGTATGATCCTATACTCTTAACTCTTTTACTTTTTTGAAAACAATACAAGATTTTTTTTTTTTTTTTTTTGTAGTGTTTTCTTTTTATTTATATGTTCTAGGGTTGAATTTTTTGGATGGAGTATGTCTGCCTACCCTCCTCGACACCCATAAGATCCAAGAAAATTGATCCTGTATTTTCGTCATCAGATTTTAAAACCTCAGCTTGGTGGTGACAATATTATTTCGTGGCCTAAAGTTCGACTTTCATAATTTAATGGTTTTTAGAATGGTTGAGTGCAACTATAAATCGTTAAAATTTAGAGGCAAATTTCTCAAAATAATATAACGTTATTGTAATTTTTTAAAGTAATGTTTGGCCAATAAGATTGATCAAAATCAATTTTAAGTCGAATCAAAATATGATTTTATTCGAATCAAGATTGACATAATCAAATCAAGTCAAATCGATCCCTGATTTCATTTTCGGTTTGAACTTGTATCATCTTTCTTTTTGAACTTCAGCTTCAGCATCACCATCACCATCAGTCCATCACCAATGCCTACTTCGAGACTTGTAACCTCAAGTCCTTCGTACTTTAAAAAATTTGAGAGATTCTAAATTTCTAACAAAAATGTAAGCCAAATGGTAAAACCAAAATGTACGAAAAAACAGAACAGCTATGACGAAAATTGAAAACAATTTTGACTTTCCACTAGAAGTTTTCATTTCATTTAATTACTATTTATTCATTTTTTCTAAAGGAAATTAGATGGGGATGTCACTTCTAAAAAGTGAGTGAATTTTCCATTAAAAAACTGCACAGGGATATGAGTTACGGTTGAAAAAATAAACTGTCAAATCACAAATTAGATCCAATATGTTTGTTTGAAATAATTTATTCACGTTCACATGGATCTGTCAACATTTCTGTTTTAAACAAAATTGAATTGTTCGAAAAGGGTTTGATCTAAATGTTTAGAAAATCGTTCAAATCGAACCAAACTATTTTTAAATTTTTATAATTAAAAATAAATTAATTCTACTTACACGTAACAAAATGAGCAAGTTATAATACAATACTAAACTTAGGGTGTGTTTGATAGCTTTCCATGGAAAATGCAAATATTTTCCATGTAGTTGAAAAGAAATTAAATGGGTGAGAAAAATTTTAAGTTAAAATGTGTCTTACACGTGCCAATCAAACACAAAAGTGGGAAATAAAAGCAAGTTGATAATACAATGAAAAATTTGTGAATCAAACACAACCTAGAGACCCATAACCAACAATTTCATTATTGAGCCAAGTTATTTATTATTTTTTGTCAATTTCCTCATTATTTTTTTTCTTCTACGACAAATATTAATATAATGTAACATTTATGTTTAAAAAAATTTCGTTTACGCTTGTACTGAGAATTGTATGCCAATTTACTTATATTTTAACTGTTTTATATACGTTACTACTATGTTAATAAGTAAACCGTGGTTTAAAATCAAATCCAACTGCCAAAAATGATTTTATTTGATTTTGAATTTTTTTTTAAATCATTTTAAATTATTTAATTTAAAAATAGGTCATATCGAACCCTACTCATTCTTAATATGAGTGACCTGAGTAAAATTTTTCTATACAAGTACAATGTTGATATCTGAAGGGCGCCAATAAATGTGATTGGAAACAATGACTATTGACAAGTGGTGTTTTAACCTGTCCACGTGTCATTTCATAAATCACATGGTTTGTAGGGATTAAATTGGAATTGTTTCCAAACTTGAGAGACTTCAAATAAATGAATAATCCAATGTTTTTTAACAGAAAAATAAAGTTATTATGGAGGTTTGCAAATGCGCCAAAGGTCCACAGGGCCGCTAACTAATAACCACCACAAGAGCGCCCTGATTATCAGAAGTTGTGGGCGTCAGCCGGCGGAAGATGGTTTTGGCTTTGGCTCCGCCACCAGTTTTCTCATTACCACCGACAAATTTTACAAAATCAAGGCGATGTTGCCGCTGTAGCTATACACTCGAGAGAACTGACGACTCGCCATCTTCCCCTCCGACCACTTCCTCCACTTGCCGCCCTGCTGTCATTCTTCCAGTTACTTTCCTCCTCCTCCTCCTCCTCCTCCTCCTCCTCCTCCTCCTCCTCCTCTCTCTCTCTCTCTCTCTCTCTCTGTGTGTGTGTGTGTGTGTGTGTGTGTGTGTATGTGTATCAGTATCTGATAATGATTGTTCATCGTGCTGAAAATGTAGTTGCACCAATCATTAATTTGCTTGGGATGTTCCATGGCCAATATTTGTCTAACAGTGATTCCATTTGAGACTTTTGTATTAATCATTATCTTTTGGTTATGAATATTGGATAAATCTAACATTAAAAATTCTGGGGGATATGAAACCGAAAAATTAAACTCTGATGCTTTTTTCCGTTGTAGACCGTTGACATGATTCGTGTCCTGAATTTACACCTCTGACCTCTGACGTCTCCATGTCTCTTCTTCTCCCTTTATCCTCTCTCTAAACCCTGTTGCTTGAAATCCACTTCTCATGGTCAGTTACATTTGCTTGGCCATAGGCTTATTGGAGAATAAAATTTTCGTTTTTATCTTGCCGCAGTTTGAATCTGTTGGCTTTCCCGTGAGCCTTTGCACCAGTACTCTGAAGTTTGCAGCATCAGTCTTGATAATCTCTTGACTTTCGATATTGTCCGTGAATTCTTTGCTAATGGCTAGTGAGTTTGGAACACAAGTCTGTTTCTCCATCACCCTTTCCATTATGTGCATCATTTGGTTTTGAATATTGAATAAATCTAGTGTCTATAGGTCAATCATTAATTGATATTGAATAAATAATTCTAATGCATTAATCACAATGGTTGATGTAGAATTGTATCCATTTTTTCTAACAGAGCTATATACTCTTTCCATTCAAGAAATAATACCAACTGACCCTGGGTCGGACTGGGACTTTCTTGCGGGAAAGCCTGAATGAACCCATTTTGAAAAAAAATGCATTGTGGAAAAATTGATAGTTTCTTTTTTAGTTCCGAAAATGAAACTAAAATTCAAATAGAAAAATAATAAATAGTCTTTCTACTGTAGTCCTAAGTTAGCAAAATTCCTTGCCGGTTATTCCTTTTAGAGGAGTTAAACAATAATATGATGGCTCCGGGGTTTGTCCATGGAGGGTGAGTCAGGGCTTAAAGATCAGGTCCAACGTACTTGGTTTTTAGCTTTTTATTACATACTTTAGTTATTATAGTACCCAGAAATGCATCATTTAGACATTATTTTTAGTAGGCAACCTATTTATTTCAGGGTTTAGGAAACAATACAGATGACTATCAGAAATTGACTCTTATCCTGAAAGAATATGGGGTTCCAACTGTGGTTGCAAAGGTTTCAAGAATTGATTGGTTGAGAAACGCTGCTGGCTTGCTGGACCCAAATTATTGGCGAGGCACTCTGCGCCCTCGGCCGGTTCTTGATTGGTATTAATTGTAATCTACATTGTGCTTGACATTTATGTACCTCAGTTATCAACTCAAAATTTTCATATGCATTTTATGTCAGGTATCTTAAGCGGGTCGATGAGGCTGTGAATGAAGCAAAGGAATTAGCTCAAGGTTTTTGTAATCTAATTACAAGTGTTACACTAGTTTTCTTTGAATTTGATATAATTTATTGTTTAAATTTTTTGATAATTCTTTATGAAACAATGCAAAATTGGTGGTTTATTGAGTGATTATGCCCAAATTCAAGTCGGGACCTCTGATACCCCTGCTTTATTTCGGATAAGTGAACCTGAATTCTACACATGTATAGTTATGTGATGGATCCATCAAATGCCGGTTGCATCTTGTGCATTGTTAACGACTTTTTATTTTATTTCTCCATTTATTTAATGGGACTTGTTGACTAGCTGCCTTATTTCTTATTCCAGATTGATCTTTTTGTTCAATTGTGAGCACAATTCTTCGTTTTTTTCTCATTTCCTGAACTGATGCCTTCAAGAATATTGTTCAATAAGAGAAAACCTTTTCTGGTTGCTACATCAAGCTTGCAACTCTCATATGTTAAAGCATTTGATGCCATGACTTAAAATTGTCTAAAATCTAGTTATTATTGCCTTAATTAGCGTTTCCTAGATTAAAAGTCTCAAGTAAAATTGCCCTATGAGATCCTCTGTGTTCAGCAGGAAATGTTACATTACCTACATGGGGATGTTGTGTGTGGGAACTGCAATTGACAATATTGAATCCTCTATATAGACTAGCTATCTCCTGTTACTTCTGATAATCAGGTGCTTCCTATTGTAGGCGCAAATATATCTTTGGTTGGGCACTCAGCAGGAGGATGGCTGGCACGGGTATACTTGCAGGAATTTGAGCCTTCAGATATTTCCTTATTGTTGACATTAGGAACCCCACATCTGTAAGTATCATTCCGTAAATACTCCTTCCCTTCAAATATTATTTGCTTTTACCTCTGTTACTTTATGTGCTCATTAGATTAGTAAAACTGAAAAATTTATGGTTTACGAAACGTGTTTTTGTTTGTAAGTGTATAACCATCCAATGGTTTCCTTGTTTAGCCCCCCACCAAAAGGCGTATCAGGAGTGATAGATCAAACAAGAGGGCTCTTGGATTATGTTGAACAGCATTGTGCAAAAGCTGTTTATACTCCTGAACTAAGATATGTTTGCATAGCAGGAAGGTAAATTCAAAACCTTTTTTTGTTCCTTTTTCTGTATACTTGAAGATAACTCTTTTTTATTAGTGAAAATGCTTTAGTGATATCACTTAAAAGTGGTTGGATCATAAAAATAAACATAAAAGCTTACATAATGTTTCCTATAAGACATTCTCAACCGTGATGACAAAGTTTTTTGTGTTGGAAGACCATTTAGTTCTAAAAAGTGTAAAGCTTGACTAGGCGTGGAGGCCGAGCTTCAAGGTTTTTGGGCCTAGGCGAGGGCGAGGTAAGGGCGATGCGTGAGACGTGGCTAGGCGTGGACGCCGCTCCTCATGCCTAGGCGAGCTTTTTAGAATAGTGTCATTTACGAGTACTTTATGCAACATATAATTTTGTTAGCATGCCATCAGGCAAATGGATATTTAGTCGGTAAAAACTGTAGGTAGGGAGTCTTAAAAGATGACTGAAACCTACATGGTCTTAGCGAGTCTTTGAGTTGCATGAAGCTCCTCTGATATTGTCTACCCTCACATTGCTGATGGCATTATTTATTAGTTTCTAGATTGAGTCATAAAATATTCCTGGGAAAAAGACAGTAAAATTCATCAGCTAGATCAAAAGAATTAACTAAAATGGCAAATATTTATGGGAAAGGAGGTGACAGGCTTGTCACTGAAATTTATGGGCCAGCTCCTAAATAATGACACCCAAAATCTGGCATCTTTATAATATTTACAAGTCTTTTGTAGTATTTTCTAATTATCCTATAAGAGGAGTTATTATAAGGAAGCTAAGAGGAATGCTATCGAGTGAAGATTCAGGACAGAACACGATATGTTCACCATAATTTAGTGTCGTTAGTGGAGTGCATTGTCAATTTTAGCCTTTAAACCTGCTATACAAGATGTGTGAAACATAATTTCAATTGAATTATATTTTCAATTGCTATACCATTTGTAAGTATTAGTTGGTCAAGGATCTTAGTTACAACTAAACATTAATCATTTTTAGATGGACAAGTGTCTGTGATATAGTCGAGATGGGATTTTGTGTGTGACAAAAATACACTGTAGTGATATAAACTGAAGCCCTTATTTGAGTTTTCCATTTGTGAAGTTTACTTGCGAGTAAGTCCGGTATAATCAAGAAACTGTATGGATTGTGAAAATAGCAGGTACCTGCAAGGGGCTCGCTTAATTGGCGCTAGTAATAACGATGGTTCTGCAGTTATGGTGGACATTGACCAACCAGTTGCTGATATTGCTGTTTTGAATGGGACTACCACATCAACACCGGCAGCTGCCACGTTGCGTGCTCGTTTTGTTGGTCAAGGGTACAAGCAGGTAAACTCTGTCTTCCGTGTGTTCAAATTACTATAGTGCCAGTTCTCTCTCTCTCTCTTGTATTTCACCTGGATTGTTCTCTCTCTCTCTCTCTCTTGTATTTCACCTGGATTGTTCTTTTTCATCAAGTCTATATTAAAAACTATTTCTCAATATTGTTCCTTATCAATTATTTTTGTCTCGAAAAGCACAGTTTTCCAATGGTATATATATATATATATCATCATTTGGGGAATGTTTCAGGTTTGTGGGCAGGCAGATGTATGGGGAGACGGGGTCGTACCAGAAATTTCTGCACATCTAGAAGGCGCTCTCAACATCAGTCTAGACGGAGTGTACCACTCTCCTGTTGGTTCAGAGGATGCTACAAGACCATGGTATGGCTCTCCTGCCATCGTTGAGCAATGGATGCACCACCTCGTTAACTAAATACACACAAGAAGGGATTAGTTGTTACATATGGTCATTGATTCAATTGTATACTTTGTTCATAGAATGTCTCGTGTTTGGGACAAGTGATGTGTTAGTCAACTCTTATCCAGTTTAACGTATGAAATATACCATATGAACATAACTTGTGAAGGCGAAATCACTTTCAGGGCCAATTCCTTTTAGAATCTTTTATTTATTTTACTTCAATACACTATTTTATGTGCTGCTTGATATCATCACTAACTCCGTCCAGCTAGTATAGAAATTCTTCTTCATGAAAGAGGACTTATGCCTTGCGAAGAACGGGCACCGCCCGACTCACTCACGGGGGTGGGCGGCGGTGCCGGTCGGGCAACATGTAGTTGCCCCTTCAGGAAAATCCCTCAATTTATCTGAAATTAATAAACATCATTTATAAACTCATTTGGGGGAGATAGGACAAAACAAGGTTCATAATTGTCTCAATCTCTAGACATGTTAAAACATCTTCAACAAACTCTTTAAATATCGATTGTTACAAAAAGCGCCCGCAAGCGCCGCCAAAAGACGCTTGCTTCAATGCGTTTGCAAAACGCATCGTCGATTGGTATCTTGGCGTTAAAATGCGGTCAACTCTTTTGTTGACCGCCAGACCTGACGCATAACATGCATTAGAAGCGAGAAGAAGTTTCTTTTTAAATTTATTTTTAGATTGGGCCAAAATAAATATTTTTTAAATCTACAAGAGATACTAGAAATGCTCAAGATAAAATAAGAAAACCCGACGAAAATGATTTTGTATCGGATGGCACGGAAGATGAGTTAGATGAAGAAGAAGAGCTTGACTTAGAATCCGATAAAGAGTTAGACAAAATTTAAGCTATGTTGGTATGTAATAAAATTGTAGAAAATTATTGAGTAATTTGTGTTTATGTTTATGGTAGTTTAAATTTACTAACTTTTGAAAACTATTATGTTGGACTTTTATTTTGTAATCTAATTGTAGACTATGATATTAAAATTAGTCCTGCAATTTTGATTTTGAACCACGTTGAATGTGGTATGTTCAACCATGATATGTGCCTTAATAAAAATCTAATTTTTCTTCATTGTTATAGTGTGCATCTAATTTTGAAAACACATGTATTTTTTATGTATTTTTTGAAAACTATGCTTGAAATTTTGTTATATAAATCAGTATATTCTATGCTATGTTATTAAAATTTAAAATTTGAGTATTAAAAAAAAAAAAAAAAATCAAAACGCATTTTGACGCCTAGGCTTCATGATAGGCACGCAGCAAGCCTATAATTCTTGATGCTTCACCGCCGGCGTCGTCACGCACACGTATTTTAGAACCTTGTTAAATATAGGTTACTCTTTAATTTAAAAGCTCACGCTTAAAATTATCTTTCTAATAGACTCTCCAATTTAACATTTTAATTTAGAGAGTAGGTTTGGAGAGCCAACTCACTCCTGAAATAATTTCAATTTTCAATACTTGATATTTTGGTTTTAATTAAATAATATATACAAATTTAGAGGGAAATATATGATAAAAAAGAGAGTAGAGGAAAATATATTAAATGTTTCTTAAAAAAAAAAAAATAAAGAGTATGAAAATAAAGAGGCTATTGGAATGTTTAAAAAAAATTAATCTTTAAATTTAATGACACCCTTTAAATATACATAAGATGTTGTACATGCTCTTAGGATTATCTAAGGCTTAAAGTTTAGAAATGACAGAATTTGTGAGTCAAATTTTATCTTAATATTTAACAAAACTTATTTTAATAAATTTAAGACAATTTTCGTCGCTAAATAAAGTAACAAAAATGGAAAAATTAAAATTACTGATAGAAAAATTCATAGGTAACAAAATAATAATAAAAACAATTTAAGATTAATAATAAAGTTTTTGTTGTTGATAATTTAAAAAAAAAAATTGTCTTAATAAATTTACTTTAACCACTTATAAATAATTTCATTAAATAAATTTATAAAAATTTAAAAAACTTGAGTATCACTTTCAAAAAATTACGTTGGTAATTAAAAAAAAAAATTTAAGATTACAAAGCACTTTTCGTTATTAATATTAAAAACATAAATAGTTTAATAAATTTAATATACCAACAAAAATTGTCAATAAATAAAGTGATAACAATATAAAAATTTATTTATAACAGAAATTCTGCCAAGCACAAAATAACAATGAAAAAAACAATTTATCCATCATAGATCATATGATAAATAAATATTTTACCTTATTACTCAGCGAACCACAGTTAAGGGTAAAATGTCCAAGTGATCACCAAATTTCATTTTGTTCTAAAAGGGTCCTTGAACTTGAACAGTTAAACTGTATTTCAAGTTGTTCACTAAGTTAAACAATAATTCAATTCGGTCATTTCGTCCTTGTTCATTAGTTTTACTAGCAAATGAGCTAGTGTGGCAATATAGTTGGCAAATTACTGTAGTGCCATCACCTCTTGCATTAGTCAAACCAACACAAAATGGATGGAAGTAACGATATCATTAACAAAGTTTAAATTCAGTAACCAATTCTAAACAAGGTGACGTTTAGTGAACAACATTAAATTTTGTCAAAAGTTTAGCAACGACGAATGTTTAACCCAAACAAATAAATATAACCAATGACTTGGCCATACACCAAGCAAGGTAAATGCCTCAATTATTTGAAGCACATAGGATTTACAGTGATGATACAATCTCTCAGAATGTAGAATGAATTATCCTGGCTTTCTAAATGCTATTCAGAAATGCAGTAGAAATGATTACAAGAACCAATATGGCATCATCAAAATCACAGATTTTAAAGAGATACTAAAGACTTACATTCATATGATCATTGATAAGTGAAGAATTAGCGTGCAGATGCATACAAGTAAGAGATTTTCCTTGACACCTTCTCCAGATTAGAAAGGTGTAAGGGTGCACCCTTGGGGTCATCAATGCCTTCAGATAGATATGTGCATGAAACAAAACAAGAATCAAATAAAAGCACACCAATACATTGTCCTACATAACTTGCACAAGACGTCCAATTAGAAACATTCAGCTGTAACTGATCCAAAGAGTTTGCTTCAGAACGAACTTACAAGTAACATCTAAAAGGTGTTAAAAAGTTCAGCACTTCCTTAATACAGGACTGCACAGAAATCCCACACCAGCAATCAGCAGTTACTTGGCCTTCACAAAATGATTAGACAACAACTTTCCGATTTCCAGAAACCCCACTTTATCCTTTCCTTCAAATAGTGATTTCAGCTTGGCATCACAATAGATCTCTTTCTTGTTGTTGGGGTTCTGCAGGCAACAACATCAGTAAACTTGTGTAAGTACACCAAATAAGATGGTTAATTATAACGACATCAACAGAATACGTGTATATAAGTGTGCCTTAATACATTACACTGCGTATGTAAGTGTGCCTTACGACAATCGGTGTATGTAATTTGTGGCTTGATGATATGTAAACCTCAAACGTAACACGCGATAAATGTTGAACAAGAATCATGCACGAATAGGAGAAAGCAGTCAATGTATTTGGACCCAGTTAATAACTCAACATAAAATATACTTTAATTTGTTATAGCTTAAAATAGTCTAAAATGACATTTTATAAAGCATTAAGAGCATGATGAATGCATAGTTGAATTGAAGTTAATAATCCTAAAAAGCTTTGAGAAAATGGAGAGAATATCGAGTGAGGAAGATAACCGCAGCACACAAAATTTACAGTCGGTGCACATACAATGAAATAAGCTGATAAATATTGCATTACTTCAAAAGTGGTTTATTTCTTAGTATTGCTATCGTTATGCTACTCTCTTTTCCTTAGCATTTTTAATGATCCTTGCAGAAGTATCACTGCCTATGTTGGCTGTTGCACATGAAGTATCAACTTCAGTGTTTCTGAAGTGCAACATGCAAAAATGTATAGATTAATTAATTAATTAATAGCAAGAGACATTATTGAATTCCAATACAGACGAGGCTAATTAGGCTAGCGAATGCAAGTTATGTCAGGATGCTGAAACCCATAGAATATATAAATTAAAAGGGCCTCCAAGTGCAAATCAGTTAAATTAAACCATATAGTTGTCCAATACATACATAAATTACAAGATTTTCCTTGGAACCACAACAAAATATAAAAGTATAATTGTTCACTTGCCAATTTGGCAGATATGAAATGCCTCAAAAACATTGCTTGGATCCATAATATGATTCTTGATATAATTCAATTCACATAGGGCTACGAGCTACAAATGAAACCTCAGTACACCCAATATATAACAACCTCTTCATTAACTTAACTAATTTTCTTCATTTCCACAGCATCCCGTTAATTAAATCTTCAATTTCTAGGGCATGCTACCTGTCATTAGGACAACCCTTTAGGAATACTAACCTTTGCTAACATAACACATTTTTTATGGTCGCATAACCCCATAAAATATTTATAGACGTAAACATTCACAAAGTTTTAGATAAATATAGCTTATCTTTGCAAATAGAAAAGCCCCACCAGCATCCTTTGCAAATAGAAAAGCCCCACCAGCATCAAAGGCTGAGTAGTTTAAAAGTTCAACCTACTGAATGAATTTAGGTGCATTTTTGTAACGATTACGGACTTTCCCTATAACCCTCTCGCCTAGGGGCTATTCCGTACGCCATTAACGTACTGTCCACTGGATGTTGAGCTCCAAACTAGATTTTTATCGCGTCCGAGCGATTCGAACCCTTGATCTCTCCCCTTAAGAGGAACTTAAGTGAAATACTAGTACCAATTGAGTGTTTTTTTTAACGACCACGGACTTTCCCTACGACTATTTCGCCTAAATATCCGTGTGCCATTAACTTACGTACTATCCACTGGAGATACTAGCATTTCACTTAAGTTCCTCTTAAGGAAGAGGTCAAGAATTCGAATCGTTGGGATGCGATAGAAATCTAGTTTAGAGTCTTATATCCGATGAAACAATACGTAAGTTAATGGCGCACGGAATAGTTCCTAGGCGAGAGGATCTTAGGTGAAAGTCGTCGTCGTTACAAAAAATTGTAACGCCGCATGTTCATTTACATGATTATTATAGGTTATGACGATGCTTGTCCTAATATTATATTTAGTCTTTAATTAATAAATTATTATTTTTGTAACTAATTATAGTTTTGCATTGGAATATTCCGTGGACGCCTTAGACGATCGACGTGCGTATTAATTAAAATTACAAGACACTTATAATTTTATTTAAACTTGAATTAAAGTATATAACATTTTTAGTTATTATGTGCTTATGATTACATAACTTGTTGATCTTATATAAATTAATGAACCTAGATACGCCCCTTGAACATATCTATTTTCTTTCATATGAATTAAAATCTATTAAAATTAATTTACTATATAAAGCATGATTTGAGCTTCAAAAACCTTGAATGAAACCAATCCAGCGGAGTTTTATTCACATGATTTGCATAATTGTATTTTTAAATGGGTATCCTAAAATTGAAAATAGGAAAGCCTCTTATTTGAGCATTGATCTTCATAAAATAAAATAAAATTGCCATCTCCATTTCTCCAAGCCAATAATTATTCTACTTCAAAATATTTTCATCACCTTGTTACTGCATCTTGTGGAATTTCAATCACTTTCTGGACACTTGGAGAAGGTACTAAGAACTATTAATTTTTTTTATCAATTAATTTGGTAATTAAATTTATATAATGGTTCCATTATTTCGTAGTAGAATTTAGTGAATAAATTATCCTTATCTTCCATTCTCTACTTAATTGTTTGGGATTTCTACAACAACAAAAAAATATTGTTTTAAGTTTCTTTTTAATACCAAATTGAAGCGGATCTTAGAGAACGGCATCGAAAAAATATAATCAGTGAACTTCTCTATTAATTTTAAAATTAGCCACCTGATGTTTGTTTTATTATATTTTTATAACTATTAGATCAAGTTAAGGTAAATTCATCGAACGTTGTTAAAATGCTATATGTTTTGTTAATTGGTGTTCATCTCCTTATACCAAGTTTCTAATAGGCAAACAAGTTCATCCATTTTCATATAGTTTGAATGAATTCTGTATTCTAATATGATCTTAATAACGTATTTTTTCTTTTTCAAATAAATTGGTTTAAGTTAAAATAAGATATAAAATTATGGTTGCTTAGGAAAACATATTTAATATCCTAGGATAACCAAGGTTGGTTGTCTATGTACAATTATATATATATGTTAATAGTAATTAAGATTTCTTAATCCAAGTAGGATAATTATTTAGTGAATTAATTTTATTTGTAAAGTTATATGTTGAAATTTCTAATCAAGAAAAAATAATTTATGGGTAACGATAAACGTTACTATTGCAGTTTAATGGAGAGTTGTATATTATGAGTATCTTGAAGTTTCTAATTAATAGTTTAGGACTTTTGGCACGTTGACTTCGCGGGCTGCTAGAGACATTCCATTGTCTACTCAAAAGTAAATTTTTAAAGATTCAAAGTAAGTAGACTCTTCTAGTATTCATTTGTATATTATAATGTTAATTGTCTAAATATGTTATATAAATAGCTATTATGCGAACATGATATATTTTGATATAGTTTTATATGCTATTAATGTTACACGCAACATATTCTTGCATATACATTCATGTTAATGCATCCATAAGCATGCATGTAAAGTAGAGTTTTAAATGATAATGTTGAAAAATATATTTTACTCAATAAATATATGTATTCCAATTTTATAAAAGAAATGGTATACGTATATGCTATGAAAAGGTGTGAGTGAGAAAATGAGGTTTGGGGGACCGACGCACTTGATGAATGATAATATTAAATGTTTAATTTTTAAATGCTTTGCAGTACTACTGGTAGATGGAACAATTTCTAAATAATAATAGCCCAATGTATCCTGATTGGATAGGCGATACGCAAATGTGAGCTCGCAATATCAAAGTTTTTAAAAATGATAAAAGAAGATGAAAAACATATTATGGAAAACTAATTTAAATCAATGCATATCATAAGCATTCATTATCACGTGCATGAGATTTGCTTACTAGACGTTAGCTCATCCCATATTATCCACTTTTCAGATGATACGGTCTAGATGATTCAAGACAACTACTTGGGACGAGACGGATTGAGTATTGTTTAAATCAAAATTTTATTTTTGTTAGTATTTTAGAAATAAGATGCCTTAGGCCAATTAATGTTATTGGAATACTGTTCTTTTACTCATTTTAAATTAGTCAAACTATGAAATTTTCTGCAATTATTGTGTTCATTCAATAAAGAATTTTGGACATAAAATTTATTATGCAAAATTTTTTTTTAATTAATATTATTGAAAATATATATGTTCTCAAAATATAATAATACTAATAAAGATGAATATTTACTTTTATTTTGAAACAAAGTTAAGCTTTAATTTAATTGTCTTATGGTTTCGCATTGTCATTATTGAAAGTAATTGATATTTATTTCGTATTTCAAAATAAAATAAAAATTGTATCCACTTTTCCACATTTATATTTTGTTGTTTAATGGTAATTAAATAATAACACTTCTAAGTCTAGAGTTTCTAGACTTGGGGTGTTACAATTTTATTGGAATGAAGCAACTTATATGGATTCTTACTAGAAAATGTCCAGATTCTACTTTAAAAACAAGGTTTTGCTTGGGACAATCATATCATCCTCACAGGATAAAATGGATAAAAGAAATAGGAGAATATTATAATTCTATTTCATTTATGATATTATCCAAGATCAACCATATCCGCAAGTAGATTGTAGCCAACAGTTTTAGCTCATAGAAATGTTATCTCAGCCCATGTTTGTAAAATTAACTCTACTTTTTGTAATGTTAAATAATGCAAAAGAAAGTAGAAGAAAGTTACTTGTGACAGTGAATTAAATATTTTTGGTTGAATTTCTACATAAGAGAAGTAAACCCATTTTCTATCCAATTTACTTCTCTCCTTTTCCCTCAATGCATCAAGACCCAAACAAGTATACTTTTACAAAAGAAACTAGATATCATAACTTTCTTCAGGGATCTTGGAAATGACAGGGGAGAAGAAGATAAAAGTAAAGGACAATGAAAATAAAAGAAACATGAAACAACCATCTTGTTTACCCATTTAAGATGTAAGGGGAAGAAATGGGGTGGGATGTTACAAATTATGAACTTTTAAGGGACTACAGAGACGGGTGGGTGCCAGGTACAAGTTTGATTTAACAAATCTTTTCCCTACATTTTCAATTTAACTCGCCCATTTATGAGGTAAACATCTGTTTTTTCATAGCCGCTTAGGTTCTTCCAACTATTTTCTCCCAACGCCGCTACCATCTTATTTTCTCTTGACCCAATTGCCAGTTTACGTGTTCTTTAGCATGCGCCTCTTTTTTCCACAATGAAATTAGAAATTTCAAAAGTAAGTATAAAATGTTGAAACAAACAAAAGGTAACCTATAATATACTCAGCACATAAAAGTGAGTACACAAATGGAATTCAATACGATTTCCAGTATTTTTTTCATCAATAACCCGTCACTGCCAAGCATGGATGAACAATAAATCCAATCCCCACACTTTTCAAAGTCATGGTAACATGATATGCTTTGTAAAAGACAATCAAATTATAGAGCTTCTCATAACGGCTAACGCCAAATTAGATGCTCGTGTAATATAGTTTTAGATAAGAGAAGTGAATTAAAGAGGGCAATGCACACCTAAGACAGATAGTTACACTTACATACGCAAACGGCAAACATACAGTCATTTCTAAGTCTTCAGTCAGGACATTTCGAAAATTTTCACAATCAGAAGAGAAAAGAACGAAGAATACAAACAGAGACTCAACCAAAGAACACTCTAACTTGAAATCTTAATACAATCGATGAATCGAGAAAAAACCCAAATCACAGACAGAACAGACGAAAAAAGCAGAAGGCAAAAAACGAAGAGGAAAACAAATACCTGGAGATTGTGGAGCTTGATATATTCCCAGACTTTCTTAACAGCACCCGCACGAGAAATTTCCGGGCCACCCACTAAGCTTTGGAGGGCTGGAGACACCGGAGTTGATTTCAGAATCCCAGCTGTGGGAGACGGCGGCTTCTTCTTCTTTGCCTTTGAAGATGCGGTGGCAGTAGTGGTGGTGGGATTTTTCTTGGAGCTGGAAACGGTGGGATTGGGAGCGGGAGCCGAAGCGGGAGCGGCAGCGGCAGCGGCGGCGGATTTGTGGGCGTAAAACAAGGCCCGGCAGCCTCGGAAAAACCTAGATGGAGTCGACATTGGATTCTTTGTGGGTTTTAGGAGCTGTTGGGAAATTACCGAGTTGAATCGCCCCTTCCGTATGCTCTGCCAGGTGCTGCCAATTTATTTTGGAAAAATTGCAACATTTGGTCCATATATATAGCTGATGTAGCAAATAGGTTATTAACTTTTTCTTATTGTTCAATCTTTTCATCACGAAGGTTTATAGTAGAATTTTACAAGTATATGATATCGAGGGTGGTGATATCGAATACAAGTAATAAAATAGATATGAATCCAGTGTCAATATCTTGAGAATGCATACTTATTAGACCAATGTCAATCTCATGAGAATGCATACTTATTAAATCGAAGAGGCACATTTTAAAAAAGGGAAATTGCCAATAAGTCATCTCCACATGACTTGTTTCAAATTAGGTCAAAACTTTTTTTAAAATTGTGATTAAGTCATACTTCACATCAATATTTTATATTAATTCCAAAATCACCCCTTTTAACCATATTTTTCATTGACACAATCTTCCAACTCCACAAACCTCCTCCATCTCCGGAAACAACCTTCGGCGACCACCGGCGACCTCCGGCGACAACTTCCTCCACCTCCGGTGACCTCCGGCCAAAGCTTCTACGGTAGCATTGTTACTTTTTAATTCCATATAGTAAAATCTGGGCCACGCTCGCTTCTCCTCGAAGATTATAATTGTTCTAAACTAATTCTAGTTCTTCTTGTGCTTAATATTGTCAACCTTGTTCTTGCTTCCCATTGACACCAATTGAATAAACCAAAAATATGCATTTTTCTGTTGTTGTTATGATATTTATCATATTTACATTGCGGGGAATGTATATCGGGGCTTCGGATTCAAAACTGTTATTTATGTCACGCATCAAGTAGAATTTTACCAAGAGTCGATCCGGGTTTGGTGAGTTGGGTCACAAAACCTAATTGCTTTATCATCAAGTTATGAAAGATGGAAGGATTACTCAAGATGGAAAGTACAACGATATTTTAAAATCCGGTAGTGATTTCATGGAACTAGTTGGTGCACATAAAGAAGTTTTATCAAGACTTGATTCCATTTGAGGCGGCGTGTTGTTGGTGAGGATAGCAAAGACGGAAATGCTAAGAATTTTCAGCAGAAAAAGAATCTCCAACTGATCAAAATGATAAAACAGATAATGCAATGGGGACAAATGGACAGCTTATTCAAGCTGTTGGTTTATCATTGTCTATGTTGCTTTGGCAATCGGAAGTTCATTTTGTATTTTTGCCAAAGCCTTGCTTCTTGTTACGGCTGGTTACAAGACAGCTACAATGCTTTTCAACAAAACAAGATCAAAAAAAAAAGATATCGCCTACAATCATATGATACTGTTTTAATCTATGATATTGTTTAATTATGGCAAGATTTGAACCCGTGATACTGTTTGAATGTCTTAATTTTAATCCATGATACTGTTTTAATGTCTTAGTTTTAATCCATGATACTGTTTTAATGTCTTAGTTTTAATTCATGATACTGTTTAATTATGGCAATGTTTAATATGTTGAAACTTTGTCATAAACTTGGGATACTATTTGAATGTCTTAGTTTTAATCAATGATACTGTTTTGTTTATGTAATATGCATTAGTATATTTTGATATTGTTTTAATCTATGATACTGTTCTAATCATATGATAATGTTTGAATGTCTTAGTTTTAATCCATGATACTGTTTTGTATATGTAATGTGTATTAGTATATTTTGATATTGTTTTAATCCATGATACTGTTTGAATATCTTAGTTTTAATCCATGATACTGTTTTGTTTAGGTAATGTACATTAGTATATTTTGATATTATTTTAATCCATGATACTGTTTTAATCCTATGATACTGTTTGAATCTATGTGGAATTAATTTTATTTATGATACCGTGCTTTTATTTTTGTTCTTTGTTTAATTATGGCAATGTTTGAACCCGTGATACTGTTTGAATGTCTTAGTTTTGTCTATGATACTGTTTTAATCCATGATAATGTTTTGTTTAGGTAATGTGCATTAATATAATTTGATATTGTTTTAATCCATGTTTTAATCTATGATCTTGTTTTGCATAATCTGAAGATCAAACAAAACATATGACTAATTAAACGAGATCAAAGATAAAAGCATGATATCATAGTCATGTGTGTTGTTTGAGATCGTATTATGCAAAACAAGATCACAATAGAAATGATCATAGAATTTGCACACGTGCTCTTAATTTTTATTATAATATGTTTTCGGAATGGTCTCGACGAGACGGTCAAGACCAATGGCTTTGCAGCGCCTATGGTGGATTTTACCCGTTTCAAATCGTCTCTTTAGCTTAAAAGACAATCTTCAATTTTTTTTTCAAAACAGTATCACAAATCCTCTAAAACAAGATATCACAGATTAATGTACATTCTTTTTGTGCAAATTAAAGCTCTTCCAAGGTATTTCTTGTTACCCTTAAAAGCAAACACATACTTCACCAGAGCAATGCCAAGATGAAGAAAGAATAACTACTCACTATCATCAAAAACAAAGAAAAAAAATCAGCAAATTTCACTATCATTAGAAACAGTATCATATATTGAAACACATCTATTGAAACAGTATCAAGCATTTTACATGTTCTAACATAAAACTCTAACTCACAACAACTACATTATCAAAAACTAGTTGAATCAGTTCATCCAAACTCCATTCATTAACTGCATTGCATATGTTTCAATTGGAACAATATCTCAATATTTTCATGATTATTTTTAACCGAAAATGGTTACTTTATACAAAAAAATAAATAAAACAATATGTTCGCCATTGAAATATCAGCTTTCGAATTGTTTATATGCGGTTACAGGTTATGGTGAGAAGAATCAAACACAAGAAGAAGATGAAAATTGTTAAAAGTAAATGAAGGAGTTTCTAAACAGGCATTGAAATGATTTTGTTGGTTTTTACGTGTTTAAATGACAGTTTTTACAATTGGAGGGTATATTGGTCTTTTAGTAATAAAGTATGACTTTAGTTGAGTTAAGATTATATCATATGACTTTTCAGCCCACCATGGCGTTAACAGTGACCGGCCCAAAATTTTAAAAATAAACATTGAAGCTCAACCCACCAGTAGTCATGCTCATGACTTATCAAACTTTGTCTTGGAAACTTAATTTTTCGACTTCGCCTCGGACTTCGAAAATATCAGAACCGGTCATGTTACCAAGCATAGAATAATAGAAGATAAATATTGAATTCTTGAATATCTTCAACCAATTTTTAGTTATTTTATCTTCCTTGTTGCTTTGAATTCGAAAAACCCGGTCTTGAAGTAATTTTAAGAGAGAATTTCGTGTTTTTGTCTTTATGATGTCTCTCATTCATGTACAATAATCCCTCCTACTTACAGTTGTTGATTTAGGCCTAAAATTTCGTTCAAATTGGACCAAAAAGCCCTTGACTTAAGCTGAGAATAAAAACTTCACATGCAGGCTTTAATCTCTTGCCGAGTGAAGGCCAGACCTTACTTGAACGAGCAGAAGGCAAAAATTGGCTGCTCTCTCGAGCGAGCGCTGTTGTGTTCTGATCTATGGCAGCCTTTAGTCAATCGCACATAACTTCTTGTAGAAAATTCTGAAGATCTATAAAAAGCGTTGGACTTTTAATTCAATTATCTTTACAATGATATATCATTTGTTTTGAGGAGATCTTTGAATTCATCTTGGTGCTCTAATATCTCTATATGTCTTGCGTGTTTGCTACTTCACTTTACTTATATCTATGGACTTTTCGATCCAATGCATTCAAAGCACACTTTTCATCAATTTCATCAACAAAGTCATCAAAGTTCGGAGTTTGTCTTAAAGTATGAGAAAACAAGATGTCTTGTACGAGATCAATCAATCTAAAGCAGTTTATTAAACCCATACCAGATCGGCTGGTCCGACTAGAAAACCAGCGACCGTGTCCCAACAAGTCCGATTATTTTAATTTGACCACTCAACAATCGAACCGTTTACGATTCGAAAAAATCGTCGAATTTTTAAGTAACTTGGTGACCCATAATTTATGGCCCGTCCAAGTCATTAGAATTCTTTAATTATTTTTTTATTATCCTATTCTATCCAAAAAACACACCAACCACCAAGTACTCATATTCAATGAAGAATCTCTTTCGACCTAATTCAAAGTGTCAATTGAATGCTCAATACCAAAAAAAAATCTTCTATTAATTTCTCTTACATTCAACCCTGTAAGTTCTAGCATCCAATTTCAAAGTATATTGGGTGAAAAAAGAAGAGATAATGTAAAAATTCTAATATTTTTTCGTATATTTAGTGTTTTGTTTGATTTGAGCTTGGGTGATATTTAGGGCACAATTTACATATATTCATGTAGATTCTCTCTCTCTCTATAATGTATGTCTTTCTCCTAAACTAGCTTCTCTCTCCACATTATACTCTATCAATTCAATCAAAATTCAAAATTGCATTATCAAAATCTTCATGCAAAGAAAAAATACCATACAACTCTACCAACATACACTAACAAAAACAAGGTAGCAATTAAAATTTCAAAAAACAAAACAATCTCTTATTTAAACAATAGACATTAATAAATTATAGTAACTAGTGTAACTTGAAAATTATTTAGAATTTCAGCAATTATATGTACTAACGGTAATAACAATGATTTTTCGGCACCATCTGCATCGCTGACATTGCAATTACAAAGTGCAGTAACAACCATCACCATTGGTGTCCCTCCTACAATAACACGAGATAGTAACAATGACAAATAACAAGGTAAGTACTCATTATGAGATAATTATATTTGATTCATATCTAATATGTCGATAAACAAAAAAAAATTAATTAAAAAAATTATATAAATATTAGACATCTTGCCAGAACGTTTGGTATGTGGAGACTGTCGTTCTCAGATGTACCCAAAGAATTGATTTGAAAGCACAACAAAAATTAAGAAAATAACAGTTTGCCCAGTTTTCACAGAAGCAAAAAAGACGGGCACTCATTTCTTTAGATTCATCAAGAAGTTCATTCCTTACTAGATTTTGAAAAAAAAAAAAAAAAAAAAACTCATTTAATGATTCTTATACAATGATTTATTTCTCTTTAAGAGATAAGAAATTGATAATGGATGTAAGAGAGTTATAAGATAATAGAGGAGAGTTTAAAATGAAGCAACGTAACTTTAATTAGGCGCTTAATTGTGGGATTTTTTGTTAATAATATTTTAAATCCATAATTAACTTAATAACAATCACATGTTGTAAAATAATTAATAGATTTTTATATAAATAAATAAATTTATATGATGTATAGTAAAATTGATTAAAAAAACATAATCTAGTAAAATTCATTATTTTTTAAAAAAAGATGTAATGTTAATTTATTAAATTACTATAATTCATGATTTTATGTTATATTTGACAAAAATGAACTATCGGTTTGACATAAATTAACCAATCGGTTGAACCACCAGATCGTTGATTGTACCAGCGATCCAATGACCTGCCTCCTTATTCGAATCGATGTTCGGATCGGTTATATTAACTATAATTTAAAGAACAATGTATATGTCTGCACCGAGTTGCTCTGGTGTTCATCATCTAGTTTTTGGTGTTACTCACCAAGTTGGCTTCTATAACAATTGCAGACATAGTCGGTTTTGGGTCTAGGCGAGTGAGGCAACCGCTTTGGGAATGAAATACAGTTTGAAATCAAAAATTAGGCAAAAATCAATTAAATAAGAAAAATAATGATGATTTTATTAAATAATGAAAGTAATAATAATTAGTAATCTTGAATGAAATAAATTATACCGAAATGATTTGAATTAAAACTTGATTAACCTATCAAACAAAATTACAACATAATTATGAAATAATGAAACTTAAAATTATTTGTTTGCTTGAAAAACAAATATTATAAATACTGAAAATACTATTGAACATTTATTCTGGACATTACGAAATTTTACAAGAATTTGAAATTTCTCTACACTTTTTTTCAATTCATAAACCACCCGAAAAAACTTATTTCTATTTTATATTTTTCTAATGTTGAAACAAAGTGTGACTCATTATCATAAAACTCTCTTTTTATTTCTTATTAATTCCAATATTAACACATTTAATGGACTGTTATTATACATGTCTATAAGACCGCTTAGGAAACAAAATTTAATTAGAGTCAAAACGTGAAAGAGTCTCGAGATATTGAGGTTGAAGTTTAGTTGTCTTCTTCAAGTCGCCTTTTGTTTCAAGTATATATCAAATTATTCCCATTTCTTGTGAGTATTTCTCAATCAACAACGATAAAAGTTAGAAGAATTTATTATTGAAACTTATTACATAGTTTTAATATTTGATTGTGTACGTAGTTCAATTTTTTTTAATAAAATATGTAAACAACTTTAATAATGTGTCTATATATACTAAAACAAAATAGTTGAATTGTGTATTACATTTAGCACAAAAAACTATAACAAATAAATTTAATGGTAATCTACGATGAAATGAAAGACCAAGTAATAGATAGACGTGACCATAAAATACAAAGAATGAGAAAAACAAAAACTTAGGATATATCTTTGATTTGATTTTGCAGACAAAAGAGTGAATATTTAGATATACTTAATCTTTTTATTACTATGCTAATTTATTTTGGAAGTATGTTTCAAACTTGTGTGACGTCTTAACCTTTTAGTCTTAAAAAATATACTTTAATATAAAATTTTCAATTTAAAACTGATTAGGTTCAATAATACGATACTTTGACTAGGTCACTAGACAGTGTAAATCTTAAAACTATGCTTGCTATCATACTCATTTACTTGAAAGGAGACGAGATGAGAGAGAAACATAGAGGTCAATTGTGATTGATTGGGTCGATTGGAATCAATTTGGCTAATTTTAGAAGATGGCCTTTTATATTAATACATCACAGAGAAATAAGGTATTTTAAAGTAAAAATTAGAATATAAGACTGTTTTTCAATAAAAATTTGTATTAAAAAACGATGTTGAAGAAGGAAAATGAGAAAAAGCCTTTAATTTTGTAGAGGATAACCTCATTTAAATTGATACTTTAAAAATACTTTCATTTTGTTTCACGACGAGTAGCAAGTCTATCGATCTCTTCATAATCTCATATTATAACAAAGTGAATTGGTAATCATCTGCCAATACTCTAAAAAGTTTGTAATTTGTGTGTTTAAACAACTTGTCTAATTGCATATTTTCAAGAACAGGCACTACCACCGCATGAAATATTAATGTATAGTTAAAATAGTTGATGTCAAATTTTAATTAACTCGCATGAGTGTCACGAATCTATTGGAATATAGATAAGTAAAACGCAGGTCGATCCCACGAGATCGCTATGAGGAAGGTGTAATTTAATCCAAATTAAGCATTATTCAAGGCTAGTTGAGTTGAAGAGTTTTGTTGTTGAAATTGTTTAACTAAAAGACTAAAGAAATATGATAAGCGAGATGATTTGAGAATTCAAGTTGTGTAAAAGACCAAGGTTTCGGAATCCACCATTGTCTAACTTAACAACTATCCAATCATTCCTTATTTCCCAAGAAAAACACATACGACAATACGAACTCAATCTATTGTCGACCCTAAGATTTATCAATTAAGTCCAGAAAAAGAAGATCTAATTTAGGCTCCCCTTATGCTTCAAACATAAATTACTCAAGCATTTTTCATATCACATTCCATTGAAAGAAAACAAAGAATCAAAGATTACCTAAGCATTCAATGTATCCCAATACGAATAAAGAATAATGAAGAATCAAAAGCAATTCATAGAACAAATTCAATCACCAAGCATGGATTAATTAAATCAATATCTAACTATCAAAAATACATGATATTTAAGATGAAAGAAATCATATTTAATTAATCTCATTAAGAACAAGCCATGAACGTTAAAACTCTTAAGAAGGAATTAACCGAATAATTAAATAGTCACTAAATCAAGACAAGGTTTCATCGTCTACCTTGGCTAAAGAAAACTAGAAGAACATAATTAAACTAGAAAAACAAGAATTAATAAAACCCGGCATGGATCTTAGGAGAAGAAATCTTCGAAGAAATCTTGATAGTCGAGGAGGTCTTGATCTCTTGTTCTCTTGATGTCTTCTCTAGGTTTGCTCCCCAAAAATCCAACCCGTGTTATGAGAATGTATCTCATATTTATACTACTCTTATTGTCCCACAAAATATCCCGGGAAGACCTAAAAACTCGTTCAAAACGTTTCCTAGTGGGATTGGGACTCAAAAAGGAAAGAAAATAAAATCAAAATTTCGCAGACAAAAATAAGCATGGGCGATCGCCCGAGTTATTCCCGGCGATCGCCTGTGTTTCTTTGTTTGGCTTCGCTTGGCAAGATCGGTGTTGGGCGCTCGCCCGAAGACTAATCTGGCGAGTGCTTGACTTTGTTGTTTGTGTAATTTGAAATCCGGTCCTTTCGGTTTCCACTTGCAACCAATTTGGTCCTTCAACTTTAGATCATCTCCGGTTTAGTCCTCAACTTTGCATTATCTCGGTTTGGTCCCTCAACTTTGCATTATCTCCAGTTTGGTCCCTCAACTTTGCATTATCTCTAGTTTGGTCCCTCAACTTTGGGTTGAGCGCAATTGAGTCCTCGAACTTATGGGATATCTTTTTAAATCATTGCTCTTTTGCCCAAACTTCTCCAATTGTTCACCAACAAGTCCAAAAGCGAAATAGAATGATAATAAACTAGAGTGAGTAGAAAAGCACTTATACGAGGCATAAATAATTAATTCAAAGGCCAAAATGAGTGCATAAAACGCACTTATCAAACACCCCAAACTAAACTTTTGTTCGTCCTCGAACAAAAACACAAAACTAAAATAGACTTCAACTAAGCTAATTGAATCCACGAAAATTTGTCAATGTTAAAATTCCTTACCATATGCCTCATGTTCAAAAAATAAAGCAAACACTATTAGAAGGATATCAAACAACAACACAATAAAAATTTCACTTATCCGATGCTTGACCTTGTGTGAGTGTGTGAATAGCCAAAAATTAAACTTATACACGTATTAGACCATGACCAATATTGTGTTGTTGACATTTTAGCAATCCCGAACCCTTTGTAGTCATTTATTCCTTACACCTCTCGTAAGTTATCACACTTCTAAAGCTTTTCTCTCAAATCCCGAGGTGTTCTGAAGTTGATTTCTATTGATCATCACAATGCTCTTTCTTTTCAACAAAAGTGGTAAAACTTAGCACTTGTATTACGAGAATTAGGATGGTGAGAGGTTTCTAAATTCTCATCTTGGTCTCTAAGGTTACGATCTAGCAATCCTTCTGAGCAGCTTTTTTTTTTATTTATTTATTCAACTCATGTTATGATCTTACATCTGTGCAATACTTCTCTTTCACTAGCTTTCTGTGTGACCCTCATAGCGAGCTTTGGGTCGATGACTCCTAAGTCAGATGACCATAGGGCACCAGATTTGAAAATACTCTAGCAGACTTAATTGCTCGAGTCCCACAGGCTAATAGAGAAGTGAAGATGTAGATTTATCAGTGTCGCTCTTTTTTTTTTTTTTTTTTTAGATACTGGGACTCATGTAGCGAGCTTTGGGCGATGACTCCCAAGTCGGATGACCATAGGGCACTGAGTTTTAAGATACCCTTACAGAGCTTAATTGCTTGAGTCAGATATTTCATTTAATTTTTATCAGTTGCGAGTAGTGCTCAGTTTAGATTCCTTGACTATAACCCATTCAACCAAAGATGAGACCTAGAAAACCCAAACCATCAAAAGTCTTAGAACAAAAGTAGTAACTTTTTAACCCCAAACTGTTCTCAAAACAGTTTAGTCACTAGCTCTAAGAATGTAGGAATGGAATGTTTCATCATGATACTCAGTCAATAATATCAACACAAACACGCAAGTCATGTCTCCAATAAACGATAAGACAAAGTGGCTATGTGCTTTCTTAATCAGGTCTAACATAGATAAGTAATCAGATAAAAGAATGAGTTCAAGTGTTGTCTAATAGTCGACTAAAAATGTGCTCAATTTGAACAGATATCATCATTGGCGGTAGGATATTCAAAAGCAACCAGAATTTTTTTTTTTTTTTTTGTTAAATATTTCACCATCTGAGACTGAGAATGATAAGCAAATCGAAGTTCTTAAGTAACATGATACTTTATAACCCACCCCAAACAAAAACCTTACATTGTCCCCAATGTAAGAATAACATAAAGCACGAGTAGGAGAGAAAAGATCGGTTACTCCCGAGGATAGATGTGGAGAAGAAGCATCCGCATCTTTGAAAGATGTGGGAACACCGTGGACACCGCAGGATCGATTGCACAAAAGCAATCCTAAAAGAAAAACAGAGAAAACAACAAACAAAAACAACGAAAGCAAATTTTTTTTTTTTTAATAAAACGATTTTCAAGAAAGAAGGCGGGATCACCCAAATCAATTTCCTCCTCCCCTCGCGAGAGTGAAACTCAAGTATGGTTTTAAACGTTGGCCATTAACTTTAAACAAATCACCATTTTTTGGGTTTTCAACCTCAACAGCACCATGGGGATAAACAGTGAGAACAATAAAAGGGCCTGACCATCGGGAACGTAGCTTACCTGGAAATAAATGCATGCGAGAATTATATAAGAGTACTTTCTGACCTAGACTAAATGATTTTCTGACTATGTGCTTGTCAAGAAAGACCTTCATTTTGTGCTTGTAAATCTTAACATTCTCATAAGCATCGTTTCGAATTTCTTCAAGTTCACTACCTGTAATTTCCTTGTTGACCACCGCTTCTGCATATCAAAATTGAATTTCTTAATGGCCCAATAAGCACGATGCTCTAACTCAACCAGGAAGGTGACAGCTTTCCCATACACCAATCTATAAGGGACATGCCAATGGGTGTTTAAAAGCTGTCCTATATGCCCATAATGCATCAAAATGAGTCGTAGAGACCAATCTTTTCTATCAGTCGAACTGTTTTCTCTAAAATATGCTTGATTTCACGATTTGAGACCTCAACCCCGACCACTAGTCATGGATGATATGGGGTGGCCACTTTATGTGTGATGGAGTATTTTGCTAGAAGGGTTTGAAAATGTTTATTGCAAAATGAGATCCCCATCACCCGATAATGGCTCGTGGAGTGCCAAAGCGAGAGAAAATATTGCTTTTCAAAATGCCACTACGCTTTTGTGATCATTGGTCCTACAAGGAATTGCCTCGACCCACTTAGAAACATAATCGACACCAACTAATATGTAAAGATAACCAAAAGATAGAGGAAAAGGTCCCATGAAATCAACCCCCGGACATCAAAGATCTCAACTATGAGAATAGGATTAAGCGGCATCATGTTTCTTTTTGAAATGCTTCCCATGCGTTGACACCTATCACATGAAGAACAAAAAACATGGGTGTCACGAAAAGAGTAGGCCGATAAAAACCACATTGCAAAATTTTGGAAGTAGTCTTTTAGCATCGAAATGGCCTCCACATGCGTGGTCATGACGAATGATATAACACTGTGGAATTCACTTTTGGGACACATCTTCTTATAATTTGATCAAGACAAGATTTAAACAAATAAGGATCGCCCCAAAAGAAATTCCTCACTTGACCGGGAACTTAGTTCTATCCTCGCTTAGTCCAATGTTTCGGAAGTTTTGCCTGTAACAAGATAATTAACAATATCGGCATACCAAGGCACAACATCAATATTCATGAGTTGTTCATCCGGAAACAACTCATTTAATGGTAGTTTATCTGCTTGCGAGTCAAGCACATTCGAGATAAATGGTCACCACAACATTTTCGGACCCTTTTGTCCCTAAATTCAATGTCAAATTCTTGCAAAAGCAAGACCCACCTAATCAATCTAGGTTTAGCATCTTTCTTAGTTAGAAGATATTTGAGGCAGCATGGTCAGAAAAGATAATAACTTTACACCCTACAAGATAAGATCGAAATTTATCTAAAGCAAATACTACTGCTAGCATTTCTTTCTCTGTAGTAGAATAATTTAATTGTGCATCATTAAGAGTTCTACTAGCATAGTAAATAACAGAAGGCAACCGATCTAATCTCTGTCCTAAAACTGCTCCTACAGCATAATCAGATGCATCACACATAAGTTCGAAAGGCAAAGTCCAATCAGGTGGTCGAATAACAGGTGCAGTGGTCAGCACTTTCTTAAGATGTTCAAAAGCCTCTAAGCACGAATCATTAAAGATAAAAGGTACATCCTTAACAAGTAAATTGCATAAGGGTCTAGAGATTTTACTAAAATCTTGAATGAAACGTCTATAAAAACCAGCATGCCCAAGGAAAGATCTCACTTCTTTCTTTCGATTTGGAGGTGGAAGATTGGAGATAAGATCAACCTCGCCTTGTCAACTTCAATACCATTGCTAGAAATAATGTGGCCAAGAACAATATCTTGTTTCACCATGAAGTGACATTTTTCCCAATTTAGTACTAAATTCTTTTCCTCACATCTCTGCAAAACTAAAGTTAGATGACGCTTAAACAATCATCAAACGAGTCACCATACACGGAAAAATCATCCATAAACACCTCAAGAAACCTCTCAACCATGTCGGAAAATATACTAAGCATGCATCTTTGAAAGGTAGCGGTGCATTACACAAACCAAATGGCATTCGTCTATATGCAAAGGTTCCAAAAGGACAAGTGAAAGTAGTTTTCTCTTGATCTTACGGAGCTATGGGAATTTGATTGTAACCGAATAACCATCTAAGAAGCAATAAAATCGTGTGTCCGCTAGTCTATCAAGCATTTGGTCAATGAATGGGAGAGGAAGTGATCTTTCTAGTGACTAAGTTCAACTTCCTATAGTCGATGCACACACGCCATCCCGTAGTTACTCTAGTTGGAACCAATTCATTGTTTGCATTAGTAACCACAAAGTGATACCGATTTTTTGGGACAACATGCACAAGACTTACCCATTTGCTATCGGAAATAGGATAGATAATTCCGACATCTCAACAACTTAAGTACTTGAGTTCTCACTACATCTTTCATGTTAGGATTTAACCTACGTTGCATCTCTCTAGTGGACTTAGAATTTTCCTCAAGATGAATATAGTGCATGCAATCTCTGAGGATTAATACCTATTATGTCAGCAATGGTCCATCCTAACGCCTCTTTATGTTCGATTAAAACACCTAACAATTTACCTTTTTGTGCATCATCAAGGGCGAAGAGATAATTACAGTAAAGTTTTCGCCTCCCCTAAGAATGCATCACGCAAAGTGTCGCAATGCTTTGAGCTCTAACTTGGGCGGTTGTTGAACCGATGGGATGTTCTTCTTCTCGCCGATTGGAAGTGGCTCAATTTTTTGTCTCCACTTACTTGTATCCATGATGGTGTTGACTCAAGCAAAGCATTTACCTCATCTATAGCACCATCAACATCAAAATCATACCAAAATGGGTTAGACACATCATTAAAGCATCATCAAAATTAGTTGAAATACAAGAGTTATCAACCAATGCTTCTATCATGTCAACATCAAGCAACATCCTCGTTGTCATGTGGTTGCTTGTTGACATTGAAGACATTCAATTCAATTGTCATGTTGCCAAAGGACAATTTGCATGACTCTATTCCTCGCAATTAATTACAAGATTAGATGTGGCTAGAAAAGGACGACCAAAATCACGGGAATATGTTTGGTGGAGTCTCGAGCAGTGTTGTGTATCAAGTACAATAAAATCAACAGGAAAATAAAATTTGTCAACCTGTATCAAAACATCCTCAACAATGCCACGAGGTACTTTCACGAGATCTATCGACAAGTTGTAAAATAACGGATGTTGGTTTTAACTCGCCTAGTCCAAGTTGCATGTACACGAGTAAGGAAGAAGATTGACACTAGCTCCTAAATCTAACAATGCCTTCTCAATTTTATGGTTTCCTATGATGCAAGAGATAGTAGGACAACTTTGGATCTTTAAATTTAGGAGGGTGTTGCTTTGAATTATCAAGCTAACTGTTCGATTAAGAATGCCTTTTTACGTACATGTAATTGTCTCTTTTTAGTACATAAGTCTTTTAAGAATTTAGCATAGGCAGGAACTTGCTTAATAGCATCAAGTAAAGGAATATTTATGCTTACCTGCTTGAAGATGTCCATCATGTCATTGATAGAATTACCTTGCTTTACCTTTGTCAGCCTTTGAGGAAATGGGGCTTTTGGGATGTAGGATGGCTCATTGTCTTCTTTGTGAGCTTCTTCGACTGAATCATCAGTTGAGGTATTACCTGGAGAAATTAGTTGAGGTGTGTGTTGCTTTGAAAGATCCACTTTGTTGTCAACCAGTTTGCCCCGTCTCAAAGTCATGATGGCCTTAGCTTCTTCATGTTGGTTGCTTGAATCTGTTCCAATATTGTGCACCCCTTTAGGATTAGGGAATGGCTGACTAGGGAATTTACCTTTTCGATGGTTGTTGCCGGTTGTTGTCTTGATGAAGCCAGTTGCCCCATCATGTTCTCCATATTGGAAATGGATTGTGCCTGTGAGTTCTGGCTAGTGCGCACCTCCTTCTTGAACTCAGTGATGGTGTGATTCTGATGCTCCAAAGCAGCTTGTGTAGCTTTTGTCAAGTTTTGAATTGCCTCCTCCCATGGTTTAGGCTGTGAGAAGTTTTGGTTGAACTGTCTGGTAGGCTGCTGAGGGGCTTGACCTGCTGTGTTATCCTGTTGATTACCCTGTGACCAAGAAAAGTTGGGGTGGTCCCTCCAACCTGGGTTATAGGTGTTGGAGTAAGGATTGTAAGGAGGCTTCCTCATCATGTTGAGGGCATTAGCTTGCTCAGCACCTGCTTCTGGTTCTGGAGGACTATTGACTGTCAATGAGGTCAATTTGCGAGAGATGTCCTCTATCATGCACTTGACTTCCTTGATTTCTGAGCTAGGTTCACTGCTGCGAATTTCATAGATACCCCTTTTCTTTGGTTCAGTTCTAGATGATCGGCTCCGCTGTTGTGAATTGTCAGCCTGCTTTTGAAAGAAGGTCCAGATCTCTGTAGCATTTTTAGACATAAGCTCTCCCCCGCTTGTGGCCATCAACCATTCTTGAATATGTGGTAGCAATCCCTCCAAAAAGTATTGGCATAAATGCCATTTTTCATAGCCGTGGTGTGGACATTTCATGAGAAGCCCGTTAAATCTCTCCAAAGTTTCATAGAATGGCTCATCGTCTCTTTGCACAAACTCTGAAATTTCCTGCGAATAGCATTAGTTTTGTGAGCAGGAAAGTATTTATTCAAAAATTTAGCAACCATTTGTTCCAAGAAGTAATACTATTTGCGGCAGCAATGTATTAAACCAAGATCTAGATCTATCTTTTAGAGAAAAGGGAAATAGACTAAGTTTAACATTATCGGGAGACACATTCTCATATTTAAATGTTTCACATATCTGACATAGAAATCGGTCGAATGATTATAAGGTTCTTCACTATCTAAACCATAGAAAGATGGGAGGCAGATTAAGAACACTCGGTTTAAGCTCAAAATTCCTAGTTTGTGACTGATGGTATTGTATGCATGAGGTGCTCAAATTAGCTAATGGACTAAAATAGTCCCTAAAGGTCTCTCCTCAATTTCATCCCCATAGCTACTATTGCTTGGTTCCTTCAATTTTATCTAGATCGGTGGCACATTTTGTTGGTGAAAAGTCCTTTCAATTTCACTATCTAGATGTTCTAGCTTAAGTTCTAAAGATCTACGACCAAGCATGCACAATGAGTTTTTTTTTTTTTAAAAAATTTTTTTATTTATAAAAGCGAAAATAAAATAAATAAAATAAAATTCTAAATTATAACTAGTCAAGAGTAAAATTAACTAAGATTAGATTAACCTTCAGACGCTTAGAGTTCAAGAACGGCGCCAAAAACTTGATGTCAAATTTTAATTAACTCGCAAGTGTACGAATCTATTGGAATATAGATAAGTAAAAGCGAGGTCGATCCCACGAGAGGCTGCTATGAGGAAGGTGTAATTTAATCCAAATTAACTGTTATTCAAGGCTAGTTGATTTGAAGAGTTTTGTTGTTGAAATTGTTTAACTAAAAGACTAACTAATTATGCGAAAATAATGAGATTGAATAATCGCAAGTGTACGAATCTATTGAAATATAGATAAGTAAAAACGAGGTCGATCCCACAGAGACTGCTATGAGGAAGGTGTAATTTAATCCAAATTAACTGTTATTCAAGGCTAGTTGAGTTGAAGAGTTTTGTTGTTGAAATTGTTTAACTAAAAGACTAAAGAAATATGATAAACAGATGATTTGAGAATTCAAGTTGTGTAAAAGACCAAGGTTTCGGAATCCACCATTGTCTAACTTAGCAACTATCCAATCATTCCTTATTTCCCAAGAAAACACATACGACAATACGAACTCAATCTATTGTAACCCTAAGATTTATCAATTAAGTCCGTAAAAAGAAGATCTAATTTAGGCTCCCCTTATGCTTCAAACATAAATTACTCAAGCATTTTTCATATCACATTCCATTGAAAGAAAACAAAGAATCAAAGATTACCTAAGCATTCAATGTATCCCAATACGAATAAAGAATAATGAAGAATCAAAAGCAATTCATAGAACAAATTCAATCACCAAGCATGGATTAATTAAATCAATATCTAACTATCAAAAATACATGATATTTAAGATGAAAGAAATCATATTTAATTAATCTCATTAAGAACAAGCCATGAACGTTAAAACTCTTAAGAAGGAATTAACCGAATAATTAAATAGTCACTAAATCAAGACAAGGTTTCATCGTCTACCTTGGCTAAAGAAAACTAGAAGAACATAATTAAACTAGAAAACAAGAATTAATAAAACCCGGTATGGATCTTAGGAGAAGAAATCTTCAAGAAATCTTGATAGTCGAGGAGGTCTTGATCTCTTGTTCTCTTGATGTCTTCTCTTGGTTTGCTCCCCAAAATCCAACCCGTGTTATGAGAATGTATCTCATATTTATACTACTCTTATTGTCCCACAAAATATCCCAAGAAGACCTAAAAACTCGTTCAAAAAAACGTTTCCTAGTGGGATTGGGACTCAAAATGAAAGAAAATAAAATCAAAATTTCGCAGACAAAAATAAGCACAGGCGATTGCTCGGTTTCTTTGTTTCGCTTCGCCCCAAGATCGGTGTTGAGGCGCTCGCCAAGACTAATCTGGCGAGTGCCCACTTGTTGTTTGTGTAATTTGCAATCCGGTCCTTTCGGTTTCCACTTGCAACCAATTTGGTCCTTCAACTTTAGATCATCTCCGTTTAGTCCTCAACTTTGCATTATCTCCGTTTGGTCCCTCAACTTTGCATTATCTCCGTTTGGTCCCTCAACTTTGGGTTGAGCGCAATTGAGTCCTCGAACTTATGGGATATCTTTTAAATCATTGCTCTTTTGCCCAAACTTCTCCAATTGTTCACCAACAAGTCCAAAACCGAAATAGAATGATAATAAACTAGAGTGAGTAGAAAAGCACTTACGAGGCATAAATGATTAATCAAAGGCCAAAATGAGTGCATAAAACGCACTTATCAATAGTCTATTAGAACTAGTGTCTGTAGTGAATACCAAATCGACTTCTTGATTAACAAAATATTTGTCTTCACTTGGAGATCATTTATGAAGAAGATGATGTTGCCCTCTTCATGATTAATGAGTACTAATGACAACAATAACTTCAACTTTAACATAAACAGTCACCAAGACGATGAATACTCTAACCATCTAAAGATGCAGCTCATGCGATACCGATACATTTTATAATCAAATAACTCCAAACACCTCAACATGAACTCATGTGTTCTGTTGAGTAATGGTTCGAGTAAGTCATGAACGATTCCCTCAAAATCTTGATGTTAATAAACGAATTTTTATTCTACATTTTCGAACTATATATTAGCATTTAATTCTGGCTATTGAATAAATAAAAGTTTGATGAATAACTAAACGATTTCATTTTCTTCAGTTATTCTTTTTCCCCTTTCTATTCTATTAATAACCAAACAGAATTTGCCAATGTACAAAAAAAATTTACTCTCAAACTTCCATCCCGATCTCCTAAATAGCAACTCAAGAGTTGACAAAGTCGATAAGTTACCAATACACTAAAACTTAAATCATTTTGTTCATGATTCAATTTCATATATTTATATACATTTGAAATCACAACAAATTATTTAAGAAACTAGAGACTTGACAAAACACAAATATCCAACATATTTTGTGAGTACAAATCGAAGCTAACATTGTGTATGTTTTTCCAAAGCAATTTATTTTGTATAATCATAAAAATTAAGGCTGTGTTTGATTGATCCATTTTCTATAGAAAATGTCACATCTATAGAAAATAATGTCACTTCAGTGGAAAATATTTTTCAACTTTGGCTGTTTGATAGAAGGTGGAAAAATAAAATGTTTTCTAAGGTATAATCACTTAAAGCATGGATTTGACCACTTTTTTGAAAATATTTTCTCACCATTTTGGTGTGTTTTTTTTTTCCACCTTACATGGAAATTGTTTTCTTTTTCCACCATTTTCCACCATTGCCAATCAAACACACTCTAATGTCATGTCGATGGTTGCTTGTCAACTCTCAAAACAGAATATAAGTTTTGGAAACAAAATAATATTTTGTCATTGAATCATTTACCGTATAACTTCTATCTATTAATACTCTATACATTAATAATCTCTATTATCTATATATATACTATATCTAAAAGGCACTTAAAAGGAGAAACATTTTATAATGTATAATTATTTAAAAGGCACTTAAAAGGAGAAACATTTTATAATGTATAATTATCTATATATATACTATATCTAAAAGGCACTTAAAAGGAGAAACTATTTTACTTTTACAATTTTTTAAAATTTTATATTCATCCTTAGTATTCATTAATGTATAATTATTTTTTAATATTTTATTTATTACTCTTTTATTGTTCATCAATATTACACATTAAATTTTTAATAATTTACTAAATGTACAATTAAAAATTTTAAACATTTAATCTATTAAATTAAATTTGTTTGCATTACGTAGATAAAAGGAATAAGAAATGAGTTTCAATAAAAAAAAATGAATGGAAAAATTTGAAACTTTGTTTATTACCGCATTAAAATTCAAATCATGGTTGTCAAAATTGAAATGGAGATAAAAAAAATTATTTTTAATACATTATATTACAATGATTACGAATATGTTTGGTTCAATTTTTTTTTTAATTTTTTTTTTCAAATTCATTTTCAACCACATAATTTGTAGGACATAGAACTTTTATCAACTTTTCAACAACACATTTTATCAAAAAAAATTCAAAATCTTTAAACCCCACCAAATATATACTATATTTTAGAACTAACATGTAAAAGTTTTTTCATTGTTCATTTCATTTTATTTTATTAATATATATTGAATGTTCTTCTCATCTTACTTATGTCCGTTAATATTATTCTTACAACACATGTAAGCATTGACAATTCTTTAATTTTTGTTTCTTACTCACATTTATAATGTTTCATTTACGACATCAAATCAAACACGTTTAATAAAAAGAACATACACAAATAATATTATTCACAAGGAACTAATACTCCAACAAATGTACAATATTCTCTCACAATAAAATTAGCAATTATTAATTTTATTTTTCGTAAAATACAGCCATGTAAATCATTAATTCCATAAGATCTGATATGAGGAGTTCGTCAATTATCAAAATTTAAATCACCAAAAGGTCTTTACTAGATTCAAGTTATTGTTGGTATTATCACCATATAAAACTCATCTCTTATTGTAATTGTACTTACATTAATACAATTATCTTTTAATATTTATTTATTACTATTTTATTGTTCATTATTATCGTACATTAAATTTTAACAAATTATTAAATGTATAATTATATATTGTAAATATTTAATATATTAAATTAAATATAAAGGTGAAGACATGATTTAATTTAATTTTATTTTGTATTACGTAGATGAAAGAAATGAGAAATTGATTTTAAAAAAATGAAAGGAAAATTTGTAACTTTTTTTATTACTGTATTAAAATTCAAATCATGGTTGTCAAAACTGAAATGGATATGAAAATATTGTTTTTAATACATTGACTTTTTTTATTTTAAATTTAATTTAATTTAATTAATAATTATATATAGAGAGAGAAATAGACAAACAACAATGACAATTCTTTAATTTTTGTTTATTACTTACATTTATGTTGTTTTCATTTACATCGTCAAATTAGACATGCTTAATAAAAAGAGAACATATACAAATAATATTGTTTACAAGAAATCACTACTCTAACAAATGTACAATATTATATAGTCAATCATTACTACTATGGTAAATGCTACATGTATATAGGCCTTCACAGATGGGTTCACAGAAGCTCATGTGGAGTCACTTTTTTAAAAGGCCAAAATATCATTATATATTTAAGGCTCATTTCATTTTCAGAAAGAAAATTAGGCCGCCAAAAATTTTCTCTTCTCTGCCAAAAATGTTTTTGGGAAGTCAAACAATTCCATCACCGGTGACATTTCTTCTCCACCATCATCGACGGCGAAGTCAACCCATTTCAGCATCTGTAATTTTTCTCCGCCATCTGTAATTTCAGCATCTGTAGTGGAATAAAAAAAAAACAGCAATGGCGAGGTATATCTTCTCCACCATCATCGCCGGCAAAGTCGACAACAATGACGGAAACAGGTATATATTGGGTCCCGATATTTCTGAGATTGATGTTAAACCTTGGGTCTCGCAATTCATATAATGTGACGAACACGTATTGTTGTCATCATCTACGATGAAATTGGTGATTGCTTTTGATAATCGCCTTTGTCGTGATTTTAATTTGAACGTAGTGGTGGTTAAAAATAATAATATTGAAATATTATTTTTTTTGTTGCTCAAACTGCCCAAATAACACCTCCACTAAAATGTGTTATTTTCTTCGAAATGTCGTATTTTCTATCCAGGAAATGAAATATCATATTCGGATAATGAGATAGTAAATAGGAATGTATTATGAGTGGATGATGAATGTTTCGAAGAATCCAGTCGTGAGATAGGAAGGGATAATGGTTCGGGATTATATGATGACATGTGTAGAGAAGATGGTGAGATTGTGCCAAAGGTTGGGATGAAGTTTAAGGATGATAATGAAGTGTATGAATTTTACAAAAGTTATGCATATCGTGTAGGATTTCCTGTTCGGAAAAGAAATTCGGATAAGGGTGATTATGGGGTTGCAAGATATGTGACATTTGTATGTAGTAGGGAAGGCCGGAGAACTAATACTACAACCACTTCTTTAAAGCCTCAACCAACTAGTCAAACGGAGTGTAGAGCTAGGATGACAGCGTGTTCAGAGGTTTGTGGAACATGGTGAATTAACACAGTCCATCTTGAGCATAATCATAAAGTAAGTCCTTCCAAATCTAGGTTATATTGATGCAATCGAGAATTGAGTACACAAGTAAAACTAAAGCTCGAAGTATGTGATATAGCTGGAATTCATTTACACAAAAGTTATAACTCAATTTTTTATTAAGCGGGTGGATATGACAATATGACATGTGTCGAAAAGGATTGTAGGAACTACATTGAAAAAGTTCGACGATTAAGACTTGGAGAAGGGAATGCTCTTGCTATACAAGCTTACTTTTCAAAAATGCAAGCACGTTGTCCTGGTTTTTACTTTAGTATGGAGTTGGACGAAGAGTCTCGATTGAAAAATGTATTTTGGGCTGATAATAGGTGTAGACAAGCATATAAGGAATTGGGGATGTTGTCACATTCGATACCACATACCTGAATAACAAATATGACATGTCATTTGTCCCTTTTGTTGGTGTGAACCATCACGGGCAATCAACACTTCTTGGATGTGGTTTAGTGTCCAATGAGGATACCGAGACTTTTGTTTGGCTATTTAGGACTTGGCTTGAATGCATGCACGATCAAGCTCCCAATGGAATAATTACCAATTAAGATATGGCTATGCAAAATGCAATTCAAATTGTTTTTCCAAAGACGAAGTATAGATGGTGTTTGTAGCATATACTGAAGAAATTACCCAAAATATTTGGCAACCATTTAGACAAGGGTTTAATACTGTCATATGTACATTCAGTGGTATATGAATCACAAACTCCTGAAGAATTTGAACAAGGTTGGAATTCAATGATTGATATGTATGCACTACATGAAAATGGTTGGTTGTCTAGACTATACATAGATCGAGGCCGTTGGGTACCATGTTTCTTGAAAACCAGTTTTTGGGCTGGGATGTCAACAACCCAACGGAGTGGGAGTGTGAATGCCTTTTTTGATAGGTATGTCCATGCAAAAATCTCATTAAAATAATTTGTTGAACAATATAAACGAGCATTGAGGAGTAAAGTAGAAAAAGAGTTCCAAGTTTATTTTAAATTATTTTCCCAAATGGTACCATGTGCAAAGTATGAAATGGATAAGCAATTTCAGACTATCTACACAATATCAAAATTTAGGAAATTTCAAGAAGAATTCACGGGAAAGGTATATTGTGAAGTTATCTCTACAGGAGATGGATGTTTGGGTATGAAGTATGAGGTATGAGAGGATGTAATATGGATGGAAGGCGTGAAGAAAAAAATATTTACAGTTTTGTTTCAAAGAGAAAAATGTCACATTTTTTGCAGCTGTCACTTATTCAAGTTTAGGGGAATAATTTACTGGCATGCTATCTCATTATTGATCCGTAATGATGTTAGAACACTTCCTGATATGTATATTTTGAGGAGATGGAGGCGAGATGTCAGTAGGCCACACATGAGGGTCAAAATCAATTATGATGGTTGGATAAGTACTCTTGGACAACAACGATATGATGAACTTTGTCGTGCATTTGCTAAGGTAGCTGATTTGGCCGCGGACGATGAATAACGAACCCGGGAGATAATAGAGCGGCTTGAATGTCAATCATGTAATTTGTTACAATCAAAATCAAGACCAAGTTGTTGAAGTAATCTCCGCTGCGATAGTAGTGTACATGTAGGATCTGATTGCGGACAAGTGGAAAAAAATGGAAGCGTAAACATTATAGATCCAAAATGCTCAAAAACTAAAGAAGCTCCAAAAAAACTTCGTCGTAAAGGCCCATTGAAAAGAACTCGAGGAAAGCAAAGGTGTTTTTTCTACCATTCCTCAGTTTAATTGTAGCATCAGTCTTCACATATTAGATTGTAATAATTGATCATTTGGTTGTTGTGCAGTCTAGTTCGAAATCAGGAAAATGCAAGAGTCAAGCCAAAGTACTACACAAGAAGGAGCCACCTTCATTCAAGCATCGCAAAAAGAACAATATCCTATGTCTACTCCCATTTCTTTCTCACAACACTTGTTGGTAATATAAGTCCAAAATCGATTATTGTTGCATATTCGTCATAGGCATTTCAATTTTAAATTTCGATATCAAATGCTAATGATGGGACCTTTGTTTGTAGGAATTACAATATCCATCTTCGAGTCCAGCATATGGAGTGAATTTGCATGGATTACAATATCCTATGTACTAGGAATTCATCTTTACTTAAGACCAATTGTATGGGATAATTTCAGTGTCATCAAATGTAAACCAATTGTCTACCTATAATAGATTTTATATTTGCCTTGGTTCCATAATCTAGCATTGTGTTGTAGTTGTAATGCTGGTAATGGAATTTTTTTGTCCATGGTTCCTTAATCTTGTACTTGTAATATTATTAAAGCAACTATTTTTGAGATTTAGGCACTTTTGATATGCTACAGATTGTGTTTTACTTGATTTGGAGGGACACTTACAAGCTGAAGCCAACATGAAATATCAAATTTGTGCTGGGCGAACACCCAGAAGATCAATATTTATTATGTTCTTTCAGGTTGAGGTTGGGCGAACGACGAGTACAAATCTAGGCGTTCGCCCAGAATAATAATTTTGCCTATGTAATTGGAGGTTGGGGCTAGGCGTATGCCCAGTACAAATCTGTGCATTCGCCTAGAAGAGCAATTTTGCCTCTGTCATTTAAGGTTGAGGCTGGGCGATCGCCCAACCTCAACGATGGGCGTTTGCCCAATACATTAGCACACATGTAAACATTTTCTAATCTGCAATTTATTTTTCTAATCTTTCAGACGCCTTAAGTAACTTCTGCTCAACCTCTTTAAGCTCTACCAACTGAAGATAACTAAATAATAAGGAGAGCTGCAAATTTGAAGATTTCATGGATGAGTTCCCTCTCTCAAAAGTGTTCTGATATAATGCACTTGTTTGAAAACAATTAAAAAAAGCTTCATGTTCATCAATTAAAAACACAACTCTAATTTTTAATATGATAAATTCATATAATGTATTACATTCAAACATACGTATACAAAAGCTAAATTGTACATGAAAGTTACAAAAACAATTTCAATCGTCAAATACAACTCAAATATTATTCTTGAGTGATTTGCGTTATTATTGCCGCTTGCCTTTCCCATTATCTTCTACATTACATTTACTCTTGCGAATTGTTATGTTGAGTGATATCTCCATATCTTCTTCTTCTTGGATATCCGAGCAAACACTTTGAATATGCGAGATAAATCTTCAACTTCATCTTTGGCCGCAGATTTATCCAATGAAATGCCACTTGATTCACCTTCATCATACATCCCAATCGATTGACCTATACTCCACTTAAAATAACCACAATTGATACTACCAAAAAAAAAAAAAAAAAGCCTCCATTTGTTCACAGTGTTCTTCTCCACCTTCATACATTTCACAAAGCACACTCTACAGAGTGGGCATCGTTGCTTTTTCGGGCATTACGACAAGTAGTGCCCTGGACGTCTATAACTATAACAAATTCTTTGGTTATTCCCAACCATTGTAACTGTATATAAACAACAACAAATTGTAATTCCCATATACAACAAATTATAACTAGCTAATGTAATTCCTATATATAATACAACAATTCTAATTCCTTGGAGTGTTTCACAATCTGATGTAGTTGTAAACAAAAAAAAAAAATTATATGTGCAATTGGTGGTTTTTTTTTTTTTTTTTTATTTAAGCAGAATATATGAAATACATGAGTGGAAGAAGTTGATTATTTCTACCTGGCACGCCGAAACTAAAATTATCAAGAGCCCTAATTAGGAAATATAAGAAGTTAATACAAAGTTCTTTCTATGTAACGCACCGGAATACATCCATGGAAGAAGTTAATACAAAGATTCAGCTAACCCTAATTATGAAATGGCGTGCCGAAAATGAAAATAACAAGAACTCAAATAAAATCAATATAATGACATACTTATCGGTGGGGCTAGTGTACGTCGTATATGTCAATGAGTCATGAGTCGCCGGTCGCCGGTTGCGTGTTGGAATTTTAATGGGATGATGTTTTCTTTTTAATCGCTGATAGATGATTATCTCTCAATGTATGCAAAAATTGGGAAAGCAATATTAAGAGTATAATGGGCAAAGTGACTCCACGTCAGCTTCTGTGAACCAATTTGTGAAGGCTTATGTACATGTAGCATTTCTCTACCACTATTATATAGTCAATCATTGTTCAAGTTACAATTCATATTACCACTATATAAAACTTATATTTGATTACAATTGTACTTCTACAAATTATCAGCATGGAACAATACAATATAATATGTTATCAACAATCATGTTTTTTTATCTTTATATTGTAATTGCTACTTTAACATTTAAAAAATAAAAAATTTGAAAACATTAAAAATTGACAATATAATTATAAAAACACGTGCAATGCACGCGTGTCTAACTAGTATAATAAAAATTCCCAATTCCAACTTGGACTAATAGGATAAATTAATCCTTTATAAATTGATGACATTTATTAGGCTTATCTGCACAAATGGTCCCTGACTTTTGCATTTACTGCGGGTTGATGATCTATCTTTTTATTTTTGACAGTTTAGCCCATATTTCAAATATTTTTGGCATCAATGGTCCTTTTCATGAATTTCCATCCAAATCACGGTAGAATTTTTTTTATGTAAAAAGGTCTTATTTGCACAAATGGTCCCTGACTTTTGTAAAGGAAAATTTGCAGCAAAAGTCCCTAATCTTTCAAAAAGTGTTGAAAAGTCCCATAACTTTTTAATCCTAACACATATGATCCCAATTTTTTTTGACAATTTTACCCCTAACTTAAATGAATTAAAAATAACCCATAAACCTTTTCAAAAATACGAATAAGTCCTAAATCTTTTTATTTTTTACAGATTTACACTTAAAATAATAAAAAGTGTGTCATGAAGTCTCAGAATTTTTAATTTTGTTCACCAAAATGACATTTAAAATGTGTTTGATTAAAATCAAATTTGTTTAGTAAAAATTGTTGAAATGTGTGGTTAAAAAGTTGTGGGACTATAAAATATGTGGTTAAAATTAATTGTTGACTTTGACTTTAGCTTTTTAGCAAATTCAAAATTGAAAACAAACGGGCTCTTAGAGTGTGTACAGATTTTGTTCAGTGGTCCATTAATTAACAAAAAAACTATACCCATGATCAAAATTTGACCAATTTAAAATTTTAATTTATTTTTCATACCAATTTTAAAAAAAGGTGGTGGTGGGCTGAATATTGTGAAGAATTTTTTTTAATTATTATTTAGTAATTGGTAGAGCTGGCAAATGGACTAGATGGACTGGCCCAACCTGAAATTAGACGGACCACATTTATTATATAATAAATTTTTTCGGTACCAAGCTTATTAATTTATAGAGGTTATATTGTAATCTTATTAGTTATAGTCAAACATGTGTTGCACGTCATTTTAAATTTTTTATAGGAGTTAATGATACACATAATTCATTAAATTTGATTTTTGTCTGCTATAAGTGAGTTGGTTTTCTTTATTGTGAATTATTATATATATGTTGACGTCGGAACATGCACCATCCACGTGTCAACAGATCTCCAGTCACTCCTCTACTAACCTGTATGTTACCTGCACACTCGGACAATCGTTAGGCACCAAGATTTCTGGAGAAAAAGAGTCCGACGATCGTTGGTACTCCGACGATCAAGTTAATTGCCGGTATATAGAGTAATACACGGATGGTAAAAGTAATTGGGTGTGGGAGGGACAAGCAGATAGAGATTTGAACAGAGTTTAGGGTGAGATTCAAGTGCAAAAAGAGCGTACATTAGAATAACTGGAGACGTTGTATTTATAGAACAAGAGTTCTAATTGATTTAGGAACTAATCAATTAGATATCTAATCGGATCCTCATTCTATATGGGATATGGGTGATTGGTTGTCAAGGCAATCTCCCAGATTACCGTCCTTATTTGAATTCATTGTGTTGCCTAATCTTTAGAAGATTGGGTTTTGATTTCTTTGTGAGGATCCGTGTGCCAATCTAATGTAATCTGCCTTTAATTATCTCTCTGGTCATCTCAAAATACAATGCTGTCCGTTAGTTACAATAGATACGAAATCCAGCGAGGCTTTATGGGTCGGCCGCGAGTGTTGAGGACGTTCAAGGGCTTCGCAATACTCTGATCCGGGATGTTACGATGCCCGATGGGCCCCCAAGGCCTTCTGAGATTTTATGATGTCCTTGCTGGGCCTCCGATGCCTTCGCCGGTTCTATGGGACTCTTATAAATCTGGAAGGTCCTCGCTAGGTCTATAAGGCTTTAGCGAGGCCTGAGTTGGACCTATATGAGACCTTCACTAGGCCTTTGCTGACGTGGAGACCCTACTAAAATTGAGTGGTAACAATATATATAAAGTTTTGTATTTGAATAATAGATAGTGGGACTTGAAATTTCTGTTTTTATTTCTTTTCTTTTATCCATAATTGTTATATATAAATTTTATTATATCTTGTGCGAGAGAAAGGATGGGGAAGGAGGTTATCGGTGAGTGTAAACATTTTATTTATATTTTTCAATTCTTTATATATTCATTTATTTTATTTTATTCAATTAATATTTTATACTGTTGGAAGCGAAAACAAATTCAATATCACTTTATAGGAAATTGAAAATTTAATTTGAGAGGTCAAGAACAATTTAAAACTAAACTTTACTTTATTTATTGGATAATTTTTAGCAACAGTCACTGAAGTTCGTTAAAAACTTCAAAATGGCCATTAAAGTAATTTTTTTATACAGCAATAGTTACATAAAGTTTCTAACAGTTAAACTAATAGTCACTCAATTGAAAACTTTTACCTCAAACCTTACGTGTCACTTTTAAATTTCAATGTGGATACAAACAATATTTACTGTAAGGATGGCAAAAAAACTCGTCTCCCCGAACGCGCCCCGCCCCGCCCCGCCCCACCCCGCCTATTCGGGTAATAGGGGCGGGTTTTTCTGCCCCGGAGTTCACGGAGTTCACGGGGCTGGGCAGCCCGACTCGGCCCCGCCCCACCAAGATTTTTTTTTTTTTTTTTTTGTAAAATCATAAAATCGAATACAAATTAAAACTTTACTAGAAATGGACTAAAGAAGAATCGAACCCGGGTTGAAATTATAATCTATAAATATCAACCATTACACCACAATCCCATTCTTGATTTATTTTTGTTTTGTTTGCTACAAATATTTAAAAAAAAAATTATTTATTTTTCAGTTTTATTAAAAAAAAAAAAAGGAAATTTTTTTTGGGGACGATTGGCGGGTCAAAAGATTGATTGCCCGCCCGCCTGATGACCGCACTTCATGGGCGGGGCGGGTAAAAATTTCGTGGTATGGGGGATGGGCGGGCGGCCCCATTGCCATCCCTAATTTACTGGGGCCCCGCCCCATTGCCATCCCTAATTTACTGGTACACTAAGTCAGACAATTTCATGTTAATTGTAGCTAAAGCGTAATTGTCAAATACGTTTTTGTTCATATTTGTTTGATTTTAATTTGTTGCTAGTTGATGAAATTTCACATTTTCGATGGCCAATTTTTTTAAATGGGAAATTGTTTAACTCACATGGCGTACTAGTTAGTGCCGTTTGTGTGTACGTCAAAATTTTACAGTAACATATAAGATTTTAGTTTAACGTTTCTAACCGAGTGACTATTAGTGTAACTGTTAAAAACTTAAGTGAACTGAAAAAAAAATTACTTCAATAACTATTTTATTTGATTGACCTCTTACATAATATTTAACATTATATGGTCTTTTATAAGTACTTACAATAGTGAATTTATTCTAGTATGTGTATTTCATCAATTACTATATTCATCTCCCTAAATAGTTCTTGTATGTAATGAGTACATGAATCCATTTAAATTTCATAAAATACACAAGTGACAACTAAAATTCTTATATACACGAACACATAATTAAAATTGGTTTATATTATAAAATATATTAATGAAAGTCTCATTGACTTTTATCAAAGACTTAAAAAGTCTCTATGACTTCTTCCAACCCATGTGACATTTCTTTTGAGCATGTTTGTTATGACTTTTTTTAACTCTTTTTTCTCAAACTCGTTTTCTACTACATATTTTATAGAATCCACAACTTTTATTAAAATTTCAACTACATATATCACCAATTTTTTTTCAAAATTTCTTAAAAAACAACTTTTAAATTCTACAAAACATGCACAAAATGTGTAGCATTACATAACTTATATAGGATCTCCAAAAAATGTGTTTATTCTAATACATTTGTTTCATCAATTACTACATTTATCTCCCTAGATAAGTCACGTATATAGTGAATACATTAATCTATTCGTTAATCTATTTAATTTCATAAAATACATAAGTGACAATTAAATTATCAAATACATGAACACATAATTAAATTTGGTTTATATTCCAACAAATATTAGTGGAAGTCTTGTTGACTTTTATCAAAGAGTTAAAAGTCTCTTTGACTTTCTCTAATATATTAATGGAAACTTATTAATAAAATAATCTACAAATACTTAGGTTAAAATGATTATCAACTCATGTGACATTTAGCCTTTACTATATACTATACACTATATATATTTTGAAAAGCTAAAAAGATTGCTAAAAATTTGAGGTCAAAATCTACAATTAATTTTAACCACACATTTCATAGAACTTACAATTTTAATTAATTTCTCAACCACAAATTATATTAACTTTTATCAAAATCTGCTAAAATTTTTATCAAAAATTTTGTCAAACAAGCTCTCACTATAAAAATTAAAAATTATAGATTAAGATATATATATATATATATTTGTAGTTTTTTTTTTTTTTTTTTAAACACTTTAATATAAAAATTTCAATCAAAAAGTGACTTTGGATACACCTAATACCATGATAGTTTGATTGAGTCACTAGGCATATTGACCTTGAAACTATGCTTGTTATCATACCTATGATTTGAAAGGAGACGAGAGGTCAGTTTTGATCAAGTGGAGTGGATTTGATTAATTTTAGAAAGATTGGTATTTTACATTAATGTCGTAACGTGAAAACAAGATTTTTAAAATAAAAATTAGAAATAAGACTATTTTATAGTATACATGTTGTGTTTGTCAATATTTATAAGTACTTATGAACTAACCAAATATCATTTTTATCCACATATTTCGTAAGATTTACAATTTTTATCTACTTTTTATCCATACATTTTATAGGACTCGCTGCTTATAATCTACAACAATCTTTATCAAACATATAAGATCATGTTGGAGAAGGAAAATAAGAAAAGCCTCAGCCAATTTTGTGCAAATAACATCATTTTAATTGATATTTTTTTATTTATTTTGTTTCACAACGAATAGAAAGTCTATCTATACGTAATGTCAAATTATAGCAAAGTGAATTGGTAAACATATGCCAATAATCCAAAAAGGTGGTAATTTATGGGTTTAAACTTTAAACAACTTTGTCTAATTGAATATTTTCAAGTACAAGCAATATCACGTACAAAGTGTTAATGTATTGCCAAATCAACCAACCTCTTGATAAATAAAAACTCTTGTCCTCACTTGGAGATCATTTATGTGAAAGACGATATTGTCCTCGTTGCGATTGACGAATGCTAATTACGACAATAACTCCAACTTTATTGTAAACGGTCACCAAGAAGATGAATACTCTAACCATCCAAAAATACAATTCGTGCGATACCGATACATTTTATAATCAAGTAATTCCTGACACATCAACAACTCATGTGTTTTGTTGAGTAATAGCTTGAGAAAGTCTTTATCGAATCCCTCAAATTTTTGATGCAAATGAATAAATTTTTGTTCTATGTCTTTGAACCATATATCCGCATTTAAATTTGGTCATTGAATAATTGAATGTTTGATGAATACCTAATTGATTTCATTTCTTTCAATTATTCTTTTTTCCCTTTCCAGTCTATTAACAACCAAACGAATTTTGTCAATATATAAATTGAAGATTATTCTCGAGCTATGAGCTATCGCCCCAATCTTCTAAGTAACAACTCGAGAGTTGACACAGTAGATGAACAACTGTTGCAACATACCTAAATCATTTTTTCCACTATATTCATGTTGTGAGAGTCATTTTCACAGCTCCTTTCTATGTGCAAATGGTTCATATATATTATAAATTAATAAAATGAGAGCTTCTCAAATTATGCGCTATCAAATTATCTATAACCAAAATATCATTTGTAACCCTAATCGTTTAAACCATTCATTTTTTACTATATGGACTATACTTTTATAATTTGTGATATGTAATAAATAGTAATTTTTTTAATTTTAAAATAATTATAGTCAATACATTCTAATCAAATGTCCTGAAAGTGCTCTATTTAACTCTCTAACGAGAGTTCCTTCATACAAGTTATAGGAGATTTAGATTTCTTTAAAAGGACTAGACTCACAATCGGAGACCGTAGGCCTCTCATTGATAAAATTCCCAAAAGGGTGGAATCTATGACTAGTAGACGGCTTTCCTATTTTGATAATTTACATACTATTATAAAAGTAAAAATAATTTTTTACAATAGTTGATGATAATAATAATAATACAAAAAAATATTATTATAATCAATATTTCTTTTAGAAATGGTACACAAGACACACCAATAAATCATTTAATATAAAATTTAATTGATTATTCATGCTACTAATTCATTATTGAGTACAATAAAATTTAATTCTCTTAAAATTATAGTAATATCAAATTAAGTATATGTTTGGTAGTGTTGAAATTATTTTCTAATTGTTTATATTATAAGTTGTGAATAAATGTGTGGATAAAAGTAGATTGTAAGTTATGAGTCATATAAAATATATGAATAAAAAATATATTTGATTAATTTGACCAGTTAAAATTATAATTTAAACAGTGGTAAACATGTGCTAAACCACTACTCTCGAGACCGAGAAAAGAAAGTCTTTCAACAAGGGTAAAATGATGTTTTGTCATTGAGACTACTTTCTAATACAAGATATATAAAAACGCCATTTTTTTACTTTGACAATTAAAAAAGGGCTCTTTTCAACAATTCATCTTTCAAGGATCTCCCCTAACAAAGAAATAAAGAGCCTCTACCCCGTCAGGCGTCAGGACTTCAGGACAGAGTGCACACTCTACAAAAACATAGAGAGAGAATCGAAAAAACTTGTAGAGAGAGAAAATGAAAGGAGGGAAAAAGAAACCCAGTACGGAGTCCGTACAACCTCCTCTGCCGCCACCCTTTAACAACACCGCCATCGTAAATGGCGACGACGATGTAGCAGGTGCGGAAGAGAACCGAGAGGAAACTGAGCGTTTTGAAGCTACAGAGGAGACTTTGGAAGAAGATGACTACGGAGACGAAGATGAAGACTCCGAGACTGAAAAAGACTATGATCACTTCGAAAACCTCCAAATCGAAGAGCCCGAAGCGGGGGCTGAGGCCGAGCGCTCGAAGCTTGCTGATGGGTATTATGAGATCGAGGCCGTACGCAGAAAGCGCGTCCGAAAGGTCCGTCATTTCTCTCTTTTTATGGGCTTACAGAAGGTGGAAATTTTTTATCAGATTATTTTTTGTAATATTTTCTGTTTACGAGGAGTTCAAAAAGAAACTAAATGGGGTTTTGGTACTGGTGGGTTTAGCGAATTTCTTCCTTTTTAGCTGATTTTGGTGTCTGTTTGTTGATTTGGGTGTTTTTTGGAATGCGAAAATTGAAGGGCCAAGTGCAGTACCTCATAAAATGGTAAGTGATATAGATACATTTTGTACATATGTATATGAATGCATGTGTTTTGGGAATTTTTGTGTTGATCAATGTAATGGGTTGTCTTGGAAAGGCGAGGCTGGCCAGAGGCCGAGAATACATGGGAGCCTCTAGAGAATCTATTGCAATGTTCCGATGTTATTGATGCTTTTGAAGAGAGGTAGTTTTCATTTCTATTTAGACAAACTTTTATTCCCCAGTTCTGTAATAGGCATGTGTATGGAATAATTAGGATGATATTTATGTAATTCACGAATACTTATTTGTTTGGGATATTTGTGGTTTGTTGTATTTTGAAGTTTGATAACAGGTAAAAGTAGGTCGGCACGTGGGCGAAAGCGCAAACATGGGATCACTCATGCTCAGATGAAGAAAAAACAGCAACAGCGGCTTCCTGTAGCTGCTACGAATAATGTCCCCTCACACAGGGTTGGGATTGCGGACGACCCTATGAAGTATCCTCAGCTAAATAATTTAAATGTTACAAATGGCAAAGGGAAAACTGATGTCATCAGTATGAATGGCTTTGAGGTATGCAAGAAAGTAAATGAGCATGGCGTGAAAATTGTGTCTGCTACTAGGGAAAAAAGTAATGAGCAAAATGAGTTGGATCTGAAGCTTTGTGAATTAAAGGAATCAATAATGGTCAGTGAAGAGAATGCAAATAAGATTGGTGTACATTCCCAAGAAGGCTTAGTTACTGGAGGAGATGTCCTTGCAATTGGGTTGCCAAAATCTGATTGTGTGGATCCAGTTCAATCCGGCCGCTGCACTGGAGCGAAAAAGAGGAAATCTTTCCCAGTCAAGAGGTTCAAGCAAGATTCAGCATTATGCATCGGAGACGATACACAAAATGCAATTTCTGCTTGTGCTATGGCAGAACAGAAAGATTTTCAAACCCATGCTTTTATGGGGAATGATCGGGATTGCAAGAATAAATTTGACAACTCCAAAGAAATGTGCAACATCACTCAGATTGTTAAGCCTATAAGCTATAGCACTTCCACATCAAACAATGGCGAAGAAGTCTCATTAACCTTTGAGGCTCTGAGGTTGTATCTTAACTTTCTCACTGCAATTTTTCGTGGTTGTATTTTATGACTGTGTGACTGTTTTTATGTGCACACCAAAAAGTAAGCTGGAGATTGCAGGCTTGCAGCACTCTATGATTCATTTGATGGAAAATGAGTAGCTCCTATTTTAGTAGGGTTTTTTTTTTTTTTTTTCACATTATGGTTTGCTTGATCTATAGATGATGTCGATAATGTAGGTCATTTGGGATTGCTTTATACCATATGGTGCCTTTATATTTTGCTTTATACCATATGATTTATTCTCTTGAAGTTAATCTAGGTAAGAGAAGTTCGATTTTATTTTTTTTGGTCTGGTTATTAAAAAATTGTTATGTATCTTGGTATCTAACAAACACAGACACCTCATTTTCGGAAATTCAAAAAATATATAAAAACTAGGGCATGCATGTGGTGTGTTGGACACTTGTCCTGGAGTGTCACGCCACCACAGTAGGAGTGTTGGTGTTTTATAGCTTGGGATTCTGGATTTCGCTATTAGTACAAATTCCAATATACCAATGCTGTCATTCAGACTTTACATTGTCTAGTGACCATTCTTGTCGTCTTTTTTCTTTTTGTATATCTTCATTTGCCATAAATCCACCTACGGTATGTGTCTATTCACGGGCTCAAGAGTTGGATAAGTTGGCAAACCAAAGTGGAGCTTGTTAGTGCCTTTATCACGTGATGCAATGGGTCTGGCTCCCTGTGATAGTGAGTGCTCGAATTTGGATTTAGTGTGTTGCAAAGTGAGGATAGAGTGGTTGCTGTCCTTAAATTCTTCTTGGAAGTTGGAGAAATTCATTTGATGTTAAACAAATTTATTTGGACTTGAATATAGATTTGATTGGGACAACATTAAAGGTGTGCTTACCAGCAATAAAAAGGTGTGTGTAGAAATATGCCTATAGGCTTTAGAAAAGTTGATTGGAAGGTTAAAGGATCAAAGCAATTAAAGAGCCTGAATGCCATAGAAATGACTTGGTAAAGAGGGAAACCATAGAAGAGAAAGTGTGATCATGTTTGATCCCATTCAAAGCTCATTGGTGGCACTCAACTTCAACACTAGGCCTGGCCAAATGCTCGAGTGAAATTGGGAGCACACATATCCTTCTCTCTCTCTCTCTCTCCCCTCCCTCCCTCCCTCCCTCTTCTCTCCCGGGTCCTGAACCAAATTTTCTCCATTTTGCTCAGGTTAACTGCACACTCGATCAAGGTGGACTGTGTGAAATTCCTCAGAGTAGCTGATTTAGCATAACAATCAAAATTCTGTTGTTTTTTCTTTGATTCTTCATTATTGGGAGAATGATTCCTTCTGCATGAATAAAAATTCTCTCATTTTTTCTTAAAAGAATGGATGTTAGACATTTTCTTCTTTCTGTGTCTCCTCTTACTGCGACAAAATCTTAAATTGTTGCACAAGTTATAATAAGGGATAAAATATTATGAAGAGGGATTTTGGTTTTCCGATCGTGTGAAGTGATTGTTATGTGAGAGAAAAATCTTTCGAAATGTCTTTCCAGTGATGAATCTGATGACATGTTTGCATGGAGAATTATTGAATATTGAGAATGAAATTGACAAAATAGAATAAATGCGTATGAGTGCATGTACTTGGGATAGTGATAGAATTCCCTGGTGTGGTGTTTGTGTATCCAGGTTGAGCTCTTCACCCAGACTTGATCGTAGAACATTATAGTTGCAATAAAAATTTGTATCTCTATGGTGACTTAGGTGTTTTGAATTCAGATTTCAGAGATACAAATTTTAATATGTTTTGAATTCTACAGTCTATATTTTTTGGTATTTTATATGCCCATAGAAATTTTAGAGGAACTTGGGTTTGCTACTTTTGAGCCTTTTGTTGGGGGTGGGGAGTAAAAAATGGGTTAACTTTTCTTGCTAAGTTGGTATGTATTTAGCACGTATATTCCATGCCTTAACATTAATTTCTGAACTTCAGTGTATTACTCTCTGTCTATGGTGGAAACATCTAAACATAATATCAACCGGGAGATGGATATTGTGATAAGCTTTTAGAGTTCTCATAGGAGTGAATTGTTTGTTTAAATAGCAGTTATTGGATTTAAATATGGTAATTGCTTGCACCTTAATATCATTTCTTGGAGAAAACAGGTGAATTCTAGTGTTGGCTAGTTTACTCTCTATCTCACAACCTCTCTATTGGTAGCAAGTTAGAAGTTAAATCTGTGACCATGCATTACAATATTGTACTGATAATTTTTTTAAAACTTTGTGGTCTTTGATTCCTCTAGTAATTATTTTAGGCGTTGAGAATAATAAGTTTACTATTCATTTCTCAGGAAAAGGCTTAATTTGTTATTTTTTTTGTAAATTGTAATAATTCGACAAATGACGAGGGAATCAGAAATGGCAACTCGTGATGGACACTCAAATACTGAAATAAAGGTCTTGTTAGAGCTTGGTGAAATATTTATGGTCATGAATTTCACCTGGCAAAACTGTGGTTGTCTGGGATAATGCTAGACGAGGTGCATATAATAATGCTTTAATCTACTGATGGAGTGCTTTATCCTACTGATCGTACACAACCTACCATTCTATTTTTAGTGTTTGGCACCCCTACCTTTCCCCTGGATTTATGCCGTGCTTTTGTACTGAGGAACCTCATTTTTTTGAACCAATATGACGTGTAATAAGCTGTTCAACCATAAACGTACTCAATTACACAAAACACGGCACTCAAAAGTTATCGTTCTCTTTTCTTTAATCTCTGTTAATGGGAATTGATCAGTTCCTTTGATAACATGGTGGTGACTATTTGAATTAGCTACTTGGTTCCTTTGTCCTCTTTGAACGTTTGAAAACCTTTTTTTTTTTTTTTTTTTTACATTTTGTAACACGTTGTTCCTTTTCTTTTTGGGTTTTTTTAATGGTCTTGTGAACACTATTTTATTATCAATCTGTTTATGTATTTCAAAAATCCTTTTTCTGGTTTAGTTACTGACTTTTTGGGTTTTTTTAATGGTCTTGTGAACACTATTTTATTATCAATCTGTTTATGTATTTCAAAAATCCTTTTTCTGGTTTAGTAGCATCAGTAACATGGCTGCCTACAGGTCTGATGGAACTAAAGTGATGGTGGATAACAAATTCTTGAAGGCCAACAATCCGATACTTGTGAGTCTTCCAATCTCTTGATTAGTTCGTTATATCTAGTCTTCAATTTGATCGATATCATTAAAATTATTTTCCTTTATTATGCAGTTAATAAACTTCTATGAGAAACACCTACGGTACAGTCCCACATGATAAATGGGTCGACTCGGCTGGAGGATGGATGCTACATCATCATCTTCGACTTTCTTCATGTAAAGATTGTTTGTAATTTTGTAGCTGAAGGTTAAAGTGCGGGGTAAGTATTGATATGAAGTTCTATAGGGAGGCTGCTGCTAAATAGTCTCAAGCTCATCTATACTTCTGTGGCTTGTTTGATAAGATAGATTGTACAGTATTGGTCAGTATTAAGGAAGGGGGAAAAAGAAAAGCTATAAAATCGTGTCTATTGTACTGTTTTGTCCAATACTATGTACCAAACATGCCTTTGTATTAGTCCCGTTTACTGACGCATTTATCCAGATGTGGTTGAAGTAAACTGGAAGGTTAATGAAAGCTGGTCTTTTTAAAAATATTAGGTCTCTTCCATGCTTGCACACTGTGACACAGGAGTGGTAGTTCTGAATGGAGAATGAATTTCTGCAGTGAAGTTCCAATCTAATAATTTTTTGAGCAAAGTTGACATGAGTTCTACTTTTTGTTAAAAAGTTGAAAAATACCAATTTTTTTTAAATTTTCCAAAAAATACTTCATTTTCATGGTTTGATTTAAAAAATACCTCATTTCATTAAAAATAATATTTTATAATGTGGTATGATGATGTGACATTTATTTTTTGTATGGTAGTCTATGTACTTTTATAATATTCACTTTAGTCCTTTATATTTTCAATTATATTTTTATTAAGTCATCAAAAAATTATATTATAGGTTCTTAATCTTTTATGTCTTTACACTTTAGTCTTCAAATTTTTAATTATCATTCAATTAAGTTTTCTAAAAATTGTATATTAAGTTCTTCAACTTTTTATATTTATACATTTTGGTCTCCAAGTTTTCAATTATATTTTAGTAAAGTCTTCTAAAAATTGCATATTAAGTCTTTCAATTTTATACATGTTTAAAGTTTGGTCTTCTAAATTCTTGATTTTAGTAGTCAAAATAAGTGCAATTTTAGTGGTTAAAATAAGTGCACTTTCAATTAAATCTTTGATTTTAGACTCGAATTTTTACCTAAGTGAACAAAATAAATATTTATATACTATTTTAAATTATGGTGACACATATTTACTTTAATTTAAATTAGATTAACACGTGTTACTACCATCAACTATCATATTTATATACTATTTTATTTATTTTATTTGTTAATTGTTTAAAAATATAGCATTTTTACAAAATCAATAATTTCATTTTTTCATTTGGAAAACAATATTTTTACACGAATAACATATATATGTTATTTCATCATTTTCATTGAAACTAATATTTTATAATTTACTCATTTCATTATTTTTTAAAAAATATATTATTTTTATTTAAAATTAATATTTTAATTTTTCATTGAAAAACAATATTTTTACATGAGTAAGATATATGTTACTTCCTCATATTTCACTAAAATCAATATTTTACCATTTTTCTATTTTTATAAATTTTTTAAAAATACATTATTTTCATTTAAAATCAAATTTTCAAAATTTCATTTTAAAAAAATATTTTTATACTGGTAACATATATGTTACTATGTGTTACTTGTTCATTTACAATAAAATCAATATTTTATAATTATTTAAAAAATTCGTTATTTTTCTTTAAAATTAATATTTCAATTTTTTTACTTTAAAACAATATTTTTAGACGGGTAACATATATGTTACTTCCTCATTTTTTATTAAAATCAATATTTTACATTTCTCAATTTTTATAAATTTTTTAAAAATACATTATTTTCATTTAAAATCAATTTTTCAATTTTTCATTTAAAACAACGTTTTTATACTAGTAACAAATATATTACTATGTGTTACTTGCTAATTTGCAATAAAATCAACACTTTATAATTATTTAAAAACAAGTTATTTTTCTTTAAAATCAATATATCAATTTTTTTATTTTAAAACAATATTTTTACATAGGTAACATATATGTTACTTCCTCATTTTTCATTAAAATCAATATTTTACCATTTCTCTATTTTTATAAATTTTTTTAAAATATATTATTTTTATTTAAATCAATATTTCAATATTTCATTTTTAAAAAAATATTTTACACTAGTAACATATATGTTATTTTGTGTTATTTGCTCATTTGCAATAAAATCAATATTTTATAATTATTTTAAAAAATACGTTATTTTTCTTTAAATTTAATATTTCAATTTTTTTTATTTTAAAACAACATTTTTACACGGGTAACATATATGTTACTATATAGTAAGTTAGCAACATAATATTATATGTTACTTCTTCATTTTTCATTAAAATCTAAATTTTACCATTTTTTTATTTTTATAAATTTTTTAAAAATACATTCTTTTCATTTAAAATCAATATTTCAATTTTTCTATTAAAAATAACATTTTTAGTAACATATATGGTATTAATTATTTGCTCATTTGCAATAAAATCAATACTTTATAATTATTTAAAAAATACGTTATTTTTCTTTTAAATTAATATTTCAATTTTTTTATTTTAAAGAAATATTTTTACATAGGTAACTATATGTTACTTTCTCATTTTTCATTAAAATCAATATTTTACCATTTCTCTATTTTTATAAATTTTTTAAAAATACATTCTTTTCATTTAAAATTAATATTTCAATTTTTCATTTAAAACAATATTTTTATACTAGTAACATATATGTTACTATGTGTTACTTGCTCATTTTCAATAAAATCAATACTTTATAATTATTTAAAAAATACGTTATTTTTCTTTTAAATTAATATTTCAATTTTTTTAATTTTAAAACAACATTTTTACACGGGTTATGTTATATATGTTACTTCTTCATTTTTTATTAAAATCAATATTTTACAATTTCTCTATTTTTATAAAAAAAATTTAAAAATATATTTTTTCATTTAAAATCAATATTTCAATTTTTTATTTAAAAACAACATTTTTATACTAGTAACATATATGTTACTATACGTTACTTGCTCATTTGCAATAAAATCAATATTTTATAAGTATTTAAAAAATATGTTATTTTCCTTTAAAATTAATATTTCAATTTTTTTTATAATAATATTTTTACATGGGTAACATATATGTTACTATATGTTATTTCTTCATTTTTATTAAAATCAACATTTTATAATTTTTGAAAAATATATTATTTTCATTTAAAATTTTTTCAATATTTTCATTTGGGAATATATTTCAACACGTGTAACATATTTGTAAACATATTTTTTACCCTATGTTACTTTCCTATTTTTATTAAAATCAATATTTTATCATTTATCTCCTTTTATAGTTTATAAAAATACATTATTGAAATTTAAAATTCATTTTTCATTTGAAAACAAAATTTTACAGAGATAAAATATGTGTTATCATTACCAATCGTCTTTCACCATCCCCAACCAAGGCTAGATCTGCAATCACTATATACAATCATAATCACCTTAACCACAAATGGAGTAATACATGTATTATCTTATTTAAATTATGGCAACACAAAGTAACATATGTGTTACCATCATCACATCTTTCCCCACTATTACTACCATCCACAACCAATAAGCAACTCTACAACTCCACCACATGTGGTCCCCAACAACAATTCAATCATCACCACCAACATCAACTGCCATAAACTACAACCATCAAGTCCAACCACCTCCAATAAATTTATCACCACATTTTTGCAGGGTAATATGTGTTACCTTATGTTACTTCTTTATTTTCATTAAAATCAATATTTAATAATTCATCTCTTTTTATAATTATTTAAAAATATATTATTTTCATTTGAAAACAATACTTTTACATGGGTAACATATATGTTATTCTATGTTACTTTCTCATTTTCTTTAAAATCAATATTTGATAATTTATCTCATTTTATAAGTTTTTAAAAATTACAATCAATATTTTAATTTTTTTTATTTGAAAACAACATATTTACTCAAGTTTACATATTAGTTATCACTATCAATTGCCTTCTACCATTACCACTCGCCTTATCTTATCACCACCAACACTACAATCGGATTCAGATCCGCTACCATCATCAACGACCAAATCACCTCTTACAAAACTGGGTAACACATGTGTTACTTGTATGGTAGCATGTATTACCATTATCACCACTAATTTAAATTATGATAACAAACATGTTGCTCTAGTTTAAATTACATGTTATCCTAATTTAAATTACAGTAACACATGTGTTACCACCACCATCATCTTTCTCCACCGCACAGCTCCAGCACCACTACCAACACTGCTCTACCTAAATTATGGTAACACATATGTTATTTGTAAGGTAACACCTGTGTTACCATCACCACTATCTTTCCCACCACCAATATTGCTTTACCATCACCACGACTACTAAGGTACATATAGTAACACACATGTTATTAAAAAAGAATAATTATGATTCATGCTTTTTTAATATAATAACATTGCTTTAACTATGATTTTTTTAATAACTATTTCCAATGATAAAAAAAAATTTCGGTGTCCCGTGACATCAGATTATTAAGTGATAATAACAATGATATTGTGATGATAAAGACCATAAATTCTCAAATATGTACTAAAATTTTGATGAAATTACTGCTAAGCTTATGTAAGAAAAAAATTTATTAAGTAATGTTAGATTAAGAAATTAAGTCAAGCTAGATTGAGTGTTCGTCTCTCATTGCATTACAATGAACAAATACATTTGGTGTGATTAGTTTTCTTATTCAATTCAAAGCGCTCTTGCTTCCACCTTATGTCTATGAATTCGATTAATATAGAGAATGGAGTAGAACAAATACCTGAACATCACCAATCAGTGTGAAAAAATTGAATCAGAAAATCAGTACATAGAAGCTTATGCTCAATAGATTTTTTCGCGATTTCTCTAATGATTTGGAGCAATTCATCTCTCATGAACTCTATCAAAGCCGATCTAACTTCCACCAACGATTTAAAGCCTTTGGCGACCAAAATGGATTCCAGAATTTGAAGAGTTCTCTCATCGAAACTATACAAATTAAAACGCTGATTCTTATTTGTAACTTGATCAATAAAAAGAAAAGAAAAATCAAACAACAGAGAAAATCGGAATTGACACCTTCGTTTTTTGAATTGGGAGCGAAAGAGGGAAATTTGCAGTGTGTTTGAAGTTTCGCTTAGCATTTTACTGGAAAAATGCTATGGCGGTTGAAAATTTCAAGTAGCTCCGTTTAAATAGGTTATAGCAGAATCATAAAGATATTGGCCAATGATAAGTGCGTTTTGTACACTTATTTTGACTTTTGAATTAATCATTTATGTCGTCATGGAGTTGATTTTCTACTTAATCTAGTTTATTATTATTCTATTTCAGATTTGGACTGGTTTGTAAAGAAGTAGAGAAGATTGGACGAAAAGAACAATAAATTAGAAGATATTTCAAAAGTATGCGGACTCAAGTGCACTCAATTGAAAGTTGAAGGACCAAATTGAGATTATGTAAAGTGGAAGGACCAAATTTGATGCTATGAAAAGATGAAGGACTATATCAGACGGAATGAAAAGAAAGAAGACCAACTGCTAAAACCTAGAAACTATAAATCGGGCGGCGCCCACCGAAAAAAAAGAGCAGAGGCCAAAGGGCTCGCTTGAAGCGATCGCCCAGAATAGCACAGGCGATCGCTCGTGCTAATTCTTCAACGTTTTTATTTTAGAGAAAATGGTCTAAAAGTCATCTACAAATGACTTGTTTCAAATTAGGTTAAAACAAATTTCAAAATTGTTAATAAGTCATACTTTCATCAAATTTTCATATTAATTCCAAAATTATCCCTATGATCTATATTCCACACACCGCCACGCCCACCACTATTCCCGCCGCCACCACCACCTTCGCTTGCATTTGCCAAATCAAGAGAACATTCCAAAATCTTATTTGGTGATAAAGTGAACTTAAGCTGCAAAATCGTTGGAGATTTTTTCATTGAAGATCTTTTCATGAAACCCATAGCCACCGCCGATTTTTTACGCTTTTATGTTGTGATCTTTTCATTGTTATCTTTTTTCTTCACAATCTCTTGAAGCAACGATATTTTTTTTCTCCATTAAGCGTCTTTTCGAAAAATCTGAAAATTCATAAGTACAAATCCTTTATAGCACTTGTTTTCTGCAAAAGTATACTGAATGAAGAGTTGTATTCCTGTTAGAATACGTGGCAGATTCTATAGATAATCTTCAATATTTTAGCAACTATTATATCGTGTTCGTTGAGATCTGGATCCACTGATTTGTTCTTTTCAATAACCTTAAGGATGATTTTGCCCTTCAAAATTTATGTTGAGGCTCGTTGCTCACTTGAATTTCGAAGCATTCCGGATGGAAAAATTCATTATTTGTCGATCCTAGTTTTCTATTCGTGCATCCGTTGGTTTCCTTGTTTTTCTTTGTTTTTCTTGTGGGAAGGTCTTGGATGGGAAGTGTCTTTGGAGGTTGAGTAAACCTCTTATTTTTCCTTTGTGATTCATGCTTCCACATAGGAATGCTTCGTTGGTTTATGCTGTCTGCAGCTAGCATGCATTTTCTTAGTTTTAATCCATGATATTGTTTTGTTTAGGTAATGTGCATTAGTATATTTTGATATTGTTTTAATCCATGATATTGTTTTAATCATATGATATTGTTTGAATATCTTAGTTTTAATCCATGATACTGTTTTGTTTGGGTAATGTGCATTATTATATTTTGATATTGTTTTAATCCATGATCTTGCTTTTAATCATATGATATTGTTTGAATGTCTTAGTTTTAATCCATGATCTTTGTTTTGTTTAGGTAATGTGCATTAGTATATTTTGATATTGTTTTAATCCATATTCTTTGTTTTAATCATATGATATTGTTTGAATGTCTTAGTTTTAATCCATGATACTGTTTTGTTTAGGTAATGTGCATTATTATATTTTGATATTGTTTTAATCCATGATACTGTTTTAATTCTATGATACTGTTTAAATGTCTTAGTTTTATCCATGATACTGTTTTGTTTAGGTAATGTGCATTAGTATATTTTGATATTATTTTAATCCATGATACTATTTTAATCCTATGATACTGTTTGAATGTCTTACTTTTAATCTATGATACTATTTTATTTAGGTAATGTGCATTAGTATATTTTGATATTGTTTTAATCCATGATCTTGTTTTAATCCTATGATCTTGTTTGAATGTCTTACTTTTAATCTATGATACTATTTTGTTTAGGTAATGTGCATTAGTATATTTTGATATTGTTTTAATCCATGATACTGTTTTAATCTAATTTTATTTATGATACCGTGCTTTTATCTTTGATATTGTTTAATTATGGCAATGTTTGAACCCGTGATACTGTTTGAATGTCTTTGTTTTGTCTATGATACTGTTTTAATCCATGATAATGTTTTGTTTAGGTAATGTGCATTAATATAAATTGATAATGTTTTAATCTATGTTTTAATCTATGATACTGTTTTGCATAATACATTATCAAACAAAATATATGACTAATTAAACAGTATCAAAGATAAAAGCATGATATCATAGTCATGTGTGTTGTTTGATACTGTATTATGCAAAATAGTATAACAAAAAACAGTATTACAATAGAAATGATCATAGAATTTGCACACGTACTTAGAATTTTTATTATAATATGTTTTCGGAATGGTCTTGACGAGGCGGTCAAGACCAGTAGCTTTGCTACTGCGTGTGATGGATTTTACCTATTTGAAGTCGTCTCTTTAGCTTAAAATGACAATCTTTATTTTTTTTTTCAAAACAAAGATCACAAATCCTCTAAAACAAGATCACGGATTAATGTACATTCTTTTTCGCAAATTAAAGCTCTTCCAAGGTATCCGAGTCCATTAAAAGCAAAACACATACTTCACCACCAGAGCAATGCCAAGATGAAGAAAGAAGAACTGCCAATCATTATCAACTTAATGGGAAGTCATGCAAAGAATTCTCATCTAAAACTATGAACAATGTTTCTAATTCTTCCCTTGAATTAGAATATATTTGAGATTCAATTAGGACATAGATTCTCATTAGATAGATAAGTATAAATATATAAGGTGTTTAATGGTAGGTAGACGAATTAATCAGTAGATAATAAACAAGAGAATACTATTGTTCTTAAAATATTTCATTAGTAGTACAAAATCATAGGTTTAACAGTATCACAAAAAAATAGTATAACAACAAAACAGTATCACAAAAAATAGTATCACAACAAATTAGTATCACCAAAAAACAGTATCACAAAAAACAGTATCACCACAAAACAGTATCACAAAAAAATAATATCACAAAAAACAGTATTACCACAAAACAGTATCACAATTAGCATTTTTTTCAATTAAGGGTATGTTGGTCTTTTAGCTCTAAAATATGACTTTAATTGAATTAAGTTTTGAGTATATGACTTTAGAGTCCATAAGTGCCCAAACAGTGACCGGCCCTGAATTTACCCTTTATTTTATTTTATTTTCTTACCTTTTTTTAGTTCTAATTTCGTTAGGCAACTTTTGGTCCGTGGATTTTGTACTTTTTTGGAGATCTTTTGGGGCACAATTAGGGTAGTATAAATATGAGTTATATTCTCATATCATATGAGAGGATTTTTTGGAGCCGAACTTGGAAGAAGACGGAAGAAACAAGAGAAGACAACTCCTTGGAGATCAAGAGTTCTTTTTGAAGATTTCTTCTCTTTCAATCCATGCCGGGTTCTATCAATTCTTTTGCTTTTAGTTTAATTATGTTCTTCTAATTTTCTTTAGCCAAGGTAGACGATGAAACCTTATTTTAATTAAGTGATTATTTTGTTATTCATTTAATTCCTTTTTAGAGCTTTAACGTTCATGGTTCGTTTTTATCAGATTAATTAAATAAAATTTCTTTCATCTTAAATATCATGTATTTCTGATAGTTAGATATTGATTTAATTAATTCATGCTTGGTGCTTAAATGTGTCTTATTAATTTCTTTTGATTTTTCATCATCTTTAATTCGAATTGGGATACATAAAATGCTTAGAAAATCTTTGATTCTTTGTTTTCTTTCAATGGAACTTGATACGAAAAACGCGTTTAAGTAATTTATGTTTAAAGCTTAAGGGGAGCCTATATTTGATTTTCTTATTTTGGAATTAATTGATAAATCTTTCGGGACGATAATAGATTGATTTCGTGTTATCGTGTGTTTTTGAGAATTAATCGATAATTGGATAATTGCTAAGTTAAACAACGGTGGATTCCGAAACCTTTGTATTTTAAACTTCTTGATTCTTCAACTCCATTATTTTCGCATAATTAGTTATTCTTTAAATTAAATAATTTCAACAAAACTCCTTTCGACTCAATTAGCATAGAATAATAGTTAATTAGGATTAAATTATACTTTCTCCATTGTAATCTCTGTGGGATCGACCTCGTTACTACTTTTCTATATTCCAATAGATTCGTACACTTGCGAATTAATTAAAATTTGACATAAGCCAATCTATTGCTGACACATGGACTTTGAAGACGTGAATAGCGCTTGTAATTGTAGGGCAAATTTATTAACATAATTATTAAAAGAGAGTAAATATTAAAAAATAAAAACTGAGGGCATATATCAATTTTTTTCAAAAAAAGAAGTATGTGAGCTAATTTTCTCTAATTTTTTCTCCATGTACATGTATTTCTATTGGGCCCGGTTGCCAGCTGGCTATCCCATTCTGTTCTAGCCTGCCAAGATTTCTGGGCCGTAGTGGGCTTTTCGAGGACCGACCCATAATGGTTTACCCCTCTTATCTTTTATATTTCTTTTTCCTTTTCAACATTTATAGATATTATGATCAAAATTAATGGCGCTTTAACTATATATAACATCGAATCCTAAATAAATTGAAATTTTAACAACATCCAAAATGGTAGACTGAATTTGAACAATGTCAAGAAACAACTGTTTTAACAGTATCAGTCGTAATGAGGTAAATGTACAAAAGAGTGTCACTATTCGTGTAAATGAAAAGGGGTGGTTAAAAATTCTTACTAACCATGTCATTAAAAATCAAATATATATTTCTTATTTTATTTTTGTTTTATATTTAGGAAAATTCACAAAATACACAAAAAACACATTTTACAGAAAAAATAGAATTATTTATAAATCTCTCATTATAAATAGCTAAATATACCAAATTACCTTGATTGAAAGTAACAAATCAAACCTTTATCCAGAAAATGACACAAGTGTGGGCTAGGAAGGAGAACTTACGGGGTTGGGTATTATTCTTCAAAATTTTTTTTATTTCTAAAATGATAATTAATTTTAGTCTATTTTTTATAAATCTAATTACAAATTGTCAATTAAAAAAAATTCAACTATAGTATTGATGGGGGTAAAATTTAAATTAAAATAATTACAAAAAATGCAAAAAAAAAAATTAAATTAGATATAAATTGATGATACAATCCTCAGAATTATGGTAAATATCTTAAATTTTAAATTCTTTTTAACATATTAAATAATGAAGAAGCAACATTAATTATCAAAAAATAATCAAACAAGTCAACCAGACAATTGGAATGGGGATAATTTCACTATAATATTACATGATAAATTCTTAATAGAAAAATTATATTAATAGAGGAAGTTTTTGCAATTTTAAATTAAAATAGTAAAGAATATTACCTCGACAAATTTTCTGTAATTTACTTTAATTTTTTCTCAAAGCAACTTATTATGAAATTTAATCGTAAGAAAAGTTATCCATGGGAAAGATGGACCCCACTTGACCATTTTAACATGATGGACCCCACTTGACCATTCATGGAATGTCTTCGAGCGTGGATCATTCCAGACAGAGATGCCTTGCAATTCATGAATCATCATCATACCCTTTCTATAAACCAGAAACAAACAACCTACTTCTAAATCAAAAGAACAATTTTTTTTTTTTTTTTTTTTTTTTGAGGGTGGGGGTGGGGGTTCTTTAGAATAATAACAAAAATTAAAAAATAGTAAAGCCCAAGTAGTTTCACCCGCTCCTAACTAACTCGAACTAGCAAGACAGACTTATGGGATAGAACTACGCGATAAACTCTAACTCTTTAAAAGAAAAAAGAATAATTAAATAAAACTTATAGGATTCTTTCCATCTCAATCTAGGAGCTGAAGTGCATGAGTTACGTAACATTACTAAAACTCTAGTGTCGTCTAAGGCTCGGCTCTCTAGCCATCATTATTTTCCTCCATGATTAGTAGGCTAATTAAATCGGTGGTTCCTTCATCATATGACACCAATTCTCCATGATACCGCAAGACATGTTGAAGATTTGTACTTATATTTCAGCAAATGCTTAAATGAAGGACTAAAAAGGAAGGCCCAAGTGTAAGAGGGATGTGAATGAATTAGTACAACAACTGAAATTAAACAGACCTATTACACAACCTAGCTAGTGCCAAAGAGTGAAGACCGACCCATAACTGAAAATCTGGTGAGAGACAGGCTTTAATTTATCCATCATCCCCAAGAAGCTAAGTTAAAGATAAGACACAGGACCATACATGATACATCTCAATCACTACTTTTTTTTCCACCAGAATCATACCATTACCAGACCTAGCCAGCCTGTTGCTATTGCTGCACACCAAAGCAATCACACACGTGATCTGCAAGTGTTTTCGTCGACAAGACTATCATGTTCGAGTTCTGTTCTTGCCCAAAAAAGTAGACTCGAATGGATTATAAGGGAAAGATTTTGTCCACGTGACCAATTAATATCAAGTTATCAACAAGTACAAGAGTATCACAAACTGCAAAAGTTTATAATATTCCTAGAAAACATGTTTTGTACTACTATTGTTATGACCTCACACGAGAAACGAACAATATTCAAAACAATTCATATCATAAAGCACAATTTATGTTTTCTACTATGATTGTTATGACCTCACACGAGAAACGAACAATTTTCAAAACAATTCATATCATAAAGCACAATATGGTACCATGCCACTGATAAAACTATTTCAATTTTTACACTAACGACATTTAATAACATGAATCTACAACTACAACATATTCCATATACAACAACGAACAATTTCAAAATATTTCAATCACACATAAACACAAACAAAATATATATAGGATCGAAGCATACAATAAATATTTATTATAATTTAAGTTGGTCAAATTAGTCGAAGATACTTTTTATCACATACAATAATATAGAGTCGGATTATGTTTACACTTTCAATTTAGTTACCTAAATCATTTCTTCTTTTAATTAGATTATTTGCGACCACAACAAATTAATAATCTTTCTAAAATTCTTTTTATCCATGAAAGTCTAGTAATTAATCAATAAATTTGATGCCTCCCAGTGTCGTTAATCATTTAAAAGGTTGACTGAAAACACTAATTAACAACAAATAACAATTTTTCTCAATACGATTAATAACACCAACCGAAAGAAAGTCATGAATGTAATCAGTAAGGCGGCGGAGGTGGTGGCGTCTGTCTAGGGCGGGTGCCCAAATCACGTCTGAAGATTGATAACTGTAAACGGAATTTACTAGAGTCCGCACCCGCAGGTGGTGGATGGCCACTATCTCCCAACCCAGAAAGTTCAGGCGGTGACTGCTGCCGTTCCTCACCGGAGTGGCGGGGTCATCTTCAAGCGGCAACCTCTCAAAAGATGGACTATTAAACGTGGCAGCCATCAGATAAATAGTTCCGGCGGAGAACAACTGACCGACCACGATCCCGCCTACTACCTGGCCCTGGGGTCCTGCTAGAGATATTTTAAAACCGTCGTTCGTCGCCGGAATGTTTCCTGGTAAAACAGTTGCGGAAATTGATAAGATGTTGAAATGCCCATGAAATGTAACGACTGCGGCGGGAGTTGTCGACGGCTGTTTGATAGTAACATTTGCAACAACCCCATTTCCGTTAAGTATGCAGAGACCCCGTGTTCCGCTTTCTGCAAAACCGAGTAATGGCTTCGACGATATCGGTGTTGTCGGAAATTTCGAGAACATAAGGGTTCATGGATGGCTCGGAGTCTTGTGTGATAATAACCGGCGGCTTGGGTTTGTTTTTGAGCCAGGTGGGCGGCCTCGGGGACGGCGGATTACTTCAATACTGGCGCCATCGTTGGCAGAGGTGGAAGGGTATCTTTGGTGGTGAAGGGAGTGGAGTGGCTTTGACTGTCGGCTTCTTCATTTGGCATTCCCCAGGTGGTGATGCGGCGGAGACGGGTGGTGACGGAGGATGGGTTGTGGTGATGGCGGTGGTGATGGTGGTGGCTCGTTAGGTGCTGGAAGTGTGGGTTTGTTGGTGGTGGGTAAACATATTGCTGGAATTGTCTTGTTTTCCTTGTATATATATAATACTTACATATATTTATTTCCATTTCAAGATACATCCTATAAATAGAATTATAGATAAGGCCATAAGGGATATAATCAATATTGTCAATATTGAACAACTTTATTAAATAAATATATGAACGAATCATTATGTATAATATTTAATACATTCAAATTTGATATTATTTATAATGCCATACAGCTTTTTATTAAAGAAAGTTAATAAAGTTAATATATTCGAGATAAACATATTTTGACTCATTTCAAAGAGGCTAACAAAGGATTTTACAAAACTCGTATTTATTACAAGTAGCTTGACGATGGTATTCAAATTTTAAAAGATAAATTTTTTTCTTTTAACTTCAATCCATTAGGTTATTTTTGTCATTAGCGGAAGGTTAAGCATATGTTTGGGTTGTTTTTTAGTACTTATAAGTTGATCAAACATTATTTTTATCTACACATTTTATTAGACCCACAAATTTTATCTATTTTTTATCTATACGTTCTATAAGAACAAGACTCACTATTTATAAGCAAAGCCAAGCATGCACTAAACATACGTCTCCACTAATTTGCAGCAACCAGAAAAATTAGAGGTAGAATTGCAACAAATAAAAAATGTAAGGGAAAATTGAAGAATATTGAAATTTTAAGGACCGCTCGTCTGGGAATTTTAGGACAAGGAAATAAACACGTGGCCAATTTGGACAAATCTGTTAAAAGTTTAGGACATGGGATGAATACCAAGTGAGGTAGTGATTATTGAATCATTTCAAGAGCAACACAATCAAGTTTACCTCGCAAATTATATATGTTAGTAGAGAGTTATTAAAATGTCATTGATAGATCGATAGAAAAATCAAAGAGTCAACAAGTAGATAAATCAAATGTTAGCTCGATCGACTAAACTGATGGTAATTACCGTAGGAATTACAAGGTTTCGATTCCTAATGTCCTTGGTTAGCTTGTGGAAGGTGGTTTTATCTTTTTAAAGCATTGTTGGAGCAAGCTGAAGTACTGCTGGTTGCGTTCTTTCTAATTAAAGAGATCAACATTGCGTGTAATTTAAGCAATATGAAATTTGATATAAAATGCTAATAAAATGTTATTTCACGATCCTTACTAAAGGTGGCAAGTGCGAGTGAGGCGAGAGCAAATGCCCCACTTTACTATTCAAGCACAATAGAATATGCCAGAGATATTATTGGTCACGTTCATGGAAACTGTGATGAAATTATAGATTTTCTGAATTTGTTATATATTGTATTACGTAGCACTTTTACCTACTTTTTTTTGTATTATTCTTCAAAATTTTAAATTATATTAAAATTGTAAAATTAACACTAATTTTGTCTGTTTAGCTATTTATAATTACAAATTTGTAATTTCTCAACCAAAAAGTATTTTTGTGACTATTAAGTGAAAAATGGTGTGTAAAATATAAATTATAAAATGAATATACAATCCTAAATGCAAGTTGTATTTTGTAAATTTCCCTTATATTTATATTTAAAGTATATTTCCTTACTTTTTTTTAAAGCACTTTCTTTTTTTCTGTTTTTAAGATAATACTTTTTTATACTTTTGAGTTACACAAGTTCATAAATTTTAGTTAAAAGAAATACTATAATAAATATTTTATTAATATTTTAAAAATTATATGATTAACAAATACTTAACAAATATTTATAAATAAATGTTCAGAATAATTTAACAATTAATTAAAAAGTAATCAAATATTTTTATATTATTTGATTTAGTAGCATTTTCTCAAATTTTTATTTTTCTATACCTTAACACTCACATTATATTAAATTTAAATTTAAATTATTATAACACAAAATTAACAAAATTGGATCAAAGGTATATCGACTTAAGTTTTAGATTTCTTTTTAATTCCTTTTGTAGTAAATATGTTAGTTCATATTTGTTCTTTTTGAGGAAAAAAAATAGAAATCAATTTATACAAAATATGATTAAGATGAAATCACGTTGTATAAAAAATATAAAATAACTTCTTTAAACTAAAAACAATTTATTTGTGTCTAAATTAATTTTTTTTTTTAAAAAGCCAATAAAATAAAATATAGTTGTATATTTAGCACAAGAGAAAAAAAAAATAGAAAAATTATATTAATAGAGGAAGTTTTTGCAATTTTTAAATTAAAATAGTAAAGAAATTTTCTGTAATTTACTTTAATTTTTTTCTCAAAGCAACTTATTATGAAATTTAATCGTAAGAAAAGTTGTCCATGGGAAAGATGGACCCCACTTGACCATTCATGGAATGACTTCGAGCGTGGATCATTCCAGACAGAGATGCCTTGCAATTCATGAATCATCATCATACCCTTTCTATAAACCAGAAACAAACAACCTACTTCTAAATCAAAAGAACAATTTTTTTTTTTTTTTTTTTTTTTTTTTTTTTGGGGGGGGGGGGGGTTCTTTAGAATAATAACAAAAAATTAAAAAAATAGTAAAGCCCAAGTAGTTTCACCCGCTCCTAACTAACTCGAACAAGCGCAGACACTTATGGGTATAGAACTATACGATAAACTCTAATCTCTTTAAAAGAAAAAAGAATAATTAAATAAAAACTTATAGGATTCTTTCCATCTCAATCTAAGAGCTGAAGTGCATGAGTTACGTAACATTACTAAAACTCTAGTGTCGTCTAAGGCTCGGCTCTCTAGCCATCATTATTTTCCTCCATGATTAGTAGGCTAATTAAATCGGTGGTTCCTTCATCTTATGACACCAATTCTCCATGATACCGCAAGACATGTTGAAGATTTGTACTTATATTTCAGCAAATGCTTAAATGAAGGACTAAAAAGGAAGGCCCCAGTGTAAGAGGGATGTGAATGAATTAGTACAACAACTGAAATTAAACAGACCTATTACACAACCTAGCTAGTGCCAAAGAGTGAAGACCCATAACTGAAAATCTGGTGAAAGACAGGCTTTAATTTATCCATCATCCCCAAGAAGCTAAGTTAAAGATAAGACAGAGGACCATACATGATACATCTCAATCACCACTTTTTTTTCCACCAGAATCATACCATTACCAGACCTAGCCAGCCTGTTGCTATTGCTGCACACCAAAGCAATCACACACGTGATCTGCAAGTGTTTTCGTCGACAAGACTATCATGTTCGAGTTCTGTTCTTGCCCAAAAAAGTAGACTCGAATGGATTATAAGGGAAAGATTTTGTCCACGTGACCAATTAATATCAAGTTATCAACAAGTACAAGAGTATCACAAACTGCAAAAGTTTATAATATTCCTAGAAAACATGTTTTGTACTACTATTGTTATGACCTCACACGAGAAACGAACAATATTCAAAACAATTCATATCATAAAGCACAATTTATGTTTTCTACTATGATTGTTATGACCTCACACGAGAAACGAACAATTTTCAAAACAATTCATATCATAAAGCACAATATGGTACCATGCCACTGATAAAACTATTTCAATTTTTACACTAACGACATTTAATAACATGAATCTACAACTACAACATATTCCATATACAATATACAACAAATGAACAATTTCAAAATATTTCAATCACACATAAACACAAACAAAATATATATAGGATCGAAGCATACAATAAATATTTATTATAATTTAAGTTGGTCAAATTAGTCGAAGATACTTTTTATCACATACAATAATATAGAGTCGGATTATGTTTACACTTTCAATTTAGTTACCTAAATCATTTCTTCTTTTAATTAGATTATTTGCGACCACAACAAATTAATAATCTTTCTAAAATTCTTTTTATCCATGAAAGTCTAGTAATTAATCAATAAATTTGATGCCTCCCAGTGTCGTTAATCATTTAAAAGGTTGACTGAAAAACACTAATTAACAACAAATAACAATTTTTCTCAATACGATTAATAACACCAACCGAAAGAAAGTCATGAATGTAATCAGTAAGGCGGCGGAGGTGGTGGCGTCTGTCTAGGGGCGGGTGCCCAAATCACGTCTGAAGATTGATAACTGTAAACGGGAATTCTACTAGAGTCCGCACCCGCAGGTGGTGGATGGCCACTATCTCCTAACCCAGAAAGTTCAGGCGGTGACTGCTGCCGTTCCTCACCGGAGTGGCGGGGGTCATCTTCAAGCGGCAACCTCTCAAAAGATGGACTATTAAACGTGGCAGCCATCAGATAAATAGTTCCGGCGGAGAACAACTGACCGACCACGATCCCGCCTACTACCTGGCCCTGGGGTCCTGCTAGAGATATTTTAAAACCGTCGTTCGTCGCCGGAATGTTTCCTGGTAAAACAGTTGCGGAAATTGATAAGATGTTGAAATGCCCATGAAATGTAACGACTGCGGCGGGAGTTGTCGACGGCTGTTTGATAGTAACATTTGCAACAACCCCATTTCCGTTAAGTATGCAGAGACCCGTGTTCCGCTTTCTGCAAAACCGAGTAATGGCTTCGACGATATCGGTGTTGTCGGAAATTTCGAGAACATAAGGGTTCATGGATGGCTCGGAGTCTTGTGTGATAATAACCGGCGGCTTGGGTTTGTTTTTGGAGCCAGGTGGGCGGCCTCGGGGACGGCGGATTACTTCAATACTGGCGCCATCGTTGGCAGAGGTGGAAGGGTATCTTTTGGTGGTGAAGGGAGTGGAGTGGCTTTGACTGTCGGCTTCTTCATTTGGCATTCCCAGGTGGTGATGCGGCGGAGACGGGGTGGTGACGGAGGATGGGTTGTGGTGATGGCGGTGGTGATGGTGGTGGCTCGTTAGGGTGCTGGAAGTGTGGGTTTGTTGGTGGTGGGTAAACATATTGCTGGAATTGTCTTGTTTTCCTTGTATATATATAATACTTACATATATTTATTTCCATTTCAAGATACATCCTATAAATAGAATTATAGATAAGGCCATAAGGGATATAATCAATATTGTCAATATTGAACAACTTTATTAAATAAATATATGAACGAATCATTATAGACAATATTTAATACATTCAAATTTGATATTATTTATAATGTGTACAGTTTTTATTAAAGAAACGGTTAATAAGCCATATATTTGAGACAACATATTTGGACTCATTTCAAAGAGGCTAACAAAGTATTTTACAAAACTGTACGATTACAAGTAGCTTGACGATGGTATTCAAATTTTAAAAGATAAATTTTTTTCTTTTAACTTCAATCCATTAGGTTATTTTTGTCATTAGCGGAAGGTTAAGCATATGTTTGGGTTGTTTTTTAGTACTTATAAGTTGATCAAACATTATTTTTATCTACACATTTTATTGTAATCCACAAATTTTATATTTTTTTATCTATATCGTTCTATGTTAACAAGACTCACTATTTATAAGCAAAGCCAAGCATGCACTAAACATACGTCTCCACTAATTTGCAGCAACCAGAAAAATTAGAGGTAGAATTGCAACAAATAAAAAATGTAAGGGAAAATTGAAGAATATTGAAATTTTAAGGACCGCTCGTCTGGGAATTTTTAGGACAAGGGAAATAAACACGTGGCCAATTTGGACAAATCTGTTAAAAGTTTAGGACATGGGATGAATACCAAGTGAGGTAGTGATTATTGAATCATTTCAAGAGCAACACAATCAAGTTTACCTCGCAAATTATATATGTTAGTAGAGGAGTTATTAAAAATGTCATTGATAGATCGATAGAAAAATCAAAGAGTCAACAAGTAGATAAATCAAATGTTAGCTCGATCGACCAAACTGATGGTAATTACCGTAGGAATTACAAGGTTTCGATTCCTAATGTCCTTGGTTAGCTTGTGGAAGGTGGTTTTATCTTTTAAAGCATTGTTGGAGCAAGCTGAAGTACTGCTGGTTGCGTTCTTTCTAATTAAAGAGATCAACATTGCGGTAATTTAAGCAATATGAAATTTGATATAAAATGCTAATAAAAATGTTATTTCACGATCCTTACTAAAGGTGGCAAGTGCGAGTGAGGCGAGAGCAAATGCCCCACTTTACTATTCAAGCACAATAGAATATGCCAGAGATATTATTGGTCACGTTCATGGAAACTGTGATGAAATTATAGATTTTCTGAATTTGAGGTACAATAATAATAAAATTTTCCTCAAATAGCAAGTCTGAATGTGACGAAGAGCTTAAGAGTAATTTTGCTTATGACAAATGAAGTGTAATTTTTTTAAGTCATACATTTTATATTCTTTTTCAATTTACTTGGTTCTGTTTGATTCTTTCTCTCTCTATCTTCTCTCTGAATATATATTAAAAAAATCTGCGGTGCGATGGATGATTGGCTGTAGATATTTGAATGGAGCCATAATGAAGTAAATGAGTAGATAAGGAAGCAGATAGAGATTTTAGTCTACAGTACGTATGATCAATTGTGGGGTATCATTTGGAATTTTCTCTTAAACGGAAAAGTAAGGAGAGATAGAGAGAGAGGTGGGTGGGAAAATAGAACGATTTCGGTGACACGTGGAGGCGGCGCAGTGGTTGACGGCAAAAGTAAGCTCCACTTGGCCATTTGTTAGAGAGAGAGAGAGAGAGAGACGTTTTGGAACAAAGTTTTGAAAATAAAATATTATATTTCAAATCGAAATTGGACATCTGTTAAAATTAAATAAATAAATAAAACAATTTTTTTTTTTTTGGGATCAATCTGCCAATATTAGATTAAATTGACTATTGGGTATTAGAACGAGAACACATCGTTTATGATTCGAGTATCGATTCTAAACTCAAAATCGAAGAACTACAATGATCTTATTGTTTTTTAATTTTTTTTGAAAATTTAACCAATAAAAATAAAAATATTTTATTTTTATGTTTGTTATTATGTATTATGTTGGAACTCTGTGTTCAAAACATGGTATATTGTTGTTTTATGAATAAATTAAAGTTTGTAAATTATGATTTTTTACATTATTGAGTTGTTTCAAAAGAGAATAAAAACAGTTGTTAGAAATATGACTACTTTGAAATTTTTAATTATGAATTCGAAATGAATCGAATTGATCGGTACGGTTGCGATTTAGTTCTATAATTCAAGTTGGAACTAATAGTTCCATTTACAAGATACTTAATTGGTAAATAAGTGTTTATATGAAGAACGTGAAAGAGTAATATGAAAGTAGAAATATGCTCTCGATCAGTTTTTTTTCTTTTGTCTTCTCACTCATTTTATGAGGGGAGACTGGTATTTATAGGCGAAATCCTCGTCTAATGACGTAAAGAGGGTCTTACAATTACTCGGTCGATATAAAAGGCATGTCCCAAGTGTCTCAAGAGCGATTTTATAGGGGTTCAATTTACTCTTCGTAAATACGTAAAATACATCGATCGGTGCTTCGATCGACGGACCAACTCTAATCCTAATTCAAAACGAGTTCCCAGCATCATTAGTGGTTCCCGATTCGCTTCGATTCTATTTGGAAATGAACCACGCCCACCACTAAACAAATATATTATTATATATATAACTTGAACAAAACAAATATAAAAGAAAAGTTGAGCAAACCAACTCATAATTGTGTTTGTATGTGATTATAAGTACTTATAAGTACTTATAAGTTGATTAAATATTATTTTTATCTATACATTTCATAAAATCAACAACTTTTGTCTATTTTTTATCTACACATTATCTATGACCCACTACTTATAATCTACAAAAATCTTTACTAAGCATACTATAAGTTGCTTATAAGTAAGTAAGTAATTTTAAATGTAAAGAAATATTTTTATTGATTAAAGTAAGAATTCATTAACATCTACTATAGTATCCAAATAAATAAATTATTTGTTTATAAGCAAAGAGAACCATGAGAAATTGTGAATAACTCTATGTTGCACACAAAGCATTCTATATGAGACTTGAAGTAACTTTTTAAATTAATTATAGAGAAATCTTCGTATTTTTTTTTTTTTAAATGTAAGGGAGCAGTTTTTTGACATGAAATGTACTAGGGGCACGAGTTTAGGCAAATTTTCCATGAGTAGTCAATGTATGATTCAAGTGCATGAGAATAGTCTTGTGCTCGTTGTCTTTTATTTTGGTATTTTTTGGAATGAATATGTTTTAGATGTCATAAATATTCTTTGGGTGTGTTTGATTGGTAGCATGGAGAAAGGGTGGAAAATGAAAATATTTTTCATAGAAGTGGGAAAATAAATTCTACTATCTAGGTAAGAAAATATTTTCCAAGAAAGAAGGCAAATATGTGCTTTAAATGCTTGTACTTAGAAAATGTATTTGATTTTCTATGTGCCAATCAAACAACAAAAGTGGAAAATAAAAATGTTGAATTTGACAACATTTTCCATGGAAGTGACATTTTCCATGGAAAATGTGCCAATCAAACACACCCTTTATGTAAAATCTTTTTATAGGCATTATTTGTTGCGAGCAATAAATAGAAAAGTCATTTAATACTGTTTAGTTTTGTTAAAAATTAATTTTCTAGCATATTTTGATAAAAGTTTATTAAAATAAATTGTTGATTTTGAGTCAAATTTATATTAACTTTTTAAGTAAAATCAAACACAAATTTAACTGTAAGTAGAAGGGTAATGATCTCATCTCCATGGTGGAAAAGAATTATAAATACCACATGACTCCAATGGTCATAGGACACGTGCTATGTGGCCTTTATAATTCCTCTCCACTATATGGGAAGAGATTATTACCCGTAAGTAAAAATTAGAGACGAGACTAGTATTTTGTGGAAGGAGCGGTGTTCTCCTGCCCCCCAAACAATCCGTCTACTAATGTGTCAGTAGGTAGGGTGTTTATTTTGAGACTAAAACCCACTTGACACATTAGTAAGTGGACTGTTTTATCCTGCTCCAAGGACCGGAGAATACTGCCCCTTTGTGGAAGAGTGCTTAGCAGGGAATTTGAAAAAAACTTTTACTTGGTCAATGGATTGATAGAAAAGTAATTAGAAAATAAAGGAAATAAGGACAAACTATCATTATCTTAAAGTTACAGTCGAAAGAAAAAAGAAAAATGGATTTACTCCTCTTTCCACAATTCCACCCATCCTACATTTTCCATCAAATAAAACGAGATAACCTAAAGATAGATTATAGATACATTCAATGTATGCACCCCCACACCCTACCCCACCGCCCATGAGGGGTGTTGGTGGGGGTGGGGGCTATGTGTAGGTGTAGCCAAAGCAAAATTCAAAATGTCAGGCCACTTCTTTTGACTTCTGAGAACTCCCTCCCTCTCTCTCTCTCACACACACATACACACACTCAAGATTTATGGCATGACCTATTTTTGTTTGGTTTGGAATGAAGGCGTTCAAGATGTGTAATCATTTGGTCTAACGCGGTGTGTGTGACTTTTTTTTTTGACAATTAGGAAAATAGTCAAATTGTACAATCATACATTCATCGCGCAAATTTTGCAAGTTGCATGCAGATATGTTTGACTTGACTTACAAGTTAAATATGCTTAACTTAGAAGTAAAGGTTTGTATTTATAATAAAGAAACATATTTAAAATATGTTTCTTTTTTTATTGGCAAAAGACTTAATTCATCAGAAAAATTTACTCATTTATATATAAATATATTTGTTTGATTTGCGAGTACAGTGGAGTACTTAATAGTGTCAATCGAATTAGGCCAATTTAACCTACTTAGATTGTCGAGCTGCCCATAACAACGTATTTAGCCAACCCAAGCCCCATCACATTTCTTTTTGTCCCTTAGGCCCGTCCTAATATGAATCGGGTTGACACGATTTGGCACGAATTACAAGATACTAAATCTCACCATATTGTTTCATAAACACAATAATCAATTATTTACCTGTTTATGCACGAGAATATAATTATCATCGTCCTTAACAAATATTTTTACATAACATGGTGTGGTGCGTGTGACTCATCGTTATGAGATCACATGGAGTCCTCCTAGTCACACAAATTATTAACTCTAAACCATTAAAATGGAAAGACTTTTCATACAAGACTTATCAGAGTTAACCGAAATCAGTCAATGTATTAAATAAACTACAACTCAAATCATCCCAGGAGTCTAATTAGCATTACACAAGCCAAAACGTCAAACTCCTGCTACAATACTTGTTAGCATGTTTGTTAGTGTTTATAAACACTTATAAGCAGGTCAAACACTATTTTTATCTACACATTTTGTAGGACTCACACCTAAAAGAACTTGGCGTTGAACTCACTTGAATCACCAACAGAATTACAAAGAGTTTATCAATATAAGTAGTTTGACCAAAAAAAATCACAAAAAATGCACACTTCTTTCGTTCGTATAGAAACTAAAAGATTTGAGGAAGCTTGTGCTTAAAGAAATCTTCATCAAACTGCTGTCCCCAATTCCTGCAAATACTGCCAGGATAACCTTCTAGTCTTGGAAGCTCAAGGCCATACACACAGTTCAAGCCTGTCTATAAGTAACTAATATTTCTGATCCAGTAGTCATGTAATCACTTAAATAAGCTAGACTAGGGATCTGATGCTTGCTCAATCTAGTGCATAAAGAAATTTGGTTACAAGCCATTCCACATTTATGGCACCAAGTGACACCTAACAACAAAATTAAACTATTTGGATAGTGAAAATCGATTTTCCCTTCTTGTTAAACCAACCGAAAAAATAGAACTAGCCAATGATGATACTAAAGATTGGAAACTGCATTTTACCTTGATAGTTGCAGCACTAAAGTGTTGTTCTTTTTCCTTTTTGGTACTATCCCGTGTTGTCCAATCCACATTACCAAACATGCCACGTGTATTAAAAAATCACGTCAAAAAGTAAAATGTGTTCCAAGAGTTCTTTTCAGTTGCAAATTTTATCCGTTGAAACATTGTGAATGATGCTTTAACTAGAGACATAGAAAAAGAAATTAGTACTACAGCAGCAGAAGTTTTTGCTGTTAAAATGGTTTATGAAGTACGAAATTCAAATAGAATTTTAAACGATCCTATGAAGGTAACATACAAGTTAGGTTGATGTGCATTTAAGGCATGCTTGTTATGTATTGGACGGGACTGGATACTACCATGGACAAGATTTAAGCTTCTTTTTACTTTTCTAATTCCGAGTCCAAGCTCACTATAAAAAAAGAACTTAGAGACAGAAACAACAATCAGCTAACAAAAGGATGAACTGTGTTACACATGCCTGGATTTTTCACGCACCACAGTGGCTGAATGGGTTCAGCACCTATTCCCCTGGTAACCATTCTATATCTCCACTCATTCAACCTATTGGTAGCCTCTGCATATCTTTTCTTTCCGGTTTCATCTCTGTTCCCGGACCATAATGCTTCAGCCATTGCCGATGCTCTAGGCCAGATCCGTGGATCCATTACAGTGGAGTCCGCTTGCTCTGACCATAATGCCACCTCCCCTCCCAATACCAGCTTCGACTCCGTTTCATTCAAACCATACGTTATATCGTAATTATAGATAGTTTGCCATGTTTTGAACGGTTCACACCATGATCCGCCATTACCTGGATCAGTACCCGGTGGCTGATCATACTGACTATCATTTCCAAGAAAACCTCCATGTCCACAATCCAAGTAATAGAAATCCGAGGATGATACAATGACACGGTAACCAGACTCAACAACTCTTTTAGTGTTATTTGGCCCGTTGTTCCATGTTTGCAGAATAACATTTTCTGGAGGAAGAACCGAAGGGCTCACTTTGATACTAGAATCCAATAACACATCCTCCCAGTAGACGACTGTCCGGTTTAGGGAGGTAATTTGAGGTAAGGTAGAATTAACAAACATTTCAAGAATCTGACTAAGGGTTCCATTCTTAGAAAGGAAAGTTTGAATCGAAGGGTCAACTTTCCAGCAGTTTGGAAGGATCTCATCAGCTCCTGCGTGATAGAATGAGTCAGGAAACATGGTCGCAACATCATTGATGACATTTTTGACAACTTCATAGGTCTTGGAGCTTAAAGGATTCAGTTGACCTGTTCCCGGCTCAGAAGCAAACCGGTCGGCCCATTCGACTTCTGCAGGCCACCAGAACATGTTTGCACAAGTGACAATCTCGGGGTAAGCTTCAGCCCATGATCCTGTATGTGCTGCAAATACAGAAATGGAAATAGGTTGCTTAGCATAATTATTAGCAGAATACTAATTTGTATGGACTTACAGATGCAAGTAAGCTAGAGTTCAAATTGTTTTATTTATCAGATGACAAATACTGCGTTATTAACATGTGTTAAAGACATAGAACTATACTCTTAATAGTTTGATTGCTTGATTATCTTATAGAATTTACTTTGTAACTCTATAAATCTCTCTCTTGTAATTCCAAGACAAAACAGTTACACAATTCATTACTCTAAACATAGATAATTTTACAACCTAATAACAATTAAGGGTTTGCATGACGACCAAAAAATGGGAATGGTATTTTGATAAGGTTGTAGACGATTTTGACCAGTTTAGAGAAAGCCCTTAAAGTGATTTTACATAAAAATAAGAACACTTGAAGTAAAAATTATGAAGCAAAAATCATTTTTTATTACACGTGGGAATACTATTTTTGAAAAATTCCTCAAAATTGTGCAACTGGAAATATTTACCAATACTTAAATCCCGTAGAGAAACAAGAAGCACATATTTGGTTGAGCTTAAAAATTTTACTCTGGAGTAAATAAGTGATTTTTAAAATAAATGACTTTTATCGTTGATCAAAGTTGAAAATTGTTGTGCTTCAAGCATGCATGGCTTGACTATTCAAGATTCAGCTGAAGTGGACCACCACCTCGGAATGTCCACGTGTTCACCCCATCTCAAGTTGACGTAGAAGTACCGCACCTATCTTTCTGGGCAGCGCTGGAATGTCTAGATTAGGCTCATTCCGGAGGTAGGAATGTCAAAAAATGGGATAGAGGAAGGGATAATTCAAACAAAGGATATTATGAAAGTAGCAACCTCCCCTCTCAATTCAGACCACGGACGCATTGACTTTCCTTCCCCAAAAATAAACATTAGGCTCATTATGTTCACAGCCAAAGTAACCAGCATAAGAAACATTTGGCAGCGGCAATCATTACATTACAAGAAGCGCATATTTGGCTAAGCTTAAAAATTTTACTCTCAAGTAAATAAGAGAATTTTAAAATAAACGAATTTAATCGTTGAGCAAAGTTGAAAATTGTTACGCTTCAAGCATGCATGGCTTGACTAGTCAAGATTCAGCTGAAGTGGAATACCGCCCCGGAATGTCCACGCATTCACAATCACCCCATCTCAAGTTGACCTAGAACTACCACACCTATCTTTCTGGGCAGCGTTGGAATGTCTAGATTAAGCTCACTTCAGAGGTAGGAATATCAAAAAATGGGATAAAGGAAGGAATAATTCAAACAAAGGATATTACGGAAGTGTCGACCTCCCCTCTAAATTCGGACCTCAGAGGCACTGACTTTCCTTCCCGAAAAGAAACACTAGGAGACAGCAATCATTATGGTCACCGCCAAATTAACCAGCATAAGAAACATTTGGCGGCGGCAATCTTTTAGTTCACCACCAAATTAACCAACACTATGCAAAGCCAAGCTGCCAAATCAGAAACCTTGGCAAGACAGTGGGGGATCGAGTATGCCATAAGAACCTCAAGTGGACCTAACACGCTGCCCATTTCAAACAATAAAAACTAAAAGTTCACTTATGTCTGCACGCATCTTAAGACAGCGTCAACTCGTGATTTAAGTGACAAGCCCAATGTCAAATCCCAAACTTTCCTACAAATACACCCTACCAAAACATGTAACTTTGTGTCATCCTACTATGTCAATATATACCTTAACTCACTACTGACTTTACGCATTTATGCTTTGACTGTTGCAAGTTGCAACCCTTCATCTCTGACGGTCTAATTCCCAATTGTTCATTCATTTTATAGGACTCACCCCGATAATCAAAAAAATTGAGTTGTTGCCACATAGAATTTGACATCAACAATGAGTTATTTATTTTAAAACAACTCGTAAATAAGAGCTCAAGTTATGCTCTCAGGTCAAAACGCATTCCCATTCCTCCTCCACTCCGTTTCCCAAAAATATCTGTCTTTATCTTCAACTCCTTAAACACCTACGGCCCCACCGTGCCGCCATTGCCACTGCCACTGCCACTGCAACCGCCAATCACTATCTGAAGCCCGAAAAAATTCACCAAACGCATGTATTTTCCATAATGATAAAAATCCAAACGCATTTATTTTCCATCACAGAAAAAATTGTAAATAGACAAATTTTACTCACCGGGCATGTCAATTTCAGGCACAATTCGAACCCCGTATTCCATCCCAAACTCCACCACCCGCTTCACATCCTCCGTCGTGTACTTCATTTCTTCTCCGTACGCTCCTTTTCCGGCCAGCTCCGACTCCGACGGAAGCACCAGTGGAAATGAATGCGAATCCGTAATATGCCAATGGAACACATTCAATTTATTCATACTCATTGCCTTTATCAGCCTCAACAAATCCTCCACTGGGTAATAATTTCTCGATGTGTCGAGTACGACCCCACGGTGCATAAAAAGTGGTACGTCGGAAATGTACAACCCGGAAGCTACAATTGAGGGTTTTGAATACACTAATTGAGAAAAAGTTTCCAGTCCGCGCATTACGCCCCATACAGTATGGGCGGAGAGAGAGGCGTTTGAGGACCCAGTGGAGGGGATGGTCAGGGTGTAGGACTCGTTGACGCCGTGAGTTAACGGCGAGGTAACGTCAGTGATGGTTATGATTAACGATGAAAGCGGCAGTGCTGACGTCACGTTGAGTGGCGGCTTAACTAGGGGCTTGTGGTGCTCCGTCAGGAGTTGACGGAGGTAACGGTTAACGGCGGCAGTTAGATAAGGGTGGTTAGCTTGTGATATTGTGAAGTTTGGGGAGAGTAGGATTGCCTGTGGTCGGGTCCAGAGAAAGGTCGTGGGCTTCGGCCAGACGTTGATCGGGTATCCGACGGCTGAGATTTCAGGGATGGTGGAACATAGTAGAAAGATAGTGAATATGGAGAAAGGGAGTTGAAATGAGAGTTTTGTGTAACCCATTTTGGTCCCTTTTTTGGGTTTTGCTTATTGGAAATGATTCTTTGAACTCCAATCCTTTTGGATTATTTATACACAGTATGAATCTTCAATCTTATTCAGTATTATATATTAATAATGCATTCAATATTTGATATTGTTGAATTCGACAGTATTTGAAAAGACATCGATTAAATATTTCACGTCTCTTTTTTTAATTATGTTTAATTATCATAAGTTCAGCAACCCTGCATGTAATATAATATGTCGATTGATCTATCTTGTGTGCATCGTGAAATGTACCTTTAGATACAAGACTAAAGCCTTAACGAGAAGGGTTTTGTAACAATTAGGAGATTAAATCTAAAAAAAAAAAAAAAAGACTTGGTTATGCTATCGACAAGAACATTTAATTTGGAGTCCAGGTTTTGTCCATAGAATTGCATGATTGAAAATTCTGTCTGTAGCTTCTTGTGCTCAAATGGTCCTAGAACTACATTTTCATTCCTTGTGGTAAGGTATCTACCAATATAAAAACTTCCCATGGACTAAAATTTTATGAATTGATTTTTCTTTCCTAAGACTACTCAACTCTAGATTGAACAAAGTAATAAAAAAAATGATCATATTGTCGATTTTAAATTTATTAAAAATTTGATATCACTAATTCACAATAGAAAGAACAACGACAAAATCATGACGAACATGCTCTACTACTGAACTAATAATCCATTGCACAAGCCTTGTACTGGTCAGTTCTGTCAAAAGCAAGAGAAACCCTACCCATCTCTATATTTAATAGATGTTGTGTCAAAAGCAAGAGAAGCCCTATCCATCTCTATATTTAATAGATCTTTGACAATCCTAAGTAAAACAAGAGGAAAAGACCTCCAGACCAAGTCCCATTAATTGACGATAATGATATTGCAGAAGGTATTCAATTTGTTATTGTTTATCATATTACTCTACTCTGTAGCATATTCTTGAGTTTTTTCAATTTTTTTGGCACACTAATCTTTATTGGTTAAAACTTAAAACACATAGGCCGGCACAAGGGTATGGAATCATTAGACTTTTGAACAGATTCTTTGAATGAGTTAGTGCCAAATGTATGAAGATAAATAGTATATTGTTTGGAGCAAACATTAGGGGTCCATTTGGTGAAGAAAAAGACCAAGATAGTGAAAGTCTCAAGAGATGGTGACTAATCATATGAAGTGTGTTTCACATTGTCAACGTGGACAACAAAGCAGTCTTCACAACCATCAATGGTCCATGAATTTATAGCAGTGATTACCTCCACAAAACCAGGCATTTGAAGCCAACAGATGTTTACATCAAGAGATGGTCCAGTCTAGCGTACATGTTTGAATTGCTTTCTAAGGTAGCAGATGAGTGCAGTAAAGATTAGTTAGGCATAGCCATATGAAGGTAAGGTCCAGTCTTCTCCACCAGGTTCCCCTACGCATTTAGGGTTTAGAGAATTCACCAAAAAGAGAGCAAGGGGTCAACCTCAAATTTATACTCGACCACAATTATTCAACTATTTACTGAGTAATAACTTTTGGATCGCCACTTATTCCATAAATAGATAGACGAGAAAATCTGTTGAGGATGGATCTCTAGAGAATGAAAAATGGTTACAACTCTTTTAAAGTGTCAACATATACTACTAATCCTAGAATATTTAATATCGTTCTGTCACCATAAACGAGAAATCAACGACAAACCTTACTAGTTCCTAATAAAGTTTCCTGTTACGATGCACTACTAGATAACTAAAAGATTCAAAGTAACTAAATCCTGATCGGTTCATTTTGAGAGGAGAAAAATTATGATATAGCAAGTGAATAGAATCCTCCATTACTTTTACAGAACAAATCCTTCACAGTGATGCGAACAATTGAGAACAAACTTACAGAAATATTTATAATAGGAACGAGGAAACAAGAACAACATCAAAACATTATACGAAACAACACTTTAAAAAATTCGACCAACCCTGCATTCTGCTTCCAGTGACCCTTGCATGGGTTAGAATATAACATTGATTCCTGGAAGAGAACCTCAACGACTTTCAGACTTTCAATGCTTCTTCACCTTCCCATCACCATCCAAAACGCCTAGTAACTTGAGATAATGAAGCTTTAAAGGACAGGTACACACTTGAATTCGACCTTCGTGCCAAAACACGAGCCAGTTACTGTCGATTGCTCTACAAGAAATAATCAGGTGTTCTCCGAGTTACATCAGGTTCCCCTCTCCTTGGAGCTGGCTCAAACTGCAACAGTTAAATCACAAGCCACTCCGTTAATTAACCCACATTGCACCAAAATATAGAGAAAATATCACCCTCAACAACTGATAATTCATTATGCCTCAGATTCTCAAGGATAATTAAATGTCAATAGGGTTGTCACACACATACGAAAGGAAGGAGAACAGGGAACCTGGATAAATGTATGCTCTCTACAATCATCAACTTCCAGAATGGATGCCATATTCCCACAACGATAACAATAATTTGGTGCACTGAAAATTGTGACAACTTTTTGTTCCTGTGATAGAAGTCAAATTCAATCATGACAACCCACTTCAACTAATAGTAATACAAGTGATAAATGAGTTAAATATTACTAAAAGTAAAAATTTACATGCGCCCAGTTGTATCCCTCCATAACCAACTGATGAGCTCTAGCTATTAGGTTTAAGTTGTTGGTATGATTGAATTGCTCTGATATGTCCTGGAATAGGTAGACAGTCCATGGTAACGATTAGATTAAATAAGAAACGGAAACAAAAACCTCCAATAAATAGATGAAGGTACCTGGCCAAATGTGTATCCCGCACCACGGGGGGAGATACCCCAACCACATCGATCATCAGGGTCAGACCATAAAAGATCACACATGGGACCTTCATGTGGAACTTCTTGAACACGGTCAAAATTTCTTATATTATCAAGGGTTTCAATAGAGGGGGATAGTCCACCATGCAGACAAAATATTTCTGATTCAACCTATTGATAAGATCATGCGTCAGAATCAACTTGAAAGCAAAATAATGCAACTGCATTGATTCAATTTATTCCTTCAACCTTCAACTTAAATTAAACAGAAAGCATAGTTCTCCATTCTTGTGTTACAATTATCATCTGACGTTAAAACTAATATGAGTTTCAACTCATGGTTCTTATTCATTATACTCCCATACAAATGTTGAGAAACCTCTACAGAAGACAACTAAAATTTTTGTTGCATAACACACAATGCATTTCCCAATGGTTCAAAGCATTGACAGATTTCAAATTGATAAGAAAGCATTTAATGTTGACCAAGAACATAATAAGCACATCTGAAATATTCTTCCTCCGCTCTTTATTTAAAGGCTAAATAAATTGTGGGTGTTGTCCCCAACCTATACCCTCTTTTGCACTTCTATTCCAACTTTGCTTCTTGGTATTCTTACCCTCAAACTCACATAAATTATCAGTCTCCGTCCCTATTGATGGTTTCCATCCAAAATGGCCGTTAAGTGAGCAAGAAAGACAAACACACCCTCAACTTGAAAATAAATACAAAAATAAAAATAAGCACAAGAAAAACTAATAAAAGTGGAAAAAGAAAAGAAATAAAAAGTATCATCTTCTCCAGAGACAATCCCCACCCCAGCACCACCCTGCCCCACCCCTACCCCAAGCACCACCCACCACCACAATGGATGTTTCAAAGCCATTCAGAAACCATAACGGATGTTTCAAGAAGGCTCTATCTTTGAATAAATTCTCCATTAAAAATCAAAGAAGAAACACTAAGTTTCAGCTCCAGAAAAGCATTCAGACACGATCAAACAAGAAAAAGAAATGGAGTTGAGAAGGAAAATTAAGAAAGCTAACTACTGATTTGTGAACTTCCAAAAATTTCAAGGTACAGATAGGCAGGCAGCAGGCTGATTTTGGAATTGCAAAAGAAAGAAAAAATGGAAAGGAACATGAACAGCGGAAACGGTGACAACAAAAAAACCAAAACAAATGGCATTAATGGTTGTTCAGGTGCACAGATGATAGGTTCAATGTTCAATGGAGATCTATATTTATAAAATTTGTGGTGGGTAGGCTGAGATATATTGTGCTTCTCCCATCAATTTAATTAAATAATACACTAACCCACAACCACATTATAATTAATAAATGGTTGTTTCGATGCCCAGGTGATTGGTTCGTTGTTCACTGCAAATGGATATAGTTCAATGAGCTTCAGAATGGGTTTTGTTGTTTGGAAGCTTTCTCCCGAAGCAATAGCAGATTATTTGAATTGGAGAAAGAGAAGGGCGGGGGATGATGGATTTGGCCATTATTGAAGGATACACATTTATCGTTGAATTCTCCTGATCTGATAATGATACTTCAACTTCGGCAATGGACGCCAACCTGTACAGTGGTACTTGGGGGCTTGGGGCGGCAGTGGAGAACTGCTGGAAGTGTGCATTTGTGGTGGGGAGAACGAAGGGAAGGGTGAGGGAGATGAAGTTTAATTTTTTTTTTTTTCTATTTATCGGTTTTTTTCTTATTTGAGTTGAAGGGTAATTTCGTCTTTCTACACTTAGCAGTCATTTTGGATGGAAACCGTGGACACTAATTTATGAAAGGTTGAGGGTAAGAATGCCAAGAAATATAGGTTGGGGATAGAAGTGCAAAAGGTGATACTATAGGTTGGGGACGGCAGTAGCAATTTAGCCTCATTTAAAGAGCATGATTTACACTTTAGTCAACCAATATAGCAAATTGCATGTGATGTTGTTCACAGGAATGTAGATGGTAATAATCAGCAATTAACTTTTCACTGATATTATAAACGTGCAAGGAAAATTAATTTGTTTGAAAACCAAATACATCAACACGTGAAATGACAACTACGAGAAGATTTTACTAACCAATGCAGTCAAAGGGAAGTAGTCAAACAAGTCCGTGAAAATCTTCCAAACATTAGCATTTCCATACCTATCCATCAAAACAGAAAATTTCAATTTATTAATGACAAAATGCCAAGAAAAAGGCAGGAACAACTCCATGTAAAGAACAACTCTTTAGTGCCTAGAAGATCATGGTATCAAAAATTGCATTTAGAAACTCAGTATGCAATGTTACATAATCTAAGAATTATGCATGTAGCATCCCAATCAGGGAATGGTAACTTAGGTAAAATTCCAAGTCAAAATTGTATATCAAGTGGTCAAACCTGCAGTCTAACAGATAATCACCCCTTTAAGCAAAACCACACGAGCCGCATGTGCTTGTGTGTGGGCGTGATCGTGAGCAATTGCTCCTGATTACTCTCCAAGCCATTTAAACCTACCTAGACCTAGAGTACTGGCATGGCTTGCAACCATGATCTGTGTGGTGTGGCCCACATCCAAGAGCTTTGTCCATTACGTATTATTGTCCAGCTGTGCACTCTATCTGACACCAAATATAATTTCACACACTTCCCTATCAGCTATCATCTTCACCTTTCCGAAAATCCGCTTTTCCTTGATAACATGCAAGTGCATCTTATAACTAAGTTGACATCTAGGATATTTTACAAAAGCCAGATTTCATCAATTTATGAATCTATGCTACAAACATGCAAATATATGTTTAACCTGGGGTATATATATCATGGTGATGTTATTAAGAATATCGTAACATTGAGAATTTTTTAACATTCAGTCTCCACACTTTCAGCCACTAGGGCTAGTAAAATTTGTGACTTGGATTTTAATATCCCAGGTCTTGTTCAGACTGACAAGTCATGAAGATGAAATGACATTTTACCCACAGGAGAACTGCTACAATATTCCCTCTACAACTAATTTTTTTTGTCAAAAACAAAAGTATTATGCATAGGTTTTGCTTCTTTATTGCATAATGTTTTCAGTTAGCTGCACAGGAACATCAAAGGAAGATTAACAATGACCATCATCTGACAACCTTAATAGATAGTATTTTAGTGATTATGAAACACGAAACACCAATTTAATTTGTCCTCTGTAAATTATCAGAAGAAAGGGAGGGGGGGATACAGTGCAATTAATTTCAAAGAAAATTTCAGTAGTCTGATGGTAAAATATAAATCTAGTTGAAATAAAAAATCAGACGGGACATCAAGAACTCACTTCCGCAGGCATTCGTCATAAAATCCATAGACCTGTGTAATCTGCAAACAGCAAGAGAAACTAATAATTAGTTTTTGCATTCAAAAAAGAATAGCTCGAGCCATTCATTCAGATAAACAGGGAAAAAAAAGTTAAAGAAATAAAATGTCAAGAGTCATGGCAAGGTGAAAACAATGTTTAAAAGGCTCAATTGGGCACTGAGGCATTTCACCTATTTGAGGGGAGGTGCAAGCCCCAAGGCATTCTGAGGCACAAGTGTCAAGAGAAGCTAATAAAATAATTCGAAAGAACACAAAAATATGCTCAAAATAAAACATAAACCATCTTAAATCATAACAAAACAAATTAACAAAACGGGGAAAAAAAGAGAGAGAAAACAAGAAAAACTGTACAACTTTCTAGGTGTCAGAAAAAATAACCCAATAAGCTGAGGCCAATAACCAAAAGCCTAAAGCCTAAAAAAGGCCAGACAAACGAGTCACGCCTTAGCCGCCCGAGGCTTATGCCTCAGTAAATCAGGACTGAAGCCATGGAGAAATGGCACGCAGGGCTCAAGTTTTAAGGCGTTTAATGAAAGTGTCATGTGAGGTGCGCCTCAAGGCACAAAGCCTTGAACAACTATTTTAAAGAATGAGTACAAATATTGATTCCTTCAATCATCCAGTTCCAAGGTTCCCCAACAACAGAGGCAAACACAACAAAATTCGATGGATTGATGATGTAACAAATAACACCAGACCGAGTACAGAGTAACAGTCTAATAAATAACAGCTAACCAATGCTAAAATAAACATTTGGGCCCTGCTTAAGCTCGATGAACCCCTCACTTCTGACTTCAAATTCATGCAAAAAGATCTGGCTGTCATTTACCAAACAACCCCCAAAAGCAAGCTCAAATCTAATTTGAAAAAAAAAAAATACAGGTTTAAACAAGTTTAAGCAGTTACATGCCCAGCACAAAAAATTTCAAGAAATTCAACGTGTTAAATTATAATTGCAGTTATCATAACCACATACAAATGTGGAGGTAAACCTCAAAATCAACTAAGAAGAGAATGAGAACCATGCAGCTATCACATATTATCATGCATTAGGTAGGAGATAAGCTGTAGAAGCGACTAATTTCAATCACATCAGTTTTAGCAATAATAAGTCATGACATATCATCATTCTTCATTTCATCACTATGATATCAAGATGAAAAATTGTCACCATACCCCCAAAAAAGTTTTTCACTGGCATCAAAAAGGGCTTAAGAAGTAAATGGATACCTGTCTACTTTCATGATTTCCCCTAAGAATAGTAATCCGTTGAGGATAGCGCACTTTCAGAGCCACTAGAAGCTGCATAAATAAGCGTATTAGTCAGCTCCACTATGTCACAGATGAATTCATCACTAAAATGCACACTAATCAGGCTCTCATATCATCTAACATATCAGAGAGATGATAAAGAAAATACAAAAAGAAAAGAGTGAAAATTAAGACGAAAAGAGCTATGTAATAATTGTAACCTGAATTATAAAAGGAAAGTTGTGGTGGTGCAATATACATTTATTGTTTAGCTTCTACTTACAGTGACAGTTTCGACTGAATAATACCCACGATCTACATAGTCTCCCATAAATAGATAATTTGTATCTGGACACTGTCAATAAGACGATTGAACTGCATTAGAATGCTGAAGTGCAAGCCTACCACGTAGGCACGTCTAAACATAAATTCACTAAAGTAACAGCTAGATGTGAAGACAATGAACTCAACAGAGTTGACACTTCAATGAATTAGATAATCTAAAAGAAGATGCTCTATGCACTCAGCGATGAAAATATTCCCATAACCATTAGTATCTTGGCTTACAGTAAGGAACCAGAACTACAACAATAAAATGACCAAACATAAATAGAGGTCCCCATCTTGCTGAGATCTTATTTTTGCATTGTATTCAGGGATAATGCCCTGCTTCGGTATTTATCTCCAATAAATTCACAAAGAAGGGACTGAAAGGGGCCTGGGAGGGATGAAGACAAATTGGGAGAAATTTTACAAGAGAAACAAATTTAAATCAATGGAGTTAAGGTCAGAGCAACTTCAAATTTCAGTACTACCATTTGCCAAATTTCTTCCATCTTACGATCCTAACTCTACTTATAAACAAAGAACGTATAATAATTGACGGGTGCAAGTATGAATATGTTGGATTGATTGAATATCCAAGCTTGAAGATACTTCAACATGACACGATGCCCACCTCTTTTTAGTATTTTCTTTGTTTATGAGGTAACATGAGTTTCATAAATACAAAATAGTGTTAAAGGTGGAGTACACAAAATTCTAGTATTCAACAATAAAAAATTGAAGTGGTTAAATTTCTGATTTTGTCCAATCAATTTTAATAGGATCTCTGCTCATTTAGTTACGACAGCACGTATAGGTTGCTGCCTATGGAAAGAGAAATTACAAATTGCAAAACAACGGGTGAGAAAGGAGTCATTCTCGTGTTATAAACCCGATTTCCGTCAGCAAATAAACAACACAAAAATAGAATCATAAAATAGGAAAGTGCAGTATACCTAGCAGCAAATCTTTGTATTTCTATGAAAGATGTGAAAGTTCAACAAAAAACTAAGTTAACATTTAAAAGAATACGACAAACAATGACAGCATGTTTATAGCTTGTCACACTTCAACCTGTTATCGACTTATCGTATCACAAGACAACCTCCTTCCTCAAAGCATCCTTTGATCGGTCTCAAAGATTCACTTTCCCCCTAGCTCAAGACAAAAAGAAAAAGGAAATGTCATAGGCTACAAAAAGATACCTTCCCCCCAATGCGGAAAAGTTCAGCAAGATCGTGAAATTGCCCGTGAATATCACCACAAATTGTCACGGGGCTTTTGACAGGCTGCATGGCAGGAGCAAAGAAATCAATTAAGCATATCATATTACACACGAGTTCCCACATGCACTACAGAAAAACAACAAATCACAAAATGACAATTTGAAATGCATAATCATGAAATAGTAGACTACTATCACTTCGTAATTATGTGCAATATTCAATGATGCTCTTAGTAATTTAAAATTTCAAATAGTCACAATATTTCAAGAAGTATAATTTATAAGTAACATATTTAGATGAGCACGCGCAAGGCATTGAACACTGCTAATTTTTAAAATTTCTGTTTAACTAATATAATTCAGATCCAGGGGCCTGTACAAAACATACTATATCTTGCAAGTGACAAGTTTCTTCCCTAACAACCATGAAAGATGCCAAGAAGCAAAGACTGTGAAATCCAAAATGAAAACAAGCCGTCAAAAATTCAACTTAAGACTTATCTGCTTTTCATATTTGCACTGACTTCTTCAAAATGTAGGAGGCAGTAGAAAGAGTAAAATGGCAAAATCATTTTCCTTCAACAACCATGTCACGTAAAGGAGTACAGCAGATTTGATTTTCTTTCCAGTCTATTTTATTTCCCAAATCACTTTTACTGAAAGATTTAGTTCTGATCTAAAGTAAAAAATCCAACAGAACCCAGAGTGAGCATGTGTCACATTTCAATGGAACTAATTGATTTTCCTCCATGATAATCATCACCCATAGTAATGTGGGAAGATGAGCAAAAAATTCTTTCAGCTTTGGAAGAAAGTATTACAAAGAAAGGTTATTATGGTAGAACTCAAAGTGTTATAAGTTTCTAGTAACTTCTAGAAAGCTAGGAAAAGCTAGCCACTGTGAAGTTTTGGCCTACTCTTGTTGATAATGTATGAAACGCTCAAAAAAATTAACATATTGTCCCAAAATATTATGTGAAAATTAGACCATATACCTCTTTTTCTTCATAAAGTCGCAATATACCCTCTCTTCTAATTTTTTAATTTTTACCCTACATCTCTATAACACTTTTTGAAAAATACTTATTTTTTCTACTGTATAAATTTTTTAAAAATAATTATTTATCATTCCAAACACAAATAACAAGAAATTAATATCTATTTCTTTCTCTTCAATCTTTCAATCCCTTACACCATGGACCACCGCCTCCACCACCACCACCACCACCATCGACACCACACACCGTCACCACCATTGGCGCCATTGCAGATTTAAAAAGCTACCATTGTTTTCATCTTTACTGCCACCGCGACGACATCACCATCATTTTCAAATCTACGCCCAGATTTACTAACCGCCACCATCAACATCTTAGAATTATTAAGGTGCTGGAAATTCCCACGCCTGGTTAATTAGGAACCAAATTTTCAAGCGCTTAATTAATTAAGTCGGAGACGCTGGTTTACCATCAAATTCAATACTCTTTGGATTTATGGCGACGATGTGTCGATCTAACGGTAAATTTTCTAATTTATTTTCATTTCTTCAACTTGGATTTCTTGATTGATTTGCGCGTCATTTCTTTATGTTGAAATACTTGTTCTATAAGTTTAAACTTATTTTCACAGCCAATAAGTTTTTGTGGTGGTTATCATGATTTTTCCGATAAGTTTTAGTAGATTTTCGTGGTGTATTGGCCGAGTGATGGTGGATACTGTGATGACGATGGTGATGGAAAAAATTTCAATGGCTGAGTGACGGTGGATTTTTGGTGTTGTTGGGTTATGACCAAGTAACATATGGTAACACACATTACTTGTGTAAAATGTTGATTTTTTAATAGAAAGTAACATATGACAACACACATGTAAGACATTGATTTTTTAATAAAAATTAAAATATGCTAACACAATGTGTTACCCATGTAAACATTGATTTTTTAATAAAAAGTAACATAATGTGTTAATAAAAAAGTAACATAAGGTGTTACCCGTATAAAACGTTGATTTTTTGATAAACAGTAATGCCCGTGTGGAAATATTGTTTTCAAATGAATAATTGAAATATTGGTTTTAAATGAAAATGGAGTATTTTTTAAAAAATTATAAAATGAGGTAAATTGTAAAATGTTGATTTTCAATGAAAATGGGGTGGTTTTCAAAAAATTGAAAAAGATGGTATTTTTCAATTTTTCAAAAAAAAAAAAGGTAAAGTGTCAAAATTGCCCAAATATTATTATGAAACAAAGAAATAAAAATGCATACCTGTACATTACTTTCCTCCATTAGTATCTCTTTAGCCTTCTCACATAGAGTTCTAACCTGCATCCACAAATGACAAATATGATCAATTCTACAGTTGCCACTTTTAGTTTCAATAACCAACATCAATAAAGCAATAAACAACAGATCAATCTACATGGTTCCTTGTTTGTCATAATTAAGGACAATGTCCAAGTTATTCCTTCTCCATTAAAAAAGGCCAAACATCTGAGCACGGAGTGCATAGGAGAGGAAAATGTGGGGTTAGTGAAAGATTGCAACTTCTTAAAGAAGAATTTTTGGATTTCAACACATCATGGAAATATCTACCTTAGTAAAGCCATCGGAAATCTCAGCTCATCAAATTTCATGCATGAAAAATACAACATTCATTGTGACAAATCATTTCCTTCAGGTAAAATGAAGATGCACAATTTTGAGAAGAATTTAGTGCCTTCTCTAAATGATAAAAGAATACGTAGCATGAATTATAAGCTATTTTATAGCTCCATTCCTCAAAGTCATATATAAGAAAATGAACACTGTGGTTGAGCAACTAACTATATATGGATTGTGAACAACTAATTAATGGAGACACTAAATAAACCACACGCAATTCCCATGTAGACAAGTTTTCTTTGTAGTCCTTCGACAGCTCTCCCTAAACCATTATGTTCGTTCGTGTAAATACAACTTATGTCTAATGCCAATAAGTGTTAATCATGGATTAAAACATTGTTAGTACTCCAACTTATAGCATTGACTCAGTGCTTATTTGTCATAGCTTAAATTATAATTTAAGTTAGTCAAATTGGTTAAACATAATTTTTATCCATACATTTCGTAGGACCCACAACCTACTACTCACTCATTATCCACACATTTCATAAGATCCACAACTTATAAGCACTTAAAAAATAATTTCAACACCGCCAAACATGCGGTCAATTTGGGCAATGAAATTTTATTTCTAAGTTAGTCACTAAACTTTCATTTTTGTTTCAATTTATGCACTTTGTCCTACTGAATTAACAAAAAACGATGAAGTGGGGTGGAAATTCTTTTAGTGCATTAATTTTTTTCCAACTAGGAAGAAACTTGTATTGTTGGACAAGTCTGTGCTTTCCAAATGCACTTTAAGAAACAAAAAAGTAAAAGAGGAAAGAAAAAAAGAAAAGGACAACTAGTCCAACAAAACATGTTTTTGCCTAGTCAGAAGTAAAAATGAACAATTTTCCAAGCCGCATCATCATTTCTATTAATTCAGCAGATGGAGTGTTTAAATTGAAACAAAAAATGGAAGTTCAGTGACTAACTTAGGATTAAAAAAGCTCAGTTACTAAAATGAGACAATGATATTGTTGGGTGACTAACGGTGTTTTTATATCACTAAACATACATCTATATTTGAAGTCTATCAATAACTATTTTTTATTAGAACACGTCAAGATTTTTTTGTCCTGTAGAAACTATTCTTATAACATTGTTGTCCCCTTTACAGTTGAAGATCCTCTTGCATGAAACAGCTTTGAGGTAGGCAATTTCACAATGGTGGCCACATTTGAACCAAGTTGTGCCTTCATGTGATTAAAAGAGTAACCTTTATGGATTATTTTTGCAATAGCTGATGTCTTCTGTCCAATAGCTTTTTTTGGATGTACAATAAATGCATGGTTTCAGCAAATAGCAAGGATCACCAAGTCAGCAAAATTAAATTTCACTCAAAATGCTTGAATTCTAACATGCCACACCACGTGCAACAAATTAAAAATCTACATTAAATTTGACAAGATGTTCTTTTCCCTCCCTCCCCCCAACCAACTATCATAGAATTTGGAAGAGCCAGTCCACAAAAAGCTAGTCAATGTGGATGGAGAACTCAAGCCCATATAAATCACACAAATGAAGCCCATACTTCCGATGTGGGATTCAAATTCTCATAAATTCCACTAGAAATCATGACAAATCACAACGCTTCCGACTCGGCGTCCATGTCGAAGAGGTGCCCATACACCCTAAGTGGTAACCGAGACTTGAAGACAAGGTGCCTTCTCTGACACCAATGTCATGAAATTTGAAAAAGCCAGCCCACAAAAACTAGCCAATGTGGTTGGAGAACCCAAGCCCATATAAACCATACAAAAAAAGCCTCATACTTCCGATGTAGGATTCAAATTCATGTAAATCCCACTAGAAATCATGACACCAACCTCCCTCTTTCTCTTTCCTTACTCTAGTGTTCTCCTCTGGGTTCTGTATTCCATGGACAAATCAAACTAGTCTATTCACCAACAAAAATGATGAATCCTACTACACTGTCCGAAAACACGTGGAAAAGAATATTTTCCAATTCCCATTTGCAGGGCACAAATGCCTGACCTTTTCATCATCTCACTTTTAAGTCATTACATAAACATTTCAAAAAAAAAATGCATCATTCAGGACAATAGTACCTTTAGCGAATGTAACCAAATTCATCTGGACACTCTCTAAAAACTTTACCCACCATCTAAAACTATAAAAAAATCAATACCATCATACACAAAAAGCAACAAGTGTCGCACATTTCTTCTTCGTATCGTTAAATCTCCTACATCTATCAGATCCATAAAAATGTAAGAGAGAAAAATTAAAATAACTTGTAAAAGAGGTAAAAGGAGTTAAAACCTCGGGCTCCGACAAGGGTTTGCACTGCATAAGCTGAGCAATCTGCTCGTCCAAATTCCCATGTGTGTTCGCTGCCACCAGATCCGCACTCATCTTGCTTAATTTGCAATTTTATATCAGATCCACCTTACTTCGTTACGACGTTGTTCAACTGTGCTGGAAAAAAGGCTTCGGGAGCAATTCCTTAACCCTATCCCCAGTTTCAGGCCACGGGCACTTTGGAAAACAGGAGGGATAGATGTGTGAGAGTTTCGTTTGTGTGGAGAGAGAGAGAGAGAGAGGTGCGAGCTGAAAATTTTCGATCTGGTTATTCGACTCGGGAATTTTTTTAAAAGGGCTTGTTTTGAAGGGAACGATATTGGCTTAATTTATATAAAATATTTGTTTTATTTTTCACAATGAAATTGTCGCAGCTACTCACGATCAGATCTTTACTCAAGGAAAAAATTAGGTCTATTTTTACCATTTTTGCTAAGAATCAATATCTCTTTGAGTATCTCATTCTCTAACTATATTTCTCTTCGTCATTCATTACCAGTCACAACATCTATCAATATTTATTTTTCTATTTTCAAAGCATATATATAACTAGTATACCGCTTTATTGATGGTGGGATCCGATCGTAGACTCAATAGATAAAAAAAAAGAATGAGATAGATTTGAGGAGGAAGAATAGAGAATAAGATGAATTTGTGGAGATGATTTGAAAAGATGAAAATTGAGAAATTGAGTAATATGAAAACAGACGTATGTAATGATTGTAAGCTTAGTAGAGGAAAAAACTCCCTACAATCGTAAATATACTAAACCTAGTCCGTTATTTTTATAAGCGATAGAGATATACTCATATGATTCGTGTGATCTTATGTGAATTTATTAGTGTTTAATGCATTTTTATTTATTCCAGTTCACATAAAAATACAGTGAATTAGTGTTTAAAATTAGTTTTTATTTGTTCCAGAGAAAATTCAAATAAAATAGAGAAATTTGATTTATTGCATGATCATATACTGTTAGTTTAAAAAGTAAAATTAAATAAGACTAGTATACCGCTTTCTTGCGGTAGGATCCGATCATATGCTATATTATGATGATGGATTGATGTGGTGAACAGATTTTTGAGATGATCAGTGGAGGGAGATGGATTGAAAAAATGAGCAGATTTTGAAAATGATCGGTTGAGGGAGATGATTGAAGCGACCAATAAATTTTGGAGGAGATGATTTTGTGATGGGAGAAATTGAAGACGTAGTGACACATTTTTTCTTCCTGTAGCAGAGAAAACTCTCTATGGTCGTAATAAACTACGGTGAAATCGAGAAATTCTAACATCTCACTTTCATTAATTTCAACCGACAGTTTTAATTATTTTCATTAATTTTTAGTTAAAATCACAAACAAACTTTCTTATTATTTTAGCATCAGTTCAAATAATTAGTTATGGGTAACTACGTTAATAATTAATAACTCGGTTTTCATGAGATTGACATTTTCTATTCACTATTATATTACTTGTCGTGATTTCGTACTCTTGTGATATTTACGATCATACATTGCTAAGCGTTTGCAAGTAATACCTATCAAGATCAACTTTTCTTTGGGATTTTATTTTATTTACAATCAAGTCAGGTGTGACTCAATTAAAATTGATAAAATAAATCAACAATTATCAGCTGGACAATGTTGAAAAAAAAAACCTCACCAAACGCAGTGAAAATTGGAAAACGAAAAACGAGCTAGGGAAAAAAAACAAATTAACTATAGGTTGATACCAAAAAGAAAAATCAATTAACTTAAAAAATTTTACAATACATGCACACACATGTCGCCTCTTCTTTAATTTTCTTACATTCTCTATCTAAACTCACGTATTGGCTGCGACAACTCTTCAGCCGGAACATCTCTTTACCTAAATTGAATTGAATTGAATTCATGTCGTGATTGGTCCCTAAACTTAATAATTTTATTTATTAATGAATGCACGCTAAAAAAAAAAAAAAAAAAAAAAAAAACCTATTTGGAAATGAGCCATACTACATTGACTTCTCACAGATTAAATTTTTGGCTAATGAAAAATTAAATCATAGAAACAAACAAAACTATATAAATTCTCAACAAGGAGGAACTTGACCTCTGAGTCAATCAATTCAATTCTAGCACAAAAATCAGTTTTGCGCGATAAATTAAGTCTGTTTTTCATGAGAAATTAAATGGGTTTTACGATAAACACAAATTAAGTGAAATATATAGCGAAAACAACAATCAAGAAGAAGAGGAAGAATGTTAAAATTGAATTCTTAAATGGGTTTTGCACGAGAAAGAATATTTCTGATTACTGATCTAAGAAGAATATTTCTAATTACTGATCTAAGAAATTTTCATAATCTTTCTGTATTTGGAATAAACTTAGACAAAAAGTAAATGATTAATAAAAAAGATAGAAAGAAAACTTACAAAAATAGAAATACGTCGCCTGAGAGATTCGAACTCTCGCGGGGAAACCCCATGTACTTAGCAGGCACACGCCTTAACCACTCGGCCAAAGCGACCCATGTTTAGACTGCAGTATTATTTTATTTTATCTGTTCTGCTATTCCAGCAACACTAACAAGTAATTTCTTCTTCATGGATTCCCTTCAAGAAATCATCATCCCCAAAGAGGCAAAGAGTTTCTTGAAATTCCAGATTCCTCTTCCCGGTCTGCAATGACACGTTAATTGAAAATGATTTTATGCAACGATTGGTATTTTAGATTTACACCCAATTTAGTTGGTTAGAAAACAAAGAAAAACGAAAATGATAACTAAAATCATGTTGATATTAGTATTAATACTCCTTTTTTTTACTCATATAAACCATTAATACGTTGTTGAAATAATGCTCAAGAAAATTCTTTTGTAGAAGCCAAAGAGAGTTCATTTGACTTTGTTCTAAGTGAGTTATTGCAAAGAACATAACTTCATGTTGTTTATTTAAAAACCCATTTGATTACTTTGACCACATTTTGGAAATAAGGAGGCAATTGAGAAAGAACGTGACAGGGTGTGAGTAATTTGATTTCTGGATTATCTTCTTTGCATTTTCTTTAAACTTCATATGGATTGTGAAATTGTATTTATAGTTATACATGTATATGTTGACGTAGGGATAGCAAAATATCCTAACGTCAACCCGTTTTGTCCTGTTAGATAATGGATCAGGAACGGGGATTATGATATCCACTCCGATTTTTTTTATTTTTTTTTATGTTTTAAAATTTAGATAGTATATTTAAAATAAAGTATAATTAATTAATTAAACATGATGGTATATATAAATTTTTTAATTCATGTCCTACATCCTAAAAAAATTCTAACGAGACGGAGATGGTAATAGTCACCGGGACCGTTGCCATTCCTATGTTGATGTACGATTTAGGACTATAAAGATGAGATGAATAGAGATTATTTTGTTGACATTTCAAAATGAAACAACGTTGTGGTAAGGTATGGTAATATGTTTTTTATATCGATAGACCGAGGAAAGTTTAAGTTCTTTTAAGAGGTCTGTAACCAAATTCCTTCTTAACTACTTCAATAATAGTTACATACTCAATCTCAATACTGAAAAGTGTTGCTATTGATTTTAGTTGGGACTTCCAACTTATGCAACTATCCCCAAATGAAAACTAATAAATTTATATTTGATAAAGATTTTTATAGATTATAAACAATGAATCTACGGAATGTGTGGATAAAAAGTAGATAAAAGTTGTAGATCCTACGAAATGTGTGGATAAAATAATGTTATAAGCACTGGCAAACATACTTTAAGGTAGTGTTGATTTTTTGTTGGGGAAAGTCCATTTCTATCTTTCAAATTTATCTTTTGGACATTGATCAGTAGAAGAGCATGAAATATGTTCCTAATGGTAGACTTACTGACTTAGATTGTTTCAAACCAAACTTTTCAACAACTTTATTCAAATAAGTAGTTTGATTTAGAGTCAAAACAGAATCTCTTCTATTTCTATTTATCACCATTCCTAATATTTTTCTTGCTTCTCCTAGGTATTTCATTTCAAATGTCTTCATAAAGAAGATGTCTAACTTTGTTAATTTATTGCTTACTTTTACTAGATAAAAATACATTCTTTAAATAAAGTATAAGATGTATAGTTAGCACTCCCTAGGTTTATAAATTACAGACATTTGTTATGTTTACTTCTCTACAATCCCGCTTTAATGATATAAGAGTCAAATGGCGAGGGAATCACAAATGGACTTATGACTTAGAGGTTGATATTGGAAAAAGAAACATACACAAGTCTTTTCATTCTCATATAGGGGCAGATCCATTTTCACTCAAATCTATCTGATATTCAATCCATCTTTGTCCAGCTAGTTCATAATAGAATATTAGACCAAGGATACACAATCGAATTGGTTTTGGAGATTGCTTAATTCCATAGAGTGACTTATGCAATAAACATACCAATTCTTCTTTTGCTTTTAAAATAAAACCTTTTATTGACACATGTAAATGAGTTCATCTAACTCACCATGTAAAAAACACGTCTTTACATCAAGTTGTTCTAAATTTAAGCCATTTTGAGCTACTAATGCTAAGACAAGTCTTATAGTTTTAAACTTAAATCACATGTGAAAATGTACACATCAATGTAATCTATACCTCTTTTTGTGTAAAAATATTGTCTACAAGCTTGACTTTATACACCGTGGCATTATCTATGGATCCACTCTCCTTATCTTATACACCTATTTACATTGTACTATTTCTGATCTTTAGGCTTTGAAACTGATGTCCAAGTTCCGTTATGTTGTGTTACGAGTGACAATATTAATAGATTCTATAGAATAAAAGCAAGAAAGATAAATACACAGATTTACGTGATTCGACAGAAAATCTATTCCACGAGAGCGAAGCGATTGCATTGAATTATATGAAAACTAGGGTTACAACTTATATATATAGATATACTAAACCTAATCCGTTTAGAATACTAGGGAAGTCCTAGTCCATTTAGGGTATTATGAATATTCCAAAAATACCCTTGTACCATACCACCAACATATTAAACATCAATGGCAAACTAACAGTAAATTACAAGTTTCAAAGGCCGATAATGTTGTTTTGCTCGTTCCGTTTGGTGCGCTCCACTCCTGCATCGGCCTATCTTTCCGTATATATGTGTTCCACTTGATATGAGCCACATACTCCAACACTTTCTTATAAAGTGGGCCATCTCTTCCATTGAAGGTCCTTTTATTGCTTCACTTAAGGTTTTAGGTTCCTAAATTCTGAACCCTTGGCCTGCTATAAAGGCCAAATCAGTTAAATTTACATATGCATATTTTAATTTTGGTATGATTTGCCTTTTAATTATGTTTCTTGCTAACTAATAATTGTGTTGATTTTCTCTTTCAATTATATGTTCAGCTCTTTCTTCTTCGATTTCTTTTATAATTGTTTCAATTTCGACAGATTCTTGTTCATTTCTTGTTTCACTTTTATTTCGAGAACTTACTGATTAATTATAATTCTCTTCTTCTTATGAAATTACTATCTTAGGACTAATGAGCTTCACCTCGATTTCTCATTTGTAGCTTTTACTAAATTAGTTTGATTTTTAGATTGAATAACAAAAGTTCATTCTTCGAGCATGACATTCACTCTTCATTAAATGTTTTATCTCTACTATTAATTATTTTAATGCTTATGTTTTCTCTAACCAATAATTCGTAATATTTTACACTTTCAAGATATCCTAACATTACACGCTCCAAGGCTCTAGAACCAATTTTCCATGTGCATATACTGCACGTCCAAACACCCTTGGGTGACTAAGTGAAGCTTTGTTGACCATAATTCTTCAGGTTTACCCAAGAAGCCTTTTGACAACCCTAAACTCAACAACATAGTGTTGGAAATTGGTTTAAAATTCGAGAAATTAACTAAGTGACTTTATGTCAACTTAGCCAAAATATACAAACTCGACCCAATCCGTTTAGTCAAATTAGTTTGCCACTTCGCCACCGGAAAAACGGAATTGACCCGGTCGGTCGCGAAGTCGAAGGCGGCGCCACCGTGGGCTCTGCCCTACGGAAAAATTCGAATTATCTCGTATATTTAAAGGGTGTATTTGGCATCTCGAAACCAATATCGAATGAATGAGAAATTACGAAGAAAATGACAATTTTGGGTCAAAGTTTTGACCATGCGATCGCATGGATTTTTCCACCTGCGATCACAATCGCCTAAATTTTAAGCGAGCGTTTTGGATCCTTCCATGCGATCGCGGAGACAAAGCCTTGCGATCGCATGGTTAAATTGGATCAAGTTACATTACGAATTTTGTACATTGCGATCGCAGCTTGGTTAAACCATGCGATCGTATAGGTTTGCGTGAACAGACATATCCTTTTGAAGTGTTGCACGATTTGGTTCAATACCTTTTCGTTTTCAACTGATCTTCAGCGTTAAATAGGACCTTTGGACGTCCATATTTACAGAGAATTGATACAAAAACATATATGCATAACAATCCACTCATATTTCATTTTTTTTGAACCAAAATTATTGCATTTAGTTGCATAAAATACTGGTTTCAATTTCACTTAATTCTTTGGAGTACAAAAGCCAGTTTTGGTTCGTTGTACTTGTGTTTTGAAGTGCTTCAAACACAAATAAGAAGTCGTTGTATCTTGGGAGTTGATTGCCATAACCGTAAGCATCGTTGCTGGGCAAATTCGACTTAGAGGACAAAAGTTCAACTCTTACTCGACTATTATTTCTTTCATTTTTTGGTTTACGTTTTTATTACTTTGGATCATTTACACAGAAATCAACCAACACATACACCTTATATTATTTAGGATAATCTATTCATTTCCTCAACAACATCAACAACACTATTTTGCTGAGAGAAGAATCTAACAGTTTTATGTCTTTAAATTTCCTTTTTAGCACAAAAGTTGTCAAATTATTGGTTCCATAATTCAAAGTCATTATCGGTCCTTAATATTTAAATTTTTCTGTTTAGGTGTTTCATCACATTCGTCCACCCGACACCATCTTAAGTGCAAGCACTGGCCAATTCACATTTTGGAATCACACTTTCAATTCTTGATCCCAATTTCTGAAAAGATTGATTGATACATGTAAAAGGAGAATCTAACAAAGGGAGTTAACAACTAATAGACATGGATATAACTTAATCCCTATTTATTAAAAGAGTGAATTGAGTGTGGTCATTATTCATATGAACGTGTGTCCAACTATTATTCCTTTTTTTTTAAACTTTTCTTATTTTCTTTCTTTTCTTTCCTTTTCATTTTTTTTCAATTGTAGATTTTTTCAGCCCATTTTTTTTTTCAACGTTTCGTCATTTTTCTCGTCTTTCTTTAGTAGTATTGTTCGTCTTCCTTCCAACTTTAGTCATGCCTTTCGAAAAACTATCCAAAATTTTTGTAAATGTTTTATTATTTTCGATACTCAATCAAATATTTGTTTGTTTTCTCCAAATAGAATTTATCCAAATTCCTAATAACTTAAACTATTGAAACAAAATTCGGTCCCACCCCACCCCACCCCACCCACCCACCCCACACCCACATTAGGCTATAGGTTCGACCTCTTAAAAGCGGGAGACATAGTAACATATATCAAGACCTCTTTGAACTTTAAAATCACTTGCAATCGAAACAATTTTCCTTCAATTATATACTTATATTAAGTTAGCAACATAGTGATCAAGACTACAAAATGCATAGTTTTAATTTATTTTTACATCGATTCTTGAATCAAATTACAATTAAATACAAGAAAATTTATCTACAAGCACAAAATATTGCACTATACAAGAAATAAGAGAGAGAATATTACTCTCAAGATAGATAGTTACAATAGTAAATAAAGAAAATATATTCATAAGTACAACATTGTTCAATATTCCAAGAAAATAAAATCACTAATTAACAACTTATGCTAATCTATAATAAGCATTTAAAATCACTAATTAACAACTTATGCTAATATATAATAAGTATTTTTACTACTTATTACCACAAGTTCACAAGAAATCTTATGCATATCTTTATGACACTCGTGTGATTTAAACTTTTTTAATGTTTGATAAATTAGAATAAATTAAATTAAATTAAAAATTAAAATAATTTACAAAGTCGGGTCATAACGAGGAGAAATATGAATAAGTTTAAACTTTAAAGTAACAAAATAATCTTGTGAGATCATAACCAATATCGAATGAATGAGAAATTACGGAAAATGACAATTTTGGGTCAAAGTTTTGACCATGCGATCGCATGGATTTTTCCACCGCGATCACAATCGCTAAATTTTAAGCGAGTAACGTTTTGGATCCTTCCATGCGATCGCAGGAGACAAAGCCTTGCGATCGCATGGTTAAATTGGATCAAGTTACGTCGAATTTTGTACATTGCGATCGCGACTTGGTTAAACCATGCGATCGTGATAGGTTTGCGTGAATGACATATCCTTTTGAAGTGTTGACGATTTGGTTCAATACCTTTTCGCTTTCAACTCGATCTTGGCGTTAAATAGGACCTTTGGACGTCCATATTCTGAGAGAATTGATACAAAAACATATATGCATAACAATCCACTCATTTTCATTTTTTTTTGAACCAAAATTATTGCATTTAGTTGCATAAAATCTTGGTTTCAATTTCACTTAATTCTTTGGAGTACAAAAGCCGTTTTGGTTCGTTGTACTTTGTGTTTTGAAGTGCTTCAAACACAAATAAGAATCGTCATGTATCTTGGGAGTTGATTGCCATAACCGTAAGCATCGTTGCGGGGCAAATTCGACTTAAGGACAAAGAGTTCAACTCTTACCTCGACTATTATTTCTTTCATTTTCGGTTTCTGGTTTTTATTACTTTGGATCATTTACACAGAAATCAACCAACACATACACCTTATATTATTTAGGATAATCTATTCATTTCCTCAACAACATCAACAACACTATTTTGCTGAGAGAAGAATCTAACAGTTTTATGTCTTTAAATTTCCTTTTTAGCACAAAAGTTGTCAAATTATTGGTTCCATAATTCAAAGTCATTATCGGTCCTTAATATTTAAATTTTTCTGTTTAGGTGTTTCATCACATTCGTCCACCCGACACCATCTTAAGTGCAAGCACTGGCCAATTCACATTTTGGAATCACACTTTCAATTCTTGATCCCAATTTCTGAAAAGATTGATTGATACATGTAAAAAGGAGAATCTAACAAAAGGGAGTTAACAACTAATAGACATGGATATAACTTAATCCCTATTTATTAAAAGAGTGAATTGAGTGTGGTCATTATTCATATGAACGTGTGTCCAACTATTATTCCTTTTTTTTTTAAACTTTTCTTATTTTCTTTCTTTTCTTTCCTTTTCATTTTTTTTCAATTGTAGATTTTTCACCCATTTTTTTTCAACGTTTCGTCATTTTTCTCGCTCTTTCTTTAGTCGTATTGTTCGTCTTCCTTCCAACTTTAGTCATGCCTTTGAAAAACTATCCAAAATTTTTTGTAAATGTTTTTATTATTTTCGATACTCAATCAAATATTTGTTTGTTTTCTCCAAATAGAAGCTATCCAAATTCCTAATAACTTAAACTATTGAAACAAAATTCGGTCCCCACCCCACCCCACCCCACCCCACCCCACCCCACCCCACATTAGGTTATAGGTTCTACTTCTTCTTAGTAGAGACATAGTAACATATATCAAGCAAACCTACTTTGAACTTTAAAATCACTTGCAATCGAAACAATTTTCCTTCAATTATATACTTATATTAAGTTAGCAACATAGTGATCAAGACTACAAGAAATGCATAGTTTTAATTTATTTTTTCTGTCAATTACTGAATCAAATTACAATTAAATACAAGAAAATTTATCTACAAGCACAAAATATTGCACTATACAAGAAATAAGAGAGAGAGAATATTACTCTCAAGATAGATAGTTACAATAGTAAATAAAGAAAATATATTCATAAGTACAACATTGTTCAATATTCCAAGAAAATAAAATCACTAATTAACAACTTATGCTAATCTATAATAAGCATTTAAAATCACTAATTAACAACTTATGCTAATATATAATAAGTATTTTTACTACTTATTACCACAAGTTCACAAGAAATCTTATGCATATCTTATGACACTCGTGTGATTTAAACTTTTTTTAATGTTTGATAAATTAGAATAAATTAAATTAAATTAAAAAATTAAAATAATTTACAAAGTCGGGTCATAACGAGGAGAAATATGGAATAAGTTTAAACTTTAAAGTAACAAAATAATCTTGTGAGATCATAATTGAAGTATTCAGTTCTATAATTTGTATTAATCAATTATGTTAGTAAACTACACACAATTCATTACATCATCTAAAAATGAAGAACGTTCTTGTTAAAGATCAATTGAAGATATATTGCTTACCTTAAATAATACGTACTTTTCTCAATAAGTTTTAATATATATTTCACTTAGTCTTTTATAAGTAAAAAATAATTAAAAATTTCACTAACAATGACCACACTATTAAATACTTATTTAAATTACAACACGCTGCGTCTTGCACGTGAATTTCACTAATCTATATATATATAAAAGTGGGCTAGTCTGACTAAAAAGTCAGACTTCTTTTTCCCGCCCAAAAAGTGTCTCCTCATTAAAATGTTGTATTAATTCATTAGGAAACAATGAATATTGCTCGTGGATGCTGCCTTGGGAAAAATACATTATTTAAAAATTTGTCCCCTCATTATTTCATTAAAATGGGAAAAATAAAATATTCGTTGTTTCATTAAATAAATGTTATATCTCGAAAACTATGTAGGCGTGTATATTAATGACTGCTGCATTAAAATTTGTCACCTCATTAAAATGTTATATCTTTAAAAATAAATAATAGATTTGACAAACTTTAAGTCTTCCTTTTTTTTAAAATAATTGCTTCTTTGAAAGTTATCCTACATTAAGGTATTGTTTGTTTCAAAAATTAAAAAAAAAAAAAAACGAAATTTTTTATTATATGATTTCCTAGATTCGAATAGATGTACATAGAAACTAACAAATTGACCTGATTTTTTTCTTAATGGGAGGGTGCACCTTTGTATATTTTTGTTTATTTAGTTGCCTCAAAATAAATATTGAGTGCACTATTCCATTTCAAATAGTTAACACGTAATTTGCACATAATTTTGTAACAGTGTTGTAAAATATAATTTATTTAAATAATTAAATAATTATTGTTCAATCTAATTAAAATATAAAAATCTAGCATTATATACATACGGATTTAATTTAGAGTTCAATAATAATATTAATTAAAAGGCCAAATAAAAGATTATCAAATATCAGCGAGAGCATGATATATTATAAATAGATAGAAGAAAAGAAAAAGAAAATGAGAAGTTAAAATTTCTAAAATTTTATTAGAGGTCACATAACTTACACGTTAGTTTCATGTGGTCACTCAATTTCAATCTTATTTTATTTTAATCACTTAATTTATATTTTGTTATTTGAATTTGAGTATCTCATATGTAACCATAACCAAAACTAATTTCTATTGCAAATGAACGACCAACTGATTTAACCTAATTAATAAATGGGTTGAGTCTAAAAACTCATGAATTTATGTTTTCTTATTTCTAATTCAAAGATCATCTTATTCCAAAAGAATTAAAAATTTTCCGTTTCTATTTCTAATTGATGATTGATATACCTTTTGATCCTAGATTACCTTTCAAATTTACAAGGAGTCAAGATTCGCCTAATTATTTCGTGTATGCAATGACAATCAATAAGAGTCGAGGACAATCTTTATAAAGACGTAGGTTTATATTTAAAAGATCGGTATTCAAACCATGAACTATTATATATTATCGTGTCAAGAGTCACATCGCGCGATGGATCGAAGATGCTAATCTATGATAAAGATGAAGGCCATTAGATTCAACAACGAATGTAGTGTATAAGGAAATTTTTCAAAATCTATAATATTTTTGTTGTATGTCTTATTTATTTCCTTTTCATCAGATATAAAATTTTGATTTTTCGCTTCTTCATCATAGTGATTTTACTCGATCAATTTCAAAATCTTTTACTATTCAACATTATGATATTATTCATGTTATGCATCGCATGTGTATACATGTGCTTATGAGTGTAACCCTAAACTCGACAACATACACCTTATATTATTTAGGATAGTCTATTCATTCCCTCAACAACATCAACAACACTATTTTGCTGAGAGGAGAATCTAACAGTTTTATGTCTTTAAATTTCCTTTTAGCACAAAATTGTCAAATTATTGGTTCCATAATTCAAAGTCATTATCAGACCTTAATATTTAAATTTTTCTGTCTAGGTGTTTCATCACATTCGTCCACCCGACACCATCTTAAGTGCAAGCACTGGCCAATTCACATTTTGGAATCACACTTTCAATTCTTGATCCCAATTTCTGAAAAGATTGATTGATACATGTAAAAAGGAGAATCTAACAAAAGGAGTTAACAACTAATAGACATGGATAGAATAACTTAATCCCTATATATTAAAAGAGTGAATTGAGTGTGGTCACTATTTATATGAATGCATGCCCAGCTATTATTTCTTTTTTTTTTTTTAACTTTTTCTTATTTTCTATCATTTCTTTCATTTTCATTTTTTTCAATTGTAGATTTTTTCAGCCCATTTTTTTAACGTTTCGTAATTTTTCTCGTCTTTCTTTAGTCGTATTGTTCGTCTTTCTTCCAACTTTAGTCATGCATTTCAAAAACCTGTCCAAAATTTTTTCAAATGTTTTTATTATTTTCGATACTCAATCAAATATTTTTTTTGTTTTTCTCCAAATAGAAAATATCCAAATTTCTAACAACTTAAACTATTAAAACAAAATTCGGTTCACACACATTAAATACAAGAAAATTTACCTACAAGCACAAAATATTGCACTATACAAGAAATAAGAGAAAGAAAATATTACTCTCAAGATAATAATTTCAATAGTAGATAAAGAAAATATATTCATAAGTACAACCTTGTTCATATACCAAGAAATTAAAATCACTAATTAACAACTTATGCTAATCTACAAGGAGCATTTTTACTACTTATTATCGTAGGTTCACAATAAATCTTATACATATCTCACGACATTTCGTATGATTTAAACTTTTTAATGTTTGATACATTAGAATAAATTAAAATACAACACGTGACTTGCACGTGAATTTCACTAATTATAAGTAAAAGAAGTTTAGTAACCCAATTTACATTCCAAAAAAGTTAACAACCCATAATCAAATAGAGTGTATCCCAACTAATAAAAATTGAAAAAACAACAAAAAAGAAAAAAAGAAAGAAGAGGAAAAATATCCCTTTCCCGTAGTATTAATAATTTGAATAAATAACATTCTTTACTTATATTAAAAAAAAATTATTTTTTTCTTTAATAGATAAATGACTAATATAATCTCATTAATCAACAAAGCTGCAGTTCATGTCTTTATTTTACAAACACTATTAATATTTAAATAAAAAAAGAAGTAGAAGAATCCAAATTTTATTTAAGAATAAGAACACTTAAAATAGTATAATTTTAAAGTACTCTCACGTAATTTAATTTTAAGTAAACCTACTAATTATAAGTAATTTTTTAAAATTAAGCCAAAAATAATCTGTGTGAAATTTGGCTCTGGATTCCTTCTCATCTTAAATAAGCTTGAAAAGGAAAGGTAGGAATTGCTTTTGGTTTCTAGAAAAGTAATCTGATTCCCAAATAAGATAAGTGAAATCATCCAAACAGAACCTAATTCTCAAACAGAACCTAATTCCCAGGCAATAAAGAAAACGAAATCAAAGAAATTCCAAATTCTCCCATTGTTGGTTGATAGAAAATAACAAGAAAAAAAGACTAATTTTTAAATGACACGACAAAAATATGAGAATAGTTTGTATACGTCTGCTTATACGTCATTGAGAGAGAGAGAGAAACAAAATTTTTGACACGTTTAAATGCAAAATTAGATAGAATTGAAGTATAATGAATAAAATTTTAATTTTTTTTTTAAATTTTATAATATGGTCTAGTATTATTCAATTTATTTTATCAACATGACATCCGTGACCATAAATAACATAAAAATCTTTAGATAATAAAATTATTGATATCTACGTTAAACACTTAAATTATTTTATCTAAAAAATCAAGTTAAAGAAATCTGTTTATCTATATTTTATTTCTTCATTTAGCATTTTAGGACTAATTCAATCTTCATAGAACTTTGGACATTTTCAATAAGGAGATGTTAAGTAAGTAGATATCTTTAATGTATTTTATGGATTGCTATTTATGTGGTATAGTAAGTTTAAAGATTTTCGATATACGTAGTTTCAATTCTAATGAACATACGCTCCTTAAGACTTCTTCAAATAGTTCTATCTACAATTGAATAATGTTGTTTATGTGTCTTTTATTTTCTTAAAAATAAGAACAAATCACATATAAATCTGCACAAAAAACATAATTTTGAGAAGTTAGCATGTTTACAGAGTTTCTGAATCTAAACGAGACTCAATGCAATTTTATTTTATTTTGTTTGGCCTCGCTCTAGAAAAAAAAAAAAATTGAAGTGTAATTTATATTTTAGTACTTGTCTGATTTTGAAGTACAATTTTTTTTTTTAAAGTAGTAGTCCCTCTCCAAACAAAATTAGCTCTGCTCTTAGTGTATGTGACAAATTTTTTTAGGGATAATTGCATCAAAGGTCCCTAATGTTTCAAAAGTATTGGAGATATACCTTTAACCTAAAAAAAATAGCACCACATATCCCCAATGTATGAAGAAACGGGCATCGTAGGTTCCTCTTAACACTTTCCGTTAGTTTTGTCCGTTAAAAGTCAAAATTGAGCTACACGCGATTCATTTCTCCAAAAAATGCGAGTGGAATTGCAAGGATGAAACTCACTCCAAAAGATTTTTGTCCGCCATGTCCAAAATTTCTTAATTCTCGTCATCCTCCGACGAGAATGTTGTATGTATGTATAATTCACCGGCGGAAGGTTCTAGATCCAATAGAGTCTCTGACCTTGTTCTTGATAGCTTTGGGCTTTCAGGAAAAATAGGGAGAGGCCTTCTTCAACTACAGTTTCATCCCAACTATGCCAAAGCATTGTTCACAGTATGCAACTCGGCGTCTTTCTTTTTCATTTCCATCGAAGTCCTCTCCCAACTCGGCTTCTTTCTTTTTAATTTAAGGAAAATTAGAGAGAGTCCGTGATGATTTTCTTTCAAAGACTTTTGCTCTAAGCTCTTATTTAACTCGATAACAACACAACCTACATTTCAGTCTACCAGTGACCGAGGAGAAGAGGATCGGCCTGAAGTAAATGGATTCTGTGGCATCGACACATCTCGAGAATATGTGAAAAATAATATTTTTTTGGCACTTCTTGTTTTTTCCCTTGGTAATTATAAATTAATATACCAGCACTACAAGAGGTAGGAGGATCCTTCTAAAGATCCTTGAGCTCTTTCAATATCCGCTTTGAAGCCATCTGCAATTCCTATGGTTCATACATAAAAAAAATTACCCAAATCCACCACAATGACTGAGAATTTTGAACGCCACAAAAATTCTTCAAAAAGAAAAGCCCATCAATTCAGTTCCACAAGAATCTTACTAGAAGAAATTTTACCTGAAAAAGATTGGATCCTCCCGCTGGCGTTTGGTAGATTAGGTGATCTGAGGGGAAGACACTTTATTACATTACTGTGTAAAAAAGACAGAGAAAACGTGAGTCAGCTGCAGAATTTTTTTTTAGGAATAATTGCATCAAAGAAATTCCAACAAGAATTCATATTTTTAGAGTGAAGTGAGAGTTTCATCTCTGCAATTCCACTCGCGTTTTTGAGAAATGAATCGCGTGTAGTTCAATTTTGACTTTTAATGGACAAAACCGATGAGAAAATGTCAAGAGGACCCACGGTGCCTATTTTTTCATATGTTTAGGGACGCAGCAGACTTTTTTTTTTAAGTTAGGAAGATATCTCCAACGATTTTAAAACGTTGGGAACCTTTGATGCAATTATCCATTTTTTTTTATCAATCAACAATTGCCAAGTTAATTTTGATTTATTCCTATACTTCTAACTTTTACTCTATTGAAATCACGTCACAAATATGAACGGAAATCATGCAAATAATCACTGGTTGTATATTTTTGAAAATGGACGAGGATAAAATATATTTCTATAATTTTTTCTAATATAAAGTGAAACTACGAGGAAAAAGAGCTAATTCTTTTACCTAACTAACACGTCAGATGGGAGCCATTACAAGAATTGGTCATCAGCTTAATCCAGTTATAAGAGAAACTTCTGTTCTGCAGTTACGTTTCTTGTTTAAACAAATAATAACTGGCCCCCACAACTTTTAGACATTTCCACAAGTCAAACTTTACACGTGGATACCTAATATTTAAGAAGAAATTGCAAATTGGTCACTAACTTATCATTTTAGTAGTAAGATAGTCCTCACTTTTTGAAAAAAGAGAAGTTGATCTCCAACATTTTATTATAATTACATAAATAGTCAGCATCTAACTTCAAATTTTTAAATATCAACCTAAATTGAAAAGCAAAACTTAACTTCATAAAACATAGTGATAGAGAACTACTTGACAAGTTAAAAGAGATTTGAATCGTGCTCTCTCTTTAAAATGTTGCTAAAAAACTTGCTAGGGGGCTCCTTGGGGACCAATGATGCAATTTTCCCAATATTTAATTCATTTATCTTATCCAGCACGTGTAAATATATAATTCCAGATTTCCAGTCATGGCTTTCAAAATCCATGCAGTCAATAGGGGTCGGCCATTGACGTCCACAACTTTTTTTATTCTCTCTCTCTCTCTCTCTCTCTATATATATATATATGTGTATATATTTAGACATTGTGCATATGTTCATCTCTCTCTATTCCATTTTCTATATATAATTCTCTCTCTCTTCAGCAAATTCTAGAGCCCTTTAATTTCTTATATTGGTTTCTTGTGAAAAATATGGAGTTTGAAAGCAGCTTAGGAGGCATGTGCTATTGAAGATTGGCTTGTTTATTCTTGTGCAAGCATTAGTTTATGTCATTCTTACACAGTCTTCAACAATATTCTCAAAGGCACCAAGATCATATAGTTTCAAGCAAGCTCGATCCATTAGTATTCGTCGCTTGGCTGCTGCTCTAGCCGACATACCGGCCGGATCCGACTCTCCGTCTTCCGGCCGGGGCTTCTTTAGGTCCTTCAGCCGGAAAGATTCCTTCTTCTTTGGTGATAATTCGTCGTCGCCACCTTCTGGAAGCTTCTTAAGGTCACTCAGCAGGTCGTTCAGCCGGAAAGAGTCGTCCAAGAATGATCCTTCGTCTTAAAGCTTGTTAATTTCTCTTATTTTCTTTTGTATATTTATTATTTATATGGGATCGGTACCCTTTTAGTTACTTTGTGCTTCGACTTTAGCGTATCGTTCTAATGGAGTGACTTTTTAGTCGTTCACGCAAGTCTCAATTTTTGGGTTATAATACTTATATATATTCATTTGTTTTTTATAATAATGGTTGTATAGATTGGTGAAGATTTTAATATTAAAGTGCGTTTGATGCACATTTATAAATTTTGTTATTTGAAAAATCAACTTTTTTTAAAATGAAAATTTTTTTGAAAAAAATCAAAAAATTTTAATCCCTGATGAAATATTTTATTAATTTTTAACAAATTTTATAAAATTATAGATTCTATGTTCATAAAATTGTGGATATATATCTATGATTAAAATAATTATTGATTTTGATTTTAAATTTTAAATAATTTTTAAATAAAATCAAAGAAAGGCTAATGAGTTTTGTGATCTAACAAAAGGGCATAAAAAGAGTGGACCCACCACTTAGCGTATGATTTTGGTCTATTAGTAGCGTGTTGAATTAGTATTTGATTAATCCTAACTAAATATTAACTTGGGAGGAGATCAGTTCCCCGAATCGGGAACTGGTCCTTCCCCCAATCGCTGCATGGCAATCATCCACGCATCAATCACCAAAACCCCACTTCTCCTATTTATGTAACCCCACCCCATATAATCCCTCTTGAATCTATTTATTTTCTTCTGAAAATTGTCCCCTCCCTCCCCCTATTTATTTAAACCCCCACCCCAAACAAATATAACCCGCCCCTATGAACCCACCAAATTTACTCCACCCCAATAAATTTGGATAATTGTTATTAATATAATTAAATTTATTAAATTAAAAATAAATAATTTTTTATTATTATATTCATTGTATTCATTTATATTTTTTAAGAAATATAATATATAGTAATATTTATTGAGTTAAATATTATTTATATCATGTAATAAATAATAAAGCTAAAGTTACTTTTTTTTTTAATGTTATAGTCGGAATAATTAGTTAGTTTATATTTGGGTATGGCAAACGAAATTTGAATTGTTTATATCATGAATGCATATTTTGGGTTCGACGCATGATATGTTTATTGTGGGTCCGACAGATAATATGCGTACTTTAGGTCCAACACAAGGCAAGCGTAATGTAGATGTGACGCATTATTTAACCTAAATATAAACTAACTAATTATTCTCACTATAATTTTAATAAAAAAAAGTAACATTAATTTTATTATTTATTATATGATATAAATAATATTTAATTCAATAAATATTGTTATATATTATATTTCTTAAAAATATATATAATAAATATAATAATAAAAAATTATATAATGTTTATATAATAAATTTAATTATATTAATAACAATCATCCAAATTTATTGGAGGTGGAGTAAATTGGTCAGTACATAGGGGCGGGTTGTATTTGTTTGGGCGAGGGTTTAAATAAATAAGGGGTTGGGGACAAATTTCAGAAAAAAATAAATGGATTCAAGTTGGGGTTATATGGGGTGGAGTTACTGCTAACATAAATATGGGGGTTTAAATAAAGGTGGGGGTGGGGGTGGGGTGTTTGGTGATTGCTGCGTGGATGGTTGCCACGCAGCAATCGGGAAGGAGATATGTTCCCACCTTTAAAATTTTGTAACAGAAAGAAGGAAGATGCCTGGCATATTCTAACAATTGGGACAAATTATAGTAGAGGTCCTCAACTTATTAAATTTTATATATGGATCCTTAACTTTTAATTTTTAGCATTTAAGTCAACCATCAGGTTTCAATCTATACTTCCATTAAGAAGAGAAGCGACTCACATTTCTTGGTAAAAGTAAAATGACAAGAAAAAATAAAAAGTTGGTAAACTCCATACAATTGCATCATAGTAATAGGTTGGACTTCTGCTTCAATTTCTCTTGATAACTCTGCATAAACTCTTGGGTAAATAGCATTAGAGGTCTCGAACATTTAAACTTTGTGACGATGACGTCCCGAATTTTTGATATCTAGCACCCGATATCTCAAATCTTTTAAATATATATGCTCGAGGTTCTTTTTTACAGAAAACGCTAGGTAAATGATTTGGGACCTCATCGTAACAAAATTCAAATGTTCGAAACCTCTAGTACTATTTACCCAAGAGTTTATGCAGAGTTATCAAGAGAAATTGAAGCAGAAGTCCAACCTATTACTACGATGCAATTGGATGGAGTTTACCAACTTTTTATTTTTTCTAGTCGACTTTTTTACCGATAAACCGAGTCAATGTCGAGAGGGACGGCAACTTAAGTCGCCCGTCTTCATTTTCCCGCCCGGATAATCGGGTATAGATTTCAATTTTTTTCGCCCGAATTGAAATACTTTTTTTTAATATTTTTAATTTTTAATTTATGATAAATAGCATTGGGAGTCATTAAATTTTAAACTTTGTAACAATGGGGTCTCAAATCTTTAATTTTTAGCACCTAAATCATTCAAACGTACCTCCTACTTAATAAATAAAGATAGATTTTTTTTATTGAAATAACTATTTTACCCTTTATTTAATTTAGGATAAAAGCATTGAAAGTCTTTAACTTTTAAACTTTGTATGAGGGTCTCAAATCTTTAATTTTTAGCACCCAGTTTTAAATCATGCAAAATCCGCACATGATGTTTTTTTAGAATAAAAACCATATTGACCGTTAAAAAGAAAAGATAGAAAAAGAAATATGAAATCACCACCTCACCAATTTAAACTAATAATTTCATCAATATTTAGAATACAAACCAAGGGTGGGTAGTTTGGAATTGAGGAAGATGATTATTTTTTTTTTTCATTTTGCTTTTGTTTCTTCATTTCATTTTCTTTTTATTTAATTCAAAATTAAATATGAGTATTCTGATTATTTTACTCAAATTTTGACCTATTAACTGTGAAACTGACATTTTTCATCACAAAACGACCTCATGCGCAGAGTTTTAAAAGGGTTGGAATATCGGGTGCTAGAAATTAAAGTTTCGAGACTTCATTGTCACAAAGTTTAAAGATTAGGAACTTCTATTTCTATTTACACTAAATTAAATAAGGGTAAAACTGTAATTTCAATAAAAATAACAATTTAACAATCAAATTGACGTTTTTCATTACAAAAAACTTCAGGCACAAAAGTTTAAAAAGTTTGGGATGCTAGTTGCTAAAGATCAAAGGATTGGGATTCTATTACCACAAAATTCAAATGTTCGAGACCTCTAATTAGGGGTGGACATTTTAATCAAAACCAAACCGGAACCAGAGGTTTCGGTCCGGTTCTCCAGTTCCAAAAAAATAAAATTAAAAATCGAAACCGAGAATCGAGAATCGGCAAGGTTCGAGTCGATTATTGGTTCTTGAACTAGAACCGTGGGTATCCGATTGGAACCAAATTTATCATTTTTTATAAATTTTTTATTTTTTACAATTTATTCACCATAACTTAATGACCCACAATCCAACACCACGGTACCAAAAATAAGAGTTCAAATTGTCAAAGATCCAAACAAAAAGTACAAAACTCGTCACTCTTAAACTCAAATTCAATTAATTCCATTCTAATTATTCAAATCTCAAATTCTTAATTGATATTTGCTCATATACTTAATACAAACAATATCTTCTGTCTCATACTTTCGCTCATCCCTCTGTCGCTCAACACACAATAAGACGGTGAAAGCGAAACTTATATGTAACCGAAATGAATCCTCAATTTTGAGAAGTGATTTTCTTTTTTTTAACTCTAATTTATAAGTTTGCAATTTTTGTGTATATTCTTCTAGTTAATGTTTATAAATTTCATAAATTGTTTTAATATCTAACATACTTTAATGTTAACGGATTTGCAATTTTTAATTTTTTTCAAAACAAGTTGTCAACTAACGATTTAAAAATGTTTTGGATAGAATAGAACTCGAACCGGAACTGACGGTTCCGGTTCAAGTTTAATTCCAGTAATTACGTGGAACCGAATAGTTTCATTTACGAAATATTCAAACTGTAACGGGTGGTTTCGAGTATTGAAATACTTGGACCGATCCACCCGACGCCCAAACCTACCTCTTGTGCTATTTACCGTAAACTCTTTCTATAAAATTCAATTTTGTACCACATTTACTGAAAGATCCAAGTAAATGAAATCAAATTAATTTTTCGCTAACTCCCCATTCTAAATGTTTTCTCAGGATCTTACAACATTTGTAAATATCAAATTACGTAGGCACAAGCAGATGTTCTTTTCTACAATAATATAAGAGTCTTAATTTTTTTATTGAGATTTTTTCGTCCAAAACGACATCGTTTTAACATAGAAGACAACCACAATTTTTTACTTTTGTTTTTTTTTTAATTAGTCCATTGGACAAACCAAGCCAAGCAAAATGGGAGCCGCAATTTTTCACTTAATTTTTTTTTTTTTTTTTAATTAGTGGGAATGGAGCTTCAATTTTTGACTTTTTTGTTTTTTAAATTAGTCCATTGACTTTGACTTTTTTTTAATTATTCCCTTGGCTGGTTTGTCGAATTACTCAACAAATATGGGAGATTTTTTTTAAGATTAGTGCCAAGCAAAATGGTTTTTTTTTTTTTTGTTTTTTTAAGATTAGAAAGCCAATCAATACCTTTTTTTTTTGGGTTGTCCTTGACAATTTGCCAAGAAAACAAAAATAATTTAATTAAAAAAACAATTTTTGTCCAGTAACTAGACTAAAAAATTCCTACAATAATAGTCTTAAATTTCTGCTCGACAAACACAAGAAAATAATTTTTTTGGGTGTGCTTGAGCAAGCAAGTAATTTTTTTTTTTTTTTTTTTTTTTTTTTGAGCTCGATAAACACACAAATTTTTTTTTTTCTTGTCAAGCACACAAAAAAACAATTTTTTTTCCTTTGTGCGTGATTTTGAGTTTTTGTTTTGTTTTATGTTGTCGAGTAACTCACAACATTTTATTTTTTTTTTTATATGTTGTGTTGTCGAGTAACTCGACAACATTTGATTTTGATTTTATTTATTTTATTAATGTTTGTCGAGTTGATAACATTTGAATTTTTTTTAAATGTTTTCGAATAATTCAACAATATTTGATTTTTTTTTTTGTATGTTGTCAAGTATTTGATTTTGAATTTTTTTTTATGTTGTCGAGTAACTCGACAACATTTGATTTTGATTTTTTTATTTATTTTTGGTTGATGTGCTTGTCGAGCACACAAATTTTTATTTTTTTATTTTTGGTTATTGTACTTGTCGAGCACACAATATTTTATTTTTTGTTTGCTTATCGAACAACTCGACAAGCACAACTATTTTTTTTTTTTTTTAAAATTGTGGTGTGTGGCCCATTTCTTATCTTTTTGGTAATTTGTATTTTTGGTCCTCAACCTTTATAATTTATAACAAATTTATCCATAATTTTTTTTTTTGATCGTTTGCCATCCCCAGCCTTTGAATATCTTTGCAAATCACGTCCTTTTGACATATTTTGACGATTTTGCCATACTCTTTAAATAAACAAAAAAAGCTGGAAACAAAAAAAAATTGTAATTGAAGTCCTACAACTTTTACAAAGTACAAAATAAGTTCATCTTCATCAAAAATCCACCCCGCCCTGCCTTCATTTTTCATTTTCAGTAGAATTATATTATTAGTTAGATAAGTGAGATTACGGCCAAATTATTGTGGTGTGTGCTAATCACAATTTTTTTTCCTTATTTGTTTTTCTTTTACACATTTTTATTCAATTTTTCACTAATCTTTTTTTTAATTTTATCTTATAATATTACAGATTATTCTAAAAAAAATGCTATTATTTTTTTCCTTAATTTTTTTCCTTATTTTTATTTTATTTTACTATTCATAGATGTGTCAATCCCCGCCCGCCTCTAATGAAGCCGGTGTGACGACCCGCATTAGAAAAAGCCCGCGCACACGACGGGTTGGCCGGGTCAACCCACCCACAAAAAATTGAACACAAGCCCTTGGCCCATCCGGCCTCATGGTTCAACCCGTATGAATAAAAATTAATTTTTTTAAAATTATTAAAAAATTAGTTACTTATTGTAATTAAAAAAAAAATGTTTACATATATAACAAAAAATTTGTTAAATTACTAAATAAAAATAAATAACAATGATAAATTCACATTTGTTAATTTTTTAATTCAATTTCTATTTTTATTTATATATTTAAAAGACGAAAACGTGAACGATCCTGGTCACATCTTTCACTTTAAACGATTCTCTGCCATTTTTTTTTTTTTTTTTTAAATATCATTTCAAATATGAAAGTTTGAATTTTCGTCTTTTTTTAAAAAAAATCAAAGCAAAGCGGTTCTGCCTACCATGGTTGGCCTCTTCGGCCCGTGAACGGCCCGCTGGTTGGCCTCCTCTACCGTGAATGCCCGTCCGGTTCACGGCCGGCCATGGCTCCGGGTCGAGCGGGTGGACCGATGCCGGTTCTATTCGGCCGCCTGCGTTTGACACCTCTAACTATTCACATATTCGTCTAGATTTTTATTCAATTTTTCACCATTTTTAAATTTTTAATTTTTTAATTTGATGTTATAAGCAAATTGTACACAATTATTTAATATTTGACTTTTGGGTCATTAATAAAAAAGTTGAAAAAGTTGGAACCGAGTTTGAAGAATGTGTGTTTGGTTCAATTCAAATTCTCGAAGTGGTGCAATTCAATAAAAATATAAAAATAGTCACTTTACCAACATTCAAATGTCGTTTATAAATCTTAGTTATTTAATTTTTTTTGTACGAATTATGTGTTTGTTTGGTTATGCTTTTCTTAATAGAATTCAACATTTTATTTAATTAATTGTATTAAATGGTATTTTCAAAAATATATTTTTCATATTTATTATTTACGTATTATATATTTAATATTTTTTATACTAAATTTTTTTTATACATATATTCAAACAATGCACGTATCAAAAACTAGTTTCATAATAAGGGCGTGACATGTTAGAAGAAGAATATTATAATCTAATAAAACTATTTAACGAACTAGTTTGGTCTACCTATGTCCCTTTATAGGAAAAATAGATTGCACATGAAAGTTATTGTAAATTTGAAATAATCAAGGACTCTCAAAAGCACATATCTTTAGGGGAATGATTTCTGCCTATGATAAGCAAAAGATATATTGTTTATTGTGTGTGGACAATATTTGTGTCCACACATAAGTTTTTTGGCCCATTGTTGATGTGACACTTTCACATCAGCCCACATCAGCAGTGGACAACATATTTCCGACAGCAAGAGATCATTCTCCTATATCTTTATAGGTACAAATAAAAGTCGGCCGACTATGTTGACTCTACATAGCAAGTCGGTCGACTATCCTTGTAACATATCATCCCTCGAACACCATTGTTGAGCTAGTAAGACATTCTAACTTGGTCGAAATCAAGCAACGTCCCATTACATTTGGTGGAACCTTCAAAACAAGGTTAAGGCCGAGTCACCACTCACACGCCCAAGCTACCTCCCATGTGTCCTAACAACTTCATAGTAGTTCTTAAATTCACTCCTTATTTCTAGGGATGGATAAGGATACGCATCTTCATCAATATTTGACGTTCCTAAATAAAGACAATGTTTTGTAGATCTTGATGCCACGTAGGCAATGTGATAATGTGTATAGAGAGAGTATTGAACACAAAGAAAAAAGGGATTCATTCATTTCATTTTACATCAATTTTTACAATTGTAATCATTATCACGATAAATAACTAATTCTCGCGCCAGAAAGATAACGTGGGAGAGCTCCCCGCCCTCTTTTTGCAGGTCATCGGAGTTACAGAGGAGCTCATTCCGACGACTCCATTTTTTTTTTATCAATTGCTATATTATCAATTGCTATAGGCATATTGAGTGGCACTGACCTGAAGTTGTTAAAAATTTAGTACAAAAGAATGTTCATGTATACGGACAATGAGTGTAATTCAAAATGAAGGACCTATATATGCATTATCAATTATTGATTCAAGATCTTATGGAAAATTATTCACTCTACCTATAGGCATATTGAGTGGCAAGAATTTAAAAATTTAGAGAATGTTCATGTACACGGGAATGCGTTATATGTGCATTATCAATTATTGATTCAAGATCTTATAGGAAAATTATTCACTCTACCTCTTATTAAACAAAATTCCGAACTTCAACAACTCCAAACCACTTTGTTTTAGGTTTCGCCCACTCTTCCATAGCCTCTATATTTCCTGACTTTTTATAAGGAACTCATCTTCATTGAAAAAAGAGATTTTAAGTAATATTATTTACCACTAGTCTATGTATTAGTAAGGTCCACGGTTGATTAAACTTTTTGCATACAATTGGTTATAATAATTTTTTTAATCAATTGTAGACAATAAAGTATATTGTCACATAGACTAGTATTACGTAGTATTATCATTTTCTTCTTTTTAGTTGCTTTGAGGAAAATGGATGTGAGTTAATAAATAACCTTAAAAGATTATCGTGTGCAAGGCACGTGACTATTCGCCAGAAAATATAATGCTTGCATGATATTTCTAAAATCCTATTACAAAAGAAAATTTTATTTTCAAATGGGGAAAAAGGTTGTCAAAATATCCACCATATGCGAAATGTAGCAGTAATTCTTCAACCTTTCAATTTTATTGCAAACGAGTATCCTATAAATGGTTTTTGTCCTTTTAGACACCACAATATCATGCAATATTTACATGTTTGATTTTTTAAAAAGGGTAAAATAGACAAACACTTAATTTTGAAATAATAAGAATAATAAAGACAGAAAGGAAATTGAAAGAAAAAAGAAGAAGGAAAAAAAAAAGCCCCTCTCAATCACACTCTGTCGCCTCCATGCTCTAGTCCTCCGCTCTTTGCCACCCAACCCCTACTACACATCCGATGCCTCCCTATACCCTCCTCCCTACTCGTGCCTCCCAATTGTCCAATTTCGTCTTATTTTTCTATGAGTTTTGTTGCTACCCTAATATTACTGCCTCCCCACGCTTCTCTATAAGTGTTAGCTTTTTTAATGATTTATCCGTTTGTGATAGTTTCTTGTTCTCTTTTTTTATTAAAAAAATTATGGGTTGTTTTATTTTGTTTACATTTTATAATTCAGAACAAAGATAATAGTTTTTTTAATAAAAAATGACATTTCGACATGGAAATGAATAGAAACTACTTTCAATGAAACTAAAAGGTTGATAACTTAATTAGTGTAAATTAAAAAGGGTTAAAAGCATTAAGTGGTCACCGAATTCATTATAAAATTTTATCTTGATTATTAAAAATATTTTTAAATTGGTCAATTTGATCAATAAATACAAATCAGTTACTATTTAATCACTCGTCAATGTTCATTAATTTAATTAATAGAAAATTCTAATTGACAATATAATATTTAACCCAATTGAAAGATTGGAGCTGAATTATTATATTTCACATATGTTGAAATTGAGAAATTCCAACTACAAAAAACCAGTGCTTTAAAAATTAGATCAAACCGCCCGATTCAACCTTTGGACCATTCACCCTTTGCTTTATCCGAACCAATACAGGGCCGGCCGGTTTTGACATAGGAAAAAAGTCCAAGTGCACTAAGAAACAATTCACTCGGGTCAGAACTCGGAACAGCCACATATTAGCCTTTATTCAAGTGCCACTCATACAGTACACTACAATTTCCACCGGAAGAAACATGGCGTCTATGCATTTTTCTGCTCAGTCACTTCCACTGCTTCATCGTCCCTGCGCCGGAGCTCACAAGTCCTCCTTCTCCTTCTTAAGTTATGGAAAAAATTCCCCGGTGACCCATCTAAATTTCAGGTACATTAGCACTTTGCAGCAGTTTTCACTGATTTTTTTTTTTTTGTTGAGGTTCTTTTCTGTTGTCTGCAATTAAATTTCAATTAATTATATTCTGGGTACGTGTTTTTGGGCTGTGTGAGTAAGAATCGGATTTATGATAGTGCATGATGGGTACTGGGTAGTTGAGCTGAAAATTGTTTAAGGGTGAATGTTTCTTGGAAATGACTTGACTCTATTTTGCTTTGATGGGTTCTTGATTCATAATTTTTTATTTTTTTTTATGTATTTCAGTTCTTCCAAGGTTATTAATTTTGTTTATCTGCAAATGTATTTTGATTTTGTTTAACCTGAACTCCTGCAGTGCTTGATTCTTGTTCATCTTAGCTAGGTATTCTCGTTGTTGATAATTAATCAGAATTTGGCAGGGAGTTGCTGAGTTTACAGTATATTGTACTACCCAGATGCATATAAATGATAATTATATGATATCTATTCCCAGGCAACCAGTCCAATAAAAACAAAAACAAAAGAAAGTTGTAAACAAGCTAACAAAAGGTAAGAAGGGTTTGTGTTGGATTGGCCGCAATTGCAGTATGCGTGGGTTTGTATGGATACTAATTAGTCCTTGTTTCTTTACTGTTGAAGAGTTTAGGGGACAATACAGAGGGTTGAGAGAAGTTCACTGGAGAGACATTAAAGAGATCCAAGTGAAAACAAGGTAAAACTGAAAATAACCAGAAAGGGGATCCAGCCCTTCTTGGAAGCGATTGGCGAGCTGATCTTTGTCTGGTTAAGCTCAAATGTTAGGTGGAGAATATGAAAAAGTGCTTTTTTATATCTACTGATATTGTTCCCTTGTTTGATAAAAGAAGAGCCCTACCAATTCTATACCAACTTTAATCACCAAAACTAAGCAATAATTATAATCAATTGCAAGAAAGTGAGTTTATACAAGGGAAACCCCAACGAGAAAATAAAAATCCACAGGATAGTACTCAGGTATGAATCATCCACTATGAAAATAATGGGGTTAAAATGTCTTCTCCAAGACATGTAGAGGATTACAAGCATCAAGAGGACATGGCTGGACAGAGTGCGTTACCAGACCAATATATGTGAAGAGTGTGTTATAGAGAATATTTAATTGACATATGCAATGTTTAAACAGGCGTAACCAGGTACAAAGGCGTTTTAGCTATGTCAGGAGATGCGCTTTGAGGCATAAGCCTCAAGATAAACAATAAAATAACACAAGAATATAAAAATTCAAAATTATGCTCATAATAAACTATAAACCATCTTAAAAAATCCACAATAAAACTAATTAACAAAATTAAAAGTGTAAATTCAAACTAACATAAAATAAATCAATAAAATAGAAAATAATAAATAGGGATGGCAAAAACCCCGACCAACCCGCCCCCGCCCCGCCCGCCCCGCCCGCCCTGAAGCAATAGGGGCGGGTTTGGGCAGAAAAAAATCTGCCCGGGCGGGTCCGGGCAACCCGCCCATGACCCACCCCTAATTTTTTTTTTTTTTTTTTGGTGAAAAATCATAAAATATAGTAGAAATTATGATTTTCACTAAAAATGGACTAAAGAAGAATCAAACTCAAGTTAAAACTTATAAACTACTAACCTTAACCACTACACCACAACCCAAATCTTATAATTTTTTTGTTTTGCTTGGTACAAATATTTAAAAAATTGTATATATATTTTTAATTATTTTTCAGTTTTTAAAAAAATTGTTCATGGGCGGTTGGCGGGTCCAACGGCCGCCCCGCCCCGGCCCCGTCCCCGCCCATTGCCATCTCTAATAATAAAGTCTCATATTACTAATCAAGTAACAAAATTATAATCTATATTTCTAAAAGTAAAAACAATTTCAGAAATCTCTTATATCATCATCCTCAACTTGCAATCGTGTATTCTCCTCCCCCTTTTCCTTCCGTGTAAATAAAAAAACCCATAAAACATGTTAGGTTATGAAGAAATAGCTCACAAGCTAAGGCCACTAATTGAATCTCCGAAATGCAAGACAAATGGGCAAACACGCCTAAAAAATGGCACTTAAGGTGCGGCATTCGAGGCATTTTATAAAAGCCTCACGTGAGGCAGGGCTTGAGGCGTAAGCCTCAAATAGTATTGTTAAATTATGGAAATATGAGCTTAATTGGACATTAACTTATCACCTAAAGAGTTCAACATTACTTCCCGTGGCCAAATAGTCATGAACTAGTTCGCCGCACACAATAGAGAAGGTGAGAGAGTATGAGATTACGAGCGGAATCTAGCTAAATAAGTTTATTGTCTATATCCAATGGGTTTTGGAGTTGAATTAAGTAACCCAAAATCAAATTTGGATGTCCTGAATGGAACTGTGGATGTATTTTTAAGGGTTTTGGAGTTAAAATTTAGTGACAGCAGAATGAAGTTTGGATGTCCAACATGATTCTGAGCATCTAGAACTAAGGTTAGATGTCCAGAAGGTGATGTAGCAGAAGCAAGCAAAACACGATTACAAAATCACAATAATAGTTTATTCAACCTTGAATGCCGAAAATTGGATTGAAGGAGAGAAAATCACCCAAAATGTATTAATTTCAGTCAAAGAAAGCCAACCAAACAATGATGAGGTTGATGTTTTTTAAAACCTAATTCCTAACCAAAGTAAAATTGCACCCAAGTTCTTATTCTCTAGCAAGATTAAATAAAAAACCATAATTAATAAAATGACACAAGTAAATAATAAAAAAGACATTAAATAAAGCTTGAGCTTTGCTTTCGGGTCACATCATTCTCCTTGAGTTGGAAAATATTCGTCCTTGAATTTTGCGTGTTGTTTTTATCCGATACCTCGTAATGGAAACAATGCACTCGCTAAGGCAATGTGGAAAACAGTACTAAAGTCATTTACTTACATACTTGTCCATTCCAAAAGTTTCACAATCTTTATCGTCATATAATTCTTGCTATCCCCTGCAGCTTGCCAAAAATAGCAAATGCACAAGAATGTGGTCCCACTTAATTGTTAATGGCTGCGTCTCCTCTCATGGAAATAGTTGATACAACAGATGAGCCTTTTCAAATAGAATCACTTAAGTATTATTGACACACTTGGTGCATATTTGCTAGGAAGGATTGGAAGCATTGGATAGAAAAGAACAAGTTAAAATCTTAATCATTCTGGTCCTGTCCTGAGAACCAAACATGCATTTAATGTATATGTGCACGCCATAATGATCATCACTGGCTTTGACAACTGATTTGGTGTGGGGATCAGAAATAGTTGTCAATGCTATAAGATACACTACACCTCTTGGTAGGTGATTTGGAGGAAGACAACAAAATATGCATTGCATAGAGTTCTAGCTTATTTTGAGCTTCTGTTCATCTTTGTAATTGTAAAAATCTTCATTGTTCTGCATAAGCATAAACTAAACAACGGCACTGTCAGTCCCTTTACTATTGTCGGCATTTTTGTCAAGCAGATGACTTATTATTTCTTCCATTCAGGTTTAAGATTGAAGGTAGACTGCACGCGAGACCGAGGCTACATCCTGTATTCGCTTCAAACACTAATCCTCCAGAGGGATCGAATGAAACTAAAAGCGCTGATGCTGCCCAAGGTCCTCCCTTCCTTACCATTTTGGCTGGTTTTTTAGTTTTCGGATTCATATGCTGGATCATCGGATCCATAGTGATGTGGATTATTGGCTTAATTGTCTATCCACCTCCTTTAAAATGAGTTGAGTTTGTATTCTATTTGTACTCTTAGCCAACAGATTGTGATCAATGATGGAGAGAGCTTTTTTAATCTAATTTCATTACTCAATGTTAGTGTTCATTGATATTTTACTTTCGCATACAAGGTTGAAATTATAAGGTGGTCCTGATCCTTTTACAGTGGCTACATGTTTGCACGCAAAGTTAATTTTACAAAAAATTGGCAAAAAAATTTCCAGAAAAAGGAGAACTCTTGTACAATAAAAACGAGGCAACAAATTTTTCTTTATTTACCTTTTTCAACTTCAGGAAATAGTCTTGATCAATGTACCACCCTTATCGTATCCATAAATAAGCCGGTTCCAAATTTCTCACTAAAACAAATGATTCAGAGTGCTTTTACCATACATCAGTTTTTAGTCACCTGAACTGCTGTGCCCATGTTTTATGAACTGCACCAATGGAACGTTACCTTGTTATTTAACAAGAATGAAGAGTACAATTGATAAGATTTAAATTTTATTTTTATTTTTTATAAACAATCGTTACTACAAGAGCTAACTCCAAAAACCTGTCTTCATGGATTTTAGTGGCTCGGGCACTTATTTGTAGAGGACAATCTACTCCAGTCTATAGCCCCAGCCCATCATCTGAGATTGCACAACTTGGGGAGCTGGATGTGGTGTATTATAAGGGATTTGTCTTTTCTATTGATTCTTAAGAATTCACACACAAACCCCAATGGGTGTATTATAAGGGTTTATTGATTCTTAAGAATTCACACACACACACACCCCAATGGATCGACAAGCCATGGCACAGTGATCTTGTCACAGCAATGCGATCCACTTCTCAAATTGAAGTATACGTTCCAGTTACACTCTTTAACGAGAATTCTTACATGAATTTCAAAATGCCTATCCTATATCCGTTTGATGGGCTATGCTAAAAAGAAATGCATTTATTGACGTTCAGAACAGATTATTTATAAATTAGAGGAACTACTCAGAATCTTTCCCCTTCGCTTCGTGGTTGTCTTCTCCAACAGTTGCTGTAAAATTACGCCTTTCATCAGAAGTGGCAGTGATAACCGGCATCCATACATCAGCTGTACTACTCAAAAGCAACCGGACCTGTGGGTCTGCAGCCATTGCTGAGGATATCATATCGTCTACGTCATCCAACTTCGCTGATAATTTATCCAACTCATTTGCTATCTCCATCTAATTAGACAAGAAAGTATTTCAATAGAAAATGTTACGCGCAATAAACTTGTCGAAGACAATTTATATAAATAAATATAAATAAATTCGATCATCTCTCTAATAACTTAAGCTTTAAATGAAGTAGTTCAATATGATATCAGAGCTAACAGATGTTCTGAGCTCAAATCTGGACACTATCCATTTATGAAAATTATACACAATGTCACCCTTTGTTGAACAATGAATCTGGTCTACAAGTGTAGGAATCATGTTGCATGCATAATTTCAATAAATAAGTTTGTTAATAGTTAAGCTTTTAGATAAGATAGTTCAAAAACTATACCCTGCAAATGAAAAGTTTTCATTTGCAAATAAAAAGACGAGAGTGTGCTAAAAGAATCAGAAAATGACTGAATTGAACCTTGGATTACCTCGTTGAGATTTCGGGTAGATTTGGAAGGAACTTTTGTAACCTCCAATCCCAGGGCTTCAATCTTGGCACGAAGCTCCACTTCTTCTTGATTAGTTAATGATTCCACCTAAGAAGAATTTAACAACGAGGGAAATATACCAGTGACAAATCAGATTAAAGAGGAAAAAATAGGGATTCGAGGAAAATGAAATAATTTTGAAGATATATGTTTCAAAAGTTTACAGGCTGTACATGCAAAATAATTAGTCGGGGCAACTTCAGCGCTTCAAGGAAGAATTCTTGTATTTGCTAGAAACTTTCTAACATAGCTATCTATGGCACAATAAATATATGTTTGCGTGTGAATTAGTGAGGGTGTGTTTTGTGCAATTATCTTGAAAAATAAGGTCAATTTCATCCACACTCACTCAACTTTCATCAAAATCTCAATTGGATCAATAAACTTTCATTTAATTGCAAATTACACCACTCCATCACCAACCGTAGCCACAAGTAACATTGATTGCTGATTTGACAGTTAAATAGCAGTCCATTTTATCTCTGCCACTGCATGCCATTTCACCATTTTGCCACAACAGAAAATTGTTAAATTAATGGAACTCAATTTGGCAAACATGTGAAACATTTGATTCAAATACAACCAAACCGCCCCATAGCCACCACCATCCCTAGCCCCCGCCACTGCCGCCATCGCCATCGCCATCCCCATCCCCATCCCCATCAACCATAGCCACAGCCTATCCCAACACCTCATCCAATCTCCCCACAAAATCTCCATCGACATATTTCGTGAGGATTTGTGGTCTTGAATAAATACCCACCTCTATTGCCAACTTAATATCTCACGAGGATTTGCGTTATAGTATCGCAAAATTCTTTGATGCATGCCCAAGTGCTGATTCTTTGGGATTTCTGCACACATTCACAAGAAGCTTGTGTAAAGAAGGATATAATTTTGTTTGTGCACCATGTTTATGGCTTATTGGATGCTGTAAGAAAGATTGTTACTTGGGAGGCCATAGTTGCATTTCTTTCGCTTGAGCAAATTGACTTTGTTGAAAAGAAATTTGGCGATTAGCCTTCAAGTGCAGATAATGCAAGGACTAATGAGAAGAATGGGAAAAAAATTAAAATAGAAGAAGGGGGTTGTAGGGAAAGGAACTGATGCTTTTAGACAATTTCTTTTTTCATTGGGTTTTTGTGGGATGGGGGTTGGTAGATGTGTTGGGATAGGAAGTGGCTAATGGAGATGGTGGTTCGGTGGGGTGAGCTGGGTGGTATAGTTGGAGAAGATGAGCTTTTTCTTTTCTTTATGTTAATAATTACTCGTCAATTTTTCACATTGACTTAGCAACTTTGTCATATGGCAAAATGGTGAATTGACACGCTAGTCAGCAAAATATGGAATGAATGTTACCATTTAACTGCCAAATCAGTAATCACAGTTAGTTTTACTCACGGTAGGTGACGGAGTGGTGTAGTTTGCAATCACATTAAAGTTCAGTATTCTAATTGTGACAAATTAAGTGTAGTGATCCAATTGAGATTTCGCTGAAAGTTGAGAGACCAAGGATGAAATTAGCCCTTGAAAAATATAATTCCCGAACTGATGACAAACAAAAGAAATAGGTTAAGATGTTAACAATCATCACATGAAGAAATAACCACAATTCAGCATCAAATAATACATTTGAAGTGGTATAGAATTGCACTCCACAGAACATAATCAGTCTATTTGTATCCTGCATAAAAATGCAAATCAAACTAAAGCTGCTCTAAAACAAACTTCTGCTAAATCAATCGCATTCCTAATAGACGACCATTAGACTACGATTATTAGTTCCTTGTCTCCAAACACAAACACTACCATGTATAAGAATCTGTTTAAACCTCAAGATTCCTATTATATGGAGTCAGGAGCTTATGTTTGGTTGATGTAGGATTCTTAAAGCTCTCCTAGTGGTCAAGTAGAGTGAGGTTCCACATAATGCCAACATAGGGAATAGCGAGGCATTATAATCTATTAATGCACGTAGACTATTCGATTAGATCTATATTATAGGTTAACTTGGAGTGCATGTGAGTTACTTTACAGAGGTAAGGTGTTGTACTAATTCCAGCCCCAACATACAACATACATTACAGGGCCGTGATTTTTTTTTTCCTTTCATTGTTATACTGTCTTTACTACGTTCAATGAGCCCTGGTCCTCACTATCTCATAAATGTAATCAGGTCTTATGGTCGTATGCAAATGGGTTTATGAAATCAAAACTGGTGATGGATTGCTTGACCATTACAAGTTTCAGACCGGGGGCCACTTTGTTATCAAAAGTATGACATTGACCATGGAAAAACTATGAGCTGAAACTATGAGCTAGTTGCTCATGTTACCTCTGTTGATTCTGTGCCCATTATAGAAGCCATTCGCCATGGGAAAAATATTAAAATGGATGCTAAAATTTTGATCCCATATTTGTTTTCTTAATAAAGAAGGACACATGCAATCCTCACTTCATTAACCCAGCAAAGTATGTCGTCTTCACTCTTTATGGTGTAAGCCATAAGCCATAAGGAAAGCTCCTTGGATTGGAGTGCTACAATCATGGATTCATTCCTGTGTTACATTCTTCTTTGTTCCTCTAACAATATGTGGTGAAACCATTCTACTTTTCCTACATTTTGATGATACAATCATGACTTATATGACTTGGATAGTATTCTTGAAATAAGCAATTTCTCAATTCAGTTTAACATGAAGGATCCAGGATCACTCAACTATTTCCTTGGTTTTCAGTCTAACACAGAAGGATCTTGTATCAATCATTATTCTTCTTCGTGTTCACATTACTCAAGGATCAGATTACTACTACTTGTCCTAGGCTAAGCATGCTTTCAATCTTCTTCCTCCTGCTAGACATAGTACTCCATTTCCCAAAACTGTTGAGGCACGTTCAAAGACTAAATGTTCAACTTCATGCTACTGATGATAAATTTCTACCAGACCAGATTCACTCTCCATCAGAAGCTAATTGGCAGTCTCTAACTTGACAGTCCATCATCCTGACATCTCCTATGCAGTGTCCTTGTGTTGGTTCATTGTTGCTCCACGAAATTGTATGGCAGTCTAGAATTGATACAACTTAAAAGTTGATTAATTCAAATCAAAATTCTGGTTAGATTTTATACTACTAAATTTTTTGGGATTTTGTGTTATTTACTTACCCATTACATTACAGGAAAAAGGGAACAAAAAACAAAATCTCATGTAAAGATACCATTACAAAAATCCAACATAAAGTCATCAATAAAAAAACATGAGCAGTGAAAAAAATGAGTTCAGGCCCTGCCAATTTTTACCCAAACATCACAGTGAGAAAGAATATTTTAGAAATCACTAAAAGCATTGCAAAAATTATTCTTGTCATGCAACAAAACCGAGTAAAAGCAGCATTATCTTTGGAATGTATCTCAATTTAGAATCAATATGCCATTGCCATACGTCAAAAGAGGTATATCAAGAATAAGAATTTTGCCCCAATTAGCAGATCCCATAACACAAGATCGAGAAAAATCAAATTCTAACGCGTAAAATCAATCAAAAAAGAATTACCCATATCAATCAAAAAGAAGGAACTAAAAGACAAAATGAATATATATGTATTTTTGTATCTTTCTGGAGTGATTTACCTGCTGGAGAAGATTGGACAGGAGCCCAAAAAGCTGCGAATCTGCAGCCGGCGGTGGTTGTGGTGGTGTTTTTTCTTCTGCCATTTTTCTTTCCTGAGATGTTTAACGCGAACCAAACGCGGCCTTAATTATATAGTTAATGGGTACACACAGTCGTGTACTCGAGCCTGAGTTTCAAGTTTCATCGACCTTTCAGCTTCTGCTACCGATATGGGATTTTGTTCAGTTTCAGCTACCGTCATAACGTTTGAACACTTGTCTCTCAAAATTGTACTACATGTTCTCTATATATTCACTATGTTACAAGTTCATCCTCGACCTATATTTTTTGGTTTGGGTCGGTCCCAATTTTCTAGTAGTAACAATCATAAGATTTTATTGAAAAACTAGTCTTGGCACGTGCATTGCACGTTTTGTGGCTCTCATTGGATTTGTAGTTGTCATCAAATCGAATGAATGAAGTATGGATAATTAAAATTTGTATGTATACCAGTTGTGATTAAAATAACAAAGAATCACTTCAACACGTACGCACTAATTAGCCAATGAGTTGCAACAAGAATTAGGAGAAGATGAATTGAAATAACAAATAATTAGCCTAACATCATTTATGTGCATATACAAATTGTGCCTGGAATTATCACAGTGGTTGTCCTATTACAAAAGAGCAGAGTATGTAATGAGAATTGTGCAAGTGAAATTGTCTTCCTAATCTAAAATTAGTAAGAGTTTGTTGTTGGAGTGGACAAAGGACTGTTGAAGTTGCTAAAAATAACTGAGAATGCACAAGATGGACAATATTTGTAGTCAATGACAACACAAAACACAAAAAACAAAAAACAAAAAACAAAAAACAAAAAACAGAGCAAAAAAAAAAAAGAATGTCATTTCCACTCAATGTATTGCTAGACCATTCTCTTTGTCTTCGATGGTTGGTACATTTGTATTAGACAATTTCATAATTCTACTTTTAGCAGTGTCATGAAGATGATTTTTTGGTTAAGACTTTTGTTTGAGGTTGAAATGGGCGATAATTGAAAGAGCATTCATTTTGTTGATGGAGGTAGTGGATGTGGGACAGAGTGCCGTGTTTGAGAGGTAGAACTTCAATCTTGAGGTAAAGCACTTCTTGTATGTTCTCTGTCAATGGCGTTGGTTTAATAATGAAAATAATATCGTACTTCCATTGATCTATATGACCTTCTTTTTTAATAGCCTTTAGGTAAAACAAATAGCTCTCTTCGATTGTAATTCAGATTTCATCAAAGACTTGCAGTTGGTTGCCTTGTGTAAAAAGAACACTGATGTTACTACTAGGAAGAATCAAGTGGTAGTGGTGATGTGTTGTACACTTATTGAAAAGTTAGCTCCATCAATCTGCGGGCTAAGCATTGAACCATCTTTTCTGCTGGCTCTCCAATCATTGTACTATTAATTGATGATGTTGAGTCTTCAAGTTCAACAAAGACTCTTGCTCTATGAAGATATATGTATAGTAATAAGACAATAAGGAAACACAAAATTAAAGATTATGTGGGGGGAAAAGAATAAGTTTTGTGGGTTGTACTAAAAGGAAAAAAATTGTATTACATGCTAAAAAAAAATAGTTGTTACCTCGCAGCTGCACGTACGTGAGTAAATTTGCAGAATATGCAATTATATACTTCACACGAAGCTTGCACTCGAAATTTTGTTGCATATATCACAAGACATATACTAAAAGATAGGTTGCAAAATCTTGTAGTCTAGACTCTAGATGGTAGAATTGTTTCCCTTGAAGAATTTTTTCCAAAAGTGAGAAGTTGGTATGCTCTTTTGGATAAACATTATTAGTCAAACATCAAAGAAGATAAAGGCACAAACACAACAACAAAAAGCATACAGGCCGAAGAATGGGACTATCAGCAAAACATGATGAATAGAAATAAAATGAAAACCTACACAATAAAATGTAAAATCCTAAATCACATAGAAATTACAAAGACAAAACACAGAAAATAAGATGGATGGGCAACACAATGAAATTACATTAATGAAATGAAATTAGAACATTAATCAAGAAGCATAGAAATCATATCGTAGCTTGAAAAGTGAATAAAAATGACGAGACAAAATAGAATGTGCAAAGCGGAACCCACATATAAATTACAAAGACCACGGAATTACGAATGAAAATGAAAATAGAACCCAATTAAACAAGAAGCATAGAAATCATATCGTAGCTTGAAAAAGCATAAAAGTTTGTCCATGAACAATAACATGTCCATACAAACTATACATTACGAAAAATGACAAGAAATATGCATATCAAATGAAAGAAAGCTACCAAAATGGCAAGGCAATGTCTTCTTGTTATGTGGCGTGCTTTGCTAGTCCGTTCTGCTAGTGAGCTTCTTATGACGAATAAAAATCAAAGGTTTATGTAACACTATAAACATTTATGAAATAAAGAATATTGTTAAAGAGTATGGCAACAATTAATTCAGTATAAATAAAAACGATAACTCAAGCCAACGAACCATAAAGGAAATAACCAATTTTAGAGAACGAAGAATGAGAAATACATGTATTTTTGTCCAGAGAAACAAACAAGGAAATATCAATGTAATGACAATGTAGTGATAATGATGTAACTTCAACAATAAATATCTCAATCCCAGATGGAGAACATAGTGCAAAAGATTTTAGAGATAACTAACTCATTTACAAAATCAAAACATATTGGAAGAGTGGTATACATATCAACCTCGGGGAAAAAAATTCATCAAACATCAAAGAGGATAAAGCTATAAACACAAAAACAAAAAGCATGCAGGACGGAGAATGAGCCTATTAGCAAAACATGATAACAGAAATAAAACGAAAAACTTGCACAGTGACGTGTAAAATCCTAAATCATATATAAAGTAAAAAAACGAAACAAAGCAAACAAGATCGGAAAACGAAATTGCAACACAATTAAACTATATTAGTCCTCGATGAAGGAAAACAAAAAATAGACCCAAATTAAACAAAAAATATAAAAATCATATCGCAGCTATAAAAAGCATAAAAGTTTGTCCATGAACAATAACACGTGCACACAAGCTATACATTACACAAAATGACAAGAAATATGCCTATCTAAGAAAAGAAAACTACCCAAATGTCAAGTCAGTGTCTTCTTGTTATGTGGTGTGCTTTGTTAATTCGTTGTGTTAGTGAGCTTGTTATAACGCATAGAAATCCACGATTTCTATAAAACCTGTAAAAATTTATGAAATGAAGAAATAAATCAAATGTTATAAATCAAACCTGATTTTGTAAAAATAATAATAGAAACCCAGTTAAAATTCCTCGTAAATATTTAGAAAGAACAAATAAAATTCCAAACGTTATATAAAATCTGTAGAAAATTATTAATCAAGTTGAAATTCACCACAAATTTCAGGAATAACACATAACGGGAACTTATTTTTGAAGCCTCAGTTATTGCTATTTTTCAAACTCACGTATACATGTAGAATAAAACAAGTTCACACCAAACCTGGAAGTTCTGCTCAAAAAAAACACACGGATAAGTTATTGTTCTTTTTCGAAATCACGCATACATGTGGAATAAAAAAATATCGCACCATAATTGAAAGGTCTACTCATACAAAAGCACATATTTAAAAATAAATAAATAAATAAACTAGACATCAAACAAAAAACAATCGAAAAAGGAGAAAAATATAACTAAAACTACAAAAAAAAAACCCAAATCTATAACCCTTTGATTTTGGACGGATCTGGATCGAGAATAACACATTAAATTCCTAACATTTGGCCGAGTTCACTTGTATTGAATACCACAAAATAGAAAATAAAAGGAAAATACAAGGATGAAAATAGGCTTATAGATGCCAGATGGACTAAGGTCAACGATGGAGCTATAATTTTGATCTCTACCGGATCTGTGTGTGGCCGACTATACGCTATAGGAGACGTTCTAGGGTGTGAAACTTGATGGGTAGTGGAATTCAAAAAAAATGAGAAAAGACGGTATGTATATAGATCATGAAATGACACCGTTTTGGGGAGGTCATTTAAAAAAAACACACACAAAAACGACATCGTTTTGTAACTGACCAAAACGGCATCGCTTTGTTCGACGGATGAACAATGTTAAGAAACCACCTCGTATATATTGTTACTAACGATAACATATTTTTGAAGCCTCATTTATTGTTCTTTTTCAAACTCACGTATATATGTCGAATAAAACTAGTTTCACACCAAAGCTGGAAGTTCTGCTCAAATAAAACACACATATCAGTTATTATTCTTTTCTAAAATCACGCATACATATGGAATAAAATAAGTTCGCATTATAACTTAAATGTCTGCTTATACAAAACGAACGGACAAAAAAAATTTCAGAACAACACATATTTAAAAAATAAACAAATAAATAAACCAGACAACAAACAAAAAAAAAATCACAAAAGGATAAAAAAAACTAAAAAAAAAAAAACCCCAAATCCATAACCCTTTGATTCCAGACGGATTTAGATCAGAAGAACATATTAAATTTCTAATATATAGCCGAGTTCACTCGTACCGAATACCACAAAATAGAAAACAAAAGAAAAATACAGGGACGAAAAAAAATACAGGGACGAAAATAGGCTTACAAATGCCAGATGGACTAAGGTCGATGATGGAACTATAATTTCTAATCTCCACCGGATATGTGCGTGGCCAACTATACGCAGATAAGATGTTCTAGGGTTTGGAACTTGATGGGTAGTGGAATTCAAAAAAATAGGAAAAGACAGTATGTATATTGATCATGAAACGATGCCGTTTTGGGGAGGTCATTTAAAAAATAAACACACAAAATGGCATTATTTTGTAACTGACCAAAACGGCGTCGTTTTGGTCTGCGGATGAACAGTGCTAAGAAACCACCTCTTATATATTGTTAGCAATGAGAACATATTTTTGAAGTCTCGGTTATTGTTTTTTTCAAATTCATATATGTGGAATAAAACAAGTTCACACCAAATCTAGAAGTTTTGCTCAAATAAAACACATGGATCAATCAATGTTCTTTTTCGAAATCGCGCATACATGTGGAATAAAACAAGTTCGCACTATAACTGAAAGGTCTGCTAATACAAAACGAACGTAATTTTTTTTTCTAGTGCAGCATATATTTAGAAATAAATAAACCAGACAGTAAACAAAAAACAACCAGAAAAAAAGGAAAAAAAACTAAAAAAAAAAATCCAAATCTATAACCCTTTGATTCCAGATGGATCTGGGTCGGATAACATATTAAATTCTTAACATCTGGCCGAGTTCACTGATACCGAATACCACATAATAGATAACAAAAGGAAAATAAAGGGACGAAAATAGGCTTAGAGATGCCAGACAGACTAAGGTCGATGATGGAGCTATAATCTCTGATCTCTACTAGATCCGTGCGTGGCCAACTATACGCACATGAGACGTTCTAGGTTTGGAACATGATAGGTAGTGGAATTAAGCAAAAAATGGGAAAAGACAGTATGTATATGGATCATGAAACGAAGCCGTTTTGGGAAGTTTATTTTTTTTATAAAGAAACACACAAAACGACGCTGTTTTGGTGTGCGGATGAATAGTGCTAAGAAACCACTTCTTATATATTATTAGGAACGGGAACATATTTTTGAAGCCTCAGTTATTGATCTTTTTCAAAGTCATGTATATATGTGTAATAAAACACGTTCACACAAAACTTGGAAATTCTGATCAAACAAAACACAAGGATCAGTTATTTTTCTTTTCCGAAATCATGCATACATGTGGAATAAAACAAGTTCGCTCAATAACTGAAATGTTTGCTCATACAAAACGAACGGACAAAAAAATTTCCAGAGCAACATATATTTCAAAATAAATAAATAAATAAACCACAAAACAACCGAAAAAGGAGAAAAAAACTAAAAACAACAAAAAAACAACCCAGATCTATAATCCTTTGATTTCGGATGGATTTGGGTTGAAAGAACATATTAAATTCCTAACATCTAGCCGAGTTCACTTGTACCGAATACCACAAAATTAAAACAAAAAGGAAATACAGGGACGAAAATAGGCTTACAAATGCCAAATAGACTGAGGTCGACAATGGAGCTATAATTTCTAATATCCACTAGATCTGTGCGTAGCCGACTATACGCACATGAGACATTTTAGAGTTTGAAACTTGATAGGTAGTGGAATTCAGTAAAAATGGAAAAAGACGATATGTATATGGATCATGGAACGACGCCATTTAGGGAGGTCATTTAAAAACACACACACACAAAAACGGCGTAGTTTTGTAACTTACCAAAACAGGCGCCGTTTTGGTCAATAGATGAACAATGCTAAGAAACCAATTCTTATATATGGTTAGGAATGGGGAACATATTTTTGAAGCCTCAGTTATTGATCTTTTTCAAACTTACGTATACATGTGGAATAAAACAAGTTCACACGAAACTTGGAAGTTATGCTCAAAGAAATCACATGGATAAGTTATTGTTCTTTTCTGAAATCACGCATACATATGGAATAAAACAAGTTCGCACAATAACCGAAATGTCTGCTCATACAAAACGAACGAACAAAATTTTTTCGAGAGTAGCATATATTTAAAATAAATAAATGAAAAAACCGGACAACAAACAAAAAACAACCGGAAAAGGAGAAAAAAAATCTAAAAACAACAAAAAAAACAACCCAGATCTATAACCCTTTTGATTTCCGGACGGATCTGGTGCGGAAGAACATATTAAATTCCTAACATCTGGCCAAGTTCACTCGTACCGAATACCAAAAAATAGAAAACAAAAAGAAAATACAGGGATGAAAATAGGCTTACAAATGCCAGACAGTTTGAGGTCGACGATCGAGCTATAATTTTTTATCTCCACCAGATTTTGTGTAGACCGACTATACGCACTGGAGATGTTTTAGGGTTTGGAACTTGATGGGTAGTGGAATTCAGTAAAAATGGGAAAATATGATATATAACGGATCGTGGAAGCAGCGCCGTTTGGGGGCGTAGTTTTGTAACTGACCAAAACGGCGCCGTTTTGGTCGACGGATGAACAGTGCTAAGAAACCACTTCTTATATATTGTTAGGAATGGGAACATATTTTTGAAGCCTTAGTTATTGATGTTTTTCAAACTCACGTATACATGTGGAATAAAACAAGTTTACACAACACTTGGAAGTTATGCTCAAATAAAACACACGGATCATTTATTGTTACTTTCCAAAATCACACATACATGTAGAAAAAACAAGTTCGCACAATAATTGAAAGGTCTGCTCATACAAAACAAACGGACAAAAAAATTTTCAGAGCAGCACATATTTAAAAATAAATAAATAAATAAACCAGACAACAAACAGAAAACAAACGGAAAAGGAGAAAAAAAATATTTACTCCGTCCCACAAAGATAGGTTCGTTTTTTTTCAGATTAAAAAATCTCATTTAATGTAATTGAAATTATAATATTTTCACACATTTTTCTCATTATATCCCCATTTAATATTAAGTTAAATGAAATCATAATCGTGCATGGGTAAAAATGTTGACTGTTAGTGGAACTATAATCGTGCATGGGTAAAAATGAAAAGCAACAAAACTGCCACTAATTAAAAATTCAAAATTTGTAACCAACAATTAAAATTAAAAAATTGGGCAGATTCAAAATTGGCGAACTTGCCAACAATTAAAAATTGAAAATTTGTAATCAAAAATGAAAATTTAATTTGGTAAACTTGGAAGCAATTCAAACAATTTGCATACATCCGCCATCTTTGTTTCAAATTTTTCAGATTGCATATATAAATATAAACATATTGCCAGATTTAATCACAAGTAAAAAATGAATATTTCTTCACATACTACTTCCATTGATTTGAATGTTTTGCTGGAAATATCTCTTCACCCAATTATGTCTATTTATATTCACTACAAAATACTTAGATTGATTTAAATAATTTTTGGAGAAGATACTCTATCGGCAATACCATCGCACAGCAATGAAAAAAATGGGTGGTCCAAATAAAAAAAAAATTCACCTTTGAAACAAGGAGAGCTATTTTTGAAATGTTACTTGAAGAAAGTCGTGATGGAAAGATACTAAAAGGAGCCCTTTCGAAAGTAGCCAATTCATTTTCTATACTAGAAGATCAGTGTCTCGAATTTGGCATGACGCAAAATGTTCTAGAAGTACAATTGGTGACATACTAGATTTTTTTCTTCAAAGCTTGTGAAAAGGGTTGGTCGTAAAAGTATCGAGTTAGATTTAGAACGGATGAAACATATCCCCATTCGTCGTCGAACAAATATAAGATCCTTATCAAAGGCTTTGGTCGGGTCAAAATCAACTGTACATAGGAGAATCAAAGAAGGATGTATTCGAGCGCATTCAAATGCCGTGAAACCATATTTTTCGGATGACAACAAGAAAGCGAGGTTAGAGTTTTGCTTGTTAAAGATCGACAATGGTACAATTGCATCTAAACCTTCATTTATTAACATGCACAATCAAATTCATATTGATGAAAAATAGTTTTATATGTCTAAGATGTCGCAAAAGTATTATCTCCATCTGGATGAAACATGGTCTTTTCGTACATGCAAAAGTAAAAGATTTGTTCCAAAGATAATGTTTTTGGCCGTCGTCGTTCGTCCACGATTCGATGCCACTTCAAATAAGGAATTCAATGGGAAAATTGGAATATGGCCATTTGTGTTTAAGGGGAACTGACTATAGCGTGCGTAGCAAAACCGTATAGCTGGGACTTTGGAGACAAAGCCAATATTGTCGGTTACTAAAGATTTTATTCGATCGTGTTTAATCAAAAAGGTGTTGCCTTCAATCAAAGAAAAATGGCCACGTTCTAGTTCTAGGACCATCCTTGTTCAACATGATAATGCAAAGTCACATTTAGATGTTAATGATGTTGAGTTCGTAGCAACTGCGAGAAAAGATGGATTCGACATTCGTTTATGCTGTCAGCCCACGAACAGTCCCGATATGAATGTTTTGGACCTTGGCTTTTTTAGAGCTATTGATTCACTTCATCACCAAGAGGCTCCAACTACAATTGATCAATTCGTTTCTGCTGTAGAGAAGGCTTACGACTTATTCCCAACTGAAGAATAAACAACGTTTTTTTAACATTACAGTCGTGCATGGTTGAGGTGATGAAAATTTCGGTGGGTAATAACTACAAGATTCCACATATGAACAAACAAAAATTGATTAAAAATGGGCAGCTACCGGATTGCCTTGAATGCGGCGCTAAAGTTTTGAATGAGGCCAATGCATCTCTTTGTGGAAGACAATGAATATGATCATGCATGGTTATTTAACTGCTTCTTTAGTAAAGTGATTAGGCAAGTGCTTGTTTAGATGTTCATTTTACTTTGTTCATTCGAAACTTCAATATGCATTTGAATTATGTTTCTTGTTTTTGGCTTGAAGTCTCAGTTTTTGACAAAAAATCAGTTATTCATTCTTCTTTGTTAAGGCAAAAGGTCATTATGTATTGTAGGCAGTGCAAAAAAAAAAAAACAAAGATGCTAAAACAAATTTAAATTACAGAACTTGAAGAAATATGAAAGAGATGAAGAAATATAAAGAGAATATGTGTGGAGAAAAATTCTCTATATTGATTCAATTGTATGAATGATTGAATGATGAATATTACAAAGAGTACAATGTATATATATTAGTAAGAAAAGAAATCTGTCTAAATATATAAATATTACATATATGATATCTTTATACTAGTAAGAAAAGAAATCATTCTAAATATATAAATATTACATATATGATATCTTTCTATAAATACAATTCTACCAATAAGGTGAATGTAGAAATATGGTAAGTAAATATATGTTAAAACTCCCTCTCAAGTTGGAGCATGAATGTCAAAAGTGCCCAACTTGCGAGTGAAACTGTGAAATGCTTCCTTGCCCAGTGCTTTAGTAAATAAATCGCAATCGATTCTTTGCTTGAAACATAGGCAGTCTTGATCACTCTCTTAATGATTCGTTCACGAACAATATGACAATCTATTTCAATGTACTTTGTCCTCTCATGATATCTTGGATTAGCCGCAATATGTATTCTTCGCTTGATTGCCACAATATAAAGTTCTTTGCTTGTGGGTGATCCACACATAAAGTCTGTCGAGAATCGCCTCAACCATGTAAGCTCACAAGTAATGGAAGCCATTGCCCTATATACCTTCTGCGTGAAGATTTGGACCTGATTGTTTGCTTCTTGCTTCTCCATGATATAAGTGCCTTTCTCAAAATACACAATATTCCGTGAATCGACCGCCGGGTGTAGTAATGTCTCCATTAACTGCATCACAAAATCGCTAGGCTGCAATTTTCCACTTGATGGAAAATATAATCCTTGTCCGGTGCTCCTTTCAAGTATCAGACAATCGGTGAAGCCGCATCAAGATAGGGTTGTCTAGGTGCTCGCATGAACTAAGCGAGTGTATTGACCGAATATGAGATTTCGGTCTAGTAATGGTGAGATAAATGAGCTTCCCTACCAACCGTCGATAATATGTGGGATCTTTCAACAATTCTCCATCCGTCGAATTAAATTTTGATGATCGCTCCATGAAATCTTTGCGAAGCTTCGCTCCAGTAAACCGCCTCTTGAAGAATGTCAAGAGTCTACTTCTTTGATTTATCGAGATCCCCGATCTCGAGCGAGCAATTTCTACTCTAAGAAAGTATTTTAGTGTGCAAGGTCCTTCAACTTGAATTGAGATGCAAGAAACGTCTTCGTGGAAGAAATCGCTTCTTTATCGTTTCTCGTGACAATCATATCATCCACATATAATAGAACATTTGTAAATGAATCACCACCGACCTTGTAAAAGTGAATAATACGCATGTATTTGTTTGAACCCAAACCTGAATAACGGTGAGATACAAATTTTGAAATCAAGAACGAGATGCTTGTTTCAATCCATGTAGAGATTTATGAAGTCGACATACAACCTGGTGTCTCCTACGTCGACGAAATCTAGGTGGAGGAGTCATATAGACTTCTTCATTAAGGGCACCATGAAGGAAGGCATTGTGGACATGCATCCGATAAAGTGTCCGATTCTTGAATAGAGGCGACAATGAGTAAGCATCGGATCGTTGTTAACTTTGCAACTAGAGCGAAAGTTTTATTATAATCAATCTCTTATCGTTGTGTAAACCCCTTTGCCACCAGCCGTGCTTTGTAACGTTCAACAGTACCATCAAAATTAAATTTGACCTTAAACACTCACTTACAACCAATAGGATGAGAACCCGGAGGAAGTGGGACAAGGGACCAAGTGTTGTTTTCTTCCAATGAACGAATTTCATCATTCATAGCAGCTACCCACTTGAGATCCTGACATGCTGCCTCATATGTTGCTGGCTCAACGATATAAGAAATATTGTATATAAAAGTACGATGAATAGAAGAAAGATTGCTATATGATACATACCTTGATATAGGATGTCGAGTGCTGGATTTGACCGGAAGGGACCCGGATTGAGTAGGTAGAGCATGATTGATATAGTAATCTTTCAGGTGAATTGGGGTTTGGATTGACCTTGTGGATTGTCGAATGTGGTCATTTGGGACGATGTGGGGTTGTTCAGGCTCAATCGGTCGATCGGTTGAGCTCTCTGTTGAAACGAATGAGTGATCCGATCGACCCGGTTGAAATGGATGAGGAATTGGTCGACCAGTTGGTGAAGGCGGTCGACCGTTTGAGCTCTCTGTTGGAACGGATGATGGAATTATCGGTCGACCGTTTGAATAGTGAGCGGGACTCTCAGGCAATGAATCTGTTTCCGCTATATGCTGGTCCTCAGGGTAAGGTAAATGTGGCATGTCAACATCCAGAGACATAGATTGTGGTAATGGGATGGAGTTGGTATATTCATTTGGCCGGGAGGCGTATGGAAATATAGTTTCATGGAACACGACGTCTGGGACACCACTAGTTTTCTATCGGTGAGGTCATATAAAAGGTATCCTTTTTGTCCTAAGGAGTATCTGAAGAAACACACACAGTCTCGGCCCGTGTGTCAAATTTATTTGGGTTTAAGGTTGGTGGCAAAACATAGGCAACCATAGACACATAAATGGGAATAAGGTGGTAATTTCTTGTGCAATCTTTCGTATGGTGTTTTGTATGAAAGCAATGGAGAAGGTATCCAGTTGATAAGATAACAAGCCGTTTTGATATGTTTCCTCCAAAATTTTAATGGAAGGTTAGCTTGAAATCTAATGGCACGGGCTACATTAAGGAGATGCCGTGTGTTTTCTCTCTACTACTCCATTTTGTTGAGGGGTATAGGGACATGACCTATGAAAATTGGTGCCATTCTGATCTAAAAATGCTTGCAAGGATAAAAACTCTTAACCATTATTAGATCTTAGGGCTTTTATAGTCAAATTGTGTTGTGTTTTAACCCAAGCAAAGAAATTCTTAATTATGCTTTGAGTTTCGGACTTGTAACGCATGAGGTGTACCCAAGTATAACGAGAAAAGTCATCAACAATGGTAAGGAAATATCTAGCACCAGAATAAGAATAAATTCTACGAGGTCCCCAAATATCACAATGAATCAGATCAAATAGTTTATTGCTAGAAATTTGACTAACCTTAAAGAGTAGTCTAGATTGTTTAGCCAAATGACAAACATCACAAATATCGTGGGAATCAAAACTAATATCCGAAATACTTTGTGCTAGGAATTGAAGAGGTGAGGCGGAAGGGTGCCCAAGACGTTTATGCCATAGGTTGGTGGATTTACTGGTAGTATGATGTATTTATGGTTTTGTGAAAGGTAATATAGACCGTTGCTCGCCTTCCCAAACCAATTGTCTTCTTCGTAGTCAAATCTTTTATGACACAAAAATCGGGATAAAATATCATATAGCAACCTAATCCTCTGGTAAGTTTACTGATAGATAATAGATTAACTTTGAAGTTGGGAACATAAAGTACATTATCAACAGTCATATTATTCCCCAAGTCAACTGCACCAATAGATTTAATAAGAGCATGACCCCCATCCGGTAATTGAACAGTTTTGTGCTTTGGCATGGATTTATTCTCAACGATCCCATCATTCGTCACATGGTCAGTGACCCCGCTATCAATAATCCATGAATTACTCAAAGAAGTAGTAGAAGAATTGATACTTGGTGTGTTAACATAAGACTTATCATTACCCGTCTTGTTGTTCAAAAGTGTCATGATCCGCTTCGTATTCCTTCGTACGTGAGTGTTCTTTCTTCCTTTGGGTTAAGTGTAGAAGCTGTAATGGTGTTTGTGAAGCGTTTGTTTCATGGCTTCACACCCTTCCCATGAAATTTGTGCCATAGAGGAAGCCATGTATGAAATACGTGTATCAACAATGTGGCGGTCATCCCACGATGGGTGCTTGTTTGTCGGCCGATCTTTACTCTTCCGATTCGATCTCCAATTGATTGAATGTTGTCCCGGTGCTTTGATCTTCTCATCAAGTGGTTTAGAAACGGAGATTAAACCGGGATGATCGGATTGTTTGAGAGCCGTGGGATCCAATTGGACAATTGTCGCTTCTATGGTTTTTGTGCGGTACATCGTTGCTCGAGAGAATCAAGCTACGATACCATGAAGAAATATAAAAGAGATGAAGAAATATAAAAGAGAATATGTGGAGAAATAATTCTCTATATTGATTCAATTGTATAAATGATTGAATGATGAATATTACAAGAGTACAATATATATATACTAGTAAGAAATGAAATCTGTCTAAATATATAAATATTACATATATGATATCTTTATATAAATACAATTCTACCAATAAGGTGAATATGGAAATATGGTAAGTAAATATATGTTAATAGAACTACATTTAATTTTTCTTATCTTTTCACTATCAAGATGATCTTAACATTGTTGTTTTACCACTTCTCTTGCATTTCATTTCTTTATAAGATTATTGTAAGTTCAAATTAGAAGCTAAAAGCAGATTTAAATTAAACCAATTCTTATATATTGTTAGGAACAAGAACATATTTTTGAAGCCTCGGTTATTGATCTTTTTCAAACTCACGTATAAATGTGTAATAAAACAAGTTCACACAAAACTTGGAAGTTCTGCTCAAATAAAACACACGGATCAGTTATTGTTATTTTTCGAAATCACGCATACATGTGGAATAAAACAAGTTCGCACAATAATTGAAATGTCTGCTCATACAAAACAAACGGACAAAAAAATTTCCAGAACATCACATATTTAAAAATAAATAAATAAAAAAACCAGACAACAAACAAAAAAAAAATCGAAAAAGGAGAAAAAAAACTAAAAACAACAAAAAACAACCCAGATCTATAACCTTTGATTCCGGACGGATGTGGGTCGGAAGAATATATTAAATTCCTAACATATGGTCAAGTTCACTCGTACCGAATACCACAAAATAGAAAACAAAAAGGAAATACATGGACGAAAATAGGCATACAAATGCCAGACGGACTGAGGTCGACGATAAAGCTATAATTTCGATCTCCAATCGGATCTGTGTGTAGCCGAGTATACGCACATGAGACATTTTAGGGTTTGGAACTTGATGGGTACTGGAATTCAGTAACAATAGGAAAAGACGATATGTATATGTATCATGGAACGACGCCGTTATGGGGAGGTCATTTAAAAAAACACACACACAAAACGCGTAGTTTTATAACTGACCAAAACGACGCCGCTTTGGTCGACGGATGAACAGTGCTAATAAACCACTTCTTATATATTATTAGGAATGGGAATTTATTTTTGAAGCCTCATTTATTGATCTTTTTCAAACTCACGTATAAATGTGGAATAAAACAAGTTCACACAAAACCTAGAAGTTCTGTTCAAATAAAACACACGGACCAATTATTGGTTTTTTCCGAAATCACGCATACATGTGGAATAAAACAAGTTCGCATAATAAACTGAAAGGTCTGCTCATACAAAATGAACGGGCAAAAAAAAATTCTAGAGCGGCCCATATTTAAAAATAAATAAATAAATAAACCAGATAACAAACAAAAACCAACCGGAAAAGGAGAAAAAAAAACTAAAAACAACAAAAAAGACAACCAAAATCTATAATCCTTTGATTCCGGACGGATTTGGGTCGAAAGAATATATTAAATTCCTAACATCTGGCCGAGTTCGATCATACTGAATACCACAAAATAGAAAAATAAAAAGAAAATATAGGGACGAAAATAGGCTTATAGATGCTAGATGGACTGAGGTCGACGATAGAGTTATAAGTTCTGTCCTCTACATGAGATGTTCTAGGATTTGGAACTTGATGGGTAGCGAAAATCAATGAAAATGGGAAAAGACGGTATGTATATGGATCATGGAACAACGCCGTTTTAGGGAGGTCATTTATAAAAAAAAAAAACCCCAAATCGGTGCCGTTTTGTAATTGACCAAAACGGCATCGTTATGGTTAGAGGATGAGCAGTGCTAAGAAACCACCTCGTATATATTGTTAAAAACGTGAACATATTTTGAAGTCTCTGTTATTGTTCTTTTTCAAACTCACGTATACACGTGGAATTGCAATAAGAATGGTAATAATAATTCTCAATCTTAACTTCTATTCACACTTTTTTTTTTTTTTGGAAACCTTTTTTTGAAAATTTTGAACTAATTTCTGGTCTTGACTAATATAGTGATTAAAAGTATGTTTGTGTATGTTTATAAGTAATTATAAGTTAGTCAAATATCATTTTTTCATACATTTCGTATGACTTACAATTTTTATCCACTTTTTATTTGCACATTTCGTATGACCCACTACTTATAATCTTTAAAACTTTTTACTAAACATACTTTATGTGGCGACCTCAAAATTCCGCCTAACCTTTTTTTTTTTTTTTTTTTTTTTTTGTATTCTGCCCAAGAGGGTAATGGTACCCATATTTGAGGGTATTAGTACACTTTTACACGAAAGCGGTTCAACTCTCTAGTTTGATTAAAAACTAGATTGAAACATGTTTTCTTCATTTTCTTTTGAGGAAAGTAGTTAGAAACTAATCTTAGATAGGATTTGAAGATCACCCTTTCTCTTTATGCTTCGAATTCATTTTATTTTTGTTGTAAAAGTATGTATATTTAGTAAGATGAAAAGCCATAAACAAAAGCATGATCATTTAAACATAGCGGAAGAGTAAAATATGTGAATCTCGTCTTTTGATTCATTATTCCTCCATCATTTTAAGTTACTTCAAAATAGATGTTGAAAGAAGGGAAGAAAGTACCTTATTTATAACTTTGTCTCAAATTGGCTCATGACAAATCATTACGTCTCAAGAATGGTTCATATGCTTTGAACCCGATTAAAAATGCTACTAGGTACTTTATCAAAAAAGAGGTGCTTGAATGTTAAAGACGAGTTCACCTAATTTATTACATTTCATAGAAACGAGTAGTGAGGTACTCCATGGTCCAATAGTCGAATATGTCCACAACAAAGTAGGTAGTTTAATATTTTTATAATCCGGGTACATGGAGATTGGAGGACCATACGTCGATCTTGGTGATCAAATGATATTCTTGGCCATCCGAAGCTACTTCCCACCTTAGTCCCATGACTTCATTTATTTCCTACAAGAGTCATAAAACGACTATGAACGGTGACATTCAATGAATAAAATACGGTGCGTGTGTGATATTGCACATAATATATTTTTATCTTTCTTAGGACCTTTTCCACAAGCAATATTTGTACACCGAGCGCTCAAACTAAATATTCTTGGTGCATAAGCACAATGGCCAAACTTCTTGGGACACTAATCGTCCTTCCATGGGGCTACTTTTGCCCTTGGCCATAGTTGATCAACTCATGAAGGCTACTGTTGCCCTTGGCCATCTAGTCGGATTTTTAAGTCCGAACGTGGGTCAATCTAATCCTTGGCCAACGTTGAATCAACTTCTGATTTGGGACTCTTATCGTCCCCATGATGGGCTGTAATTGCCTCCTGATTGGTGTACAAATAGGCTAGGAAAAACTGATTGTGTCATCACATAACTTGTCTTTATTTGCTTATGAACTTTGTTTTCTCAAGTAGAGCATAAATGAAGTACATAACTTTTCTCATTCTCATTATTCCTCATTGTTGCATAAATTGTAAATAGGCTTAAGATGCTTATAATATCTCATAGATCTCATTGATAAAAATTATTTGGGGCACATAAGAGCACATATAACTTATGCACACATGTAGATGTACATTCTTATCATTTTTACACATAAGGTAAATAATATGAGCTATTCACAACTTTTCATATCATATTGGCATATGTCATTTTAGAGCATATAAATTTATGAGATATGTATACTTATCATCTTGCATAAAAAGCATATAACGTAATTTACTCACAACTTGTTGTTATCCTTGATCCACCTGAAAATGAAAGGTTCTAAACATCATGATCTTATGTTAAATGTTATTTAAAATCTGAAAAATGGGGGGTATTAGGACCGCGAGAAACCGGCTTCGTGTATTTCGTGCAGAGATTTTAGGTATCGATACCCTATCGTAGAACCGTGATATATGGTATCAATACCTTTCTGTAGTAGATCGATGAAAGTATTTTATTTAAAACTAAGTTCTCGCCCAAGGAATCTAATTTTCTACACAATAAAATTCGAGTTTCTTGGTCCTCTAAGCTACTGCCCGAAATGGGGCTTTGGTGCTTAGGTTGGAGATTCATTTATTGAACTAGAGAGCCTCCTCCCCTACCTTTCTTATTAAGCAAACCACTCACCTCTTCTCTTTGATTTTTCTCTCTTTTTGAGAGTTCTTTTCTCCGATTATTACTAGAAAAACGTAAGGGAGAGTTGTAGGAGAGTTATGGTGGTTAGAGAGGAGGAAATGGGCAAGGGTAGCTTGAAATGGAGGGAGTATTTATAGGGGAAAAATTATCTTTTCAATGATTGCATTCATCCCCATGGTGACACATGTAAAGTTGTGGAGATTTCTTTGAAGATAACACCGGTTTGGGACTTCATAAATTCGTTCCCCAACTACCCACATTTAAGAGGATACTAGGGATAGCTTATAGGGTAAATAATTGCTAAATTTCTAATTTAGGTAGATTTGGACTGTTTTTTGGGGTCGAGTTTTGAAGGTCGAAACGTGTTCATTTTTCGACGTTCCTTATACCATTTCGAAGATCTCACGGGAATCTTCACAATGAACTTTGAATCGTAGAAAACGGACCAACATAGAGGTTACAACATCATTCTAAAGATGGGCGCCTGAAAAGCGGTTTCTTTGGAATTTTGGGTGATTCCATTTCTAACTTCTTGGAACGTTTTTGACATAATTTTTTAATTTGTTTGCATAGTCGAAAGTATGCACATTTGGTACCATTTCAAGGCCTCGATGTGTACTTCGCAACAATGTAAGAGTCGTAGAATTTCAACCAATACGTTACTCACAAGAGCGCACGAAAGATGACTACTTGACTTTAATAAAAAAGACTTAAAAACTTGTTTTTTCACTTTTTGGGTCTTTACCCAACTTTTTCACTTTTATCCAAACAAGCCTTAATAAAAGCCAATAATTCTTAGATAAGTTCAACTTAGCCCTTATAAAACATTAAATCCGATTTTTCTCCCTTATTAATATTCGGATTTAAATTAAATTCTAAGTGCTACGATTTTTGAAATACTTTTTAGGACAATTCAACCAAATTTCTTGCTTTATTCTCATCTTCTTATTTAAATTGAAAATCTGAATTTTTCGTCGCGTTACACTTTAAGTTTTATTAATTGTCATTTTAAAGAACATTTTTTTTAATTATATGTTAATTGTGATAAAGTTTTTGATAAAAAAATTTAGCGGATTTTTTTAAAAGTTAATAAAATATGGGGTTGAAAATTGATAAAAATTATGAATATGGGGTTGAAAGATTGATAAAAATTATGAATCTCATAAAAATATAGTTAAAATTAATTGTTGATTTTAATCTCAACTTTTTAGCAAATGAAAAAGTTGAACTATAACTGTTTGCTAATGTTTATAAACATTTATAAGTTAGTCAAATATTATTTTTATCCACAATTTATATCCTTTTCTATCCACATATTCCGTATGTCACTAGCCACTACTGCTTATAATTTACAACAAATTTTACCAAACATAGCTTTACAAATTTTAAGGTGGTGTTGGTGTTTTGTCTGCGTTTTCAGTTTTGTGTATTTTGAGTTTTAAATTCATTTTGAGTTTTGTGTGAAAACAATTATTGATTAAAATTTTATGAAGATGAAATTTTTATGAAAATAATTATTGATTAAAAATTAGGAATTACTTGGAATTAAAAAAATTATTGTTGGAATTAAAAATAATTAAAAACTTGAAATTATTTGGAATTAAAAACAATTATTAATTAAAAACTTGAAATTATTTAGAATTAAAAATAATTATTAATTAAAAATAATTATTTAAATTTTAAACAAATACAAACAATTACAAACTTGGTATTGAAAAAAAGGGCCGCATGCTGAATTCGACCTCTAACTTCCAAAACGCGCATTCTGGCTATCTTGGAAAGGAGTAACATTTTGTTAAAAATACACGAGAAATGATTAAATCATCATTTTTCATGCCTAAGGTAAAATGTTGAAAAAAAAAGAGGTCGTTTGCTAGAATCGAAACGCGGACTTCTTTTATCAAAACGCATGTTTTGACTGTTTTGAAAAATGTCTGTATTTTGTAAAGAAAATGTGGAATAGTTAAAACATCATTTTCAATTTCTTTTGAATTTTTTTTGAATATTTTAAAAAATACTTTTTCAAAAATAAATAAATAAATTTCACTATTTTTAAAAATAGAAAACAGAAAATGGATTAAAAACACCACATAGAACACTCCTAACGGTTTTGTTTTGTGTTTTTTTTATTCAAATTTAATTACTAAACGGAGGCGGAACTCAAGCCCTCTCTCAATGTAATTTCATTTACCTATTTTACGTCCGCGTGCCCCCCTCCCCCCTAAAAAAAAAAAAACACACACACACACTCAACTTCTCGCAAATCACACATTGCCATTGATTCGAATCTCTCCAAACCCGTACACAAATTTATGTATATTTGCCTATTTGGGGCGTCGCGCGTTAAGGTTTTCCTTTTTTTTTTTTTTTGATGCTTTTGTTTTCTTTTTAACAGTGATTTTGAGCTATCTATTTAGAAAGAAGATTTTTTGGCTGTAATAATTTGAGCTTTAATAGTTGTGAATTGTGGGACTGAAAAAGCTGGCAATGGACTACGAGCCTTACGATAGCAGTGGTGAGTTTTTTTCAGTAAAAAAGATTTGATTTGTACTTCTAAAATTTTGGCATTGCATTGACTTTTGTGGTAAATTAGGTTTGATTTCGTAGTGTAAGAACGTGCATTGTTGTATTTGTGGGACTGTGGTGACCAGGGTTAATAGTGAAAGTAAAATCAGGGGCTTGGGTTCTTGGTTCTTGAAGTTTTTTGTACTGTCGTTTGAGAATAAATTTACAAAGATTTTATGACTTGCCTTTATAGCTTGGTGCGGTTGAATTTGGGAAGTGCTTCTCTTTGATATCCTGAGTTTTTTTTTTTGGTTTTTGAAGAGAGCTTGGAGGCCTAGAAATTTTATGTCTGAATTGTTATGTAACTTTCGGGAGTTTTTTGTGGGTTGGTCAATTTTGTATGAATTATAGTTATTTAGTGTGAGTTTTTTGGCTCTTTTCTGTGGGGTTAGTAATGCTACACAAAACTAATGAGGTTCAAAGGGAGATAGTGGAAATCATATTTTGCTGCTTTACTTTGGTGAAAATTTTGTGGTCTATAGTAAAGTTCCTGAATTTCAGTAGTATTTGTGCATCGTAGAAAAGCTAGAAAGTTGTAGAATGGGTAAATAACTAGTATATTTGGAGTATCACTGTTTTCTAAGTCTTGGTAATTAAACTACTTGTATAATAGTAGTTCAGAAGAAACAATAATATTTGATTTAGCTCTATTTACCAAAATAAAGAGTTCAGAGGACTCGAAGGCAGCTTCTTTTCATTATGTTTTCAAAATATCTTTCTTATTTGCATGTGTTGGAGGATAAAGTAGCTTTAGTAACACCTAACTGTTACTTATGTAAGATTGGTCATGCTAAAGATGAATGGAAGATTTGAATTTGATTTGTATGTGTTGGTTGGAAAACTTATACTACCTAGTACAGGTTTCAGGAGGTGTCACATGTTTAAGAAGTGGGAATGTTATATAAAATTCATACTTTTAGGAAATTTGTTGTTGTATAGATGGACTCGATTAAAGATTTAAGTCTATGAAAGTTTTGAATACATTTATATGTAAATTGAATGCAAGGTACTTGCGGGCATGATACAATTATTTGCCCTTTTTATTTCTTTCTTTTTCGGGAGTGGGGGTGGGGTACAACTTCCCATTACATGCACAATCCTAATATTTTTTGGGCATATAGAACACACTAGCCCATGGTGTTGAGAGAGAGCCTGAAAAGTCAGAACACCATCTCAATGTCAAGTTTAATGATGATCATTTGGACCAATATTACTAGAACTTAGATTTACTATGAGCTCAAAGACTTCAGCATTTTGCCACTAAGGAGAGGTGACTGTTGATGCATGGATTGGAATGTTGGACTATTGTGGGCAAAAGGGCACCTGTGATTTTAATCAGTGGATTCGATTTTGATACTGTTATTATTGCAGGAACAGATGACGATCTTCCTCCCACACACCAAAATAGAATTCAAAGAGGCGGTCGCATTGCGGGGAATGGAAGGCCTGCTGTTAGGAGTTCTGTTCCACATCCTAGGATGTATGGTGAAACTGATATGGAAGCCCAAATTCACCAGCTCGAGCAAGAAGCATACAGTTCAGTTCTAAGAGCCTTTAAAGCTCAAGCTGATGCGATTACTTGGGTACTTTTTGTCATATTGAACACATGAATCTAATATTGGCAAATTTGTTTGATCAGGTTTAAATGACTGGTCAATGAAATCTATTTTCTTCAGGAGAAAGAAAGTTTAATAACTGAACTTAGGAAAGAGTTAAGACTGTCAAATGAAGAACACAGGGAACTCCTTGGCAGGGTTAATGCCGATGATGTAATCCAAAGAATAAGGTTTTGTCCTTATAACCAAGCTTTGTTCCATTATAATTTATGGCTTATTTTCTGATTTGTTGAAGTTCAACATGCCCCAGTTTCTTTTATTTGTTCCATAAAATTTTGGGAAATGCTATCAGGGAATGGAGACAGTCAGGTGGGCTTCAACCAGGCATGCGTGGTACTAGTCACGCTATCCACGATCCAGTGCCCAGTCCTTCTGTTTCAGTTTCTCGTAAAAAGCAGAATATAGCCCCTTCATTACCTTCACAATCCTTTGGTGGGCCATCTCCTCCTTTTCACTCACAGGCAATGGCTGCTGCAAACCAGCCATCTTCATCATCTGCAAAGCGTGGACCGAATATGGGAGCCAAAGGCAGAAAACATAAATCTGTAAGTTAATAGTTTTTGGTTTTAAGTTTAACCCTGTTGAGCGTATTTCTGTTTTAATTTTGAATTGTAATTTGCTTTTGCAGGGTCAGATACCTCCAGGCGCATCTTCGATGAAAATGCAGTATCCTGCATCGGGTCCAACTGGAAGAGGTCAATTTGCTAATCGAATTTCTTCTGGTGGTCTTACAAATGAGCCTGCTGAAGCAGCTTCATTTGATACATTAGTCGGAAGGAAAGTGAGGACCAGATGGCCTGATGACAATAACTTCTATGAAGCTGTTATAACTGACTATAATCCAGCTGAGGTTTAGCCGATTTCTCGCTGCTTGTATATCTACTTTCTGCTGGTTCAGTGCTTAAATTGTTTTGTAATCTCTTTCAGGGTCTGCATGCTCTTGTTTACGATATAGGTACTGCAAGCGAAACATGGGAATGGGTCAACCTTGCTGAGGTATGTATATTCTCTGTTTACATCTCACGAAACACTTTTGGATCTATGGCAAATAGACAAATTCATATTTGCACACTTCTGATGACAACATATGCTAGAACAAAATTGTGATATACAAATTCATATTTGCACACTCTTGAGGACAATGTATACTAGAACAAAATTGTGATATCATCTAAGTGATGGATGAGATATTTAGGTCTACGCAGAAATGTTCCATCGACTTAGGTGGTTGAACATGTTTGGCATAGATCTAAAGAGGCTCCCATTCTTATGAATGACGTGATCTTGGTTGAACATATCAGTAGAGGGAGGGCTAGATCAAACATGACATGACTTATGATAGTTGCTTAGGACATAGTTGCTTTAGATCAAGCAATGAACTGAACGGAGTGGTGAAAAAGGTTGTTATGACAGTGGAACCTGTGTGTTTTTCTTCTTTCTCACATTTAATATTTAAATGATAGTGCAACCCATCTGTCTCTATCCGCATGTTATTTTTTCTAAAAAAGACTTATGGAAAATGTGTATCTTGAAGTATATTTTTGACGAACTGCCAAAAGAAGAGATGGCATAGTGGCACAGTCAAACTTTCTTCAGTGGGATTAGAGAATAGCTCATGACGCATGAAACATGACCATTTAAAGGTATAAGTTGAGTAACAGTTAAGAGTAAAAGAACCTCTACAATAATTCCTACGGCATATATTGAGTGAAAAATTCAAACTCCTGTAAACTCAAAGTAAATATGTGAACCAAGATCACGTTCTGAATCCTATTATCAGATTTTGATAATCCATAAATAAAGCCTGATTTTGAATTCAGCGATAATGTGAATGAATCTAAGAATGAAGATTTGTATTTGTACTTTTATTTGCCATTCTTTGCTCTTAGGTCCTGATTTTCCATAATCAGTTAATGTAGAGCCCTGGTTATTGTTCTTGTCAACCCCATGTGTTATGTTTTGCTCCTACTTCAGTGAGATCATCAGGAAGAGTCCCCCAAAAGTGTCATTCTTGCGCATGTATTAATATTCCACCCACTCCTTCTCATTTCTCTGCTTCTTTTATTACTCCGATCCAGTCGGTCATTTGAACCCACACTACTTAATGTGGCTCTGCCTGTGGATCAATTTACTTGGCCATTTTAATGAAGGTATGATTGGGCATAGTGTAGTAAAATGAACTGAACTATTTATAATCTGATTTGATAATTGACCCTTCAATAGCTCATTTGAGGTTAGTTCTTAAGATAATCAAGTAAAGCTTGTAGAACTTTTTAATATTTTAAAATCATCTTGAACTCGGCTTGATAAGATATTACTATTAATATTTTTTTAAAGAAAAACTAAAGCTGGTCCAGCTCTGCTTGTGATTGGATCAATTAAACCTCCTTCAACAGTAACTTATTGTATAACCAAGCTAATCTTGAATATGATTTTATAGCTTGGAAGTTGAAAACCTACATTTTGCCCTGGATGTTCAATTAAGTTATGATATACTAGTTATAAGATCATTCAAATGGATAGATCCACATCTTTTATTTTACTCGACAGTTTCTCCTCCATGATACTTTTGAGTTGAAGTGTTGAGATTATCTCTTAATACTTCACTATTATATCTTATGTCAGAACCTAGAAAGGTAGTATGGCAATTTTAAGTTTCTGATGTGTGATGTGGTCTGTGGATGCATCATGTATTGTGTGCTGTGCATGAAATGATGGATGGACTAGAGGTGCCACCTTTTTATGACCTTGATCAAGCCTTTTGTAGAAGCAGTACTTGGGGGCAATTTGAAAGTGTAGAAGATTTTATCTTGAAGGTGAAGGAGATTTTCTATTTGTTTTAGGCGTATTTGTCATCAAGGAAAAACAACCTTTATCTCCACCAATTTTCTTCGGGAGGAGCTGGGGCTCAATTTACAGCTTTGGCAATTTAGGTTACCTTACAGCATTTGACAATTTTATATACAATACGCTATTTGAGTTCTTCTTGTGTAACGTACCCCATTACAATGTACAGCTCTGCATCTAACTGACAATTGAATGTAAAACGGCTTAAGTAGCCATTTGACCAATGTTCTCATTTTGGAATTCATATATGCATATTCATGATGAAGAGTAAAACGAACCTTGTAAGCTTTATTGGAAGATTGTTAAAATGATTCCCAGAAGACTGAGCATATTTTGGAACTTGTATACTGCATTGTGAATGTGCTTCTGGGTAAGCAAAAATTAAATGCCGTAGGAAAAGCAAGGAGAAAAGAAATATCTGTACAGAGAAGGAAATTAAAGTTAGAACTGAGCTGAGTGCTAGGTTTCAGTTACTTCATTCATCTTAAATAGGATGCCTGCATTACTGATTGGGATATGCCATTTTTGTGTACTTGCCTGTATAAACTCTCCAACCTTTTGCTCTCGGGCTGCCATTGTTAAAATATTTCCTCTGTTGAGTTTTCTCCACACTTATAGTTATATTAATATATTCTCATGTATCATTTGATTTCATGGCCAAAGGACAATACTTAAGACTATAAAATATACGACTTTCAAAACCTACTTAAATAGGCGTGCATGCCTAAGCAAACGTGATGTTGGATTTTGTATGGAGGGAGTATACTTTATGCATGTCCTGAATTTGAGGACATTATATTGGCCCTGACAGAGAAGTTGATCTGAAATATGCATTGGATAATCTGATGTGGGCAATGGTGGTACTCAGTAGTAACACCTAAATTAGATCGCGTTACTATAGTTCTTAGTTTTATCCAATACTTTAGAGGGAAAAGGCATGGGGCCTGGATTTACCTTTCCTGCCACAAAGTAGAAGCCACTTTAGATTTATTCAAGGACAACACGTCACAACTTCTGTTAAAGATGTGTACATAATTCACACCAGAAAAAAGTTAATATTTAGCTTTCACCTTAAGTTCCACCTTCATGTTCGAGGATTTACCTTTCTTCTTGATGTTGGAGAATTGGTTGCTTGTCATGAAGTATAATGAGTAATGGCAAGAAAGAGATCATGTCTTCATTTGATACATTTTCTTAACTCCTCTGCAGATTTCTCCTGAGGATATCCAATGGGTAGGAGAAGACCCAGGAATTTCCCGTCACAGAGGATATGGTGGAGCAGGCCATGGTATGAATCGACCTCTGGGACGTGACAGTGTTCCAGGTTCAGGAAGAGGAAGGGGATTAAACAAAAGTCAGTCTAGGAAGGATTTTCCACAGTCCCAGAATGGCATTGGTAAGAAGGGATCCAATGACGTTCTTCAACTGCTTCACACCGAAACTATAATCAAGGAGGTAAGCAGCAATGGTTTGACATGTATTATTTACTCAAATGTAGGTCTTCCTGGGGATGTAAATTGACAGTGGACCTTGGCAGGTGGAGAGGGTTTTCGGGGCTAGTAATCCTGACCCATTGGAAATAGAGAAAGCAAAGAAAGTGCTGAAGGTTAGAAAAGCAAGAAACCAAGATAAAATAAAATTCTTATTTTGTGTTTAGAGTTTTGAACGTATTATTTTCAAAATCATATATATAATTCTAAGTTCTTTACTGTAATGTTTGGTAATTATTCTTGAATATCAACCCTGCTTGCTTATTGGGGTCTGCGATTGTATCTTTTGGTATAATAGGAGCATGAACAAGCGCTAGCTGATGCCCTTGAGAGGCTTGCAGATATATCTGATGGTGAAAGTGGTACGATTTTGCATAATATTTGTGCCTGGTTTTGTTCATTAGCCATATTATGATTTTTAAGATGGAAGTTCCTATTTTGCTATATATATTAATATGTGTGTCTGCTCCAAATCGTTGCGCTTAATGCCTACCAGGACACATTATCACTTATTGTATCACTCAATAATTTGAGACATTGAGTTTCAGTTGTTTGGAATCAATCCCCTACCAATAATGCAGTTTGATAGACATAGTGTTGGGGAATAAATAGCAGAGCTTTTTAAATCATTGAGGTTTCGGGTGTCGAATAGCAAAGCATGAAAATTATGGTTAGTCAAATTCTATTTTCTATTAGCAATTCAGAAAATTTTCTCCTGGTAAATCATTGCAAGTGTTTCCGGTTTGGCAAGTAATGAATGGGAAAATGATATTTTGGGTATGCAGTTTACATGCTTTCCAGTGAAGTGTGTTTTTCTTGATACTGATTTTAGCTCTTTATCTTGAATTAAAACATATGATATTTGTTTAACAAAATATTTGCTTGCTAATCTTTTGAAACAGTAAATTCACACGTATTCTTTCTTGACCTCGTATTGGTTCTTCATGACAGACGAGGGTGGCCGTTTCTCGCACCGGCAATCAATGGAATGAGATTGACCAACCTGAAATCACGACAGAAATTAGTAGAGCAAAATGGACGGGAAAGTACATTTTAGTTAGTGGCCTATTGGAAACATGGGTTAGGTTTTGTCTTTTCTTTTGGGGGGGCTCTGTTGTATATTGCCATATTTCAAATGACATTCTCATCTAACATTGGATTATTGGTAGTGTTTTAGTTATTTAGCTCAGACCAATCTGTAGCTAGAGTGGTTTCTTGTTCTTTGATTTACAGGTCAATGCTCGTGTAAAATTATTACAGCTGCCATTAACATGGTGATCATGTAAAAATTTTGGTTATATTGCTAGTTTTTTGGTGGAAACTACCATATTGAAAATATTGATTTAGTATTGTGTATCAAATATGTTCTTATGGTCTACTTCTGTCCCACTCTAATACAACCGTCATATTTTTGTTAGAGATTTAAAATGAAGTTGCCATGAGATAGGTTAAATATGTAAGTTACATATGCCTGATTCTGTGTGCTGATTTGATCGGCTATGACGTTTGTTTGGTTCAGAGACTGAATTATTTTGATATAAGAAATATGACGTAACCTTGTTTAGTCCAAAGAAATCATTCTCAGCACCTTCCTCTTGAGAACTAGGGCTCATGCTAGGTTGTGCATGCCCTGGGGATTTAGTGTCTGTTTGATTTTGTTAAAAAAGTCAATAAAAATTTGATTTTAACTACACATTTGATATGACTTATTACAAATTTTATCAAAACTTCTTAGAAAGCTGACAGATACTGAAGTTGACAATTTCAAAAGTTTGAATGGATAATTACTAGGTTGTATTGAGTCAAACAGAAAAGAATAATATATTGGCATAATAACAGTTTAATTATTTGACTATAGGCAATATAAAAACATATACCACGACAACGTTCAAAATTGCTTCTTTAACAAGGCATATTTTTTATTCAACTAATTACTTTTAAGTGCAGCTTTCATTTTCATACCATAATTATCATTATATCAAGATTGACATGGATTGAAAGTTTTTGTCAATTCAAATCTTGTTAGATTTTGTGCTAAAAGAAGTAAATTACATTGGTTAGTTGGGTTTTCATACTAGATTGCCACTTTTTGACTTAGTACATGCATTACAAGAAAGTTGTAGCAACGTGTCCTAAATAATGTCCAAAATCGTCACATATAATAATAGTGACAAATTACTTACAAGTTAAGTTTTGTCATATATAATCTAAAAGAATTCTATAAGTTGTATCAATTCGAACCTTCGATTTAAATGTTAATTTTTTGTTTGATTTTAAATAATCAGATCTTCTTGTAGTTAGCGGTGCATATGGAAAATTGAAATTTTGATTAATTATAAAATTCATAGAACATTTTGTATACTACGAACACTATTCTAAAAAGTCCGCATAAACTTTGCCTATATTTTAGGCGCGGCCTCCACGCCTCACGCTTCGTCTTCACTTTGTCTTTATCTCTCTCTCACCTAGATTTGAAAAATTTGAAACTCGACATTCACATCTAACCACACTTCACTTTTATAAAAATATTGACTAGGAATAATATAGTAATGATTCACATAATTATGGATTCCATAAAATCTTTCCTGGATTCAGCGGATGAGAATGAATTAGGTCCAAATGTGTTTCATAGTCAACAAACGTTTTCTTCTCCAGGTTTCAACTCAAAAATATACTTTGTCCAAATTCAAAGTCATTACAATTTACGTGTAGAAAATGCCAATCTTAACTTTTATTTATTTATTTATTAAAAATAAAAGAAAATAATGCCACTCTTAATTTATATTTTCTTGAATCAATAATTCTATTATCAACATGATACCTCTTTTAAGTATATACAAAATATATTTCTCTCGTTGTTTTAATTTATTCTCTTACGTTTCAGATCCGTTTATTGTCGTATATTCTTTTTTATTTTTTTTATCTTATTTATACTACTTCGTCGTGTGTACATTAAAAAAAATAATTTATTTATTTATATTTATATCTTCAAGACGTAGCACCACGATACAAGTTGAATATGATGATTCACTTGTATTTCATATTCATTGTTCAAATCAATAATCTTAGTGATGAAATCTAAATCTTATCCTGAATTGAAGGCACAATTTTCTCTAAGTAATTATGATGAGAGCAATCAAATTAACTGAGTCCACCTATATGGAAAAAAGACAAAAAACTAAGTCCACATCAAATGCCAAATATGCAGAATTTAGTTTTACGGTCATCCTATAAAGGGATTGGTTTTATTGCTGTTAAATTGAAGTTAAGTGACTCAATGAATCCAAATTGAAATTTAATGACTTAATTGTAGTTAAGCTGAAAGTTTGGTGACGCCGGTACAATTCCATAGTGGGACCTCCCCGAAATTCATGCCATATTACTAATTAAAGATATAAATATAAAAGAATAGATTGTTTTATTTTCTTAAGGTGCGTTTAATTGCAAGAATTTTTTTTTTTTTTTCACCTATTTTTTTTAATCGATACGTTTGATAATTAATATTTTTTACATGAAAACGATTTTCCTACCTATTTTCCAACTACATGTTTGATTTATTGTCATTTTTTTCTCAAATAAAACGTTTTCTTATTTTTACATAAATGGCCACATTTTCCTTAAAAATAAATAAAATGTTTTCTTAGGGGGGAGGGAGAAGGTTTTATTTTCTAGGTAAAATTTGCCCTCTAAATTGATATTTTCCAATTAACAAGTTCTTGGTAATTCAATTATCTGGAATTCATTTTCTTTTCACCCAAATTCTGCTTGTAATCAAACGCACCCTTAATGTAAGTTTATAGATAAGAAATCATGCCAATGTGAAAACAGATACACGTATAAGTTTTCATTTTTTGGGTTCATATTTCAAAATTAATTCAATTTCTAAAAGAGTATGTTTGTTAGTGTTTATAAGTACTTATAAACTAGTCAAACATAATTTTTATCTACAAATTTCGTAGGACACATAACTACTTTTATCTACTGCTTATGAATCTGGTATGAAAGCAAGGAGCATAAAAGGATACAAGTAAGAAAGTAAAGAAAAAACTTGAATCTATACTAAACTTGTACTAAAATTAAATCGTACCAAGTCAGCTCGACTTAACAATTAAATTTATCTAAAAACAATAGTCATCGAATAGATATACCCATCTACCAAAAGTTCAACGGTTGATCATAAACTTTGAATACTATGAAAAGTAGCCACACTAAAGTCATTTCAAAATATATCTCCTTGATATGACAAATTATTATTTTTATTATGGTTGTCTCCTTGTAAGAAAGGGGCTTGTGCTATTAAATCATTGGTTGATGTACATATATTTTATATTTTTAGACGGACACGCTCTAACACAATTCAATATAGTGAGAAATCACATGCCAAGCTACATTAAAATTCAATAATTAGGAGTATATATACTTGATTGTTCAATCCACTTTACACTCTATAGTCTATACAGTTATGGTTCGACAAAAATTAGTAATATTTTAAGTGTGGTGGGAAGTCACGTGTCGAAAAACGTTAATATTCAATAATAAAGATTGTAAAATGCTCTTTAAATATAGATAAACGTCGTAGATGGTCTTATTAAATTTATAAATAAAAAGGGTGGTGTGTACTCATGATTGGTGCTTATAATTAAAGACCACCTCAATTGACCAGAGAGACAACATTGATCAATGAATTGTTGTTACCTTTGTCCCCAAGTTGACCAGTTTGTCCATAAACCCTTTCCCCACGCCTCTCCTTTTCATCAATATAATTTGGTTTGAATCATATCTTTGAAATGAAGCTCCAAATTGACAGCCCTTTATTATTTTTAAAGCGTGCCTTGAACATTGGGACTAACCATTTCACATTGTAAAATCATAATTCTCTCTTGTATTAATTTATTGTTGTGCACATTACATGTCTATCTATACATCCAAAGAAAAAGAAAAAAAGAAAAAAATCGGAATTTGGACGATGTCGTATAACTAAACTACCGACCTCATTAAATCAGAATTGTTAGTTCACAAGTCGAAAATTAGGTTTAGGCATAACAATAGGCTGGAGCCATGATTTTCTAATAATTTTTTTATTATGATGGTAAAATTTAAATTGAAAAAATTGAAAAAAAAAAAAAAAAAAAGAAAATTGCTCTAAATGGAGAACCCTTCTACACCAAACAATTCCTCATCCAAAATCAAACATATATGAGAAATAAAACAAATTATTTCAGTGTTTATATATAACTTGGACCATTATTGACAAAGTGAATATGTTTTCAATTTATGAGGGTGCAGAATGATGGGAATGGTTTGGAGAGCATGAGAATGGGTAAAACCTTGGTCTAAATAAAGGAAATGGGATTACTTTGGGTGTGGATTCAATGGTGCTGGTTTTAGCAATAGGGGGATTGGCGGCCGGGGCGGTGGGGTGGGAGTGGGAGTGGCGGGGGAGGTGGTGGTGGCTACACGTTCACAGGAGGGACACATGGTGAGGGTGGTGGCAGGAAGTTGCATGCAGAATGGATTTGAAGAATTAAGAGCTTTCAATTCTTGTAACTCCTTGTTTAGCCTCCTGTTTTCTTCTGTTAAACTGTCACAAAACCTCTTCAAATATTCACAATCCACCTCTGTTTGCTTCAACTTGGTCCTGCATACACAAGCACCGACACACAAAAAAGTGTAGTCATTAAATATGATCATACAAATCAACATATAAGAGATTGGACTACTTTTCAAAAAAATAAATGACATGTTCCATACTTGATACGATGGATTGCACTAGACAAGATTTGACATAATTAAGGAAGAGAGTTATGTAATAAAACTTGTATGCTATTCTAATTTAACGAACAAATACATACCTTGCTCTTCTGTTCTGAAACCAGACTTCAACTTGTCGAGGCCTAAGATTAAGCTGCTTTGCAAGTGCAAGCTTTTGTTTCTGCTTCTTCCAGAAAGAAACAAAAGGGAAGAAAATGATAAATTAGAACATAGATTTATGCTGAGCAAAGTAGCTAAAAATTTGCTTTTAAGCATGCCAAATACTCACAGGATTGAGAGTGCTGTGTTCTTTGAAGTTTTCTTCAAGATAAGCAGACTGTTCTTTAGATAGTCTGAGTTTCTTTTTACTGTTGTGACTGTTTTCATCTTCATCACTGGCTCGGGAAGATGCTCTTTCGGCCTCCGACAACACCTCCTCCTCCGCTGCCCCACCAGCCACCACCGTCTGCCCCTTCACCTCGAAGCCTCTCGCCAGCTGCAGTAAGCCCAGGTGCCTCGACGAACCATTCTCTGAACTACCTGCAAAACAGACCAAACAAAAGAAGAAGAACAAAGTCAAAACAAACTATCAACCTAAACAAATTATCCCATGTTTTTAAGACAAAAACGGAAGATTATGAATTACTGTTGTCAGAAGACCATGCGACACCTCGAAAAAGAGATCGAGTGTGACGAGGAACAGAATCAAGAGGGAGAAGATTAAGCTGAACAGGAGTTTCCAAGAACTTTTCTTGATTATCATCAGTTCCATCTCTTTCCTGTAACGTCTCATCATCATCATCATAATTTTCATGGGATTTTTGGGTTTTCTCAGATTCTTGATTTCCAAAAGTTGAGTTGAGACCTAAGGCCATGCAAAATACCTGGCCATCCTTGTTGGTTATGGCGGTATTGTGAGGCTCTGAATTACTATTTTTTTTCATGAATCCAAATGGTTTTGATGCATCTCCTAAGCTTAAGCCCAGCTCCATATCTCAAATGTTAGAGACAGAGAGAGAGAGAGAGAGAGAGAGAGAGAGAGAGAGATTTTGATTTAAAACGCTGCAAAAAGTCTTTATAGAGATTGCAGTCTACATGCACTGAAAAAAAATAATAATAATAATTTATAATCCACACCAAACGAGTTCTTATTTTATTTCAATTTCCGAAATTTTTCAAATTTTTTAGGTCGATATCATTAAAAATTCATGTAATGATCAGCATAATTTCTTGTTGACCGACAAACTCATATTGACAAAGAGCACACGTGAAAGACCTATTTTACAAGGCCCATGAGAGGGCCCGAATGGTATGATGATCATATGACTGCTAAGGTTATAGTCCAAGACTGCTTTAACACGGCCTTTCCTTTGATAAGAATAAAAGTTTACAAACAAAGGTACAATTAGACAACTCTATCGACTATTGACCATTTCTGTTTTTTTTTTTCTTCTTTTTATACTATGACTTGGAAAAATATCATTCTCATACATTTAGACTCTCTACATTCCTACGAACCACGTCCTCATTTATTTTTTTCAACTTCAACCTCTAATTCATAAAAAATGATGCAATTTTGACTGAGTAAAATAAAATATAGACTATTTTAGTTGATAAATATATATTAAATAAACTTAATTTTTTTTGAGAATAAGACCTTTCGAGAAACATGCCATTCTTGAATGTTTGGGCCATCTACATCACAGATTATATCGGTAATCATGTTGTTTTAAAAGACTTAGTCGATACAAGTTCAAAATCGAAACATTACAAACTTGTGAGTGAAAATTGTAAAAATGAGTTGAGTTGGAGGACTGAGAGCATCTCTAATATAATAATGTAAATTGTTGTACATGTGGTAAATAAAATAAAGACGATTTCTTATTTAAATGGAAGAACGCTTGGAACTTTATTAGAAAGATTGTTGTAAAAAGTCTCAGTATAAGTTTTGCTTTGCACTTTAAACGCTACTCCACGCCCAGCCACGCATCACGCATCGTCGTCGTCACCTTTCTCTTATCTCGCCTCGCTCTAAGACTCACCCAGGCCCGAAAAGCTAAAAACCTCACCACCACGCTTAATCACGCTTTTACTTTTTTAATATTGATTAAGAGCATAAAAATAAGGTAACTTTCCTTGAAAAGGGGATGGTAACACATGTAACGTGCGTTTTGTCTACTTACATTTGTAGCAATGGTCAAACTTTGTAGGGGTAAATTAAAAAATTTCACATGATTTACGATGTATATACATATTTTAGAATATTTTAATAAAGCTAATATAAAATTTATTAAAAATATTTATATTGCATGATTTAATTTGTTAGTTTTTCTAAATGAAATATCAATATTCATAAAAATATAATTAAGATAAAATCATTCTGTACAAAATGATAAAGAAAATGAACTTTTTTAAATTAAAACAATTTATATTTATCTAAATTAAAATTAAGAAAAAGGCAAATAAAAAAACAAATACATACTTTATATATACCATAAGAGAGAAGGGCAAAATAGGAAATTTATGCTAGGGGAGGTTTCTGTAATTTTTAAAACAAAAGGACCGTCTTGTCATAAACCTCAAAGGTTGTGTCTATAATTAACTCAAATTATGTCATGTACCCTGAATTTTGTTGGGTTAGTTGCTGGAAACAGAGAATTGAGCTCTCCTGTTGACCAAATGGATCTTGCTCGACTGCACTTGGGGTTCGAGGGAGATGGGGCGAGTCGCTTGGCAATTTGTGGTCACGATCAATTAGAGCTAAGCTGGAGCAGATGATGCTCCCGTTGTGTTGAATTTGACGACGAATCAATATTTTCCTCATTGATCCAGTTGGAAAAAAAAAAAAAAAAAAGCAACAAAGCCACCACAAAACTGACGAGTACACGCACAATGGGAAAATACTCTGGTCAGCAAAGCAGTGATTTATATGATACCTGAACAAGATGAAATCCACAAGGCTTTATAAAGACACAGCAAAGGGAAGATGAATGATAATGACCTCTTTTTGAGAGCATATTGAGCAACAAGAATAGAATATCACTGAGTATTCCAACAAAGATGGAAACATTCAATTAATATGAAGCAAGACAATCTCTGTGAATTATTCCATTTAACATGTGAAGACACTGATGTAGCCAACAAACAACAAGAAGCTAAACCTTGTCAGCAACAAATTTTCGAGTTGGCTTTATGAATCCTTTTACAAACAAGGCCAACAAAATGAACCCTGTTCCTGATAATTCTATGGTGAATCATTTTTGATCACTCCATTAGGTTCATTGCTATTCTGCTAGAATACCCAGTACCGAACCAATTTCCCTTCCCCCACTCCTTGCAATAAGAAACCATAGAAGGCATCCAATACACATACACACGGCGCTATAACTAACCGATGCCTAGACCATAGAAAAAGATAATTAAAAAAGAGTCATAAGGAAATAAATAAAACAATGAACTGATAATGGAAAGAAAATGGAACTGGTGGGATTCTGTTATTGCATGAAGAAGATAGAGAAGATCAAAGAAAAAGAAAAAGTGCCAAAGAGAAGATAAGATTCAATTGTCAGAGTTAATTTTGTGAAATTACAGGTGCCATTAATGTCACTGGAGAATTATAACTAGAAGGAATATCAGAAACTAAAAATGAAGGAATTAGCAATTGCTAAGGAAGCGTTGAAATACTTACCCAATATTCTACAAATAGACAAAAAGACAAATGAACAACACTAATAGAACAAAAAAGCAGAAGATGATGGACAACAAGAAGAAAAAAGCGCGTAACTTGAATATGAAACCTTGTATATCGACCTAAATAAATATGCAATGCTTGAAGTGAATCAGTGATCAGTGCCTACACCATACTAGCTCAAATTCCAGATAAAATAACACCTACAATTCCCATTCTATACGAAGATAAGGGCTTTGGTCCCCCGTCCCGTTCAATTTATGGTTCCCCAAAATTCAAGTCACTTGGCACTTGGACCCCATAGACATATTCTGCTCAAAAATCCGTCAAAATGCCATACTAATCAAGAGGTATAATCAGTTACCCCCTTTCAATTGAAACAAAAATTAAAAAAAAAAAAAAAAAAAAAAAAAAAAGCTCACCTTCTTCCCCACCCCCTCCCCACCTGTGCAGTGCCCCTGCCCCCATACACCATGTCATAGTTGAATACTTCTTTTGTCAATAATTATAATCCAATTCAAATGTATCCAAAAGGAAATTGGAATCTCATGTTGCACAATTAAACGAATAACATGATTTTGTCCAACTCATACATTCATAATCTGGGGATAGAGAAAGATGAGAAACCAGAAAATACATGGAAAATTGGCTGGTCGGGTAGGGTAGCTGACAGGGAGGCAGTGGTGGGATAGCTTGTTGTCTCTCATATATGACAGGAATGATACACCTTCCTTCCCAGAGAATTATGCCATGTCGAACAAACCTAATCACCAATGCCAATTTTATAAATGCTGGCCAAGTTGGTATGTATAAAACAAATAGCAAATCCCATTTCAGCTCTGATATTAAAATTCTTGTGCCATACAAGAAATCCAAATTTACCATATTTCTTCATTTAGAAATCATTCAGCTCAATCTTCTCCTTCTTGATTCACGGGAATCCCGATCATCTACATTGGAAACCCTTGAATTAATCCTTCTTCTACGGAAAGATGAAGAAGGGGCCACAGGCAGGCCGATCCCACCATCGGTCATCCCCGATAGGGTATCTACAACATCACCAGGAATGTCACTCATTTGGGAAGATGCGGGAATGGGCAAAACCATATTGATCTCTCCTCTAGAACCTGGAGGCTGCCGGTCCAATTGTATAGAAGCAGAATTCCTAATTAGAGGATTTCTACCATCGAAAGATAAAAGCTGATTGTCGAGTCGAGAAAGCCGATTGCCAATAAGAGTTTCAACGTCTTCAGCTAACCGATCCACATTACTCAAAGCTCTTTCAGATAACACTCGTGAATATTGTTGGTTCCTTGAGCGTCGACTGACTGCAATCTCTGCATTTTGCATTTCCGAAGTATCAGACTGAAGACTCAAATTATCAACACCGTGCAGTTCTTGTGTTTGATCCCCCATTGCACCAATGCTAATCCTAATTCGCCTAAGCGCTTCTGCAACCGGAATCTGAGACAAAGTACGAGTTATTTGCTGCTGCCTAACACTCTCGACTCTACGCGCTTTCGGCCTTGGAGGTATCTTCAAGACAGACTCCGACTCCAACTCCAACATGCTATCATTGCTTCCATTGCCATAAATAGGAATGACAGTACTATCAGATACCTCTCCCTTGCAAACAGGACATTCTTTGCAAGTTGAATCAATATATGACACCTGATAAAAGCACGACCAACAAAACAAGTGACCGCAACAAGTCAAGACAGGCTCCCTCGCCGTGTCCAAGCATATATTACAATCAAAAAAGCTCCCACCATCTCTATCAACCTTCTTGACCTCAGGATCCATCGCCAACGCCTTTGCCACCAAATGGGAACTATCCCTTTTACAACCTCTTTCCCTCTCACCAGTCCTTTCTAAGACATTAACACTATCTACTCCATCAAGAACACCTATCTCCCCATCCGCGTTAACCATCCGCTGGCCCGGAAACGGACTGGTTTCAATAGAATTTCGTGCTTGACGCCATCTCTGGCGCTGTCTAGTGCGAGCAGTGACAGCCTCAAGCTGTCGAATCCTCTCCTCTATATTACCATGGGGAGTTCCCAACTCATTCAGAAAAGACCCAAATCTCACAATTGGGTCCAAAGGTTCTTGGTTCAAATCAAGATCCATCAAATTCTCACCGATGAAATTATTATCACCCATAAAATGCAACAACACTAAAACTCAAATCTCGAATAAACCACACAACTCGGAAAAAAGACGAGCCTTGAATTAACCCAATCGGGATTAGAACCAACTGAAAAACAACAAAATCTTTATATATGCAGATTTCATGAACCAAGGCAATCAAAGAAACATGTATGTCTCTACCTATGCAAAAATGATTGAGACACAAGATTTAGAACCTGCATAAAGGATATTGGTTTGGGCCTCGAGAAAAAAAAGGGTAATCTACTGCTTTGCCTGATACAATTTGATTCTCCATGGTTTCTTTATTTCAATTCTTTTCTAGAATCGAATTTATACATGGGTTCCCTCAGAAAGTAAAGGAAAGATAAAGATTTGTACAGATCAGATGCCCTAAGATAATTATTGGGAGATAAGCATCAATTATCATTCTTAGATGGCGCATTTTTTGGACCAGCACGACGTCGAACTCGCGTACAAGCCAATTGAGTCAAAAGCTACAGTTTGGTCAATTGTTGGCTTATAGCACTCGACTTTTAGAGTTGTTTCACTTTGTCACTAAACATTTTTTTGTTCTAAATTAATATTTAAACTTTAAACTTTTATTTTTGTTTTGGTTTAAACACTCTATTTACATCCATTTCTAAAATATTGAAAATGATGTGCTAAACAAAAATATGAAGTAACATAAAAAAATTATTAGTGTACTATTTTTAGCATCCACTAGGACAAAATTGCACTTTATTGGACTAGTTTGTTGTTTTGAATGCAATTTTCAAATTAACAAAAGAAAATAATAGATAAGAACACTTGTTGACATATCCGCACATAAATCTCAAACAAGCAATTTGATTAAAAGGATCTATTTTGTGTGCGGCATTAATAGGGTTCTTTAATAGAAGTTGTTAATATGTTCGATTCAATAATAATGTTTATTTAATATGTTTTACATAAAAAATAGTGAAAAAATTGTAAGGTATACTATTTAAATAATCCGGGTTAATTACACTGAGACTCTCTACTTTTTCAACTTTGTAACAATATCATATCCATACAATTTTATTCGTAGATATCGTCTTCATCCTTTAATTTTACTCGAACATATGGTCTCCAAATTATTATTTTTGATAATTTTACCACTGACTTAAATAATTAAAAAATAAAATAAAATGAAAAAAATTGTATTTGAAGTCCTCATTATTTTTAAAAGTGTAAATAAATCATAATTTTTTTATTTTTAAAAATTAAAAGAACAAAGAAACCAAAAAGGTCTCCACCCCACCCTCAAACCAAAAAAACACTTCATCTCTTAGATCTAATGATGGTAACGGGGGTAGATCAAGGCATGATTCGATCCGATCCCCTCAATAATTATAGGAGATCCAAATCCGCCCCATGATCCACCATTTTTCGGGGCGGATCGGATACGGATCGGGGTGGATCGAGCCCCGATCCATTAATCGATTTTTTTTTTTGAATAATTTGTTTTTAGTTAACTCCAGCCACCTCTAAATTGTAATTTAAGCTCCAAATCTTTCATTTATTTATTATTTAATCATTTTTTTTTCAAAGCGGGGTGGATCGGATCGGACCCGATCCGCCCGCCGATTCGCATGGATCGAAATTTTCTCCATCCATGGATTGGATATTCATCGGGTTCGTGAGACGGATCGAATATTTTGCATCCATATCTAGATCTCTCTTGCTTCGTGCATTACAAAAAAGAAAAAGATAATAATGGCTATTGGAGAGGTCTTTCTTGGAACATTTGTTACGATTTTGCTTGAGAGGCTGACCTCTTGTGAGTTGCTGAAATTTCTTCATTTTTTAAGAATCGTGCCCAGTTGAAAAAAATGGCATCGAACATTGTTGATGATCAAAGCCGTGCTGATTGATGCAGAAAACAAGCAAACAAGGAACGAAGTTGTGAAAGAGTGGCTGAATGATCATGAAGATTTAGCTTATGATCTCGATGACTTGGTGGATAAGTTGAACATTGAAGTTGTGCAGCGCAAATTAATGGGAACTGATGAAGAAAGCACCAACTATGTATAGAAGCTTTTCTCCACTTTTTCTAATAATTTCTCGATACGTGATTCTGTTTTTGATATCGGGATAAATTATGAGCTATAAGAGATTAATGATTGATTCAAATATCTATTTATTGTGGGGGATTTTAATTTTTAAAAACAAAAAGTTTATGATTTATTTACACTTTTTAGAAAGGATGGAGATTTCAAATGCAATTTTTTCATTTTATTTTTTTTTAATTTATTTAAGTCAAAGTTAAAATTATCAAAAATAGTATTTGGGGATCATCTATGTAAGTAAAATGAAAAGATATGGACGATATCTACGAATAAAATTGAATGAGAATGATATTGTTACATAGTTGAAAGAATTTGTACTGTTAATATAATTAACCCTTAAATAATCTATCATTGTTGAACAATGAGAGGAATTGTTTATTCAATGTACTTTTAAACAATTAGAAGAATATGATATTCAATTTACAAATATTGAAATATTTGTGATTTCATTGACGTTTCAATAATAAAGTAAATTTTTATTTTTTTACTAAACTCAAAAAAGTCTACAAATAAGTTAACTACGACTAATCTATTTATATTATACTTGACCATCGCATGTGAAATATAACTATGAGTATGATCTTCGAGTCAATTTAATAATAAAATAAAAATAAATAAAGTAAAATCATCCCTACCACCACGAGCCCCAGCACCAGCTATTACCACCAACCACCAATTACAACTACCAAATTTCCAGCACCCACCACCGATGAACTTCTAAGTTGTTGCTTATAAAAATATATTGAAAATTTGACCCATCATCGACATGCGAGCAAGACGCAGGATGAGTTGCGCTTGTTGGACTTGTGGGCCAAGGTAAAAAGGTAGAGCGTGTCATCATAGCATATTATTAGAGTTTTTCAACTATGGCTAATATTTCAATCATTGTAGTATTAGAATCTAATACATACAAGAAAGAGTTATGATTAATTGTTAATTTCTAAAACGGCTAAATTTATTAAAATATATAATTTATTAATATATTCATGACTTGTTCATTACTAGGATAGGAATGGCAAAAAAAAATCTACCCTTGCACCATTGGTAAATGGAGCAAGAACGAGGACTGTAGTTTTTTTTTTTTTTTTTTTTATGTTTTAAAATTTAAATCGTATTTAAAAAAATAAAAATTATATTAAAAAATAATTAATTAATTAATCAAAATGAAAAACAAAAAATTTTCAATCCCCGCCCCGCCCCGATCCGATCCGATCCGATCCGATCCCTATTAGTTACCACAATATGTTTTCAATGTGCAAGAAGTGTCGCACCCTCATTATTGGTCCATGTAAAATCAGGCTACGGCCAGACCGGTTATGTTTCATGTATAGTTCAGGCCTACCCAAGCCAGACGGCCCACTTGCCATCTCTAAACATGAGCATGAGTGCTTTTCGTGTTTAAATATTTATCTACACATACAAAAAAAAAAAAAAAAAAAAAAAAAAAAAAAACCATAATCTTTTGTCATTCAAGTTTATGTGCAATTCAATCTTTTGGTCACATACATTCAAGATTCAAAGACGTGAATCAATTAATTTATCAAATTTTGAACACGACGATGATGTTTTAGGAATGCACTTGTCTTTATATAGACTTGTCTTCACAAAATCCAGCACAATAGAAGCCAATTCATCTTGATGTGAAGTGTATTCATGATCAGCTCCTTCAACAATTTGTAACTTGTGATTTGGTATATATTTGTCAAATTCCATTGCATCTTCAACCGGTACAAACTCATCCAACGTGCCATGAATGGTTAATATCCTATTAACATGTTTTGTAAGTTAGACTAGACATTATTAAATAAAAAAGAAGACGAGAAATTTACAAAATACACCTACATTTGGGTTTTGTATACTATACTTTACTTAATGGTAATACAAAAATACATTTTCCCGAGTAAAATAGAAACATTTACAAATTTGTCATTATAAATAGCTAAACAAACCAAAATACCCCTAGTTTAAAATAACAAATCACAATTTTCAATTTTAGCACAAAACTTTATGAACAAATTTATATTTGTCTTCTCTTAAAGTTTACTCGTTTAAAAAAAAATCAAAAATCAAAAATAGAAACAGAAAAAAATGATGTATTCTTGAAAATGTCTTAAATTGCAAAATAGTATAAAGTTATAACCTCAACTTAAAATAAATAAGAAAATCATTTTAAACTGCAAGTGATAATTTCCATTTGTCCATTTAATAATGTTGGAAAAAATTCAAATGAGATTTTTGATATACTGCATTTATAATTTATTTTAAAAAAAATTCAATATTTTCAAGTTGTAGTTTAAAGAAAATGAAAATCATAAAGTTCTGTAAACCTCATGAAGATCATGTTTTAAAGAAAAAAAAACATTTAATAAAACATCACAAGCTTCTAATATTTAAAAAAAAATTTAAAATTAGTTATAAAATAATTAAACAAATCAAATGTAAAGTGTTAGATAATTTAATATATAGAATGTGATTTGTTATTTTCAACCAGATCTTAATTATTGTAGACACTAATCCTATCAAAAGTGCAATATTGCATATTAAACATATCATGTATGTACATGCAATAGCGTATAAAAGTACGAATATTTTGACGTAAGACAGATAATACTTGAGATATTATGGAATAATAAATACTGTATTCCTTCACCTTGATTCGATTCATCATGCATATACTAAGAACAAGAAATACTAGAATTTAAATTAACAATATATCAATTAAGTAACTAAGAGAGATGTATTTTTGAACCTGCAGCTTGGATGGATGGATTGACATGCAACACGAGGATCTGTTGCTAGACGGTCCATCAAACTTTCCTTGGTCACACGATATTCAATCTTCCCTACAAAAATGTCAGATTTGGCATGTCAATCCTTCTAATGATTTGTAAACCAGAACAACATATTTTCTGAAACTCCTAATGCGTGTTCACTACACATCAATGGACAAAACTAAACAGTATAACGAACAAGGCTGTGATTGTCTTTTATTATTGTTCAATATTATCCAATCTTCCATACCAAACATGTCACTAATCTTTGTATAAATGGAAAGTTAGGTGATTGAGAAAATTGAAATTTGTAAAGTAATGAAGTCATGGTATTTGGCACTAAAATTGACAAAGCTAGGGCAAAATACGGTGAAGCCATGAAGGTGATGAAAATATGGCACTAAAATTGTATTTATCTAATTTCAGAGTTGCTTGTTCCAAAATTACTCAACGTTCCTCCATAACGTGTATGGAATATGAATTATTTGTTATTTTAGATTATTTGTTAGTTTTAGTTAATTACTTAAATTCTTTAAGTCTTCATTTATATGATTCCAAATTGTGAAATTTTGTTATTCTTGCTATTTTTTAATTTCTAACAATTGAAAAGTAAATTTAACTATATAAAGAGAAATTAGTGGCCAATGTGAAGAAAAAGGAAGAAAAATCACCCGAACCTTGTTGTTGAGGGATAATGATTCAATTAAACCCTACACATTTAGTACTTAGCACATATTTCACATGCCACTACGTTACTAATATTTTTCATTTATTTACTAATTAATATTGATAATAGTTTATATTCAAATGAAATTGTTGTTACCTTGCCAGACTATTTTGTTGCCTTGTCGGTTTATTATTAAATTGAAGTGCCTTACCGACCTATTGTTGGATTATTGATATATTGTTTTTTTTATTTGTTAGCGATTTTAGAATTTACAAATGGAAGTTCAAGCTTTTCAAAAGAAAAACATTGTTTTAATTCTTTAAAAAGACAAGTCAATCTAGTAAAAGATACTTTACGATGGATTGACCGAAGATCAACATTGACTTTCTCAAATTTCAGCTCCTGCAAATTCCTCGATCCTCCCCTGTGTGAAGGTGATGAAAATATGTCAATGAACTAAAAGTAACACGTACCTCTTCTGTTTTTAACATCGATGAATCCATTTTGCTCAATTTTTTCTTGAAAGTCTTCACCCAAGCGACCTTCAATTCCTCTCTTTAGATCACAACGCCCAGCAATATTTACAACTGTTTGTATGTCATTATACCTTGAAGCATAAAGAAGCACAGCATTCCCTCCTGTAAGAATTTTATCCAGCCATACGGCACTTTTAGGAAAGGAAGCATAAAAAGAAAGCCCTTTCGTGTTAAATGCAAACATAAATAGTTGACACTGTAAGCAGCAGAAATTTTGATATGAAAGGACAGACTTTCTTGAACGAATCTTTTCTACGAACTGATCTAGGAAAATGTATCAAATATTGACTTGAGATATTAAGACACCGTGCAGGGTCGTTTACAGAGTTTACAATTTACGTAAAACTCTTGCTTGGATAAAGTAGTATTCTAACTTGAATTTATACATTATCCCGAAAAGTATCAAACTGGAGTATTTTCAATCTACATATAACCTGAGGATAAAAATTCTATTATAGGACAAAAAATTTATGTCTGGAATCTACAAAATTTTGAAGCTACGAATATTTATGCTCACAGCCCTCTTTGCCTCCACCACATTTGCCCCCTGCCACCCAACCCAACCCAACCCAACCCAAAAAAACAATATAAATAAACTAAGAACATAAAAATGGAAAGCAAAGTTCAATTGTAGTGTATATAACACACCTTTGCTGTGCCCAATAATTGCCCCAACACATCGTTTGTCCCCACGAAAGTATTTGACCACAGCTCTTAGATCGTCAGCTTCTCTACGGTAGTTACCATACTGAAATGAACCTTCACTTTCCCTGATAAGTCATGAAAACATTTCTTTATTAGTAATTCCATGAGACTTGGGTAAATGGAGGATCTGCGCGTGTTTGTTAAGCAATTTCAAGGAGTTTACTTATTAACTAGATACTTTGCCTTAAACACCATTGATTTACACTTTTTTTTTTTTTTTGCATTCAAAGTAAAATAAATCTAGAGACTGTAGTAGTAGATTTCAGGTGCTAAGCAAGCAAGAACTATGTGGAAAAGTTGGTGCGGAAGAAAGCCAAATGTAAAAACAACAACCTAGGACATCCCACGAATTCAACTTTTGAGAAACTAATGTAATCAAGGCTACATAGAACTGGATAGGTTGACTCGGCCATCCAAGCAAAAGGACTATTAAATTAAACAATCGTAGCCGATCAAGGAGTGAGGTTTTTACTCTTCGTCCAAATGAAAAGAAAAAGAAAGGGGAATATTTTTCAGAAGAATGAGATAGTAAGAGATACACTAAATACACTTAAAGATGAAGAGAGCTGAGTCGTGCATGCTAACATAGAAATCCTGCCTTAGGACACCTAATTTTCTTTTTGTGGAAGCAGAGAAATCATATTAAAAAACATGCGAGTCACGGGAATTTTTTGCTTCGATACAGCTGGTTGCGGAGGATAGGAGACGTGCAATTGCGAAAGATGCAAAACAAGGAATTATTAATACCCAATCTCAACATATATCAAGAACAAAAACATGATAACCCAAAAGCAACCAAAACAGGAGGACATCTGCTTCTTTCTTGGTGGTGTGTATTTGATGTCTAATGACGTGAACGCTTACCCATTGCCAGCAAAGTCAAAGCGAAAGGCACTAATTCCTTCTTTCTCAAAAGCAGCTGCGAGGTTTATCATAGGAATTCGATCCTGGGATATAGTTAACATCACCAATGGAACACAAAATTCAGAATTCTCTCTCTTACATTACAAATTGATATTGAAGTACACCACAAGAATTAATTTTCTAGATCACAATTGCCAACCTTGGAGGAACGGAATCCATGGCATATAATTACTAGCTCGCGAGCACCTGTTTCATGTAATATTCCCACAAGCTTCTCACCATGGCTGTTCTGTATTACCACCCTCTTGCGTTCACCCACTGCCCAATGAAGTACAAAGTTACAAAAAAGAAAAAAGAAAAATAAATCGCACAATGCACATATATACTAACTTGATAACTCATACAGAAACCAACTGTAAGATTAGAAGAAATATATTTTTATCATTAAAAAGATAATCATATTTCTTCACCCTTTCTACAATGTACTAATAGTTGTGCAAGCAAAAATACAATTGAATAGTAATCTAATAGCAATTTATACACAAATACATAGAAAGATCTACAATTTTCATCTTTCAAAAGAACAAATTACTCAATATATAAAAAAATAAATAGAGAATACACAAAACATGTAACATTGATACAACCTCTGATCATTAAATGGAAAACACATATCACATAATTCGTAAAGAAACCTTTATCATCATCTAACGATTCATAAAGGGCTCCCAATAGAACAATTTACTCAAACTGATCAGTAGAAAATTATAAAAGAATAAAAAACAGAGAAACCACAAAAGCATATAAAAAAGATACAATATTTGATCTTTAAATGGACAACCCATATCCCATAATTCATAAAAAAATCAATATGATCATCCTAGGAGTCATAAACAATGATGGGCTTTCTCTCTTCGTCGTAATTCTTTTTATTATTTATTTTTTCTTAGATTTTGAAATAGCAGCAGTAACATTCAAGCGTGTTGAAATTCTGAAAAAGTAAAAATGATTTATGTTGCTAAGCACTCACTCGAGCTGGAATTTGAATCAGTCTGAACCATTTGATGAGTGGGAACTTGCTGTTTCTCCAGCCCAGATCTGCTCTCTCCTTGTTATTGTCCGTTTAGGTAGGGTAGACATTTTAACCCGAATCCAAACCTCCCGGATCAGAATCGGATGTTCTGGTCGGTTCTAAAAAGATAAAATTAGAAATTGGAATTGGAACCGAGGACCGGCGAGATCTGGGTCAGTTTTTGGTTTTTGAATAAGAACCATTGGTACTCGATTTGGAAATGAATTTGTTTGTATTTATATATATTTTTTTGACAATTTATTCACCATAATCCGACTCAATCCAACTTAACCCAATACCACTTATCCAATATCCAAACTAAAAGTTCAAAATCCATCACTCCTAAACTCATATTCAATTGACATAATTTCAAATATTCAAATCATAAATTATCAATCGATATTTGCTCAAATACACAATACAAACATTATCGTCAATCTCGCACTCTCGCTTAACACGGTAAAATAGCGAATGCGAAGCTCTGTAATTAAAACGATTCCTCAACTTTTAAGATGTAATTTCTTTTTTTATAATCCTAATTTATGGATTTGTAATTTTGGTGTATATTCTAGTTCAGAAATTGTTTTAATATATAACGTATTTTAATGTTAACGAGTTTGCAATTTTTAGTTTTTTCAAAGAATGTTGTCAACTCACGATTTAAAAAAAAAATTATTATAGGTAGAACCGAATCCGAATCGACGGTTCGAATTCGAGTTTAGTTCCAATAATTACGTGGAACCGAATAGTTCCATTTACGAAATACCTGAAGTGTAATAGGTGGTTCCAAGTGTTGAAATACCCAGATTGATCTATCCGATGTCCGAACTTACGTTTAGCTGTCCTTTGATCGAACGACAAATCACCAACATCAACCACTAATATAGAGCTTTCCAAACCACCAAAAAAGATTGGGACACAAGATTTAGAACCTGCATAAAAGATACTGGTATTGGACTCGAGTTGTTTCATGTGTAAAGATTTAAGGGGTGTATTTAAATTTGGATTTTTAAAGATTTAAAAGTTTAAGAATATTAAATGTATGGTGTATTCAATAAATATTTTAGAGACTTTAAAAAAAATTTTAAAAGTTATAGGATATTCAATTAAAACTTTTTAAGAATTTCTATAAGTCATGAGGTATTCAAATTGAAGATAGAATTTTAGAGATTTTCTACTTACTAGACTTCTAGAGACTTTTGGAGATTTTTTAGTGGAAAGTATAAATAGCAAAAAAAAAAAAAACATTTCCCGTCTACCATGAAATAAAGATTTCAGAGCTTCTAATATTTGATTTCTAGTACTCGAAATCCCAAACTTTTCAAACGTCTGCGCCTAAATCTTTTTTTTTACGAAAAATGTCAGTTTGATTGTAAATGGTCAATTTTTTTAAAAAATGACAATTTTACCCTTATTTTAATTAAGGGTAAATAGTATTGGGAGTCATTGACCTTTAAACTGTGTGATAATGAAGTCTCGAATATTTGATTTTTAGCATATGGGATCTCAAAACTTTCAAACATCTGCGCTTGTGGTCATTTTATGATTGAAAATGTCAGTTTGACCATTAAAAGGAAAAAAAAAAAAAAAAAAAAATCACCCCTCCCTTCAAACCAATAATCATGACATCACACAAACAATACATCTATTTTTCAATCTCAAAACTTAAAAAAAAATCAGCAACCAAGCATCACTGTAGATTATTTTTCTATTCTAGAGCTTGATGTCGGCCAGGAGTAGATTTGAGATATTGAATTTGAGAGCAGATTTTGGCTGCGATTTTTTTTTTTTTTTTTTTTTTTTGGAAAATGGTGAGTTTCAAGAATCTAGACATAGGTGGTGATCAATGAAAATGAAGAGTATTGAGAGGGGTTTGGGTTCTGAAGTGCTGCAAAATATGAGAGTTTAATTTTTTGTGGGTAGTGGTAGGTTGGGGTGGGTGGTTTGGAAATAGGGAAAATGATTGTTTCTTTTTTGTTTTTTTTCTTCGTTTTATTCTTATTTAATTAAAAATTAAATATGGGTACATTAATTATTTTACTTTAATTTTGACATTTTTTTAACTAGTTACTTTCACATGTTACCTAGGTAAAAATGTTGTTTTTAAATGAAATTTGAAATTTTGACTTTAAATGAAAAAAATGTATATTTAAAAAATTGTAAAAGAAAATAAATTATAAAATATTGATTTGAATGAAAATGATGAAGTAATATATGGTAATACATATGTTGCCCGTGTAAAAATGTTTTTAAATGAAAAATTGAAATATTGATTTCAAATAAAAATAATTTATTTTCAAAAAAATTATAAAATGTGAAAAGTTATAAAATATTGATTTTAATGAAAATAAGAAAGTAACATATTGTAACACATATATTATCTGGGTAAAAAAATTTGTTTTTAAATGAAATTTTAAAATTTTGATTTTAAATGAAAATAAAGTATTTATAATAAAATTGTAAAAGATGATAAAATATTAAATTTAATGAAAATGAAGAAGTAGTATAGGATAACACATGTTACTCGTGTAAAAATGTTGTGTTCAAATGAAAAGTTAAAATATTGATTTTAAATAAAAATAATGTATTTTAAAAAACTTATAAAATTGGAAAAATTATAATATATTGATTTTTAATGAAAATGAGGTATTTTTTTAAATTTTTTTAATGAAAATAATGCATTTTTTAAAAAGTTAAAAAATATGGCATTTTTCAATTTTTTTTATAAGGCTCTTATCAATATTGCCCTCTATAGGTTTTTGTTAAAAATTAGCCTCTCTTTGTTGATTGATATCCGAGAGATTAAGAGGCAATCAAGGATTGATTTAGTCAATCCAATCAATGATTGATTTAGTCAATCCTTATTTTTTAGGAATAAAATCAGGTTTTTATTATTCTGTTTTTATTTGTATTTATATCTTGATTTATTGCTGATTTGTTTTTGGGTTACTTTCTGATTAGAATATTTCTATATATTCTAGGTCTTTTTGTATATTTTAAGTGAATGAATTATAATAAGAAATTAGCAATGTTTTAGAGTTTTGTTCTCTGGTATCTTTCTCACATGGTATCAGAGATGGGATACCGTTGAGAAAAAAACAAAATGGTCAGCTTCAAACAGGCTTTCACTAGGTTAGGCAAAGATGGAAATGATGATGAAGTTGCTGTTGAAACTTCCCTTGTACCAACCCTTGCAATTAACCCCAATGCTTCTTTTGAAAGTTCCCCTTTACAAATCACTCCCTACAAACTAAATGGAAAGAAATTTTTCCAATGGTCACGGTCTGTTCAGATGATAATACGAGGGAGAGAGAATATAGAATTTCTTGATGGCTCCATAAAGAGACCAGACACCACATAGGACACCCAAAATGCTTTGGCTTTGGTAATGTCTTGGCTCATCGGCTCTATGGAGGAACGTATTGGAGCATTATACATTGTTCATACCACAACCAAAATCATTTAGGATAAGGTGAAGTTGGCATATTATGATCTGGAGAATTCAGCACAGTTGTGTGAGTTAAGAGATCAAGCTAGGGATCTCAAACAAGGAAGTATGGATGTCACAGAATACTACACGGCCCTTACCAAGGTTTGGCAGGAGCTGGACCTATTTGAGCCAATGATTGGTGTGGTGAGTGTTCAAAAAAATATGTGAAACTGGTAGAAAAAACTCGCACTTATGATTTTCTTACAGGTTTGAATAAGGATCTAGATGAAGTTCGTGGTAGAATGATTGGAACCCGACCTTTACCTCAGATTGAAGAAGTCCTTTGCTGAATTCCGAAGGGAGGAAAATAGAGGCAAGAATATGCTTGGTGATCCTAAAGGTGCTGCCCAAACAAAAGTTTCGGCACTTATCTCCAAAAGCCATGAACAAAAACGAAGAGCTGATGGTTCTAATGAGTTGAGACCTAAGGGAATCTGTGGTGCGATTTTTGTCAAAGAACCAATCACACTAAAGAAACCTGTTGGAAGTTACATGGGGAACCTCCCAATCTAAGCAACCGTGACCTTCAAAGACAACACGGATAGTTTCAAAATCGGCCTACCAAATCCAATCTTGAACACACCGATCATAAACTTGGAGAATGTGGGAGACATCAACCTCAATAAAGAACAACTTGAGCATCTCTACAAGCTACTCACACATGAGAAAGTAACTAGTACCTCTTTAATTGCCCATCAATGTAATTTTCTTTCAACCCTAAATTGCACAAAGAGAAACAAATATCTTGGATCATTGACTCTGGGGCATCAAATCATATGACAGGTTCTGCTCTATTATTTTTCTCATATACTCCTAATCATGGTCATACTAAGGTTCGAATTGCTGATGGATCCTTGTCTCCTATTGCTGGAATTGGAACTATTAGAATTAATTCAACCATTGTCCTTAAATCTGTATTGCATATTCCAAAGTTATCTTGTAATCTATTGTCTATGAACAAAATCTCTAAGGATTGTGATTGTAGAGTGGTTTTCTCACAAAATAATTGTGAATTTCAGGTCATACATTCGGGGAAGAAGATTGGCAATGCTAGTGAGCATGATGGGCTATATTACTTTGACGTGGAACCGACGAGATCAAACAAGTTCATACAGTTAGTTGGGAACCTTCTTCAAGGCAAAATCAAATAATGTTATGGCATTTTAGGTTAGGAAATCCTAGCTTTGCGTATTTAAAAAATTTATTTCCTTCTTTGTTTAAGAATAATGGCACCTTTCAATGTGAAATTTGTCAGTTGGCTAAACATCAAAGATCTGTGTTTAAACCAAAACCCTATAAAACAACTAAGCATTTTGCTATTGTTCATAGTGGTATTTGAGGACCTTCACGGTCTCACAATCTTTATTCTAAGCGATGGTTTATATCTTTTATTGATGATCATACTCGTGTGTGTGTTGGCTTTACTTGCTAAAAGATAAATCTGATGCTGAACAGATATTCAAAAGTTTTCACAAAATGGTTAAAACCCAATAATTCACAAATATTCAAATTCTTCACACTGATAATGAAAAATAATATTTTAACCAGATTCTAGGAGAATATCTTAACCAAAATGGAATTGTTCATCAAAGCTCTTGCCCCAACACACTATAACAAAATGGCATCGCTGAAAGAAAGAATAGACATTTGTTAGAAGTTGCTAGGTCGATCATGTTTACAACTAACACTCCTAAATATTTTTGGAGGGATGTTGTTCTCACAGCTTGCTACCTTATAAATAGAATGCACACCAATGTCCTTCAATTTCAAACTCCATTAAATGTCTTCTCTAAATATTTCCATGAGAACCGCACTATTAGTACTCTTCTTCTAAAAGTTTTTGGGTGTACTGTCTTTGTTCATAATCATGAACCCAACCGAAACAAAGTTGATCCAAAAGCCCTAAAATACATTTTTCTTGGATATGCAGCAAATCAAAAATGATACAAATGTTACTATCCCGAAAAGAAAAAATTAATTGTGTCCATAGATCTCATCTTTTTTGAAAACACTCCATTCTATTCTAGAAATTCCTTTTAGGAGAGATAGGTAGTGAAGAAAGTAAAGGAAATTTTTGGTTCCTCTCTTCTGAAATTCTCAATCCTACCACTTTACTAAACTCCACTACCTTACCAAGCTCCACCTCTTCACCTACTTCAGAACCTATTTCAGAATCTAATCTTACACACTCAGAAAGTCTTGGTTTGCCAATAATTGAAAATCTTGATGAGGAAGATATCATTCATAAACAAAGGAAAAATAATCAAGAGGAAGTCAATGAACTTGACCTAGATGTCCAACAACAAAAAACCCAACCGAATATTGAACTTCATGTTTGAATCAACAAATAGTAGAAACTCTTCTTACTCATGAGACTTGTCATGAATCTGATCCGGACCCAGGTAATTCACTTGTTCTTTTCCTTTGGAAATTTTTAATGATCTACCTATTGCTTTAAGGAAATGTGTTCGTTTTTTCACTCAACATTCTATAGCTCAGTTTACACAATATTATCATTTATCCTCTTCTATGAAATCTTTTGTATCTAATCTTGAAGAGATAGAAATTCCTAAGACAATTGAAGAAGCACTTCAACGAATTGAGTGGAGAAGGGCAGTAGAAGAAAAAATCCAAACCCTAGAGAAAAATGGGACTTGGAAAATTGTTGAAAAAACCCCAAGATGTTGTTCGAGTAGGGTGCAAATGGCTCTTCACAGTAAAGTATAGATCAAATGGATCTATTGAAAGATACAAAGCACGATTGGTTACAAATGAGTAAAAATGAGTTTACTCAGACCTATGGGATAGACTATCAAGAGGCATTTGCTCTTGTAGCCAAGCTCAATACAATCCGTGTTCTTCTCTCTTTAGCAGCAAATCTAGACTAACCGCTCCATCAGCTGGATATAAAAAATGACTTTCTCAATGGAGACTTGACTGAAGAAGTCTATATGAAACTTCCTCTAGGAGTTAAGAGTGCTAGACAAACAAGGCAGGTGTGTAGTTTAAAAAATCTCTCTATGGCCTTAAACAGTCACCAAGGGCATGGTTTGAGAGGTTCACAAAAGTTGTCTGCCACCAACGGTATAAGCAGGCTCACACTAACCATACATTGTTCTACAAACATGAGGTGGTAAGTCAACTATACTTATTGTATACGTTAATGATATTATCTTAAGATGAGACAATATTTCATAAATAAATTCCTTAAAGAGAGGGCTTGCAGATGAATTTGAAATCAAAGATCTATGGATGCTAAGGTATTTTCTGGGTATGGAGATTGCTCGAAATAGGTCTGGTATCTCTGTTTCACAAAGAAAATATGTCTTAGACCTTTTAAAGGAGACTGGGTTACTTAGGTGCAAGCCTGTCGATACTCCAGCTAATCCGAATGTTAAACTTGGAGATCAAAAGACGAGCACACATGTGGATAAGGGTAGATACCAACGACTTGTTGGAAAGCTCATTTATTTAGCCCACATAAGACCTGATATAGCTTTCGCTATCAACATGGTGAGTCAGTTTATGCATGCTCCTTATGAAGAACATCTAGATGCAGTCATTCGAATATTGAAGTATCTAAAAGAGAGCCAAGAAAAAGACTCTTCTTTAAGAAGGGATAATCACGGGAGATTGAAGCCTATACTGATGCAGATTGGGTTGGATTAGTGGTTGATAGACGATCTACATCTGGGTATTGTTCTTACGTTTGGGAAAACTTGGTGACATGGAGAAGCAAAAAGCAAAAAGTAGTAGCCAGAAGTAGTGCTGGGGCTGAATTTAGATCCTTGGCAAATGGAATCAGTGAATTAATTTGGCTAAAGCTTCTTCTAAAAGAACTTCAAGCTGCAACAAAAAGTCCCATGAAATTGTACTGCGACAATAAAGCTGCCATCGGCATAGCTCATAATCATGTACACCATGATCGTACTAAACATGTAGAGGTGGATCGACATTTCATTAAAGAGAAGATTGAGGATATAACCATTTGCATTCTACATGTGGCTTCAGTCGAGCAGACTGCAGACATCTTAACTAAAGGATTGCCTAGACTTTTGTTTGAAAAAATGATTTACAAGCTAGGATTGTTTGATGTATACAATCCAGCTTGAAGGAAAGTGTTAAAAATCAGCCTCTCTCGGTTGATTGATATCCGAGAGATTAAGAGACAATCAATGATTGATTTAGTTAATCCAATCAATGGTTGATTTAGTCAATCCTCGTTTTTTAGGAATAAAATTAGGTTTTTATTATTCTGTTTTATTTGTATTTATTTCCTGATTTATTGCTAATTTGTTTCCTAGTTTGTTTGAATATTTTCTTACCAGAATATCTCTACATATTCTAGGTCTTTCTATGTATTTTAAGTGAATGAATTATAATAAGAAATCACAGTGTTTTAAAATTTTCTTCTTCAGTATCTTTTTTCACAGTTTTATTATAAACACAGTGAAAAAATTGTGAAGTTATACCGATTAACTAATCTATTTGTATAATTGTTCGATAAATTATGGGAGTAATGGTTTATTTAATATATTTCTTAAACAATTAGAAAAAATGCAATATTGTTATTGGGACATTCAATTTACAAATGTTGAACTATTTGTGATTTCATCAACCTTTCCTTTCAACAATAAAGTGAAAATATTTTTTTATAAAATTTAAAAAATTATACAAATAAGTTAACTACGACTAGTTTATCTAAATTACACGTGACCATCGCGGGTACGATCCTCATGTCAATTTAATAATAAAATAAAATAAGAGAAGAAAAAAATGAAAAAAATGGTACTTCCATACACCTTACCAGGCCACGGCGATCGACCAGCAGTACGAGGCATAAAGGCGATCATCAAAAAGAACAAATCAAATTAAAGAAATTAGAACTGACGAAAAGGAAAATTATCAAGAAGCCCTAAAAAACAATGGCGGTTTTATTGAATAACCCCTTATAAGTTATAACACAGCACAGGAAGAACCCGTCACTCTAACTAGGAATGCTACATATAAATCACGAAATCCAAACTTTTTATGGATAAAATGTATACGAGGTCGCAAAAATTGATCTCTGCTTGCTGTCTGCTATATCAAAAAGATTCCTAAAAATATCTCTTAAATAAAATCAGGGGAATCTCTATTCTTACATTTGAACACTCTTCACTTCTTAGTTCAAAGAGCATATGAAGAGGAGCTGGTTAGGCAAACATTTATACTTCATGCCAACGAGAAACAGTGGAGGAACAACTTTTTGCAATTGTAAGAAAACTCTGAATCTTAAATTTCAAGATGTGGCTTTGGCTTTTGCTTTCTGCTTCTTGGCATCCAATGCAGCCAAGCCGGAGCCTAATCCAACCGGGGTCTGATCCTGTTGAACGGGTTTTGATTGGTCCTCTTCCGGAACTTGTGGTCCATTTGAAGCATGTCCATTCAATTCATTTTTCTCTCCACCAGTCACCTCGTTGTTCACATCATCAGGTGTCATTCCAGAGTTTATGATATTAAGAAGCTGGGTAAGTGGTGGTAAAGCCTGGACGGGGACACCATGTGGTCGGATCAAAAGACCCCTGGCAGCTGCTTTCTTTCGCACCTCTGCAGCAGCTCGAGCTGCTCTTTCATCTACACCCCGTCCTCGGGGAAGTGCTTCACTACCAATACTGGTGTGGACCGATTTGTTTGAAGCAGCACCAGAAGTACCAGATCCTCCAGCCACAGCAGCCGCTTGAAAAGCATGTATTAGATCAGGATGAGCCTGCATCCATATAATAACTTAAATACATCCCACAAGCGACTTCCACGAAAATTCAACATTATCCCCATCATATAACCACCAAATACTAGTGTTCCACAAGAGACTGCACCTGAACATCCTCAGGAATTACCAGGTGTAAATCAGGGTACGGGAGCTTAATAAACAGGAAAAAAAGTACAAACCTTCCATTCCATTTGAATCCACTAATATCTTTTACTTTTTTTAAAGTAGAAAACTAATTATGCTTATTAGTTCTTGAGGTTGTTTTTTCACGAGAAAAAGAAAGAAAATAGTCGGTACAGTTCTAGCTTTAAAAATATTTCCTTTTCAAGGAAATGTTGTCTCGTTACCTTTAATAAACATATCCACAATCCCAACCAAGCACATTTAACAACTCCTCTTACCTTTCTCTTCTCCGGAATATTCAATTTGGATTGCTTTCTATTTTTACCAGGGAATACCCAAATTTAGTATTGTTCTATTATTTGAACAGACAGTCATTTAAATAAAAACCAAATGCATCCTTATCGTAAGCTAATGCCTTCCATCTCCGCCTAAGCTCTGTCTTCTTCATTGGTTTTGTATTTTTAATTTTTGGAATGTAATAAAACAATGAAAAGGAGGATGGACCTAGGGGCAAGGGAGAAAAACAGAAATCAAGTATCACCTTTAAAATATCAATGGCCTTTTGAGCAGAAGCAGCATCCAAAGCTTGACCTTTCTGCTTGTGTGCATTCAACTGCCAAATCAATAAACGCTACCAGTAAATAAACAAAAAGAAAACGTGGATAAACCAAGAACCACGATTTTATCAAGAAATTTCGGATAGTATGCAAAACCTGCATCTCACGCATCTTAAATGTTTTCATCCAGTTGTGAGAATCCTGAGTCCTAGAGTCATCCTCTCCAAGTTGTTTGACAAGAATATCATATGTTTTCTTCTCATGCTGCCATATCAAACAATAAAAGGGCAAGTTTTATCTCAAATTCATTCACGAATTCAGTAGAAGAAACATTTAGGTTAGGACATGCCTGATGCGAGAGCTTGAAGGCGCCCATACAGTTGCATGCAATTGCCAAAGCATGATAGCACACAGCAGTTTGAATGTGTTCCTCTCCCAGCAGTCTTTCGTTCTTTGTCAAGGCTTCTTGCAAATAACGAAGGGCTGTATGCATCTTTCCAATATCTTGATACATCATTGCAACATTTATAAAAGTTGCAGCAACATCCGGGTGATCTGGGCCGGATGACAAACTTAACAGAAGTAATGCCCTTGACATGTGCCGTAGGGCAAGTTCTGTTTGATTGAGACCATGGTAGAATAAAGCCATATTTCCATAACTGCAGTCAAGTTCCCAATTTTGAGTAATAAAGAAAACAAAAATGACAGTTAAGACAATAAAAAATCCCGGTCACAGCAAAAATTCACCTGTGGAATCCACATTGTTCTGTACCATTTCCTCCATTTCAAGTGCTTGTATTGCTTGCGACATTCAATTGATTTTATAATGTATTTATAGTTTTGCAGAGGTTCACTATAATTGGTGTGTTTAGCTAAAAGCTTAAAACAGAAAAACGTAAAAGTTACTCAACTTTTCACTTCCAAATATGTTTGCATAGTTATTCTTACTTTTAAGTTAAAAAAGATTTTTTTTTTTAACACGTAACTCTTATTTTATTGTTGTCAAAAGAAAAAAAAAAAAAAACCGTACCTTATTGTCAAAATAAGTAAATAATTTATTTCCAACTTTGACCAATGAAAAGATTTATATTTTTAAAACTTACTCTTATTTACTTGTAAGTAAACTTTTCAAGCTTAGCCAAACATACTCTTAATCTTGAAACCCAATGAATTATGAGAATCTGACTGACAAGATCAAAAATGGGTATGGAACAATGTATATAATGATGAATGCAGAAACAAAGAACTCGTGCCTGTGAGCAGTGTCGGGGTGGTCCAGTCCTAGGCAGCGCTCATTTATAATTAGTTCCTTGTGTTGTTGCATTATGGCTCCAGCCATATCTCCGGCATGATATAGAACCATGGCCAGATAGCTGAAAACGAAAAGGTAGAAATATGCTGGTTAGTACAAGCACTAATTGACCAAATAACTAAATCATTAACACGGTATTAACCGCCTGTAACTTTTGAAAATCAAATTTCCAAACCACGAGTCACTGCAAACTAAACAAATGAAGTCATAATGTTGAACCACCTTATGTAAAAGCTTAAGTTGTTGGAGATGGTACACATTTTATTTGTATAAATTTTGTCCTCAACATGTCTTTTAAAGTGCAGGCCGAATTCATTTTTCAATCAAAGGCCTGACACGTGAACTTTTTCTTTATAGGACAACAGTGAGACTTGAACTCGAGTAATAAAGACTTTGATACCACGTTCAACCACCTCATTGTTAGAGAGGAGATATTTATTTATTTAAATTGTCTTCAACAATAAATCCCTTCGCAACCAAATCGGACCCCCACCCGTTCACCAATCGACCCCAGAAAGAACAGACACTCATCCGTATAAACCTATCTAACGATGAGAGTAAAACAGGAAACAGGCAAAGAGTTTTCATTTCTGCCGATGAAGATAATTTCAAGAAATGTTAACATCAATAAAAATGCCATACTAACTTTCAATATCACAATAAATAAAAGCTGTAACATAATCCAGAAAATAATATAACCAAGTGATGAAAATGATGATTACCGGCAACAGTTAGCAACCTCTCGATGCATTGGACCAGTGACCTGAATATTGTCACAACTTGTTTATCAATCCCGCATAACAACAAAAAATCAACAGACCATAAAAGTTGATAATCATACCTGCTGGAGTATTGTGAATGCTTCAGAGAACAATGTGTAGGCTTCACTAAGCATTCCCTGAGAAAAAGGGACAATAAATTTTACAATTTCAAGTACACCGAGTTGAATACAAGCTAAAACTATTATGGAACTCATTCTTTCTAGGAAATTCCAAACCATAAGCAACTCCAATTAAATAGCTCATGTCAATTCAAGATAGTCCTGTAAATTAGACATGCACTTAATTAGTGCCTGTTTGGTGGAGTTTGAAAGTAGTTTTTTTAGGAGATTTTCTTAAAAAATAATTAAATGTGTGGTTGAAAAGTTGATAAAAGTTGTGGGTCTCATAAAATATGTGGTTAAAAATGAGTGGGAAAGAAAGAGTTTATTTTAAACTCTACCAAACATGCGTTTATAACAAAATACACATTGTCTAGTTCCTTATTTTGGATCATTGGAGGTAAAAGGTGAATAACTCTACCCTAAAATAAATTCCTTAACCTCAAATAGTAATGAAACAAATTCCAATAGCTCTCCTGTGTCATGGACACATAGTATATAAAAATTCTCAATTACAGAATTTTAAAAATCACACGAGAGAATTTCCTTCTCCATGAATCAAAACCATCCGTACCTCAGCTAATTGGACCTTTCCAGTTTCTACGAGATCCTTAGCTTCTGAACAAACTGGAATTGAATGCTTTATTACTGGTTGAAGATCCAAGAGATCTGAAACCTGGAAAGGCGCTGCAGCATCAAGAGTATACTTGCGAGCAGCAATGGTGATTCCAACCTGTTTGGGGGGGGGAGAAAAACCAGAAAAGCTTCAGACAAAATAAGAAAATAATCGTCATTTCAAGACAAAAACTAATCACTTCTTGTGAAAGAGAACAAGCTTAGTTGAAAATAATCATATCATTTTACAGGCAAAAACCATTCATAATTTGACATGTATTAATCTTCAAACCATGAATTTCAGAAACCATGGAATTTTAAATGGATACTAATATGGAGTTTCATGTATTTAGTTATGACTGGCATAACAGACCGTCACACATACAATGCCACAAATAGAAATCAACCCAACCTATGGGGACCTCAATGGCTCGTGAAGTTTAATAATAAATAATAATACAAGTCAATACTGGACTGCAAAACAAATAAAATGATTAGAACATATTAGAGAAAAAAATGAAAAGAGCAAGAAATTTCAGTCAAGCTAATATTGTGAATGCTAAAAAATAAAAAACAAAAGAAAAGGCTCCGGCGAGCTGCTACAATACTGATCTAGCTCATAGACCACCATAAACACCAATAATTTGAAAATGATGAAAAAGATAAGTTTATAGTTCTTGAACTTTGAAAGTAGAAATTCTTAATTTTGTATCCCCCAAACAAAAGAACAGAAAAAACATTTAACACCTAACCTAAGTAAAAACAATCCCACAGCACAACCATTGAAACAGTTGGCGACAAGAATTAAAACCTACCTGATTAGTAAATCAGAATTTCATCTTTTTGAATTAACATCCTAGAAGACTTGGACAAAGGATTCAAAGGCTTGTCTCTAGAAGACACCTACAAGCTTCAAATAACGTATTTTTTTCATCCATCTGCATGCTTTTTCTTACACTTATTTTTTGGGGGGAGCTTTTACCCCAAAAAAAACACTAATTGATTTCCCCATTCATACATGTTGGTTATATTATTAGCTATACTCATCCCTTCCCCATGTGATGGATTCATTTTACTTACTCTCTTCCTTTCTCTCTTTCCTTCTTTACGATCCTCTTTTGCCTATCTCCTTCCTGTCAATTTTCTTTTCTTATTCCAGATTCATGGCTTTAAAAGAAGTTAGTAAATGCAACTTTTAGAACATATCCACTATTACATCCTTTGTGAGGACATATGATATTGTCAAACATACATGAATGCATTTGGCCACTTCATCTGACATTTGAAATAGTGGTACACCGAACCCGATAGTAAATAATTGAAACGATATATATGGTAATTAAAGCATGCTTCATATGCACAAAGACAGAATTCTACCATAGCCTAAACATTGATTACTTCATATCATAACAGAAGGAAGACAAGTTAAAAGTATGTGTGATGCATGTAAAACTAGGAATTCTTTCTTTTATATATATATATATATATTGGAAGGGAGGAGCAGAAATGCAACTTTCAAAAGATTCTTGTTGAGAGTATCTAAACGCAAGCAACTCTAGCATATTAGAAAGACCACACAAAAGGATACCTTTTGGGAAAGGTTCCTTATAACTGAAATTTTCTTCGCCAGCATTCTTGCATCTTCTGTCAAGTTAAACTGCAGAAGAAAATTTTCAACAAAAATTATAAGCAACCCTGTCAAATTGTATACATAAGAATTCTCTCAAGCACATGATACCTGATATTTGATTTTTGCGAGCTCCTGGATGTCAGACCACAAACTACTAGATGTAATACTCAAGTACGAGGACTGCTTCTTTCTTGCGGATTCTCCATTTCTATACTTAGCTTGTTCCTTGGAAGACTTCCCTGGAGCCTGAAAAATCAGCAAATTAGGTCTCAGGATTACTTGGACTAGAACTATCAGTATTTTGAGTATGTGCCGAAATGTAAACATATATAGTTAACTAGTGTAGAATAAAATTCAAAAGACTCGATCTAACTTTTCCATCTTCCTATAGACATTAATGTAATTTTGAATAAATGGAAATACTACTCTCTATGCTTCAATGTATATAAAGAACAAATTCTCTCATAGCATGAGACATGCAAATAAATTACTGTATCATGCAGGAGCAGAACTTGCACACAAGATATCTAGTAACATTGAAAAAATATAGAAGAGTAGATCAATATTCATGTACCTTCTTTGAATTCTTGGAATGTGTATTGTTTGCAACACTTTCAACAGAAACAGTTTGAACATCTCCGAACAAACAATTGAAAAAATGTGAAATTGCATTCCCAAGATCATGATCCTCTGTATCCCTTACAATGTCCTGCATGAGAAAAAAGTTAATGTGAATAAACAAACTACTAACCACCCCAAGGAACTATAAGTTACCAATCGACAATTTTAGTTAAAGTGAAGTGGCAAAGCAAGGCCTCAAGAAAAATATTTATCCATTATGACTTCAGGAAAGACCTGTTGAACCCCAAAGAAACCTCAGGAAACCAAGCTAACTTGCACAAACCACATCACCCACCGCCAAAAGAAAATAAGCAATAAGTTGGTAGAAAAAGAAAATGTCCAACCATACATGATGCCCTGAACAGGTAATACAGGTAGCAGGCACAAATGATTGCTTCAAAACCAAGCAGCATCAACAGCTATGTTTAATATGAGACAGCCTTGGATAGAGTGGAAGGGGGGTGGATGAAGATAAATTGACTTCTTTGGTTGGAGAAGGGATAGACAAGGAGAAACAGCAAATTGGGTGGAAGTGGGTTTTGTTTGAATTTGTTACCAAGTGGAAAATTTTAAGCCAGGAAGCGGTTAAGAAATGGAAGGACAAATAGTTTTCTTTCTACCAGGGGAGAAGTGCATATATTGGACTTTCCTTCAACGCCCACATCTCATGTCTGAAAGTAACTTCGTAACACCACTGAGTTAGGAAAGATAAAATCAGGCTGGGTAGAATCAGTCACAATTTTCCACACATAGAAGCCAGGTAATTTGCACAACCATAGATTCAAAATTCATCTCTGTCATCCAATTATTGGATAATCAAAAAGGGTATTACTAAATACTGCACAAGTTTCATAGATTGTTGATCACCTTAAGGATATGCTTTGCAGATCTGACAACTATCTCGTTGGAACAAAGATCCCACAAGTGCAGTAAATGTTTGGTCCCTTCAGCAACCTATAGAGAAAACTAAAACATTTCAGCCCGTGGATGGAGAACAGAGACAAATAAAATCAGGCTTGGCAACTCATGAGAGAAATCTAGTTAAAGAAAATGATGTCAGAGGACAGACCAGAACCCATCAGGAGCTCATTCTTACTTTTCCAATATACCGGACGTTAATCCCATGAGCATGGAGTGCCTCAGTTAAAGTTTGTCCATCCATTGGTGAAACTTCGAGCGTGCAAAGATCTTTTATCAATTTCGGTAGCACAACATCTTTAAGATACAAACTTGCTCTCCTCACGTTTTCCTCATCTGCTGCTATCTCCTTGAGAACAATGCAAGAAAGTTAACATCATGATATCCAAATATAGGGTCGAGGGAAGAGGCAGCACGGAAAGGACACATAAGCTACCTCTTGACGCCCAGCTAGCTTAAATTCAGTAAAGACATTAGGATTGAACAGCATCTCTTCAGTTGAATCATTAATACTAGACTGAGAGCCACATTCTTGCGATGAATGCTTTTCACCTTCTGTGGCATCCTGCAAAAACCCATTCATAATTATATATGGAGTATATGTAGGTGGAGGAATGATAAGACAAGCATACATGCCCATAAACACTGCTATGCAATCCAACGAAACTGCTACCTGTACCATATAATAATAAAATGTTGTGTACTGAAATGAAAAAGGGTCTGGTTATCCAATTACATGAGCCAAATTAGCACTACCCATTGAAATTCTATTTAGAAGAGGTGTGTGTGTGTGTTGGGGGGGGGGGGGGGGGGGGTTACATTGACTCTATTCTATTTGATGGATGTAGTGAGATGCTTGACAAGATTGCAGCCCATGTCATCAAGAATCATATATTCGAACTTGGATGAGGCAAGCTCATCAGCCTTCATGAGCTTTAGAGCTTGCATCATCGCTGTAAAAAAATGTCCAATAAGTTAATTTGGACTTTTCCCTTTCAAATTAGAAGCAAATCATAGGACTTCTGTAATGTGAATATGCCATGATCACTGTCTAATTTTGCATCTGTACCCAATAAACAGACAAAAACTAAGACAATTCAGAAACTATGTCATCATTCAAGCACAATAAGTAGATGCGTAACGATTAAAATTAAGATCTCATCATCTATTTTGTTTTCCAACATCGAACCTGCTCAAGGTGGGCTTGCTTAAGCAACACTCAGTCAAGCCACCTATAATTGTCTTCACTTGCAATAAAGATATCAAATGAGTGGCCAATAAGTGTGGCAACCTCCTTGTGTACAATATGCTTGATCAATATTCATGAAAATCAATTTAAAGCATTCCACTTTTCCATGACAACTAGCAAATGCCTCGTACATTCATCAGAGTCAATTTCAAACATAGAACTTTCAACTATAATCAATTATAGTGAACCTACTGAGACTTAGGGCTAACTAAATTAAAAAAGGAATAAAATTAAATTTATAATAAACTGTTTGCTGAAGCTTCAACAACAAGAAAGTTCAGAATCAGGTTTCTTCCAACATAGTTATCAATTTATTAACGTCATAGTAGCGTGTAAAAAACAAGGTTGTCAAAGTATATAATCATCCATTAATATGCGAGTCACATTTTTTGTTTCTTGTACAGATCAGTCTTGATTGATGTCATGAGAATGATGAAATATGGAAATGAGAGGCGGCCATCCATCAATGTTCCTTGTAAGTCAGTCAAACCAAAGAAAATCATGAAATTCATTACATATTGTTCTTTCATTTCAGGTCTAAGCCTTAATAGTCGGAATAATATAATTGGCAACAGGAATCAGGACTTGATGATTTAAAAAAAAATGCCACTAGGAAATTTACCAGCACCCCCTACCTCCCAAACCCAAAATAAAAATCAAAATCACATTTTTATTGACAAGGAATCAGACATTTTGAACATTTTGACATGCCTATATCCCAAAACTGCTTCTGAGTCGCTGTAAGCACTCTACATATTTTCAAATTGAAACATCGCAGAAAATTATTCTCACAAGATCAAATTGTACCTGTGTATCAGAAGCTACTGATGCAGCATTTTCAACAGCTTTATTCAAATTTGAAGAATTGGAGGCAAGGAGAACATCTCCTTCTGATTCACCTTTGGATTTTGACCTCTCAGCCGCCTCAGCCTTTTTCACGGAGTCCATCCAAACGTTAAGAATGGAGAATATGCAGGCTAGTTTAGAAGCCATATTGTTAAGTATAAAGCATAAACTTACATGGCAAAAAGCAGTTATCAATTCAGGTCTCAATATACAAAATCTTGAACCAGGTCCAGTATAGTTAGCATCACGAGGAGTGACTCTCATCAAGTCCAAGAGATAGTGTCTGAAAAGAAAAGATTGCAACAAGAACAAAATGAGATACAGTGTTAAAAGAATGAAGCAGATCTAAAATACAAAGTCACTTCGGCAGTCATTGCTACTTCATCTACACTCCCTACGACTAGTAACTTTGGAATGCATACCACATCTGAAGGAAGAAGCTATAAGAGATGAGGAAGGAGTGGAAGTTCTAAAGGTCTACTTACTGTGCATGACATCAAAACGAAGATCAAATTCTAGATGTTGTTGATATTTCTTAGAAAGGGAAAAACTATTTGCAAAACAAAATGCAAATGCCTGATGCAGAAGCAGAAAGATGTATCAGATGGCATGCAAATGCCTCATCAGAATTGGATTACTTCCATTCCAATTCTTCAACAGTGGTTAAATAACAATTTTCTAACGACTCAAGAGAACCACAATCCTATGACGCAATCACCTGTCATCACTACCAACAATGCCCTTGCATTCCACTGGTGCAGCTAGTTTGAATTCATTTCCAGATCCATCAAGGACAGTGTGCTCTTTCAGATGAAGACGTTTGGCAGCTTCCGCTACCTAAAAATAATCAAAGATGGCATCAATGACGGAGCTAATAGATATGTGTAATAATACAGTAAATGTTGCAACATAGGGACAAAAAGGCACCACAACATCAGGAAAAGAGGACACTTTCATGTTCAAAGTTTTATCTCCAAATGTCTAAGGCCAGAAGGCATTGTGTTACGGAATGCAAAATATTGTAGTGGCCAGAATTAGGAGCCAAGATCTAGATTTATTACTGCTGACTATAATTTTGGGATTTCAGCTTCATGCTTATGAGAAACATTATGACTCTATAAGCAATGGCCAATAAACCCAAGTAGCCAGAATGGTCAGGCAGTGTGCATAGAAGCAGCAAGCTAAAGCCTTAGACACAAAGATGAATAAATAAAATCCACTAACTCCAGCACATCTATTTATTGATCCGGTACAAAGTGGATTATTTTAACTGCTAAAAGATGCATCTTTTAAAAAAATTCACATGTAACAATACCAAGCAATGCTACCAGGTCATCCAGTGTCCGCCAGCCCCCAAAAAGAAAATACTACGGTGGTTGACAGTAACAATTACATTCACAGGCTTTAAGATACAATCAACGGAATGTCTCTGTCATTTCCTGGAATGCACATAAATTAAGTCAAGTGACGATTTAAGTGCATTTTTGTTAATAGAACTGACATGGAACACTTTAAAGTTGAAGAGTCAGACCATAAGCAAAATGAAGATCTACATTTGTATAGTGAATCAATTAAAATGAACTTTTTCCATCTCCAGTTGAGAAAGAAGAGACCATTAGCACATTAGCAGATACTACAGAATAAAAATGAAAATATGCACCCTATTACAGGCAAGAAATAAGGGACCTACATAAAGATGTTACAGGCTTCAACAGTGCTGCAAGTATTGCAATGTCAAACTTCTGTAGATTGATACTTTACAGGGCAAGTTATTGGTTTATGGATGGAAGCTAAAGAACTATTCAACATATTATTTAGGGAAACTGCCACAGGAAGAAAATAAGATAAAAATATCTTGCAAAAATATCTTGCAAGTCTGTTCATTTTCTACCTTGGAATGAAAATCTTCATTCCAGCAAATTTTCTTGCCGTTGTCAACAGAACCATACAAAAGAGAGTCTGATTTATCCCCTTGAAGGATGCCGGGCAAGACACTCTGGCCACACAAAAAAGGGGGAACACATCAGCAAAAGAATAAACTTAGCAGAGGAATCAGCAGATGTCATTATAATATTCTTAAGGCAGGATTTAGCATCTCTTAACCAAAATTTTGTATAAAAAAATGGACTCAAACCAATTAAATGATCATCAGAAACCAACAGGTGCTGAAAAACACCGGAAGGATCGCGACTGAAAATACAAGTAGCTTAAGGGTAGAAATTGCAAGCAACTAAAACTAGTTAATGTGATGGGGAAAAAAATTATCATGCAAGAAGCTAATGACAAGAGGACGACATGGAGATTCTTCCTCGGACTCCTATCTAACAGTTCTATACCAATCAATACTAGACATCACAAACTTAGGGAAACCTGTCTAAGATGGGTATTAAGCTATGCACCTGAGCTACCACTCTATGACCTCTGTAATCAATAATCGCCATAGCAAGATTGTACAATCCAGGAACATCAGCTTCCTGGTACGCCTTGGTGCCTTTCAGATCATTATTTGCACTTGCATATGTGGCTTGCTCACTTTCAGCCAACTGAGCCTCAGCAGGCACATCAGGGGACAAAGCCTCATCACCATTGCTATTTTCTGGCTTGGGGACACCAGATTCATCCCCATCAGAAATGCTAGATGTACCTTGTGACACATCGCTGTTTGACTTCTCAGACAAACTCTGCAACGGGGCAGTGTTCTCAATCTTAGAGTTCTCTGCCAATGCTTGCTTTCTGGGCAACTGCTCAAGGTCCGCATCAACAGCAAAACTGAAGAATATATTGTTGTGAACATACCTAGAATAAACAACAAAATATATATTAATTCAGCACAGCACGCAATGGGAAGAGCAAAAAGATCTAAAAGATATATTCTCTAGACACATATACACCTGTTACCACTGAAGACCATTTAAAAGATTCAATTAGTAGATTCTAGAGGAGTCATTTCCAAGATTGACGTTAATAAGAGGTGATGAGATGAAGTGACAAAAATTGAGTAGTCACAGCTGTAATATTGAAACCTATTATTCTTGTTCTTATCTCTTTTTTGCTTCGCTTTTCCTCCCCATTTTAAGTTGTATGTAGATGGTTATGAGCAAAAAATTAGGGAGGGACCAGCATTTCCTTGGAACAATTCCACCATTTTATTTTAATGTTTTTTCTCTCTCTTTAAATCTGTTTTGGCAAGCATCACTTGATCCTAAAGAAAGGTAATGAGGTTATATTTTCAAGTAAATGCAGTTCCAAACAAAAACATAGGATGTACTTTTAAAAAGGAGAAACGGTAGCATCTAATGTGAAAATTAAAATGACATGTAGATAAACTAAAACGAAAGAATACTATCTCAATATTCTGGTACTAGGATGGGAGTGATTCACAGCAGATATGTGTTTGACAAAACCAGCACATGCAGGAAAACAGATTTCAAGCATCAAGGCAAAGGATAATCACTATCAAAGCATGTCAAAAGTTTTAATATTTCAGTTACCACTCACATGTGAAAGCACTCTGGATCAGTTGGATTGATCGGTGGAATACATCTGCTAATCACTCCAATGGCACCACTAGTTGCAGCATCGACAAAATCAGAGGTCACTTTGTAGAGAGCTCTATCTCTTAAGATCCTGCAATTCAAAGGATAAGTATCACGGCCAAATTAATATTTTCACACTTTCAGCCTAAACAATATTTCAAGTGTAAAACTAAATGAGACACAGTTGATTCCGCACACATCGATCCAGCAGCTGATGCAAATTGTAAAAAAGTGCACCTTTCTTGAGGTGTTGTGTGTGGGAACTCGCGACAAGACTGCAACTCTTCATTCCAATCTCTCTGCATGCCAATCAGCTCACTTCCAAAAGAAAGAGTCAGGGAATTTTCTGCCCTGGATGCATCACGTTTGTGATCTGAAACCGGAATCACCCATGAGACGATTATTAAGTCTTGTAAGGAAAGTAAATTGTATGAGTCAGATCTACAGCGCAAAACTGTTTATTTAACCAGAATTCTATTTCTCTTCACTATTAGCAGAGTGTTTAATGCAGCCTTTGCATTTCTCCCTATTTGGATTTGCACTGACATGCATATTTATCATAAGGTCACCAAATTAACTGAAGCTATATGCAAGTAAATGTAGTAAAGAATACTGTTTTCTTAGAATGGTATATTGATTTCCGAAAGGAAGCAAACTCAGGAAAGACGTGACAATTGGGAAGGAATGCTGTGAGTGCCAAATACTAACAGGCATTTGCACCAACATACACATTATCTTCTTAACGGTTCTTTATGCAAAGACATGACAATTGGGAAGGGATACTATGCGAATGCCACACTACTAATGAAGGCATTTGCACCACATACACATTATCATCTTCACAGTTCTTTATGCAAAGACATGACAATTGGAAAGGAATACTGTGCGAATGCCAAACTACTAATCAAGACATTTGCACCACATACACATTATCATCTTCACAGTTCTTTATGCAAAGACGTGACAATTGGAAAGGAATACTGTGCGAGTGCCAAAATACTAATCAAGGCATTTGCACCAACATACATACACATTATCATTTTCCACAGTTTTTTATGCAAAGACGTGACAATTGGGTAGGAATACTGTGTGAATGCCAAATAATGTTGGCATAGGTAACTGACTTATAGATATCATTCAGAATCCATATTTCTTGGCACAAAGGAAATCTAGACGATATCATCTATGAACCAAAGAATGGGAACTTTTGCAAACTACTCAGAGATAGTCTGCTATTGATCTTTAAAATTTGTGAATCCTGGAATCATGGACTGCTGTGGAGGGGTCCTTTTGACCACACAAAAAAAAAAGGAAAAAAATACATCAAAAAAGCAATAAAGATCTGGTTCCCTGAACAAAGAACAATAAAAAAGTTCTCCACGCTCAAAATGTTGCATTTACATATCAATTAAGAACTAAAGAAGGGAGTCTGATGCTGACTGTGGAGGCAACAAAGAACATTACATATATTAGCTCATCTTTCAATAAAACCGTGAAGTAAAGAAGCAACAAGGTCGGGAAGTAAAATGACCAAGGACCTTAATTTTCTCACCATCTAAAAAATAGGGAACAGGAGATTTTTAATTTTTTCATGTTTTCTAGACTCTATGATCCACAAGCATCCAATTGACTGTAAAAAAATTTGAACATACCAGGAACAGGATACAATCCAAGCCATGAATTAGGTGGCAACAGAGACTGAACATTTTCAAAAGGATGTGCAGAGGCCTTCCGCTCCAAAATTTCATGAAAAGCTTGAACGTGAAAAGATCGAGTAAGTGATACATTACTTCATAAGCTAATTATATATTTGGAGCTCAAAAACATTTAAGCTTGTTATCTCTAACCATGTCCTTGTTACCTTTCTTGAACTTAGGGCTAATCTTCTGCAGAAGTCCAATGAGGGTTGTCGCTTCAGAAGCAGTTTTGTTTGGCCTTGGATCTAGAACGTTCCCTGTGCTTGAGTTTACATAAAAACCCTTGGTTGTTCCAGTTACACAATGTTTATTTCCTTCAAGGGTCAACACATCCAAATAAATCAAGTCTCCAGAGAGCCTGACGCAACAAAAATGGTGATCAGTACATCAGCGTGATTCTGAGCCAAAAGGGGAGTGTGAAGGAACCACTAGTGTTCATGAAGTTAGATAGTGCTATATAACACATGAAGATGCCTAGGAATGAAGAAAACCTTCTATAGCCAGGAGGAGGATTAAATGAAGAGAAAACAATACTCTCCATGCATTTGATCTCTTTGGAAGGCGACGACAACAAATTAGTAAGTGAACCAGAGACGTTCTCCATAAAACCCAAATTGTCAAGTTCTCGCACTTCAGCTTTTGCAGCATCTATATATACAGAAAGGTTGTTAAGAGTTCAGTCCATAATAGGATCCAGGTCAAGAGAATAAGATAAGAAGTTCGCATATTAAAAGGAAAGAAATCGTCATCAACATGGGACAAAGATGATAGGCTCAAATCGCAAACCTCCTAAATTTGCAGATGTATTTTTCCCCATCTCATGTTGTATTGCAAGCGTCGTGGACAGAGAGGAATGCAATGTTGAAAGAGAGAGCAACTCTCTAGTGCGATGAACATGAGCCCTGACGGATCTATCATCATATAACGCTGCAAGCAGTAGCTTTAAGTAAGAACCCAGATACTATTCTTTGTAAAAGCATATAATTCCAGTGGCTAGTCTTCTTAACAGAAAATATATATCTTCTGCAGCATTTATGCATGTACGAGTGCATTAAAAATTGAACCAAATGCTGTTGTCCTCTAAGACATGCCTCTTTTATATCATGCATCCAAAAGGTATTTCATGAATGATCAGTAGATTTAACAAACTGATTTAACAAACTGAACTTTCTTCACGAGTAGTGCTGGGAGAAGAAAGAAACCCAGTAAAAAGAATCTGGCATACCAGCAACCATCTCCAGAAAGCAGTTTCCAGAAGTAATATCGGCAACTTCAGAAATTTCATTATAATCTTCTAGATGATGAACAGAACCATCCTTTGTGTGCAGTAACAAATCATAGCAAGTAAAAAAACATGTCTCTGGAGCATCAAGAAGAAACTGCCTCACATCCATCACAGAATCTCCAGGGCTCAACTGTAAAGACCAATCAATTTCTTAGCCCATTTAATACAGTTTCAAACAAGTTGCATGATGAACATCTTGAGATTCACTGGTAATTGATTAAATAACTCCAGTTGTAGATGTGTGAAATAAGAATTAGAAAAGTATTAATTAAGCACTACTAGAAAGGAAACTGTTAAATTTGAAACTAAGTAAGAAAAAATCAGGTGCCATTCTTGTTTCAAATTAAGAATAAATTCAGCTTACTTGTAGCTCAAGCTTATCACCTCCTTGTGTCTTCACAGAAACAGGATAAAGTTGAATGTCAGCTGCACCATAAGACAGAGTTCCAGTTATGTTTACGTATATACGAGAGGTGTCTCCATGCGCGCGCATGTTGAATGCATATGTAGGGGCAGAACACCCCCCACAACAGCAAAATAAGAGAGAGAGAGAGAGAAGAGAGAGAGAGAGAATGGCTTCAAACAATATACATAGCCCCCATACAAATGCTTTTGAAATTTGACAAACAGTCACTGCGATCACAAAAGAATTCAAGACGGTCGTTTGATCTGGACATATTTGGAACATGGAATTGAACCGGCACACATAAAATAAAATGTGGTGGCGGTATTTAAGAAAATTCCAATTCCAAGGCCTTAGTTCCATCCCACCAAATGAATTAATGCAACACTTAAGACAGAGTTCCAGTTATGTTTACATATATATGGAAGGTCTCTCCATGCGTGCACATGTTGAATGTATATGTAGGGGCAGAACATCCCCCACAACAGCAAAATAAAAGAGAGAGAGAGAGAATGGCTTCAAATAATATACACAGTCCCCATGCAAATGCTTTTGAAATTTGACAAACGGTCACTGCGATCACAAAAGAATCCAAGACAGTCAATGTTTGATCTGGACATATTTGGAACTTGGAATTGAACCGGCACACATTAAATAAAATCTGGTGACTGTTTTTAAGAAAATTCCAATTCCAAGGCCTTAGTTCCATCCCACCAAATGAATTAATGCAACACTGCACATCAAATTTTCAAAGATTCATTGGTTTGATATTGAAAACCTGTACCCAGGTTTTATATCTTACTCTTAACAGATGACAACAATAATAAGCGACATTCTATAAAAGAGAGAAAACGTGGCATAATGATTTAACAAATGGTTGATTTTTGTTGCTAGAAAACAAAAGATCGAAAATAGAGTATAACCAACTCACCTTGTTTTCGCTGGTGCTGATGGGATGCATTTTGATTGTCCTTCACCTCTAAGTCCATGTTAGTTGAATCAGCTGCAGTGACATTTCCATTGGCATCGGAACCACTTGAGCTATTGTTCAATTGAACATCAGCTAACGGTGTCTGCTCAACAGAATTTGCAGCACTTTGCTGTGACCCTTTGCGATTCTTCCCCCTGTTTGATTTGCCCGCCATTTTATCCCCTACCAGAGTTGCAAAGAGCAACTGTCAGTCCGTTTAAATTCCAACTAAGAGTCAAATAATTGGCAAAGCAAGAATCTAATACATGTAGTGCATATGCGTACGATTCCAAAATGGAATATCAGACCTACTAAATTCTTCACCATTTAAATTCCAGCCAAGAGTCAAAAATTGACAAAGCAGGAATCTGCATATATCCATGTAGCACATATGTGTAATATTCCAAAAAAAGGCATATCAATCCTACCAAAATATTCACCTTTTTCACATCCCATGTTAAGTAAGCATCATTTAATAAGAAAGAGGAAACAGAAATCAAGCTTTCTCATATTTGTCCAAGCTTATTTTTTTCTTTCTACTTTAACCATTAAAGAACTGCATAAAGTCGACAGCTATCACTTCCAAATTAAAACCAAGCTTCATAACATCCAAAACACAAAATGAATCAATCCTCTTAAGTTCAATCTTACACTCAAACCAAATAATTAATCCAAATCCCATATCAAGAAAATAAAAAAACAACCATAAAAAGCCAATCAGAAAGTAAAACGATCTTTTCCAAACCCCATTAGCCCGTGAAGAATAACTTACAGTCTCACCCAGATAAACAAAGTACAAGAACAAAAAGTCGGCACCATAACATCTTACCACAAAAAAATCTAACACAAACCTCTCAAAATCATAAAATCACGAAAAAACAGTATACCCACATGGGTATGCAAATGTACGGACATGATGAAATTAAAAGTCAGTAAAAATAGCAATAGTAGCTTATACAGTAGGTATTAATAACATTACCTATGGGGAAAGGCAAGAATCACAGCTCAAAAAATTGATTAGATTTCAAGAAAAGGCAAAATAAACAGTGTAATTTGTGCGGGCAAATGGGTTTTTTCGGGGGTTTAGGAGCTGAGGTTTGATGATGTAGGGAAGAAGAGAAGTGAACAGAGAGAAGTGGCTGAGAGACGGCGGATTTTGGACCCCTTTTATATACACTTTTTGATTTTGATGATTAGCCATTTTTTTTTGTATTTTGGATTTAATTTTTAGTATTGTGCTTTATTGGATTGGAATTGGCCCAAAGGAGTGATAGAATTGGGCCGTATATGGGTCAATATAAGGAAATGAAACTGGGTTTTTGGACCCGGTTTGAGAGTGAGGATTGGGGTTTGAGGTTAACATAAAAAATGATTTTGGTCGTTATTTTTTGCTTGACGAAAATGACCAGAAGTTGCGTATGAATGAGATTTGTAGCAGTTAAAAAGAATAAAAATTTGAATTAGTTTATTGGACCTTATTTGAGTGGCCGAGCTTAAAAGTTTGAGTTTGCTTTTTAATAAAAGCAAGTCAATGTTAGATAAAAGTAATACATCAATTAGCTATTGTTAAGCTGAATATTTGGACAATATATAATGAGTGCTTTGCTTTAGTAAGATAAACGGCCACAATGTTCAATTTCTAGTAGTGGAGGGGAGAAGTCTATAACTGATATTCTTTAATTGTCCACACAATATATTGTGACATTTTATTACAATTTTGAGGTGTTTGTACCTCAAATATTGTAATGAGGGTTGGTTTGACACTTTAAAATTATAGTGAGATGTTAAGATGACAACAAGAATAAGACATCATATTTGATATCACAAGGAATTATTCTAAATAAATGCAGGTTTGCTTATTGCGCATTAGCTCTTTTCACGTTTCACCTCATTTTCAAATGATGAGATCTAGATGATTCGAGACGAACTCAGTACTAATAATATTGAAGATTTACTTTTATTTTAAAATAAAGTATTGTGATGTTAAACTTTATATCAATCGTCTCAATTTTCATGGTGTTAACAAGTACGAAGTTTGAACAAAATATTGATTAAAAAAAGTCATTAATATTTATTAGATTCTTATGAAATAAATATAAAATAAAAACTTAATCACTTTTTTCATTTATGATTTCCTACATAACTAAAAGTTAACACTTCTAAATCTGGAGTCTTCTAGATTTTGGGTGTTATGTCGGCCTTGTTCTAGTTCTCAAATTCTTTACAAGGAAAGACTCAGCAAAACATTCAATTGACACATTATTTGTGAGCAAAATTGAGAAACATATAGTAAGTTTTTCTTGATTAATAGTGCAGACAAAATGTTGTCTAGTTAAAAAGTAGATTTAGGATAATCAAGAATAGCAGAACATGTGTGGGTTGTGGAGATGCCATTACCATCTCCAATCATAATGTTTTCGTTGCATCCATATTTTGAATGCACTATTGGGTTTAGGAGGTAAGAAGTTATGTGTCGAGATGCTCCTAAATAAACTACCCAATTGCCTTTATTGTGAGAAGACTTAGTTGACATGTAATTGGCTTGAGCCCAATTAATTGATAAGGTGGTGAGGGTCGAGAATGACAATATTTTACGGTGTCCCAGTTTATCGCAGAGTTGGAAAAGTACTCTCAGTTGATTGTTGCCAGTGTTCGAGCGCCGATTTTGATTTGAATGAAAAAATTTGCCTCTATGCACCACAAGTACCTTGTGAGTAAATTGGATAATTTGTATTTTCTATAGTTGTTGTTTGGACATTGATTTCTCTGACTTCATTTTCCTTTGTTGTTTACTGATTTTGTGTTGTTATAGGAAAAGCTTATTGATCTAGAATTTTGTCGTATAATTATTAAATGTGATGGGAGAGTTGTATTTTGGATTAATTGTTGATTTTTTTTTTCCTATCGCTGGAATAATTGCATAGGGACAAATAAACTAGCCATTGACATATCGTAGCAATTTGTAGCCAAAAAGTAGATTTGTGAAGAGCTTGAAGGTAATCTAAGAAGCGACATTAAGGAAGATAAGAGGATTGGACTGTTTTGCGTTGATATTTCTACTAGAATTTCAATTGAGAGTGTCGAGAGTGCAACGACGTCATTAGGTTTTATAAAGAAGAAATTGAGAAGATGATGGAAAATCAAATATTGAAATAAAGGGATCTTGACAGAGAGTGTCATGCAAGTGAGAGCAAAAAAGCTCTGATACCAATTTGAAAATGAGAAAATGATTTTTGTATATTCATCTATGTAATTACAAGGGCATGAATATACAATATTGTAACTAACCAATTCTAAGTCTAATGTAGAACATTATATCAAATAAAGCATAGAAAAGGAGATTATTTCATTTCAGTATCAACTTTGTTAAATATATGGCTTTGTTGCACTTCATAGCTAACACGAGCCAAGAAATCTAGCCCCATATATAACTCGTGTCATCACAACAGTAATAGAGTTTTTTCTTTTTCTAACTCTAATATATTGAATGTGGTTGAGGTAAGGAATAATGATATTTTTTGAAACTCTTCAATGATTCAATCACACTATAAGAATGAACTTATATAAAGTACAAAGTAATTCAATTACTATCAACAATATAAGATGAAGATCATAATGTTGTTATAAGTGATAAGCAAACGCTGTTACAAGTGATAAGTACGTCGCTGCAAACTTTTCGTTGGTGGAAGCCAAAGTCCAAGTTTGATCTTAAGACCATCAAAGAGTGAGCATGAGAGAGGCTTGGTGAAGATGTCAATGAGTTGCCTAGAGGATGAAACAAAGCATATGATAAAAGTACCAAGCATTCTCTTGAACAAAGTGATAATCAATTGCAATATGTTTTGAAAGAGCATGGAACACCGAATTCACAGACATTTGAAGTGCAAAGATATTATCCCAAAATAGGACTTGAGGCGTGTCCTAACAAATATCAATATCACGAAGAATGAAGGACAACTAAGTTAACTCAGCAGTCGTAGAAGCCATAGCCTGATATTCAGCTTCAGTACTCAATCTATAGACACTGAGCTGCTTTGTAGCACCCCAATAAATGTAATTAGAGTCCAAGAAGGTGCAATAACCAGTAGTTGATCGTCGTGTAGTTTCACAGCCCAATCGGCATCGGAGAATGCATATAAATCAAGACTACTTTGTTTGAGGATGTGAAGGCCCGTGGATAGCGTGCATTTGACATATCTAATAATTCTCTTAACCAATTGAAAATGTGCATTTTGTTGGAGCATGCATGTGTTGACATACAATATTAATTGTATAACATAAGTTAGACCGAGTAAGAGTTAAATATTGGAGAGTGCCAACAATTTTTCGATAAGCTATGACATCGGAATAAGGAGCATTGACATTAGCAACAACTGGATGTGTTATAGGTCATAGGTGTGCCAATGGGCTTGCAATCAGCCATGTCTGTATTGTAAAAGCAAATCAATCATATATTTAGATTGAGACAAAAAAAATCCCACCATTAAAATGTTGAACTTGTATACCCAAGAAATAATTCAGTTGACCAAGGTCTTTTATAGAAAATTTAGCCCACAATTGTATGATAAATTCATTCAATAAACTTGGTGTGTTGCTAGATAAAATTATGTCATTAACATAAACTAGTAAAAGCATGAGATAGGCACCATCACGAAACACAAAGAGTGATGAATCAACAGAACTACATTGAAACCCATAGGCAACAATAAATGAGCTAAAGCAGTCGAACCAAGCCCGCGGCGCTTGTTTTAAACCATATAAAGCACGCTTTAATTAGCATACATGGTTTGACATATAAAGATCTTTTAAACCGGATGGTTGTTCCATAAACACCATCGTGTCAAGATGTCCATGCACGAATGAATTTTTAATAGCAAGTTGGTGAATATTCCACCATTTTACTGTACAATAGTAAGAATTGTGCAAATATTTACAGGTTTAATGACGAGACTGGATGTTGAAATCAACACCTTCTTGCTGATGATATCATTTGGAAACTAGACGAGCTTTCAGTTGATCTAGTGATCCTTTAGATTTGAGTTTTATCTTGAACACCCATTGACATCCAATTATATTTATGTGAGTTGTTGTAGCACAAGAATCCAAGTGTGATTGTCACGTTGAACCTGCATTTCATCGACCACAGCTGTATGCCACCCAGAATCATTTAAAGCACTTTAAATGGTTTTGGGTTCAAAAGAAATGTCTTGCAAACAGATGGTAAGGGCATACTTGAGACTGGGCTTGACAATACTTGTCATGGTGTGGGTGGATGGATCAGGTGGTAGTGGGTGATCGTTTTTGTTAATAGGATATGTATGTTGCGGTTCAGTATGTTGTGCAGTCGAGTTTGGGACTATAGGTTGTAAAGATAATGGTGCGTGTTGAGGTTCAACATGTTGTGCAAGAGTTGTAGGTTGCAAATATAGTTGTTGATTTGTAAAGAGACGTGCATGGTTTACAAACCAAATAAGTATTGACTTTCTATCAATGATAGTACTTGTGTTTTTCATAAAAAATAGTTGTTGGATGAAAGTTTGATAGATACAAAGTTAGTGATATTGAGATTGGCTAGATAAGGATACTTATGTGTTGGTTGATTGGCCATTTGGAGAAATAAAAAATAGAAAATAAATTCATGATCTCTACTTGTGAAAGCTTATAAAGCTCTAATATCATAAAGAATAATGATATTTGTTGAAACTCTTCAGTGATTCAATTGTACTAGAAGTATGAACTTATATAGAGTACAAAATAATTCAAAAACTATCAATATTATCAACAAGATAAGCTGAAGATCCCAGTATTGTTACAAGTTATAACCTAATGTTGTTACGAAGTTGTCTTCGTGCGTTGGGTGAGCTTTTATTTACTCAATTTTCAATGGAGGTTTGTGAGTTAAATGGGTATACTTTGTGTTAGTTTATATTGAAATATGTGTTTATAGCCCATTATTAGCGGCAAGCTGGCAAACATTTTGTGGAAAAGAAGCCACTCGCAGATGTGTACATTCGTTTTGAAAAGGAGATCATCTATAATTTTGCAAGTGATAGGCATGTTTTCTTCATTCAAGTGAACATGGAGTTTTTCCAACTCTTAAGCATTCAAATTGGAACGAGCAACAAAAATATTTATCTAGTCATATTCTCTAAGATTCAATTTTTCGAATTATAACATGCGAAGTATTACCACGCCTATTTATAAGTCGTGATATACAAATCTACTCTAGTTTTTGATTTGTTTGGCATTTGTAATAACACATTTATTTTGATCAGTTTTAAGAATGATTTTTCTTATATTAAATAAAAAAGTATTCTTATAAATCAATTATAAGGTATAACAAATATTAGTGAAGTTAGTTATTGATAAATTTATAAGAACGTCTCCAAGAACTAAGTCTGGGAATCGGATGGGTCAGTCTAGATATTTCAATATTCGGAACCATTCATTAAACTTCGGATATTTCGTAAATGTAACCATTCATGTCCATGTAATTATTGAAATCAAACCTGAATCGGAACTGTCGGCTCCGATTTGAGTTCGGTTTAACTATAAAATTTTCTTTTAAAATCGTAAGTTGACAACATGTTTTAAAAATTAAAAATTACAAACCCTTAATATTAAAATACGTTAGCTTTTAAAACAAATTCTAAAACATATAAACATTAATTGGAAGAATATATGCCAAAATTGCAAACCTATAAATTAGAGTTAGAAAAAGGGAAACTACTTCTCAAACTGAGAATTTGTCTCAGTTACAGAGGAATTTCGCTTCGCTGTCACATTGTGTGATGAGAGAGGGAGATGAGGGAAAGTGCAAGATAGACGACAATATTCGTATTAGTATCTGAACAAATAGCGATTGAGAATTTGAGATTTGAATGTCTGGAATTGGGTCAATTGAGTTTGAGTTACGAATGACGAGTTTTGTACTCCTTGTTTGCGTATTGGACAGTTTGACTCTTATCTTTAGTAGTGTTGGGGTTGAGGTCATTGAGTTTAGGTGAATAAATTGCAAAAAAAATTTTTTTACAAAAAATGACTAATTCGAGTACACATGGTTATAGTTCAAGAACCAAGAACCGACCTAGAACTGGCTGGTTCTAGGTTCCCGTTCCTTAGGTTCTGATTAAAATACCCACCATCACCAAGTACATCTTTATTTTTAAAGTACATCTTGCACATATTAGAGATCATTTTAAAATTTAGGGTAAATTATTTTTTGGAATCAGACTTGAACCTCTAGTTCTGATTAAAATACCCACCATCACCAAGTACCTCTTTATTTTTAAAGTACATATTGCACATAATAGAGATCATTTTAAAATTTAGGGTAACTTACACTCACAGTCTTCATTCTTTCATCTTTGTAACAATATCATTCTCATTCAGTTTTATTAATAGATATCGTCTTCATCATTTCATTAATTCGCACACGTGGTCCACAAAATGGTCATTTTTTACAATTGCCATTAGTTTAAATTAGAGGTGGCAAAAATGGGCTAGCCTAGATAACCCGGACTCTGGGCTGAGTAAGCCTAATAACAAATTAGTTAAGTAAAAACCAGGCTTATTTGGCCAGTATAACTAGCCCACCGGGCCAATCGAGTTGAAGCCAGGTTGGCCCGATAAAATTTATTGGCCCAAGTCTCCAACCCACAACCTCCCACCCTCTCTCTTCTCTACAAAAATCTGTAGTAAACATAGGATAATTATTCTCCATTGTTTCCGGCACAAGATCACCAATCCATATTGTCTTGTTTTCTTCACTCGAGCTTTGAATATGATCATTCTCTTTCTCTCTTTGTAGAACGTGGTTTCTCCGACCATGTACCTCTACTCTCTCTCTCTAAAACCTACTGCTTGAGGAAGGGTAATTTGAAGAGATTTGAAATGAACGGTGGAGATTCGAATGAACATAACAGCAGTAGTAGATGGTGATGCAGTACCCGACGACGGCAATAGTGATGTGATAAGTGTGATTTTATACTTATCGAGACTATCAAAAGTGGAGGATTGTAAGTACTCTTAAGTTATTTTCTACTTAATTGTGTGTTGATTTAATTGTTTTAGGTCAAAATCCAATTTCGAATGAAATTGAAGAAAAACAAAGTAAAATGAGCAAAGAATGACTGAAAATGTACAAAGACTTGTAAATAGAGACCAACTTGCAAATATTCAAAAGTTGAAGGATTTGAGTTGCCAATAAAAATGACTAAATTGAAATGAAAGAATAAATATGAGGACTAAAGAGGACAAAATATATAGTTGGAGGACCAAAGGTGCACATATGGGATTGAAATTGAATTTGGCAAAAGTATTTTCTGTTGTCGCAGTTGACCGCGACAATGTGCGGCAATGCGCTGTTGGCTCGTCTGGATTTTTTTGGGCTTATTTTCAACTCTAGTCAGGGTCTTTTTCCTCTTTTTTCATATACGGATTGCAAAATTAGTAAAACACTATATAAATATCTAACCTATATCAAAAGAATGGTTGATTTTTTAGAAAAGAACGGCGAATAACACGAAGAACAACCAAAATCTTGAAGATTAGAACATGAAGATGAAGAATTCTTGGTGCAAGGTATTCAAGTTCTTCTCATCTTTTATTCAATATCCGGTTATGTATTCAAATCTGTTCGTCTTTTCTTTTTCTATAATTATGAATAGTTAAACTTAAAGTTTGGATGGACGATGTAACCTAGTTTAATTCTTTATTTTCGACTCTCAAGTTTTACTTATAAATAATTATATTTTGATTTTACTTATTCTCTTAATACTTGAAATAATTGGCCATTATTTGTCATTGATTTGTGGATTGTAGCAAATCGACAGGTAAGTTATTAATTTAGACTACGTAGTAAAATCCGACAATTGGATAAAAGGTAGATATATGTTTTTATTATTGTCGCGGTCTTAAATTGAATTCTTGTACGATTTAATGCATCTAATTAAAGATTATTCTGACTTTATAAGTTGACTTAATCAGATATGACTAATTTGAACTCAAGAAAGGTAAATTAAGTTAAATTCGTGAATTCGACCGAATATAACTTTTTGAATAAATTTTGAGAGGAGAAATTAGAAATGACAACTATGATGAACTCGTGAATCCAAACGCTAAAATAACCATATTTCCTAAATTCTTAATTTTTTCTTTCACATTAGTTATTACATTGTTTTCTAAATTTCATAATTATAATTTAAAATCTTTAAATCAATTTATTTTAAAGTGTTTTAAACATATTAGCATTAAAATTAATTTAACTATTATATAAATAAGATAGTATTCGTGGGAACGATAATCCGGATTCAATAGGTCAACTTTATTACTTGTGTGCGATACTATTTCTTTGCAATTACATATTTTTCACAACAAGATGCAGAATCAGCAGATGATGTATAACCAGCATTACGTGCCATACTACTAATCGCACCAGCAGCAACAGCATCAATCGCACCAATAGTAACTATGCCAGAGTGTTTGCTGTGAAAACACCCAATTTGGTGACTTGCGGAAGGATGGGGGAAGATGTTGAAGATCGTTTATTTTTTTTCTTTTTTTTAAATAAATTTAAAATTCAAGTCTGGCCAAGCAAGTAAGGTCCCGTTTAAAATCGGACTAAGGTTAGCCCAACCTAATTTTTGTGTGTGGCCCGTCCAGTTTCAGGCTGGGCTGGCCCGTCTGGCCCATTTGCCACATCTAACTTAAATAAATTAAAATAATAGAAAAAAAATATAATGAAAAATTTACAATTGGGATCCTAACCTTTTCAAAAATACAAATAAATCTTAAATATTTTATTTTTTTCCCCCAATGTTTCACTTAAAATAATAAAAAATGTTTCATCAAGTCTCAAACCTTCTAATTATGTTCACCGAAATGATTTTTAAAATCTGGACAAATTTTGTCCAGAGGTTCGTCTGGACAAGAAGTTGAGCATTGCAACTTGTAATTTAATAAAATGCAAATGTGTTTGACTTTCCAAATGAGAGAGCCGAACTCACTCAATATTCTAAAATGTTAAATCGAAGAGCTTGTTAGAATTTAATTTCAAAAATTGATTTTTTAAAACAAAAAGTGTCTTATACTTAAAAAAATCTTTTATAAAGGCTCTAGCCTTAATAATAGCAAATTTCTATTAACCTAATAAATTCACGAAGTATTAGAAATTATTAGGAAAATTGGTGCAAATGGTCTATAACTTTTGTCCTCAGTGCAAAAATAGTTCATGATGTTTGTTTTTTTGCACATAAAATTTTTACCTGTGTATTTTGATGTATAATTCATATTTATTTGATGAGAAAGACAAATATATTCTTAGTTTTAATTAAAAAAAATGTAATTGAATTCTCAACCTCTATAAAATGTGCAAATGAGTCTCATGCATTTATTAAATAACATTTAATTTAGTATATTAAATATATCATTATAGTCGTATCAATTATACTTTTCATAAGAGAAAAATATAAAATTATTGCGATCTAAGTAGATGTAATTGATATGTGACGTGGAAAACTTGAATAAGAATTAAGTTAAATAAATAACAAAATAACATATATAATTTTATGACACTGAGCTGGTTTTATTATTATTTTTTAACATAAAAATACTAATTAAACACATCATGTGTTTTTTTTTGAACGATAAGAAAACGATAAATTAAAATATGAAGAGTACAATTGGAGCTCTAATATTTATACTTAATAAACGAATAACTCAATTAATAAAATTATTTGAGCATCAAATTTGTGACAAAGTTATTATTTTTTTATGTTGCAACGATAAAATAATATTTTAAATTTTAAATAATATAATTATTTAATAATATTTTTTTATTCAACATATTTGTTAATAATTATGAGTTTAAATTTTAGTTATTTTATAATAATTCATAAAATATACAAAATAATTTAGTATATTATTAATTTGGTCAATAAAGTGTTAATTAAAAAAAATCGTTAGTTTTTTTTTAATTTTTATAAAAAATAAAAGTATCGGATCTATTTGTAATTTTTGCAAGGCTAATATTCTAATTGTAATTTTTTAATTAAAATTAAGGAAATATTTGTTTTTGTGATGAAGGACCAATTAGCATAAAAAATATGGATTAGAAATTTTTGAGTCAAAAAACAAACATTAAGGACCATTTCTATACTAAGGGAAACGGTTAGGGACCATTTGCGCATAGTGCAAAAGAACCCAGAGAGCACAAAGAGAACCACATTCGACGTGGGCAACTGTAATTGGCTATATAATTTTCACTTGGACCGCAATCCGCATATCTATTCCTTAATCTGATCTCTGCCGTTCACTCCAAATCAACGGCCCTACTACACCCTCCAAACCCCAAAATTCAAACCAGCGCCAAAGCTTCCCCCAATCCCCGCCTCCGGCCTTATAAATAAAATGCCCTTCTACGATATGTACATACAATCTCCATATCTCTATAGCCCTACAATCGAAGTCCTATTTCTCATTCAAATCGTTCAATGGCTCGTACTAAGCAGACTGCCCGCAAGTCCACCGGAGGCAAGGCGCCCCGGAAGCAGCTCGCCACCAAGGCCGCTAGGAAGTCGGCCCCGGCCACTGGCGGAGTCAAGAAGCCCCACCGCTTCCGTCCGGGTACAGTTGCGTTGCGTGAGATCCGGAAGTACCAGAAGTCCACTGAACTCCTGATCCGCAAGCTTCCCTTCCAGAGGTTGGTCAGGGAAATTGCTCAGGACTTTAAGACTGACCTCAGGTTCCAGAGCTCCGCTGTGGCGGCGTTGCAGGAGGCGGCGGAGGCTTACCTTGTTGGACTGTTTGAGGATACTAATCTCTGTGCTATTCATGCCAAGAGGGTCACTATTATGCCTAAGGATATCCAACTTGCCAGGAGGATCCGGGGTGAGCGGGCTTAGATCTGCTGAATCGCTGGTATCAGTTTGGGATTTGGTTTTGGGTTCTTGGGATTTTTAGGGATGTTGGTGTAAATTTTGTTTCAGGTTGCGGTCGATCAGTTTGTAAACCATTGGTTTAATCACGATGTTGAATATTAATAGAGTCATGATTTCCTTTCTGCTTAATTATTGTTTTCTAATTGTTTCTTTCCCTGTCATTATACCTGATGCATGGAGTATGTTCTAGAATCAAGTTATAATATATACCAATACATACGTTTGATGAGTGAAGTTGGTTTGGCTCTGCTGGTCAGCTGGTGTAAGATTCTCTGTTCTGTATTTATTGTTTGGTTTTGGTTTTAGGTGTTCTGAACGATGTACATTTTCATCCATTGATGAAACTAAAATGTTCATTGGTTTGTATTATGTTTGTGATTTTGTGTATGTTTGTTACATTGAATCCATACACGAGTTCAGTTCGGTTGGCCTTGGTCGAGATAATAGCATGCATGGTTGGAGTTGTGTTTAGATGACAGCGAAAGGTGCCGAAGCTATTGCCTAGATTGGCTACATGTTCGACCTCAATTCGCAAAAGAAAGGGACAAAAGCGATAGTCTCAATCCTCTGCTTGTTTGGACCTCGAAACTATTTAGCTTTCTTTAAATAAGAAAGTGTCAATTTCTTTCTATCTCAGTATGTATCATCTATACATCATAACTTATGGTGTCCAGAATCCATATCCGCATGCTTGATCAACCTCTAAACCAATTAGACACTACATAATGATGGCTTTCGTTCCATTATGACATCCAAGTCTCAGAAGAAATATGGCATGCAATTGTTGGTGGGCTGCGCTTCTTGTACAGAATTGGTGTACATAATGGATCCCATATGCTCAATTCAATTTATCGCGAGAAATAGAACACATTTTCTTGGGAGAAAATGACAGAATAAGAAATGAAAAAAAAAACACTTTTTTCAGCCAAAAAGCGGGAAAAGAGGTCATCTTTCTCATTCCAACGCTAGAAAATTTCTCCATTCATTGACTGGCGACATATGATTCTCTTATGATTCACTTTCATCTCCAACGAAGATATGGACATAGGCTTAATGTGTAAATTTCATGTAATGAAGAAGCATTTGAATATTTAGAGATTGTATTTGTTATTTAAAGAATGCATTGATGGATGAAATGAATTGATCTGCACTATTATTTTTTTTCCTTCTATGTTGTATCTACACTCGTGGTTTGCTGAAATGAATAGATCCAATGGTGCATTTTATGCTACTAAATATCCATTTTCTGCTTCTGTTATATGGATCCAATGGTGCATTTTCTATTGCTTTAGACTCTGTTTGTTGCATAATTTGTATGATTATCTCTATAGAGTTCTGATGATGTTGTTCAAACTTACCAGTTATGCTTCTTAGTACTGTGTATAATCTGGAGGTCTACTTAAGTTTTGTAAAAAATTATACTATTGTTTATTTAAACGAGATAGGGAGGGATTTCGTACTGTGGCTTTTCACTCCCATCTTACTTTTGGTTTGTCACTTGGGATATGATGATAGCCTAATCAATCCTAGATTTATGGCTGCCAGTTCATTAAATTGATCTTTAATGTGCAAACAAGGGAAATTGGCCGAAAACGTCCATAACGTATAGACCCAGTGTCCAAATCATCCATTCCTTTCAAATTTGGCAATTACATCCCTCACCTATCTATGTAGTGTCCAAATCATCCTTTTGGATGAAATTCATCCAAAATTCCGTTAAACATTTGGGATTTTGGCGCAAATGGTCTCTAACCTTTGTTCTTAGTGTGAAATTGGTTCCTAACGTTTATGTTTTGGCAAACAAGTCTCTAACCTATGTGTTTTAGTGCGAAATTGGTTCTTATGGGATTAAAAAGACAAATATATCCTTAGTTTTAATTAAAAGAAATTGTATGTGGATTCCTAATCATTAAAAAATGTGCAAATAAGTCCAATACTTTTAATTTTTATAAAAAAAATTAATGAGTATTTTTTTTTGAATTAACACTTTAGTAATAAACATGTCAAATAAATTTATTATTTTTATTATTAAGTAATAAATATATTATTTAAAATTAAAACTTTTATTTTATTGTTATATAAAAAAAATAACTTTGTCACAAACTTGATGTTCAAATACTTTTATTTAATTGAGTTATATGTTTATTAATTACAAATATTAGAAATTCAACTATATTTTTTATATTTTAATTTATCGTTTTATTTTCATTCAAAAATAAAACACATAATGTGTAAATTAATTTTTATTAGTATTTTTATGTTAAATAAAAATGTAATAAGATTAGTTCAATGTTATAAAATTATATACGTCATTTTGTTATTTATTTAACTTAGGTCATGTTCGGTAGAGATTTTTTCCCCAAAAAATCTATTTTTTTTTGTCTACAATTTTTGACTTTTCAACCATTTTTACACTAAAAATATATTTGAAAAGTCAAAAAGTAACAAAAAAAACCAATTTTTTCTCCAAAAAAACTCTACCGAACAAGCCCTTAATTTTTAAAGTAAAGAGGGAGAAAAAAAAATTTATAAGTAAAGAGGGAGAAAAATGAATTCTCACAATAATTTCTCTTTATTACTTTATAATAAAAATAATAATTTTATTTGAAATTTTTATTACTAAAGTATTAATTAAAAAAAAATTCATTAGTTTTCTTTAATTTTTTTATAAAAAATAAAAGTATTAGACTTATTTACACATTTTTTAATGATTAGGAATCCACATATAATTTCTTTTAATTAAAACTAAGGGTATATTTGTCTTTTTTGTTCCATAAGGACCAATTTCGCACTAAAACACATAGGTTAGGGACTTGTTTGCCAAAACATAAACGTTAGGAACCAATTCCACACTAAGAACAAAGATTAGAGACCATTTGCGCCAAAATCCCAAAGGTTTAACGGAATTTTGGATGGATTTCATCCAAAAAGATGATTTGGGCATTACATGGATAGGTGAGGGATGTAATTGTCAAAATTTGAAAGGTAGAGATGATTTGGACACTGGGTCTATACGTTAGAGACGTTTTCGACCAATTTTCCGTGCAGACAACAATAAGCATTCTGAATCCAATTTTAATCGCTACAGATACTTTGTGCTCTCCTGGTTTTTATTGAATCTTAACTGAAATAGACCATCAAAGTCCTGCATCATTGTGGCATCCACAAGACAAGTGTTTTTAGCACTTTGAACCTTTTTTAGGTTTGTATATGATCTAATGTGAATTGGCCATTTGGGTGTCCACAGTTTCACAACCTTTACAGAAAAAGGATGAAATGAAGTTGGAGAAGCTTACTGTTAAATGGAGTGTAGAATTTATGAGCTTTAAGCATACCAATGCATGTAATGAGAATTGAGAAAGAACTGTGATCAAAATGTTCCATCATCCATTGTATGTAATGAAGATGATCATCCATTTTCAATATTATAGAAACATTTTGATGGCACCATATTGCTGAATTAGAATTAGACAGTGATAAGACATTCATATACATTCAAAATCATGAAGCAAAAAGTGGTGAACGAGATATTCATGGTAAAGTGTATCAAACAAATTCAAACCATTGTTTGCAAAGGTAAAATCCCTAACTTTTCAATCACAAATAATTAAATGTTTACAAATGCACAAATAACAAACGTTTGTTAATTATAAAACCAAAATTTCTAAATTAATTGGGTATTCCCATTTTTTTTATTGTTCACTTCTGTACTTCATTTGCTCGTCATTTGCTCTTGTGAATGGTGATGTTGAATTTACAATATTTTGCTTCCGACGACCAAGCTTCTGTTCGGTGATGACGACCTACCTCTGGCAAGAATGGTATCAGACACAGAATGGCTTCATTGTTATATTTTTTCTCTCTCCGTGGTTTACTTTTCTCTTTCCACAGTTTATTATTTCTGCTACATTTACCCAAATTAAAATGGGCAAATCAGTTATTTTACTGTGCATGCCATGTCATGACACCTGTAATATATTCTGCAAGACATTATGTACAACAAGCATTTTCCATTGTTGGCCATTAGGATCTAATGGTGTGTTTGATTGGTTTGCATGGAAAATGGTGGAAAATGAAAATATTTTCCATATAAGGTGGAAAATAAAATCTACTAAATATGTGAGAAAATATTTTCCAAGAAAGTAGGAAAAAATGTGCTTTAAGGCTATTTTGACCTATTGGTCCTAGTATCATAGGCGACCGAACGGCCGCCCCCTAATTAATTTGATTGCAAGTGGAAAATTTGGGTGGAAAGAAAATAAATTTCATAGAAATGAATTGTCAAGAAATTATGGGTTGGAAAACAAGACAAATTTTCCATAGAAAATAAATTCTCTTATCCCACAAAGAAAATATTTTCCTTGAAAACAAGGAAAATGTGGTCAAAAGTGGGAAAATGAGAAAAAAATTTACATGGAAATAAAAAGATTGCAATCAAACAAAACAAGGAAAATAGGTGGGAAAATACTTTTTCCATGGAAAATTTTGGACAATCAAACATACAAGTTGGAAAATAGGCGGAAAAAAGACATTTTCCATGGAAAATCTTTGCCAATCAAACACAGCCTAAGTGATTGTACATTGAAAATTAATTTTCTTTTTCATGTGCAATCAAACAACTAAAGGTGGAAAAGAAAATTTATGGATGTGACAACATTTTCCATGGATGTGACATTTTCCATGGAAAATGTGCCAATCAAACACAACATGGAAAATGGTGGAAAATGAAAATCTTTTCCATCTAAGGTGGAAAATACAATCCACCAAATAGGTGACAAATTGTTTTTCAAGAAAGTTGGAAAAATTGTGCTTTAAATACTTGTACCTTAAAAATCAAAATTATTTTTCATGTGCAATCAAACAAGAAAGGTGGAAAAGAATTTTTTTGAATTTGACAACATTTTCCATGGGAAAATGTACAAATCAAAACACCCTAAATATTCCACGCCAGCAACACAAGTTCTAGACTCCATCAAATCAATGGGTGGCCGACTTGGACCACCATAAATGTAACACCACATGCCTAATTTAGTAAGCATTTTTCAATACTATAAATTGTCAATTTGTCAAAATACTTACTCCGACCTCACTGATTTAAGCGCTTGACCGTTTTTAGTCATTAGACCTCCCAATCTTCAACGGCGGACTAGATTAAATAATTGTTCATTTTGCAGATTCAACACCAGATCTGCGTAAAGTTGGACCGAATTCTGCCAAGCACGATTTGGCACGAGGAGCTTGCATCTGGTAATTCACATATATGTTCATCTCCAAGCAGGTCATATGCATTTTATATTTAATGAATGTACCAATTACTAAAGCCTTGCACACTGGCACTTTGGTTTTGTCATGCTTATATCTCAATACTTTATTACTAGCTATTAATCTTGATTTCCAAGATAACTATATTTCATTAAGCATTAATTCAATCTTCACTGTTAATCTTAATTTGAAGAATGCAGAAGTAGCTGGGCAGCCTGCAGAGCCATGCTTTTTAGTTTGGGAAAGGTCGGAGGTGCTACGATTCTCAACAACACAAAAATAGTTAACATATATCAGCATTGGAAGAAAACAACAAATTCATCTATTTTAAAGTATGTTAGATAAATATTTTTGTAGATTATAAGCAGTGGGTCATACAAAATGTGTTAATAAAAAATTAAAAATATATTTGACTGGCTTATAAAACTCTGTTAAGAAAATATAAAACTAATCAACTTTCTACTAGCCGTACATTAAAACACAAGTCATGTTTTATCTTACCCATCTTCCTTGTGTTCTAGCTCTCTCTCCTCCTCTCTCTTTCCCTTTCTCTTGTTGCACAATTCCTTCTCTACATCTCCCCTCTTTGAGTTGCTTGGGAGTTGGGGGACTTAGAGCCTGTTTGGTAGAGTTTATAAACTAGTTTATTTGACCAAAAATAATTTATTTGACCAAATAATTTGTCTTGGTAGTCTGATATTTTTACTATTTTTGATCAAATAAACTATTTTGGTCAAATAAACTAGTTTATAAATTCTATCAAACGGGCACTTATGAGTAGTGGGTGGCGGGAGCGAGGTAGGGGGAGAAGTAGCACGGTGGGAAAGGAGTGATGATGAGAACAAATACGGCAAGAAAATAATAATTGCATTTTGAAAATATTTAATTAAAGAGATTATTTTACTCATCATTAAAAAACAAAGCTATTTTTAATTTAGCTCTAGCCAACTTGATCCATCTTAGACAAATTCCTCGTTTTCATATGTATTTTCCGTTCAACATTGTAGATAAACTCAAATAATGCATGAGAATGAAGACAATAAAACAACAAACTGATGAACCGTTGAAGATTTGAAATGAACAAAGATAAAAAATTCATGACAAATATTTTTGCAGAAACTTAATTTCCCATAATGCTAAAAAAAAAAAAAAAGGAAAGAAAAATAGATTACTCGCACTCACAGAGTGGCCAACACTGCCAGTTACAACCCATTTTAGCCATAGACGATGCTTTAAATTTGTTATGGCTCAAATCCAAAGTCCCTATGTATTTAACTGACCACAATAAATTTGGAACCCTACTCGTCAAATTATTTTTTGATAAATCTAGTCTGTGATATAAGTTTCTGGGCCGAAAGCATCTGGCAAATCTCCTTCTAAACAAATTTTGCTCAAATTTAACATGCTCAATCCTATGTTTTTAAGCAAAGAAAATGGTATCTCGCCGGATAATTGATTGCTGTTTATATCTAAAGTTGATAGAATTGGCATCGAACCGAGTTTCTCTGGGATTTTGCTGGAGATTTGGTTCATTGAAAATCAAAATCAACCAGCTTGAAAATATCGGAAATGGAATCCGGGATTGAGCCGATGAGTTGGGTTCTGCTCAGTAAAAAACGGCTTATAATTGTCAATTTTCCGACGTCAGACGGAATTTCGCTATCAAGGTGCATTAGGGTTTTGAGATTGCAAATGGAAGACGGTATTGAGCCGGAGATTTTATTATCGACTAGGTTTAACATCGTGTGTCATGATTTCTAGTGGGATTTATGGGAATCTGAATCTCACATCGGAAGTATGGGCTTCTTTTGTGTGGTTTATATGAGCTTAAGTTCTCCATCCACATTGAGAATATTAGGTCATGTATCTTTTGCCATTTCAAAATTTGAAATATACCTTTAGATATTAAATTTTTCCATATTTACACTTAAATTTATATAAATACATTTTATTGAAATATTTTAAATAATAATTAATTTTCTTAAATCCATCTATTATAACCGAAATTTTCTATTATCAAGAGATTTATTCGCATCTGGAAATCTTCATAGAGAAAATCACGCACCTTTCTCCCATTATCCATCAATTTGAAACCCTAGCATTCTCTAATCACTATTCCATAAAAAAAAAATCAAGGTCAATTTCATATGCGTTCCTAGAGTTTACAACTTTGAATGTAATATAAAAAACATTATTAGAGAACATGAAGAAACGGTTTGGTAAGAAAGCCAAAACAAAGTGGATGAAGAAGAAATACAGTGTTCCCGTTCTTGAACAAACCAAGGTAAGTTCCTGTTTGCCATTTACTTTTTTTATTCTTAGACATTATTTTGTTTTGTTAGATCATATTTCTGAAATTCCGTTATTCACTATAGCAGATTTTGTTATTGTGAAAAATATCTTTCATTAATTGATGTTAGGATAGATTGCAAAACCATCGTATGTTAGCTAAAATTATTACATTAGTTTCGACGTATGCAAACAATAACTGTTACGTATACTACTTTCAGTTACCTTACGCTGTTAACATATACATACTTATTACAACACAATGTTAATGTATATTTTGATTATTTTCCAATGTATGATAACTTTTTAGTGTTTGTTAACAAGTTTTGTTATATTATTAACTCATGTTGGTAATCATGTTCTGATATAATTGTGCCCATTTGAGATTATTTGATTTAACACATATATTCAGGCAAATTTGTGTACTAAACTTTTTTTTGTTGCGATCTATTGAACTTCATTGTAAAGTCTTAAATTCAAATGATATCCGCTATTTTGCAGAAGTGATTGTGACATCTTTATCATCAAATATGCTGCAGAAAAACCTTCAAACATGCCAACGATAAATATTACAGATGACTGTGACTCCTGAGGAAACGATAGACAGAAAATTAGCATTGATAAACTCTGTATTTGAAATTTAAAAAGGAGAAATTTATGGGATAAAATCTTTGTCCGATAATGATATAATTATGTTATTAATTAAGATAACAATTCAGAATAGCAGGGTTCTTTACATCCCATCAATATTCAATTTATGTTATCATTTAATGGTATATGTGCAAAAATTAATAGTAACCAGTAAATGTTAATTTTCCATTTCAAAGTAGGTTATAAGTGTAATTTTTTCGACCACATTAGCTAGCTTTTGTGGACCGGCTCTTTCAAGTTCCATCACATTGGTATCAGAGCAGACACCATATCTTCAGGTGTCGGTTACCACTTAGGTTGTATGGGCACCTGTTCGACGTGGACGCCGAGTCGAAAGCGTGGTGGTTTGTCATGATTTCTAGTGGGATTTATGGAATTTGAATCCCATATCGGAAGTATGAGTTTCCTTTGTGTGGTTTATATGGGCTTGGGTTCTCCAACTACGTTAGCTAGCTTTTGTGGGTTGGCTCTTCCAAGTTTTATGAAATCATGATTTTACTCAGTTCACCGATTTCCAACGGAATCTCGTCGGAGATTGTGTTCCCTGTGAAGTCAAGCACAGCAGGTTGGGGAGGGTGGTGAGACACGCCAGAATTTTGCTAGAAATGGCTTTCCAGTCGGCCACGACGAGGGTGGTAAGGCGGTCTAGTTGGCAGAGGGAAGGGGAAAGCAATCCGGTCATGTAACCAGACTGACCGGCCTTTTCAAGAATCGGATCCTTCGACTCTCCCCGAAGGATAATGTCAGCGACCCGTTTGATATCCAGGTCGCAGCCAATGCCATACCAGTTGTTACAGCAGTCGGTGCCGGACAAGGTGTTGAAGATGCATTCAGTGCTGCCCTCTGACTGCGTGCAGGCATTAACAGTGAGTGCATTTTTTGTGTGTGATTGTGGGAGTTAAATAGTTCCAGAAGGGGGGTTTGATGTTCGACTATTTCGTCTAAAAGTTTGTACAATTAGAGATATTTATTTATTTAAATAATATCTTCACCTTGCCGTTCATATTTCTTTTTTCTTCAAAAGAATTTTCATATATAAACGATAGCTAAACTTGAACTTAGATTGTTAATACCTATTGTTAGAGGAATAAATTTATTCATTTGAATATTAACTCTTAGATTCCTCGCAGTGTGATGCGAGGCATTCAGCTATATATGTGTTGAACTTCATTAATGAACAATGAAGATCAACTTAAAATAGTCTCTGCTAGATGAGAAACTCGGGAAGCTCAGTTTTGTTCTGACGAAATAAGAGCATTTCTAATAAGTTGAAAAAAAATTTCTGCCCCGTAGGCAAAATAAACAATGTTTAAAAATTTATTTTCCAACGTAAGTCGTCAGACACTTTGTTAAGCTGACGTGAGAAAAAAAATAGACAATATGTAACACTCCGTCTAGTTTCAGACGTTAAACATGCTAACTCTACAATATTTAAATTTTCTATGTATATTTAAATATAATCTAGTATTTATTTTAATAAAATAAAATCTACCTAGATAGTAATATATAAAATGCATTGGAGACTTAAATTTCAACTTGAATGCTTATTTATTAGACATCAATGCCACGTACATCGAAAGTTTTCCAATATTTGTGCAACCTTGATAACAATCCATAGAATGCATTGGAAATGCGCTAAGGAGACGAAAAAAAGCCTTTAATAAGGATACACAGTGACAGAGCCAGACATTTTAAGTTGGGGGTCTCCAAACAGAGACGAAGCCAGGATATGGCAAAGGGGTGGGCCGGGGGTAGGGGGAACCCCTCTCACAGGCTGCCCCCGATTTTTATTTCTTTCTAAAACCACAATTACTGAACTAATTTTTATGAAAATCTAATTTTTTTTATGGCAACTTGGCCTTTCGATTCGACAGAAGAACTCAGACGACGTGATTCTTGCTACCGCCTGTCGTGCGTGATTCGTGATTTGAAGTTCACAGACCAGAAGACGTGAAGTTAGTGGCGGAAGAAGATGAATATCAATGTATTTTTGGACCTTCTTTGTTTAGATTATTCATTTTTTGGGTCTTAATTGATTATTTGGTTTGGACAATTGGACTTTGAGTTTGACTGGTTAGTAAATTAAAAAAAATTTAAAAAAAAAATTCAGAAAGTTGGGGATGGCCCCGCCCCACCCCTAAGGATACATTAGACATTTAATGGTAGGGTAAATTTAATAAATGGCCATCGAACTAATTTAGAGTTACTATTTGCTCACTCAACTTGAAAAGGTTTTCGACTGCTCACTCAACTTCCCAAATAGTTTACCATTCACTACACCACTGGGAAAACGTTAGGCTGAACGGATGGAAATTGCAACATGGTGAACGAAAAATTGATGTGGCATAATTAAATTGTTAAAATCGTCCATGTAACTAAATTACAATAGCCAAACACGTATTTAGCTTGCTTTAAAAGACATTTTTTCAAAGTTGGAAAAACGTTTTTTTAAAGCAATCTAAAGGCATAGCTATTACGGTTTTATTACGTGTAAGATTTTAACAATTTAATTATGCCACATCAACTTTTTCTTCGCCATGTGGTAATTTATGTCCACTGTTTAATATTTTTCCAATAAGTAATGGATGATAAAACTATTTGGAAAGTTGGGTGAACAATTGAAAATATTTTCAAGTTGAGTGAGCAAATAGTAACCTCTAATTAGTTTGATGACTATTTATTAAATTTACTCTTTAATGGTAAGCATGATTGATTTTAATAAAGAAATAAATAAAATGGATGTTATATTGATACTACAATTTTATTTGTTGCACTACTTATTTTAATTGTATTTAAAGTCCACAACCTTTACTCGTTGTATCACTTGTCTCTAACATTTTCTTATTTCAACCTCCCATTAATTGCACGTCTTGTCGTTGATGATAGTTTCTGTCAAAATATTCAATTTGAATATTTTGAAATGAGGAATTTTTTTTTCCGTGATTATGTATTTATTTATTTATTTTAAATATGATGGGTAAATAAGTTGTTTTATGCCCTTGCAATAGACTTTTTGGATGGAAATCATTATTAGAACCGATATATATTAGAAGGTTGAAGATAAGAATGCGACGAAAAAAAGTTGGAGATATAAATGCTTCAATGAGCAAAAATTAAAGATGTTAAAGTGGAATTAAAATATTGTGCAAGAAAAAGTGGGAATCTTGTTTGGTTCTAATTTTTTTTTTTTTAAAAACACTTATTTTTTGCCTAATTTTTTTTACTATTCAAATTTTTTACCAGTGTTCCAAAAAGCTTGCCTAGGCTCTGCATAAGCACGCCTAAGCTCGATGCGTTTGCAAAACGCGTCGCATTGAGGGTATGTGTGTAAAAATGCGGTCAACTCTTTTTGTTGACTGCATAGGCACAAATAGACGAGAATAGGTGGGAATAATTGCGCATAACACGCATTAGATCAAGCAAGTCTCTTTTTAAATTTATTTTCAGATTGGGCCAAAATAAACATTTTTTAAACCTAGAAGAGGTGCTAGAAATGCTCAAGATGAAATAACAGAGCCTGACGAAAATGATTTTGTATCGGATGGCACGGAAGATAAGTTAGATGAAGAAGAATAGCTTGACTTAGAATTTGATAAAGAGTTAGACAAAAGTTAAGTTATGTTGGTATGTAATCAAATTGTAGAAAATTATTGAGTAATTTGTGTTTATGTTTGTGGTAGTTGTAATTTACTAACTTTGGAAAACTATTATGCTGAGTTGTTATTTTGTAATCTAATTGTAGGCTATGATATTAAAATTAGTCATACAATTTTGATTTTGAACCACGTTAAATGTGATATGTTCAACCATGATATATGCCTTAATATAAATCTAATTTTCTTCATTGTACAGCGTGCATCTAATTTTGAAAACTCGTATATTTTTTATTTGTTTTTTGAAAACTATGCATGTAATTTTGTAATCTAAATCAGTATATTCTAAACTATGTTGTTAAAATTTTAAATTTGAGCATTAAAAAAAATTAAAATTCAAAAACTCATTTTGACGCCTAGGCATTGCATAGGTGTTGATAAAATAATGTGATTGCAAGTGCACAATATCGTTAACAAGTAATAAAGTGGACTTTTTGAGTCCGGATTATCGTTCCCACGAAGACTATCTTATTTAGATACTAGTTAAATTAATCAAATCGCTAATCTATTGAAAACAAGTTAAAATCAATTGAATTTGAATATTTAAACTAGAACTTTGGATTTTTTTTTCGAAAATAATAATAAAGCAGAAATCAAGAATTAATAAAATATGATGGTTGAAGCGTTTGGACGAACGAATTCACCTAGTTGTCTTCTCTAATTCCTCCTCTCAAGAGTCGTTTCCTAAAGTTGTATTCGATCGATTCACAAATTTAACCTAATTTACCTCTCTCGAGTTCAAATTAGTCCTATCTAATTAAGTCAACTTAGCAATGAATGGTCCTTAATTAGATGCATTAAATCTTCTAAGAATTCAATACAAGACCGTGACAATAACAAAAGCGTATCTCTACCTTTTATCCAATTGCGGATTTTACTACGTGGTCTAGATTAACAATTTACCTCTCGGTTCATTACAATCCACAAAAATCAATGAAATAATGGCCAATCATTCAAAGCATTAAGAAAAGAAGTAAAATCAAATACTTAATCAATTTATAAATCAAAACTTGAGAGTCGAAATTAAAGAATTTAACTTAGGCTACATCGTTCATCCAAACATAAAATCTAGCTATTCATAACTCGGGAGAAAGAAAAGATGAAGCAGTGAAAACATAACCGGATCTTGAAAATAATAGAGGAAGAGACGTTGAATGTCTTGCACCAAGGAATCTCTGTCTTCAAGCTCGAATCTTCAAGTCCGCCTTGTTCATCGTCTCTTGGTATCTCTCTCTCTCAATATGATTTTTTCACAAGAATTTCAACAACCCTTGTTATGAGAGTATATGTCCTATTTATAGGTATCTCAAGATGACCTAAAAGATCCCTCAAAATCAGCAAAATCGTGCATTACAAGTTTCCTAATTGTTTTTGAACTCAAAAAAGGAAACAAAATAAAATAAAATTTGCATGCCAAAAAATGGCCTGGGCGCACGCCCAGGCATGATGAGGGCGCACGCCCAGGCATGGAAATTTGCCTCAGTCGTTTGTTGCTTCAGCTGGGCGTGCGCCCAGCTTTGGTATAGGGCGTTCGCCCAGCACAGATTTATGTCCATTCTGCGCTTGTGGTCCTTCAACTTTTGGTTGTAGTCATTTTAGTCCTCTGATTTCTTCTTATATTTCAATTCAGTCCTCTTTTATTTGCACTCCATGTCCTTCAACTTTTGGAGGTTTGCAAGTTGACCCCCATCTTCAAGTTTTCGTACACTTTCAGTCCTTTTCGCCTATTTTGCTTTGTTTTTCTCCAATTCCATCCAATCTTGGGTTTTGACCTGAAATAATTAAATCAACACACAATTAAGTAGAAAAGTACTTATGAGCACTTACAATTGTCCACTTTTGATAGTCTAAATAAGTGTAAAATCACACTTATCAAATACCCCCCCAACTTGAACATTTGTTCGCGTCCTCGAACATAACTAATCACTTAAACAAACACACAAATAATATTAAAACAGATAGCTTGCCGTATTTGCCTCATGTTTTGAACAATCAAACAATTCATAACAAAACTTCTAAATCATGCTACCAAAATCAATCATTTTGACTTATCCGATGCTTGACAGATATCAGTGTGTACACATAGTCAATTCAATCACCTTGAGCCTTTAAGTCGATGATATTATGCCCCCACCAATGGTCAAATATTTCTTTTCTCGCTCGTCGAATACACACCCCAAACCGATATTCAATTTTCTCCCCGGTGTTAGCTCTAAAAGGGACTCTCACGACACTTATTCTTTTCTTTCGCTTTCAAAATTTGGTTAGGTCTAGCCAATACATTAGCCATCTAGATCCGTGATGATTCTCCTTTCATTGAGTGCTTTGACCATCAAGTTTTCACTAAGTAAGTCAAACCCACTAGTAATCTATATCCCAAGTTATGCGCAAAATGGTTCAATCTTGATCTCTTTTTTTTTTTTTTTTTTTTTTTTTTTATATATCTTATGTGCAAGACCTCACTCCCTTAAGCTTTCTAGATGACCCTTGTAGCGAGCTTTAGGTCGATGGCTCCTGTGTCCGTTAAACCTTAGGGCACCGAAGTTTTGAGAACTCCAATGGACTTTATCACTCGAGTCAACCAAAGCTACGAAGAGAGGTATAAGATAATGCAAGTGCCATTTTTTTTTTTTTTTTTTTTTTTGCAAGATAAGCAAAGGGGATTAGATTTCTAGCATCCAGGGTCAATACTTAGATTCCACTTGGTATCCAAAATACACTCCACACAACTATTATTCAAACACGGAATCAACACCTATCTAAAGCAACTTTCCTTTGGTTTAACCACCCCAAACTAGCTTTTCACTGGTTAGGTAATTGAGTTGTCAATTGGTAGAATTGGTTTTCTCAACTAAGATTCACTATTCTTTCACCGTATTCTATTCAATATACCAACCCGGTACGTGAAGTTCATGACCATCAATCACACTTAATCATATCTTACATGGATAAGCAAAGTTTATAAAACAAGCACAAGTAGCATAACCTAGTCATAAGTCATGAATTGACATCGGTTTCAAATAATATCCTCATAGGTAGGCAAGGCTATCCAACATACAAGCACACAACAATTTTTTTTTTTTTTTTTTTTTTTAGCAGCACGCATAAAAATAATGAAAGCAATTAAAGTCTAATTAAAGTCACCCCAAGCCAAAAATTCACATTGTCCTCAATGTACGAAAAACGTAGAGCAAAAGTAAAAAACTAGAAAAGGATCAGGAACTTCCCGGGGGTAAATGTGGAGAGGATGCATCCGGCTGGTGGGTTGGTCCCGCTGAAGTAGAGGGTCGAAAAGAAGCAAGTTGCTGTGAAAAGCCAGAGACAGTCTCCGATATGCGCGCGACATTCTCATCGAGGGTTTCCATACGGCTCCCTATACGACTCACCTGATCGTGCATAGCATGGTACTGGTAATCCGTGGTCTGCCGATTGACCGAGTCCCAGCGTCGCCACGCCAATCCTCACCGACCGGGTCACATAGCGCAGTCACCAAGCATAGCTCGGTTCTCGATGTATGTGTATAATCGCATTCTCAATGGCGTGAATCGCTCTACCCATCTCGCTCGAGCCGCCATAAGCCGCGCGAATCGAACGTCAAGTCGGACCCGGCACTTGCTCGGTGGTGGTGGGGAGGTGCCTCATCTTGAAAATCCTCATCTCGCAATCCCGCCCCTAGCAGGTGTGCTCTAGTACCTCCGGCCGCCAACTTGGTCTCCGAGTTCTCAACACTACGGGCATTTAATAAAGGCGGGGAGGTCGGCTTTCTCATTGGGAAAATGGGAACTCCCGAGTGATACAGATCCCACCGATAAGACAAGAAAAATGAATGGCGCTACTGGGAGTCCACCTCAAGAGCCAATTCTTTGATGAACTCAAAGATGAGGGTCCCCAAGTCGAACTTACAGAGCACTTGCTAGATGATATAATAGACGCCCGGTGCTCATTTATTTTCGTCCTCCGCTGGTGGGGCTAACGTTGAACCGACAAAAATATGTAACGCGCAACCGGTAAGATCGATCATGCATGAACCGAGGGGTGTCCAAAGGCCAAGCATCATCCCGACCATATAAATAACGGGCCACCAATGCCATGTCAATGTCGTGCGGAGTGGGGAGAGGGTCAAGCTCGGTGCGTGTCGGGCCATAATACACCGCCGATCATAGTGGGGTGAAACGTATCCACCGACCTCTCACCCGAGTTCGTGGCCGGTGGGGAGACCTGGGGCATCAATGTTCGGGTTGAAATTGGCAAAAACTCCCTAACTAGAGTAGGGTATGCGGCGTGGGGGAGCACCGCCACCTTGTTCCATCCACGGTCTTTGGATGACTCGTTCCAACAAATGATCGAGAGAAGTCGGTCCTAGTGACCGCGTTCCTTGTGATGTGAGCTTGGGTAACCACTTAGTTTTATAGCTTGATTGGATGGCCTCGGTTTGGAAACGTGGTATAGACCCATCATCAGGCGGCTCGGCCACATGTCTAGTCCGGGTAGAAGGCCCGCTGACTTTCCCTTTCCCTTTCTCCGCAGCAGTAGCTTTGCGCTTGGGTGGCATGTTGTACCTGTAGAGACAAAATGAAATGAAGTATGTGAGAGAACGAAGTGGACCAAGGATTTACACAAACAAGAAAACATAGGAAAGAGTTAAAGTTTCCCGAGCCATCTTTGGACACAAGTAAAGCCCTAGCGTGGTGTGTATCATGTTCAAATTATAGGCCGAACGGATGTCAGAAAAGGCAGACGAAAGGGGGACGAAACGGGGGCCGGAGGGCTGCCGGCGGGTGGCCTTGGCAGGCCATAACGTCCATAGAGGGGATTAACCAAAAGGAAGCATGATTGAAGATATCCTAAGGAAAGCATGCAATGTGGACAACCCTGAACGTAAAACAACAAAGTTCAAGTGATGGCTAGACTCAATTTCACAAGAAAGTTCTTTAAGGCATTTTAACAAACACCTTGAAGGCACCCTCTTTGTGAATGGAAATTTAGTTATTAAAGAGCATGAAACCGCCCAAAATTGATAAACAAAAGCAAAAACCAAGAACCCAAAGAATCGCCTAACCCCAAACTCCTCCACTTGAGCAAGAACATTCACCCAAAAATAAAAAAAAAAAAAAAAAACGAAGCTAAAGGGTAAAGTGAGAAGAAATACCTTGCAATGTCAATTTGGGCAATGTGAAGGATAAGAATGGAGAGTCAAGCAAGACTTGATGTAGTTAGAAGTGCAAAAGTGTGTGGGTTATGCACGGGAAGAAGAATGGAAGTGAAACGTGTGGGGAGAGAAATGGTGTGTGAGCATGGGGGCGGATGGCTTGTTTAAAAATAAACGGCAGAATTTTTTTTTTTTTTTGTTTTTTGAACCGGGCGAACACTGAGTTTTAACCCAGCGTTCGCCTAATGCACGTAGTTGGTCGCGCAGTTCGCTGCAGCCCGGTAAGGGCGAGCGCCTGTGTCTATGTGGGCGCTCGCCCAAACCAACCAATATATATATATATATATATATATATATATATATATATATATATATATATATATATATATATATATATATATATATATATATATATATTTTAATTGGATGAAAACGTTTATTCGAAAGAAAATAAACAAAATAAACGTGGTAATTATGATAAAAGCGGGAAAGAACAACAATCCTAAAATTCTATATGCAAAATTAATACTAGAAAAGGGATAGAGAATGGGTTGCTCCCATTAAGCGCTCAATTTGTAGTCTTGGGCTCGATTGTTTGGCGGCATTCACTCTGCATCTTGCAATGTCAATGGTGGATTTTGCCGTTGGGAAATCCTCCACATAGTGTTTCACTCACCGCCATTAACCTTGAAATTTCCTTTGGTTGGATGAGTCAATTCAACGTGCGCTATATGGAAAAACTTGGCGATTGTGAATGGTCCGGACCACTTTGATTTCAGCTTTTCAGAAACAGTTTGAGTCATGAGTTGTACAATGTAACTTGATCCCCAACCCGGAATACCTTGGCCGAATGTGTTTATCATGCCAGTTCTTAGTCCTTTCTTTATAGATCATTGAGTTTTCATAGGCATCCATTCTGAATTCATTCAGCTCGTTCAACTGCAGCAACCTAGTTTCTCCGGCCTTGTCCAAATCCATGTTCAACTGTTTTAGTGCCCAATAGGCCTTGTGCTCGAATTCCACTGGTAGATGACAAGCTTTTCCAAACACCAAACGATAAGGAGACATGCCAATAGGGGTTTTGAAAGCTGTGCGGTACGCCCATAGTGCATCATCAAGCTTCTTGGACCAATCTTTTCGAGTTGAATTGATGATTAGCTCGAGGATTCGTTTCAACCGTCATTGGATGTCTCCACTTGCCCACTAGTTTGTGGGTGATAAGGTATGTGGCAACCCGATGTCGCACCCCATATTTGTGGAGGACCGATTTAAATAAGCGGTTGCAAAAATGAGAACCACCATCACTTATAATAGCTCTGGGAGCTCCATATATCGTTGAAAATATATTTTTGATGAACCCAACCACCACTGTTGCATCATTAGTTGGTAATGCTTTAGCTTCCACCCACTTGGACACATAATCAACCGCTACAATAATGTACTTGTTGGAATAGGATGGTGGAAATGGTCCCATGAAGTCTATGCCCCAAACATCAAATATTTCCACTTCAAGGATATTGTTCAACGGCATTTCGTGGACGGGTCGATATGTTACCTGCTCGTTGGCATCTATCACGGGATCTACAAAAGCGTGCACATCTTTGAATAATGTGGGCGAAGAGAAACCACACCTGTAAAACCTTAGCAGCGGTTTTGGTAGGACCAAATGACCCCATAAGTCGAAGAGTGTACACGCAAGTATCGGTTTCATTTCCTCTTCGAACGCATCTTCGATAATCGATCCGGCCCCTCTCAGATAGATAAGGTTCCTCCCAAAAGTAGAATTTAGCCTCATGGACAAGTTTTTTCTTCTGCTGATAAGAAAATTCCGGTGGGAGAATTTGACTGACCAAATAATTGACTAAGTCAGCATACCACGGTGCATTCCCAATCTGCAAGATTTGTTCGTCTGGAAACACTTCATTTATGTCAACATTATCAGTGGACTCTCCCCGCTCCAGTCTAGATAAGTGATCTGCCACCTGATTTTCTGTCCCCTTTTTATCACATATTTCAATGTCAAACTCTTGTAACAACAGAATCCACCGAATTAGTCTAGGTTTGGCATCTTTTTTCCCAAACAAATACTTAAGAGCTGCATGGTCGGTGTAGACAATTACCTTTGACCCAATGAGATAGGAGCGGAATTTGTCAAAGGCAAAAACTACAAACAAGCATCTCTTTTCGGTTGTTGCATAGTTGATCTCCGTGCATCCGTTAATGTCCTATTTGGCATAGTAAATGACATGTAGATTTTTGTCCTGCGTTGTCCAAGCACCGCGCCAATCGCAAAGTCGCTAGCATCACACATAAGTTCAAATGGTAGACTCCAATCCCGTGCAACAATAATAGGTGCAAGTGATCGGTTTGTCCTTCAAAGTGTTAAAAGCGGTGAAACACTCATCGAAAATTTGAACGGCACATCTTTCTCCAACAAGTCGCTAAGAGGTTTTGTGATTTTGAAAAATCACGTATGAACCTCCCTGTAAAATCTCGCATGACCAAGAAAACTTCTAACACCCTTAATCGAATTCGGTGGTCGCAATTTCTCAATCACCGAATTTTCGCTTTGTCGACTTCTATTCCTCGAAATGAAATTCGTGTCCCTTAACTATTCCTTCTTTCACCATAAAGTGACATTTCTCCCGATTGAGTACAAGATTAGTTTCCTCACACCTCTTCAACACCTTAGATAAATTTGTCAAGCAAACATCGAAAGAGTCTCCAAAAACTGAGAAATCATCCATAAATACCTCAATGTATTGCTCCACCATGTCTGAGAAATATAGCCATCATGCAACGTTGAAAAGTGGCAGGGCGTTACACAATCCAAAGGGCATTCTTCTAAAGGCAAAGGTCCCGTAAGGGCATGTGAAGGTGGTTTTCTCCTGGTCTTCTGGAGCAATGGGGATCTGATTGTATCCCGAATAGCCATCCAAGAAACAGTAGTGAGAGTGCCCGGCAAGTCTTTCCAGCATCTGATCAATAAAAGGTAAAGGAAAATGATCTTTCCTTGTAGCATTATTCAGCTTTCGGTAGTCAATACACACTCTCCAACCTGTGACCAGTCGTGTCGGAATAAGTTCATTGTTGTCATTTTTCTCAACGGTGATTCCTCCCTTTTTAGGCACTACATGGACTGGACTTACCCAAGAACTGCCTCGAGATTGGGTAAATTATCCCTCAAGATCGAGTAATTTCATCACTTGACTCGGACCACTTCTTTCAAAGTAGGATTCAATCTTCGCTGGCTCTCCACTGATGCCTTGAAATTGTCCTCCATACGGATTTTATGCATACACACAGAAGGACTGATTCCTCTAATATCTGCAATAGTCCACCCGATAGTCGCTTTTATGTTCCTTGAAGATTCTCGAGCAATTTTTCTTCCTCCATTTCGCCATATCATTTGCAATGATCACCGGAAGAGTAGTAGAAGTCCCTAGATACGCGTATCGAAGGTGAGTGGCAATGGTTTCAACTCAAGAGCGTGGAGCCCTCTCTATGGATGGTAATTGGTCTCGTAGGTTTTCACCAAGTGGTTCAAAATATCTCGCTCTCTTGTAAGAGACTGGTGGAGATGCTTCTAGTTGCAAGGCTCGTGCTTGTATAGCGAGATGTTCTGACTTTGTTGATTCAGAACACATCATACAAATCGCGAGTTCATCTGGTGGATATTCTGTTTCAAATGTTTCTGCAATTAATTTGTCCACCACATCGACTTGAAAACAAGAATCTGAAGAAGCTGGATATTTCATCGCCTTAAACACATTGAATATAACCTGCTCATTGTCCACCCGAAGAATCATTTTCCCTTCACAAACATCGATCAGCGCTCTCCCTGTAGCTAAAAATGGTCTTCCAAGAATAATGGGGATATCGCTGTCTTCTTCCATATCAAGAATGATGAAGTCTGCTGGAAATATGAATTTATCGACCTTTACCAATACATCCTCAATGATACCCCGAGGATGCTTGATAGATCGATCTGCTAGCTGCAACGAGATAGTGGTTGGTCTTGCTTCTCCCAATCCTAGTTTCCTGTACACAGATAAAGGCATGAGATTAATACTTGCACCCAAATCACACAAAGCATGATCAAAATAATTTGAACCTATAGTATGAGGGATAGTGAAACTCCCGGATCTTTTAATTTAGGTGGAAGCTTTTTCTGAAGAATTGCACTGCACTCTTCCGTCAGACAAACTGTTTCATGCTCTTCCAGTTTCCGTTTGTTTGAAAGAATGTCTTTCATGAACTTTGCGTAGCTGGGCATCTGTGCTAATGCGTCGGCAAATGGGATGTTGATATGGAGTTTTCTGAAAATTTCAAGAAATTTTGCAAATTGTTTGTCGAGCTTGTGCTTCGCAACCTCCGAGGAAAAGGAATCGGTGGCACATAAGCCTTGACCAGGATTGGTGTCCTTGGCTTTGGATGATTCTGCATCTTCTTTTAGAACTTCTTCTTGTGGAGGTCTTTGAATGTTTCTCAACTATCTCATCATCGGCTACCAACTTGTTTGTCCCTCTTCTCGTGTCGCGCGTGAATTTCGGTAATTGTACTCCACTCCTTGTCGTGATTGCTTGCACTTGCTCTTTTGGATTTGTCACAAGATTGCTAGGAAGTGTCCACAGAGTTCTATCTCGATAGTTGTAAGGCCGGTGCCAACTGAGTCTCTAATTTCGATAGACACTGTTGATTCTCGATAATTTGTGTCCTGCTCTCCATTAGTTTATCAGGTCTCTTTTGCATGTATGTGTTGGAACATTTCCCCAAACTTGGTCTTCTCTCCTGCCGAGTATTGCCAAGATACCACCGCTCGATTATCGACCATCCGAAATTTGGGTGTTGCTTCCGGCCCAGATTGTAGTTTGAGAGTAAGGGTATATCTGGCGACGTGTGTTATTCTCGAACAAAATTTACCTGTTCATCCGAGAGGCCAATAACATACAATCTGAAGTCGAGTGGTTGGCCCTACGTTTGCAGACATCATAGTGGTTTGAACCGCATTTACTCCTTGTGTTTGTGTTCTAACCAAGAGCTCCACCTGTTTTTGTCAATGCGCAACTGTGCATTGGTAGTCGATGATTGTCTATCTCATGTATCCCTGCTACTTTCTTCTGAGTGGTTCGATCAGATGAAAACATGGTATGAGTGTTTGCAATCAGCTCATATAAATCCCAAGCTTCATTGACATTTTTATTCGCAATGGACCCATTTGCTGAGGAGTCCACTATCGATTTGGATTGAGAAGAAAGTCAGGAGTAGAAATATTGAGCACAAGTCCCTTTTAATACCATGATTTGGACATTTTCTGAGCAACTCTTTGAATCTGTCCCAAGCTTCATGATACCGCTCTCCATCAAGTTGTTGAAAAGTCGAAATTTCCAACTTCATTTTGGCCACTTTAGTCGGTGAAAAGTATTTGTTGCGAATTTTCTAGCCAAGTCATCCCAAGTGGCGATACTAGCATGTGGCTGTTCTGAATCTAGCCATTCAAGAGCTCCATCTCTCGGTGTATGGGGAATAACAGGAAGTTCGATGGCATCCTCATTCACTCCTTGAAACCGAAAGTTCTGGACATTCGTAGGAATCGAGAAAGATGAGTATTCGGGTTTTCATTCGCCCGCCATAGAACCGCAGTTATTCTTTGAAGAGATTAATGAGATCGGCTCTTAATTGAAAATCATTCGACCAAAAGCGGGATAGACTATGCTTGAACGATCGTGAGCTTTGGGGTTAAGAATTGAGCCATTGGCATATTCCCATCGTCATCTTCTTCTTCTTCATTGTGTAGTGAATTTGCCGAGTCGCTAACTGGCCGCTCTCTAGCTGGTACGCTCTTTCTTCGCTCCTTCAAAGATCTCCTCTTATTAGTGCATCCGCCATTAAAATTTGTTGCTGATCTCTCTGTTTTTGGTTGTGTTGTTGGCGTCTTCGTCTGAAGGTACGTTCAATCTCAGGATCGAAGGTCTCAAGATCGCCGCCTTGTGTCTTGTGAGCATGCAACAAACACCTTTTCTCGTAGAAAATAAAAGAGAAGAAAAGAGTATCAAGATAAAAATAAATTAACTATAAAAATTAATCTAAACTAATATTAAATAAGGATAGTCCCGCAACATGGCGCCTAAAAACTTGTTGATAAAATAATGTGATTGCAAGTTGACCCCATCTTCAAGTTTTCGTACACTTTGGGTCCTTTTCGCCTATTTTGCTTTGTTTTCTCCAATTCCATCCAATCTTGGGTTTGACACAAATAATTAAATCAACACACAATTAAGTAGAAAAGTACTTATGAGCACTTACAATTGTCCACTTTTGATAGTCTAAATAAGTGTAAAATCACACTTATCAATAGGCGCTTAAGCCTATAATTCTTGATACTTCATATCGTCGCGTCGTCACGCAGTACGCATTTTAGAATCTTGCTTTTGACACTAACAAAGTTTGAATATTAAAAAAAAATGGGTAAAAAAACCCATTTTTTGGAGAACAATATGCACCGAACAAGCCCATAATTACCCTAAATAAAAATGCAAATCAAAAGATGAGATGAAAAAGAAAAATTAAAGGAAAAGGAAAAATGGAACCACCACCTTCCTGCGACCCCTTCGTGCAGCCACCACCATCGACGGACCATGCAACCACCACCCGCTACCCGAAAGAATGAAAGTATTCCTCCTCCAACAACCAAAATTCCCCCACAGAGACGAGCACATCCACAGGCAGAATGTTTAGATAATTTTAAAAATAAGTAAATTTTTTATCTGTTTTAAAATTAATTTATTTACAAGTTAAACCTACTTATAAATAACATTTTTTTTTATCGATTTCAGTGATCCAAGTTTCACACGACTAATATGAGAGTGGTGGTAGTATCCTGCAGTTCGCCATCCGCGTGTAAATTTGGATCGCGATCATGAGTTATCTACATTTGGTAGTAACATTCGACGGTTTTCATCTCTCTACATTTCTGTCTTCCAACATTTTTTTTTCTTTTTAAATGTTGTCTTCCACCGCTTGAGAATTGAACTTTCGATCGCCCTGTAGTAACCCTACTATTTTACCACTGCGCCATGCTCGTGGGGCTACTTATAAATAACATTTTAAGCTTAGCCAAATGTGGTCCAAGTCATGCCAACTGTGGTAGGTTGGAAAATGGTGGGAGGGAGACCAATGTAGTGATTTTTCTGACAGTAGTCATTAAAATATAGAAAAGAAGCATCACTGTTTTTCCATGACCTGGACACTAATATTTTTATCCTCAAGGAATATGACATTTATGGTCTGAATGATCACTGGGTCCGACATTTAGACTTGAAAAAATTTCTGTTCGATCAGTTTCCAGTGAGGAATACCATAAGTAATTGCAGCTTCATATTAATGAATTTTTGTAGCCTACCCTTGCATAAAACTGAAAAGAGGTTCTGGGGAATATTTCTGAAAAATTAAGGAATGGCTGAGTTTGCAGTTTATTTTCTGATTGAAAAGCTTACAATCTTATTGAATGAAAAGGTACAATTGTTCAAAGGCGTCAGGCAGGATTTCGAATACGTCAGGGATGAACTTGAGAGGATGATAGCTTTCCTTAGAGTTGCTGATGGCTTTGAAGAGAGTGATCCAGAGCTAAAAGTCTGGGTTAAGCAGGTGCGAGAAATTGCTTATGACACGGAAGATGTAATCGACGACTTCTTGCTCCACTCTAAACATGATCATAGTAGGCATGGAATCCATGGTTTTCTTGGTGAATTATATTTTTCTATCAAAAAGTTGAAGTTCACTCGTAAAGTTTCCGCTGAAATACGAAGCATAATATCCAGAGTGAGGAATATTGCACAAGGACATCAGAGATATCGTTACAAGTTGAGTATTCAAGAGCAAGGCTCAAGTTCAGGTTTTTTAGACTTTTCAGTGACTGATCGTCGGGGAGATGCGCTTCTACTAGAAGAAGGTGAGCTTGTGGGCATCGAAAACCCCAAACAGAACCTGATTCGGTTGCTTATGGAGGAGGATCCGGGACTTAAAGTGATTTCTGTAGTTGGGATGGGAGGTTTGGGGAAAACCACTCTGGTTAAGAGAGTGTTTGATGATGCTGTAGTGAAGAAACACTTCCAGAACCATGCCTGGTTAACTGTCTCTCAGTTTAAGATTGAGGATCTTCTAAAAGACATGATTCAGCAACTCTTTGATGAAATCAAGCAACCGTTACCCGAACGAATTGGTTCCATGAACAGTAATAGGCTAAAAGAAATAATCAGAGAATTCCTACGGAGAAGAAGGTACGTGCTTGTGTTTGACGATGTGTGGAGCATTCCAGCATGGGAAGCCATCAAATATGCATTGCCCAATGAAAACCATGGAAGCCGTATTATCCTCACAACACGGCTCATTAATGTTGCGTCCGCATCTTGCTATGAAACTGATGGATACATGTATGAATTGAAGCCATTGCCCGAAGAGGAGTCTTGGACTTTGTTTTGCCAAAAGGCATTTCAGGGGAACTCATGTCCTCAACATTTGATGGACATTTGTTCAAATATCCTAAGAAATTGCGGTGGTTTACCACTAGCAATTGTGGCCGTAGGTGGGCTTTTGGCTACAAAGAACACGTTGAGAGTCAGTGAATGGGAAATGCTCAATCAGAGCCTTGGCCCGGAATTAGAAGGCAACGATAAACTTGAGAGCATGAAAAACATTTTGCTGCTCAGTTTCAATGATCTGCCATGCTATCTAAAACCATGTTTCCTGTATTTAAGCGTTTATCCAGAGGATCACTTGATTGAGCACAATATCCTTATTCGATTATGGATAATGGAAGGTTTCGTGAAGCAAAAAGAGGGCAGGACAGTGGAAGAAGTTGCAGAAGGATATCTTAATGAGCTCATCAACAGAAGCTTGATTTTTATGGTGAAGACCAATGATGATGGAAGTTTGAAATATGGCCACATCCACGACTTGTATAGGGAGGTCATTCTTTTGAAGGCAAGAGAACAGAATTTTGTTACAACTGCCAATGAACAGAAGACAATGTGGCCTGGAAGGGTTCGGCGGTTATCAATACACAACACCTTGGAACACGTAAAAAAAGAAAGGTATGGCACTCAAGTCCGTTCTTTGCTTACCTTTGGTGTCACAGATCCCCAATCCATGCTGAACATTCTTCAGTTGCTGAGCAGCTTTAGGATGCTAAAGGTTTTATCTTTAAAAGATGTTCCTCTGCTGACGGTTCCAAAGGCAACTTTCACATTGTATCATTTAAGGCACCTGAGCTTGAGAAATACGAAAGTGAAAGTTCTTCCAGGATCTATTAAGAATCTCAAAAAGCTAGAGACATTGGACCTTAAGCAGACTTATATAACCGAGTTGCCAGTTGAGATTCTAGAGCTCCATTGTCTGAGCCATCTTTTATTATATCGTCATGTAGTATACTCATATCTGCCTTATGATTGTTCATATGGTTTTAAGGCATTAAAAGGGATAGGAGGATTGATATCCTTGCGGAAACTTGGCTACATGGAGGCTAGCTGTGGGAGTGACGCAATTAAAGAGATATCAATGATGACAGAACTAAGGAGACTGTGTGTAACTAAATTGAGAACGGAAGATGGAATGGCTATATGCTCATCCATCAAAAAGCTCCATAATCTTCGTTCACTGAACTTAAAATCAACAGAAGAAGACATGGTACTCGATCTTCAATATCTGTCTTCTCCTCCCCCCTTTCTTCAGAGGTTATATTTGACAGGACGCGTAGAAAAGTTTCCAGTTTGGATTCAATCTCTTCACAACCTCATAAAAGTGTACTTTAGGTGGAGTAAGTTAAGCGACGATCCACTTCAGTATCTCCAAGATTTGCCAAATCTTGTCCATCTTGAATTTCTTGTGGGTTTTACTGGAGAAGAACTCTGTTTCAAGTCTGGAAAGTTTCAGAGACTTAAGCTGTTAAATTTTGACAAACTAGAACCTCTAAGGAGGGTAATAGTTGAGGAGGATGCAATGCCTCATCTTGAAAAACTAGTTATCCAGAGATGTAACTTGCTACAGAGGATTCCTCGAGGAATTGAACACCTTATTGAACTGAAAGTTGTTGAATTTTTGACATGCCAGATGAATTTATTACGACAATGGATCCAAACAGACTAGGTGAAGATTACTGCAAGGTTGCCCATATACCTGAAGTATATTACACATTTTGGCGGGATGGAGGTTGGGAAATATATCCATTAGACCAAAATCCCGCAGACGAGAATTCTCGACAGCCTAGAACTGTCATTAGAACTCAAGGACGACGGAATTCACTGTAATTCATATTCTGCACCTTTAGTGCATGTTTGACACGTAGTAATAGATAAGAATGGACAATGTATGATGCTTTTTTTTAATACTATCAAGTACTATTCAATTCTCTCTACCAAATATGTCACCAATGTGCTTTAAGCTTTGCACAAGCAGTCAAGCTCTTATTACCATCTCTGCTGTTCAGCCAAAAAGCTTATTACTTCCAATGGTTTGAGTTAGTTTTAACTTTGATCATGTTGAGAATTAGATACCCTAATTCTATATTACCAAGAGCAAAATATCGCAAAAGAAAATAGGCACACACTAATATGCAAGTTTTATAGAAGTTCGTCTTAATGTGAGACTACATCCTCTCCCTGCTGCTGCTGTAATTCACTATAATGAAATAGTCGTTTAAAAGAGAAATCAATACCCTCAATTTCTCTCTCTCCCTTTGCTTGATCATCATGAAACCCTAATGGCGGTTTCTATTTATAAGAAAAAATTAAGGCAACTAAAATTGCAAGTGAAATCCCTATCGTTTACAAGGTTGATCTGCGTATTGCTCTGCAAAATGTAATAATTAGGTTCCACAACTTAACAAACAACCCAAAGAGAAACTACATAAATTATTAGTTTTAAAAGAATAACTTTAAAAATTATGTTTAACAAAATAAGTAATTTATGAATAAATTTAACTTTTAAACACAACCAAACATGAATAGGAGTAGAACTTGTGGATCTTCGCCCACGAGGCAGTTTTTTCTTTAAATCGCATCTTTTAATTTTCTGTGCTACATCATACTATCGCCACCGTATATACCGTCACGAATCCTCTTCTCATATCCTGAGACCGTTTATCGCCACTATCGTGTAATTTTATTTTTTTAAGTAATAGTCCTCCCTACAAAAGATCTTGGCTCCGTCCTTGCTCATTTTTAATCAACATAAACAAAATCTCTGGTTGGATTAAGATTTTGAGAGATAGCCATTAGCCACCTTCTTGTTGGCTGTGTGTCCTGAAATAGTTTTTGTCAAAATAAATTTTGCAAAGAAGGAGCTGATGTTGAATACGCCTTAGATGTGCGATGATAATGCTCGAGTTGGTCTCTGGCAGTGGACTTTTGCAAGGTGACTTGCAGGTGAAGCCATTTCTTTAATTATTATTCAACATGTATCACTTTTCAATTTCCCTTTTTCTTTTGATCTTTTGGACCCTTTGAAATTGGACTCAAATTTACGAGTTGTGTCAAATGCAAGAATTCACATGATATAGGACCTTTACTTTCCTAGCAATTTCAAGAAAATTGATACGAGGCAGGTTTCAAGTGGTGGCTGGATATTGATTTTTGTGAGGAAAGAGAGAGTAAATGACGTGAGGAACTTGTTTATAAGTCCACAAGATGTTTGAACAATATTTTTGCTCAATTTACCGCATCAATCCATTGCCAAGAAACAAGAATGTTGGATTTCATATGCTGCAAGGTGTTTTCTCTTATTATGCCTCTTATATCTTACAAACGTGTAAGATACATGATCATAAATATTGTATATGGTTTAATACTAATTTTTAATCCCTCTTTATTTGAACGGAGACATCGGACGTCATGGTGGGGTTCGATGATTGCATCACCTTATCTAGGATCTCGAAAATCCACCTTTTTTGTTAGTATTTGGGTTTAAGTAGGTACAATTATCCCTGTCAACTGCCCCAGCTGCCACCGGCTTAGTATAGCCCTGGGGGCCCCCTTTGTGTTCAATTGTCAACCTCTCGTCTTGTTCTATGACAGCCTTCAATGTCTTGAGTCATGTCCAGCTCATTCTTGTATAAGGAAATGGATAAATTGAATATAATACCACTGTGAGAATATGTGGGTCACTAAATTTACTTAGTACATATCTATTGAACAATATGATTTATTGATTGTGGACCATTAGATGAAATAGATGAATGAGATATTTCTAAGACTATATATATATTTTAGGTTTTTTTATTTTCTAGGTCAGAATAGAGAATGAAGAAAAGTGAGGAGCAGTCTTTTATTTTTTTCTCAAAAAGTGAGATTGGACTGAGTGTTTAAAAGTATTGGTCATCTTTGGTAGGTTGGTTGGTGAACAAATTTGATTGCCGTTCTCTTAGTTGCATTGCAATGTTTTCATGGCGAAAGAATGCGGTTCACAAGTTTAACAAAAGAACAAAGGAAGCAACAAATGATAGTTTTTCTTGTATTTTTAACATTCAAACGAGATTGTAATGATTGTTATTATTTTCAATCTCAACAAATAGTATCAGAGCCTAGAATATTGATCTAGGAGTGTGAAAAAATCAAGAAAAGTTGGTGAGTCGAAAATTGGAACCGGATCTAAAAAGATTCAAAGTACCCGAGAGTTCAAACCAAGATTCCGGCCAAACCATTCATCGTCTGGGAAATCTGAGACCATATCTAGGTTCACGGCGACGAGGTGAACAAAGCCCATCGGCGCGTGCGGCCTTCGGCGGTGGCGTGTGAGGCGCGTAAAAATTCGGCTGGCAGCAGCTTCTTCCGGCTCGTGTGGGCGCGTGAGGTTTCATTTCCGAGCGTGGTTTGCGGCAAAATACTCCTCTTTCTGAGGCGCACAACTTGGTAGTTTGGTGGTTGCGCGTGGGCTCATGCAGCGACGTATACAGAGACATCAGGCGGCGCGTGAACGTGTATCCTGCGTTTTCCAGCAGATTCGTTTGAAGCAGACCCTCTGCTGGAGTTACTTTGTTGGCGGAACAACTGTGGCCTTGGAACGCGTGGAAATTCGTTTCATCTCTCCTATAAATACGGACAACAGATTTGTCCGCTGATGCATTTTCTTGAACCCTTTTAGTTAATTTTATATTTTGTCAATTTTAATTGAGGTAAAAACAAACTAGGTGGCTAGAGCCTACAACTCCTTAGTATAATTTGTGGCTTTATTATCTTGTGTGTTGATAAACTGTGTTTGCATGTCATTTTAGTTAGTAATTTGAAAAAAAAAAGTTGTGTTTTGTGTTTGCATCTGTGTGAGTAGTTTTTATAAAAATTTTTCAAAAATTCTCATTCATGGATGATTTTCCATCCATGAGTTCGAGGGTTGAATTATCACAATTCGATGGAAAGGGTGATTATTTAATTTGGAAATAAAAAATAAGAACTATTCTGGTTCAACAAAGGGTTTCTAAAGCCCTTGATGATCCAGAAAATTTTTCTGATGCATTAAAAGCTAAACCTGATTATTGAGGAGATGAATGAAATTGCATACAGTTCTATAATATTGTACTTATCGATAATATTGTTAGACAAGTTGATGATGCTAAGACCGCTAGAGAGATTTCGGGAAGTTCTTGATAAGTTATTTTTGACAAAAACTTTGTCAAATAGGATTTATCTCGCTAGAAAACTTTTAGTTTTAAAATGGACTCGGGGAAGGATCTTGAATCCAATCTGAGTGATTTTAACAAAATTGTCAAAAGCTTGGCCCACAATGATAAGAAATTTGATGATGAGGATCTAGCTGTTATACTTTTGAATTTTCTTCCTAATTCTTATAGAGATGTTAGGAATACGATTAAGTATGCTAGAGATGTTTTGACTCAAGCAATTGTAATAAATGCTTTGAGATCAAAGGACTTAGAAGTCAAAAAGGATTCTAGGGAAAACGCTAGGAATGAGAGTTTGTTTATTAGAGGGAGAAATGAAATGAGAGGAGAGAACAATTACTAGGGTAAGAAGGACAGAGGTAAATCTAAGGGTAGGTCTAAGTCTAGGGATAAAGGCAATAAGAAATGTTACCATTGTGGGAAGTTAGGACATTTTAAGAAAGATTGCTATGAGTTTAAGAGAAAAACTAAGCAACAGAGAATAAAGATCAAAATGTTGCTACTGTTGGAGATGCCCTAGATGGTTTACATGTTATGATCGTGTCTGATGGTGAGGTTAACCATGAGTGGGTATTAGACTCAGGTGCTACCTTTCATTTGTGTCCCGTGAAGTCTTGGTTTTATAACTATAGAGAAATTGAACCTAGGAAAATATACATGGGGGACAACAATTCTCAAACAGTTGAAGGAATAGGTGACATTTAAGATGCATGATGACATTGTCCGACCCCTTCTTGGTGTTAGGTATGTCCCAAACCTTAAGAGAAATCTAGTTTCCTTAGGTATTCTTGAAGATGAGGGCTGTATGTTCAAATCTGATTTTGGTACTTTAAAGATTCTTCAAGGTTCTCTAGTAGTTATGAAAGGTCCCAAGAGGAATGGGTTGTATTATCTTCAAGGTGAAACTTTACATACTAAAGATTCAGGATTGGTTTCTATCAATACTAATAGATCAGATCTATGGCATATGAGGATGGGACACATTGGGAATAAGGGGCTAAAATATTTTAGTGACTAGAATTTACTAGGTAAAGACACTGTTGCACCTTTGAGCTTTGGTGAGACGTGTGTTCTAAGAAAGTCACACAGAATCAACTTTGAGATAGGTCAACACAGCACTAAGAGACCATTAGATTACATTCATGCAAATTTGTGTGGTCTAGAAAAACACACTGCTCATGGTGGGAACATGTTTTTCCTATCCATTGTTGATGACTACTCTAGAAAGGTTTGAGTTTTTCCACATCAGTCAAAATCTGAAACTTTTAGCAAGTTTAAGTCCTGGCATACCTTAGTTAAAAATCAAGTGGGAAAAGGTGTAAAAACTCTTAGGATAGACAATGGTTTAGAGTTTTGTAACTTTGGATTTGATGAGTTTTGCAAAGAGAGAGGTATCACGAGGCATAGGATTGTGAGAAATACCCTCCAACAAAATGGGGTGGCTGAGAGGATGAATCGGACTTTAATGAATAAAGTCAAATGTATGTTGATTAGTTCAAAGTTGGCCAAAAGTTTTTGGGCTGAAGCCTTATGTACTGTGATTTATTTGATAAATAGGCCTCCTTCTAGTTCTGTTAACTTCAAAACTTTCCAAGAGTTGTAGTCTGAAAAATCTCCAGATTTGTCACACATTAGAGTGTTTGGATGTGCTACTTATGCACATCAGGTTGAGGGTAAGTTAGACCATAGGGCTACTAAGTGTGTTATGTTAGGATACCCAAAGGATGTCAAGGGGTATAGATTGTGGGTTTTAGGTGTTAAGGGTATTAAGATAATTAACAGTAGAGATGTGAAGTTTAATAAACTTGATATGCCTTGCCTAAAAACTCCTGACAATTGGGTTAAACAAAGTGAGGAAGGAGAATCTTCTACTGGGAAGAAGATTCAAACTGAGGTGAAGAGATTAGATGTTAATCAAGAGATTAGAAAACCTGAACAAATTGATCCTCAAGTTGAGACTGAACAAGAAGAAGTCTTAGAACAACCTAAACTAAAAATTTCTGAAACTGTGATCCCTAACCAAGGACAACTTGAAGATACTAATTTGAGAGATTATCAATTAGTGAGAGATAGGGAGACAAGACAAGTAAGACCAAATTTGAAGTACACTTCTTCAAATTTGATGGAGTTTGTCCTAGTTTCAGGTGAAGCATTGGAGTCAGTTGAACCTTTCTCTTATGAAGAAGCTGTTAACTGTAAAAATTCTAAAAATTGAAAGAAGACTATGAGAGAGGAGATCAATTTCTTAGACAAGAATAATATTTGGAAGTTGGTTGAGAGACCAAAGAATCAAAAGGTAGTCCATTGTAAATGGATCTACAAGTTGAAGGAATGAGTAGAACCTAAAGACCCTTTAAGATACAAAGCTAGGTTGGTAGCTAAGTGATTTACTCAAAGAGAGGAGATTGATTATAATGAGGTATTTTCCCGGTGATTAAGTATAAGACTATTAGGTTAGTATTGGCCTTAGTTATCCAATTCAATTGGGAATTAAAACAACTAGATGTTAAGACTGCTTTTCTTCATGGTGAGTTAGATGAGGTTATTTACATATCTCAACCTCAAGGTTTTGAGGTGAAAGGAAAGTTTGAGCTTGTGTGCTTGCTTAACAAGTCCTTATATGGTCTTAAGCAGAGTCCTAGGCAATGGTATAAACGTTTTGATGCTTACGTGCTTAAAATTAGTTTCAAAAGGAGTGAATTTGATGCATACTTATATTATAATAACACTAAGATAGGCTGTGTGGTTTATTTATTGTTATATGTTGATGACATGTTGCTTACTAGTAGTAGTAAAACTAATATCATAAAAATAAAAAACATTTTGAAATCTGAATTTGACATGAAAGACTTAGAATGTGCAAGAAAAATTCTTGGTATGGTTATTAAAAAGAATATGGCTGAAAATAGGTTAACTATTAATCAAGAGTCTTATTTGGAAAAGGTAATAACCAAATTTGGTGAAATTTGCTAAGTCTGTCAATGTACCATTAGCTGCACACATGATTTTATCATCTGCTCAATGTCCTAAAAGTGAAGAAGAAAAACAGGAAATGAGTAATGTCCTCCTATGCTAATGCCATTGGTTCTGTAATGTATTCTATGATTACCACTAGACCTGACCTAGCTTATGCAATTAGTTACTTGAGTAGGTTTATGTCTAACCTAGGTAAACATCATTGGATTGCTCTTAAATGGTTGTTGAGATACCTAGTTGGGACAGTTAAAAGGGGGTTAGTGTTCGAAAGGAGGAGTGATAAGCTTGAGCTTAAGGGTTATGTAGATTCAAACTTTGCAGGGATAAAGATCAGAGGAAATCTATCACTTCTTACTTCTTCACGTTAGGTGATAATTGTATCACTTGGAAATCACAGTTGTAACCTTTAGTTACACTCTCTAGCACTGAAGCTGAATATGTTGCACTAACTGAAGCCTTTAAAGAATGCATGTAGTTGAAAGGCCTTTTATGTGAATTGAACATTTTGAATGAAAATGTCATGATCTTTACTGATAGTCAAAGTGTTTTAATACTATGTAAAAATTCTGTGTATCATGAAAGATCTAAGCATATAGAGGTGAAATACCATTTCATTATGGAGAAGTTAGCTTCTGGTGAATTTAAATTGCTTAAAATTGCAATTGATGATAACCCTGCAGATGTTGGAACCAAAGTACTTGCTGCTGGTAAGTTTAATAAGTGCATATCAATGTTGAATATTAATACGGGTTAACTTATGTGACATGTACTTGCTGCAGTGGAGGATTGGTGAAGCAGGTTCCAGGCTGGAGTGGGCGATGATGATGAAATAAGACTACAAAAGGATAACACTTGTAGCCAGGGAACTTGGTAGTGGATTTTTTATCTAAGGTGAAGTTTGTGAGAATATGTAGGTCACTAAATCCACTTGGCACATGTCCATTGGACAATATAGTTTATTGAGTGTGGACCGTTAGATGAAATAGATAGATGAGATCTTTCTAGGATTATATATATATTCTAGGTTTTCTTATATTCTAGGTCAGAATAGAGAGTGAAGAAAAGTGAGGAGCTGTCTTTCATTCTTTTCTCAAAAAGTGAGATTAGACTGAGTGTTCAAAAGTCTTGATCATCTCCGATGGGTTGGTTGGTGAACAAATCTAATTGTCGTTCCCTTGGTTGCATTGCAGTGTTCTTTGTGGCAAGAATTTGAGCCCACAAGTTTAACCAAGAACAAAGGAGTAACAAATGAGAATTTTTCTTGTATTTTTAACATTCAAACGAAATTGTAATGATTAATATTATTTTCAATCTCAACAACCACGAATGGTATGGTATGGAACTGTGGTCAAATGGTACCGTAGATGGGATCGTGTACTTATATATTCTTAATCTCGAGTATATTCTTGATTTCTTTTACTCAAGTGTTTCAACACTTTGTATAATTCATCCAAAGAATAATTTGAATTTCAACTATCAAACCACACTCAAATGACTTTAAGTCTTTTTACACAGTTGAATTCCACTTGTTTGTTGTGCACTTCTCTTTTACCTTTGCATTAAATGTGGGGGCAACCTTGAGGAGAAAGGACAAATGGCAGAGTGTGCAGTTATATTTGTTCTCGACAAGCTTACAACCTTATTGGAACAAAATGTGAATCTATTGAAGGGAATTAAGGAGGGTGTTGAGTAGCTTTCCTCAAGAGTATCTGATGCTGCAGAAGAGAGCAATCCAGATCTCAAAGTGTGGGTTAAGCAAGTCAAGAGCTCACCACCAGAGTCGATTATGCGGTTTCTTTGAGAAATTGTTTTTCTCTATTAGAAATATAAATTTCTGTCATGAAACTTCTGAAATCCAAAGTATTATATCTAGAATAAAAAATATTGCCGAGGGACATCAGAGATATCGTTGAGACGGAGCGAGATTTTAGTTCGGTCTGAGCGAGATTTAAATGTAAAAATAAAATATTAGTATAACTTCAACATGTTAAAGATAGAAGTTCTAGTACACTAGATTTGCCTCTACCACTTGCGGGGGAGGAAGCCTAAAATAAAGTCAAATTCATGGTAAATTTAAAAAATCGAGAGCAAAAACTCTAAAAATACTTTCTATATTATTTAATTTTGATCCACTCTAAAAAAAATAATAAATTCTTATTTGGAGATTTAATCATGCAAATACCTTACTTTTTAATTTTTCAAAATTCAAGGACCATAAGTGAAAATTTGAATTTACAATATCATTTTTATCTCTTTCACCTTCATTCAATAAGATATATATATACACATATACTTACACGCAGAGGCGCAGAGAAAACCCACTCTCACACACCCACCCACACACACACACACACACACACACACACACACACATTGTTTCTTCTTCTATTTTGCTTACTAAGTTATTGTTGTTGTTCTTCTTTTGGTGAGCAGAAAAAAATATCAAGAAAAAGTTATGTAATTTTCTTCTTCTTCTCTCCGTTTTTCCTTTATTTCATCTCTGGTGCTCTACATTTTAGTGCAGGCGAATCTTTTACTCTTCCAAAAATTTTTCAAAATTCAAGGTGCGGTGGCCGTGCACTTACTCATGTGGCTACTTATAAGCTTAATGTTCCGGATGAAGGGTCAAGTTCGTTTTCCACCTGCAACATAGGAATTGCTTGTCAAGGCGATGCACTTCTAGTAGATGAATGCGAGCTTGTGGGGATTGAAAATGCCAAACAGAAGCTAATTCTGTGGGTGCTGGAGGGGGATCCTAAATTTAAAGTGGTTTCAGTGGTTGGTATGGGAGGTTCGAGGAAAACCACTTTGGTTAAAAGAGTGTATGACAATGCATTAGTCAATAAACATTTCGACAACCACGCATGGATAACGGTCTCCCGGTTGTTCAAGGTTGAGGAGCTCTTAAGAGACATGATTCAACAACTGTTTGATGAAATTAGGCAGCTGCTTCCTGAAGGTACCATGGGCAGTCACCAGCTAAAAGCAATGATAAAGGAATTCCCGCAACAAAGGAAGTACTTGCTTGTTTTTTACGATGTTTGGAGAATTCAAGCATGGCAGGCTATTAAATATGCATTACCTAATGGGGATAATGGTAGTCGTGTCATTCTCATGACATGGATCCTAAGTGTAGCTTCCTTTTCAAGCATAGAAATTGATGGCCGTATTTACGAGTTGAATCCTTTGTCTGAAGAAGATTCTTGTATTCTGTTTTGCCTGAAGACATTTCAGGAGAACTCGTGCCCTTCACACTTGACTGAAATTTGCAAGAGCATCTTTAAAAGATGTGGGGGGCTGCCGCTTGCAATTGTTGCAATTAGTGGGATACTGGCTACAAAGAACAAGAAGAATGTTGATGAATGGAAGTTACTTGATTGCAACCTTGGGTCTGAATTAGAACACAACAATAAGCTTGAGAGTATAAGAATCTTTTTGTCGCTCAGTTTCAACTCTCTGCTATGCTATCTCAAACCTTGTTTTCTGTACTTGAGCAATTATCCCGAGGATCATTTGATTGAGCACAATACGCTAATCCGAAAGTTGATAGTAGAAGGTTTTATAAAGAAAAAAGAGGGAAGGACTGCAGAAGATGTAGCAGAAGGCTACCTCAACGAGCTTGTCAACTGAAGCTTGATTCGCCCTTTCAGGACTAATGATGATGGAAGCATCAAACTTGGCCAGATCCATGACTTTTATCCCGGGATCAGAATTTTGTAACGACAACTAATGAACATAATACGACGTGGCTTAGAAGAGTTTGATGCCTTTCTGTCCATGGAAGCTTAGGAATTTCAGAAATACAAAGGTACTGGACAAGACTTTCTTTGACACGACCCGTCCTGAATCACCCTAGTGGACCCAAAACGTGCCGTGCGCCGATGATGGATGCCAGCTAGACGCCGGACCCACCATTAAGGCTACTTAAACTTTTCTAGAACTTATGACTTTTCTTTGACTAAAGGGATCTTATAAAATTTTTAGCAAAGTTCCCTTTGTAAAGTGAGCTAAACCAAACCTGAAAAACAATAATTTCTCAAACACAAAGTATATACAAAATCAATTGGGGTCTACCTGACCCAAATATGAACCAATCGAAAATAAAATATAGCCAACTCGACCAATTCTACTATCATTTACAAAACAGCCTGAATTTATAACATTTACATCCCAAAAGGCGGCAAGCCCATCTAACTTCAACATGCCACAAATAATACTAAAATAAATCATCAAAAGACCTAGAACATATATCCTAAAAGTAAATGATGATATGTTCAAAGGAGCTGAATCATACAAACTAATACTCTTGTGGCTCTGACTCAACAATCAATAGGCTCTTCAAACTGCTCGCTCAAACTCAACTACTACCCGAGTAGAAAGCATAGAAAATCGTGGTGATAGCTCGATTGAGTGGAGAGTTGCAAATAATTATACTTTTTCAAGTTTATCTATATTTACTGAAATTCTAAACTGTTTTATAATACTTGTAAGCGATAAAGATTAAGAATTCCTTATACTTGATATAAGTAAAATAATTACAAGAATAAAGATACTGAGAAATGCTAGTATAACTGTAGATCTCAAATAAAATGTAATCTGATTTACTGTAATTTGGAATTAAAAGTCTGATACTGCATGATCTATGATCTGAAATCTGAAATAGTAAATCTAATATGAAATATGTATACTGATTATTCTAAAATATATAATACCACACAAAAAAAGTACCCTGAATAATTGATAATTTGTAATCTATAATCGTATCGGTCATACACGCCTTGAGCTGCCCCAAAGGGCTAAGCACCCGATAAGACACGGCCTAAAGCCTATATGTGTGAGAGTGGGTCCCAAAGACCTAATAACTGGTCATACATCGTGGAAGCAGATTCACTCAAAGCAAAAGCGAGTAAATCACCATAGCTGGTCATGTTTCGTGGTAACACATTCTCACCGGTCAGAGGCGGGTAAAATCACCATATCTGGTCATACCCGTGGAAACACATTCACACCGGTCAGCAGAGGCGGGTAAAAGTTACACAGGAACTTTTGGTGGTTTTAAAATAAACTTTTAGTGAAATTCTCCTTTATAAAAACTAACTCGTACTAAAAATCATACTTGTCCAACACTTGAAAAATAATTCATGCTCCGCCTCCGCGGCGACCACGATCATCTCAAAGGCCGTCGTCCTCCACCTCCGACTTCAACGAAGACCAATTCAATCTTCTTAATGGCGGATCGATTCACTTGCATCTCCGTCGATGGCCTACAACATGCCGTGAGTGACCTACAAAATACGGCGGCTAGCATTCAAACTATGGTTGGTGGACTACAAACTTGGTGAGAGCGGCATCACGTCTTTGCTTCATGCTCTTCACTCCCGCGTCTCGACACCGGATTTCCTCCGCCTCCTCTACTAGGAGATCTAGATTATATTTATATATTTCTTGTTATTTGTTTTGCAAACAATCATTGTTTATGTATCTCTTTTATGCCATCTTGAACTTTGATTGTCCTTCCCTTAATGGATGACGTATTACAACTTTTGCCAATAATTTTTTTTTTTACCTTAAATGTTTTGATTTTGTCTTTTGCTTATGTCAAAAGGGGAATATATGTGATGTGAGATGGATATATGTGATGTGAGATGGACTTGAAATTTATTCTATATTATGATGAAAATTTGATATTATTTGACAATCAACTTGGACATTTGACATATATGATAAAATTTGGCAAATCAAATGAAAATGATATAATGTGATACAAATTCATCAAATCATGTTTACTTGAAAAGAAAGGGGAATATATATGCTTTATTGTATCTTATTATTCTATATTCTCACATTGTTTGTCATAATCAAAAAGGGGGAAATTGTTGACCTATGGTTAACTTTAAACCTTAATGTTTTGATTATAACAAACAAATTGGTTATGTTTACTAACAATCTACTTTCAAGAAATATTCAAGGCACTACAAATCGAACTCTCATACCTTGTCATGATCAAGTCAAAATCTATTCAAGAGTTCAAGTTTCTCAAAGATCCGAAATTCAATATTCGAAGATCAAGAATGAAGAATAGATCTTTAGATGAAATTGTAAAGGTATTAACCCTTTAATTCTTAGCAATTAAAATGAATGAAAGCTCAAAATATTTTTATGCACAAAACATATGTCATTATTACTTGCATAAAATATTTTTACCAAAGCCAAAAATCATTTTTCAAAACTGTGGAAACGGTCATCCATTATGTCATCCGTTTGAACCGGTCGACCGTTTTACATGAACCGGTCGACCATTTGATTGACACTTTTCAAAAAGTGTCCGTTCTGATTTTTTGCAGTTCAACGGCTAGTTCTGACCAATCTGACCGGTCGACCGTTTGGTCATCCGTTTGGTCAGAAAGTGACGAAAATTCATCTCTATAAATACCACTTCATTTACTATCATTCAATAACACTTACAAGAGCATTTATAGAGAGAATCATATTGAAAAACATCATTCAAAGCTTCATTGCATTTATATCTTCAATATCTCTCTTTGAAAAACTTTGTTTGATTAAATCAAACTTTTGGTTCATCTTTCTCAACAAAGTTTTCTTCTAACACTTGAGCTTTTCTCATCCATTGCTATTCATTAAAGTGTTAGTCTCTCTTAGAACTAAACTTGTATCTATCATTCATCTAGAGAGAAATACTTAAATCAATCTCTTTATTTATTTGGGTCATATTGAGGTCCCTTGAAAAGCTCAATATTGTATAAGGATCGGTGCTCCTTGCTTGTAAGTCTTTGGATACATTGTAAGGGTTTGGATTACACCATAAGTCAATCATAATAGTGGAAAGGCCGTGCTCGTGTTGGAGAGCTTGGTAGCGGGGACGCGTAGATCATTGGTTGGATCGAACCTCCATAAAAATCGTTTGCACTCTCTCTTCTCTTTTATTTACTTATATTGTGCTTATATTTTGTGAATCTATTTTTATCTCTTAAATATAATTTTTGAGAATATTTTTCGAAAAAGTTTGAGAAAACCAGTTCACCCCCCTCTTGGTTAGTTATTCTTGGGCTATCAACTTGGACTTGACCAAAAATTTCATTGATTTTGACTAAATAAATTTTGACTTTGACTAAATTAAAACGGATCGTAACACTCTTCATTACTAACGTTTCGTGTGGAAGATCCTAAATCCATGTCAAGCATTCTGCAGTGGCGTAAAAGCTGTAGTATGTTGAGAGTTTTAGATTTGAGAGGAGTTCCTCTGGAGAAGTTCTTTAACTGTTTCACTTAAGGTATTTAAGCTTGACACCAGGATCAAAAGGCTTCCAGGTCGATTAAGAACCTTCAAAAGTTAGAGACACTGGATCTTAAGCGGACATACGTTGTTGAGTTGCCAATCGAGATCCTAAGTCTCGGAAATCTTCGCCATCTTTTAGTATATCAACACGTACCAGGTTCATATCTACCTTATGATTATACAAATGGAATTAAAGCATTAAAAGGAATTGGAGCTTTCACATCTTTACAGAAACTCAGTTTCATTGAAGCATCTCCCGGTAGTGGAATTTTTCAAGAGATAGCGTTGATGAGTGAATAGAAGAGACTTAGCATCATAAAATTGAGAACGGAGGATGGGGTAGCTTAATGCTCGTGCATTGAGAAGCTCCCGAAACTCTGTTCAACAAGTCTAAGATCTTTATCGCGAGAAGAAATTCTTGATCTAAATCACATATCTTAATTGTTTTTAAATGTTTTTAATTCCATAATTAAATATTTTTAGTTCATTTTAAATGTTTTTAATTGTTTTTAAATATTTGTAATTTCATAATTAAATGTTTTTAGTTTATTTTAAATGTTTTTAATTATTTTTAATTATTTTTAATTCTATAATTAAATGTTTTTAGCTCATTTTAAATGTTTTTAATTATTTTTAAATGTTTTTAATTCCATAATTAAATATTTTTAATATCATAATGAAATGTTTTTAATTATGTTTAAATGTTTTAATTCCGACTTTAAATTGTTTTTTATTCCATAATTCCATATTTTTAATTATTTTTACATGTTTTTAATTGTTTTTAATTCTACAATTAAATTTTTTAGTTGTGTTTAAATGTTTTTAATTCCAAGGTTGAATTGTTTTTAATTATTTTTAATTGTTTTAATTCCAAATTCAAATTTCTCAAAAATTTCAAGTAAACGCGTTTTCGAGTTTTCTGTTTTCATAAACAATTTTCAAAAACACCAAAAAGAACGCATTTTCACAAATCTCAAAACAAACACTCAAAACACAAAACACAAAATGAATTCAAAACTCAAAACACAAAACTCAAATGCAAAGAGAACACTACCTTATATCAAACAATGCAAGTTCTTTGGAGAGTGTCTTGTTGCCACGAGATTTTTGGAGGCTTGGGCAAAAACTATGGGACCCTTAATAAGTAGTTCAAAACACACGCACACACTCACTCATACACACAATAATTATAGATAATGTTTTTCATTTAATTACAACATCCAAAACTACAATAATAATATTTTCAAACTTTCAAAATTCACTTTAAATGTATTTACTTAAAAATTTAATTTTCAAAGCATAAAATCATTAATTAATGACTTCAAATCAGAATTCAGCATTAAAAAAAAAAAGCTCTAATCAAATAAAAAATACATTATAGAATTATTTTTATGCTAAATACTTAAATCAGTTAATCAGACAATCAAATGGCAAATTGTAAACAATTAAAATGGGTATTGGATGCCATTTTTCCAATTCCAACTTCCAAGTTGCAGCAGCCACCATGAATGCATGATCTTAATCATTTTTTTTTATTGAATTACAGAATTAAATTATTCATATCATCAAATGGATGACCCATCACCTATAAAAGACGTGATGCACTGATGGTGTGTACTAACTTGAATGATTAAGGAATAACTGAATAAGGAAGTGGTCTTTAATCTTTATACGAAAACTGCTCATCACCTCCTCCTGCAACTGTGTTCCATTATTTTTCTAAATCGACATTTTAGATTAAACCATTTAGGAGAAATGAAGACATTTATGATTTATCTCCACCCAAGTTTTGGGATAGTTGAGCATCACAGATTCACAGAGAAGAATTTGAATGCAGCAGTTGTGGATTGCGCATTGAATAACCATATGGCCATATTCACCGGCCGTAGGGAGGTTTACTCCGCTACAAGCACACACAAAAATATTTTTTTGTCCGTCACTACGTCTTCATCCTCTCAAACCAAAATCCATATCCCTCTCTCTAAATTCCTCAATTTCTCCATATTCTTCTCCATATTCATCAAAATCAAACTCCCCTCAAACAAAATTCTCTCTCTCATTCTTCTCAACTCCTCAATCTATTAAAATCTTCTACGGTCAGATTTCACCGCAAAGAAAAGCGGTATACTAGTTACCTTGGGCTTGGAGATTGATAGTTTGATACACGGCACCACAGAATCGGATTTGCAGACGGCAACTTGTCTCTTCGCCTTCTCTTTCTCTGTTGTAGACGACAACAAGCTTACAAGCAGTCGCAGAGGTTGCAGTCTTCCAGAATGCAGAGCGTCTTTTGAGTTCTAGCCTTCCTTCTGGGTAATTGTAACTGGGTGAATTTTTTAAATAACTTGTCAAACCCTCGGACTTTCAGAAGAGCTTAACTTATACCAAATAAGTTTTAAAGGCCTCTTTTAAACATAAAGACATAAATACCCTTACTTACTCATGACTATTAATAGACCATCTGTTAACATATGGTCGGTTAACAGACCATGAGTTTGTTAACAAGTTTTGTTAACATTCTGCATTAACATGTTAAGTTAACGAGCTGTTGGTGCGTTAGCGGACTAACAAGGCATGTTACAGAGACACAATTACATTATCAGATCCATGGTCATTAGCAGGGACTATGAGTTTGTTAACGCAAATTTATATAATTATAACTGATGTTTTCAATTAATTCACATCAAATGAACTCAGATTTGCAGAAATTTAAAAAAAAATTACAATTCATACTCAGATTTATACATATTTTCATGATTTATACTACAAAATCTACAATTTCTACCGTGAATTAAAAGAAGAAGTTAGAGAATGATGAATTTCTACTTTGAAATGAAATTTCTTACATAAATGAAATGGGTTGAATTCTAACAATGAAATTGATTAGATTCTAACATTGAATTTTTTCTTTTTCACAGACAAATGAATTTGAAATCGTTTGAAATAATTATAAGCAGGAAAGGAGACAATGTTATATTCGGTAATTTACACACTAAAATGGGTCAACGGCCATTTTAGAAAATTGGCCGGGTCACCCTGCCATTCAACACCATTCCCACATTGTAACTAAGAGCTTGTTTGGTATCTATTTTTTGCCAAAAAATGCATTTTTTTCAGCCACTTTTTTTGACTTTTCAAAGTAAATGTGGCTAAAATGACCAAATTGTCCTTTATCAAAATTGTTACATATTTCAAATGAAGGACAATTTGGTCATTTCAACCACATTTGCTTTGATAAGCAAAAAAATGGCTGAAAAAAATACATTTTTTGGCAAAAAATAGATACCAAACAAGCTCTAAGTAACTTGTAAGGAAAGATTATATTTTTAGATAATTGGGTTGAAGTTTTCATTTGGGCTTTTAAAATATAATGGGCTGATTTTTAAAAAAAGAAAAATTGGACAACAATTGAAGGGGCCCTAGCCTGTTGCCTATCAGCCTAGGCCCAGGGCCGGTACTAAGTGTGCCTTCTGGTATCGAATGTCTGATTAAACCTTAATTAAAGTTCTTGAATTTTTTGACATGCCAGAAGAATTTATTACAAAATCTCTCCAGGAAAACTTTGTGAAGATTACTGGAAAGTTGCTCACATTCCTGAAGTATATCACATACTCAAGGGATGACTGTTGGGAAGTCCATCCACTAGAGGGAATGCCTGCAGATGAGAATCCAGGCCAGCCTAGAACTGCCATTTGGACACATGAACGAAGGAACTGGCTGTAATTCCTACAATTTTCTTGCAATCCCTTGAGCTTCACGGCTTCAAACTTCTCAGTGGATGTTTGCTATGTAATATCGTATTTTACTAGATAGTACAATAGACGATATTTTAACTTATTTTTCTTACGTAAGATTGTTTAGTATTGTCTAATCCACCTTACTACAATATGCCATTAGCGTCTCAAATGTTTTCTACTTTTTTTGAAGTGTAATGTTCTATTACCATAATTATATGCTTGTTATTCTGAATTGACATGATTAAGAAACAAAGACATGTAAGATATTAGTATTCGTGTTTAGTCTTGTTCAATTTAACTTACCAAACATGTCTATGTGTCTCAAGCGTCAATAGATTGATTATTACTCAGTTTTAGTAGGATTGACCTCATGGAAAACATATTGCCTTGTATGAACATGTATTAGAGAATGAATTCATCGAACCTTGTCTTTCTCATTGGGGTGCTAGGAAATGAAGTCCCATCTTATTTAGGAGTGGTGTATTTGCAAATCTCGGGAAACATTGACAAATAAAATTTATAGAAATGGATGATAGTGTTATTTGAACTTAAGACTTGTATTTGTTTTGATTCATACATCAACGAGACAATATATTTTTGAAGGAAATAAAAAAAGATCGAATATATCATGCATACTTGTGGTCGCCCATGTTGTCTAATTAATCACCATATATGAATAGTTTAATCTGAATTCTGAATCATTCTTCAACAAATTATAATATGGCCAACTTACACGAGTTTTTTTAATTAGTTTGGCGTCAACTTACCTTATTTCCAGTAAATGTATTGTTAACAACATTATTCTATTCTAAACTATTAAAGGCCAAGTCCCCTAAAATCAGGGGCGGATTTAGGGTTGGGCCTCTTTGGGCCAGAGCCCAGCCCTATTCTCCACCACATATGAATCTTAGTTAAAAAAAAAAAAAAAATTTCCCTTGGCCCGGTGCTATTATAACAAAGGCCCACCCACACAAGACCCAATTTAAGTCCACAAGCCCATTTTCAAATCAGAATTAACCGGCTGAGCTGAATCCATCAGAGAGCCCATTTTCCATCATTTTCCATCAGACCTAGCCATTCACGTTCACGTATGCGCGCATGAAGTCGATGCAGAGTGAATCCATCAAAGCTTCTCCGTCGCCTGCTGCCTGCACCACCGCCTGCCGAGCCCTAATTTCATTTTCAAATGGCGACTGCCGACGGCCGACCCGACGCGTGTGACGACCACCACGAATCTGAAATCCATGATCGCGACTGCCGAGCCCTAATTTCCCAAATCGAAGCTTCTATTTGAAATCATCACTTCTTCGGTCCATTCCAGTAAGTTTTATCCAACTTCGAATTTTGCTTATGGTTTTTGAATCGATAGAAATGTTGGCGGCTGGGCTGCACTTCTAACATCTTGTGCACAATTTGAAATCGTAACTCTAATTCATGATTTATCACCTCATTATTTGATATATTTGAATCTTTCACGCTTTGTTGCAATTTCAATTTTGGGAATCTTTGTTTAAATCGTATAATTTTAGTGCTAATCATGAAAATTTTCATTTGCTCTCGGGCACGATGTCCGATCATCGCCAATCGATATATGATGTTGTTGAAAATTGATTGATTATTTATTCTTTGAAGCGCAACATTGATATTGAAATTTCGGATTGATATATTTATTCCTCTTTGTATTCTTTGAGGCTCTATAATTTTGGATTGATTATTTTTTCTGTTGGCTCTTTGTTGATGTTGTTGAAAATGATGGATAAATTTGTGATGAAAAGTTGAAATGTTAATGGATAGTTTTGTTGAAATTGGTTGATTTTTAGAATACAAAATGGCGCGCACAACCACCTCCTACGAAGAAAGGAAAAACGACATTGCATTCTTTCTTCAAACCAAGAATAGATACACCAACTGAAGATTCAAATCAACATCAACATACTCCTCCAACTCATAATCAACAAACTCTTCCAACTCCATCTTCCGATATTGAGCGGGATCCAGGAAAAAGGATTAACATATATGATTATCCTCTTAATAAAAGGGATGAGATTAGACGAGCATATTTGATAGCTGGACCTTATCAACCTAAACTCCGAGAATATACAGCAAGAAAGTATAAAGATAAAGCTCGTCATTTCCAATATAGTTGGTTTTCGCAATTTTCTTGGTTGGAGTATTCGCCTTCAAATCATAAGGCTTATTGTTTTCCTTGCTTTCTTTTTTGCAATGATGGACGACAGGCTTCTCTTTCAGCATTAGTAACTCTTTGGATTTGATAATTGGAAGAGCGTTCAAGGAAAAGAGTGTGCATTTCTTCTACACGTTGGTTCTTCAACTTCATCACCTCATAATAGGTGTGTGGCAAACGCTCAAGATTTAATGAGATCGGCTCAACATATTGATAAGGTAATTTATAGAGCAAGCAAAGAGGAAGTTATGAAAAATCGATTGCGGCTAAAGGCGTCAATTGTAAGTGTTCGGTGGCTAACCGCTGCAGGGTGTTCTTTCAGAGGGCACGATGAATCGAAGAGTCATTGAATCACGGAAATGTAATTGAATTGATTGATGCATTTGGAGAAATGAATGTGGATGTTAGAAACGTTGTGTTGGGTAATGCACTTGGAAATGCCAAATACTCTAGTGGAGATATCCAGAAGGAGATTTTGGGAATTATGGCCAATAGAGTGCGTAGGATGATTCGTGATGAAATTAGAGATGCTTATTTTCTCTTCTTGTTGATGAAGCACAAGATGAATCTCACGAGAGCAAATGGCCATTATTTTGAGGTTTGTAAACCCAGCGGTATTCTTCTTGAACGCTTTTTTTTGCTATCAAGGGTGTCGGTGAAACTTCTTGAGAGACACTAAAAAAAGAGATATCTGATGTTCTTGTTCAGTACAACCTCCAGGTTCATAAATTAAGAGGTCGGGGTATGATGGTGCAAGCAATATGCGTGGCCAATGGAATGGACTTGAGGCATTGTTTCTTAATGATTGTCCATATCGTATTATGTCCATTGTTTTGCTCATCGATTGCAATTGACATTAGTTCTTTGCTGACCAAACAATGTGATCCTATTTGGGACTTCTTTTCTCTATTAGACAATGTTATTAATATTGTTAAATCCTCTACGCTAAGCATAATCTTGAAATGCAATTTGTTCAAAGAGTAGAAATTGAGAATATGTTAGCAACAGGAGAGCGTGAGTGCGGACGTGGGGCTAATCAAATGACTACCCTGCAGCGATCGGGAGCTACTCGTGCTGGGATCTCATTATGAAGTTGTTAAAAGTATGATATACATGTATGTTGCAACTTGCAAGGTGCTTGAAGATCTTCTTATACTGTTCAAATCCAAAGGCTCGAAATTTGAAATTCGTGGTGCTTGCAAAAATATCAAGAGCTTTGATTTTGTATTTGGCTTACATTTAATGAGTTCAATTATGGAAATTACCGATTTTCTTTGTCAAGCCTTTCAAAAGAATCATTGACATTCGGCAAATGACTATGAGATACGTCTCCACTTTGCAAAAACTCTTCTTCGAGAATTAAGACAACGGGGTTGGGAAACCGCTTGAGAAGTAAAAGATTTTGTTCAAGACATGACATTGATATACCCAAACTAGATACCAATATTGGTCGTGGTCACAAGCAAATTACTATTGAGCATCATTATCACTTGATGTTTTCAATGAAGCCATAGATTATCGAGTTGATGAGTTGGATACAAGATTTAATGAGACATCGAGTTCGACTCCTTCAACTTAGTGTGGCTTTGGATCCTAAAATTCATTTGAATCATTTAATGCAAATGATATTTATGATCTTCTTTGTGGAGTTTTATCACGAGGATTTTGAGCGTCAAGAGAGAAATGTCTTGTTGACCGAATTGAAATATTATCGTGATGATGTAGTTCGTGATCCTCAATTTGAAGTACAAACACTTTCAAAATTATGCGAGATGTTGGTTAAAACACGAAGGTGTGAGGATTACAAGATGATAACTAAATTGATTCGTCTTGTGTTGACATTACTGCTTTTCTCTGCGACAACCGAGAGAGCATTTTCAAAGCAATGAAACATGTGAAAGGCGTCAATTCATGATAAAATGGGTGACAATTTCTTTCTTGATCGTATGACAATTTTTGTTGAGAGAGAGCTTGTTCATAAAATAGATATAGATTCTATTATAGATGAATTTGCGGTGTAAAAGATCGTCGGGCACAACTTTCTTTTGCTAATTTTATATCTTGAATATTTTTTGTGTAATGACTTATTGTAAACTTTTTAAAGATTATGACTTGTTTGAAAATATTATATTCTCATTCTAATTTCCCTCCTCCCGCCATACCCCCTATGCCATCTCCTGGCTCCGCCCCTGCCTAAAATCCACTATCTATTGTTATGAAATAATATACAGAAAAATAGGGATGGCAAATATATTCGCTACCTTGGACCCGTCCTGCTTATTCAGTAATAAGGGCAAGTTCGGGGCAGCCCTGCCCCCGTCCTGCGATCCGCCGCTCAATTTTTATTTTATTTTTTGAAAAATCATAAAATAGAATATAAATTACGATTTACGTTAGAAATAGGCTAAATAACCCGGATTGAAATTATAAACTATAAATCTTAACCACTACACCACAACTCTAATCTTGTATATTTTTTATTTTGTTTTCTACAAATATTTAAAAAAATTCCTATTTAATTTTTTTTAATTTTTTTTTTACAGTTTACAAAAAAAAAATTTATTTGAAGCGGTTGGCGAGTTAAAGCGCCGAGTGCCTCATGGTCGCTAGTCGCGGGATGGGGGCGGGGGCGATAAGTGCGTTTTATGCACTCATTTTGGCCTTTGAATTAATCATTTATGCCTCGTATAAGTGCTTTTCTACTCACTCTAGTTTATTATCATTCTATTTCGGTTTTGGATTTGTTGGTGAACAATTGGAGAAATTTGGGCAAAAGAGCAATGATTTAGAAGATATCTCATAAGTTCGAGGACTCAATTGCACTCAACCCAAAGTTGAGGGACCAAACTGGAGATGATGCAAAGTTGAGGGACCAAGCGGAGATGATGCAAAGTGAAGGACCAAAGCGGAGATGATGTAAAGTTGAAGGACCAAATTTGATGTTATGAAAAGATGGAGGACTGAAATTATCAAAGCCTAAAGTTGAAGGACCAAATTGGTTGCAAGTGGAAACCGAAAGGACCGGATTGCAAATTACATTAAACCACAAGTCGGGCGATCGCCGGCTAAAAAGGGCAAGCGGCCTTGAGAACCAATCACAATAAACAGAGGCGTAACACGGCCTCAGGCGATCGCTTGGGAATAACTGAAGCGATCGCCCGAGCCAAATCCACTGAAAAGATTTTATTTTCTTTTTTGTTCCAATTTCATTAGGTAATGTTTGGCCCACTAAAATTGTAATCTCTTGGGATATTTTAGGGCACAATAAAGGTAGTATAAATATGAGATACATTCTCATAACACGGGTTGGATTTTTGGGAGAAAATCAAGAGAAGACATCAAGAGAACAAGAGATCAAGACCTCCTCGACTATCAAGATTTCTTGAAGATTTCTTCTCCTTCAATCCATGCCGGGTTTTATCAATTATTGTTTTTCTAGTTTAATTATGTTCTTCTAGTTTTCTTTAGCCAAGGTAGACGATGAAACCTTGTTTTAATTAAGTAATTAAGTAATTATTCGTTTAATTCCTTTTTAGGGCTTTAACGTTCATGGTTTGTTCTTAACTAGATTAATTAAACATAATTTCTTTCATCTTAAATATCATGTATTTTTGATAGTTAGATATTGGTTTAATTAATCCATGCTTGATGCTTAAATAAGTTTTATTAATTGCTTTTGATTTTCATCTTCTTTTTATTCTTATTGGGATACATAGAATGCTCGGGTAATCTTTGATTCTTTGTCTTCTTTCAATGGAATGTGATATGAAAAATGCTTAGGTAATTTATGTTTGAAGCATAAGGGGAGCCTATATTTGATTCTCTTCTTTTGGACTTAATTGATAAATCTTTAGGGACGACAATAGATTGATTTCGTGTTGTCGTATGTGTTTTCTTTGTGAATTAATGAATGATTAGATGATTGCTAAGTTAGACAATGGTGGATTCCGAAATCTTGGTGTTTTACACTTCTTGATTATTCAATCTCATTATTTTCGCATAATTAGTTATTCTTTAAATTAAATAATTTCAACAAAACTCTTTTCGACTCAACTAGCCTAGAATAACTGTTGACTTGAATTAAATTACACCTTCCTCATAGCAGTCTCTGTGGGATCGACCTCGTTTTTACTTATCTATATTCCAGTAGATTCGTACACTTGCGAGTTAATTAAAATTTGACATCAAGTTTTTGGCGCGTTCTGAACGGGCTGCGTCTGAAGGTTAATCTAATCTTAGTTAATTTGACTCTTGACTAGTTATAATTTAGGATTTTATTTTATTTATTTTATTTTCGTTTTTATAAATAAAAAAAAAATTTTAAATCAAAAAAATCTTCATTGTGCATGCTTGGTCGTAGATCTTTAGAACTTAAGCTAGAACATCTAGATAGTGAAATTGAAAGGACTTTTCACCAACAAAAACGTGCCATTGATCTAGATAAAATTGAAGGAACCGAAGCAATAGTAGATATGGGGGATGAAATTGAGGAGAGACCTTTCAGGGACTATTTTAGTCCATTAGCTAATTTGAGCACCTCATGCATACAATACCCTCAGGTCACAGCTAGGAATTTTGAGCTTAAACCGAGTGTGCTTAACTGTCTCCCATCCTTCTATGGTTTAGATAGTGAAGAACCCTACAATCATCTCACGGACTTCTATCTTTGTATGTGAAACATTTAAATATGAGAATGTGTCTCCGATAATGTTAAACTTAAATACATTTCCTTTTTCTCCGAAAGATAGATCTAGATCATGGTTTAATCGTTACACCGCTAATAGTATTACTTCTTGGGAACAAATGGTTGCTAAATTTTTGAATAAATACTTTCCTGTTCACAAAACTAATGCTATTCGCAGGGAAATTTCAGAATTTGTGCAAAGAGACGATGAGCCATTCTATGAAACTTGGGAGAGATTCAACGGGCTTCTCATGAAGTGTCCACATCATGGGTATGAAAAATGGCATTTATGCCAATACTTTTTGGAGGGCTTGCTATCGCATATTCAAGAATGGTTGATGGCCACAAGCGGGGGAGAGCTTATGTCTAAAAATGCTACAGAGATCTGGAGCTTCTTTCAAAAGCAAGCTGACAATTCACAACAGCGGAGTCGCTCCTCTAGAACTGAACCAAAGAAGAGGGGGATTTATGAGATTCGCAGCAGTGAACCTAGCTCAGAAATCAAAGAAGTGAAATGCATGATAGAAGACATTTCTCGCAAGTTGACCTCATTGATGACCAATAGTCCCACAGAGCCGAAGCATGTCTTGATCAAGCTAATGCCCTCAACATGATGAGGAAACGACGCACTTACAATCCGTATTCAAACACATACAACCCGGGATGGAGGGACCATCCCAATTTTTCTTGGTCACAAGGTTTTCAGCAGGATGATCTGATCTGGTCAAGCCCCCAAAGAGAGCTACTCAACAATTCAATCACAATTTTTCACAGCCAAAACCATGGGAGGAAGCAATTCATAACTTGACAAAAGCTACACAAGCGCATTAGAGCATCAGAATCACACAATTCATCGAGTTTAAGAATGAAATCACGCATGCCACCCGAACTCTCGAGCACAATCCATCTCCAATCTTGAAAACATGATGGGACAACTTGCTTCATCGGTCCAACAGTTGGCAACAACCATGGAGAAAAGAAATTTTCCTAGTCGACCATTTCCTAATCCTAAAGGAGTGCAACATGAAGAGGCTAAATCAATCACGACTTTGCGACGTGGAAAAGCGTTTGACAACAAAGTGGACATCTCAAAGCAAACCACTTCTCAACCACTTTCTCCGTGTACTTGTTCCAGCGATGATTCAATCCAAGAAGCCCCAAAGAGGACAATGAGCCATCTTACATTCCAAAAGCCCCATATCCTCGAGGCTCACAGGTAAAGCAAGGTAATTCCATCAATGACATGATGGACATTTTCAAGCGGTAAGCATAAATATCCCTTTACTTGATGCTATTAAGCAAGTTCCCGCCTATGCTAAATTTTTGAAAGATTTATGTACAACAAAGAGACAACTACATATGCATAAAAGGCATTTTAATCGAACAAGTTAGCTCTATAATTCAAAGCAACACTCCTCCGAAATTTAAAGATCCAGGTTGTCCTACTATCTCATGCATCTTAGGAAACCATAAAATTGGGAAAGCTTTGCTAGATTTAGGAGCTAGTGTTAATCTTCTTCCTTATTCTGTGTATATGCAACTTGGACTAGGCGAGTTAAAACCAACATCTATGATTTTACAACTTGCTGATAGATCTGTGAAAGTACCCCGAGGAATTGTAGAGGATGTTTTGATACAGGTTGACAAGTTTTATTTTCTTGTTGATTTTGTTGTACTTGATACTCAACCAGTACGAGACTCTACAAAGCATATTCCTGTAATTTTTGGTCGTCCTTTTCTGGCAACATCTAATGCTATTATTAATTGCAGGAATGGAGTTATGCAACTATCCTTTGGCAACATGACATTAGAATTGAATATTTTTAATGTCAATAAGCTACCACATGATAATGAGGATGTTGTTGATGTTGACATGATAGAAGCATTAGATGATGATTGTTTTGCTTATACTACTTGTGATGATCGTTAAACATGTGCTTAACTCATTTGGGTGCTTATTTTGATGTTGATAGTGCTATAAAAGAAGTTAATGTTTTGCTTGAATAAGCACCATCATAGGTACAACTAAATGGAAACAGAAAATTGAGCCACCTCCAACGAAAGTGCCAAAGTCAATAGGTGCACATAAGCGGGTCCTCAAAGCACTATTCAGAGTGCCGTAAGGAAACAGACAACAAGTCAAGCTAAGGACTATAAATAAGCGCTTAATGGGAGGCAACCCATTCTCTAACCCTTTTATTTACTTGCTTTATATGTAGTAGTTTTAGATAGTTTAAATAATTTATTGGTTTATTTTATTTAGTGCACTTATTAGGCCTTACCATGTCACGCGCAGGATGTCCCACTTTGCGAGCCGCTTGGATAATATCTAGACAATCATCTTTTGACCAAGGGTCCCAGCACTACATCTGAGTCCACTACATACTAGGCAGATGCTTCTTCTCCACATCTATCCCTGGGGAGTAACTGATTTTTTCCCTCCTACTCTTTGCTTTATGTTATTCTTACATTGAGGACAATGTAAGGTTTTTGTTTGGGGGTGGGTTATAAAGTATCATGTTACTTAAGAACTTCTGACTTGCTTATCATTTTGGTCTGTATAACTGAAATAATTAAAAAAAAAAATTCTGGTTACTGTTGAATATCTTGCCGCCAATGATGATATCTGTTCAAACTGGAGCACATTTTAGTCGACTATTAGACAAACACTTGAACTTGTTCTTTTATATGAATTCTTATCCATGTTAGACACGATTATGGAAGCACATAGCCACATTGACTTATCGTTTATTGGAGACATGACTTGAGTGTTGGTGTTGATATTATTATTTGAGTATCATGATGAAACATTTCGTTCCTACATTCTTAGAGCTAGTGACTAAACTGCTTTTGAGAACGGTTTGGGGTGTTTAAAGTTACTACTTTTGTTCTAAGACTTTTGATGGTTTGGGTTTTCCGGGTCTCATCTTTGGTTGAATGGGTTATAGTCAAGGAATCTAAACCGAGCACTACTCGCGGTGATAAATTTAAATGAAATATCGACTTGAGCAATTAAGCTGTTAGGGTATCTTAAAACACGGTGCCCTATGGTCATCGACTTGGGAGTCATCGCCCAAAGCTCGCTACATGAGTCCTGTTTATAAAACAAGAAAAAAAAAAAAGAGAGCGATATTTATAAATTTACATCTTCACTTCTCTATTAGCTTTGTGGGACTCGAGCAATTAAGTCTCGCTGGGGTATTTTAAAAAACGGTGCCCTATGGTCATCGACTTGGGAGTCATCGACCTAAAGCTCGCTACAAAGGTCACACAGAAAGCTAGTGAAAGAGAAGTCTTGCATGAGATGTAAGGCTCATAACATGAGTTGAATAAATAAAAAGAGTAGAAGTGCTCAGAAAGGATTGCTAGATTAGAACTTTGGAGACTGAAGATGAGAATTTAGAAATCTCTCACCATCCTAATTCTTAGAATACAAGTGCTAAGTTTTACCACTTTTGTTGAAAAGAAAGAGCATTGTAATGATCAATAGAAACCAATTTCGCTAGAACACCTCGGGACTTGAGAGAAAAGCTTTAGAAGTGTGATAACTTACGAGAGGTGTAAGGAATAAATGACTACAAAGGGTTCGGGATTGCTAAAATATCAACAACACAATAGTGGTCATGGTCTAATACATGCATAAGTTCAATGTTTGGCTATTCACACACTCACACAAGGTCGAACATCGGATAAGTGAAAATTTTTGTGCTGTTGTTTGATATCCTTCTAATAGTGTTGCTTTATTTTTGAACCTGAGGCATATGGTAAGGAGTTTAACATTGACTAATTTTTTGTTGATTCAATTAGCTTAGTTTAAATGATATCTTAGTTTTGTTGTTGTTCGAGGACGAACAAAGGTTTAGTTTGGGGATATTTGATAAGTGCGTTTTATGCACTCATTTTGGCCTTTGAATTAATCATTTATGCCTCGTATAAGTGCTTTTCTACTCACTCTAGTTTATTATCATTCTATTTCAGTTTTGGACTTGTTGGTGAACAATTGGAGAAATTTGGGCAAAAAGAGCAATGATTTAGAAGATATCTCATAAGTTCGAGGACTCAATTGCACTCAACCCAAAGTTGAGGGACCAAACCGGAGATGATGCAAAGTTGAGGGACCAAAGCGAAGATGATGCAAAGTGAAGGACCAAAGCGGAGATGATGTAAAGTTGAAGGACCAAATTTGATGTTATGAAAAGATGGAGGACTGAAATTATCAAAGCCTAAAGTTGAAGGACCAAATTGGTTGCAAGTGGAAACCGAAAGGACCGGATTGCAAATTACATTAAACCACAAGTCGAGGCGATCGCTTGAAGCTTAAGGCCGGGAAGCGGCCAAAGAACCAATGCAATAAAAGCAGGCGTAACACGGCCTCGGGCGATCGCTTGGGGAATAACTGAGGCGATCGCCCGAGGCAATCCGGCTGAAAAGATTTTATTTTCTTTTTGTTCCAATTTCATTAGGTAATGTTTGGCCCACGAAAATTGTAATCTCTTGGGATATTTTAGGGCACAATAAAGGTAGTATAAATATGAGATACATTCTCATAACACGGGTTGGATTTTTTGGGAGAAAATCAAGAGAAGACATCAAGAGAACAAGAGATCAAGACCTCCTCGACTATCAAGATTTCTTCGAAGATTTCTTCTCCTTCAATCCATGCCGGGTTTTATCAATTATTGTTTTTCTAGTTTAATTATGTTCTTCTAGTTTTCTTTAGCCAAGGTAGACGATGAAACCTTGTTTTAATTAAGTAATTAAGTAATTATTCGTTTAATTCCTTTTTAGGGCTTTAACGTTCATGGTTTGTTCTTAACTAGATTAATTAAACATAATTTCTTTCATCTTAAATATCATGTATTTTTGATAGTTAGATATTGGTTTAATTAATCCATGCTTGATGCTTAAATAAGTTTTATTAATTGCTTTTGATTTTTCATCTTCTTTTATTCTTATTGGGATACATAGAATGCTTAGGTAATCTTTGATTCTTTGTCTTCTTTCAATGGAATGTGATATGAAAAATGCTTAGGTAATTTATGTTTGAAGCATAAGGGAGCCTATATTTGATTCTCTTCTTTTGGACTTAATTGATAAATCTTTAGGGACGACAATAGATTGATTTCGTGTTGTCGTATGTGTTTTCTTTGTGAATTAATGAATGATTAGATGATTGCTAAGTTAGACAATGGTGGATTACGAAACTTTGGTGTTTTACACTTCTTGATTATTCAATCTCATTATTTTAGCATAATTAGTTATTCTTTAAATTAAATAATTTCAACAAAACTCTTTTCGATTCAACTAGCCTAGAATAGCTGTTGACTTGGATTAAATTACACCTTCCTCATAGCGATCTCGTGGGATCGACCTCGTTTTTACTTATCTATATTCCAGGTAGATTCATGACACTTGCGAGTTAATTAAAATTTGACATCAGGGGCCAACCTGCCCCATTGCCATCCCTACATAAAAACACTCCTAGAATTTTCTTTAAATCAATGTCAAATTTGGAAGATGATGTCGTGAAATCCGAGAGTATTCTTCAATGTCTAGGCTATTCATGGAACTTGAGAAGCTTAGAAATCAAAATAATTTTAAAGAATCTTAAAAGATCCTCTATCCTTTTTCTCTGTGACGGATGATCAAAATTTTATTTGAATTCGAAAACTATTGTCTATTTGAGCTTTAAAATGATTGAATTGTATGTTTGAGCTTTTTGATCTTTGATATCATATTGAATTTTAGGATTTCATTTTTAAATATTAATCTTATTAAAAAATGATGAATTCAAACTCTTATATCTTGCTTATTATTTTCATCTGCAAGCGACGTGATTTTACCTTTAACAGCAATTATTGAAGAAAAAAAATGCTTAGTTCAACTTCAAAGTACTATTTGTGCAAATAAGAGTACCCTTCGTAGTATGATTTGTAATTACTTAAAGTTCCAAATCTCAAAGATCATTTCACGAGTGTAAAACTGTTCAACAAAATAATTGGACAAATTTAAAATCGATATATTATAAACAACCCGTAGCCTGTTTTTACCTTAGATTTAAACATACATATTCAAACTACAATTTTTCGCTTGCAATAAAGGTATTGAACTTTTGTTTATTGTCGCATTGGTGTCTCTAATTTTTTTTTTTTTATCGTATTATTATCTCCAACCTTCTATTAATTAGCACTTATTGTTTCTAACGGTGGTTTCCATCTAAAAAAACGTTAGAAGGGCATAAAAGACGTATTTATCCCTCATAATTTCAAATAAGCAAAAAATAAATAAAAAATAACACATATATAAGTTCGACAAAATATTTGCTCTTCATTTGAAACCACGCTAATTGAATATTTGGACATAAGTTATCATGAGGGACAATATGTGCTAATTAATTGAAGGTTGATGTTGTGCGATTATAATCCCGCAAGTGTACGATTCGTTAACAAGTAATAAAGTGATGTGAAGAGTGTCGAACCCACGATGACTAGATATTAATTTAACCTATTAAATTATAATTCAAATTCTAACAATATAAAGAAACATAGATTTGATTTGGTTTATGAATCTGAACCTATTTCAACTATTTTAATTAAATTTAAAAATATCAATAAGCAACTTTAAATGATGAGAACGAATTCAAATTTTACCAATACTAGGATTCACAAATTCACATACACGCTTTATAATCAATTATCCGTTAATCGCTTTTTAGCTCTTAATCACCTTGAATTGAAAATCGGCGTTCCTAAAATAATCAAAAGCATCTCTCGATGGTCAATCAATTCTATACGATATGCGAACTTAATCATCTCTAATTAAGCTTCGAATATAAACATATGCATTAAAATCTCAAGAACACCTAAATAGATTTCATAAAGCATAATAGTAATCTCTACCTATTATTGGACCCTATGTTATTCAATACCACGTGCTTAATCTATATTGAATCTCTCGACTTCAATACAGATCACAATATATTTTAATGGTGATCAAGTATTAAAATAATAGAAATAATGAATAAGAAATAATCAACACAAAAGCAATTAATTAATAAAAAGGAAAAACTTCTAATTAATTAAAAACGAGAGGTTTCATCGTTCATCCTAGAAAAAGTAAATTTAGTCGGATATGATTTTGTCAATTATTACAATAATTGAATTCATCATCATCCAGAGAAAGAAAAATAAAAAGTAAATAAAACCCGTGATTCCGGCTCAAGAATCTTCAATCCCGTGCCTTGATCTTCAATTCTTCGTTTGTATCTTCTTCTCCAAAATTCGTCGTCGATGTGGAATTCTTCCAAAGATTTTTATTATGTTATGGTATAGAACTCTCTATTTTCTTCCCTAATGATGTGTATTTATATGGCCAATAATTACCCTAAATTCGTGCCTCAACTTGTGTCTAAAATGGAGTCCAAAAGAAGCCCAAACACATAAGAAAAGAAAAATAATCTGCTGGGCCGAAAAACTTGAAAAGCCCATGCGAGCCTCAATTTTTGCCAAAATAGAGTCCAAAAGAAGCCCAAACACATAAGAAAAGAAAAACAATCTGCTGGGCCGAAAAGCTTGAAAAACCCATACGATCGCATGGGCCAATGGCCCGCGATCGCATGGAAGGGAAAATTGGGCCTCTGCTTATAATTTCAATTGCCCGCGATCGCAATGGACGTGGCCCAAGCGATCGCATGGCCCAATTTCATCATTATTTTGTATCTTAGTCCTCATTTATTTTCACAAAAAGCCCTTGAACTCTACATCATTGTCAATTGAGCCCTCAAATATAAACTTTTATTTCAATTACGCCCTCATATATTTTCCTTCTAGGTCCTTAAACTTTCAGATATTTGCAACATGGTCTCCATACTTATACTTTCCTTTTAATTTAGTCCTTTTCGCCAAATTTGCTCTAAACACCACAAAACTCGGGTTTTGACCTACAATAACAAAATAAACACATAATTAAATAAAATTACACTCAAATGCACTCACAATGGTCCCCTTTAACGGTCTAAATAAGTGTAAAATCACACTTATCACACCCCAAACTTGAACTATTGTTCGTCCACGAACAAGACTAGCTAAAGACAATCGTGCACATAATGATAAAAACAATAAAAATAGTCACAATATAAATAGTTTGCTGTTCTTTTGCAAAAACTTATAATTCATGACGAGTGTTCAGGTGATACTATTGCAAACGTGATTCTACTTAATCCATACTTGATATGTGTGTGAGAGTAGTTAATCCAATCTACTTAATTTCTATGGTGGTGATAGCCCAACTACTTGGTCAACTTTTCATTCCCTCTCGTAAGGTACACTTCCTCCAAAATGATTTTCTCTTTCAATTCTCGAGAATTTGGATCTAAGGCTATGGTTCACATTCTTTTCTTGCTCGAGGCTGGTTGAGAAAGTTGATAATTGTAACAACCTAGGTTTATGAAGATTCTCTAATTTCTGAGCACTCTCGACCAGAAAGTTTTTATTAAGTAAGTCAAACCCATTAGTTATCTAATCCCCATGTTTACTTTGCAAACGATTTTTGGCTGGCTTTAGCATATAATAAATTATTATTTTTTTTTTTTTATAAATAAATCTTATGTGCAAGACTCAATTCTTTAAGTTTTCTAGATGACTCATGTAACGAGCTTTAGGCCGATGACTCCCAAGTCTTTTGAACTTTAGGGCATCGGGTTTTAAAAAACCCCTACGGGCCTTTTCACTCAAGTCAAAAAGGCTACGAAAACAGTTATAAGATACTAATAGGGTGCAAAACTCAGTCCATTAAGCTTTCTAAATGACTCATGTAACGATCTTTAGGTCGATGACTCCCAGGTCTTTTGAACCTTAAGGCATCGGGTTTTGAGAAACCCCTACGGGCCTTTTCACTCAAGTTAAATAGGCTACGAAAAGAGTTATATAATAATAAAAGCCTTATTCCTTGCGTGCAATAAGTTCATACTCGGAGATTAGACTCCTAACATTCGGTCAATATTTAGCTTCCTCTAACAGGTCTAAAGTGCTCTACACAATTTTTCAACATACATGGAATCAATCATAACCTAGATAGCCACCATCACATCTTATCTACTACAATCACTCACTCTATTGGTTACTTGGTTGAGATACAGATGATTCTAAGGTTTAGAGAAGGGTCTCCTATTGTTTTCAACTTAAGTGCACCAATATAGCTAAAAATCATTTTAACTGTCCACACAACATGATATCACGCAAGATTAAGTGGCCTCACATTTAAACAAAAGTATACTCTGTTCACAAGTCATGATTTAAAGCTAAAATTAAATGAAAAGTTGCATCATTAGCCGGCAAGGCTATTCATATCACATAAACAAGCAAACAAATATCAATTTTTTTTAAACCGAAATAAGTTAAAAATCAAATATCAATTATCAATTATCAAAATTTTCAAGTTAAGCAAATTTTTCATAATTACCTCCAAACTTGAAACATACATTGTCTCCAATGTAAAGTTAAAAATCAAAAGAATTTTATATAAAGATCAGAGATTTCCCATAGGTAGATCAGATGGTGTTGAAAGAAGAGGTGTAGTATGATCAACTGATGGAAAAATCTGTACAGGTTGGTCGAAAAATCTTTGCTTGAATGTCATTCAGCTAGCCTGTAGGTTGTAACTTTAAAAAAAAATTATTAATAATAATAATAAATTAATTTAATGTTAATTAATTTTTTTTTTAAAATCAGAATGACGGTGATCATAACCTCGAAACCTAAGAATTGAAAGCCTACTTAAAATCCTAAAAACTTAAAACGTGCAAAATGTCAATTGAAATCCTAGGACTAAAAAAATACGAAATTTAAATAAAATGGTAGAAAAATGAGTTGCCTCCCATTGAGCGCTTGTTTACAGTCTTTAGCTAGACTTTGTCGTGGTGATCACTCATGGCACTTTGAATAGGACTTTTGATGACTTGTTTTGTTTGCATCGATTGACTTTGCACCATTTTTCCTTTATTCTCTAATATTTAACTTTGTTATTCTCATATGATTTAATTTTATCACCCTGCTTGAACTTAACTATGAAAATTTCAACTTCTTCAATAGCATTGATCACAAAATCAATTTTAGAAAAAAGATAGGAGTTGGAGAATTGCTTGATTAGTGCAGCATCATTAAACGCCACTTTTTCATTCTGCTTAAGTATGATCAACTTCTCATTCTTCATATACTCTTCTTCTTTAGTTGGTGCTTCTTCAATTTGGACAATTGGTCTATTTTCCAAAATTTCTGGTAGTTGCTCCTCACTCATTGTTGTAATGATTGACATGTCTTCTATCGAGGTGGCTTTAGTGTCACTTGGAAAGGTGCCTTATAGACTCTCTGTCAGCATCTTTATCATTTGCTTAATTTTATTTTCTATGCGCTTTTTAGTTGCCTTGATACTATGATCAAGCGCCTCTTTCCACCCTTCTTTACTCTCTTGTGGTCTCTCCTAAAAATTCTGAGCATATGCAGTTTGTTCATGTGATGATACTTCAGCAGTAGCCAAATGGCACTTTGATGATTGATCGTTTGCCCCGCAAGTTACACACATTGGTAGGGACATCTGAACCATATTGGCTGACTGAGAGTATTTCAGTGCTTCCATCTGCTTTGCCAATGAATCAATTTTAACCAGTAGGAGCGAATTGATGTCCACCCTGTGCATTCCTGTTTGAGTATGGTTGTTGTACCAAGAGTAATCTGAGTGATTTTGTTAATCATGATTGTAGGTGTAGGAGTAGGGACAAAAATTTTGTTTGATCGGTGGTTTCCATAAATCTTCTAAGAGCAAGTCATCATTATCAATCTCAAAGTCACGCCATCTTGTATTGTGTTTGATCTTGTTCCTGGTAACAATGAAACCAAGAAAAGCGAGTAGATCAACTAAAATAATAATAATAATAATAATAATAATAATAATAATAATAATAATAAAAATAAAAATAAAAATAAAATAAAATAAATAAATAATAAAATAAATAAATAATAAAAAAATAGTAATAAATTTTTTTATTAAAACTAAATTATCAATTAACGTAGTAATTAATAAAACTGATCCCCGGCAACGGCGCAAAAAACTTGTTGTGCGATTATAATCCCGCAAGTGTACAGTTCGTTAACAATTAATAAAGTGATGTGTAGAATGTCGAACCCACAAGAACTATATATTAATTTAACCTATTAAATTATAATTCAAATTCTAACAATATAAAGAAACACAGATTTGATTTGGTTTATGAATCTAAACATATTTCAACTATTTTAATTAAATTTAAAAATATCAATAAACAACTTTAAATGATGAGAACGAATTCAAATTTTACCAACACTAGGATTCACAAATCCACTTATGGGTTGCCTCCCATTGAGCGCTTGGTTAAAGTATTTAGCTCGACTTTGTCGTGGTGATCACTCTGGATTGCTCAAAGCGGTAAAGGACTTTTCTTTCAAAAAATCACCCTCCAAGTATTGCTTTAGTATATGTCCGTTTACTTTGAACCTGCCATTTGTGTCATGAGCTACTTCTACCGCCCCATGTGGATAGACTTTAACTAAAGTGAATGGCGGACCATCTTGAATGTAGTTTCCGGAAAGAGCTTGAGTCGAGAGTTAAATAAGAGAACTTTTGTCCCGCCTCAAAGCGCCTTTTTGAATGTTTTGTCATGCCAATTCTTGGTTTCTCTTTATACAGTTTGACATTTTCATATGCCTCGAACTCGAATTCTTCCATTTCGTTCAACCTGGCGAGTCTTTTCTCACCGGCTTCTTTCAAGTCAAAGTTCAACTTTCTCAATGCCCAGTAGGCTCAGTGCTCCAACTCAACCGGTAAATGGCACGCCTTCCCAAAAACTAGGCGATATGGTGACATTCCAATTGGTGTTATAAATGCAGTTCGATATGCCAAAAGAGCATCATCTAGTTTTCTCGACCAATCTTTTCTCGAGGTACTCACCGTAAGCTCTAAGATCATTTTCAACTCCCAGTTGGAGATTTTCACCTGGCCGCTAGTTTGTAGATGGTACGGAGTAGCCACACGGTGTTTCACACCGTATTTTGCCAACAGAGTTTCAAACTGCCGGTTGTAAAAATGTTTACCTCCGTCACTTATGATTGCTCGAGGAGTCCCGAAATGCGTAAAAATATTCTTTTTGAGAAAATTCACCACCACCCTGCCATCATTGGTCGGTAAGGCTACAGCTTCTACCCATTTAGACACGTAATCCACAGACACCAAAATGTAGGAATTTGAGAACGATGGTGGAAATGGTCCCATAAAGTCAATCCCCATACATCGAAAAGTTCAACCTCTAAAATACTTGAAGGGCATTTCGCCTTTGAGATATATTTCCGATCCTTTGGCTTTGTCACATTTTTACCAAAGCTGTAGGCATCCTTGAATAATGTCGCCAATAAAACTCGGATTGTAAGACTTTTGGCTCTTTGTTTTGGTAGCACCGAAATGACCTCCGTATGGTGAAGAATGACATTGCTCAAGGCAGGTCTCCATTTCTTCTTGGTAGACATCTCCGAATTACTTGATCGGCTCCCCTACGTAAAGAATATGATCTTCCCAAAAATAGTATTTAAGTTATGAAAAGAACTTTTTTCCGGCGTTGATGATCATAATCAGGTGACACGATATTACTTGCAAGGTAATTCACATAATCTGCATACCACGGTGCACTTTCCATCTACTCTATCCCAAAAATCTGCTCGTCTAGAAATTTTTCATTTATTTCATCTTCTTCATTCCCTTCCGACTACTCTATTCTTGACAAGTGGTCGGTTACCACGTTCTCACTTCCCTTGTTATCCTAAATTTCCAAGTTAAACTCTTGAAGAAGCAGTATCCACCGAATGAGTCTTGATTTTGCATTTTTTTTTTGCAAAAAGGTATTTCACTGCTGTATGATCCGTGTGCACTATTACTTTCGATCCAATGAAGTAAGATCGAAAATTTTCGAAGGCAGATACTACTGCTAGTAATTCTTTTTCTGTAGTGGCATAATTTATCTGAGCGTCATTGAGAGTTCGGCTGGTATAATATATGACATGTATGACTTTTTCTCTACGTTGCCCCAACACTGCCCCGATGGCAAAGCCACTTGCATCACACATAAGTTCAAACGGTAGATCCTAATCAGGTGGTACAATGACACGTGCTGAGATTAGAATGTCATTGAGAATGTTGAAAGAATAGACTGTCCTCGTCAACGGCGTCAAAAACTTGTTGTGCGATTATAATCCCGCAAGTGTACAGTTCGTTAACAAGTAATAAAGTGATATGTAGAGTATCGAACCCACGAGGACTAGATATTAATTTAACCTATTAAATTATAATTCAAATTCTAACAATATAAAGAAACACAGATTTGATTTGGTTTATGAATCTGAACCTATTTCAACTATTTTAATTAAATTTAAAAATATCAATAAGCAATTTAAATGATGAGAACGAATTCGAATTTTACTAACACTAGGATTCACAAATCCACCTATACGCTTTACAATCAATTATCCGTTAATCGCTTTTTAGCTCTTAATCACCTTGGATTGAAAATCGGTGTTCCTAAAATAATCAAAAGCCTCTCTCGATGGTCAATCAATTCTATACGATATGCGAACCTAATCATCTCTAATTAAGCTTCGAACATAAACATATGTATTAAAATCTCAAGAACACCTAAATAGATTTCATAAAGCATAATAGTAATCTCTATCTATTATTGGACCCTATGTTATTCAATACTACGTGCTTAATCTATATTGAATCTCTCGACTTCAATACAGATCACAATATATTCTAATGGTGATCAAGCATTAAAATAATAGAAATAATGAATAAGGAATAATCAACCCAAAATCAATTAATTACTAAAAAGGAAAAACTTCTAATTAATTAAAAACGAGAGGTTTCATCGTTCATACTAGAAAAAGTAAATTTAGTCGGACATGATTTCGTCAATTATTACAATAATTGAATTCATCATCATCCGGAGAAAGAAAAACAAAAAGTAAATAAAACCCGTGATCCCGGCTCAAGAATCTTCAATCCCGTGCCTTGATCTTCAATTCTTTGTTTGTATCTTCTTCCCCAAAATTCGTCGTCGATGTGGAATTCCTCCAAAGATTTTTATTATGTTATGGTATGGAACTCTTTATTTTCTTCCCTAATAATGTGTTTTTATATGGCCAATAATTACCCTAAATTCGTGCCTCAATTTGTGTCCAAAAATGAGTCCAAAAGAAGCACAAACACATAAGGAAAGAAAAACAATCTACTGGGTCGAAAACCTTGAAAAGCCCATGCGATCGCATGCCATTGGAAGGGAAAATTGGGCATCTGCTTATAATTTCAATGGCCCGCGATCGCAATAGACGTGGTCCAAGCGATCACATGGCCCAATTTCATCATCATTTTGCATCTTAGTCTTTATTTATTTTCACAAAAAGCCCTTGAACTTTACATCATTGTCAATTGAGCCCTCAAAAATTAACTTTTATTTCAATTACGCCCTCATATATTTGCCTTCTAGGTCCTTAAACTTTCAGATATTTGCAACTTGGTCTCCATACTTATATTTTTTTTTTCAATTTAGTCCTTTTCGCCAAATTTGTTCCAAACACCACCAAACTCGGGTTTTGACCTACAATAACAAAATAAACACATAATTAAATAAAATTATACTCAAATGCACTCACAATAGTCCCCTTTAACGGTCTAAATAAGTGTAAAATCATACTTATCAGTTGATGATAAGAATGCGGTTAAAAAAAAATAAGATAAAAACATAAGTAAGGCAATGATAAAAAATTAGAGAGTTTCATCTAACCTATATTATAAGAGTGAATAATGTTACTATTCATAAGCCATCGTCCTCAGAGTAAGCCGTCTAAGCCAGAGCCGTTTTGGTCCCTTCTTCCACACGCCCTCCAGTTAGGCGAATTGGTCACTGCTATGCTATTGTCTAAACTATAATAGGCGTGATTTTTCTCTTTCTTTCTTCAATCCATTCATTATCTCTTCCCAATACTCTCTCTTCCCGACATCGATCTCTTATCCGCGTTCAAAAATTGTCGTCTTCGCGATAATGTGTCGGACATTTCAGTTTGTTCGGTTTGGGGATTTTGCCGCGTCGATCGAGGCTTTTTCTAGGGTTTTGTTCGATTCTTCGCCGGTCTCACGCTCGAATACGGTTTCGGGGTTTCTTTGCAGGAATCAACATTAATCTGTACTCCAATCAATCCAAATCCAGAGTTGTTTGTTGTTTTGGTGCAGGCTTTGCCGTCACCCATTTTCTGCGATTCTGCTCACTCAGAATTTTTGTTGCTTCATTTAAATTTCATAGTGAGTGCAGGTAATGTGGCTGATTCTTGGTATTTTCGTCTTGTTTATCGTGTAAATATCCATTGTAATATGTGGTTATTTCTGTTGCAGAAATTAGTACTTTTTCCCAATTTTTCTTTCCTAATTCTTCATTTTACGTGTTGTTTATCGTTAGCATTATCTCTCGAGTCTTTCACTTGTGTGAAAATTACCTTTGGTGATGCGACTTAATCAACTTGACAAAATATTTAAGGTCATAGGTGAGAAGGTTCTTTAGTCATCCTCTTTTTCAAATTTGTTCTCGAAACAATTGTTAATGATTGATTGTGGCATTAGGTCATCCCACACAAGAGAAGTGGCCTACGCCAGAACTTTCCACTTTGGCGATCGATTTACAACACATTCAAGGCCACAAGTAGTAAGTTATTTTCAGCTTCTTCCATGTTTAGGATTTTAATGTTTTTTATAGTCTTAGTTTGTCAGCTCTCAATTTTCTAAACCACCTTTAGCAAATGCCTTCACGATCCTTATTTTCTTGGGACTCTATTGTTCTTCTTCTTTCAGTAAAACTGCTGGTCTCTACAATGTAGTTCATAAATATCCAGCATACGACCTCCTCTCCAAGATGTCCGAGAACGTGTTTATCTCTCAGTTTGCATGCTTCAATTTTCTTTTTTCTTTGCCAAGAAATACATGATATTGATGGATGCTGAAAGATAGAAAATTATATAAGGCTTTTGGCTCTAGATTTGTAAATTTATTCTGTAAAAAGTATTTCAAGAGCTGGAAATTGGATTTTGGATCCAGTAGTTCTTCAATGTGTAACAACTTTGTTTCAATGAACCCAAGAACAAAGAGTTACTATTAAAATAGTGTCTACTTCTTACATTACAATTTTTGGAGCAGTGGGTTTTCGAAATGCAGGGGCTCTACAAGTCATTTGACAATTTTTGCACACAATCAATGTGAAGGTGAGGGTTTTTTAAAAATTACATTCTATCATGTACATTATTTCGATCATTGTTAAATTCCAGGCGTTGATTTGTTTCCTTTAAATTTTTTTTGTTGATATTTTTTGCACTATATTGATATTAGTATGTCATTATTGTTTTTGTGCATTGATATTGATAGATCGGATAAAGCTTTGCTGAAAATATGGAGGAAAAAGAAAGTGATGCTGCCAGTGAGGGAGGCTGACTTATCAATAGTGAAATATCAGTAAGGAAAAATTGAAAGTATATTTAGTTCAGTTAGTTTATGCTTCAAATTAATTTTAGCTTTTAATGAATTTTAATTGTCTTGTTGTTTGATGAATTGCAATTTCAATTGCACTACCACATTTGACTAAATTTTCAAACAAGTTATTTATTAAATTGCTCGAATCGCCATTTTGGCTCTTTGATTATATCTCACATGTTGAAATAGCAGCAAACAACATTGTTTATGTATAATTTTGATATATTTATCCCAATTTTTAAGCTTCTTCACAGTTTCATAGATTTCTTTTTGTTTCCTTCATCTGGGAGAAAGGGAAGCAGGGTAGAATGAGAATATGAAGATGAATTCCCTTACAACTATAGACATGTCTAGGAGGAGAATGTCAATGAAAGATATGACAAGACACGCAAAATCCAACCAACAACTAGAAAGGCAATGTCTGGTAGCATAACATTTTATCTCATAATTATTGTCGGAAATGAACCAAGTTTGATTTGAGTTTTCAGAGGTTTCAGATCAAGGTACTGTATCATGCAACCAAACATTACATGCGTAATGTGCCGAAGAAAGATTTTGCGGGGTACGCTTCAACTTTTCAACTAGGTTGACATCGAGTTCCTTCATTGCAACATTTCCAATTGGATCTTGATGAAATTGGCAGTCCAAAGATCACTGTCTGTTTAAATAGGAAGACTCCTAGAGAAGTGAGTTGAATCTGAACTCTATTTATATAACTATTTGTGGCTTAGCCTCCACTTTGAGTTGAGAATTGAGGTACTCGGCCAAGTGGAATGATTAGATCCTTCATTATCTCATATTTTTAGCACTAATCTGAGCACCCTCAAGAACCTATTTATACAACCAAAACAACTTTCAAGTTAATGTGTGATTGAAAAAATCACGAAAAAGGAATTATATCATTATCATGACATAGAATGCTCTGATGAACAATCTACAAAGTATTAGTTTCTCTTTATTCTTAATACTTGAGCAGCAAAGTATGGAACCAGCAGTCCTTTGTTAAGATATTACAAGGGAACCTTGATATTAATGAACTTCAATGAATCAAAGAAGATTGTGGATTTTCAACGGACATAACAGATGAACCAATTCTCAGACAATCTTAATTGCTTCATCTATCATAGTTTCTTTACGTCTTCCAATTCATTAGGTTGAGTTGTACTAACACACCAGAATTGAATAATTTACAATTATATCCAAAAAACACATACAAACTTTAACTATATTCTATCTTCTGTAAAAAATAAATTATACCCAAAACCCTTTTAGCATCCTAAACCCTTACTATATATAGTTTCCATCCCATTCAAACACATATCTACAATTCCACAATTCACAACACCATTTCAAGAAGCTAGCAAGTTCTACTCCAAATGGTAAGAACGATTATTATGGAAATAAAGCAAGTATGATTTCTTCCTTTTTTTCCCCTTCTTCTTTTTAGATTGTTTTAATATAATAATGGGTTATTTTTCTTGGTTTTTTTGGGTTAATATGTGATTTTGTTTGAATAGCAAATCGGTGATCAAGATGACAAAAACTCGGATTGAGATTATACGCAAGAAGAGAAATGCAATGCACAAGTATTTGATGAATGACATTGCTGATCTGCTTACAAATGGATTAGATATTAATGCTTAAATATTTGAGGAATGGTATTGCTGATCCTCATTTTTTTGTATCAATTTCTTGAATATTAATTTATTTTTACATTCACATTCACGAATTTATGCTCTAGAATTCATATGTATGTCCAGTATAATTGTTTATGCCTGATTATTTGAAACATTTGCAATCATTTAAATTTTGGGATTTTGATTGATGATAGCTCTAAAGCTAGAATCTTATAAGATTTTGATAAAGAGGAACAAATAACTCAATTAGATGGATGCAAGAACCTTAATTCTTTCTTGAATTATTGTTTTCAACGGATAAGGGCTTTAGGAGTGTTCACGGATATTTACTTTGTTGAAACCAATGTACAATTTTTTTAGGCATTTGATTGCTAAAATTTCTTTTTTGCTAATGAACACACGACACATGAATTCTTGTTATTACGGGTTTGGGTTGTGTAATGCAGACTTCCTTTTGTTTACTCATGATATTTAGGACTACTAACTAAAATGGTATAAAGTTATTGCGAGCATCCGATTATTAAGCGATTGAAAAGTATTTAGTGAGTGGATAAAGCTTATAATCTCATATATAGGTGGGGGTACAGCTCTCACAGCTTCCTTTGTATGTGAATCCCGTTTGATCCAAAAAGTTCAATCTAAATCATTGATCCCATTGGTAGTACCAAAATGAAACGTTCTCTCTTGCAGTACTTATGCACCCACCTATTTTTGAACCTAAAATTTGTTAGAATTCATTTTAGTTTTTTACTCTTGTTTTATGCATTTTTTTAACATTAAGATGTGCACTTGATATTATTGTTATGACTCTTAGTCCCGTTTTTTATGTGAAAACAGGCGGAAGGACTTCTAATTGAGTTGAACAAATCTAGCTGTTACGAGTAATCTTGCAGCCATGTCTAAACGGAGGTATTAAACACATTCTTTATTTAACTGTGACAGGGATATATGAAATACCAATCAATTACTTTTCGCAGTTTCCCTCTCTGTTTGCCATGCTCTACTGAATGCATAGTTCTCTAAATATCATGCATTTACATACAAAAATGCTCTCTGAATGCATAGTTCTCTAAATATCATAGATACAAAAACACGTTAGATGAAATCAATTTCTTATCATGTCTTGAATAACTCCTCTTGGTTTTTCTTATTTCCTTTCATTATTTTAATTTTATGTCCTATCTCAATTATGTGTGCAATGACTAATAATTTGTTTATACTTTACTTTCCTTGTTAGTATAAAAATATTGATTTGTGGAACATTGATTCAATAGCTTTGTGGAACATTGATTGTTATGCACGTACTTTTTATTTTATTTACCCCAAGTTCTTATAAATTGTGAAATTTCTCAACAATTGATTGCCTATGATTATTCACCACTTTTTTGCTTCTTCAACTACTCAATCGATTAATTTTACATTTCAATCTTTTATATTAAGCTTACCTTTTATTACTACTTCAATTACTACACATCTTTTTATCGTGACAATATTAAAATCATGTGAATTTGTTAGAAAATGAAGTTTATCTTCATTCGTAGTCAAAGGTCCAATGACGTGAATCCAATTCCTATAACTATGTAACTCACATAGCCTCAAAAAGCTAAATTCAATGAATCCAAAAAACTATAATTCCTAATTCCATGACTCATCGTTTTAAAAATGAAATCTTTTGTTTTTAATAAATAGCGCAGCTAAAGAGACAATGGGAGACTGAAATCAGATATGACCAAGATTTTATGGGTGTCTGTTGCTTAAAGTGGTGGAGCATTATGGTTCTTTTCTGGCAATTGAAGGTGTGCTTGAACCTTTAGGTTAGTATTTGAATATAGATAGCACTTATTCTAACATGTTCAGCTTTATTACGGTGCTTGTTGATGTTTCAGTTTAGCCCGATAACGAAAATGTGGCATTTCCTCTTTCCAGTTTGTAGTCAATTTTTAATTGAAGTCTTTTTGGCATATTTTATGTTGGAAATACACAATTTTTAAGTTTTGATTCTCTTAGATATATAGAATTATATATTCTCGTAGATATTATATCTTTTTTCTGACAAGTATAGAATTTACAGAATTTTGCTCGGACATTTTCCATGATAGTGATTAGTGAAGAATGCATTTAGAGAATTACAAATTGGGTTTTCCGTATGGGTGGTGGGTGGGGTCAAGTCCAATAACTAAACGTGTTATATCTTCCTAAATGTCGCTTAGTATTCACTTTGACCGCCTCTCAAAATATGGGTTACTTAATTCCACTTAATTGTATATTGGTGTATTCTATATGGGAATTATTATTTTTTAATATTGGACGTCTTTAGTTGCCATTATCTCTAAGATTTAAGAAATCTTACTTTTGCTATAATACTGAGATGTATGGAAAACCATGGCCTGTTGCTCAGTGGAAGTTTTATATTGCCTTTTCGTTGTTTCTTGGGGCATCAATCTATGCTGGAATACATTGTAGATGGATCATGATATCATAGCTCTTAAATTTGTTAAATTGGAGTATATGGTTTTTGTTTATTTATTTTTTTTCAAATTGTTTTGGGAGCTCAATAACGAGGTATAATTTTTTCACCATCTTTTTGCAGGGTAATACTTCAGGAGGGCACCGTGCTCGCCATGCTGGAAAGAAGGCTGATGCTATGGTCGAAATTGCATGGGCATTTATTCAAATTGGACTATATGGTTTTTATTTATTTTTTATTTTTTCAAACTGTTTTGGGAGCTCAATAACGAGGTATAATTTTTTCACCATCTTTTGCAGTGTAATGCTTCAGGAGGGCACTGTGCTCACCATGTTGGAAAGAAGGCTGATGCTATGATCGAAATTACATGGGCATTTATTCAAAGAAAGTCTGTTGTTACGGAGCATCCACCATCAGGTAGCCACATTTTCTAATTGATTTAAGTTAACTGGGAAGGAACTAATTTATGTGTATGTTCTTAATCCTGGCACGTGACAAGAGGGCTAAGATGTTAACTGAATAATTTATATAATGTGCTTGGGCTATGGTGATTTTATATCATTGTAGTCTAACTTGAGAGAAGATGCAATTAACTGTTGGAAGCACCTTTCATCTTAATCTTTTTGTGCTTTTTAAAAATTGGAGAATGTTTTGGTGGGGAATAATGTACCACATTGGAAGAGAATCCATCAACTTTTGAGACATATGCCGTGTCAAACCAAGAACACACTTCTCAATAAGCTTGATCTGAGGTAGAATTTAAGATAGGCAAAATTAATATATATGCACACGGGCATAGAAAAAAAACTGTAGGTATCCTTGACACATTTCAGACAAACATTGACTTTTTCTCCCAATTAAAACAAATTTGACCTAAAAGGATTTCTTGCATCTTTCCAATAAGATGTATATATCTTTCCCAAAGTTGAAAAGGTTGCGACTATCCCGACAACTTCCATGGGTCTTGCTGAAATTCGGGAGCTAGGCTTAAACTGAATCATGCATCAAGAGGACATTCTAATAGTACATAATTTTTGACAAAATCTCATTTCTTTACTTCAATGTACTGGTTAATATTTCCATTGGTGATTAAATTTCACAAAATCCTTTGATATTTAAAATATTCAGTTTACAATCTCTAAAATATCCATGCCAACTAATTGCTATTGTCATAACATTTAAAACTTATCTGAGATCAAGAAATGGCATAAATTTAAATAATACGTGATAGATAGAAGCCAATTCTTATAATTGCTATTTTTGGGAAAGTGGACTAATCCAAAATCTTTTGTGAAATTTGTTGCTTCCAATCACTCAGATTCAATTGCTCAAGAACATATGCAACAAGCAGGAAAGGAAATGAGAGATCACACCTATTCAATGGAAGGGAAATTAGTCCCAAGTCAGAAGGTTCAAGATTTAAGAAACATGGTGATTAAGTTTATGGAGGATCGCATAAACCCAATGGAAAATAAGTTCTGAGAAGTTGCCCAATCTACTAAGCGAAGGATAGTTCATCCTAATTAAGAAGAGAAGTTAAAGGAACTAGCAAAAAGAGAAGCCCTGTGGAACTTGTGGATACCTGTAACATTTACTAATTGCATTTTGTCCCTTGCATTCACTTGGAAAGTTGAGAAGCTCTTTCTATGTACTGAGGCAGTTGTACGTGGAAAATATTCTATGTAGACGCCAAATATTTTTGTCTAAATTTTCCAAGTTTGTATGCAGTTTGATAGTGCTACCAGGGTTAAGAAAAATAAGGTGATTATGGACAACGATTATCATAGTTTCGTTTCTTTACGGGCATCTCGGAAGAATTAGTACCAGAATAGCAAAGGTAAGCACTAATTCAAAATATAATTTGGATTCTTTTAATTGGTGCTGATTATTGGTTTAATTAAATTTTAAACATTGTGAATGCAAATGGTGAATGAGGGTTTTTAAATGGCGGGAAGTTAACACAAGATCATAAGTGAAGATTGTATGGAAAAGGAGTTTCATTCGATTAGTTCTTGTTATAGGCATTATTTGGATATTACTGATTCCATCTGTGTTCTTATTTTATATTTGGAAAATTGTGAATGCAGATGGCAGAAAAGGAAAGCAAATTGTTAGACCAATTAAGCGGATCTTATTCTCTCTTAAAGATTTTGACTGCAGCCAAGATGAAGAACATGGGGGCCTCCCTGGCAGCAACATCCTTTCCGGTCGGTGAAAACAAAGATTATAGTGTTGTGAACAATTCGGTGAAGAAGGCGACATTCTTGTCCAACAACGATGACCTTGCCTATTGCTACGGCATATTATGATTACAAATATTGGTCAATCTTTTGTTTTGACGAGCAACATGTTGGCGATGTCCTCCTCTTCATCTACGCCAAGCATAACAATGATATAGATTTTAAAACTCTTCCATGTGATAACTGCTTGGCATGAGAATGTGTTTGTTTTGTAAGCAAGAATTGTGATGTGTTGTTATGTGTTTGGATTAGCCATTTAAATATAATTTGTATCTTCAAAGTACACGGTTTTGTAAATTTGAATGAATATGGTATAAGAGTATTTTATATGGAAAATTGTGTTCAATTGGTTCATACATTACGTTCACAAGCACTTGAAGTTAACCAACGATTGTACATATAAAGAGGAGGTGGTAATATCAATATTTTTGTCCATTTTTCTGATATCGTACAATACTAGATTACAAAAAACCAGCTACTGAGTTGTAGGCACTTAAATAATTTATCGCACAATTGCCAAAAAAAAAAAAAAGTTATCTCTACATGAGTACAGATGAAGACTATATTTAATTTTATAAATTTTATAATAGTATGAATGGATGATAATTGTAGAATTAGATTTCTCAGCATATGAGTTCTATTAATAGGTTTAGACGTCTTGTTGGTTGGTCCAGGTATTTCAGTATCCATAACCAACTATTACACTCTCTAAACGAATAAATATTTTGAATTTTGAATTCATGTATTTCGAATCAAATCAATTAATTTGGGGTCTAGATATGTCAGGTTTTGATCTATGAGTTTACATCTTGGACAATTGAAGTTTTGTCTTTGTTCTTGTCATGTTGAGTTGAGATCGACTTCAGCGTAAATAGATTGTACAAATTTCCAAACTTTTGAAGGCGCGATTTGATTTCAAATTAAGGTATCCACGTGTTCAATCCAAGTAACACACATCAACTCGGACTCCTTTCTTTGCTTGGCTTTCACTCTCATTTCTTAAATTATTTTTCGAAAACCGGACATGAACTTACGAATATGGTAAGTTTACATTCTTGAATGTTCAATTCCAATTACAATACCCAATCCTATCTGCTAACTTCTAACGTCAAATGGATTGAAAATTCAAAGTAGCAACAAAACCCATATGGAAAATACGTTAGTAAGTATTGAATTGTTCACCAAGTGGTCTTCTTGGTGGTCTTCAAAAATTCAAATAACAGATGAGACAAATAATGTATAGATCTGTAAATTTTTTAAACCACAATTGAATAATACATGTTGGGTCATTTGCTAAATGAACTTTCTTTTTAGCCTTACGGTTTCAATAGTTACACATGGGTCACCTTCTTCATTGCACAATAAACCCAACATTTTTTAATACTGTTGTGTACTACTACTTTAGACACCATGCCTGTACTTATTACCAGCAGAAAAAACTATGAGCAATCGGCATATTCACATCAAATACAGCAAATTACCATATTATTTGACAATGTACAGTTCAATAGAGGCACATGACATGTCTTCTCTTAACCTAATTGCACTCTTGTGTATTGGTTATCTCAATTAACTCAAAGTTCTTACTTTATAAGGTGCTCATACCCTTCCAACGTTAATTGTACCACATATCTTATATTTCCATTTAATTTATAGCCAAAGATACAACATATCAAACCGAAATCACGTTCTCTCACGTCTTGTCGTAACTACCCCAGAAATTTTTCACAAGTATTGCACACACATATATAAATATACACGTTCTCAGATTGACCTATCAATTAAGCAGTTGTTTTCCTCTCGTGCTTAAGCTCATATATCGTTTGTTCTTTGTACACATTCTACTATTAGTTACACAAATCATACAAATTGTTAAGTAAATAAATAGTAACCATTTTTCATGAATACATTAATAATTTTTTCATATCTTGCACCCCATTTTTTTTTTCAATATAGATATTCATTTTGTATTATCATTGTCAAATTTAGCACTCTACCACGTGCAACGCACGTGCGTTCACTAGTTGTAATTAAAATATCGAACAGCAAACAAAACCTTTGTTGGAAATATAATTACCCTTTATCTAATACCCTGGATTAAACATGAACTCTGAGTGTAACAACTGTTAAATTTTCAAGCTTATAAACTTTCATGCTCGATAAATGGCAGAGTTGGTTAACAAGCAGTAACATGAATCAAGTGTGAATGGAGTTAGGAGAGAAGCACAAAACATCATTTTATTTTCCTCCTCCCTCTCCCTATATAAATCTCACTCATTAGTATGCATGGCTATCCAGAAGCAAGCATAATCACTTAAACAAAAATAAGTCAAATTTTCACTTATAAACATGAAGCTTTCAACTTTGGTTTTCGTGATGGTATTCATGGCTGCAGGTGTTTTGGTGCAGGAAAGCAATGGACATCCTTGTGGCAGCACATTTTTCTCAGCCTTAGTTCAGCTGATACCATGCAGGGCAGCAGTTGCTCCATTTAGCCCAATCCCACCAAGTGATGCTTGCTGTGCAGCCATCAGAACTCTGGGCCAGCCTTGTCTTTGTGTTCTTGTCAATGGCCCTCCAATTACTGGTGTTGATAGAAGCATGGCCATGCAGCTTCCTGATAAGTGCACCGCCAACTTTGAACCATGTAAACTCTCATGGAAATTTATGTTTTTATTTCTCTTTTATGCCTTTTTTTGGGGGGTGATATTTCCTTAACAAGCAATAAAAAATTGGTTTGCAATTCCAGAGACCAAAGTGGTTATGGGGATCGATTCTTTGAGATCCTTTCTTTCAAAGGGTGGATTCAGATGGGGACTAAAATTTTTTTTAGACCGAGCTAGTATATGAGAAAAATAAAATTTCTCCATATAAAAAAAAAAAAATTTCAAAATATTTTTTGGGTGGCGGGTGGGTGGGGACTTCCGAAAAGGGAGTCTTATATCTCCCCCCGTTTCTTTTTTAAAACGGAAGGATTCTCAATTCAAAATAACCTAATTTGAACTTCATGATTTTTGTCTCCGAATGTGTTTAAAACTAATAGTAAATAAATTTACATGTTTCCTCTTTATATGCTGCTAGAGCATACAAAGGTCTTATGTATGAAAATCGAGCATAAATTTAAAATTCATGTAAGAGAGTGTGTTGAAAATTACACTTGCATAAATAGACACGTTCTTAACTATTTAACGTAGAATTAAGTTATTTAGACAAAATAATTCAACAATATACATTAAAGGCTGATTAAAATGTTTGTCTTGTGCAGGTGAAATTGCGAAATGACTAACAAGTTAGAGGCAAGGGGAAATTTATGAATAGATATGCGTGAATGGAGGAGTCTAGATTTATTCTATATATAGCTACTAATCATAATAATGTAATAAGTAATCAAGTATCAAGTGTGTACCAAATCCTAGAAGAATTTCTGTTGGATTCTTCTACTTTATAGTCTTATTATTATTATTATTATTATTTTTCTTGAAGCTTAACTAATTAATTTCCTGTTAACAAACTTATCTTTAATTAAAAGAAATATATTTCCCTTGATGCTTTAATACAAGTACAATTGGTTGCAAGTTTCATTTTTTCTGAATTAACATAATTCATGGACTTTGACGTGGATCTCTATCAATTTATAAGAGCATCTCAAATGTTATATACTATCTAAAAAAATCTATGTGGTTAAGAAGAAAGATGAAGAGAGAGAGAAAGAGTGAAATGAGAAAATAGAATGAAAAAATAGATAAGAGAGATAGACACAAAATAATAAAAAAATTGGTGACAAGTTATCTAAAAATGGACAACCTCTACAATAAATATTGTCACATGAGTTTTGTCAATTCGACTTCATCGTCATATCAACTGAATTGTAAGAATTAATGTCTAAGGTCCAATTAATTGAGTCGGATTTAATTATTTATTGGACCAAATTAATTAAGGGTGAATTCAAGGCCGGTCACTGTTTTGGCACTTATGGACTTTAAAGTCATATGGTCAAAACTTAATTCAATTAAAGTCACATTTTAGAGCTAAAAGACCAACATACCCTTAATTGTAAAAAAACGCTAATTGTGATACTGTTTTATCGTGATACTGTTTTGTTGTGATATTGTTTTGTCTATGGTACTGTTTTATATAGATAATGTGCTATGATACACTTACACCATACTTTTATCTTTGATATTGATTTATTATGATAATGTTTCAACCTATGATTGCAAAATGCTTGATACTCTTTCAATCTATGATATTGTTTCTATTTGTCGAATTTTTTCCTTGTTTCTAATGATACTAAAATATTATGACAAAGTTTCAACCTATGATACTGTTTTAATCTCTTAGTTTTATCTTTGATACTGTTTAATTATGACAAAGTTGTCTAAGAATATAATACAAAATGCTTGATACTCTTTCGATCTATGATACTGTTTCTATTTGTCGAATTTTTTCATTGTTTCTAATGATAGTGAAATATTGTGACAAAGTTTCACTCTATGGTACTGTTTCAATCTCTTAGTTTTATCTTTGATACTGTTTAATTATGACAAGGTTTCAATCTCTTAATTTTGTCTATGATACTGTTTTAATCCATGATACTTTTTTATTTAGGTAATGTGCATTAGTATACTTTGATACTGTTTAATCCATGATACTATTTTTATTTAGATAATGTATATTGGTGAACTTATACTATATTTTTATTTTTGATACTGTTTTATTAAGATAATGTTTCAACATATGATACTATTTTATTAAGATATTTTCATGTATGATACTAATATATCAAACTTTATATCTAGCTAGATTCATGAAATTTTTATTAGGTCTTTGTAAATTATTGTGCTTCAATGTGCTGTAAGTGACATTTATAATTTTTGCATTTTGTTTTATTTCAATTCATTTCTGAGTATGTTTGGTTAAGCTTAAAAGTAGCTTATTTTTGTGTATTTGATCTGATTTAACCATCAGGACTGTGTTAATTTTCTCGTTGTCCTCTTAACTGATTGATTAATCCATACCCAAAATCACGTGTATAATATTTCATTGAATGCCCATTTTGTTTTATGTTCTATTAGAGCTTAATAACCAATGAACAACAATTGTATAATATAATTGGTTGAAATGAGATTAACGTTGATTCATATCTCTTAACCAATTGGGTTATATTAATGAAGGAATTACATTTCTACGATAACCGTACATATATTGGTTCTGTCATACCACATAACATTTTCCTTCACATGGATTGCCTTGACACATTGCTAGATTAGATGTCAATCTGGGACGGCAGCGTGAATTGATCGATCTAGGTGAATCGATGAGAATATCACTAAGTTTGTCATCGTGAATGGGATCCTAATGGGTCACATACATAAAGCGAAAATTGAGTATCTAGAGTTGGACATTGTCCAAGTGGGAGATTGTAAGAATTAATGTCCAAGGTCCAATTAGTTGGGTTGGACTTAATTAATTATTGGACTAAATTAATTAATTAGATTAATTAATTAAGCTCATTGGTTGATGGGTTCTAGTTTGACAAGAATTAGGGCTAGAGTTAGCTCTACCTATAAATACAAAGGCCACGACAGATTAAATCACAAGTTGGTTTTCATTACTTGCTAGCACAAGAAAAAGACAGCCAAATACAATTACTCCCAAAAGGTTCCACTTTCATCTGTTCTTGATCGTGGAAGTCCAGATCTGTTCTTGCTGTGTGGATTATCATTTGAGGCTGGACAATTGGACAGCTGTGGTATTGAAGATCGCACATCCAACTAATCAAAATCCAGATTTCACGATATTCATCAAATGTAAACTTCTATCACAAATTTTCTCTAAGTACAAAGTTGATCTGACTTAAAGGAATTGAACATTTAATTTCCGCTGTGCATGTATACTTCAATACCTTACATGAACATTCAAAATAAAATACAACATTGGAGATGTTCTAAGTACATAAAATTTTGGATGGGAAGATCGGGCTAGACCTTCAATATATACACAAGAAATATAAAACACTTTAAGATGCTATATCTCAAAAATATGTTTAACATATTAACATGAGTAGCTTAATTACCTTATAAATTTAAGGTAAGCTCATGTCTTACCAGTGTAGGACTTTTCGTCTCACATCCCCAACAATTTCTTTTTCAAACGAAGTTTCACAGCATCACGGCTCCACTCAAGCAATAATTTCTTCAGCCCACTATTTAATTGTTCACCAAAATAATATTTAAAATGTGTTTGATTAAAATTAGATATTTTAGTAAAGTGATTGAAAAATTGTGGGACCATAAAATCGTGGTTAAAATTAATTGTTGACTTTGACTTTAACTTTTAACAAAATCAAAATTGAAAACAAGCGAAACTCTTGAGAGTCTCTGATTTTGTCCGTTGGTCATTAATTAACAAAAAATTATACTCATGATCAAAATTTGACCAATTTAAAATTTTAATTTATTTTCATATCAATTACTAGAGGTGGCAAAATGGGTCGACCGGATAGCATAGCTGGTCTAGGCTAAATTTGGTCCGATAAAAGTTGATTCGATAAAAATTAGGTCGATTTAGTCCCACAACAACAGCCAATCGGTGGCTCGATAATTTTTTTGCCCAAGTCCCTACCCCACTTCAAACACCCCACCCATCCCTCCCCGTGAAATGTGGCGGCCGGGGGTGGGGTGTTTGAAGTGTGGGTAGGAACAGGCAAAAATTATCGTGCCACCGATTGGATGTTAAATTGGACTAAATTCGACCTAATTTTTAATGAATCAACTTTTTATGGACCGACCCCGCCTAGAGACCGTGCTATCTGGTCGACCATTTTGCCACCTCTAGTAATTGATATGAAAAATAAATTAAAATTTTAAATTGGTCAAATTTTGATCATGTATAGTTTTTTGTTAATTAATGCACTACCGTTGGACAAAATCTGCAGACTCTAAGGCTGTTTGTTTTCAATTTTGATTTTGTTAAAAGCTAAAGTCAAAGTCAACAATTAATTTTAACCACACATTTTATGGTCCCACAATTTTTCAATCACTTTTACTAAAAATCTAATTTTAATCAAACACATTTTAAATATCATTTTGGTGAACAAAATTAAAAGTTTTGGGACTTGATATTTTTTATTATTTTGGTGTAAATCAGAAAAATAAAAAGATTTAGGACTTATTTGTATTTTTAAAAAGGTTTGTGAGTTATTTTTAATTTTGTTAAGTTAGGGTAAAATTGTCAAAAGTTTTTAGGGTCATATGTGTTAGGATTAGAAGGTTATGGGACTTTCAACACTTTCTAAAATATTCAGGGACTTTTCTTAAAATTTTCTGTTTACAAAAGTCGAGGACCATTTGTGCAAATAAGCTTTTTATAAATAAAAAAACTTCCACCGTCAAATTTCACGATGGATTTGGATGAAATTGTTGAAAAGGACCATTCACGCTAAAAACATTTGAAATAGGGGTTAAACCGCTAAAAATGAAAAGACGGGTCCTCAACCCGCGATAGTGCAAAAGTCGAGGACCATTGTGCAAATAAAGTTTCATATTAAAAGTGTGGATGGCTGGTTACTGTTCAAAATGGTCAACCAATACGACATCGTTTTGGCCCATTTTGAGCGGTAACTAATCTTTCACACACGCCGAACAAATTGGACCAAAATTGCAATTGAAACCCAACAATGGTCTTCTTGCTCACCACCACCGACCGCATCAACCCCCACCACCGACCGCGTCACCACCACCACCGCTACTTAAGCCAAACATCATTTCTGTCACCTAAGATCGCCTTGTCACCATTTGTCCAAATGATCTACTCTGTATTTTCTTTCCTTCTTCAATCGGTATCAATAAAATTTCCTTCAACAAATTGAAAATTATTTTCTCGTTAATGGATCCAAGAATTCTCTCGAAGATTCGTCTTAGATCTTGGTCCGAGAAATACGTTGGGTCTCAAATTATTGGATGCGAAATTAGGTGAAATAGGAATTGATTGCTTTAGCAAAAATTAAAGCAATCATTGGCGGTGGAAATTAGAAATTTCATACCAAGGATGCACTAGATTGCTTAAGAAATCAATTTCAATTTGTTAATTCTTAATTTCTGAACTTTCCATCGCCATTTATTTCTTAAGCAAACTGCTCAATATTGGGTCTGAAATTCCTAATTTTCACAGCTATTGATTACTTTAATTTTGCTCTCAAATTAGGAAATGCAATAGCAACTAAAAAAGAGGAATTTCTATTAGATAATCCACATGATAGAAGATATGTAAGAGGGGAAATCACAAGCATGAGATATAGTCGTAGTACTAATGCAATTTATGTCAATAAAGAGGTGTACAAGTTGAAGAAGTGATATAGGGATTTTATGTGATTGAAAGATCCCAATTAAGTTAAAAGGGATTATGCCATTAAAGAATAAAATGTTTAGGAGACATAACAGTAATGGAGATGATAAGTTGGATGTATGGCCACAGTAGACAGGATAAAGTATCAAATTTTGATATACTTAGTTGAGGATAAATTAAGAGTTAACGATTTAGATGACGGAAGTGTGTCTTACAGGGATCTCAAGACAATGTGGTGATAGAAATCTTATTTCACCTATATAATATTTGTGCTTGTGATTGCAAGTTCATTTTATTTTTGACTCTTTTTCCTGCATTTCTTTAATATTAAGATGTGCACTTGATATTATTGTTGTGACTCTTAATCCTGTTTTTTATGTGAAAACAGGTGGAAGGACTTCTAATTGAGTTGAACCAATCTAGCTGTTACGATTTAATTGCACAATTTTCTATTTTTATCTTGATTCATCTTGCAGCCATGTCTAAACAAAGGTATTAAACACATTCTCTATTTAACTGTGACAGAGAAATATGAAATACCAATCAATTACTTTTCGCAGTTTCTCTCTTTGTTTGCCATGCTCTATGAACGCATAGTTCTCTAAATATCATGCATTCACATACAAAAACACGTGCTAGATGTCATTAGAAATCAATTTCTTATCGTGTGCTGAATAACTGATATTGTTTTTTTTTTCTTATTTCGTTTCAACTTCATTCCTTTCATTGTTTAAATTTTATATCCTATCTCAATTATATGTGCAATGACTAATAATTTGTTTTATACTTGACTTTATTGTTAGTATATAAATATTGATTTGTGGAACAGTGATTCGATAGTTTTGTGGAACATTGATTGATTCGTGCCTTTTATTTTATTTACCCCAAGTTCTTATAAATTGTGAAATTTCTCAACAATTGATCGCCTATGATTATTCACAACATTTTTGCTTCTTCAACTACTCAATAAATTAATTTACATTTCAATTTTTTATATTAAACTTACCTTTTATTACTACTCCAATTACTACACATCTTTTTACCGTGACAATATTAAAATCATGTGAATTTGTTAGAAAATGAAGTTTTTCTTCATTTGTAGTCAAAGGTCCAATTACGTGAATCCAATTCCTATAACTACATAACTCACATAGCCTCAAAAAGCTTAGTTCAATGAATCCGAAAAACTATAAATCCTAATTTCATGACTCCTCGTTCTAATAACGAAATCTTTTGTTTAGCCTAGCTAAAGAGACAAGGGGAGACTGAAATCAGATACCACCAAGATTTTTCCAACCTATTGTTGGCTTATGCAACCATGATATTCGATCAACATTCTTGATAAAGAGGTGGTTGTTAAGCACAAATTGATCGGCCAAGTACGGTTGGCTTAATCATTATTTTCTTGCTTTAATTTTTTTTTCCTATTTTCTGTTTTTGTTTTTGTTTCTGTAAATTTTTCTTGAATCGCCAGTGATTGGCTAATCGGTTGTTCTATGCAAATGCTGATATAATGCATTGAACAGTTTGCTCAAATATTGAAAAATATTATAGTGGACGACTAAATTTTAAGTTTCACGATTGTTCTGAATTTTAGAAGGGAGTGTCAATAGCTGTCTATTTGCTCTTGATGTAGCATTTTCTTGTGTTTTATACAGGGGAACAATTTGTAAGCATCATATGTTGTCAAGTTAATTAGAATTTATTTGTCTACATATTTTTGCTGGATGACAGAACATATGAAATCCAGTAATCATTTCATTGGACACTATCATACAAGTTTTTACTCAATCACGCTGGAGAGAAATAATGTTACTTGTTTGAGTTTTGCGACTTTTTCCCTAGACAGCCTCGTCTTCTAAATAACTATGGTGAATTTGTGTGGTTTGTTTGTAAAAACTTCCTTTTCAATTGGAAAAAATCTTCATTGATGAGCAGAAAATTTAATCTCATTTTTAAGTGGGTGTTTACAAAGTTAAATGCATGCTTTATTATTTTTCTTTTGCAAATTTTGCCAACTATTGCTTCACTTACTAAAAAAAAACTCAGATTTTGAAAATGGATCTTAGGATAATGACACAAAACTATCAGTGTTTTTGTGTTCGACAGCACATGTTTGGATTGTCTAAAAAATTGGCTTCTTTGAGCCAAATACTATGCCAAGGCATGATTGTTGAAAGTATGCTTGGTGCCCAATCTAATTGTTCTACTTGGAAAATAGAAATTGCTTGTAGTTTGTTCTTATAACTAATGCACAAGTCAATTGATGCTGGATATAAAATGGTGACTCTTCTAATTGCGTAAGAATTTTTCGATACGATTTAGAGGTTGAGTATGAAAGAACCAAAATTTACTCCCTTGCATTCACTTGGAAAGTTGAGAAGCTCTTTCTATGTACAAAGACAGTTGTACGTGGGGAATATTCTATGTAGACGCCAAATATTTTTGTCTAAAGTTTCCAAGTTTATATGCAGTTTGATAGTGCTGCTAGGGTTAAGAAAAATAAGGTGATTATGGACAACGATTATCACAGTTTCGTTTCTTTTCGGGCTTCTCGGAAGAATCAGTACCAGAATAGCATAGGTAAGCACTAATTCAAAATTTAATTTGGATTCTTTTAATGGTGCTGATTATTGGCTTAATTAAATTTTAAAAATTGTGAATACAGATGGTGCAAACACTTCTTAAAATATTTTAGTCTCGTGTTTCTCAAAATGATATTCATATATTGAATGAAACAGGTGAAAAGAAAGAAAACGTGGCATCAAAACTGTAAGATGGAACCAACAATCAGGTATGATCAAAACACAATTTTGACTACTGAATTTAGATCTTTAATAATTGAAGTTGGATCATTAAATTTTTCTAATTTCATGTCTTGCTGTGAGTGGTATATGGAGACTTTATGTGCTCTACAATACCTTTCCCAGAAGACAGGATTATAGGTACTCTCCAACTGATACCCATGATTATTGGTATACTCCAACTGATACCTCTTCTCAAGAATCGTTTTCAAACTACAAATATATTTAATATTTAATAGGCATGAGCATGTCATGAGATTGCTAATTTTCAAAAATTGTCATTGATAAACTAAGTTGTTACTTATAACGAATGTCAATTTTTTGGCTGCTTCAAAATACTAAGAATTAATGATACCATATGTAGAAAGCATTTATGGTGGAGGTGAGACAAGAAGGAAAAGTTGAGCAGTTTGGAAGATAGAAGTTTCAATGGCTAATGCGTTAAGTGGCTTTCCAGAAATTTATGTATAATGTAGTCACATTCTAAAGATTTCAATTGATATTTCCATATATGAGCACAACCTCCCCAGAAATTTATGTATAATGTAATCACATAACCGATATCTTTGAAATAGATTTCAATTGATATTTCCATATATGAGCACAACATTTGAAGACTTCGAGACTTACATCACTATAATTAGTTCATATATGTTTAGAATCAATTTTGTCGGGATTTAGATTTTTATTATATTTATCACGTAATTTTTTTCATATTATGTTTTGCATCTATTTCACAGTTATTAAATATCTAACTATATATATACATCACGTGCGAAGCACGTGCACACACTAGTAATTGATAAATGTATTGAATAACTATGACCTACTATTTAACTAGTATATACCGCTTTTCTGCGGTAGAATTCGACCGTAGGTTACGATATAAATTCAATGGCAACTCAAATATGTAGCAAATGAAGAAGAATGTAGATTTGATAATTTGATTTGAAGAGATGGGATTTGAAGAACAGGTGAGATATAAGAGAGAAAAATCAATTTTGACAATGAAGACAGATGTATATGGATTTTTATCGTGAGTGAAGAGGTGAAATTCCACGTGATCGTGATTAAGATATAAACATACACATGTCAATTAAACACTTTAATAGCATTCATTCTTTTAGTTATTTTACAACTACAACACTGACTCTAAAAGAGTAGGAATCTTGTATTGGCTTTTATGTTGGTTTTATCAATTCATTCAACAATAAGAACTCGTGGGAGGATTTGTCAAATGATGCAATAAATAAGTTGGCACCAATCATTGTCTTAATTAGGAGCACAAGTGGTAACAATAAAAAAAAAAAAAAAAAAGGTTGCCAAGAAGAAAATAAGTATCTTCGACGACCAAATCATGTTTCTCTTCTTCAAACCATATAGAGCTATCCTTGATATGCCATTGAGGAGCATATGTTAAATGAACAGTTGACGTGAGTGAGAAAGCTCAACAATTGGATCAAACTAAAATTACGATTAAAAAAAAAAAAAAAGATTAAGCAGCTAACGTGTATTTGTTTTTACAAAAAGGTAAATTGTGAAACTATAAATCAGCTCGACTTTTTCAAAGATTAGGATATTAAGAGTTGCTTTCATATGTGTATATATTTCTATATTTTTGACTCATACATGTGTGATTTAGTCATATAATTAAAAAAAGTTGTCGAGAAGAAAATAAGTATCTTCGACGACCAATTCACATTTCTTTTCTTCAAGTCGTCTAGAGCTATCCTCGATATGGCACTGAGGAGCATGTGTTAAATCAACAGTTGACGTAAGTGGGAAAGCTCAACAATTGGATCAAACTAAAATTACGATAAATCAAATAGAAAAAAATAATAATTCATGTATGCAACCTAAATTTATTTAAAACAAGATTAAGTAGCTAACGTGTATTTGTTTTTACAAAAAGGTAAATTGTGAAACTATAAATCTGCCGCTCGACTTGTTCAAAGATTAGGATATTAAGAGTTGCTTTCATATATAAAAATATATATATTTCTATATTCTTGACTCATACATGTATGATTTAGTCATATAATTAAAAGCATTGACTAAGTATTAATGGAAAATTAATACACTCCATGGTGGTTTTAACTAAAACATGTGGATTTTATTGATGGAAAGGAACATATAAGAAAATAATTGAATATATCGAATAATAAAAGAAAAATAATTATTTATATTCATCACTCTACAATAAATAACTATTTATATTCTTATTTTATTTAGAAAAGTTTTTAAATAATAGGATTTGGGAAGATTTAACTTTCCTACCTAAAATAGTTAGAGCATCTCCAATGCAAGCCATGGATTGTAGCTGATGTGGCAATTAAATAGAAGGACTTCTAGATGAATGTGGAATGAATAGACGGTGAAGGTCAAAAATTTTCTCCAATGGTTCCTTCTACAATTCAATAATGGTGATTAAGTGGCATTTATTTTAAGTCCAAAATTATTTATTTGTGAATTAAATTAAGTCCAAAATTAAAATAATGGTGACTCATCATTCTCATATAACTTCTACATGTAGAAATCTTACCTCACATCTTCTATTTTATTTTGCGTCACATCACCTAATGTAGTCTTCCACATAGTGCGTTGGAGATGTGAATTTAATACACATTATCTATTTGATGATGTGGCATGTATTTTTTTCCAATCCATGGTTTGCATTGGAGATGCTCTTACATGAATTACAAGAAATTAGGCACTAAAAATAAAAGGTCAAATTTAACCAAATCACTCAATTTTGGACTTGGAGCATTAAGTTAGATTTGAACCCTTTTTTTCAAAATTTCTTTTTTTTAAATATTATTTATTCAATTTCACTTCATTTTCACAAGCCAGGAGCAGTTTATGAGGCTATTTTATATGTTATATCCTTCCAAGAAACGACCAAATCAAATAGTTGTATTAAAATAAATCAATTAAGTTATTATCAACTTGGAAGAATTCGCTATGCCTGCATAATAAAAAAAATCATGAAATTTTTTTAAAGATGTTATTAGTTGCTTGTTTGACATTTTTTTTTTTTTAAGATTATAAGTAATGGATTTTATGGAATGTGTAGATAAAAAATAGATAAAAATTGTAAATCTTACGATATATGTAAATAAAAATAATATTTGACTATCTTATAAGTACTCTCAAACGTTAAGTTTGTTGATGCACAACAAATTTCCTAATTTTATTAAAATTTTATAATAAATTTTAGAAACGTTAACGAAACTTCTAGAAAGCCTGTGACTAAAATATTTGACAATTTTATTAAGAAATGCACTCAATTATGAAGTTTATAGTTTAATATTACTATCTTCTTAGAATTAAATGTTTGATTTATATAAATAAATTATAATATTTTATACAACGTTACTTGTCCTAACTATTTCAGATTATCATTTTCACTTATCAAATCGTGCGGTGCCACTCTTTACATTTTCCTCTCCCCTTATATATTTATTAAATAAAATGGATTATCCAAGTTGAGGACAAGAAGTCAGGGTTTCTTTCTTATATTATAAACTAATTAAAAAAGAAGTTGACAAATCAAAAATTTGAATTAATTACCAAGTCTTTTTTTAATTAGCTCTAGTTTATAATTAATAATGCCTTCATATCATTTTCAGTTAGTTTTAACTTCAAATCACACAGCTGGGTCTTATTTAGAATAAGTCATTGCAAGAAAAAAAATACACAAATAATACACTAAGAAAATATTAATTAAGCCAGCTATAATTTAATTTTGTATTTACAAATACAAATTTACTGCTAAAAAACTACTAAAAGTACCAATTAATAATTGACTGCTTCTTACCTTACCTAAGCAATTACCTGCCCGTATGATCAACTCTAATTTAGAAAGAAATTATGTATGCAGACCAATTCCAAATGGGTTACAAGAAATGTGTATATATATGTGGAAAAATAAGCCCTTTTCCATAACAAACAAAATTTAGTTGATAGAAGAATAAAGTAGAGATTTTTCTGATTCTTTCTTAATTAGAAGTAATGGCGAGTTACTGGGAACCCCGACTGTGGGTTCTGCTAGCTCTTTTCGCCATGATGGTGGCGAGTATAAATGCCGACAATGAGTATAAGTCGCCATCTCCACCACTTTACGCTCCGCCACCTCTTTATGTCTACAAATCACCGCCGCCACCTCCTTATAAGTATGAGTCGCCACCACCTCCGCCTTATAAGTATGAGTCGCCACCCCCACCACCTTATAAGTATGAGTCACCTCCACCACCTCCATATGTCTACAAATCTCCACCACCACCGCCTTACAAGTATGAGTCACCCCCACCACCACCATACAAGTATGAATCACCCCCACCACCTCCATATGTGTACAAGTCACCACCACCCCACCTTACAAATATGAATCTCCGCCACCCCTCCTTACAAATATGAGTCACCTCCGCCACCTCCATACGTCTACAAATCTCCACCACCGCCGCCATACAAGTACGAATCACCTCCACCTCCACCATACAAGTATGAGTCACCCCCACCACCTCCATATATTTACAAATCCCCTCCGCCACCTCCTTATGTCTACAAGTCACCACCACCTCCACCTTACAAGTATGAATCCCCACCACCTCCCCCATACAAGTATGAGTCACCACCACCACCTCCATATGTCTACAAATCTCCGCCACCTCCTCCTTATGTCTACAAGTCTCCTCCACCTCCGCCATACAAGTATGAGTCACCACCACCCCCTCCTTACAAGTACGAATCACCTCCTCCACCTCCATATGTCTACAAATCTCCACCACCTCCACCTTACAAGTATGAATCACCACCCCCACCTCCATATGTCTACAAATCTCCACCACCGCCTCCTTATGTCTACAAGTCGCCACCACCTCCACCATACAAGTACGAGTCACCACCACCCCCTCCTTACAAGTATGAATCACCTCCTCCACCTCCATATGTCTACAAATCACCACCCCCACCTCCATATGTCTACAAGTCGCCACCACCTCCACCATACAAGTACGAGTCACCGCCACCCCCTCCTTACAAGTATGAATCACCTCCTCCACCTCCATATGTCTACAAATCTCCACCACCTCCGCCTTACAAGTATGAATCACCACCCCCACCTCCATATATCTACAAATCTCCACCACCACCTCCTTATGTCTACAAGTCGCCACCACCTCCACCATACAAGTATGAGTCACCACCACCCCCTCCTTATAAGTACGAATCACCTCCTCCACCTCCATATGTCTACAAATCTCCTCCACCTCCACCTTACAAGTACGAGTCACCACCGCCACCACCATACAAGTATGAATCACCTCCTCCACCTCCATATGTCTACAAGTCCCCACCACCACCTCCTTACGTCTATAAATCACCCCCACCCCACCTTACAAGTACGAATCACCACCACCACCTCCTTATATCTACAAATCACCCCCACCCCCACCTTACAAATATGTTTCACCACCACCACCTGTTTATTATTAGTATTTCCAAACATATTTCAATACCAACTTTCTCATTTTAAATAGTCATCTTTCCGCTATAAGCCTTTCTTCTGTTTTCTTCTACACGCTAATAAAGTTTTATTTCTTTTTTATTTTATTTTATTTATCCGATCCCCTGTCGTAAAGTTCTACAGTACCTTCCAGAAAGGAACTACCTGGGTAGAAAAAAAAAGGGACACATAAGCCCTCTATCTTTGAGACGTGGATCAGCTAAATAAAAATACTTTTGCAGCATATATCTGGGCCAGATGTCATATCCTTGGAGATGGTATTACAGATGTTGCAGCATGTTTGTGAACTTTCATGTTATTGTACCTCAAGCATACAATTAATAAAATTGGTTTATTAAATCTTGATGTATGTTTCATTCTAACTTTGTTTTGTATGGATGTTTCTTTAATCTTTATTTGGATGAATGCATCAACTTCACATGCAACGACAAATGATAACTTATTCCATAATATTTTGCTGACACTTAAGATGGAAAAACCTACAAAAAGAATACAAATTGTAAAACCACGAAATGGGGTTTAAATGGATCTCTACTTTATAGAACCAAGAAACTGGGATACTTGAGAAACAAATTCAATATGTTGAGGACTTCTGTTGCAATTTCTTCATTAAATAATGACATCAAAGTCAGTTTTATTTGTCGTTATTTTTCTTTTGTAGACTGCGAGTTTCTTTTAATTTTATAATTTAACAAATTAAAGGCGAATTAACAAAGGCTTGATTTAGAAAAATTGTACATTTTTTATCCCCTCTAGTTATGTCTGACTCGTGCTCCTGGGCCGGGCTTTTAACGGCTCTGCTGGCCCTGTCATTTTTTACACCACTATATGAGATATATGCAATTAATTCTGAGATAAAGTTTGATTAGTCTTTACTTGCTTAGTGGTTTGGTCAAAATAAAAATAAAAAAAAAAACTGTAAATTAGTAAAGTAATTCATTGGTAATTTTATCTCAAACAAAAAAGTAATTAAGCGTAGTAGAATAAAATAAAACATAGATTTTCATACAATAAAGTTGCTCCCAAGTTGTCACGTAAAATTATAATTTATAAAAAGAAAAGACCCTACGTGCTTAAGGTAAAGAAGAAGTCATTTGGTGGCAATATTAAATTCCAATGAGTTCGAGATGGCAAATACTTAAACCAAGTCAATTTCATTCAATGAGTAGATAATCAAGACATCTTCGCATTTATAGAGCTAGTTCATTAGACAACTCATTAGTGGTTTAAAGATATTTAGAGCATCAAGCATGTGAGTCCACGAGACAACAATTTAGTCAGGGGCGGATACTGGGGGCAGTTCAAAATTTATCAGAAAATATCCAATGTTATTAATTCCTCAGAGTTAGAAATCACAGAATTCTCAATATTCTTTATACAATATAAATATCATTCAACAGTATCAAAAACCCAAAAACACATCCCAGAATTATACCTATGTTCTGTTCTGCAACATGACCAAATATCATACAAATTTCAGCCTACAGTTTTGAAGGACTCATGAATGTGCCTCAAAGTATCTTGATCCCTATTCCACTCTGGTGTTGGAGCATTGACAAAATGGGCATACAGCTTATTATTGGCACATGTAACTGATACCAAGCTATGTGCACCAACCCCATCAATCTCATAAACATAGTAAACCTGCCCTTTTTCATCCTTCATTTCTTCTGATTTAACATTTTCTGCACTTGCGATAAGATCTTGCAAATCAACATCTGATAATGCCAAGTTGTTTAGCACAGAATCTTTAGGTGCAAGTTGCCTAAAACCTTCAAGAAAAGTTAGATATTCCTTTTCTGCCTTCTTTTTTGGATTGTAAAATTCACTATCAGTGCCATTAGTTCCTTTCTGAATCTTTGATACTAATCGTTCTTTCCATCCGTCTGGCACGTCGTAGATGTACTCCGCGGAGGCTTTCTTGTCGGAGTTGCCACCAAATCCACCGTAGTTGGCTGCGCTAGCCGCAGTTCCATAGTAAATGTGGTAAGGACTGGAGGAGTCTGCTAGGGAAGGTGGTGTGGTGGTTAGTATTGTTGTGGCCAAGGCAGTGGCGGCTAAAGTGGTGGTTAATTTAGTTAAGTGTGGTTTTGTGGGGAGGATATTGAGATGGGGTTTGGATGGTGACGGCGGAACTGGTGGTGTGGTGGAGGAGGAGGAAGAGAGGAGGGCTGAAGGAGAGAAAACTGTAGCCATTGAATTTTGCTTCTGTAATCTGGATAGATTGATGTGGTTTCATCCCTTATCCTAAATAGTAGGGAGAGGATATTGTGTTTACAAGTGTTTCATTGAGGTTCACCAATCATATCAAGCCATGGTGCCATGTCATGTTCCAAATTTTAGCATTATGATTACACACATTTTTTTTGTGCTGGTCTAAAGTTAAATTATAATAGTTTAAGCTAGATGTACAAATTACTATTTACTTATTATTTATATATTCTATAAAACTCACAATTTATAAATATTTAAAAAATAATTTCTACATCACAAAGGATGAGCTTCACGAAGATGGGTTAGTTATTTCAATTCTTTTGAATTTTCCTACTTCATCTAGTTTGTATAAGCTAATATACCGCTTATGCGTTGTGGGAGATCCAACCACAAGATTACAATTCAAATTCAACAGATAAATTTTACAAAAGAAAAAAGAAGATAGAATTGAAGAGAGGAGATTTGAAAAGATGAATTGTTAATATTTGATTTTGATAAAAATTTATATATATATATATATTTTGTATTCGTAGGAGTAAAAAACTCCTACTGTCATTGATTAGACTACAATCTGCAATATTTTGTAAGACTTTGAAAAAAATATTTTCGGCTTATGTATTGCCAATTTAACTTGTCTTCATTTATTCGTTGTCAAAGAGACGGATGACTGGCATTCACTAATCTTTGGTCAAGGGATAAATTTTATTAACTGTCACTGAAGTTTGTTCATTAAAATATTTTATTTTATTTTATTAATTATTGAATTTATTCATAATTTCATAAATGATCACTCAAATTATACATTAGATTTTAAAAAATTGTAGTTGTCATCTTTAACATTTACTCACTTTAGCACAATTGTCCAGAACCTTTATTTCTTGATAATTTTATGTCTAAAATTTAATTTGTTAGTGTCTTCAATCCTTACTAACAATTACGTCAAAATATTCTATTAAGTTGGTGTTTAAAAGACGAATATACTATTAAGTTCATATAAAGAATAAATATATTAATAAAATAAGAACAATAACCAAATATAACGAAAAAGAAATTAATTCACCTTAAATTGGTGGTCTTGCTGCCGGGGTTATGCTAAAGCATTTTGTTCTTAATACTGTTTTGAATAATCAATTTGATATATGATTATTATATTGCTTAATATATTCTACTACTAATTCATAATTGGAGTATGATTCTAACATAAATGGGTGGTTGCTACACTAGTTTATGAGAGCAATTGTGGTTGTTTGTTGTAATTTGGAATTTGTGGTAGTGTACGAAGACGGTAGCTGGTTGCTAGTATAGAATTGTGGTGGTAGTTAGTTTTTGGTTGTTGTAGTTTATTTTTGGGTGGGGATGAGAGTTTCGTTGGAAGAATGGTCAATTTTTCTTTTTTCTTTCTTTCTTTTATTTATATGTTTTTACCTTATTTAAATTTATGGACAAATTCACCTTAAACACTCCAGAAACTATTATTAGAATTAAGGGCGTCAAAAAATGGAATGTTAGGAATAAAATTGCCAAGATAATAAGGGCTGGGACGAAAGTGCAAAAAATTATAAATGTTGGAGACCAAAATTACTATTTGTGAAACCATTAACAACTTCAATGACTACTAAAGTAATAAAAATACTTTAATGAATGATTTAAAACTTAACAACAACTTCAATAACAATTATTAAAATTAACCCTTGGCCAAATATCGAGCTCTAGCATCCACTCTCAAGTTCTTTGTGTTCACTCACTTTGTAGTGAAATTGGTATCTCATTGACCAATAAGGTTGCTATTTATTGAGATTGGTAAAATAATAAATCAAATATAATTTCAGGCTCAATACTAAGTGATTAATATGAAAATTGAATAAATTTTTATCTGTCAATTATAATAAGAAAGACCGTTTTTTACTGGATAACAAACTAGCACAAGATCCTGTATTGATTACATAATCAAAGTACTATAAAAAGTGTTAATATCATTGGCGGTCACAGAAGTTTCAACAAAATTAAAAAACAGTCACTGAAGTTACAAAGTTTCAACGATGATCAATGAAGTATGCTAATGTGTTCACCGACAACCACTTTGTTAAATTCTCAGTTTGAATTGATAATATGTCACCGTTAAATATCTACATAACACAATTAGTCGACATTTGATAAAAATTGACGTCACATAGACTTAATGAAGTAATAACAATAAATTCAAATCACAAATAATGCTAAAACATGAGGATCTAATTATAATCGTTTTTAATATTCTTCGTTTCAAATGTTTCGCAGGATGCTAGGGGTGCAATTTCAGTTCTGGATTGACGAATCAATCCAATCAAAGTAATTGCTCCCCTGGCCGACACATTGCGAAACATTCAAAACGAAAAATGTTAAAAACGATTGTCGCTAGGTCTTCATGTTTTAGGTTCTTCATTTGTGCTCCGAATTTATTGTTATTAGCACATTAAGTCTCCGTGACGTCAATTTTTGTCAAATGTTGATTTTGTGTGCCACGCAGACATTTAACGGTGACATATCATCAATCCACGCTTATAATTTAACAGAGTGACTGTCGATGAATATGTTAGTATACTTCAGTGACCGACGCTAAAACTTTATAACTTCAGCAACTATTTTATAATTTTGCTGAAATTTTAGTGTCTGGTAGTGAAATTAACCCACTATGAAAATCTAATAGATATATAACGAGAATATTAAAATATATTTTTAACATATCCCTTCAAATTCGATATAGTGTTGTAGAAACCCAATTAAGTTTGAATCTAAAATGTTTACAATTGATCAAATCTTAAAATTGTTCCCAAAGGATAATATGTAGTAATTGACAAATTATATGCACGTCGAACACCATTGTTGAGATTGTTTTACGTTGATATCAACTTGAAAACTTCATTGTGGAAGTGATAAAATAAATTGGGAGAAGGGAAAGAACCAACTAGGAAAAGAAAGATTCAAAAAGGTCAAGAAACGGTAAATAAGAAAAGAACCTTTCGACAAAGATAAGAATCGGTTAGTAAAAATAAGAACCTTGGTCAAGAATTGGTTGGTAAAAAGAAATTTTGGAAACAAGATTAACAACCAATCAATTTAAAAAAATGAAAAACCTTAAGTTATAAACCGGTCAATTAAAGGAAACCCTTATGAATAAGGTTGTAAACCGATAAATAAAAAAGAATAGGAAAAACCTTAAGAATAAGGTTATAAATCGATAGATAAAATAAATGGAAAAAAAAAAAATTATTATATGATCGTAAAACGAGTAGATTAGAAAATAAAATTAAAATTATCATAAAAGGTCAAGACAATCGAAGAAAAAGATTTTTTTTATTATTATTGTTAAACAAAAGGATGAATATAAGCAATCTCAAGGGATGAAGATATTCATTTTTTTTTAACTCTATGTTGATGAAAGAAATTTGCAGTACTTCCCTTTTCTTTTTTTGATAACTCATGTGTTCAAACTTCGTCCGATTAATCTTAAGGAGTGGCAACATTCTCCCTAGTTCGTCACTCAGGTAAATTCGGATGCAGTCACACTTGGACCGAACATTTGGCGGTTCTCCTTCTTGTGGACCTCTACCTTCCAATATTTTTTTTAAAAGTTGCCTTCCAACTGCAGCGAAGATTCGAACATTCGATACTCCGTAGAGAACCCTCTTGCTTTACCAATACGCCATGCCAGTGGAGGAACATTACTTCCTTCTTTGTTTCCCTAAAGAGCAACAATCAACATGGATGTGGCAGATTTAGTGATTGTCTGGTCTTTGTTAAAAATCTATTTTTTAAAAAAAATTGATAAAAATTAATGAAATGTAAGTTGATAAAAAATGTGGATATCATGAAATGTATGATTAAAATTAATTGTTGACTTTGACTTAAATTTTTATCAACAATTTTTTAAGTAAAACTAAACAAAAGCTCAAATTGAAATTTGGCATTGGACAACTTATTCGTATACAAGTTTAACTCCGCCTACGTTCAAAGTAACCCGTCCTAAGCCCGTAAAAAGTATGAGGGTTTTCAACATTGAATTTTTAACATAAAATATTTTCGACACTTTCTTTCTTTTTCATTTTAAAATTATCAAAAAAAAAAATTCAAAACCGAGCCAAGCTCGTGGGCAACTCGGCTCGACTTGTGGACCGAACCGAGCTCATTATTTTGGAACGAGCCGAGCTCGGTTGGCAATGGGCCTAGTCGGTTCGGCTCTGCCCATTGCCACCCCCTAATTCAACATTTGTTTACCTAATAATTTTTCTTCCCAATATCGATATATGTTCAACGAGTGATGCATTTGAGCAAATATACACTCTAAGAGCATCTCCAATGCATTTAATGGATTGGAGAAAATGATGTGCCACATCATTAAATAGACAATATCTATTAAAATTACTTTTCCAATGCACAATGTAGAATACTATGTGAGGTTGACATGACACTAAAAAAAATAGAAGATGTCAAGTACTCCTTCTACATCTAGACGCTCTATGAAAATTGAATGAGTAAGCAATTTTTTAATTTTTGACTTAATTTTTTTTATTTTATTAAGTAGATTAATTTTATTATTTTTAATTTTAAAAAATAAATACCACATAATCAACATTATTGAATTGTAGAAGGGATCTATTGGAGAAAATTTTTGAACTTCATCGTCTATTCATTCCATATAATCACAAGTCCGTTTATTTAATTACCACGTCAACTACAATTCATTGAGTGCATTGGAGATGCTCTAACATATCAAACCACTTTCCTTATGTCCAATATTTGTGATCTTGCATATTGTAGTCCCCGTATTTTATTGATACGTGATTGTCTTTTCATAGATTTTTAGACGATTATTATACCAATACGCACATACAGCATCAAGACTTGAATACTTATATGTATTGTTTCTCATTGGGGATAATAAACCTTGATTGAGACCACCTGGACTAGCAACTATCAATGCATTTACATTTTTATATTAGATTAATTCCTTTAAGAAAAGAATTGGCCAACTCATTCATAAACGAATATGTAAATAAAAAAACAACTAAAATTAAAAACAAATTCAAGATTCGCTCTTATTCATGCATAATAAAAATAAAGAAAAGTACAAATGGCAATCATTACGTGAGTGAGCGAGCTCCACCTTATGCTCCATGCACCTGCATACACATCCCATCAATGGATTCATCAGAATCGAACTCCATGGATGCATACATACATATATCTAATTCTTCACGAGGGCCAAGACAGATAAAACCACCGAAAACCCCACAACCGCCGCAGAAACCGGCAGCGCGTATCCTGTACCGCTTTCAGGTGCCAGCGCCGGTGCCATGTTGAACTCAAACCCACCACCATTGTCAGGAGCCGGCGCCAGCGCTGCCATGTCAAACTCCTGTTCAGCAATTACAGCACACAAAGTTGCCATAATTATCAGCACAACCTATTGGGACATTTTCTCAAAACTTGCCAAAATCAAAAGATGTACCAATTGTTGAAAAGGAAGATTTTGCAGGTCGACTAAAATTATAAGTTTCTTAATCTTTGGACACTTTGATAGTGAAACTTGGAATATATTCTAGGTCAACTAAAATTGAACAAGTTTCCAAATCTTGGACTCATTGGCAGTTTAAACTTGTAAGAAAATTGGGTCATTCGTTAATTATAAATCGACATAGTTTATTTCTCTTTTTGGTGTAGTGATTGAGAGGGTTTCTCGAGAGAAAAATTATAAGCCTCAAGATCCTAGTTGTTTTTTTCTTGTTCTCTTTGTGGGTTGTACAAAGAGTAGAAATTGGTAGGTGTGGTAAAGTTTAGGATATTATTTTTCTTGAGATACTTGGGGATTTGGGTAGAAGAAATATATATGATTGTAATAATTTTTCATATAGTGAAAGTTATGACAGTCCGTAAATCTTTCTCCATATTTTATATTTTTCTGTTCTGTTATATTTCTCTGAACAAGGATCTTGTGGGTAATAAAGGAATTGGTCTCAATTCCCAACAGTGATATCAGAGCTTCAGGTCGTTCAGAGTGTTGGCGTACAGAGAAGATAAGATATGTCTATCAAATATGACGTGGAGAAATTTGACGGAAGAATCAATTTTGGCTTGTGGCAAGTACAAGTTAAGGATATTTTGATTCAATCTGGACTGCACAAAGCTTTGAAAGAAAAACCAACCCCTGTTTCTGACAAAGATACTGAAAAATTCAGTATAAACGATGAGGTTTGGGAAGATTTGGATTTGAAAGCTGCAAGTACGATACGTCTTTGTTTAGCAAAAAATGTTCTTGCAAATATTCATGCAATATCTGCTGCAAAGGAACTTTGGGAAAAACTTGAACAGTTGTATCAAACAAATAGTCTTTCAAATCGATTGTACTTGAAAGAACAATTTCATTCTCTGCGAATGAATGCAGGTACAAAAATTTCAGACCATCTGAGTGTTCTTAATAGGATCGTTTCTGAACTGGAGACTATTGGAGTTAAACTTGATGATGAGGATAAAGCGTTAAGACTCATCTGGTCTCTTCCATCCTCCTATGAACACATCAAACCAGTTTTGATGTATGGGAAAGAAACTGTGAGTTTTGAAGAAGTTACAAGTAAATTAATTTCTGAAGAAATAAGGTTGAGTGGTAGAAGTAATATTTCATTTGAAAACTCATTACTTGTTCTTTGAAAATTGAAGAAAGAATAACTCTATGAAAAGAAAGTATTTTGTTGGAATTGTGGACAACCTGGTCACGTGAGGAAAAACTGTCCAAAATGTGGAGGCTAACTACTCGACATCAGATACAGACAATATGTCTCTCTTTATGGGAGATGATGATGTCGCTTGAGTAAATATTTACATCCTCGTGGCATGCGCTAGTTGTCATGATAGATGATGTGTTACTACTAACGGATCCACGTGTTTGCGCACGGGCATTGGCTTGATATTAATGCAATGTGTGTGGTGGAATTTATGTCGATGGCTAATGAACTTCCAAGTAAGTCAAGCAATGGAGTTGCACCATAATATTTTAGCAAATTTATTTGACATGAGCCGATGAAATTTTTAGAATTCGTTAATTCTAAGTGATTATACTTATATGGTGGAGTATGTTAATTCTCTGTTTTGAGAATTGGGATTGTCAAAGTTTACCAGTTTTTTTTAAGTATCGAGATGAAGAGCTGCAGAAGAGATGATTGATTTTTGACTGGTTTTTCGTCAAGGTGGAGATTGTTGGGATATTTTCTCAAAACTTGCCAAAATCAAAAGATACACCAATTGTTGAAAGGGAAGACTTCTAGGTCGACTAAAATTATAAGTTTCATAATCTTGAACACTTTGGTAGTCGAAACTTGGAAGATATCTAGGTCAACTAAAATTGAACAAGTTTTCAAATCTTGGACTCATTGGCAGTTTAAACTTGTAAGAAAATTGGGTCATTCGTTAACTATAAATTGACATTATTTATTCTCTTTTTGAAGTGACTGAGAGGATTTTCGAGAGAGAGAAAAATGTAGTTCTCAAGATCCTAATTGTTTTTCTTGTTCTCTTTGTGGGTTGTACAAAGATTAGAAATTGGTGTGTGTGAGTAAAGCTTAGGATATTATTTTTTTGAGATACTTGGGGATTTGGATAGATGAAATCTATATGATTGAATAATTTTATATATAAAAAGTTTTTTGACAATCAGTAAATCTTTCTCCATATTTTATATTTTTCTGTTTTGTTATATTTCTCTGAACAAAGATTTTTAGATAATAAAAGAATTGATCTCAATCCTCAACACAACCTTCAACATTTACTCGATTGTCGTGCCATTTCCAAAAATTCAAAAAAACAGTTTTATTGATTTCTGTGACGGAGTTTTGAGTGTGGTATTTATGGAGGAGACTGACGGTAGGGATGCAAATGCACGTGGATTGAGTCCAAGAAGAGAATTGATGATTCTGGGGGGTGGGTAGGTGGGAGAATGGGGTATAAGTGTTCGGCGGCGTGACGTTTGTTTGGGGTGGGGTGAGTGCCGATGGCATAGCTACTTGTTCCCAACGCCAGTATTTTAGTGCTTGTTTGGGCTTTATAAGAAATGAGTTTTTTATACTAATTGAATAAAAAATAGATAAAAGTTGTAGATTTGACGAAATATGTAACAAAAAATAATGTTTGATTGACGTATAAGTACTTATAAATACTTTTAAATGAGCCGTCCATCTGATCAAATGATTGGTTGATGTTCCATTTTGAAATTACAAATAGATTCAAAAATATTGTAAAATACTAGTGGATTTTTTATTTTTATTTTTAAGGAAAAATTATTTTTGATAAAATAACGAGGATTCTTATCAAGCTCAAGAAAGCTTGAAAATTGTGCACTGAATTGCATAGGTGACCTATGTAGCAATTCGGCTAGGTAGGGTGCATTAACACTCACGAGCAGATCCAAAAAATTTGGGGAACTACTTTTAAAAAAAAATTATATTACAAAAATTGATATTAGAAGGAATGATCTAATGTTTCTAGTGGACCAAATACTGGACCAAATACGAAGTGCACACTAGACACTTGTAGTATTTGAGGAGTGTTTGACTTGTTTGTCAAATACTTTTTCATCATCCAATGCCCACTGGACAAATGTCCAGTGGATTAAATAAGGAGTGCCCAATAGGAGCATTAGATCATTCTCCTATTTTCTAAAGCTTATAGTCTAGATGAGAGTTTGAGTAGGGATGAAATATTCTACGACTAAGTTTGGATCTACGCACGATGATAACATGAAGCATGACCAAAAAAAAAAAAAGGAGCATGATGATTTTTTCATTTAGTTATCTAAACTAGTTAAATTTATCTTAGTTTATCTCATTAATTAGTGATGAATTTGTTTGTCACTACCTATCCAAAGGTGAAGATAGAAATTAAATAAGTATTTTATTTGTGAGATAATTGGATATTTTCTAAAAATTAAAAAAATCAAATCAAACTAGTAACAAATTTAGTAATTGAATTTAGCTCGCGCGCGGGGGGGAATCTATTGCATATTCCTTTCCTGAATTTTTTTATAGTAAATTTAGAAAAATTTATTCTAATCAGTCAGAGATTTAGAGATGAATTTTGGCATATTTTACTTGTTGGAAAAAATTATAAATTTGTGCTATGTTTGAACATAATTTTGCGTAAGACCCATTTTCAATTTAATGAAAACAAAAGTTCATTCGTGTTCTCTTCCGCGAGAACATCGAAATCATGTATTTACTTGCCCAAAATGATGTTTGAGTGAATGGTAAATTTAGGCTCAAAGATGGAGTTGGAAATGGTTGAAGAGAAAGAAATTGGTTCTATCCTACATCGGAAAAATAGAAAAACTTGGACTAGTATATATATGGCCACACTTAATAAAATGTGTAATCATGTGTACCAAAGAGGCTCTCTTTTCTGCGCCCCCGCAGGGAGGGGCAAATCACGAACTGATTAACACCTCGAGCCATTGAACTCATGTGCAAGCTTGACCTGTGTACACGAATGTCGGACCAAAATTGACTTTTTTTCCCAATTTAATTACAGAATTAAATTTCTGTCTTTTCAATGCTGCTATTAATGGAGGAGAAGGTGATTGGTCATCTAGAACCTATAAAAAAATAGTCAGCATTTTCACAATCTTACATACGAAATTCAGTCTTCAACTCCTTCATTTCTGTTCCAAAATATCCAATTGTCTTTTTGGTGAATACTATTCTGGTAGTAGTTCAATTCGCTGGTATAGAAACTTCGTTCTACCATTTCTTCCGTTGTATCCTGGGAAGCAGACGTTCATTACCTACAAGAACCTACGATAGGGAGTGAATATATTTTAAAAAAACTGTGCACATGCCTCAGTTTGTTGTTTCTTATCCTACTGTTTCCTTCTTATAATTTTTTCTGCAGTTTACATTTTGTTTCATGTTATCTTTTTTAAAACTTCAATATAAATCTTGAATAACATTACTTATTAATGACACTTAAGCCATTAGCGACGAAAACGTCCATGAATACCTATCCTTGTATCTATATTTGCAAACTCAAATCACATCATATAAGCTGTGTAGATTATGTTTTCTAGTTTTTCTTTCAATCAAATATTGGTGTTTAAGTTTGAATAGAAGATTCTGTTAATCAAATCAATCTTAGGGTCAATGAGATCCCGATGTTGAATGAGCATTATTGATAGATCGATTCTTGATATCTTTTAAGAATTAACGAATAATTCGACCTTGTATTTAACTATTTATAGTATTTTATGTTGAAAATTTGTTTAGTAATGTTGGTTTTGACCAACTGTGACCAATTATTTAAGAGGAACTCATTAGTTAAGTACGAGAATTATAAGGTCATACATGTTCTATTACGCGAGTAGATTAACATAGTATATTTAGTTGCTCGAACTAATTTTGAGTGAATGAGAAATAAAGGTCCAAAGTGAATCGCTTAAATATACGAATATTTTTGAAAAATGGGATTACAATATTGCAAAATATTCTAGAATCCATTTGGTGAAAAGTCGTGTCTTTTTGGACATGTCATTTCTTAACAGTTACGTCTTTTTAACTTAGAGACATGTGCTTTTTCAACAATACATGTCTTTTGGACGTACATTTTTATAAAGTTGTGTCTATTGATACACAACTTTTCAGATATTATAAATATGCCCATTATGATTGTAAATTAAATCACTTCACTTTCAACCAAATGTCTCTACACTTTTGCACAAATCATTTTAGTATATAAATAATTTCTGCATAAAGTTCAAGTCCATTTTTATTTAAAAAGAGAACAAAATACTATTCAGCTCGTTGTTCTCGTAATTTGGAGTGCTATTATTATAAGAAATAATCGTTGTATCTTGAGAGACGAGTGTCGAGAAATTATAAGCACATGTGCGGGGCAATTTCATCTTAAGGAAAAAAAAAAGTCAAACTCTTGACTCAATCAAATCTAATTTTTCATTTTTCGATATTTCAGTAAGTCTTCATTTTGCTCGTTTGCACGCATGTGATTAAATTGTCAGAATATAAATAATACACTAATTTTACCAACAATGTTAAGACAAAATTACTTGCAATTTATATTCTATTTTTTACGTAGTGCAGTCATTTACAGTAAGTCAGATTTCATGTATGGTTTTCTGATAATTTGAAATTGACATATATTAATGTTAAATGAAGGATCCGACTACGAAGAAAACGATTGGCTTGGGAAGGCGAGTAACGGCCTATATTACCTTTCACAAAAACCACAAATACATCATACTACCAAGAGATCAACCAACCTATGGCATGAACGTCTTGGACACCCTTGATCTCACCTCTTCAATTCTTAGCACAAAATATCTTAGGTATTAGTTTTGATTCCCACGATATTTGTGATACTTGTCATCTGGCAAAACAATCTAGACTACCCTTTAAAGTCAGTCACATATCTAGCAATAAACCCTTTGATTTGATTCATTGTGATATTTGGGGACCTCATAGGATTTATTCTTATTCTGGTGCTAGATATTTTCTTACAATTGTTGATGACTTTTCTCGTTATACTTGGGTACACCTCATGCGTCACAAATCTGAAACTCAAAGCATAATTAAAAATTTCTTTGCTTGGGTTAAAACTCAACACAACCTGACTATAAAAATCATGAGATCTGACAATGGCCAAGAGTTCTTATCCTTGCAAACATTCTTAGATGAAAATGGTACTATTTTTCATAGGTCATGTCCTTATACCCCTCAACAAAATAGAGTGGTAGAGAGAAAACACCGCCACCTCCTTAATGTGGCTCGTGCCATTAAATTTCAAGCTAATCTTCCGTTAAAATTTTGGGGGGAACATATCAAAACAGCTTGTTACCTTATCAATCGGATACCTTCACCATTGCTCTCACACAAAACACCCTACTAAAGATTGCACAAGAAATCACCACCTTATTCCCATTTACATGTCTATGGTTGCCTATGTTTTGCTACCAACCTTAGACCCAAACCATAAATTTGACACACGAGCCAAACGGTGTGTGTTCCTGGATACTCCTCGTGACAAAAAGCATACACCTTATATGACCTAACCGACAAAAAGTTAATAGTTTCCCGAGACGTTGTGTTCCATGAAAATATATTTCCATACACTTCCCAACAACAAGATGAAACCAACTCTATCCCATTGCCACAATCTATGCCTCTAGATGTTGAAACACCATATTTCACAAACCCAGAGGACCAACACATAACAGAAACGGATAACTTGCCAGAAGATCCCGAACCATCATCCGGACCAACCGGTCGACCGGTTCACATCGTCCGCTTCGGTGAGAGAGTCCAACCGGTCGATCCACCGGTCGACCGATTACCTCATCCGGCTCAACAGAGAATTTAAGCGGTCGACCGGTTGAGCAATGTCCAACCACGATTGATCCACCTACCTCTTCTCACCCTCCGGATGACCAACTTAGACGATCCACAAGATCAATTCAAACCCCATTTCACGAAAGATTACTATATCAATCATACTTTTGCCTACTCAAGCCGGGTCTCTTCTAGTCAAATCCAAGACCGACACCCTATATCAAGGTATGTATCATATAGTAACCTTTCTTCTATACATCGTGCTTTTACATATAATATTTCTCATATCATAGAGCCACTACATATGAGGCAAAGATGTCGGGATCCCAAATAGGTCACGCCATGAATGATGAAATTCGTGCTTTGAAGAAAACAATACTTGGTCACTTGTACCGCTTCCTCCAAATTCTCATCCTATTGGTTGTAAGTGGGTGTTCAAAATTAAATTTCATTTCGACGGTGCGGTTGAACGATACAAAGCACGAGTTAGTGGCGAAGGGTTTACACAACGAGAAGGATTGATTATAATGAAACTTTCGCTCAGCTTGCAAAGTTAACTACGATCGAGATGCTTACTTGCTATCGCTCTATTCGTAATCGGACGCTTCATCGATGGATGTACACAATGCCTTTCTTCATGGTGACCTTGATGAAGAAGTCTATATGACTCCCCTCCGGATTTCGCCGATGGGGAGACACCAATTGTATGTCGACTTCATAAATCTTTATATGGATTGAAACAGCATCTCGTTCTTGGTTTCAAAAATTTGTATACGCTATTATTCGGTTTGGGTTCAAACAAATCACATGCTGATTACTCACTCTTTACAAAGGTCAATGGTAATTCATTTACGGCAATTCTATTATATGTGGATGATATGATTGTCACAGGAAATAATAGAGAAGCAATCTCTACTACAAAAATATTCCTTGCATCTCAATTCAAGTTGAAGGATCTTGGCACATTAAAATACTTTCTTGGAATAGAAATTGCTCGCTCAAGATCGTGGATTTCAATAAATCAAAGGAAGTATACTTGACATTCTTCAAGAAGCCGGATTACTTGGATCAAAAACTCGCAAAGATTTCCTATGGAGCGATCATTAAAATTTAACTGACCGATGGAAAGTTATTAAAAGATCCCACATATTATCGACGGTTGGTAGGAAAGCTCATTTATCTCACCATTACCGCACTGTAGATCTCATATTCATCAATACACTCGATCGGTTTATGCGAGACACCTAGACAACCCCATCTTGATGCGGTTCACCGATTGTCCGATACTTGAAAGGGGCACGGGATTTAGGATTATATTTCCCATCCGTGGGAAATATATGTAATATTCCTATTCTAGGTAGAACTCTTTTCTTTTATTTCTTTTCTTATTAGGTTTCTATTAACCTATATATATATTAATTATTAATTCATTACATCAATATACATTATTCTCATATTTTGGTTTGTTTGAATGTAAAATTGATTATGTCATGCAATTGGTTTGCATATAGTGATAAATAAATAAACTTGTTGTTCAAGTACCTATTTATATAAAACAAACAAAATCTCATTTGAATTTACCTAATTTTGCATGTTGTTCAACTATGTATTTGTATTAAAGCAACAAAATCACATTTGATTATATGTTAATATATTACAATATTAGCATGTCTCGTTGAAATTTGTGTGGAGTTTAAATTGGCATTGCTGAAATTTGGTTTCCGATTTCTTAAATTGGTTTTTATTTGATAATTAAACTTACATTGAATAATATTGTGCAAAATTTGAGAATGTTATTTAATACAGAATTGATTTATCGTGTTTTAATGTATTGAAATAGTGAAATTCTATATTGATTTAATCATAAACTTCTCTTTACATGCAATGGTTAAGGATTTGATCTAATTTGCAAGAGAGGTCCCCATGTTATTAATACAAGTTATATTGCATGTTCTTATTTATGCAAATATGTATCATTCTGATTATATGATAAGTTGATTATTCAGCCTATATAAGTCCGATGTTATTTTCTGATTACATTAGGTCCATTTTAATTAGTCTAATTTCTGAGTCTATAACATTCAGCTTGTTTCAAGAAGTCAAGATTATTATTTTAGTATTTATTATATAAGTTAAGTTTCTATTTATAAATAAATAATATATTTCTTTTACGAGTTCGATATATCCGAAAATTTAACTTGATTGGATTTCAAGAGATGCCAAAAAATTGATGTTTTATCTCACGACTTTGAATCTACCGAGATTCAAGCTTGAGGACAAATTATCTAATAAGATGTCGAATGTAATGTCATTGGTAACGGTGTTTGAAACCAATATAATATATAACATGAGCATGGTATATCGACACAAAGATGTTTTTCATGCAACCTTTTATGAAAAACTCTTTTTCCTTTTGAGGTCATTGGCTACGCAAATTAGTGCTAAAAAGACCTTGGAAAAAGTAAAGTGGTGTTTTCTTTGCGTTTGTGTTTTGTGTTTGTGTTTTGAGTGTTTGTTTGTTTGTTTTGAGATTTTTAAAAATACAATCTTTTTTGAATTTTCAAATGAACTTTCGAAAATTGTTTCTGAAAATAGAAAACTTGAAAACGCGTTTCCTTGAAATTTTTTAGAAATTTGGACTTACTTGGAATTAAAAACAATTATCAATTAAAAATAATTAAAAACAATTAAAAACTTAAATTTATTTGGAAATAAAAATAATTATTCATTAAAAACAATTAAAAACAATTATTTTTGGAATTAAAAATAATTATTATTGGGATTAAAAATATTTAAAAACATTTAAAAATAATTATTGTTGGAATTAAAAATATTTTAAAACAATTAAAAACATTTTAAAACAATTATTGTTGGATTTAAAAACTTGGAATTTTTTGGAATTACAAATAATTATTAATTAAAAATAATTATATTTGAAATAAAAAACAATTATTTTTAGAATTAAAAATGAATTAAAAACATTTATATTCATTCAAAGCATTTACAAATGAGCCGCATTGTTGGAGACTCGAACTCCTGACCTCCATTTGACAAGGAGCACGTGTTGACCGCTTTGACAACAAACCACGTTTTGTTAAAAAGAACGTAGAAAATGATTAAATTATCATTGTTTTGTCCAGCCTAAAATGAAAAGAAAAGAAAAGAAAAGAAATGCCGGATGCATGACTCGAAATGCGGACCTTCTCAACAAAACGCGCGTTTTCAACCATTTTGGAAAACACCCAGATTTTGTACATAGAACACGAAAATGATCCATCTCCTTTGAAATTTTTTTGGGTGTTTTGGAAAATTCATTTTCAAATATAGCAAAGAGAACGTGTTTTCACTATTTTCAAAAATACAAAACAGAAAATAGGTTGAAAACACCAAAGAGAACACACCCTAAGTAACCTTACTTGATGAACTACATGTTTTAAAGATTCGCAAGAATGGATTTTGACTAGTATTTGAGTTTTCTTTTTTTTTTTTTTTAAAGATTTGGTTTCTTGTTCATTGTTGTGCAAGAATAGGTTCAAATTAGTATTTGAGTCTGAAAAATATGTATTTACCAAAAATGGAATGTACGTGAGCAAGGGGTATTTAGCCAATGAGTTGTTTATTATGAATGTACTGCTTGTGCTTCATAATATTGACGAATTTATGTTACTGAGCATAATTCTACTCGGAATTGTGGGGGTGAGATTGTTGTTTGCATTATATCTTCAATTTAAGTTCAAATTTATTCCAAGATTTGTGGGAGATAATGTTGCTTTCTTCAAATTAGAGTATTGAAATGTTGAAACAACATTAAAATGTTGAATTGCACTGTGATGAATCTCTTGTTAGACTTAAAAATCGTACGATATTATAAATTGGATATCCAATGGAAGGGAATCAAATTCTACTCGTAAATATGTTTTACTATTGAGAGTGCATTTATTTTTTTGAAATCATCCAATTAACTTGAGTATTAAAAGATCGTGATAGAATCTGACTTTTTGAACTTCAAATGAAGATAAAAGAAAGTATGATTATTCAAAATTTCATGTAAGTCTTCAAAGCAACGAGTATAGCTCGATCCACGATGGAATCTAAGTTTATGCTTTACATAAAGTTAGAGAATAAGCAAAATGACTTCATAATTTTTTAGAGGATATTCTATGTTGGCTTAAGCCAGTGTCTGCAATAAATATACACTGTGATAATCAGTCAGCTATTAGAAAGACACAAAATAGTATGTATAATGATAAGTCTCGACATATACGTCGAAGACGTAATACCATAAAGCAGTTGATCTCAAATTGTGTAATCTCTATCGGTTATGTAAAGTAAAAAAAGATTATCGCAGATCTGCTTACTAAAAGTTTACCAAGAGATCAAGTATACTGCGTATTGAGTGAAATGGGATTAAAAGCCAACTACGTATGAGTCTTTATAATGGTAATCCAACCTTGTTGACTGGAGATCCCCAAGATCTTGGTTCAATTGGACAACTAAGTTATGAAAATTCAGTTAAACACTTGGGAGTTATCTCCTACTCATTTCTATTGTAAAAAAAAGTGTTCTCTGCAGAGTGTATGAGATTAAGTTATAAGTTATAACTTTTAATGATTCTTCTAGCTTGGATAAACTAAGTAGAGTATGACATAATATTCTTAATAGGAAATTACCTGTGTAAGTGTGAAGTGGGACCGCTATATGAAAATGTTTCAAGGCTTGAATTCTCTAAAGTACTTATGAAACCCAAGAGATTTTCAGGGCCAAAATGAAACAACCATGAGAACCGAAGGTGTTGGGGAGGTTATTGTGTGGAAACTATTGTCTTGGTTAACACCAACGGCTGAACAGTTCAAGACAACGCGTTCATTGATTAGCCAAGTAAATCCAATAGTATTCTACTAAAGAAGGTTCAAAGCCAGAAGCCACATATCCTGATGCAATAGCTTTCTGCTTGTACTCTTTTTTAGTGTGTACATAGTCGTTTGCATTAAATTTCATTCATGTGAGGATTGTTGGAAATTTGTTTAGTAATATTGGTTTTGACCAACTGTAACCAATTATTTAAGTGGAGCCCGTTAGTTAAGTATGAAAATTATAAGGTCATACATGTTCTACTACGCTAGTAGATTAACATAGTATATTTAGTTGCTCGAACCAATTTCGAGTGAATGAGAAATTAAGGTTCAAAGTGAATCACTTAAATATACAAATATTGTAGAAAATGGGATTAGAATATTGCAGAATATTCTAGAATCTATTTAGATGAAAAGTCGTGTCTTTTTTGATATGTCATTTCTTAACAGTCACGTCTTTTCAACGTAGAGAGACATGTCTTTTGGACATGTGTTTTTTCAACAATACATGTCTTTTGGACGTGTCTTTTTATGAAGTTGTGTCTTTTGATACACAACTTTTCAGATATTATAAATATGCCACTTATGATTGGAAATTAAATCACTTCACATTCAACCGAATGTCACTACACTTTTGCACAAATTATTTTAGTATAGAAATAATTTTTGTATAAAGTTCAAGTCCAGTTTTTATTTAAAGAGAGAATAAAATACTATTCGGTTCGTTGTTCTCGTAATTTGGAGTGCTACTATTACAATAAGTAGTTGTTATATCTTAGGAGACGTGTACTGAAAAATCGTAAACACCTGTGCAGGACAATTTCGTCTTAAGAAAAAAGAGTCAAACTCTTGCCTCGACTAAATCTAATTTTTCATTTCTCGAAATTTCTATACATCGTAATTTTGTTTATTTACATACATGTGATTAAATTGTCAGAATATAAATAATGCACTAATCTTATCTGGCCTTTAATATTTTGTTTTTTCCTCTCCCTTACATGGTGACATTACAAAGTTAAGAGAAGTGGAACCCCCAAAAAAAAAAAAAAAAAAAAATTCTTGAAAACCTTAAAAACCTAGGAGAATTTCGTGCATGTTTAATAGTGCTGAAATTATTAAGTACTTATAATATAAATTGTTGGTAAATGTGTGGTTAAAAAGTGAGTTGTAAGTTATGGATCCTATAAAATGTGTAGATAAAAAATATGTTTGATTAGTTTGTCCCACTGAATTTATAATTTAAGCATGCATTGCATTAGAAACACCCAATGCAGAAAGATTAAAAATAAATAAATAAAATAAAATAGAAGATAAATTTAGTGCATGTAATGGGCAAAGAAGGCCAACAAATGCTCCGACCAAGGATCCAACGGCGGGCAAGGCAGCAACGGCATTGCTGGTTGGTGCAGCAGCTGGAGCCTCACTAGGGGCAGCGGTGGCTGCCATGGCTGCGCTCATGGACGCGGCGGCAACAAGGGCAGCACAGGCAATCTTCTTCATCTACATGGTGGCGAAACGACAGGCTTGATCGGCAAGAAAACTCAATAAAATGAGAATAATGACCGTATCAAACCTGTGTACGTGTACTGCCTTATGAATGAAGGTGGTGTATGAAGAGGCATATATAGGGGGTGATAAGGCTCTTTTTTGTTAGAAATTGCTATTTTTATGTGGTTATTTTGTGGCTTGTAATAAGTGGGTTTGTTTTTGTGAAGAGGAAGATATTTATCAGTGTTTAAAACGCTTTATCTGCATAAGTCTCAGGCCGATGCCCCTACTTGCCGCCCGTCCCGCATCGCTCATTTTTACAAGATCGGCCGGCGCAGACCGCCACGCGTTTAGATGCGCCTAGGCTCAATGCACGATATCGCCGCCTCGCCACGCATTACGTATTTTAGAACTTTGATATTTATAGAAGCAATTCCAATGCAATCGTAAAAAATAATGTCATATGTAAACAAAATAGAAGGTGTTCCATATATTTTTAATAAATAGAATCGACATTGCCGATCCTCATGAGTTGCAAAAAAATCCAGCTTTGCATGACCTGCTTATTATGATGAGCCAATTTGTCAGCTAGTCTGATTAGGATTGATTAGTACAAACTAAATTTTAATGGAGTGCATCATCGGTTTTGATACTACTAAATTTTCTGTACATATAATGATAAAAAAAAAAATTTATTTTTAGATTTTAATTAAGTTATTTTCAGAATATGTGGGCCATAATACTCGCATTTTTAGTATATGTTGGTGGATTTCTGTGTAAATGACTCCAAAATTGCAGAAACAATAACCGAATGAAAAGCAAGTCGAGGCAAGTGTTGAACATTTTGTCCTTAAGTCAAATTTGCCCTGCAACGGTGCCTACGGTTTATGGCAATCGACTCCCAAACAATGAAATGAAATGAAAACTAGAAATTTTATGCAACAAATGCAATAAATTTTGGTTTAAATGATGAAATATATGAATGGATTGTTTTACATGTCTGTTCTCTGTCAAAAAGGACGTCCAGATGTCCTAAATATAGAAGATGATCGGTTGAAAACGAAATGGTGTGGAGCCAATTCGTGCAACACTTCAAAAAGACATGTCTGTTCGCGTAAACCTATGTAATCGCATGGTTTTACCATGCTACGATCGCATAGTGCATTTTTGAAAACAGAACTTAATCTCGTTTAACCATACGATCGCAAGGCTTTGTCTCATGCGATCACATGGAATGACCAAAAATATTCTGCTTAAAATTTAAGCAAGTTGCGATCACATTGTAAAATAACCATGCAATAGCATGGTCAAACTTTGACCCAATTTTGCCTAAATGGATTGGGTCGGGTCTTGTATATTTTGGCCAAGTTGACACGAAGTCACGTTAATTATTTTTAAACACTTAGTCAATTTCTCGACAAATTAAATCAATTTCCAAGAGTATATACATTACCTAGAGAGAACAATCACTATAAAAATATTTGTAGATTGAATACTACATTTTGATAATGAGCAAATTATGACATCAAAAATGTGAATTAATTACGTACCAAGTCTTTTTTAATTAGCTCTAGTTTATAATTAATAATGCCTTCATATCATTTTCAGTTAGTTTTAACTTCAAATCACACAGCTGGGTCTTACTTAGAACAAGTCATTGCAAGAAAAAAAATACACATATAATACACTAAGAAAATATGAATTAAGCCAGCTATACTTTAATTTTGTATTTACAAATACAAATTTACTGCTAAAAAACTACTGAAAGTACCAATTAATAATTGACTGCTTCTTACCTTACCTAAGCAATTACCTGCCCATAATGAACCTAATTTTGAAAGAAATTATGTATGCAGACCAATTCCAAATGAGTTACAAGAAATATGTATATATATGTGGAAAAATAAGCCCTTTTTCCATAACATAAGACACAAACAAAATTTAGTTGATAGAAGAATAAAGTAGAGATTTTTCTGATTCTTTCTTAATTAGAAGTAATGGCGAATTACTGGGAACCCCGACTATGGGTTCTGCTAGCTCTTTTCGCCATGATGGTGGCGAGTATAAATGCCGACTATGATTACAAGTTGCCATCTCCACCACTTTACGCTCTGCCACCTTTTTATGTCTACAAGTCACCGCCACCACCTCCTTATAAGTATGAGTCGCCACCACCTCCGCCTTATAAGTATGAGTCGCCACCATCACCTTCATATGTCTACAAATCTCCACCACCGCCGCCTTACAAGTATGAGTCACCCCCACCACCACCATACAAATATGAATCACCCCGACCACCTCCATATGTGTACAAGTCACCGCCACCCCCACCTTACAAATATGAGTCACCTCCGCCACCTCCATACGTCTACAAATCTCCACCACCGCCACCATACAAGTACGAATCACCTCCACCTCCACCATACAAGTATGAGTCACCCCCACCACCACCGTACAAGTACGAATCACCCCCACCACCTCCATATATTTACAAATCCCCTCCGCCACCTCCTTATGTCTACAAGTCACCACCACCTCCACCTTACAAATATGAATCCCCACCACCTCCCCCATACAAGTATGAGTCACCACCACCACCTCCATATGTCTACATATCTCCGCCACCACCTCCTTATGTCTACAAGTCTCCTCCACCTCCGCCATACAAGTATGAGTCACCACCACCCCCTCCTTACAAGTACGAATCACCTCCTCCACCTCCATATATCTACAAATCTCCACCACCTCCACCTTACAAGTATGAGTCACCACCACCGCCACCATACAAGTATGAATCACCTCCTCCACCTCCATATGTCTACAAATCTCCACCACCGCCTCCTTACGTCTATAAATCACCCCCACCCCCACCTTACAAATATGTCTCACCACCACCACCAGTTTATTATTAGTATTTCCAAACATATTTCAATATTAACTATCTCATTTTAAATAATCATCTTTCCGCAATAAGCCTTTCTTCTGTTTTCTTCTACACGCAATAAAGTTTTATTTCTTTTTATATCCGATCCCCTGTCGTAAAGTTCTACAGTTCCTTCCAGAAAGGAACTACCTGAAGTAGAAAAAAAGGGACACATAAGCCCTCTATCTTTGAGACATGGATCAGCTAAATAAAAATACTTTTGCAGCATATATCTGGGCCAGATGTCATATCCTTGGAGATGGTATTACAAATATTGCAGCATGTTTGTGAACTTTCATGTTATTGTACCTCAAGCATACAATTAATAAAATTGTTTTATTAAATCTTGATGTATGTTTCATTCTAACTTTGTTTTGTTTATATGTTTCTTTAATCTTTATTTGGATGAATGTATCAACTTCACCTGCAACGACAAATGATAACTTAATTCCATTATCTTTATTTGGATGAATGCATTTCTAATGCAATCGTAAAAATATACTGTCACATAAACAACATAGAATGTATTTCATGCATCATTGTAGTTAAATTCCCAACGCTCCTTTAATTCATATTTACCTTATAAATTTTTAATAAATAGAATTGACAGTGCCGATCCTCATGAGTTGCAGAAAAATCCAGCTCTGCACGACCTGCTAATTATAATGGGCCAATCCGTGAGCTTGCCTGATTAGGATTGATTAGTTTCAAACTAAATTTTAATGGAGTGCATCATCGGTTTTGACACTACTAAATTTTATTTAGATATAATGATAAAAAAAAAAATTTTAGATTTTAATTAAGTTATTTTCAGAATATGTTGGCCATAATACTCGCATTTTTAGTATGTACCTAAAGAGAACAATCACTATAAATTAAATATTTGTAGATTAAATACTACATTTTGATAATGAGTAAATTAATTATGACATCAAATTAAGATACAAATTTAATATATACTAATTAACAAAGTAAATAATTTGAGTGTAGGATTCGTCTAATTACTATTTAATAGAAAAGTTGAAGTACGTAGTGAAAGATAAGACAATTTATTTTATTTAAATTTTGTGCAATACAATAAAATTAATTTTTATCATCAACGATCCAATACGTACATAATTTTTTAAAATAAGTAACTAAAACATTTCAATACTAGAAAAATTTGAACTTGTAATATGTTTTCTTTTCTTGGGTTGTTTCATGTCTAAAAGACATATAGCTGTTGGAGATCGGGATCTAGACATCACAAAAATTAATTTTCTGTGATAATCAAACATCTCTCCACAAGATATGATTTATTTCGTGCATTCAACTGGATTAAATAAAACTGCAAGAACACATAGGTGTTGAAAAAATTACCCTTGTAGCGTGTTGTTCTTTAAACTTCCAAAGCTACCCTCAAGTCTTCCCCAGTGTTCTCCAAAAGAAGTTATACTGGTGTGTGGTCACCTCTCTGGTTCTAGGTTATACTAGGGTTAGAGTTTTCTTTGTCAGGAGAAAATACACACTTCATACTTTAGTGTGTGTCCCGCCTCTAGGTTTAGGTTGTGTAGAAAAACAGTCTTATGAGACTATTTATAATCTACTTACACTCTAAAACCCTACCAACCCTAGTACCATAACCAGGCCCATTTTTGCACAGTCCAAAATAGGTAATAAGCCTATTTAGCTCTATATATTGGAGCCACTGAGGGGACTTGATCGGACCTAATTAAACTAAGCTCTAATAAATTAATTTTAACTCGGTCAACTCTTGATCGGTCAAATTAATTTATTAATCAAGTTCTATTCCACTAAAAGAACAAGACTGCACTCTTAGTATAATTGAAATTACTGAAGCAACAATCAATAATTATATCCTTCGACTTATCGATCCTACATGTTACCCCCGTCGATCAACTCGAATATTCAGAATAAGTAAAATGAACAAAATGTTCTTATTCGAATATTCACAAATTCTCAACTCTCATCTTCTATCTGACAGTTCGATGTGATCACATCACATCATTGAATTCAACAATCAATGTCGAACCATCGAGCTCGATTAAAGCGTATACTAAAAGAACCGGTGAGATCATGATCATACCTTAAAAGTGACGGATTCCATATTACGAATATATGTTCCTCGTTAGTTCACTCTAATTCTCAAAGTATCGAGATATTGATCAGCAATTTGATCTCACTCATTGACACCTCAAAGAACTTCAAGTTAGTAATCGAAGTTCATTATTCGCTCAGGATTAAGGTCCCATGTACGATAGTCAAATGAAATTAAATTTGTCTGGTCAATGTCACAAATTAATTTCACGTGGTCCCGTTCAATACAATCCAAATGTATTCTCAATTTTATTACCAAAGTCAAAAATAGACTTTATTAAAATCGAGACAATCTTATCAAAATAAATTATCCATATTTATTTACTGATCGTGAACGATAATTTTAGATCGAATTACAGATTGAATATTTATGTGTTTAACAACTCAAACACTCAATTTGTAATATCAATCGACCTATAGATAAATGTAAGCTCAAAATAACATAATAAATATATCAATCAATATATTAATTTTATTTCAAAATATCACGAGTACAAATAATTTACTCGACGGACAAACACAACCTAACAAATCTCCCACTTGTCCTAGAGTAAATGAGACATGTTAAGTACACCCATATTTTCAATATGCCCCTCAAAACTCTTAGCTAGTAAGCTTTTGGTAAAGTGGTCAACAAGATTTTTCGCAAATGCAATCTGCACATCTGTAGCATTTCTCGTTGAACGATATCTCTAACCGGTGGTATTTTCGTTCAATGTGTTTTCCACGTTGATGGCTTACGGGCTCTTTTGCATTTGCCTCCGCTCCATCTGTTATCACAAAGATAGAGCGATGGCCCGTGATGTCAAGGAACCACCTCGAGGTCTAGCAAAAACTTTCTTAGCCATATCGCTTTCGCGCTTCACAAGTTGCCACATATTTCGCCTCCATGGTGGAATCGCAATACAAGATCGCTTGATGCTCTTCCAAACAATGGCACCGCCACCCAATTTGAACACTAACCACGATGTGGACTTTGAGAGTCCCATCACCAAAATCGAATCAAGATAACTCGTAGGCACTAAAACGGAGGTGAATAGACCAAGCATATAATCTCTTGTTCGCAAAGATATTTGAGAATATGCTTAACAAATGATCCAATGGTTCGGTCTGGATTTGACCGATATCTCACCGACAATTCTAACAACAGTAGCAAATATCTAGTCGAGTGAGTGCATAGCATAGCATACATGAGACTTCTACACCGAGGCATAAGGAACTTGTTTCATGTATTCCACCTCACTAGGAGTCTTAGGACGGTGCTCCGTGATAAGTGAATTCCATGTCTAAAAGGCATTTGACCTTTCTTGGAATTTTGCATTGCAAATCTCACCAATATTTTATCAATATATGAAGCTTGGGATAGAGCGATTCTTCATTCTTTCTATCCCGAAGGATCCGAATACCTAGAATATAATTGGCTTCTCCCAAATCCTTCATATCAACTCATTGTGCCAACCAATGCTTAATGAAGTCAATGCTCATACGTCATTCCCAATGAGTAGGATATCATCAACATATAGTATGAGAAAAATCACCTTGTTGTCTTTAATCCTCTTGTAGACACCTGAGGTTCATCGTGATTTTGATCAAAATCATTAGTCTTGATAGTTTGATCGAATCTAATGTTCCGGGACCTAGACGCTGCTTAAGTCCATATATGGACCTATTTAGTTTGCATACTTTATGCTCTTGACCATTTTGGGTAAAACTGCCTCGGTTGCATCATATAGATGCTCTCATCAAGACTTCCATTAAGGAATGTTGTCTTGACATCCATTTGCCATACCTCATAATCAAAATGAGTCGCAATGGATAAAAGGATTCTTATAGACTTAAGCATGGCCACGGAGAGAAGGTTTCCTCGTAATCGATACCTTCTCTTTGGGTAAAACCCTTAGCAACCAATCTAGCTTTAAAGGTTTCCACCTTCCGTCTACTCTTCTCTTCCTCTTGTAGATCCATTTGCAAAGGTTTTACCCCATTTGGTACATCTACAATTTCCCGTGATCGAGTTAGTGTACATAGATTTCATTTCTAAATCCATGGCACTCTTCCAATGGTCTTACATCATCCATAGCTTCTTTAAACGAAGTGGGATCTTCTTCTTCCATTTGCGAAAGACTCTCCATATAGCAAGTACCTAGAAGGTCGCCTAATGACTCTCTCACTACGCCTAAGTTGTGGAAGTTTACCCGTTGATTGGAATTTGTGATTGTTCTTCGTTGTTTCTCCTCCACCATGTCCTTCACTGCAGTTCGGGCCTCATGTGGTGGACCGAACAAGAGGGACTTGATCCCGACATATCGATGCCTTTGGACCTGTAGGTATGGTAGGTGGAACCTCCATTTCTCTCCCACCGCATCGAGGTATCATCAATGGTAGAGGCATGAATTCATGTTGTGTAGGTTCGCCATGCGGATCTACGGAGTGGATGAGTGGGAACGTTTTCCTTCATTTCTTCCAAAAAACTTTACTCTTAGATTCACGTTCTTCTATATATCTATCCTCTAAGAAGGTTGCATTTGTGCTTACAAAACCTTCTTGTGTCCGAGGACTATAGAAGTAATATCCTCTTGTCCCCTTAGGATATCCTACAAAAATGCACAACTCGATCTTGGTTCCATCTTATCCGCCTTTCTCTTAAGCACATGCTTTGGACATCCTCATATCCCGATATATGTCTTAGATTAGGCTTACGCCCATTCCACAATTCTAGGGGTGTCTTAGGGATAGACTTAGATGGAACTACATTCAACAAGTATATTGCAGTTTGTATTGCATATCCCCAAAAGGATGTAGTAAGTGTTGAGAAGCCAAGCATTGATCTAACCATGTCCAACAAGGTCCTGTTTCTCCTTTCTGAGACACCATTCTGTTGGGGTGTTCCTGGTGTACTCAGTTGGGATAAAATCCCATTTTCTAACAGGTATGATCTAAAGTCGTGGATAGATACTCTCCACCTCGATCGATCGATCAAGTATTTTAATGCTCTTACCTAATTGTTTTTCCTTCAATTCTGAATTCTTTGAACTTTTCAAAAGCTTCAGACTTGCAAGCTATTAGGTAAACATAACCATATCTAGAGTAGTCATCAGTAAAAGTGATGAAGTACTCCTACACACCTCTAGCCTAGACACTAATTGGCCAACATACATCAGAGTGTACTAATTCCAAAACTTCTTTGGCCCTATGTCCTTTTGATGTAAAAGACCTCTTGGTCATTTTTCCTTCCAAACATGATTCGCAAACAAGTGGGGACTCCATCTTTAAGTCACTTAAAGGGCCATCCCTCACGAGTCTTTAGATCCAATTAAGGTTAATATGGCCAAGTCTCAGGTACCACAAGTAAGTCTCATTAGTAGAAGACAGTTTAATGCGTTTATTAGATTCAGTGTGGTGCAATGAGCTATCAAGAGGTTTTAAAACATATAAATCATCATTCAAATATCCCCTACAGATAAGGGCTTTATTTAGAGTAATATTCACCGAAAAAGGTGAAAACTGGACAAAATATCCTTGTCTAAATAACAAAGTAACCGAAATCAAATTTCGAGTAATATCCGGAACATAATAACAATTCTTTAAAACCAAATGTCTTTTATTTCTAAAATAAAGATAAACATTTCCAATAGCTCTTGTAGACACCACTGCTCCTGTGCCAACTTTGAGAGTCAGTTCTCCTTCATTGAGTTCTTTGGTTACCTGGAACCCCTACAAACAATTGCAAACATGATTAGTGGCTCCAGAATCTACAATCCAGGAATCAGTAGAATCAACCACCAAACATGACTCAATAAAAGATAACTCACCATTACCTGGCTTTTTGGAAGCTAGGTATTCCTAGCAGTTCCTCTTCCAATGACCCTTCTGTCCACAATGAAAACACTTTCCTTTTGGCTTACCATCTGGTTTTGCCTTTTTAACCTGCTGCTGTGGGCTTTTCTTGTTAGATTTCTTCCTCTTGTTCCCTCTTTTGCCTTTCGGCTTGGAAGAGGATGATCCAGCAGGAAAAACAGCAAAGGCATCACCACTTTTGGTCTTAAGAACAGTTTCAGCATTTTGGAGCTCCTTCATCAGCTCAGTCAGGGACATGCTTAGCTTGTTCATGGTATAATTAACTTTGAACTGAGAGAACATCTCAGGGAGAGTTTCTAAAGCCATGTCAACATGAGTCTCCGATTTGATTTCAAATTTCAAACCTCAACCACGTTAAAACCGAACAATCAATGCAAGCATATGATCTCTCACGGGCGTGCTTGGTTTCATGCACATGTTCATTATGGTCCTAATGGCGACCTAATGTCCCTCGGTGCTCAAACATTTCCTGAAGACTGTCCATAATCTGAGTAGCAGTCTCCATATTCTGATGTTTCTACTGCAACACATTTGAGATAGATCCCAAAATGTAGCAAAGACAGACATCTCATTAGATTGGATCCACTTCTCATATGCGACCTTCTCGAGCAACCGTGGACCGCTTTCGGTAAGTTCATCGGGATGGAGTTCAATTAACACGAACTTATGCTTCTCAGCAGTGAGGACAATCATCAAATTACGTTTCCAGTCAATATAATTCTCTCATACTAGTTGGTTTTTGGTCAAAACCATAGACAGTGAATTGCTCGACATTTTTCTGAAATAAAATTAAAAAATGAAATGAGCTACAGACAAAATAATGATTTCATATATGATACATAAAATGCACGAGTAGACCCAAGAACTACTTCTATATGACGAATACCTAAAACTTCAAAATCTTAAACACATCCTCTATAGGAGAAGATAGTGATGATTTACGACTAGGTGGGACCCTCCCACTAAATTTAATATATCTAGCATCTCATGCAATATTAATTCAAGATCATTGTATTTAGGCCATCAATAACACCGTTTGGATATTCTATAGGAAGTCCCCACGATGTTTTTAATTTAAGTGTGCAACCCTATATTTGATAATTTTATGTTTTAAATTAATTACGTTACCTATGGGGCAATCGCAATTAATTAACACTAAAAAATTATCACTCGATTGGGCCCAATCTAGTAACCGAAACAGTGCAGCCCTCCTATAGGGATGCCAATAAAATTAGCACAAGGCACACACCTATTCTTACTAATGGGCTAATAAGGGAGGTCGTGGGCTCACATAAACAGTGCACCCTCACCCACTTAATATTTTTATACTGTTTGGGTTTTTTCAATTAATAATTTCTAACCAATTTTAACTCTTAAAAAAATGGTCCAATTATTAATTAAGATATTTAATCTTTCTAATCTAGTAAAATTAGAAAAGAAAATAAATATTATATACAATACATGACAGAATAGTACCTAGAGCGGTGTAATGTGATCTATATAGCATGTTATATGAATGACATTTAATCACAAATAAATTAAAGCAATAAAGCAGTAATTAAAATTAAATAGAACAAATTTATGGCTCAAACCTAGACACAAGATTACAAATAAATTAAAGGTCCAATTGAGCCACAAGCCGGCCCAATTCTTCAATTTCCATTTGCAAGTGTCCAATTCAATTCCAACATGACCTGGCCCAATATAGCGTGACCTGGCCCAAATTCCAGCTTGTGGATCCGCCACTGTCCCTCGCCAAACCAAATATACTGGCCCGCCAGACATCAACGCTGCGACCGGATCAGGGCCGCCATCGTCTTACGGAATCGCCAGCCGGTGAGCACCGAATCAAGAAGGCACGGCCGGCCGGCCGGCTTTTTCCTTTTTTTTTTTTTTTGTAGCAGCAGGATGCTCACTTTTCCGGCCAATAGAGTGGATGAAGGTGGTTGCCAAACACGGGACAACATCCACACAGCGATGCCATGTGAGAGAGGATCGAACAGATTCACAAAACTAGCGAAAATGGATATTTGCAAAGACAAAGGCCATCGAAATGAAGAAGATAAAGTCCGGTCCTCCTTGTAAATTGCAAAGCAGAGGTCTTCAATTCTCGCAAAAGAATGAAATCGGTCCTCATATTTTAATTTGTACAAAGAATACAATTAAAAATAATAATTTCTAATACAATATTGCAATAAATTAAAATCAAAGGGAAACATGGAGTCGTAATCCACCCCATTTGTTACAAAACTCGATTAAACACAATACAAATTTTCACCAAAAAGTCTAAGGCCATAAATTGTTCAAAACACAATTAAAAATCATTCAATCTAATAACAACAATAAATCACATAACCCTAACACCGCTCCAAACTAACACATGCATTAAAATACAATCTTATTCAATCCTAAATACATGGAATAAAATTAAAACCTTGGCTCTGATACCAATTGTTGGAGACCGGGATCTAGACATCACAAAAATAAATTTTCTGTGATAATCAAACATCCATCCACAAGATATGATTTATTTTGTGCATTCAACTAAATTAAATAAAACTGCAAGAACACATAGGTGTTGAAGAAATTACCCTTGTAGCGTGTTGTTCTTTAAACTTTCAAAGCTACAAACCCTCAAGTCTTCCCCAAAGTGTTCTCCAAGAGAAGCTATATTGGTGTGTGGTCACCTTCTCGGTTCTAGGTTATACTAGGGTTAGGGTTTTTCTTTGTTAGGAGAAAACACACACTTCATACTTTAGTGTGTGTCTCGCCTCTAGGTTTAGGTTGTGTAGAAAATAGTCTTATGGGACTATTTATAATCTAATTACACTCTAAAACCCTACCAACCCTAGTACCATAACCCAGCCCATTCTCGCACAAATTTCAAAATAGGTAATAAGCCTATTTAGCTCTATATATTGGAGCCACCGAGTGACTTGATCGAACCCAATTAAACTAAGCTCTAATAAATTAATTTTGACTCGATCAACTCTTGATCACCAAAATAATTTATTAATCGAGTTATATTCCACTAAAAGAACAAGACGCACTCTTCGTCTAATTGAAATTATCAAGCAACAATCAATAATTATATCCTCCGACTTATCGATTCTACATGTTACCCCTGTCGATCAACTTGAATATTCGTAATAAGTAAAATGACCAAAATGTCCTTATTCGAATATTCACAAATTCTCAACTCTCATCTTCTATTCGACGATTCGATGTGATCACATCACATCATTGAATTCAACAATCAATGTCGAACTCATCGAGCTCAGATTAAAGCGTATACTAGAAAACCGGTGAGATCATGATCATACCTTAAAGGTGACGGATTCCATATTACTTAATATTTCCTCGTTAGTTCACTCTAATTCCCAAAGTATCGAGATATTGATCGCAATTTGATCTCACTTATTGACACCTCAAAGAACTTCAAGTTAGTAACCAAGTTCATATCCGGTCCCCTTGACGATAGTGATAGTCAAATGAAATTAAATTTGTGCGGTGAATGTCACAAATTAATTTCACGTGGTCCGCTCAATACAATCCAAATGTATTCTCAATTTTATTACCAAAGTCAAAGATAGACTTTAATAAAATCGAGACAATCTTATCAAAATAAATTATTCATATTTATTTACTGATCGTGAACGATAATTTTAAATCGAATTACAGATTGAATCTTTCTATGTTTAACAACTCAAACACTCAATTTGTAATATCAATCGACCTATGGATAAATGTAAACTCAAAATAACATAATAAATATATCAATCAATATATTAATTTTATTTCAAAATGTCAAGAGTACAAATAATTTACTCGACGGACAAACACAACCTAACAATAGCTTTAATGCATCAAAGGTTCAATCATGAAAAAGTCAAATGTGGAGTTTGTTATGAAATTAATTTAATGTTGACGTTATTCAACATAAAGTCCGTGTAATGTTATCCACTTTGTTTTCATGTTTGTCATTGTTTAAATTATAATTTCAACTAGTTAAATTGGTTAAAACATATTTTTATCTACACATTTCATGGGACCCACAATTAATAACTCACTTTTTATCCACATATTCACTCACAACTTATAATATAAGTACTTAAAAAATAATTTCAGTTCTACCCAACATATGTCCAACAAATTTCAGCCGATAATTAATAGTGCTAAAGTGGGGGTATAAAGTGCCGATAAAAATATGCTAATCCATGAAAGTTACGCACCTCATCATTCAATGTGGAATGGGTCAATGTTGTCTGACTTCCACCTTTAGCCATGTCAAAAGTCAAGCTTGGATTTAAGATTTTCATACTTGAGTCGAATTCTAAAAATCGGACCATCAAAAGTAGTGTGCTTCCGAATCTTTTTCTTCATTAGGATTTTTCAGAAATTGGGATTCTTCCAAAAAAAAATTGTAAGCTTTGCCAACTTTAAAATATATATATTACTTCATAAAATATTGGCATAAAATTGTTCTATTTTATTGAATAATAAAATTCATTAAATAAAACGTCATAAAAAAAATTTAAAATTTCAAACAAAACGTGTTCTAGTTTTCTATTTTGAGAAATAATTTTTCAGAATAACAAACCAAACGCATTTTCAACAATCTTAAAAGAGACTATTAAAATAGAAAATTGATCAAAATAAATTTAAAATTCAACTGAAAAGTGAAATAAAAAGAGAATGGGTAAATAGCACAAAATGTCCCTACCTATTGAGGTATTGTGGAAAACGTCCCTACCTTCAAAATTTTGGCATTTTCACCTTTACCTCTTGGATTTCCAAAACAAAACGTCCTTACCTTCAAAATTTTGGCATTTTTCACCCTTACCTCATCGGATTTCTACAATAAAACGCCCTTGGGTCAAAAAAATCACCATTAACTTAGGGGTAAATTAGTCCAACCATTTTTTCACATATATATTACTTCTTTTAAAATTGGGGCTTCCCATGCAATTTCAAAATTGCATGGTAGCCCCCGTCCCCAAATCTCCACCGGTGGCGCCTTTCTCAATCCCCCCCACCCACCACCGAATTTTCCCCACCTCCATAACTCGTCCCACCATTCGTGGTTGTACTCTAAAAACCCATCTCTCTTTACCCCATCGCCACCACCATTGTTCGTGATTACTACCATAAACACCATTACTACTTTCCCAAAATTTCCATAAAAATATCATCGAGTCGGGATTAAACCGAAAATTCGGGTCGACGCACTGATTACTCCCATAACCCCAAGCGCCGTTTGGGCGGTGGAGCTTGGCGGGACTTGAGGCCCTCCTCGCCATATAGATCGAGATCTGGCGCTCGGGTCGCTCAAACGTCGTAGGCTTCGGAAATTTGCTTGAACTTGGCCTCGGCTTCTAGCTTGTTGGCATTTTTGTGGGGTGCCAAATCATGGCCGTGAAGCGGTAGGCCTTCTTTAAGTCATCATCACTCGCATTGCGGTTAACTTTGAGAATATTGTAATAATCCACACCCATGTTTTCGGGTTTTTAAAAAAGCGTGCGATTAGCCGATTATGTATGTATGTATAGGTCGAATGGTGAACAAGGAAAAGCTTCTAGCTTGTTTTCTTGATGGTCATGGGTACGATTTCAAGAAACGCTTTCGAAATTCTTTCCGCCAGCCTATTTCTCGAATCGATTTGGGGATTTGAGGCTGCCATGCAATTTTGGAAATTGCATGGAAGCCCCCAATTTTAAAAGAAGTAATATATATGTGAAAAAAATGGTTGGACTAATTTACCCCTAAGTTAATGGCCGATTTTTTGGTGAAGGACGTTTTATGTAGGAACCAAAGAGGTAAGGGTGAAAATGCCAAAATTTTGAAGGTAAGGACGTTTTGTTTTGGAAATCCAGAGAGTAAGGGTGAAAATGCCAAAATTTTGAAGATAGGGACGTTTTCCACAATACCCTCAATAGGTGAGGACGTTTTGTGCTATTTACCCAAAGAGAATGGGTCCTTAACTTTTTCTCTACATGACATACTTTTGCACATACAAGTTTTTGAAGTGTTTGGTTTAAAAAAAAAAAAAAAATTGTTCAATTTTAACTTTTTTTGAAAACCACATCAAACTAGTCTTCGTTCGAAAACATTGAGAATCCAATTTTACGTAAAAACCAGAAATGTGAAAAGTCCTTTGAAACAAGTTAAGAAGTGGCCAATCCATCTCATAATTTTATTTTTCTATTTTTTGTAAATATTTTTTTACTACTAGTTCAGCATTTGACCATTTATCTTTTTTTAGTCAATACGTTGACAGTCTTCAAAAAATTGCTTCTTAAGAAGTACAAAAGAACGACCACCTGAAAACATGGAGCAAAAATCTCTTTTTCATCATAAGTGGTGGATCTAGGGTTGAAGTTCAATTTAGAGTGGGACGTTGACCCATTAATCGGTCAAATACCGATTGACTGAGTCAACAAACCGATGCTTGTAAAAAAATAATGTGAATATATTTTTAATAAATACGTAACTTATTAAGCAACAATAAAATCATTTAATAGTGAAATATAATTCGATATAAGCCGTAATAATGCTAAAAAGTGTTTAGTACAACTTCAAAAATATTAACTCGAGAGTAAAAAACTCTAAAAATATTTTCTGTATTATTCAATTTTGATCCACTTTAAGAAAAAATAATAAATCATTACTTGAGGATTTAGTCATGCAACTACTTTACATTTTAATTTTTCAAAATTCATGGACCATAAGTAAAATTTTAAATTTAAAATATCCATTTTATTTCTCTTTCTCCTTCACTTCACTGTTAGTAAGTTATATATATATATATACTTACATACACATACTTACACGCAGAGATCCACTCTCCATTTTTTCTTTATTTCTCAAAATTCCAAAGACCATTTTTCGCATAAAATTCAAAGACACAGTGACGGATGAGGGTCTCGCTATATGTTGTAAATCCATACTGGCCGGAGAGTTGCCGAAAATTATGAATCGAAGACAAATTTTTGTAAAGTGTTGAAGAAGTGAACAAACATTTACAATTTGGACATTTAATTAAAGCGGTAGAAATACGATTGATTTCATTAATTGCATTGATTTCATTAATTGCTATTAAATTTTTGAAAATCAATATCTCGCGATATATTACAATATATCGCGAGATATTGATTTTCTCATCTCGTGGTACACCACGAGGTCAACCATGTGTATATGTATCATTGATATATATATACATATACACACATATACTTACATACATATATACTTACACGCAGAGATCCACTCTCTATTTTTTCTTTATTTTTCAAAATTTCAAAGATCATTTTTTTTGCAAAAATTAAAGATTTTGACGAACGCGATGCCTCGCGTATACGTTATAAATCCACCCCTGAAAGTACCAATCAAGATGGTAATACTTATTAATATATATATCAATTTACAATGCAAATTCAGCTTATAAGTCACGGGGTGTCCATGTTGCACGTGAAAATGTTCTTCATTCTTTCTGATAAAAACAGTATATAATTCAGCAAATCCTCCACTCCACAGGTGTCTATATTTCACCATGCATCTGAATGACAGACAATAACTCCTTTTACAAACATTAAAACCAAATGGTAAACATGCATAGGAGGATTTACCCGCCCCACTAAATATCTCAACAAAAATATTGCCATTTTTTTTTTCTATAAAAGCCCACAAATAATATAGTTTCGGCCATACATTTATGAATAGCAGTATTAATGGCTTCATTGAAGGCTAATGCCGCTGCTGCAGTTTTGTTTCTTTTGGTGGTTTGCTCAATGATTGCGGCGGAATCTAAGGAGGACGACGGCCTTGCTCCTTCGCCGGCAATGGTCGGCGGGGTCGGTTCGGAATCTCCGCCGGCCGTCTCGATTGTTTATGTTTGTCTATCTGTTATGTTATATGTGTTTAATTAATATGCTTATGTTTGAGCTGTTCCATGTAATTTGCTGTTCATCTTTTGTTAAAATCTTCAAGACTTTGTTGCTTTGATCTTTTGGTTCGTAAGAAATGATTCATGCATATTCAATTAACATTCATATGTATTGTGAATGTAGTGACGGAATCAAGAATTTTTACTTAGGAGTCAAAAAAATTCGCTGGATTGCGTATCTTTTAAATTAAAAAAAGTCAAACGACGAGTTTGGAAAAATGAGTCAATTCGAAATAAATTTAATAATCTTATTTTTATCCTCTAATTTTTATTTTAACATTATCTCTTTCGATTTATTTTCAAATTATGTTCTTCACTTGTCAGAGTAAGTTCTTGATATTGTTTTAAAGTATCACACCAAATTTCACAAAATATCTTTTGAATAGAAAATTGTTAAATAAAAATTCAAAATAACAAATTAAAGATGACTGCAAGAATGAATATAATAATTTAAGTTTTATCTTTTAATTATCATTATCTCTTTTGGTTTATTTTTTAGTTATGTTTTTTTACTCGTCAAAGTAGGTTTTTTATACCATTTAGAAGTATTCATAATACATTTTTCAGATTAAAAAATCGTTAATGAAAAATTCAAAATAAAAAGTCAAAGATGGCGGTTAGAAATGACTTTAATAATTCGATTTTTCACTTTTAAATTTTATTTTGGTGTCACCTCTTTCAACTTATTTTCTGGCTATTAGGTTCTTGATACTGTTTTAAAGTATTCATGACAAAGTTTATATAACACATTCATTAGTGTAGGTTCTTGGTACTACGATGTTAACTCAAAAATTAATTAATCAACTCATTAACATTTTACTGAGAATTGAATCTGATGCAATTGGTAATGAAATGAACTAATTTGGCTCCTCAATAACTAACTTGTGGTAAGCTCGTACGGTCGTACCATATTGAGCTACATTTACCATTTTATTAAGAATTGTTCAAGGCACTTGGCAATTTGCAACTACCATATCCCCAGTAACAATGAATGGTCATACTCAATCCATATGTCCCTTTTTTCTTCTATACATTCTTCATTTAATCACTATCTGCTTGCTTTATACACTTGTCTTGATATGTCACTCCATCTGCCTCTTGAAAATCATAAAAATACAAGCCATCCTAGTTCATTGAGTTTTCGCAATAAACACGGATTTAGCAGTATTTGCTTGTTTGGAAAATCATAATTCCCAGTAACTGCAGTCCTTTGTATAGCATGTAACACGCCACCCTTTTGAGCTTGTTAGTTTGAAACGTTACTGCCTTTCTATGGAAAAACTAACTAGAAACACCACACAAAAATGTTGTCGCCACCTCAAAAGCCAAAATAAACATAGAAACAAAAGTTCAAAAGCTTAACGCGGCTTACAGTGGCCTGCGTTTCCCCCCCTTCACAGGTTTATATTAACAGAATTTAGTGAAAATACAACACCTCAATTGATACACATCTACCATTATTTTCAATATTCACACATTGCGACTAGCAATTTATATTTTTCAACCTTATAGCGCATAAGCTTAACTCCATAAAGGATAAAGTGGGCGACAAAAAATAAACCCAAAAAGAAGGTTATTATTCCTCTAATATGTGCGTTGAGGAAGCCACGTACGCATCTCCAGTCCTGGCTTAGAGCATGTTTGGGTCGTCTTATAAGTAGACGGAGAGAGAAAGTAAGACAGACCAAACATGCTCTTAATATCTTCACCCAAGCAAAACAATAGCCAAAGTTAATGTGATAAAATTTGTTCTGGGGTTTAAACCCCCCTCGATGTTCAATATTACCTTGCATTCTAAAGGTACTCCCCAATAAAAATTTAATTCGATGAACTAATCAGTGCTAGAACTTCCATTCCTTTTAGGTTCTGTTCGAACATATGTAAGACTCCGAGCAGTGGGTGATGGAATAAAACTATTGGTGGCTTGACCAGAGATGTCGGTCGGAGTTGACTGAGCATCCCGCTTCCACTGAAAACTCCTTGCAACCGGCTTGATTGGGGGGCGGGCCCTATATATACTGGGGATGCCTCTACCAAAAGGAACCCTGCCAAATCTGGAAACAGTATATGGCATTGCTCGAGCAACACGAGGCCATGTCACGGCTGATGCAACTTCAGCTTTAGCCGAGCTTTTCTTCACAATCTGTGCATATGATAACAAGAGATGACTCGTCAAGTTCACAATAAACTAAATGAAACAAGTAACATTAAATCCACTAATACACCATCAGACTAATAAATCATTAACATCAATCTCTAAAACAGTTTAACGCTTGATCACATCAATCAATTCACGCACACAGAGGAGAGAGAATGTGACAGATAAACCTATGTCTATTTTTCCAGGGCCAACGCAGAGAACAGTTGGCAGCATTTAATTTAAACTTCTTTTTCTTATCAATAACTCACTTCCTACAGAACTTCATTGACAAATTTATAATCTACTTATTTCAAACAATTCCACTTTAATAAAGAACAATTTCTAAATGCACTTCGCAGAGTAAATTTATTTACTGGGTACTGGTGGAGTGCGATGCACAACAATTCACAATTTTTTTAACAGTTCAAGAAATAAAAGTAAATAGTATGATGTAAAATCTTCAATTCCTCCGTTACCCACCAATACAACCCCAAATTTCGAGACAAAGAAAACAGAAAGAGGAGGAAGACAGAAGGTTGTGCTTGCCTTCTACAATGATTTATAAGAAGAAGAACGAATGTTACACAGAAGAAGAAAAATACGTATGGAGAGGATGCTCCAAAAAGAAGCAAGGGAAACTGGCTACCAAGCAATTTATAGAAATAAACTGTAAGTTGATTATATTATAGAAATAAACATGTAATTGTATCTCTGCTGCACAAGCGGTCAACAGGGAAACATCAGAAAAGCAATCTATGTTTTCGTTTGACATCCACACAACCACATAATGGATGGGTCATATCCTTAATTTAAATGTAAACATCCTTCAATCGCATACCTTGAGTAGGCGTGACATAAATGAGGTGCCATCCAAAGTTAAAGCATGCTCAGCTGCTTCTTTTCTCATGAACTCTATATAAGCTGACCTGCACAAGCAACATGTTTGAGATAATGTCTAAAATAGCATACATGTTAGGTTGGGGAATTGAAGTATTCATAACACTATACCCTTGTGGTTGCCCAGTTGTTGCATCAGTTGGAATAATCACTTTCAGAACTTCTCCAAACTTATTGAAGTGCCGTGAAAGACTGTCCTTAGTGGCAGCAAAATGAACCTAATACAGGGAAAACAATGTCAGCAGTGAAAAGAGATCATTCCTGATGCATAACATTTGAAGATTAAGGATCAGGATAAAGGTAATTACATTGCTAATAAAGAGGGTCCTCGAATCAGCATCTTCAGTAGGCAGAGCAATGGAATGTAAACCTGAGTCGTAAGGCCAAGCGTTGTAGATAAGATGATAAACAAGGAAAGCATGAGAGAAGTATGAAAACAATAACAACAAACGAAGCCCAAGAGTTCCCAATCAATTTGGGTTGGCTACGTGGATCCTTTTTCTCCGCTCACTTCGGTTCATTGCTAAATTTATTGGAAAATCTAAACCAAATAAATCTTTACTAACATTAGGCTATATTAGTTTTGTTCTTATCTCTATCCCTCTCCCTCTCCTAACATTACAGAGATCGGATCTTATGAATGGGAACATCTTTAGCTTTACAAAAACAAATGTCCTCACCACCTAAGTAATCATTCTCTAATTTATCCTCCAATCAGCGCCACCTCCACTTGCTAGCGTATATTCACATTTCTTATCTAGTCTATTTTATGACCACGGTCCAACACTCATAACCATAAAGCACAGACATTTTAAAGCTACAGGAAATCTTCCAATCACACAATTCCTATAGCGCTTCTCTATTTTATCTGACCCACTCTAATCTTCTACTGTTCTACATTACATCCTCTTCAACTCCTCTTCCTTTACTAATAATCAAACCTAGATACCTAAATAATTACTTTGGGGGACAACGTGATCTTCTATAATAACTCCATTATTATCCTTATCCCTACAATTACTAGAGTAGCATTTCATGTATTGTGTCTTGGATCTACTCAACCTAAAACCTTTAAATTCCAAAGTGCTCCTCCAAAGTTCTAAGTTAAGATTAACTAAAACTATGTCATCAGTGAATAACAGACACTGAGGGACCTCAAAGTGCTCCTCCAAAGTTTTAAGTTAAGATTAACTAAAACTATGTCATCAGTGAATAACAGACACTGAGGGACCTCATCTTTAATACATCCTAAAAACCTATCCATGAGTAATGCGAAAAGAAAAGGACTTGGGGCAGAGCCTTGGATCAAGGCTATAGTGACACAGAATCAGTACTACTACCACCACATCTCACCTCGCGATTGCTACATGTCCTTGATAATATTAATATATCTAATAGAATTTTTCTCCCTAGCACTTCCCTAGGGCCTAGGCACCTTATCAAAGTTCTTTCTAGATCAATGAAGTGTGAAAACTTACCAAAAAGAACAAGTAAAAATACAAGACAGATTTGGTTACACGTTCCCATGAAAAAACAGCTTGAATAAAATCACTTCATGAGAAATATTAACCAATTAACACCAGAAAGCAATGAAAACAACAACCTGCAATCAAACCTTACAATAGAATAAGATATATAAATTCACCTTTGCTCTTATAAATCTGTGGGAATATATATTTTCACCTTTGCTCTTACAAATCTGTGGGTAGAACCTTGTAAAAATGCACAGAGATAAGAATGTAAAGCTTACCAGAAGTCAATGTCTGTGTCTTTAGAGATTCCCCTTGCAGATCTACATCAGGTTTCACCTAAACAAAGATGATAGTTAAAAAACAGGTGAGCAAAATGCATAATATTCATACAAACAGAAAACTACTCGGATGAACAAGAGATGCAGAAATATAAGCATACACGATATCACACAGGTGCCTTACATTTCCATTAACAGCTACAATTGGATTGGCGTTCTCCTTCAACGATAGCACACCTAACTTAGTAGCCCCAGTCTCACTCTCTTGTATTAATTTCCCATTATTCATCTCCAAAACCTCCCTCGCCTCCTGATATTGAGGCAGTTTCCAAGTACTCACAATTTTATGCGATGTATCAGCCATAGATGCAGGTTCATCCTGATCTTTACGTGGTCTAAGCACTATTTGAGCATCATCAGCAACACCATACCGATGCATTACCGAGTCCTCACCCCTGTTTCCACCAGATGTGCCTGTCCGAGATTGACCCATAACTCCTCTTCCAATAAAATTGACACCATCATAACTTTTGTCATCATGTAGCAAACCAGAATCCACGACAGCGTCACCTTGGAACAATGACACACTCCCCCCATCATCCTGTCCACCACATTCATTTCTTTCATAGTAAGTTGATTGAATGTCCTCCTTTGCATTGCCTAAAGCTCCACGTCCTGCATCTTCACCAATGTCTTCTCTATATTTAGCTAGATGATCCGACGAATCCAAAACATCAGTAGCGCGGCCAAGCCTATCAAACACATTTCCCGAGGATCGAAGTTTTTTCACATCTTTCACAGCTTCTTCCACGGCTTTAATGGCAACTGACATACCAACAGTATGCACTCTTGCTACTGATCGAATTCTTTTGTGGTGTTCTTCAAGGCATGAGTCCACAGCTGATGTAGAAACCACAGATCGGAGACGTTTAAGTGAAGGCTCTGAAGTTGAATTGGATGGCCTAGAAATAGCCACAGCATCTCGTACTGCAAATTGCAGGAGCCTCCGTGGCGCATTAATTGATGCCTGGGGAGCTTCCCTCTTTCATAAATCAAATAAAAGAATGAGAAAAATGAAAAACAATAAATGGACTACAAATTTGCTCTTAACAAAATAATCTAAGGAACATGAGCAAGAACGGTTGCTCACTTCCAGTATGAAATGCACTGAGGTTTTTTTATATAAAATTTGTCAAATCATTTCGTTTAGAAAAGGAAATGGAAGTATAACTTATAAGCAGAGAAAGATAAGTGTCTTCTGGATTAAAATGCCCCATAACAAGAGAGTTCACCATTACTAACATAGAATAAAGTATTACAACTACCTAACCCAATTATTATTATGAACAAAATCATCAATCATAACCTCATTCCTAAGACCATGGCCACAATAAACTGATAGCATATTTGGCAATGCTGAAATTATTTTTAAGTGCTTATCCGATGGAATGTGTGGATAGTAAGTAGGTAATAAGTTGTGGTTCCCACGAAATGTGTGAATAAAAAATAAATTTGACCAGCTTAAATATTAATCACAGATTGGCCAACATGCTGTGATTCAAGTTCAGGGGCCGGTGAAAAGGGTGGTCCCACGTTCACTGAGATAATACACTTAATCCTACGGATATTGCTGCATAATAAGTTACATCAATACCAGTAGTCAAATAATGGAGAATAGATAGATGTAGAAAAACAAAACAATATACTTCAGTGAAATTCCCAACCCACCCCCGCAGGCCTGCTGACATTAGTCGTCTGACTAGCAATTTATACATCTTAGGAAGGAGCTCACCAAGCTCATTATTTCGATAAAAAACACAACTCATTCAGGGTTACAAAATGGTGTACTAAACTCTTACCATGATAAATAATATGCAGCTAAAGTTGACCTCCACATGCAGCTGAGAATTCTACATGTCACAAGTTCAAAGAAGTCATCGAAGGAAGACATCCTTAGATGCAAAAACAGGTTGTTAGATGGTGATATCCCATAGCATACACTTTGTCCTAATTTACAGTAATTCAATGGCCAAAGTGTACCCGATCCAGAAGGAATTCAAGCAAAATATTGATTCAAATAATAATCCACTACTCTTGTGTAACATCTGAAAATGCTTTCCTCGAATTTACAGATCTTCAAGCAGCCCTCAAAAGTTTATAAATTTCTGCTTGTTGTGAGAAAATAGAGAAGTTATCTAAATTATTAGGCTTCATTTGGTATCGTTGTGATTTAAAAGAATTAGCTTGCTGTGTTGAAGAAATAATCATCTCTAAGGAAAAATCATTTAAGTGTTCCGTAAATTTTTGCTTCAAAATTGTTGTATGTTAAACATTTGGTAAACAAAAGTAATTTATTGTTATGCGTGTAAAAATTTACTAAAATGGACATTAATTTTATTGATATCATTTTGTATTATTCTAATCATCCATAGTATTGTAAAAATCAATATTAAGTAATTATTATCAAATATTTTTCTAAGACAATGTGTTCACTATAGTTATTTTAAAATTTAAAAAAAATTAATATATATTAAATCTCAAAATCTATAAACGTACAAGATAAAAGCATAATCCATATATTAGTAAAAGAATCAATTTATTTAATTAAGGTTAAAATTAGTATTTTGATTATAAATAATTAGAGAAGTTAAAACCTCAAAATCTGTTCAAATTCTTCTATAATCATTTTTTCTTAAATCTACCAAACACCTAAAACAACTATCAGAGAACTTGGGGTCTAAAATTAATCCCAAACGGAGCCTTAGCTAAGTATAGATATTCTTTTTTCCCCTATATATGAAAAAACGCAAGATGAGCCATAACTAAATAAAAATGGAAAGGGAAGAAGCAGCCGAATTACTTACAGAAGACTTAATAATAGATCAGAACTACAAATTAGACAAAAGAAATAGGAAAAATTACATAGTTGGTCCTCCGCCTATGGCCTCTATAGCATGTTGGTCCCTAACCTTTAAACGAAGCATTTTGGTCCATGACATGTAGTTTCACAACTAGTCACCTGGATGACAATTTTTGTCCAATTTGCTGCTAAAAGAGCACGTGCAAGGCATGTGGACACTAACTTGAGGGTATAATGGGTAAACACAAATTATTTCATTAAAGAAATAAAAAAGCACGCCCAAACATGCTCTAAAAGAGGATAGAAAGAATAGGAAAAAAAAAAGACAAGAAAAACTGCATCTCCTCCCCCGTCGCCACCCCCCCCCCCAAAAAACCACCACCAGAGGGGGTTTGGAGGTGCTAATTCCTTCTTTTGTTTTTTCCTTTTCCATTTTCCGATTATTTTCTTTACTTATTTTTTATCTCATCTCAATTAAAAATAGGGAAAAATATACGTTTGTCGGGCAACCTCTGACCCTTGTAACATCTTTATCCCCCACCCTTTTTCATGACATTATTACCCTCAACCTTCATTAATTGGTGCTATGTAACCCTGTTAACGAGTTCCATCCAAAAATCCAATTAGAATGGTGCAAAAAGACAACATTACCCTTAAACTAAATAAACAAAAAAGAGAGAGAATTAAATACAAAAAAAGTAAAATGAAAAATGAAAAATCATAGTCTTATTCCCCTAAATCACTACAAATCTTCAATCCCTGCCTCTATAGCAAGTTGGTCCCTAACCTTTAAACAAAGCATTTTGGTCCATAACCTGTAGTTTCACAATTAGTCACCTGGATGACAATTTTTGTCCAATTTGCCACTAAAACAGCACGTGCAAGGCATGTGGAGCACTAACTTGAGGTTACAATGGGTAAACACAAATAATTTCAATAAAGAAATAAATAAGCAAGCCCAAACATGCTCTAAAAGAGGATAGAAAGAATAGGAAGACTTGAGCTTAATATTATTGTTGATTCACTCTTTATGCAAACTTAGAACAGTTCTATCCTAAGAATATGAAGACTTGATATTTGTTCTTGTTCTTATTAACAAATTTATTAGCCAACAGTAAACATGTTATAAGCATTAATTTTTCACTCAATCATGAAATTCATTAACAATGTAAACCATACAAACATACAGGATTTGAATAATGATAACAACGATTCTTTCTTTATAATAAGAACTTCTTTAATAGGTAACCTCACGTAAAACAACAAATTATATATTTATACGCTGGGAGAAGGAGATGTTTTGAGGAGTGCTGTCACAGTTGCTCACCCTACAAGTTCGGTTGTATCTGCATAAAGCAAGATGCAGAGAAGTTTCATTACACAAGTTGCTCAGAGTTTGGCACTAAATTTTATTACTATAATTTCCTACATAGTGTATTTTGGCCATACTCTGGTCTCATAACACAATTTTATATCTCAAAAGCTTAATTTGATTTAGCTGTCCTTTTTTATCTCTCTCTTTTCTTTCTCTCTCTCACACACACACTCACCAAGTAGAGTTCTGAGACTAAATGACATAAGACAACAGCAAGAACAGAAACTAACAATAGTGTTTTTCATGGCATCCCACTGCAGGAATTGTAAATCTTCAGAGATGTTTATGAATATCTTACTGTTTCATTAGAATCTTTATTGAGCACTCCACACAGCAAAACAAAAATGGTAAGCTAAAGGTAGAATTTAAATATAAAGGTGATACAAGTGACACCAACATGTCTTTGCAAATTGTAGCACATATTTATGACACTTCTTATAGGATATATCCTTCCAATAACGTCACCTAATAGCTCGTGGGCAGAAAAGACTACCCATTTCACCTTTGACAAGTCGATGCTCATTTCATCACACTCACTCACTCTGGGGTAACAAGTCAATGTTCATTTCATCACACTCACTCACTCTGGGGTAACAAGTCAATGTTCATTTCATCACACTCACTCATTCTGATGTAACAAGTCAATGCAGACTAGTTATATCATGCTGAACTCCTTGTCTTCAAAAGCAGCGCCCCAATGAAACAAAAGATTACAAGAAAGAAAAGGTGAAACGTGTAACAACTGAAAATCAAGAAATCAAAATGCATCACATCATAATTAGGACCAATTGCTTGAACTCCTAAGCAGCCATATCCACCTTATGAAAGATAATGTGCGTAAAGGTTCCTGCTGTGAATGAACTGGGAAGAAAATCACCTTATGTGTCTGTCCTTCCTCACGACGGATTCTTTTCTTCTGAATTACTGGCCGAGGAGAAAGTGATCCCTTTGCACGGCCAACTTTATGATGAGATTCGTCCTCCACATTGACCCCGGCTACCACGGACATCTGTGGTGGGGGGACTTCATCTTCATCCCCAACTAGACCTTTCAACTCTCGATTGTGACGGTTCCTAGATGTTCTATTGGAATTTACTTTCTCAGTTCCCGACTCCATCTGATGAGAGTCATTTCTTCCAGTCTGCTCCCCAGATGCAGATTTTGTTTTAGGGACTCCATCAGGATGAGATTCCAGCGGTTGTACATATAGATCTAGATTTGATCCCAAATGATCCCACAGCCTATAGAAAACAAAAATATTGGTAATGAGAATGATTTGAGGCTAGCTATTCACATTTTCCGATATCCCCGACAGAAGTAGCATTACCAAGATACAAAAAAGTCACTGTCATCTCCCAGGAAGACATTCAATTCATTCTTTGCTTCACCCTTACTCCTCCCATTTTTGAGCAAGACTATCACATAATCCTACATAAATCATGGAAACTTAGTGAATATACATATACAGTAACGAAAGGTGAGAAACTTATCTAACACTACAAAATAAACCTTTTAGATTCAATATCAATAGCAGGCAACAGTAAATTTTCCATGATATTCAAAACTATCACCTTCAAGACGCAATAACTAAAATTCATTGGATCAGGCAAAATATTGGAAAACTTGTCATTACGAAAATCAGCAACTTGAAGTGAATTAATAAGACTAGAATAAGAAGGGGAAAGAAAATGATACATGCAACACAGAGTTGGAAAACTAGAGGCAAACTATTTGCACGATGTCAATACATATCTTGGCTTAACTCTTGTGCCAAAGGATTAAACTCACATCTCCAAGCCTACCTCCATAAAGAGGAGGGTGGAACAGGGGCTAGAATAAGAAGAAAAATAATGCAGTACAGAGCCATAAAGACCAGAACTGGAAAAATGCAAGATATTACACAGAAATAAGCCTGTCAAAATCATCAGAAGGTTGAGGCATCAACTCATTCATTTTGGAAGAAAGAAAAGTGCACATTGACTAGATCTTATTATAGTAAATCTTAGAATGAGAGTGATAGGATAGTGTTGCATAACCATCCCAATGGTGTTGGACAATCAGACATGGTCCAAATAAATTTAAAGTGTCATGTAAAATTGAAGGATGTGGTTTTAACGTAATGCTACTGTTGATGAAACTTTTAATAGCTGAAGGGATATGGTGGAAATGAAACCACTAATAAACATGCAAGTGAAACTAACACTCTCTCCATTTCAATTTGAATAGAGCTTGGTTGGACTCGGCAATATCTGTTACTTGTACAGAAAATCAGTATAACCACTCCAGCAAATTGGAGCCTCCGTAACTCTTGAAAAAGAAGTCATTACCGCCGGCACCCACACTCCAAAACCACCAGACGATACCACCCATACTCCAAAACCACCAGACGATACCACCCACCCCTCAATAACCATCATATTGAAGCAGGCAAAAGAAAACAATATCAACAGCCACCAGCACCATCAAGAATCTGCCAAATCCAATCCAAGCAAAAGAAAAATAAAACTCATATCATTTTGACCCCCATTAGAAACCCAAACAAACCACCATAGCAATCAAAACAAAACTTCCTTAATTACAACAGGAAAAAATGGAAATTTGCCAACTCAAATAGGCATCAAACATCAAAAATCAGGAAAAATTCCAGCCGGGGTCCCAAACCCTCCATTGGTGGCACCCCGGGTCCCCAACCTGTGAGAACTGTGCCGAAACATCCTTATCTGACGGAATCCGTCATTTCGACTGTTAACAAGTCAAATTATATTTAAAATGACCTTTGCACCCTTACTTTGACTAACATAAATTAAAAGAAATCAAAATAGAAAAAAAAATCTGAAAAGTAAAACAGAAGGAAGAAAGAAAAATATGAAAAGAAAACCCCAAACAAGCAAGAAGCCACCCCCGACCCAATGCAACCACACCAATCACCTAAACCAACCACCGGCACCCACCAACACTCCAAATCCGCCATCACCAACACCCCAATGCTGCTGGCCGACGCCTAGAAGGAACACGGAGATTTCTAGTGTATAATTCAATTAGTACTAATTAGTGGCAAATAGAAAAATTAGATTAACAACTTCCATTGCAAAAATCAATTTTTTTTGAATGTCAAACTCAACCGGCTGAGCCCATCAAGCAAAATCTGGGTTTAACTAAAAAATTGTTTACACATGATATTAGTACTGTTCTTCCTTAGTGAGGATTCTTTTACAGATTTGATTTTTCTTGAAAACATTTGGGACTCAAATCTGTGTAATTTTTCCACCGTTTGCCGAAGATGGAGCTTCGATGGTTCTATGTTGGTTGAATGTTGTGGTTGTGTGTGTATGGACCGGAGAAATATAGAAAATTCAATGATCTTGTTTTTGTTTGGAGAAGTGAATGATGAGATGGATGATGGTGAAGAAAGAGGGGTAGGTGGCTGTAGGGATGGTGGTTGGTGCAGCGGCTGGCAAGTAGGCAGGGGTGGGGGTTGGTTTGAGGAAGAAAGATGGTTTCATTTTTTATTTTGTTGGGTTTTCTGTTTCTTTTTCCTTTTGTTTTTATTTTTCTTTTTCCTTTTGTTGTTATTTTCTTTTGTTTTTATGTTATTTAAAATAAGGATAGACTAACCTTTCAATAAAATTTTGACTTTTTAGTAGTCAAATAAACATTTTCCATCGGATAAGGATGACTTGCGCATACTTTTCAAAGGTTAGGGAACCAAGGTGCCACAAATGGAAAGTTAAGGACCCCATAGTCATCATAAGGCCCAAAGGTTCACGACCCTAGCTGGAATTTTACCCAAAAGTTGACATTAACAACCACGAGAGTTAGAAAGAAAAAAGAAAAGCTGCCACTGCAACTCAAAAAAAGGGAGTGGTGGTGCTGTTGTCTCAAGAAAAAGGATTTTGAAGGCCAATTTTCTGGTGTTGAAGCATTTTGAGGTTGAGTTGGTGGTGGAGAGGCCAGGCACAAGGGGAAGGATGAAAGATAGGGGTTAGCAGCAGTGAGGCAGTGGCAGCGGGTCTACTTGCGAGGAGAGGAGAGAGGTGAGGTATGTGGATGGATGAGGGGTTAGAACATTTTTTAAGATTTCCTTTTAAAGTCCTTTTTGGTGTTACTTTAAGTAGGGGGAATTTTAAAATTAAAAATTAAAATTAAAAAGATTAAAAGGTTCCCATTTTGGCTAAGTTGCCATTGATTCGAAACATCCAAATAAGGAAACTAAGGGCATTTTCTCTTTGGCATTTTCAACCCATTTTCCGTTTTCTGTTTTTGAAAATAGTGAAAACGTGTTTACTTAACCATTTTTGAAAATGTATTTTTCAAAATACCCAAAAAAAAATACAAAGGAAACGAAAAATGATATAAATACCGTTTTGGTCGTTTTCTTCACAAAATAAGAAAATTTTCAAAACGGCCAAAACGCGCGTTTCGGAAATGAGGTCAGCATTTCGAGTCCAGCATGCGGTCTTTTTTTTTTTTTTTAACATTTTACGCTGGGCATGAAAAATAATGATTTGATTATTTTCCGAGTTTTCTTTACAAAACGCGCCTCATTTCCAAAACGGTTAGATGCGCGCTTTGCCATTCCCAAGTTAGCAGTTCAAGTCATATCTGCAGCATTTTTTTTAAAATCCAAGTTTTTAATTGTTTTTAATTCTAATAATAATTGTTTTTAATTAATAATTGTTTACAATTCCAAGTAATTCCAAGTTTTTAATTGTTTTTAATTAATAATTTTTTTAATTGTTTTTAATTCCAAGTAATTCCAAGTTTTTAATTATTTTTAATTCCAACAATGATTGTTTTTAATTGTTTTTAATTCCAAATAATTCCAAGTTTTTAATTGTTTGTAATTCCAACAATAATTGTTTTTAATTACAAGTAATTCTAGGTTTTTAATCAATAAAATAATATAAAAACATTCTAAAAAACTTTAAATAAACGCGTTTTCGAGTTTTCTGTTTTGAGAAACAATTTTCGAAAATTCCAAAAACAACGTATTTTCAAAAATCTCAAAACAACTCAAAACACAAAACTCAAACGCAAAGAGAACACCACCTGAGCCATTCAAATCGAAATGGACTAATGTAGGGATTAAGAAAAACGAATTAGTCGAGAAGCCCACAAAACCATAGTTTGATAATATTAGAGCTGATTAGTCAGAAAAATAAGGTGAATCAAAGTTCCCCAAACCATATGACTCGATTGTCACCCACCCCTGTACTTCATAAAATGAGACACTTAATTCATTTGTCTTATCAAAATTCAAAATCAGTCAGATGCCCTTAAAGTATTCCAAGCAGAATATGGTTGAGCCCTCTCAATAGTCCAATTGTAACAGAAAAATATTTATAAAAGAACCAATAGATACACTAGTATTGACGAAACAAACTGCAGGAGCAACCATGCAATAGACAAACAATCAGTATCCACTATCCACCATCAAAATGACTGTGGCATGGTCTCTCCGACACCATTAGAAAACCAAGTAAAGTCCTTTTAAGATTCCCTCTCTAGCATGCTAGGTGCTCATCGACATGAAGGCATAGGTCAAAATTTTCTGCTTGATGCAATATGATCTCTCTAGTGTCCTTCTCCGCTAGGATCTCTCCCAGCCTCCCATCAAAGACGAGCCCCTCCACCCTTTTCACAACCTTAACCCAAAGACACCACCATGTGCTTGACAAAAATCGGTGTTCGTAGCTACATACAGCTTACAATAAACAATTTCTCCAAACATGCTGGAATTAACTCTAGCCTAAATTGATGCAGTGCTTGCAGTGACTTTTTTATATCTTCTGATCTTGCAACTCAATCATGGGTAGCACTAGCGTGACAACCCAAAAGCTATCTCCATAACCAAAAGATCACACGTCATAAGCTTTATACTAAAATATTGGCAGCATCCCTAAAGAAATGCAGGATTGGAGCATGATCCACCTAGATAAAATCAGACTACAAAACAAAGTCAAGTACACTCAAAATGCATCTAGCACGCACATTGATGAGATATATCTGATCATACTGAGAATGCATCTAGCACCCACCAAATATTGTATTAACCAGCGAAATCCAAAAAAGACATTGTGTGCAAGGCAATGGGTCTATCGAAAAGAATACTCGAAGATTGCAGAAAAGAGTCAAAGCATAAGACACCAAACACAGTCTTTTGGAAACAAATCATCATATCCCTTCAAAATCCGACACGTCCTTCTGGTGCTCTACCTGATCTATTGACAACATATTGCTTTGGCGAAAACGATTGAGTGAACATTCTTAACAGGAGTTTCCTCGTTCAGTCATTCTTAATGTTTGATTAGACAAGAGGAATTCCTGTTTTCATGGGGTGCTCTGACAAATTTGGGATCACCGAAACTGTACCAGATATATCTTGAATTGGTAAAAAATGTCCAGTTCTGGTATCATTAGCATTAATAGATAAACACCTAGACATCCAACATACCCAAATATCCACACCCACACTCCATCAACAACTTTACATGTGCATACCATCCCATCCAACATTGAAGTTATCTAACTAGCTACAGCTGAGTTCCCCGCACATCACATACATTTCACTGCAAAAGGTTCTAAATCTACGGAACTTCACAAATTTTGAGCAGCGACTATGGTAAGGAGCTCATTATCCAAGGAATGCCTATTAAATTTCAACTTGATAACATAAGACTTGTAGCAACTGCTCAGCCCAACACCAACAGAATGTCTTAGAACTGAATTGTAAGAGCTAGGGCATAAAGAAAGCCCATAAAGATTATGGGAATACTTCAAAATGGCTTATAGTAATCTAAATCAGTAAGTAACACAGGCAAATATCTATGCTAAGTAAACACAAAACAGTCCTTTCACATTACAATGACGGTCTCTCACAAGTTCAATAAATTTACATAATCTAAACATCCTTCTTAAACTCTCATATATCAAATTTCTCTCCATGGCACAAATTCGTTTTCTCTAGCAAGTTAAGGAATCATTTCAACGAGACACCATTTCACAGCTTTAATTAGTTATGCATAATCAAAGTTCATAACGCATGCTTGCACTGCTCAAAAACTTCCAGAAACAAAAAATGAATATGAAGCCAAATTACGTTAAATAATTTTCTATTCAACGCAAAACTTGTATCAATTACTCCAGTTTTTCGCCTTTTCCACACAAAACTTCAGGCCAAAAGAATTTAAAAGCCCTAACAAAGAGCCCATACCACAAGAGTGTCGTCCGTGTAGTCACCCATGAACTCCTTGAGCTTCTCCTGGACTCTCTCGCGAAGCTTCCCCACTCCTTCGCTCGTAAAACTTACCCTAAATGTCCGGTCATTGCCCTCCATTTTCCAAAACACTAACTAAAATTGCGCTTCCTTAAATCCTTCCAATAATTACAATTGAATTTTCCAACGTGAAAAGGAAAAGGAAATTGAAAGTATTTAGAGCATATATTGTGTATTATATAGAATTGATGTGAAAATGGATTTTCAATTTCAGGATATTAATCAAAAAAAAGGGCAATTTCAATGGTGATTAAACAGTGGTTTAGGGGAAAATTCATCTAGTGCGTAATTTCGTCGAGCAGAGAACTTGAGACTTGAGAGAGAGAGAGAGCAAACCCGAAGCTTTTTGGGGCAGGAGAAGCCCACTGATTAATGGGTTAAAAACCAAGATGATTCTTTAGAACCCTATAAGTTATATTACCGACGGTAGACTGGAAGGGGTATAATTGGAATTTGGAACCTGAGCACCACAGGTTTTGTTTTATTGCATCACGTTTTGATTGCACTATTCGTTGTTTGCCAACTTTTTTTTATCACCTATTTCTCTTTAGGTTTGTTTGATTGGGCTGATTTTCCAGTGGAAAATTTTCATTTTCCACCCATTTTCCAACTTTTAGTTCTGTTTGACGTAAGAAATTTTCCGGAAAATGATTTTTTCACTTATTTTCCATCTTTTGTTTGATTGAAATTTTGATTTGCCATGGAAAATATTTTCCATGTTTTCACTTTTTTAGTATATTTTCCTTGTTTTCAGGTGGGATAGGAGAATTTATTTTCCATGGAAAATTTGTTAACCTTTTCCAACCCATTTATTTTCCATGGAAAATTTGTTAACATTTTCCAATCCAAATTTTCTTGGTAATTCATTTCCATGGAAAATATTTTTCACACCCAAATTTTCCACTTGCAATCAAACACAACCTTAGTTTCTGGGACCTGATCTGCTGCCCCGGGCAGCAATTTTGTGCAATTTTGTGCCCACATGCTGACCCGTTCTCTTTAACTTTCTATTATTTACTATATACGTCTAATGACATTTCCGCCCCCAAAAATCCGTTATGAGTGCGTACAAAAACTTATTTTTCTTTTATATTTTTAAATAAGCAAAAATCCAACAAATACGAATATTTGAGAAAATATTTATTCTCATTTGAAAACACGCCAATATAATATTCAAAAAGAAGTCGTTATTAAGAACAAAATGTGTTAATTAATTGAAGATAAATATAAAAATGCAAAAAAAAAAAATTAGAGAAAATTGCAACAATAAACAAAAATTATATACCATAAGTGGTATTAAATGTGGTGCACTAACCAAAAATTGTAATATGAAAATAATTACCGTTTTTGACTAAATATATTGATATCACATTTTAATTGTATTAAATGCCTATAACTTTCACTCATTGTCACACTTATATTCTCGACTTTTTTTACCGCATTTTTATCTTCAACATTTCATTAATTAAAATATCTCGTCTCTAATAATTTTCTATCCAAAAATTTCATTAAAATTGAGTAAAAAGATTTATTTGTCCTTCGTATTTTTAAATGAGCAAAAAAAAAGAGCAAATACAAAATTGCTACTGAATTTTTGCCCCTCATTTTAGAACATACTAACAGATATTTGAACAAAAATCGTCGTTTGGGACAATATATGCTAATTAATGTAATATTAAAGAAAAAAATGAGAGAAAAAAATAAGCCAGAGACATAAATATGACACTGAATAAAAATTATAAATTTTTAATGTAATTAAAATGTGACGTCTCTATAAAAAATTGGTGCGAGTATAATCACTATTCGTTTGAAATAATAGATAATATTGCATTAGTATTTGTTATTGTATTATGTAGATGTTTTCATGGGAGGATCTAGAATGAATAAATCAGGAGGGCTTGTAAAAAAAATTATGAAGACTTTGAGAGTACGAGAAAACTGAAAAGACGAAAATGATGCACAACGAGTCTTATCCTTCAATTTGCACATTTAACACACTACATTAACTTATAAGTCAAAAATGAAAGAAAAAAAATACAAAAAAACGTACAACACAAATACTTTAAAACACTAATTAAGTCGCAACTTGCGATTTCTCAAAAGATCAAACTTATCAATGATTAACTATCTATCAATAACAAGAACTAAAATATACAAATTCAACTAAGAATCTCAAATTCTCAATTCACAAATTTAGTTAAAAATAGTATTATACAACTCATAACAACTCGAAAATTTATTATATTCTTATATTCAATTATTCAAGTCAGACGACATGTATCATTTGACATCAAATATAATTTTATTTAAGTTGATGTTAGAGTTAGCAGGAAAAAAAATAAAATTGTTAAAACTTATTTTAAGTAACCATCTTTGACTAATTATTTCAAATTCACCATTTAATGATTTTTCGTTTCAAAATATGCGCCGCATAACTGGTCTCAAGTTCTTTGAAACAATATAAAAAACGTACCTCAACGATCAAGAAATATAGCTTAATAATAAGCCAAAATAGGCGATGACCACGAATTATATTTATTGAACCCATTTCGTGCAGCTATTTTTAACTCGTTATTGCTACTTTATCACTTAACTGTTTTACAAATTGGCATGTTCGTTACGAAGTACATCGTGAGTATTTTAAAATGGTATCAAGAATCTTTTCTAACGTTTGAGAATTGGCATCCAAATATGTTTCACAAATTGACTTGTTGAAATGAAAAGTTTTTTTTCTTTTTTAGCTAGGTGGCTTAAGAACACCCCTTCCCATGGCTAGATCCGCCACTAGATGTTTTTATGATGTATTAAATTCAGATTATTACTCTTATTTAAACTTTCATTGAAACCGTGTATATATGGGGACTTGGGTTTTACAAATGTACATGTCATATACAATCATGTCTGACATTCAGGTAGGGTAATATTTGATCGTGAGGGACTTGGGTTTTACAAATGTACATGTCATATACAATCATGTCATGACATTGAGGTAGGGTAATATTTGATCGTGAGACTTGTCACGATCATGGAGAAATCTAAGAAAAATGTGTTGAGATCTTGTCCATTTATATGTGTACTATATCAAGAATGTCTTGTAGTGACAGAGTGACATTATCATCAATGTAAGAAAAAGTAAGATACATTTCACATTTACCAACGCATTGGTCTTTACGTGGATCAAGTGGCCGAACTAGGGGCCTTCATGTTTATGATTGTAAGTGCTCTTATAGATTGCTATGGTTACTATTTGTGGGGCTTAATAATGAAAATAAATCACGTTGTGCATACGCATACTTACACACACGAGCTTACTAGACACATGGCTTGTTCATTCTATGACTTATAATATTGTAGATAACAAATATGATAATTATCAAATATTGGAGTAAGTTCTAGAATGACACAACAGATGATAGTACACTATATGACGATTGTGTATAATAAGTTCATCAGAATCGTTATTATATTTTCATTTCAATATTTCATGAATAAGAAGATCATTGAAAAATTTTATTTTAAATGAGTTTTACGATATTTTTTTTCGACGTGAGAATATCTACTAAAGGTCATTTAGTAACAGTTTTCGAGCTTATTTGTTTGTATGATGAAATATTTTAAATTCATACAATACAAAATTCTATTACAAAATTACCATTTAAATGTTTTTTCTAGATATCTTAATGTTCATGTTGTTTATAATAAGGTATTTTTAATCGTGGAGCTTCTGTATTATATATTTTTTTACTTTAGTTTGTTGCATTATGCATTTTATTTACAAAGAATTAATAGTAGATAATATTCTTCAACGTTTAATAAAAGAACTTTCATTGGATTATACTTATAATGATATTTTCACAATAAGTCAACGATTATTAACGACTATTTCGCGCAATCTAAACATGTGTATAACTTCTTCTTTTTCTAAAATGCCATTTTAACTTTTGAGTAAATTGAGTTAATTGTTTAGAAACAAAACGTTTTTAGAAAACATAATCCCAACTAGAGGAGTCCGCTGAAATTGGTCGCTTTGCTAATTCGCTGGTCAAGTGTTTGATACTTGGCCATTGCATTTTCGAAAATTATACATTAAATTAGAATCGATTCAAACGAATAAGTTTATATGAAACTCGGCCAATTTGAACGTGTTTTGACTAGTTTTTTTGTAAAATAGTTCATAGACGCAAGGAAAATGGTCTAGTGGCCAGTTCGACAATTTTCGAGTAAAATCGCTTTGTCTAATTTTGACAACTATGTATTTAAGGTTAACCAAACACCCTAATTCATTGTCTAGAAATTGTTTTATTAATCAAATTAAAAGTAAGTTATTTACTTTGAAAATACCCTTAATTTACTTCCAAAATAAGTAAATGTCTTAAAAAAATAATTTATCTTGTTATAAATCTGAGGAGAAACAAAAGAAAACTAGAAAGAGAATGAGTTGAAATGAATGAATTTCATTAATAACCAGAGTCCTCTATTTATAGAGGCTTTAGAGGCATAATAATCATTTACATTTACATATTATATAATATTATAACACTCCTTATTAAATGACTATCCATACAATAATTGCAAAATGTGTACTGTTAATTTGGGTATTGTGATGACGCCTCGTTAAAACCTTACCAGAAAAATCCAGTGGGATAAAAACTGGACGAATGAAAAAGAGTACAGCTACTCCCCCCTCCCTCCTCCTCCTTGATATTGATAACTGAAGATCTATGAGCCGATGCATCCCAATCTTATATACCAATTTCTTGAATGTAGATGTCGGTAATGTCTTGGTGAATAAATCTGTAACATTATCATTTGAGCGAATTTGTTGAATATATATATCACCATTTTTTTTAAGCTCGTGTGTATAGAAAATTTTTGGGAAAATATGTTTTGTTCTATCCCCTTTGATGTAGTTTCCTTTGAGTTGTGTAGTACAAGCTACATTATATTCATATAATATTGTTGGACTCTCTTTTGTTGAAGGTAATCCGCAAGATGTTTATGTATGATGGGTCATATTTCTCAGCCACACACATTCTCTACTTACTTCATGGATTGCAATAATTTCAGAATGATTTGAGGATGTTGCTATTAGAGTTTGCTTTATAGATCGCCAAGATATAGCTGTTCATTCATGTGTAAACAAATATCCTATTTGTGATCTTCATTTGTGTGGATCATAGAGATAACTTGCATATGCATATCCTACTAAAAAACACCCATTGTTTTGTGAATAAAATAATTTCATATCTATAGTATCTTTTAGGTAACGAAAGATATGTTTAACACCATTCCAATGTTTTTTAGTTGGCTCAGAACTATATCTTACAAATAGATTTACAGAAAAAGCTATATCAGGTCGAGTGTAATTTGCAAGATAAGACAATGCTCCAATTGCACTAAGGTATGGCACTTGAGGACCAAGAATCTTTTCTCTATCTTCGAGTGGGCAAAAGAGATCATTTTTCACATCGAGTGAACGAATGACCATATGAGATGTCAGTGGATGCGCTTTATCAATATTAAAGCGTTTTAATACTTTTTCTGCATATGATGATTAATGAACAAATAACCTTTCTTGTAAATGTTCAATTTGCAAACCGATACAATATTTTAGTTTTCCCAAATCTTTCATCTCAAATTCATTTTTCAAATACTCAACAGTTTTGTAGATCTCTTCAGGAGTGCCTACAATGTTTAAGTCATCAACATAAACTGCTATAATTGCAAATCCAGTATTTGTTTTCTTTATGAAAACACATGGGCAGATATCATCATTATTATAGCCTTCTTTCAAATAATATCCACTAAGACGATTATACAACATACGTCCTAATTGTTTTAATCTGTACAGTGATCTTTGCAATTTGATTGAGAACATATCCCTTTTGCATGAATTATGTGTTTGTGTCACTTTTAGTCCTTTAGGAACTTTCATGTATATATCACTGTCAAATGAACATATCACTGTCAAGTGAACTATACAGATAAGCAGTTACTAGATCCATGAGGCGCATATCAAGCATTTGTGTTATAGCCAGATTGATTAAAAATCTAAATGTAATTGTGTCCATTATGGGAGAATATGTTTCATTGTAATCGATTCCAGATCTTTGTGAGAATCCTTGTGTTATAAGTCGGGCTTTGTACTGAGTAATTTCATTATTTTCATTTCGCTTTCTTACAAATACCCACTTGTATCATACGGAGATAACATTTTCAGAGGTTCGGACTACATGTCCAAATACTTTAAGTTTCTCCAAAGAATTTAATTCCACATGTATGGCTTCTTTCCATTTTGGCCAATCATTTATCTTTTCACAGTCTCGTACATATTGTGGTTCAGGTTCTTCACTTTGCACAATATTAAGAGCTATGTTAAAGGCGAAAATATTGTCCATAACAATATCCTTTCATTTCCATAATTTATAAGATAACAAATAATTTATTGAAATCTCGTGATTTTCGGACACTTGTGGTTCTTCAGGAACCATATATTTAGAATTTGATTGACCAACCTCTTTATGTTGGTTTTTCTCTTGTACATTTTTTTTCTAGGTACCGAGTCTTTAGCACTAACAGGTTGACTGCGTTTTTGACGTATTTGTGGGTCACTTGCTACTGCAGATTGTTCTACATCTATTTTTGTTGGAGTATTTGCTGGTGGAATATATAACTTTGTTACTTTTCTTGTATCAACAAATGCATATGGTAATTAATTTGCAACATTTTACAGGCGAATGATCTTTTCATCTTCTTGCTCACGTTAATTACTTCGGGAATTAAAGTGAGATAATATTGGTTCATTCCAACAAATTTTATGTTGTTCTTGAGAATGTAGCTTGGCTACTTCCAAAGTTGAAAATTTTGTTTCATCAAAATGACAATCTGTAAATCGTGCAGTAAATAGATCACCTGTTAAATGTTCAAGATACCTGATGATGGAGGGTGAGTCAAATCCTATATAAATTCTAAGTCTTCGCTGGAGACCTATTTTAGTACGATGTGGTGGTGAGATTGGTACTTGGACTGCACAGTCGAATACTCGTAAATGAGAAATATTAGGTTCTTGACTAAATGTAAGTTGTAAGGGTGAATACTGATGATAAGCAGTTGGTCTAATACGAACCAATGATGCATTATGTAATATAGCATGATCCCAAACAGAAGTTTGAAGTTTTGTCCTCATCCTCATAAGTAATGGACTGGCGATAAATTGCAGACGTTTGATAAATGATCATGCTAAGCCATTTTGTGTATGTACATGTGCAACTGAGTGTTCAACGTCAATTCCAATTGACATATAGTAATCGTTAAATGTTTGAGATCTAAATTCACCAGCATTATCAAGACAAATTTTCTTGATTGAGTATTCGAGAAATTGAGTTCGCAATTTTATGATTTGAACAAGTAGTCTAGCAAAAGCGGCATTTCTTGTTGAAAGCAAGCAAACATGGGACCATCTAATTGATGCATCATCGATCAAAATTATAAAATATCGAAATGGTCCACATGGTGGGTATATCGGCCCACATATATCTCCATGAATTCTTTCCAGAAAAGTGGGAGATGCAAAATTAACATTTACATATGAAGATCTAATGACTAGCTTGCCTTGCAAACAAACAACACGTGGATAATTATCAGGTAAAAGAATCTTTTTGTTATTTAAAGGATGTCCATATGAATTGTTAATTATTCGTCGCATCATTGTAGCTCCCGGATGTCCAAGTCTATCATGCCAAAGTATTAAACCTTTGGGATCAATGAACTTTTGGTTCACAACAATATTTATTTCATTTGTTTTCATAACTGTATAACATATCTCTGAAGGCTGTGAGTTTTTCATGTACATGCTTCTGGCCAGATACAAAAGAAGTTATGCAAAAATATTCAACATTGTTTTTTTCTATTATTCAACATTGTTTTTTTCTATTGTCTCAATGTGGTATTCATTACAGCGGATATCTCTTAAACAGATCAAATTTCGTTGAGATTGACTAAAATAAAGTGCATCATCAATAATTATTTGATAAAATAATACAAGCCCTTCCAGAGCCTTCAATGATATTCGATTCATCTGCGATCAAAATAACTTTATTTTCTGCGAGCATTAAATCTGAAAAATACTTTTTGTCCTGAAGAATGGTATGCGAAGCTGCACTATTGGATAAACAAATATCTCAATAACTCATCCTGAATTTATAATAAAATAGATCATTTTAGAAATGAAGTTTACAACGAAAAGAATTTAAAACATAAAGAAATATTTTGATTATCCATGAATTAGATCACTAATACAAATCTCAAAATTTAAAGAAAAATAACAAAATAAATTGTAACATAAATTTACTAAAACAAGACTGTGTGATAAACTAATCAACATTATTCCCAACATGATCAGTAATGTCATTAGTGTCAAAATCAGAGACATCTAAGTGAGTTACATCAGTTGAATAATTAACCAAATTTGTCTCAATTATGCATTTTCATTTTATTGATTTTTGGTAAAGATCCACAAGATATTTTGCCTTACGACAGGTACGAGATCAATGCCCTTTCATTCCACATCTATAGCAACTTTCTTCGTGCTTCTTTTTTAATGTGATAGGTTTCTCAAAGTTGCTATCTTGTTGCTGTAATGTTGCTTATTATTTTGTCCACGATAGCCACCACGTCCATTTTCATGTCCAAAACCATATCCACGTCCATTTCCATGTCTAGAACCACGTCCATTTCCATGTCTAGAACGTCCACGTCCACTTCCACGTCCATGATAATATTGCATTTGCTTCAGGTAATGCTGTGGAACGTGTTGGGCGTAGCCCATGATTTTTCATTAGCAATTCATTGTTTTGTTTAGCAACTAAAAGGCGAGATATCAGTTAAGACTTAAGAGTAGTTTTTAAAATCACGCTCACGATATTGCTAATGCAGGAGCACATTTGAGGCATAAAAAGTGGAAACGTATTTTCCAACGTATCATCTTCAATTAGCTTTCCTCCACATAGTTTTAATGTTAAAGATATCATGAATATTTCAGAATTGTACTCATTGATAGTTTTAAAATCTTGCAGGCGAAAATGTATCCATTCATAACGGGCTTTGGGAAGGACAATGGTCATTTGATGATCAAATCTCTCTTTGAGATTTGTCCAAAGCGTTTGTGGATCCTTCACAGTGATGTACTCAATTTTCAATCTATCATGGAGATGGTGACAGAGGAAAATAAGCACTTTTGCATGATCCTGCATGGATTCTTTGTTTCCCTCTTTTATCGTTTCACCCAATTTTTTTGAGATAAGGTGGATGTCAGCGTCAAGTGTCCATGATAGATAATATTTTGTTGATATGTCAAGGGCAACAAACTCAAATTTTGTGATGTTGACCATAGCTATATGATGAAAAAAAGAAAAGTTAATTTTCAAAATAAGACGTATAATGATAGTCAAATTGATAAATGACAATAAAATTGAATGTCATTTGTAAGTAAATAATATTAATATAATTATTATCGTTGAATGATATAAATTTGCTCCTCTAAAATTACATAACTAGTTGCAAAGAAAATTGCATTGCACAACTTTATCCTAATCCTAAACAAATAAAAGAGGCTTGGGAAGAATACTATTCATGTGGTCATTGTGGTCATTGAAAACGACGTCGTTTTGCTCCTTTTTTTTTTTTCAACACACGGTATGCACACAGGGTGTAATTATCTTGAAATTAGGTTTTTTTCTCTCCATCTTCACCTATACACAAAGCGGCCGTCCTTTGCTCTCTTTGTGTTCTCCGACGAACCGTGTGCTCCAGCCGTATTCTCCTAAACACACAGTGGCCGTATTCACCTTCATTTCTTAATTCAGAAACCAAATCTCCCCAAATTTGTTGTAGAAGAGGAACAAAAATCGGCAAACTCGTAAACTGCTCTCATAGGGTGGAAATCTCCTCTCAAATATCTGTACATTTTACGAAGTCTCCACATAAGGGATCGAATCTGAGGTAACTATTTTACATTTTACATATTCGAGTTAGAATTTATAAATTTCTCGTTCTTTTGTTTATTCAGAAAATAGGTTTGTTTGTGTGGGTAATTTCCTCGTGTATGTTTTATTAGTTATTGATTGCTGTGAAAACCTAGCCGAGCAATTGGAGGAAATAGAAGGGGTTTCGTTTCTTTGGTATTCTGGATGAATAATAGTGCTCTATTAGAGTGTTGAAGGCTTTCCCATTATTATTTCATCTGTTCTTCATTCTCTACAAGTGGTTCATAAGATGAAACTACAGTACTTCGAGCAGACTCTCTTGCCTCGGGGAGTTTGTCAGTCAACAAATTTGCAGCAGTTTGAATCAGTGAAATCAGGCCAAATTCTTTCCTCCCCTCTAAATCCTTAAAAATCACACAGTTTAGTACATTATATTGTTAGAAGCCGAACAATGTGTAGAGAAAAGGATCTAGATAGTTAATACAAAAATTTATCAGAAATAAGACGTATTTTGTTGTTGTCATTTTCGTTAATATACAAAGTGGCTTTAGCTGATACTACTTACCATCTTAGACACGCAGTTAGAAATTGAGACTCGCATTTTTTTTCTCGACTCTTAGATTTTGAGTACCGACATGGGCCCGAAGCTTATGAAGCAACAGGAGAGGGTTCATGGAATCCACCACTGTCTTTGGTGTTCTGTCTGCTTCTTCACACACAAATTTGTTGTCTTGTATAGCTTTCACCAGTGATTGCAATAGCTGCTAGGTAGGCATAGTGGGGGAGAGGGTGCAAATATTACATTAGATGCCTGAAATGGCACTGCATAAACAGTATATTGTTTATTCAATTCTCAACAAGAACCAAAAAAATATCTCATACTTAAGCAGGATTATTATATATTATATTTTATCTAAGAAAAAGCAAAACTAAGAATAATTGTGTACCAAAATGTCAACGACATTCGAGATTGCGTGTTCGAGTAACTTTTCACCAAAGAGTAACCATTATGATTAAAGTCCATACTAATCGAAAGATGATAAGCTGATACTAATTTCATAGTCAATGGATGATATTTAAGTGAGTACATAATGGTTTCTTCATAGAAAGGTTATTGGGGAGTGGGGTCGAGCATTGATTGGATTAAGTATTTCATTAATGTTCCGCAAATTTCAGCATCAAACGTCCAGAAAAGTAGCAGGCTGACATTTCTGGTCCCTATTTCTTGGAAAAGAATGTTGGTTCTTATAAAACTTTAGTGTATGTACTTTTCTATGTTTTTCAATGGATCAATTGTTAAAAAATGTCAAAGACAGTCGAGATCGCGAGTTCGAGTAACTTTTCACCAGAGAGTAACCAGTATGATTAAAGTCCATACCAATCAAAAGATGATAAGCTGATACTAATTTCGCAATCAATGGATGCTATTTAATTGAGTACATAGTGGTTTTTTGATAGAGGGATTATTGGGGAGTGGGTTTGAATATTGATTGGATTAGGTCTCTCTCTCTCTTATCCTTGTGGTGCTAGAACTTTGCTTATATTGGGATTTTTCAAAGCAAGTAAAATGAATGATGGTTAGCTACAAGGTTTTGTTATACCTTATTCAACAAGATAAAAAGACTTGGATTTCTGCATTTTATCTTCAGAAAGATATTATCTAAATTTAGTCACTTGTAGTTTTCTCTGGACGTGATGGGATGGTTGGAGTTTGCTTCGAAATGACTCATAATTTTACTTTCTCCGTCTTCAATTGTTGCATCACTTCTCTTAAGAATTGATGAAACTGGAAGCCACTGTGCTTCTTAAAAGGAAACAATGGCATGTTATATTAGATCTTACATGCAACCTTCATTCACTGATTCTTTTGAATAAGTAATGTACATATATTTGATGTTGCAATATAGTTCTTTTACCTGGTACAACTTCAGAACTCTTTCACAAGGTAAAATAAGGAAAAAAAAGAAATGAGAAGGATAAGGCTTGCTGTTTCTAGACATTTAGGTAGCTAGGTCTTTATTAGGGAGTCCTATATTCTTTTATTTTAATTGTTGTATCGAAATGATAGTGTGACACTTTAAAATGCATCGAACTGACACGACAAGAAAGAATGCAATCGGGTTAAAGTGTACGCAATAAAGAGTAGTGAGTGCTCATAGTAAGTCAACCCAACAAAATTCTCGAGGTTGGATTGAAGGGCTCGACCAACCACAAATAGAATTGTAGCCAGCATAACATCAGACCAATTGAAAATAGGAGTGAATGAATAGAAAATCTTTTTATATTGTACTTTTAGGTTGAAATCGTTCGTCTACATATAAATTGAACTTTTTAAATATCTTTTTTCTACATAATGTGACTGAGACAACAATTTCTTTTAATTCATTGCTTGTTGATTCAGGTCACAATTACATTGGATCAAAGCACTTGCTATTGGTATTACTTCGTCATGGTGAAGGTGTGGGAACCCGTGTTGTTGAGAATTTAGGTGCTGATCCAAGCAATATTCGCGCACACGTGACCATTTGCACTTATCTATCTTTGTCTAAATATTTTTTTTGATTTTTTTTACCCCGTGACCTCCATTTGGCACATAGGTTATTAGAATGGTGGGTGAGAATCACGGAGGTGTTTGATTTGGTGTTGGAGGAGGGCTCGAGGAAACAAGGTGCCTACACTAGAGGAATATGGAACCAGTTCAACTAAGTCGGCTAAAGAGGTAATTTTCCGTTTCTCTTGATTTCTCGTTGTTGACATCTATTTAATCTGTGGATTTATATTTCTTGAACTAATATTTGTATTTTAAGTGACTTTCTAATTTTATGTTATTTTTGTGATGGCGAGACAATACAATAATCAAAATCAAAATCGATTGCATTGCTAAAGCAGATGGTACCTATGACAGAAAAAGAAGCAAGAGGGAAAATGTGAAATTACTGTTTGTCAAATTTTACTCATTCTATTCCTCCTTTGTCCCTTACTTTTTTTTTTAGTCGTTCTTTTCTCAGTATTATTATAATGTACATTTAGTGGGCGTGCACATTTTATATTTGGACAATGGATCGGTTACCCAATTATAAGATCTTGGAACTTTGACCTTCGTCTAACAAAGTAAAAACAATCATCTATGTACTGCAATGACTCATTTACCCCGTAAGACTAAGTAGTTTGATGTCCGCTGATAACATTTTTTTGTCAATTTTTTAGTTGTGGCACATTAATTGTGATTCTAATGGCTTACTCAAGCATGGTGGTCACCAAAGAGAATGCAATTCGAGGGGCATTTGATGTATTTGAGGTTGCTCAAGACTTTCACAAGTTTTGAAAGTTAATGCATTTTTTCCATTTTGAAGTATTTCTAGACACTTCGTCATTTTGAGAAGGATGAATATATTCTCTATTTCTTTCTTTGTCACAAAACTTCTACATATTTATTTGCATGGAATTCATAATACCTTGTATATAGTTAAAAAATTGTGCATCGGTGGCAACTCTGGTTACATATTTGAACATAAAAACCATCACAATGACACTGCATTTCCTTGAAACTATGTCGCTTGGACTTGAAACTATGATATCTAAGAAGACAAAAAAATGTGCAATTGGTGAAGTAGTGTTTGGGACTCATATGAAGAGTTTGAGAATTGTCATTTTTTAAAACGCTTGTGTCGTGTTGGATACAGGTACAACATGATAATCGTTGGATACACGAGTGATATTTTTTTGTGTCGACGCACAAAAAATAATCCCTGCCTCATTGGAGAACCTGGTGTTGGGAAAACAGCTATTGCAGATAGCCTTGCTCAAAGAATTGCCAATAGCAATGTTCCTGAGACAATTGAGGAGAAAAAGATAAGGTGATACATGAATGATTTGAAGAGAAACAGTTTTAACTTGTTAGCAGAACATTTACGAATCAAACTTCGCAACTTCTCATTATTTAAAATATTTGAATGTTGTTATTTGATAATCAAGAGATCTACACAGAATTTTAAAAAAGTTACACTATTCTCTTTCTATATAGTTATGGCTAATTTATGCTTTCTTTGGGGTTTTGCTCTCATCTTAATTCAGAATAAAGCGTCATGTATGTGAGCAATATTATTTCATATGTTGAAACAGAAATCTACATTCCCTCCCCTCTTTAAATCCAGAAAGCTATACAATCAAATTATTTTCATTTCGTTACTCTTTTACTCAAGTAGTGACTATTTCAATTAAAATTTATTATCAAATTATTGAACGTATTGTATACTAATGAGTACTATTTTGACACTATTACACACACAATTACGACCATAACACGTGCATCGCACGTGACCCCACTAGTGTTTATTAAATTAGCACAACTTGATTTTATATAAAGTAAGAGCTACAATTTCATGGAATTAAAATAATGGAATGAGCGGTGCCTAAATGGATGATCATGATGGAATCCACGCCACGATTGACACGGCTTAATTGATAACCATTACCATTTGTTATTTAAAATATCAAATAACAAGTTTATGGCATGATCTGATTTGTCGGATATGATAACGTGTTATTTAGGATATGATACAACGATATGCAAATTGTAAACTAGTAATCTATAAATTTTAACACTCTCCAAAATGCAATACTTCCTGGGAGTCAGTGGCGGAGGGGGAGGGTGGACCCCCAAATTTCTGAAATTTTTTTTTTTTTTTTTTATTTAAATTTAATTTTTTTTTTTTTAAGTGATAACTATAAGCCCAAACCAAAACATAAGAAAATAGCCCAAGCTATAATATACTCAAACAATGCTGTAAACCCAACAAATATTACCCAACCCAAATTCCAATTACCCAACCAACCAAAAGTCCAATTCATACTTCTTCTTCAATTTGATAGTCAGAAACGCAATTGCAAATCACAATCAAGTAAAACTTTGATTCAACCTTTATTTGAATACACAAATAAAAAAAATTAAATCACTTCCTCATCTTCTACAAAATTGATCGAAGAATCGATTTGACGATTCCCTATATCATGTTATTAGCGTAACATAACGGACTAACAACAAATTAGCAATGGGAGTCCCTCTTTCTAGTAAAATCTTATGTTTACGGGGATATGAAATTGATATGGGATTACAAAATTACAAATGATTGACCCATTCCTCAAATGATAATACAAAATTAATAAATGCATTTTGCTTGTTAATACATATCGTGTTCAATTGATTTTTTTTTCTTTTGAACTTGAGTAATATTTAATTTTATTTGTAAATCGGATCTTCCTATTTTGGAAGATAATAATTTTATAGAAAGGCAACGTGAATAAGAAGAGTTTGACTAATTTTAGATCTTGAATATTTTTGTACAATTACTTTTTGTAAAGCTTTTTAAAAACTATGACTTATAAAAAATATTATTTTCATAAAATGAAAGCTCGAGAATTGTGGTTTGAAAAAAAAAATTTTGATTTGAGGCCGCCTCGAACCCTCGTGACTTCGCCCCTTCCAGCCTACCCCATAAAGGACCCCCAACTTTAAAAGTCTCCTGGCCCATGGCTCTTTGGGAGTTGTGCACTAACGTCCCATGATTGTCAGAAATATCATAATCACCACATAAAATTTTTAAATTATAGAAAGCATTAAGAAATTGCAACACGCATCACTGTGGTGCATATAAGGTCATTTAACATCCACGCCATGATTTTGTTATTGATAGATTATTTAAAATATCACCATAATATACATGTGTGGAAGTGAACATGATGTATATTTATATAAATATGACATATTTGTAATGTTTACAACATTTTATGAATACTGTAACTTCAAGTTACATGGCAAGTCAATCGTGTTTTAATTATTTAGGTGGTAAAACAATATATATAAGATATTATATAATTAAAACCATCATTTGAAATGATAGAATCACTTATGAGGTATAACGACATATAAGAGTAAATTAAATTTTAAAAAAGTACCATCCTGATGGCGGAACCATGGATGCATAAGCAGTATGTGAAATAATTAGATCCATTCTAATGAAAAAAACCATGGAAAGAAAAAAAAAATAGTATATGAAATAATTAGATCCATCCTAATGGCAAAGCCATGGAGGATAAACATGAAATATTTAGAACTAATCAAATGATAAAATCATAAAAGTATATTAAATATTTAGAACTAATAAAACTAGTTTAAAACTATGCATTTAGGTGGTAGAACCAATTTTTATATAGTAGAATAAGATATACTTAGAACCCATTTTTTGTTAATTCAGTTGAGGAATATTTTTAATTCAATTTGGCTAGAGTCTTCGTACAATTTGGCTAAAGTCTTCGTGTTCATAACGTGTTATAAATCTGAAGAGAAACAGAGAAAAAAATTAGAAAGAGAGAACGAGTTAAAAAAAATGAATTTTATTAATAATCAGAGTCATCTATTTATAAAGGTTTTAGGGGTATAATAGTTATTTATATTTATATATTATATATTATTATAACATATCTAAATATACTGAAAAAATAAAAGAATATTACCAAGGAAATATAAAAGGGACCCACTAAGCGACTACGGCGCTATATGAATAAGGTTGACTACTTTCCATGAGAGGACCTCTGCGCTTTGATCACGTGTGGATCCACATTTTACCTATTCGTAGCCCTGCAATAAACAAATCCCAGGTGTAAATAGATGAATAAAACATGTGGGGCAAAAACGATTGAGACGCGGATTATTGGCACTGACATGACGCGCCACTGAATCCAATAACATCGTACATATTAAGAGCCCGTTTTTTTCAATTTTAATTTTACTAAAAAATTAAAATCAAAATAAACAATTAATTTTAACCACACATATCATAACTCACAATTTTTCAACCACGCATTTCAAAAATTTTTATCAACTTTTACAAAAAATCTAATTTTAATCAAAATCACACACATTCTAAAGAGTATATACAAAATAAAATAAATAATAATTATATAATAATTAAGAGTATATGTTAAAATAAAATATAAACAAAAATAATAAATAATTATTAGAAAAAAGAAAATAAAAAGTTAAAAATAAAGACGTTCTATCTACTTTCTAAATTTATATGTGCTTTTTAAAATACGTTTTTTTTATAAATAATTTATCAGGGCAGTGGTATTGAAATGGAAAGAGGCGGTGCGTGTTTGTCACAGCGAGTGGTGGTACTGAAGAGGCGGTCAGAATGGGCGGCTGAAAGCTGAAGGGTCAGATAAAGTCGATCCTGTGAACTTCCGATTTTACCCATGGCAATCAATTTTGTACACTCATTCATATTGTACAATTGTTATGTTGCATGAAATAGTTATTAGCTGCATCCAGTCGTAAAATACATTTGATGGCAACATTCAAGTTGCCATTTTTTTTTATAGGAAGTAGCGTTGCATATTTAATGCAGGTAATATATTTATAATTAAAAATTTATTAGTTTTGAAATAATTTCTTTTAAAATATTAGGTGTTCTAATATTCACAATGTTATAATGCCCACTAGACAAGTGTTCAAGTCAGCATTATAATATTGTCAACGGTAAACATTAAAACATTATTCATTTGTTAATTATTCAATTCATAGTTTCATACTAACATTGTCTTCTCATTTACTAACTTAAGCATTGACGAGGTCACACTTCGATGCATTTATTTTCTATTAGTGACAATCTACGATCTTATTCTAGAGATTGCTCATGCCATATCATGTAGTACAATATTTGGTAGCATTAGTATTATTTCAAAAAAGAAATTCTAATTAATATAAATTCCAAAATTTTGGACTATGACTATTTTATACACAAAACATAACAATTTTTCTTAATGTTGATGGTTTATTTTTATATTTTTTTAATTATTTTCATGAAAGTATAAATTACTAAAATATTTCAATATAAACCAATTTTTAAGTCAGTGGGAAAAATATCCTGGAAATGGCGACGATTATTAAGCACAATGAAACGTCACAGCTGATCTAGAAAACACCCCACCACCACCTAAACCTGCCTGAATTCCAGAAAAGTCATATAAGGGCATCTTTGTCTATTCATATGCCCTCAAATTGCCTGATACGCGTCTCTATGTGGTCATTATTCCTTCGCCATTGCCGACCTCCTCCCCTTCAAATCCCCCTGCCCCAGTAGCTACAAACCCATCTCTCTCTACAATTCTCTGTTTTCTCTCTCTCTCTCTATCATATACACATATTGTTATTCAATTGTTGAAGTAAATCTTAATTGGGATAATAGCGAAAATGGCGCAGAAAACTGAGAAGGAAGAGACGGAGTTCAAGGTTGTACCTGAAACGATGCCTCTTTGTGTCAAATGTGGCGTTTCAGGAAATTCCCCCACCAATAATTTATGTCAAAAGTGTTTCAACACCACAACAGCTGCTTCTACCGCCACCGCTTCCGTCGTTGCCACGGCGGGAGGTGGAGTTAAGCGAAATACTTGTTTGTTTGGTGAGGAATCTCACAGATCTAGCTCCGTTTTCGGCTTTTCTCCGGTTAGAGATGTAGAGGAGAAAAGTGAAGATCCGAAGAAATCGGATTTAACTGAAGGTGTGGTAGTGAAGAGGCAGGTAAATCGGTGCTCCGGTTGCCGAAGGAAGGTGGGTTTGACCGGGTTCCGGTGCCGGTGCGGCGAGCTCTTTTGCTCTGAGCATCGGTACTCCGACCGGCACGACTGTAGCTACGACTACAAGGCTGCCGGACGAGAGGCTATCGAGAAGGAAAATCCGGTGGTAAAAGCAGCAAAAATAATCAGGATCTGAAGAATTTTACGAAAAATTAAATCAAATGACAATTTGGAGATCAGAGCTCGATCTCTGATGTTGCTGATAAGTGACAACAACTTCTTCTATGGGGTGGGGGGGAAAACTTAAGAGATTTTGGCTGGGGGTGGTGGAGTTTGATGTGCTATTGTAAAGAAAAACAAAGAGGTCCTCTTATGGCAGAGTGTTTATGATAGATTAGTCTTCAATTGAAAATTGTATGCCGAATATTTATTTATTTTGATTTGGTTTGGTTTGAATCATTTCGAAAAATTATGTTGTTATGTAATGAAAATTGATGTTTTAGATTCAAATTTCTCATTGCTGTCCTGTTTTTGTTGAGGAACACTAAAGAAGATGATAATTTGCTAATTAATGTGAGGAATTTGAATTATGATCTTTTGAGGAACAGTTTGAACTAGGAATGGCAAGATTCGAAAATTTGATGGAAGATGTAGAGCGAGATTGTCATTTGACGGGGTATGGATAATTGCTGGGCACAATACGGGACCATTTTGACGAGAAAATTGGTTCGACGGCGACTTTGATTTCACTTAAAATTCTTGTTTAATTTCACTTAAAATTCTCTAAAATATTGAAGTCAAAATTAATAATTTATTTTAATCATTTATTTTATGGACCTACAATTTTTCAACTACACATTTTATTAAATTTTATTAATTTTTACAAAAATTATGGTTTTCGTCAAAATCAAACACACCCTTAGTTCGTGATAAATTGGAACAAGATTTCATTGAACGACCTCAAAAATAAACCCTTGGCCGCTATTCAAATTATTTTTATGATATTTATAACTCAGTGAGTAATTGTAGTAGGTAGTAAGTGCTTGTTTGTCTTAGCTTAAAATTTAGGAAAATTTGTATGTTTGATCCTCAATTTTTCAAAAAAATTGGGGATATATTCCTAATTTTTAAAAATAGTATGAAACATCTCCAACGTTTGAAAAAATAGGCATTATAGATTCTTTATGACGAAATTCTCCTTTCTTTTAAATTAAAAAAAGAAAAAATAAGAAAAAAGAAAAAAATAATTAAAAAATAACCAAATGTACCCTAAAAAAAATAAAAACTAAGAGCATTTCCAATAAGTTCTTTAAACATAGATTACTCTTTAATTTAAAGAACCAAAACTTAAAATCCTATTCCAATGAACTCTCTAATTTAACATTTTAATTTAGAGAGTCGGTACTCTCTATTATTAAATTTATTGAAATAATTTCAATTTTCAATACTTGATGTGTTGGTTTTAATTAAATAATATATACAATTTGTGAAGAAAATATATGATAAAAAGAGAGTAGAGAGAAATATATTAAATGCTTCTTGAGAAGAGTAAAATAAAGAGAGGAAATAAAGAGGCTACTGGAATGTTTAAAAAAATGCTCTTTAAATTTAATAATGCTCTTTAAAATATTAAAAATGCGCTTTAAATAGACATAAGATGTTGTAGATGCTCCAACAAATAGGTCATCTCTTTTATTAAACTTCAAAATCCCACCCCACCCCACCCCACCCCACCCCAACCCAACCCAATCCAACCCAACCCAACCCAACCCAACCATCCTTGAAAATAACGTATTTTTCCCTTTCAGTGATACCTCCATAATTGTTCTAGTAGTTTCAGCAGGCGCGAGACTAGCTTCCCCATTCTATGTTAACTCCGATTCAGCAATTTCCTCAAACGGATGATACTTCTGCAACTTCCCATTATGCTTCTCAAAACTCGAGCCAGAGCTAGACTGTTCTTTTGTAGTTGCTCTAATACCATTGCCACTTAGTGATGGCAAATGAGCAGATCGGGGCAGATCATTCTGATCCAACCGCAATAATTGTAGGAGATCCAATTCCGCTCTGCGATCCGTCATTTTTCAGAGCAGATCGGGGCGGATCAGAGCCCTGATCCGTATACTGATCCGTTTTTTTTTTTCAAAAAATTTAAAATATATTGAAACAAGATTTACTAATATACTATAGAGTTTAAACAATATTCTAAAATACATTAACTACTTAATTAAATGTCCAAAAGAAACAAACGACATAAATTACTTAATTAAAAATTGAATACTCCAAAATAAACAATGAAAAAAAAAAAAACAAATTGTTTATTATCTCATCTTCATAACTTCATAGAATCAAGAACCTAGATTTAAGAATTAAGAAATTAGGAATTAAGAAATTTGAAATTACAATTGCAGCCATTGCCCAAAATTTTTTATCTTGTTATAATTTAATCTTTGTTTTTTAAATACGAGTAGTAGTCGATCGGGCGCCCCGATCCGTCCAAAGTGACCATGCAGATCGTGTATTTTTCGCTCCATTCGGATTGGGTATCCATCGGGTTCAGGCGGATCGAATATTTTTGCCATCTCTATTGCCACTTGTTACCATTCTTCCACATGGTCCTGAATTATCGCTCAACCTCCTGCACTTATTCCAACCAACCAAATTCAGTTACAAATTTTAGAGCATCTTTAATAGGCTTTTTAAACATAAGATTCTCTCTATTTTAAAGAGTCAAATTTTAAAATTATGCTTCAACAGACTCTCTAAATTAACTTTTTAAATCTATAATTAAATGCATTCAAAGAATTTTAATTTTCAATACTCCATATAATGATTGAATTAAATAGTGTATACAAAATAAAATATAATAAAATCATATATTAATTAGGAGAGAGGCATGTTAAAAAAAAAAATAAAAAATAATTATTGAAAGAAGTAAAATAAAGTGTTAAAGATAAAAAGAATATTAGAACACTTTAAAAAATTTACTCTTTAAATTTATAGATGTTCAAAATACCAAAAATATTATTTATAAATAGAGAGTCTATTGAGAATCTTTCTTGTTCCACAGAGTTCACATAATCGTCCAAAAATGTACACAGCTAATCGTCCAAAAACAGTAATAAAGAGATGGTACCGAGAGATGGAGAAGGTGGCATAGTGAGGGTGTAGGCGGGTGGAAGAATCGTAGTTCGCAGTGGAGAAACGGACAGCTGTGATGGCGAAAGGTTCGATCATCAGCATCTTTTATGAAGCAAATATCAACGTGTTATTGAATTGATTGAGCAAGTGCCATTTTTCCTGCAATTGGACAATTAAATTCTATTTTATCCTTTTTGCAATTGGAAAAATAATGTGTGGATTTTGGGTTTTTAGTGTGGAGGAGATTTTGAATTTTGAAGTTTGATAAAAAAGATGACATCTTTGTTAGTTTTTATTTTTTTTTAGATACATTTGTTATTTTTAATTATTTTTTTCTTTTTTCTAGTTTTTTTTGTGTTTATTTAAATGGAATGACAATTTCGTCACAAATGATCTATCATGCTTATTTTTTTTAAACGTTTGAGATGTATAGTGCTATTTTTAAAAATTAGACTATATCTCTAATCTTTTTGAAAGGTTGGAGACCAAATATGTAATTTTTTCTAAAATTTAAATTAAATTTTAAGTTGATGAAATATATTTTTTATTTACATATTTTATAACACTCATAATTTATTACTTATTTATTATCCATACATTTTATAATTTAAGCAGTGTCAAACATGCACTAACTTGTTGGTCTTAAAGATATGTCATAAATGAATAAAAAGTAAGGAAATTAGTGCAAATGGTCCTAATGTATTGTCGTTGTGCGTTTTTTGTCCCCGGTCTTTCTTTTTTTGACGAAGAGATCACAAACTTATGCCTTTAAGTGTGCATATGGTTCTTTTGAACGAAATCGGTCCAAAACGTCCATTAATTTTGTACATAGTTTACACTCTTTTTTAATAACACGAACAAATCTGTCAATTTTTTAAAAAATGTAAATAAATAAAATTATCTTCTTTAGCCCACTCCACCACACACGTGAACACACATCAATCGCCACTGGTGCAATTTGAGGGGACATTCCTTCCTCCCGCTTCCCTTTGACGGCAGAAACTAAGGATGACCTCTCCCCACTCAAAATCGGGTTGAGTCCTCTTTTTGTTTCCACCATTTAGGTGGGCTGCATTTGCTAAATAGCCTAGTCAAATATGTCAACTAAATTTAAGTTGCAAGTGCTCTTGTCGGCTAGAGGTTGCTTTAACAAGCCATTAAGTTTATTCGGTTTTGTTCTAATGTCCACCGTAGACATTAGATCATGTACCTAAATTTATTAAGGTAAATTAAAATTTGATCTTAATAAACTATTGCATCGGTTAAAGTCGATTAGGAATTGACCTTAATAGACCATTAGATCGATTAGGAGAATTCTAAACAGACACTTACGCCATTTAAAATAATGGAATTTATAATCGACCTATAGTCGGTTAGGATATGTTATGTTTTAAATTGTCAGTTTGCTCGTGTTAAACTTGTTCTTCAATTAATTCAACTCAATATTTTACAAACAAACTCAAATTTAAAGAAATTTATAGTAAAATATCACAAATACATACTCAAATATATACACATTATCGTAATTTATACTACAAATCTACAATTTATACCCTAAACTAAAGGAAAAATAATCACGCATTGTACAAAAATTGAGATTGATTGGATTCTAACTTTGAAATAGATTTTCTGCACTTGTTTGAGATTAATGAGATTCCAATTTTCTTGCAAAAAAGCAAAATTTGGAAGTCTTATTTTTGTTGATTACGTATAGGTTCACACATAAATAAATTTGTATGTTTGAAATGGAATAAGTAGAAGTTTAGACAGTGATACATCCAAGAATTTGTATTGTTTTTTATTTATATATATATTTTAAGAATTTTAATATTGTAAAACGAGCTAATCAAATAATATGGTAGGGTGACTCGACCATTTACATTATTCCCATGTTTAGGGGTGGGGTGGTTGAAGAAAATGATACATATATTTATTTATTTATTTTGAATTTGACAAATTTGCCCATGTTTTAAAAAGAAAGTGGAGTCTACACGCAAAACTAACGGTCTTTTTTGTCCGTCCATAATGACTTGAGGACCTTTCTGCAAAAACCAAAAGATTAGGGACAAAAAACAAACGACGGTCATACATTAGTGACCATTTGCGTTATTATAAAAAATGTGTTTGACTACCTTAAATTATAATTTAAGCTGAGTCAAACATATTGTTAATGTTAAGGTCCAATATATCATAATTAGGCACAAAATCTTGGGCATGAAACCGAGGCTCAAGCATGAGGCCCCTATTCCACTGTGAGTATATAGCATGTGTCACTTATTTCATTCGAAGTAATTAATTAAGCCTTTGATGGTGAAAGTTTCCATCTTCGTCTATTTGAACTTAGGCGTCTAACTAGGCTTATCAATGAGGTCGGTCTATCGTATCACTTGTGCCCTGAGAATCATGTGGTATTAAGTTGGATTGGTGATTTTTGGGAGCAACAACGACAAGGAGTAGAGATCGAAAAATTTTGTTGCAATTAAAATGTGGTGTTGCAAATGAAATATATAGTGTAAATACAATTAGTGAATTCTTAAATACACCCTCAAAATATTGATGAGATTTTTGAGATCCCTATTCAAAATACGTGGTCAAAGTACTAAAGCCAATTCTCATCAAAAATAGCAATGAAGTCTCATTTTGAAACATTTTAGTGCTTGTCACTAAGTTTAAATTATAATTTATATTTTTTGAATTATTTTAACATAGTTTTTTTATTCACATATTTTGTAAAATTTGCAACTTACTATATATTTATTATTCACATATTTTATATAATCCACAATTTATAAGTATTTAAAAATTTATTTTAACACTGTCAAACATACAATAATATACTTCACATGCCGAACAAGATATCTTGAACAATTATCAATTTATCTTAAAGCCCGGGTCATAAAAAATTGTCTAATCTTAAAAGTGAATATGTCATGTCATAAAAGGGAATGTTCAATAATAATAATAAATAAATAAAATGATTTCACTACCCTTAACAATCCCTGTAAATAGGCGATTAAATTTCAGAAGAAAGGATATAAATTTTACAGAGATAAATCCCAAGAGGCGGTCTTCTATTATTTGACTGTTGCTTTGAGAAATACCATCTATTTGTTTTTATGTCAATAGTCGCATTCTGCCCCCAACTTTTTTGAGTAGCATTCTTAGGCTTAGTTTGGTATTATTGTGTTTTTAAGAGAATCAATTTTTGCTGTGCTATAGAAAGAATTAGATGTGAAAATAATCAGATAAGTATTTGGTAAACTATTATTTCATAATTGCTGTATGTTTCAAAACCAGTTTTTAAGCGTTTGGCAATAAAAGTGATTTATTGTTGTTGTTGTATAAAATTATTAAAATAGACATTGATTATAATAATATTCTTTTGTATTATTATTATCATGAGTAGTATTGTAAAATTTATTTTTACTTTTATAATAATATGTAATATTATTAAATATTTTTTCAAGACAATGCATTTACCATAATCATTTTAAAATAAAAATAATATATATCTTTTAAATCTTAAAATTTTAAAACATTAAAAAATAAAAGCATACTAATATTATACAAAAATTAATTAAATTTAAATTTTTTGTGGATATGCATTATAATTAGAATAATAATAAATATGTGACGTAAAAGGAATTTACTTTAATTAATTAAGGTCAAAATTTGTATTTTAATAAGAGATAAAGGCTAAATATATTCGCACCACATTTTTCTATAAGTGCACTACATGTAAATTGCATAAAAGTCTATAACTTTTACTTATTATTACATTTATGTCCCTAACAGTTTTTCATCGTACTTTTAATATTTAATTAACACATATTGTCTTTGATAATGATTTTCGTCCAAAAATTTTATTAAGAAAGAACAAAAAGAGTCATTTTCTCCTTGTATTTTTAAATAACCAAATAAATAAATAGAAAATTTCGATTAAATATTTTTCCTCATTTTAAAGTACACTAATTGAATTTTTAAGCGAAAATCGTTAATATGAACAAGATGTGTTAATTAATAGAATGTTAAATATGAAAATAAAGACATAAATGTGACAATAAATAAAAATTAAAGACTTTTTATGCAATTAAAATGTGGTGCATTTGTAATAAAATTTGGTGTGAATATAATCACCTATAGATAAATAGAAAAATTAAAATCAGAATCTGAAAAACTGCTATTTTGTTGCTAGTCAAAATCTGCTACCAGATGATATATATTCTATTAAAATCACTTTTTAAAAATTTAACAAACGCTTAAAACAACTTCTGATTTTTTGACAATTAGAAGTTGGGCTCTAAAATAAATTTTAAACGGACCCTTATTCTAACATTCAATTGATTAGCATATCTTGTTACTGATAACATTTTCTGTCTAAATAATCTGTTAGCGCACTTTGAGATAATCGGCAAATATTTGTTCAGGCTTTTGTATTTGTTGTTGTTTTTTGCTTATTTAAAAATACCAAAGGTAAATACCTCTTTCTATGGCCTTTTAACTTTTTTTTTTGTACGGGACGGAGATAAAGTCGAGTGCATTTGTTTTTTAAAGAAGACGATCTTGAATTGAATGAAACCTTCCCACGAAGACAAAATAACAAAAATCATATAGACAATTTGTGTTAATTAAGAGAAAGTTTATGACATAAGTGCAATAATAAGCAAAAATTGAAGACATTTATTGAAATTAAAATGTTGTGCAGAAAACAAAATTGTGGTTGAAATATAATTACCCTTCAAAAAATTGAGGTGTGAATGAGATGGAGTTTTTGTAATAGTTTTTGATTGGCTATATTGTCCCAACAATTTCTTTTTGTTGCACCATGTTTTTAGACATTTTTATAAGAGTTCACGTGGTGAAGAGACATTGCTCATTGTCGCTCTATTGTATCTAATATATTTTTTGTTGAATTCTTATTACCGACCTTTGTTTATATTTCTTGTTTATTTAAGTTTAAGTACAATTTTGTCATTTCAAAGCACGCTAATAAAATATTTAAACAGAAATTTGTCATCAGGGATCGTATGAGTTTACGGGTATATTACCACCAAATTTTTTATTTGTTACACTTAAAGTTCTCACTGCTCATTGTAGCACTCATGTCCTCGACATTTACTTGTCGTATTCTTATCCCTAAATTTCTATTAATTAGCATAATTTATTTCTAATAGCGGTTTCTATCCATAAATACTACTAAGAATGCATAAAACGAATTATTTGTCAATTACATATTTAAAAAATCAATAAATACAAAAGTGCGACAAAAATATTATTTCTTTATTTTTTTAAAGCACACAAACATAATATTTCAAAAGAAACTACTATTAAGGATGCGATGTGCCAATTAATAAAAATTGAAGATAAGAATTCAACGAAAAAAAAAAATTAAAGACATAAATATTATAATGAACAAATGTTGAAAATTTTAAATGTAAATAAAATACGGTATGACAAATAAAAATTGTAGTGCAAATATAACAATCAAAATTAGACATTGGTAGAAAATTGAGACTAATAATGCCACAAAATTAGTTGTGGATATAAGTGAAATAATCCTACCTTAATTTTCTACACAGTAGATATATACACTTTTTCATCAATGTTGAAGTTTTTCATGTAAACGTGTGTATTATTGCTTTTATTATTCTCTATTTTTAATTATTTTATTTTGTTGATATTTTTGAAAGGGAGACGTATAAACACGCATCACAGTCAGCAAATTGAAAGTGAGGTTTTATCGCGAGAACTTATTCGGAGGAGAAAATGAAAAAATCACGATATAGGGCACAAATTCCAAAGTAAGAATGACTGTTATCTGACTGTTGACACGAGTGGATAGAAACGATGCGTCAATCACAAAAGGCTGGAAACAACTACCAAGTCCAATACACTTTCCAACGTGTGACGTGTCATATTGCATTTACATAGAAAGTCTATGGGATATGATTTCTCCCCCCCGCCCCCACCGTGGGGAGGACTTATAACCCTTACTGGAAAGGTGTCCTCCTCCCTACTGTGGGAGGAGATCATCTCCCGAGAGTCTATACAACTCATCAGTTTAGTTTTTGTGTACAAAATTTTTCGTCTAGAGATGTTTGATTATGTTTTGGTAGTGAAATTATTTTTTAAGTATTTATATTACAAGTTATTAGTAAATATGTGAATAAAAAGTAGATTGTAAGTTATGAAATATGTGAATAAAAAATATATTTGATCAGTCTGACTAGCTAAAATTATAATTTAAACATATACAAACATGTGCTTATAAATAAAACTATTATTTAAAGTTATATAGATAAGAGTTATTTGGAGGAAAATTGGCACAAATGGTTCTTAATCTTTGTCTTTATTGTGCAAATTGTCTCTAACCTTTTATTTTTTGTGGAGTGATCCATAATCTATCTATTTAGGTGCGCAATTGGTCCTTATTTGATAAAAAAAACAAATATGCACTTATTTTTATTTAGAAAAATTTTCAATTGGATTTATAACATTTGCAAAAGTCCTAATACTTTTATTTTTTTCAAAAAAAATTAAAATAAACTGACAAGTTGATAATATACTAAATTATTTTGTATATTTTACGAACTATTATAAAATAACTAAAATTTAAGCTCAGAATTATTAACAAACGTGTTAATTATTTTATTATTATTAAGTAATCATTAAAACTTAAACTTCAATTTTATCATTACAATATAAAAAGAAAAATAACTTTGTCACAAACTTAATAATCAAATATTATTATTTCATTGAGCTATTCGTTTATTAACTACAAATATTAGAGCTCAAATTGTATTTTTCATATTTTAATTTATCGTTCAAAAATAAAGAACAAAAAATGAGTAAATTAATTTTTGTTAGTATTTTTATGTTAAAAAACATAATAAGAATTGTTCAATGTTATAAAATTATATACGTTATTTTGTTATTTATTTAACTTAATTTTGTTTCAAGTTTTTCACATCACATAACAAGTACATATAGCTAAAGCGCAATAATTTATATTTTTCTCTTATGAAAAATTTATTTGACACGATTATAGCGATATATTTAATATGTTAAATTAAATATTGTTTAATAAATATGTGGGACTTATTTGCATATTTTACAAATGTTAGAAATCTAATTGTAATTTTTTTAAAACTAAAATTAAGAGTATTTTTGTCTTTTTTATCAAATAAGGATCAATTGCGCACCTAAATGGAAAGGTCAATGACTACTCCACAAAAAATGAAAGGTTATTGACCATTTGTGCCAATTTCCCTTATTTGGATAACATGTTTAGAGCATCTCAACAAACTCTTTAAACATAAGACGGTCTTTAATGTAAATAGCTAATTCTTAAATTTCTTTTCCAATAAACTCTCAAATTTAACATTTTAATTTAGAGAGTGGATTTAGAGAGCCAAACTCATTCTCTATTATTAATGCATAGAAAAAATTTCAATTTTCAATACTTGATATATTGACTTTAATTAAATAGTTTATACAAATTGGTAAGGATACATACGAAAAAAAAAAAAAAAAAAAAGAGGAGAGTAAAAGATATTAAATGTTTCTTGGAAAATGTAAAATGAAGAGTATGGAGATAAAGAGGCTGTTGGAATGTTTAAACAGACTGTTCTTTAAATTTATAAATGCTCTTTAAAATGCTAAAGAAACTTTTTAAATATAGTTAAGCTGTTGTATATGTTCTTATTATCTTGTTTGGTTAAGATAAGTATAAGAATAAAAAAAGTCAAACTTTCATTAAAAAAAAAGACAATTATACTATTATTCTTAATTAAACAAATAAAAAAAACTAAAAGAGAAAAAAATGGGTGAAGCTGCAAAAGGTGTTGCATAGGACGGTGACGGTCGCAAATGGTAATAGCCGGAGGATGGCGGCAGCGGTAGGGATGGCAACAGGCTGGGGTAGCCATTATCATCCCCTTCCTCAATGAAAATTTTTAGAATGCCGGGGGGTGAGGGTGATTAAGGTGGGATGGGGATTAAAAAATCTTTATTTGCTACTGATTAATTAATTAATTAATTTTTTAATACAATTTAAATTTTTAATATTTTATATAAAATAAAATAAAAAGAGATTCGAGACGGGTTCGGAGAATTTGGAGCGTGAACCGTGATCCCCGTCCTTGTCATTGTCCCCGCTCTTGTCTCGATTACTAACGGAGTGGGGTCGGAGTATTTTGCCATCATTGGACGATGGGGTGGGTGGCAATGATTATCCTAGATTATGGATGTTCAGTTTTTTTTTTTTTAATATTATAAAGGGTACATTCATTTTTTTTTTAAAAAAATGAGTGAATCATTATTTGGATAAAAAAATTTGTACTCCTCTTTCTAAAGACAAAATTTATCTTCATTTTTTGTTTTAATTGTTATCGGGATAAAGGTGTATCCGAACATCACTTCTGTCCAAATAAGATAAAACAAAATTTATCCTTTATCTTCAACCTTTATCCATATACCAAACCGGCCCCTATAAAGAAAAATGTATTGTTACTCTCCTATTATTGTTCCAATAGTAACTCATCAATCCTTGTTTGGGTGTAGTTTAAATTTTTTTTTTAACCTTGTTGGTGTGGTTTAAAATTTTGTTAAAAAGTTAAAAGTCAAAATCAATAATTAATTTTAATAATATATTTCATGGTATCACAATTCATATTAACTTCTCAACCCCAAATTTATTAACTTTTTTTTTTTTTTTTTATCAAAATCTGCTAATAAGCTCCACCAAACGAACGCAAAATAAGTTGATATTCAATTTTTTTTGTTGTAGTTAAGTAATTACTTCTTTGCTATAGAAATTATCTAAATTTTCGTTAAATCGCCATTAACTATTTTTCGAATATAGATTTCATTGTTTAACAGTTTTACAGAAGTTAGAAGCAAGTTACGTGGACAAACTAATGAGATTGGAAAGTTTTCTATCAATCGGATTTGATTATATAAAACTAAGATGGTGGCGAAAGTTATCGATTTTCAATGTATGAGGACTAAGTGTCTGAATTGAGATAAGTTATACATTACTTGATGTTATCTTAATTCATATTTGACAATTCGACACATCACTTTTCCTAACAGATAAAACGACGTCAATATGTAATGTGTGATGTGTTAAAAAAATGTATTTGCTTATTCTCATTTGCTAAAAAGAAATGATATGACGAAGTATAAAAAATCTATTAAAACAACCAAGTTACAATAAGTTTAGAATAACAAATTATAACTCCCAATTGTATACTCAAACAATACTTAAGCCAGTGTTATAATGATTATTTTATTCGATTTAACGTACTCCATCAGTTTTGAAAAGATAGACTTTTTTTTTTTTTTTTATCAATCCCAAAAGTATAGGTTACTTTTCATGTTGAGAGTTTTGTTGATTTCTTAGTTCTCTAATGTTGGGTATTTGTTGTCAAACAACTTCAAACGGGCAATGACGATTAAAGATTAATTTCATAGGTGTTAGCCGATATTTGAAATTAAGAAAAAAACAACACCACTTAGCGAATCTAATTAAAGTTCGACTCAAAATTTAGCGGGCCATTTGGAGTGACTTATCTTATAGTTGCTCAATGGTCCACTCTATTACTTAAGCCCATTTATAAGTGTTTTTGTGGTTTATGTTCGGGCTTGTGGCCCAATTGATTGGTTTAATATGGTCTGTGCCCTATTCATTCCTTTATTATAGCATCATCTTTGGTCTGCCTTGTGAGGAGAAATAGAGAGAACCGAGCGGCTGCTTCTTATTCTTCACTATGGCTGCTGCCATTGTTGATTTTGGTTTCCCTTTTGAGTGAAATAGATTGGTTCTTAGTAAGCTACACTTATTTGGGTCAATAAATGTGTTTTAGGTTGAGCTTTTATCAGTATTTAGAAAATCGAACTGGATCGGTCGGTTCAATCGAAAACCAACAACAAAACCAGTCCGGTTTACCAATTTAACCGGCATTCAAAAAACCAGACCGGAAACCAGAGTTTTTAACGGTTAAACCAGAAAAATCAGGATTTTTTTGGATTAATTTTTATTTGTTTAATTGAAACTTATGAAAAGTCTATTTAAAACAAAGTTTTGTGAGTAATTTTATCTATAAATGTTAATATATTTAAAAATAACTCATTTTTATAAATTGTATGAGATTTTTAGATTAATTTTTAATTTTTTAATTAAAACTGGTTCGACCTTGGTTCGACCTTTTAACCCTTTACCCGTTGCCTTTTCGGAGTCCATGGTCAGTCCGATTTTCTGAATATTGGCTTTTATTTGGGTTTCTAGTGGTGTTTATCTTTCAACTTGAGCCTAAACACTTAGTTGTGATTTATTTTCTACATCTAATATGCCCATATTTAATGTATCTTGTTATCAACAAAGTATGAACTAACATTACTAAATTATTGTTGGAATAATAATAAAAGACTAATAAATGCACATTTCATCTTCCGCGATTGTATTTAATCATTTATATTTGGAGTGTAAAAAAGTCCAAATATCATCTATTGTCATCATTGCATTAAAGAATGATTAGTTCCAATAATAATTTAATAGTTCATGACTATCTAATTTTAATAAAATAATGATATCACCGATGAAATTCGGTGACGACCCGCATTAGAAAAATCCCGCACCACGGCGGTTTGCAGGCCGGGTCAACCCAGCCCATATAAATTGAACACGAGCCCGGTCCACCCGTTGGCCCATCCGGGTCGAGCCCATGTGGGCCGCGTTCGACCCGTATAAATAATTTTTTTTTTTTTTTGAAATTACTAAAAAAAATTAGTTACTTATTGTAATTCAAAAAAAAAAAATGTTTATATATATAGTAAAAAATATGTTAAATTACTAAATAAAAAATAAATAACAACGATAAATTCATATTTGTTAATTTTTTAATTCAATTTTTATTTTTTTTATATATATTTAAAGACTAAAACATCACACATCTGTTACATCTATCACTTTAAACAGTTATTTGCCATTTGCATTTTGTCGAACCACTTGAGCTGTGAACAGCCCGCCCCGGTCCATGGGCTGGCTCGTGGTTCGGCATACTCGGCCTGTGAACAGTTCGTTCAATTTACGGGCCGGCCCACGGTTCTGGGTCGAAACGGGTGGGCTGATGCGAGTTCGGCCGACCGGCCCGTCTTGACACTTCTATATAAATGTATATTAGAAAGAAAGATAATAAAATTTATTGTTACAACTTATAATTATAATAATTACATTTTTTTAATTTGTATAAAAATAAAAGCAAATCTATCTTTTTTAAAACAGATGGAGTATTAAATGTGTTAAGAACAGAAAACATATTCTATGGTTTGATAAAATTAAAATTTGGCCTGCAATAACAAGTTTTGGAAAATTCAAGACTCTATTATTGTGTCTGGCTGAAATAAATTCACACAATTGAATATGTAAAAAAGGACAAGAGATGTTAAAACCTAAGTGTACTGAAATTGGGCTACAGTCTAATGTAAAGTTGAGGCTAATTTTATTTATTTATTTTTTTGTTAGTCTAAAAATTGATTTAGTTCACTAGAAAAACTCATGTCGAGTTCAGTTATAAATTTGAAGCAACCTTAAATTGCATTCTATGATGCCCGACACTATCACTTGACTACATGAAATCTAATTTATTAATTATTAGAAGGTTCTAGAACTTACAAATATAAATGTATGCATGATCTCTAATATTGGATTTCTAATATTTACAATAGATAAAATTTTAATTTTTTTTAATGACTTTTGCCACAGTGGCGGATCTAGGGTTGAAGTTCAATTAGGGCGGATTTTGACTGGTCTCAACGGCCGATACTTGTGAAAAAATAATGTAAAAATATTTTTAATAAATACATAACTTATCAAGCAACAAGAAAATCAAATAATAGTGAAATATAATTCGATACAAGCTGTAATAATGTTAAAAATGTTTAGCACAACTCCAATTTCAATTTGTGAGACTAGATAACTGTGATAATGGTGCCGGGTAAAATAACCATTCAAGTTTCATAAACTAAAAGATTTACCTTCATTCTTTTCACGTTGAAGCTCCAGGCATTCTGTTCACGAAAAGTCATGCGAGTTGAAGTTAATTCCTGTTTGATGACCAATTACAGAATTCTATTTCAGTGCGGGCGAGATTTAAATGTAAAAACAAAATATTAGCATAACTTCCACATATTAAAGATAGAAGTTCTAGTCGTACACTTGATTCGTCTCTACCACTTGCGCAAGAAGAAGCTTAAATTAAAGTCAAATTGATGATAAATATAAAAAATCGAGAGTAAAAACTCTAAAAATACTTTTTGTATTATTCAATTTTGATCCACTTTAAGAAAAAAATAATAAATCCTTACTTGAGGATTTAGTCATGCAATTACCTTACGTTTTAATTTTTCAAAATTCAGAGACCATAAGTGAAATTTTGAATTTAAAATATCCTTTTTATTTTTCTTTTCTCTTCACTCTCAGTAAGTTATATATATATACACACACACACACACATATACTTACACGCAGAGTACATTCACTCTCCATTTTTACTTTATTTCTCAAAACTCAGTGCAGGCGGCCGCTTGCACTCGACTCCATGTGGCTCCGTCCCTGCATACACGATAGCCATCACCATTTTTTTGTGAAATTTCAGCACGGACAGATACGAGGTCTCGCCATGTTGTAAATCTGTCCCTGACTGTCTATATTATGTTTAGAACATGTCCCAATAGTCCGTCTTCTCAATAATAGCTATTTGACTTAGTTTATATCGTCATTCAATCTTCTAGTACCGAGAAATTTGGAACTCGTGAGAACAATAATTAACAATTCTACAAACAGTTCAAAAGATAGGATATTAAAAGTATCGAGAAATTTTTTAAATTAACACATTATGATTCATACTTTTTTAATGTAAATTATTTACTCAATCCCAATTGAGAGTAAGTATATAATGTTCAATAATGACAACCAATGCTAATCAGTAAATGTAGCCAATGTGCAACCAAAGGATATACAACACCAGCAGTTTTGATTGATTGATTAATGTTAATGAAGCAAAGATGGTTGTTTAAAAGATGCAATAACACAATCAATATTTTTTGTTTACGACGAGTAACAGAAAACAAACACATTACATTAGTGTTTCTTTGATTTTTTTTCTCTACACTTCACTGACGATGTCTAAAATTGCATTATCAGCATTAGAATGGAAGGGAATTTGTCCAAAATGGCTTATAATTTAAGTGTCAATTGAGATATTTTATGGAATTTTTGGTATAAAAGATAAATTCCTCCTCCCATTTACCTTGAAAGTGGTATTGTTCATAGAGCTGGATGAGGGGAGAGCAATGGGGACACACTGGTCATTCTTTGTCATTGTCAATGACTCATCTATGACCTAGTGCCGCAACTACAGTTGCTCTAATATGGTGTTGTACTTAGTTACATTAATTTATTATTTTTTTGAATTTCTAGAGTGGCTACTTGATAATAGTAGAACTTACGTTGTAGTAGATAAGTTCAAATGAGTACTTGATGATGGACTTATTCCATAAGTTTGCTCTCATTTGCGCAACTCCATTATATTTGTTTGTCATCAGCCTCGTTAATTTGTAAGTCTTATTTGAATATGCTCATTTTCTAGATGTTTTTGACCTCATTGAGATGCTTTCATCTCATCCAAATGTCCTCATCATCATGGGTGTTTATCCTCGACAAGGGGCATTTTTATTGATTTGGCCTTATCATAGGTGGGTGCGTCTTTGTAGCTAGGTTTCATCCTTGGAATGGGAACATTTCTGCCTTTCTGGATATATACATTTTTTAACATGCCACAACATCCACAATTTTACAATATTAACTTGTGCATCATAACAAATTATATTCGTAGGTAGACTCTAATATACGTGCTAAGTGTACTTTCACTCTAATTTTAATTAAGTGGTTATATTGTAATTTTATTCAATCAAATATTTATACTTTAATTTGATCTCAATTAAGGTAACTCTTGTCCTATTTCCTTAAGTGTAGTTTTCCGATTGAAACAAATTCAAGTATAATTACTTGATTTACATTTGAGTGAACGTATAGTTACCCCAAATAGAATTTATCCCCTTTCCTACATTTTCGTACATTTCGAATATTTTTTTTACATTTTCGTACATTTTGTAAATTTCGAACATTTTTCTATATTTCATTGGGTAAATTCTATTTGCAACAAATGTAGTTTCACTCAAATGTCAATTAGGTAACTATATTTTAATTTATTTCAATTGGGTAACTGTATACTTCAATTTATTTCAATCGGATATTTATACTTTAATTTTGTATCAATTAAAGTAATTGCATCCAATTCTATCATTAATTGACGTTCACGTAAACAATTTTAGTCTCTTTAAGTGACGAGAGCTACCTTAATTGCGAGTAAATTAAAGTGTAGTTATTTGATTGAACAAATTTGAAGTATAGTTACCTAATTAACGTTAGAGTGAAATTATAGTAAGTGCAAATGATATAAACTTTAAATATAAGGTTTTACCAACGGATCGAAACTTTAAATGTAAGGGTTTGTAACACTATGATGATAAAAGTTACTTTTCATCAACGGCCCTATTTAAATATTCGATTTCATCAATTTGAGTAAAAATCTTGTTAAACTTTAAATGTAAGGGTTTTAACTCTATCTTTTGTCCTTTACTATTTAAATATTCAGTTATCAATTTGAGTAAAAAAATCTTGTTAAACTTGATATGTCGCTTTGGCAAAATGGCCTTCTCAAACTTTCAAAATTACAAAAGAATTTAACTTATATCAAATAAGTTTTAAAGACATTTTTTATACATAAAAGACTTAAATACTCTTACTTAATCACGACTGTTAATAGATAATTAATAGATCACAGGCCTGTGGTCTGTTAAGTCCAAATTAACAGACAATCTGCTAAGAGACCATCTGTTAATAGATGGTTTGTTAACAAACCATTAAAAGAGCACAGGTATGTGGTCTGTTAAGGCCAAATTAACAGATCAAAAAATTGTTAACAGACTCATGATCATATAATTATAACTGATTTTTTCAATTAACCTACTTCAAATGAATTTAGATTTGTAGAAATTTAAAGTAAAAATCACAATTCATATTCAGATTTATACATATTTTCATAATTTATATTACAAAATCTACAATTCTACTGTGAATTAAAAGAAAAAGATGGAGAATGATGAATTTCTATTTTAAAATGAAATTTCTTACATAAATGAAATGGGTTGGAAAAATGAGTTAGATTCTAACTTTAAAATTTTTTCTTTTTCACAAACAAATATATTTGAAATCGTTTAAGTGACTATAAGCGAAAAAAAAGATAGGATTATATTTGATATTTGGGATATTTACACCCACTACTTACAAATATTAAAATAATTTTAAATCTAACAACTTAACTTATTTATTTCAAAAATACTACATAATTAATATTATATTAAATAATAAAATAATGAATTAAAATTAAATAACTATTTCCACGTGAATTCACTCAAATTTGTTTTTGAGTCTTTGATTATTTGCACAATAAGTCCTTCATCTTTATAAAATTTTCACTTTAGTCCCTATACTACTGCGTCTTTCATTTCAATTTTGTCCTTTTTATTTGCAACTCAAGTCCTTCAACTTTTAAATTTGTACAAGTTGATCCCCATATTTATACTTTTATATCAATTTAGTCCTTTGTATCACTATTTGATATGGATGTTACAAAACGATATTTTGTGATCATTGAATATGTTACATATTATATTACGTTATTTTACATATCACATGTTATATGAATTCCAGATTTTAGATCACCGATGTTACGATGTTACAAATGATGAAATTAATAGTTTTATTTGTTAAATTTAACATTGTGTTTCATATCTATATCATACTATAAACGAACTTATTGAAGTTTAGAGTTGATTTTTTGGAACAGAATAATTTACATTAAGATCGCAATGATACAAACGTTACTAAATCTTATCACAGATCATTGTTTGATACAAATGTTACAAATAATATTTTGTATCACCGAATACGTTATGATTATATTATGTTATTTTACACAATACACGCTATATTAATTAATATTTTATATCACTAATATTTTATATTTCAATTTCAGAATACGATTGTTACAAAATATCATTTGTAATATTTGTATCAAACATCGATACACAATATCATTTCAGAATATATGTATTAAATAAGTGATACTATAAAGGACTAAATTGATATAAAAGTATAAATATGGGGACCAACTTGTACAAATTTAAAAGTTGAAGGACTTGAGTTGCAAATAAAAAGGATGAAATTGAAATGAAAGATAAAATATAGGGACTAAAGTGAAAATTTTATAAAGATGAAGGACTTATTGTGCAAATAATTAAGGAATCAAATACAAATTTAAGTAAGTTCACGTGGAAATATATATTTTCAGAAGATAGATTTAATTTTAATTTATTATTTTATTAATTAATATAATTTTAAGAATGTAGTATTTTTTAATAAATTATTAAGTTGATAAAATTGTAATTATTTTTAAAAAGTGGTTTATTTATGAAAAGATCCCTTGATATTTTACACACTAAAATTGGTGAGCGGCCATTTTAGAATTCATCACCATTCCCACAACTTGATATTATACCAACCATTTAAACTTGGGCCGGACCTAGGCCCAAACTGCGCGTTTCATTACCAACAACCGGTATATATACCCCTGAAAGCAATTAGGGCTTTTCTAGCGGCTTGAAGCACCGGAAAAAATTGCAGTGCAGTAGACAGAGTCACAGCAGCAGCAAAAATGGTGGAAAAGGGTAGCAAGGCAAGGAAAGAGGAGGTCGTCGCTAGGGAATATACAATCAACCTCCATAAACGCCTGCACGGATGGTACTTCATATCTCTCTCTTTCTGTCTAAATATATATTAGAGTGTACGTGTCTGTTTGCAATTACATATATGTATATGTATGAATGTGTGCGTGGGTTTACTTTCGATTCTACATCTCTTGTAAAGTGTATTAATTGTTTAGATCTATATTGGTCTGTTATCGTATCTCGATTGGATTATAGGGATCATTTTTTTAATGTGTTCACTGCTTCGTTTCGCATTTTCTTTTTAAATGTTAAACTGTTGGATTATCTTCCTATTTTCACTAAAAAATTTTGTCTAAAAACCAGTAATGTTCATTTTTAGGATAAGATTTTTTCATTTCTAGGTTTTTCATCATTTGCCCATGTGCTCGATTTTAAAAACATTGATGTCTGCCTCTTTGTCAGCGTGTCAAAATGTCATGGTTCCATTGCAATTTATGGGGCTTGTCCCACATTGAAAGTGGATTGAAAGTGGGTGTGTGATTTATAACCCCTTACACTCTCCCCTTAATATCTAGCTTCACAAGTCTTGTAATTTTTTTGATTGGTAATAACTGTATGAATTGATTGGTTCTTAATTTTTTACAAGCTGAAACAAAACACTAGTTTTAGTGTTAATTTAGGATGTTAAAAGGACAATTTTATATAAGCAAATTATTTGCTGACCTTATCTATGCAATTGCTCTCTAGCTGGAGCAAGTTAAGTTCTAAAAAAATCAGAAACTCAAATATCAATACAAATATCCATATTCCACAAACAATGGTACAAACATGGTTCAAAATTAAATAAGCAGTGAGGAAAGAGTGTCTGTTAAGTTTTGTCTATGTGAAGTTTTTATTATCTATTACAGTCATAATAAAAGTATTAACCTTTGAAGCTGAGTATATGCTGTTTTTGATAATGTTGTTTAAAATATGTTGGTTATGTAATGACATTCATAGCAATTTATCTGTGTGGTATGCTCAGTGAATTCATGTTTTTTTTTCTGCAGCACACTTGTTGAATGTAATTGACCATGAGTTTGAGGAATTGTAATTATACATGAAATATACACTCATATGTGATACTTGCTTTTAAATGTTGGAACAACGACAACAGGACAACATCTGCCCTAAATCGTGTCAATTGAATGTAGATGTGAACTCATTTTGTTAGATGACAGTTGATTATAGCCACAAATGGGACACATTACTAGTTTTGTTGTAAATGCTGAAGCATGATAAGTCTTAAAACTCCTAAATTTCAGAAGTGAAAAATTTGTTCACTTCAAAGATAGATGGCATTGATATTTCTTGTTTAATCAAATTTTAAGCAGTTTGGTCTCTGAAAGATTAACTTGTTTGTATGATTGTTTAGAGCCATCATATCCGTACTTGTTCCAGGATTGACTTCACAATTTCCTTATGGCAGCTTTGTTTTGTTTCGTTTCCATATCTAATTGATTATGTTATGGATCCGAGTACAGCACCTTCAAGAAGAAGGCTCCAAAAGCAATTAAGGAAATCAGGAAGTTTGCCCAGAAGGCTATGGGCACAACTGATGTAAGAGTTGATGTGAAGTTGAACAAACAGATTTGGAGTCGTGGAATTCGAAGCGTGCCAAGAAGAGTCCGTGTCCGCATTGCACGCAAAAGAAACGATGATGAAGATGCTAAGGAGGAACTTTACTCTTTGGTAACTGTTGCAGAAATTCCAGAGGGAGGGCTTAAGGGATTGGGCACCCAAGTCATTGAGGATGAAGAATAAATTTATTTTTCCATTTCTAAGTGTTTTACTCAAGTCAAGTTTTGGTGTACCCGTAGGTTATTATGACAACTGGACTTCTGTTTTCTGTTCTTATTAGAAAGATTCACTTAAATGGAAGCTATAGTGTGTTTAATGAATGCATTCCACCCTGTTTTAGACTTGATTCACTTTGATGCTTCAATTAATTTGATTTTGTTCAGTGACAGCGCTATGGAAGTTGTATTGGCATATTGGAAAATTTGAATCCATATTGGGAGAATTATCATCGAACTCGTTTGTTTCTACAATTATATAGTTGGGAACTATTATGTTACATAGTGTAATGTGGTAATTGCTATTGGATTGACGCACAATGCTACAATCTACGTGTTTTTGAAAAAACGATTAAGAAACTTGTTTATTTGCAGAAAATAAGCAAATGAATACAAAATAAAAGAAACATATCAAGTTTTATTGTTCATCAGTGTGGTTCGTTTGCAATCCTATTGTAAGATACTATAAAGTAATATAATTTTTCTCCTCTTTTAAAATGCTAAATTTTGTTTTGCACGTTTATGTTCTTAATTCTTTTTCATATATTTAACTTTCCCTTAGAACATATTCTTTAATGACGATTTATTTTCAAAATTTTTATTAATATACTTTAAAATGATAGACAACTATTTAGTCGTAATTTTATATTTATTTATTTATTTGTTTATTTAAAAATTTGGTGGCAAATGAATTTTTTTATTCTCTCTTGTTGGGATTTTTGGATGGAAATCGTTATTAAAAATAAGATGTGCTAATTAATGAAAAGTTGAGAATAAGAAAATGATCAAAATAGTTGAAAACAAAAGTGTAATATTGAGTAAATATTATGAACTTTTTATACAATTTAAATATGGCGCATTTATAAAAAATATGATGTGAATATTTTTTGCCCATTTAGTTTCACAAAAGAACGAGTAAAGTGATGCATAATTTAATATATATGGTGTGATTTGATAATTTTGAATAAGGGGATTTTGGATTATGGTGGCATATTTATAATTTTTCATCAAATTGAGTTTTTGTTGCCATTCGGTAAAGAATAGTAGTGTGTAGAATGTAAATGTACAAAATACAGTTAGTAAAGTGTAAATACACGAGGATCAAATGAAAAAATTGTACTTTCATTATCCTGTAATTTTTGAAAAGGTTGATATGTGTAATAGTAGAATGCTTGGATGTAATTTGGTCTTACAAATTGAAGTTAAACTTCAATAGGTTTAATTAAGGTGAATCGTTCCAAAACGGTTTAGTTCGATTCAAGATCAAAACGTTGATGAACCCACGTAGATCTAAATCAACAATTTTGATTTAATTTTAGAATTTTAGAATTTTTTTATTTGTTAATAATTTAAAATACCGGAATTTAGTGAGTAGGGTCCTCATATTCATGTTCATCCCAAGCAACTCTCATGAACATGGAGATAGGATCATAGGAACATGCTTGTTGGTTGCGTCATGGCTTTATTTACTAGTCTAATCTGCGCGAAAATTACTTCTACGTTGTGACGATATACTTAAAATATTGAAAGGAAAAAGAAAAATAAGTAATGGACGAAGATAAAATAAGATATTAGCTTATGCACGAAATAATTTACTCACAATGATTTTATACACTTTAATTTTCTCAAATTTATTAATACCAATTTAATTATAAAGTGATAAATCTTTTTTTTCTTAAACCAATAAAGTGACACGCCTACTTATATCTAATATTTCTTTCGTGTTTCAAAATTTTACATTTTAAAAAATCATCAAATTAATCGCGAGAAATATGGTTGGCAACAAAATAGTAATTGGTATTCTTAATATAAAAACAAGAGATAAAACAAGAGATATAGAGTTGCATACTATTGCCTCGATCGATTGGATGAATTGGTGGGTGATGGTTGGCGGCGGTGATTTTGGAGAAGAAGAAGTGATTGGATGGATTGTAATTTTGTATTTTGTTGGTTGGAGGTTGATTGGTGAAGAAAAAGGGGGGGGGGTTGATTGAAGAAGAAGAAGAAGTAGGGGAGGGGTTAATTGCAATTTTTTCTTTATTTTATTGCAATTTTTTCTTTATTTCTTATTTTAATTCGTAAATTTTGATTATTTAACGATCAAATTAACGATTTTTTTAACAGTAAAACTTTGCTCGAGTGTTTTTTAAATGTTAAGGAGTTAGAGTGCCACAAATTGAAAATTCGGAACCCAATCGTTACAAGTTACAAGTTTTGAACTGAGTGATTATTTTAGAACATTCAATCATTCATCAACACCCTATTTCAATTAAACGCGTTTTCAATTTTAAGATCCCAAAAGTCGCTCTTTGCGACATCAATGCTGAAACGGGAGTAATGACGTCAGGTGATCTAGACGGCTAGACCCCAATATATAAACTCTAACCAGGGTGCAGGGTCATTCTTCCCCAAATTTTACCCTCACAAAAACTCGATATATGATTGCGGTCTCATATTAGGGCTTCGATCTTATTCTCTCCTATCAAACCATCACAATCAATCAGGTACAAAAACTTGTTAAATATTGATGAATTAATGATTTGAAGTATTTAGGGTTTCAATTGGTGCTTTATTTTCTGTACAAGATTGTCTTGTACTGGGTAATACTAGTAAATAATTCTTGTTTGATTTGAGCATTTTTGGCCTTCGGATTTTCTTTTTCTTTTTTATTTTTTCGTCATTAATTGAAGAGCTTGATTGTGTTGTTGATTTGATTGAGCTTATTTTTAAGGTTTCTACCAAAATCTTGATTAGTTTGGCTTAAATATATTTGGAGGATCCCTTGTTCTCGACTACACACGGGCAAACATGCATATAGAAAATCTATATATATTTTAGTCAATAATCTCATTGGATGAGTTGTATTACAGCACGAAGACTGATGGTTCTCTTTCAGTTTTATAACAATCCCATCAACAATAGCTAAACCTATGTTCTTGGTTGGGTTTTGTTTTTGATATGCTTTTTATCTTTTACTTTGGTTTTTGAACCTATTGAAAGGAGAATTGTTATGCGCAAGGCAGATGTTTTTGATAAAGCTTATTATTGATTGAGACTTGCTTGGTTTAATAATTCATTTTCAGTCAAAGGATTGTTATTTTTTTGTTTGATATGTAGGATTTCCTAATCCTCAACAAAGTGGGAAGGATATACATCTCAAATAATAAAAGATATCGTTGAACAAGTAGCTAAGTTTTGAGGGTTTGATTGCCATAGTTAGAAAAAAGCATGTGGAATTGGGTGCAAAGAAGGCTTGGGTGGAGTAGTTATTGGGTCCCCTATCTTCTGCACCGTGTTCAAACTCTTTGACTTGTAAATTGTAGTGGCTAGTTGTTTTTTGCATGAGAGTTTTTTCTTTCCCTTAGAAGTTCATTAAATTTGCCTTTTTGATGTGTTTGCACATTTTTTATGAAGCCCCTAAGTTCTTGAAAATTATTCTAATTGTGAGTACTTGGTTCTTAGCAATTCTTTTATATTCAGATAACGAAACTTGTTTAATTATTGATCCAATAGGACCGTTGGAAGAGTATGAACCACATCCAAACTTTTTGATCTTTTGACATTTACTTTCATGTATTTTTTCAATCATTTTCTGTGCTTGCCCTCTGGTCAGGTTTCTGTAGTGGGATTATTTATACAAATAAGCACCAAGACATCGTCACTTATTGTTCACTGGGCATAGAAGGTTTTATCTGGCTTTTCATGTACTATTGATTTCTTAAATCTGGCCCTATTCCTAAAACAAGAATACACTAGCATAAAGAGGAGGAGAATAGAAAACAAATTTGTCGAAGTCTTTACTGGTTGGCTGAACATGCATCACCTAGCTAAAAAACTTATAACACCAACTCCACCAACCTCTATGTAAATTGACCTTGTGGAAGTTACGTTATTTCCTTCCGAAAGCTTCTAGGGACACTGCTGTTATAATGATATTAACACTTTTACTTTGTTGAACTGAAAGCATGAGAAAGCTGCTGATTTATAGTCAGAATGATCAAATTGACTTCTTCCACAACTAAATAGTTTGTGAGCTTGCTTGTCAAGCAGTGGGTCCTTGAAAACATTGAAGATACTCTGCCTTTTGGCAATGGAGAAGGCAACAGATTCTAGCCTATTTGTTAATGATGGGTCATTCTTGGAGAAGTTCAAACAGCTTCAACAGGAAAAGCAGAAGGACAAGAAGAGTGATATATCCAAGAAATCTAAGTCAGGCTCAAATACTTCTGTTATTTCCACCCCAAAGACTGTCATTGGTAAAACAACCTTGGAAATTAAGGCTAATGGTTCTCAGAAAACAGGCCAAGTTCCTTCAAGTGGAAAACTTGCATTCAGCTTGAAACAGAAGTCAAAACTTGTTGCGCCCTCTGTTAAGCTTGGTGAAGACGAGGATGAAGATGAAAAGGATGCTGGAAATTTGTCAGATAGCGGGCCGATGAAACGGCCGAAGTTGGACCAGAGTGATGCTTCTGAGCAGTCATCAAGACAAGTTGACGTTGGTAAACTTCTTTTATTATTTATTGTTTATCTGTTCATTGCGTATGAAATTTTGCAGGTCATGCTCAAAATAAATTGGTGGTGTGCTTAAGTTAGCACTGACTGTCAAGTTTGACATTGAGCGTGTTCGGATGAGCATATAAGCTTATATGCTCACCCGAACACACTCTTCATTTATTATGCCTTTTCCACTTGCAGGTTAGCAAGGCTCGGTAAACATCAGATTTTGAAACTTAAATATGCCAATAATAAAAAGTGTGTTTCTTCTACACGTGTTTGTTTTGTTACCTCCTTTGTTACCTACTTGCTCTGTCTTAGAGTGGTCTACAACGTATTTGGCGATTAAGCAAACCCATCCTGGTACATTCACTTATTTGTAATTTTGTTGCTCCCAATATACAATTTTTCCTTTATTTGCACGATGCTGGTCTTTCATGTGAGGGAGCGTGATCGAGTGCATCTTAAATCATAATTTCAAGAATTAACTCACTTAAGAGGTGGCCGTGTATTTCGATTTATATTATAGAAAATTAGTGTGCTTGGGAGTCCCTGGTTGGTCCAACAAGCGCGTTAACCACTTTTCCTTGGCTATGTAAATTTGTCCATATTTCCTCTAGTGGATCATAGGGTCTTAAATGAATTGGCTCAACTCCACATTTTTACGAGTTCCTTTTTTCCTCCACTGTGGACTCAGCTCTGTTTCTCTTGCGTTGGAGCTCTATGTATCTAAATCCAAAGCTATCTTGCCTGCTCCCTTGGCTAGTACCATTATTGCCTATGTTTTGTCAGTGAAATGCTCAATTAAAGGGCTAACTGGGTCTTGTCTGTTCCAAGTTTGGAGAAAATTGTCTAGGTATTTCTTTGCATGAGCTGGTGGATAAATAGGACAAAACATTCTTGAATTACTTTTGTCTGATGAATGCAGCTCTTATACTTTAAGTCCCTATCAACATTGGTGGGAAGAGATGTTCAATGACAGATATGGAAAATATGGCACGCCTGCTACAAAAGTAATTTGCATTCTCTTCTTCATGCTCTTGGTATTAATCAGTTCTTTAAGTGACATGCAGCGCCACCTTTCCCAAGTGATCCTACTGTGAAGAAAGTTGCAGACAAATTAGCAAGTTTTGTGGCCAAGCATGGAACGCAGTTTGAGCATATAACAAGACAGAAAAACCCCGGAGAAACTCCGTTTAAGTATGTGATCTACAGTTTTATTGGCTTTTTATTTGTTCATAAGTTGCATGCTTCCTGGGGGGAATCTGAGAAATTCGTTGTTCGATCTTTTTTTTTCTTATTAATTTTTGCAGAACTAGTTTTTGTATGTTCTTGTTTTATTTTTCTTCAATGGTTATTACATAACTATTCCTAGGTAATTAGTCTTGGAAGTATGTTGTTGTGGAGAGTTCAGCATATTCTAGTATTATTTGTTATGTGAAGATTTTGGGTTTTTAGGAAGATTCATTATGTTAGCTAATAATGACCTGATTATGTCTTCTATAGTTTGCTGTTTCTTCTAAGAAGTTTAAGCTACTCCGTAGAATTGAAAGCTCCTTTTGAAAAGAAATTCTACCTAGCTCGAGATGATCATTTCCATTTATTTGTCTGGTTGAAATGTAGAAACCTGCAAATAAATGTTTTTCACATTTTGTTCCCAAAGAAAACCCACTGCCGCTCCTCTGTGATCCCACCAATGGGATAATTACGTGCAAAATAGATATTGATGAGGATGCGCTAGGTATTGAAGCCTTTTGACTGGGTGAAGGGGTTGAAGATGTCCACGGGGCATGGATGGGGATGTGGCTGGACAAGGTGGTGTGGCCAGCGATCAGAAGTGGGGAAAAGTTAAGAGGCAGAGAGTGTTTTTTGGCTGGATGAGTTTGGGGATAAGCTTGTTTCTAGGTGAAGTTGGAATACTGATTCCTTAGTCAAAAGTGCGAATGGGATTCTAGGATTTTTCTAGAGTTGGTAATCTTGGAATAGCTTTCTGACTTTACTTTCAGTTACTAAGCAAGAATAGAGAAAAGCGAAGCTGAAATGAGATTATTTTCTTACTAATTGCTATGTTTGGCTGTTTTAATACACTAAATGGGGTTATTGATTTCTGATACCTGTGGAACTTGATAAAATAGTAAAGAGCAAGTTGATGCCCAAATAACACCTACACAAGGTCTCCTCATTTGACTTGTCTTTGACATTTTGTTGGATGTAACACATGGAACCCTTTGAATTGCCGGATGTTGTTGGGGTTATAGGAATATGTTATGTAATAATCACTTTAAAAACGATTATATTTATGCCTTCTCACCTGTTAAATTAATATATATCCTTTTCATATTTACAAGATGATTCATAAACACATTTGATTTGCTATTTCCTACCTTTGTGTGCTTTGCAGTTCTTATCTAGAATGCCGTGTATCTGGTAATGTGTTTTCTTCTTTTTGGCTACTTTCTACAACAATCAATTATTTCAGTATTTGAGACACTTATTAGGTTTTTCTTGTGGCCATTATTCAGTGTAATGATAAATGCTTTGATCCTTGTGTTTTTATGTTTGATGGTGGCCGCTTTTCCTTGAGATGTTCGAGACGATATGTATCCAATCCACTGCTCATGGCTCATATGTTTTGTTGTATTGGATTGATCATACTAAGTTTGAACTGACTTGGTCATGAGTCATGACCCTCTTTTGTAGTGTATATTTTCATTCCCATCCCTTTTTAGTAGTAGTTATCTGGATGTTGTAAGTTGAACATCTAGGTTGCACGGACACGCTAACACATGATTTTCCAAAAAATTAGGACACCACACGTTGGGGAATCCGATTAAAATAAATTTTTTACTTCTTGTTTATTATTATTATTTTAGTGTGAAACAAAATAAGGGTTTACATGTGAAAGTAGACCTACAAATTTAGTTTTGATTTGTGTATTTTTCATAAAGAAGGTGAAAATAAGGGCACGTTTTGATAATATATGCTACAACCTTTTTCCAGCCAGCAGCCACCGATTTTTTCCAGTCAAACCATTATTTTTTTTAATACATATACACCGCCTCTTGCCCTCTTGTGTTTTTACTTTTAAGGTCCTTTTTGTCTTTTCATGATAATTGTAGGGTTTGGCTTTCTTTTTCATGCCTCCTAAACAGAGGATGCTTAATGCTTTCTGCTCATAGACATAGGGTTCTGCAAATAAACCCATCGCCGGTGATCGACGATGCTTTCTTTCACAAGCCGATCCGCCTCCTTTTCCTTCATAGATTGAGATATGACGTTAGCTCTATTTTTTTTTTCCTGAGACGACGTACTCATTCTACCCTCTTTTGTTTCTGATGAGATTTGGAGCACCAACACATGTCAGAGTGTGTCTGGCTTGAGTGTCTGACATCGACACACTAGCTCCGGCAACCTAGTTGAACATGGACCAATATTTTTCTTGCATGTTCTGTTAGCATAGTACTCTGCAATTCATCTGATCCTCATTGTTAGTGGACAATGTTGCTGGTCATGTAGAAATTATATAATCCGTTTCTTGTTTCATCTTTGTTTCAAGATCCACTCATTTTCTATCTGTTTCTTTCATTTTTCACTGTGTGTGGCCCCGCAAAAGAGACAAGTGGAGGAACTATTTGTTTATTGTGGTCAACTTTCAAGCTCCTAGATTTTAACCAACTGCATACTTCAGGTTTCTATTTGATGAAAGCTGTTCAGACTACAAGTATTATGAATACAAGCTCAGCGAAGAGCAAAAAGCTCTGTCAGAGACTAGTGATTCCCAAACATCGCAAAATGGTTAGTGTATTGTTTCATATATTTATGCTGCAAATTATGTTTGCCAAATGGTACCTTCAGAATCATATCCTACTAAGATGTGACTAATAGCTAAAACTTCAAAATTTCCCCCCTGGTAGAGCCATGCCTGTATGAATAAGATGGAAACGTGTCTTTGAAATCTGCTTGTACTCAGACCTCTCACACTTTGAATGCTGTATTTAGAATATTCTAGCTCTTCTGTTCTGTCAATGAATTTGGAGCATGATTTCGTCTCAGCACTGTTTAATCTGTTGGTTGCATGGATAACCAATTCTAAAATATTCGAACGGTGGATGGTCAGTTCCTATTTTTAATTTGAATGATAAAAAAGAAACAGTTTGTCCTTCCTATACTCTTTTTCCCGGATTGGCCGTTTCTCATGTTCTACAGTAGCATAGTATGGTCTTAACTTTTTTGTCACCATAACTAGGTTAATATTTGAAATTTCACATTCTATAACTTCTCATATTTTAATTGGGTTTTTACTTTTATTGTCATTGACCCTTCGGATCTGCAGATGGATCTGTCATCTCAATTCCCAATTCATCAAGTGGTTCTCAGAGATCACATCATCAGCATTTGAAATATCAAACTCCTTCCTCTGCTTTATATGAACAGCCTACAGAGAACACAAGAGCTTCTACGGCATCAGTATCGAGTGAAAAATATGGTATTATTTTGACACCTTTTTTTTCTTGGATCAATTTTGGGCTGTAGTTACTATTGTCCATAATTGTTCATTGGAAGTCATTATTGATCAACCTGCTTTTGTAGTTATATAATACATCTACTCTTGAGATACTATATATCTGAGAGGTCAGTATTTGAAATCACTTCGTTGCATTATTAGGCTCAATTATTTGTTTGAGAAGCCACCATTCACTATTTTCCAAAAATGCTCAACTCTGATTTTGTGTATCCCTTGGTTGTGTCTCGTGCAAGCATTTTTCAATCGGCTTGCATTGTACTTTATATTTAGGATATATTTATATAAAGTTTAACTTGTAGGTGAACCGAGTGGCCCAACTGGTGTGGATCCTATAGCAATGATGGAATTCTACATGAAGAAGGCTGCAGAAGAAGAGAAACTGAGGCGTCCTAAACACTCAAAGGATGAGATGCCTCCACCTGCTTCCCTCCAAGGTTTACATCTATTGCGCTGATTGAATTGGACGCATCCATGTTTTGGGATTTTCTTTCCCTTTTCCTCATGTTCTCCTTTTTTAAAGGGCATGTCTACACATGGATGAATATTCGTGCTTGTGCCTGGGCATGTTTGAGATTCTAATGTTGTCTGTTTATGAATATACATTTTCTTATAAATGCTTTATGGTGAAAGCTTCATCGAAGAAAGGACATCACATGGGTGATTATATTCCTCCTGAAGAGCTTGAGAAATTCTTGTCTACCTGCAATGACGCTGGTGCACGGAAAGCTGCAAAGGAGGCTGCAGAAAGAGCTAAAATTCAGGCTGATAATGTTGGTCACAAACTTTTGTCTAAAATGGGTTGGAAGGAAGGTACACCATTACTGTTCCTTTTTCCTTTTGCTCACAAGCAGAGATAATGATCCTTTGAATTAGTAAATTATCAATATTACAATAGACTTATACTTTGATTTCGAGGCAAAAGGGTTTGCTGAAGTTGGTAAAGATGCTATATTTTTGCAATCTATGATAGGATTCTTGATTCTCCTCTCCTTAATTACTTTACCTGTTTAGCTCTTTGGTAAGACGCCAGGAATAGGTTTGTGTATGGTCCTGTGCAATCAGTAATTGAGAATTAAACTTGAGGCGTTTCTTTCTGGTTCTAGTATTTTTCTTGATATCCTTTTTTAGTTTTGTTTTGTTCTTCTTTGTTCTTTGCTGCCAATTTATCTTAAGTTTTCTAAAAGCTTAAACTGTTAAAGAGGGCTACATGTATATCATTTTAAATTTTGTCTTCAATATGCCTCATCATGTGTTGGCGGGTTCATTTTCCCCCATCAATTTCTCCCATGTGCACAAATTGTATTAAATGGGTGGCTGCGAGACTTGAATTAAGGATCTTTGCGTGCTCTGAACCACTTGGATCTAAAAGCTTAAGCTGATATAAATAGGGCCACATCTATATTATTTAAATCTTGTCTTCAACACTTTCTTTCTTTTATGAGGAGTTATCTTGGATTTTCAAACTAAACTTTCTGGTGTCTTGGTAAGGTGTACATAACATATTTTTATGTCAGTTGCTTATTTGCTTAAGTTATATTGACTATAAGAATTGCTTTGTGGAAGTTGAGATATGGTTGATGCACGCTTGGTTACGTAAACAGGAAGATTCCTTGGTTCTCTTCTCTTAGCCTTACCTAGCAAATTGCACTTGGTGTGACCTTAATAACAGAAGACTCATCCCAGTGCATACTTTGAGCTGGCAGTATTATTCATTGCTTTTGGCTAGTCTGCACAAAATGTCTTTCAGTGTCAAACAATACAAAAATTGTAATCACTGTGTTCCTGTTCAAGATTGTGCTCACAATGGTAATTGTGGTCGAAATGAAATAGTTAAAATTTCGTAAGAAGGTTCTATAATACTGGTTTTCAGATGTTGCCTTCTCTCGTGGACTTTATTTTTTACTTTGATTCCTTATTATGCACCAAGAGTTTGTGATAATTTCTGCAATTTTTATATTCATTTAACCTGCTTCTGAACTGCAGGTGAGGGGCTGGGGAGCTCAAGAAGTGGAATTGCGACTCCCATTATGGCAGGTGATGTGAAAAAGGATAACTTGGGTGTTGGTGCTCACAATCCTGGCGAGGTTCTTCCTGAGGATGATATTTACGAGCAGTATAAAAAGCGAATGATGCTTGGTTACCGACACAGACCAAATCCTATGGTAAAGTTTTCGTTATTGCTTTGTCTATTAATGCTTGACAAGTTTTTTTTTATAAGCCCCTAAATGCTTTTTCGTCTGGGATTTCATTCATCATTGTTAATGATTGAAAAGAAGGTTGCAAGCAAGGTTTTGATTCTTCGACAGATTATTTATGTTTCTCTTTTGATTGCTTCTTGCAGAATAATCCACGAAAAGCTTATTACTAAGATCCCATCCAGTCTGAAACATTTCTGAGTCTTTATATTGAAGCATCTGGGATTTGTGTTATGTTTGGTACACTGAGCCAATTTAACTCAGTATTGAAGGAATGATATTTTAATTCGACTCCTGTTTGATAAACATTTTTGGCCAATATTCCGTACCGCTTTATTTAAACCATCTCAGGTGTACTGTTTCTCTTGCCTTGTAAAAAATGTTGCCTTTCTGTTTCATCATTTAATCTTCAAAGAAGAAAAATGTTTGGGCTTGATGCAGCCTGATTAAATGATGGTTTTCTATACAAATAATGAAACTTTGTATGATTTGTACAATCGGGCATGTTTGGCTAAGTTTATGTGTTAGTTATAATTGCCTTTAAACTTTTTATATTATCACAAGTCAGTTTTTATTATAAAATTTATATTTGTAGTTCATGTAATAAACTGATTTTAAACTTAATTAATTATAAGAAAATTATGGTGAAATTATCTTAAATTTATGACTTGTTTGATTTTACTTAAAATGTTGTTAAAAAATTAAAATTGAAGTTAACAATTAATTTTATCTACATATTTGATTTAGAATTTTTATCAATTTTTTAATTATATATTTCATTAATTTTTAGCAAATGTTACAAAATCAAATAATAAGTTTAAAGTTTGTCTCTAATGAGTTTTATCTACAATTTAATATTAATACGTATGTCTTCTAATAAAAAAACAAATAAAATGAAGGGAGAGAGAATTTAATTTTCAAAAAAATAGAAATATGGTTAAATAAAATGCAGAATCAGTGTCTTTAAATTTAGATAAAATTTTCGACAATGTTTTTGGGTTTTTTGGTCAAATTAGCTATCACATAGCACTCGAGAATTTTATTAGACACTATTTAATTTACTTAAATGATAAATTTTTAAAGCAATACATGTTACATTAGAGCTGTTCTTAGAAGTTAGCATGTTTCTCGAAGCATAGGAGGAACATTCGGTAACAGGTAACAGGTACCATGAACCCCTTTGTTCCAAATGTATATGACATATTCAATTTCCAGCAATTCCCATTAAATCAGTTGCATTCTTTGATACTAGCAATCAGGGGGCCCGCCCGAGATAACCTTGTACAACCATGACTAATATCAACATTGATCATTAAAATTAAACTCTAACAAACTCTAAAGAGGTAACTTTTGATTCTAAATCTCTTAAAATCTGCACATTATGTGCAAGTATTTCTTCACATATCTCGTTACATCATTTTCAATTGCCTTATTATCAGTATTTGAGATCAAACCTTAATTAAATTAGACCCGGACCAAAAGAATTCAACATTAGAGAATATAAATTTTCAACTTTCATTACCATCGTGGTTATTAGAACTAGATTGAACAGACTTGTCCAGCTACGAAACTCCCCGGAAATAGAACCAGGTCTCTTGACTTCACAAGAAACGGTCCTTTGACAGTTGAATCAGACGGTTTTGCGTAAAAATATCGGACCGATTCAGTGCAAACCAGACCCTTTCTACCAAAACCATTGTGCTGGCTACCAACCAAAAAGCATAAAAAGAAGTGAGGAAGTGAATGTGCCTCTTATCTTGAAGGAAGAAATTCATCTACAGCAAAAATGTACTTGGACAACAAGTTTGGTCTGTAGACTATCTACGCAGGTAGTGTGCTCGATTGCTGTGAAGTGTCTGAAAAGTCGCAGCTAGTAGGAGAGGGCAATCAAGTCCTTTATCACAAGATCCAGGCACGGGAATCAACTTTAACTAATATTCATTTGGGTCTTACTTCAATAGTACCTTTTGAGATAGGCGCACCCTCATGTTCTGGTGATGCTCTGTATCATTCTCCCTTCCTTAGGGGACTTGACTGCGAGACCTCTAGCTCTCGTGTCAATTGGTGCAAGGTGATTATTTCAAAAGCCGCAACTAATAAGAGAGGCACAATCAACCCTTTATCATCTAAGATCAGGCCCACAAATCCACGCTCAACACCCTACTTATTTGTGCCTTCAAGAATCCCTTACGAGATAGTCAACAAATCTTCTAGTGTTTGAGCATCTAAAAAGGATATGCAACTTACAATTCTAAGAACAGGAAATTGACTTTATCTAGCTAGTAATCTCCTCATTTTCTGATCTTTTAAGCTAGTATCTGCACATTATTAAACAACAGATTTCATATATATCTATATTTTGAAAGCATATACTCTGCAAGAGCATTTCCTGCAGAATTCAGGATAAATTGTAGTTATTTTTATTTCAATTATTTTGCCCACATCCCAAAAGTTCCTGCTACAACCCCTCTAGCCATGCCAATTGAACAGGTTTACCCTCCTTGTCTCCTCCAAACTTCTGTGATAAATTACTTTTCTATTCTTTTAAGTGAAAAAACTACTTATTTTGAAAATAACTCCTACATTAATGTCAAAATAAAGCTTAAAGCATGGTTGGTTTTGCTTCTTTTGTAGAAGAAGATAGCTTATTTCAGCAGTATCAATATTGATAATGCTGAAATGAATGCTGAAATAAGCCAAGAAGAAGAAGAAGCCATTTTTGCTTCTTTTGGACTTTTAACTAAGCCAAACATGTTACTGTCAAATAACTAACTTTCTTATTTCCAATTTTGATCAATACAACAAATTATTTACTTTAAAACTTGCTTATTTTCTTATAAGTCAATTTTTCAAGCTCAGACAAACATGCTTATACCTTTCCCAAAAATGACTCATGGCTGTCTATGGGTTTGGGGGTGGGGGGATAAAGAGACATACACATACATGCATAAAGGGTCAAAACCATATTCAATTTTACACATAAGAAGATCAATCTACTTAAAATTCAAACTTATCACTTATTTGACTGGTGTCTGCATTAATTACATCAATTATCATAATATAAATCCCACAAGAACACCAAAAACCAGCTCCAACAACAAAACCAAATACTTCCCAACACATATCAATCCACATACAGTTGAAATAATTACAAGTTCTAATCAATTAAACCAACTCTGATTCAAAATGAAATTAAAAAAATAATCTACCTAATATTAGAGAGCATACAATTCAAGATCCTCGTACAAGCAGACCTTAGACGAGGATAAATCCTACCGATATAAACTCTTGATTCTCTCCACATATCCTCTACGGTTTCCACCAAAAGACTCAAGCTTCTCAACGGGGGAAAATAAAGGATCAAAGGAACTGCAGAGAATGCCGCAGCAAAGAACAAGGTCGACATCTCAACTCTACAGAATTGGAAAAGGTTTTCAGGGATTTTTTTGATTTGTTGAAGATTTTGATATATGGTTTTTTTTTTTTTTTTTTGTCTTCTGTCGAAATTTCTTGAAATGTGAGTAGCGTTAAAGTTTGGACCAAGCCACTGGTACATGTCAACGCTAGTGTATCCACAAGTTGGAATAAGTTTAGTGGCCCACCAATTGAATTAGGAATTATTATATAAGATATATGTTAGTATTTACTAGTACTTGTAAATTTATTAAATATTATTTTTATTTATATATTTTGTAAGATCTATAATTTTTATCCATATAATTCGTAAGATTTACTATTTATAATCTACAAAAATCTTTACTAAACATACTCATAAAGTATGATGCATTTTCTTTGATCTCCATAATAGGGATGACTATTTAGTTCGATATTCCAACAAAACCCACTGAATGACTCGTTCAGATTGGGTTGAGCCGATTTTCTCATGCAATCAATTTGATTCAAGTTTATAATACGATACAAAATCTAACCCTAACCAAGCTAAGGTCAAAAGAAGAAAGTCAAAAACTCTATAAAGAAATCAAAAATAAAAAACTTTAAATCAATCGATGTCTCATGCCATTCTATTCTCTCTCATTTCTTTTCCCTAGGCCACAATACCACGCCGATACCTCACCACCTCCAAGGCTCCTCGCCATTTGTGGTTTATGCTCCTCACCGATAAATTACTCTTCTTTTCTATTTCTATTCTAATTGTTTTTTGTTTACTTTCTCCAAATGGAAACTCAATTTGATTTCAAATTTTTTCTCTAGATAATAAATTAATTTATTCCAAGCACAATGCAATAAAAAATGAGTTGTTATATTCCTGTTTCTATATCTTGAATTTTAGGAACAATTATTATATATGTTCTAGAGCTGAATTGTATTAGATTTGAACTTTTTAAACATTGTTCATTATGCTTATGTGTTCTAATCAATGCATACGTTGTGTTTACATTGTAATAGTACGTAAAAAATTCAGTATCTAATGTGTACATTGAAGACGCAAATCCAAAACACTTGATTTTAATCGAATGACAAACTAGTCGTAATGCATCATGATCCAATAACATTCGACATGTACTTTATGTAAAATCCACACTATCACATTTAATATTAAACGAAATGAATATTTGTTGTTGCTTACTTAAGTGGTTTCTATAAGTTTTGGAAAAGTAATAATCAAATATTTAAGGAATTGTTGGCATGATTAGGGCTATTTCTTTTTTCTTTATTTTTTTAAACACGATTTGCTCCATTTCTTATCATCATCACTGTTATTGTTATTTTTTTCTGAAAAAATTACATTCGTTATCCTCACAATCAGGGGTAGGTGAGTTTCTAAGATACTTTGTCCTCCAATATCAATTTTTTACTTAACGAAATGGAAATTGTTCCCCAATATCAAATTTTTTATTTTTAACATGCAATTTAATAGCAGACAACTTTGTCTCACTATCAATTTAATAAAAAGTAATTGGACTCATTTGCCTAATAAAAATAATAATATGAAATTACAAATGATTGACTCATTACTAAATTCGAGTCCACTCATCTGAAATTTGAATTTCACATTTTTCCCCCCCCCCACCCCACCCCATTTTTTATCTTTGGATAAAACAATAGTTAGGTTACTACATTCCAATATCTACAAATCTCTCCAAAATCACTCAACAAATCACTATATATTAATTTTCTCCAAGATTTTACCATAAAATCTTCAAATTGGAAAGAAAGATAGTTTCAAAAAACATATTGAAAAATCGAGTAGTGCATACCTATGATGCTCGGACTCGGGTGCGGGTACGTATTTAAGTATCGAATCCTTCTTTTTCTGAACTTTAGGATACATGGACATGGCTAAAAAGAGTTCAAATTTTGGACACGGGTATGTGGGTATGGATTCCAAACTTTTTTTTTTTTTTGAAATTAACATGTAAAAAGTGAAATAAAAATTAAAATACAAATTTTGACAAGGTAGAACATATTACTTAAATATTAAAACTAACTAGAAGTTCATATTAAAACACCAAAAATAGCATAAGTTTACATGACAAAAATAGAAAATGAAAAAAAAAAAAGTTAGAAATGACATAATTAATTACAAAAGCAACAAAATGTTCCCAAAATCCAATTAATCTACCAATTTCCCTCCAACCCTACTCATCATCATCAAGAATAAATGTTTGTAGTTGTGGCTCATCAAGAGAAAGTTCTGCTAATTCAATGGTAGTTTTGTTGGAAATTGGTTTAAAATGTTGATAAATTAACTAAGTGACTTCGTGTCATCTTAGCCGAATATACAAGTCCCGGTCCAATCCGTTTAAGCAAATTTGTTTGCCACTTGACAAGACGCCGGGGCAACGCCCTGATAAAAATCAGATTTATCTGTATGTTTAAAGGGTATATTTGGCATCTCGAAACCAATATCGAATGAATGAGAAATTACGAAAAAAGACAAAATTGGGTCGAAAATTTTGACCATGCGATCAGACGATTATGAAAACCCGCGATCGCAATATGGCTAAATATTTAGCGAGAATGTATTTTGGTCCTTCCATGCGATCGCGGGAGGCAAAACCTTGCGATCGCATGGTTATTACGGATGAAGATCTGTTCTATTTTTTGTACCTTGCGATCGCAACTTGGTTAAACCATGCGATCGCATGGGTTTTCGATGAAACAGACATGTCCTTTTGAAGTGTTGCACGATTTGGTTTAATACCTTTTCGCGTTCCAAGCGATCTTCAACGTTAAAAGGGACTACGGGCGTCCATTTTGCTGAGATATTGATCTGAAAACACTCTTGCAATTTTAATTCACTCATATTCCATCTTTGAACCAAAAATTCATTGCATTTGTGCATAACTTTTTGGTGTTTCATTTCATTTCATTCTTGGAGTACAAAACCGATTTCAGGTTCGTTGTGCTTGTGGTTTGTAGTGCTTCAACCACAAGTAGGAAACCGATTGTATCTTGGGAGTCATTTGCCGTTACCGTGAGGCAGCGTGAAGCGGGCAAAATAGACTTAAGGACAAAGAGTTCAACTCTTGCCTCGGTGTATTTATTTTCATCTTTCCAATTTCGGTTTGATTGCTTTGAGTCATTTCTACTGAAATTCCGCCAACAATCTTAAGTATTCAAATCAATGTTATCTCCACTTACAAAACAATAAAAGCATAAACAATTAATAACTTAATGCAAACAACTAATCCAAAACATTTCTTAAAGAAGAATAAAGTCATTAAACTTATGGTAAACTTACACAAATCCCAATATTTTGTCGGCCCTTCTTTGTACTCTTATTCATTCCGTGACATTAGACAAAGATTGCAATGAACAAAGACAAGGTCTTTAGCCCTATTTGTTGTCAATTTGTTTCTCTTGATTTTTGAATGAATGAATATGGACTCCAATTTCTCTCGCAACAAGATAAAGATACATGCTGCGAAAGCAATTTAAATGCCAGAGATCTGCAGTAGAGGTGTAGAGATACTATGATTAGCCCACCAAGAAATTGGTTCTTCAAACATTCTCGCATCAACTACATGCGGCTGATTGAAATAATTTGATCCACTACAAAAGGCTCCATATTCAATATATGCTTTCTTCAAATCATTTGAATTTGGAAACAACCTCTTGAAGCATTTGCCTCTATTCATGGGAACTTCGTGATCCTCGTGTGGTGCAATTCTTGGAACTCTATTACTTCCATCTTGTAACCAAGCTTCATAATATTATTTTGGCACCAAAGAATGTGCCATACAATGTAAGGGAGTGTTGCTCTTGTTCCATCTACTCTCCAAAATTTGGTGAATAGCATAAAAAAAGGTTGAATTACCACTAACCATATATATCCCTTCGTGCTCAAATATTATTTTTTCACATTTTCAATCATCGTATTCCACATATCATATATTGAATGCAAAACTGGAGAATCTGTGTCAACAACTCATAACATATTAAGAATTGGCTCAGTAAAAGACAAAATAATCCATATCATCCCACCAAGTATCATTCACAATACATTTTTTCACTTCTTGTACTTTATCATCAATGTTTGCATCCCTATAAGCTTTTCAGTCTGAATCCATCACCGTTTTCTTAAGTGCCGGCTTAACTTCTCTTAAGCATCTAGTCATTACAATACTTGATGCAAATCTTGTATAAGCCACTATCAACAAACTCGGTTTAAAGTATTTATTGTATATTGCAAGTGCCATACCATGATTGACAATAAAATTACGAACAATTTGGACACCACGCACCAAATCTGCAATCCACTTACAATTTGCATATTGAGGTGATTTTCAGAAGGATCACATACACTTTTTAAAGCCAAATTTAGACTATGTACCACACAAGGAGTCCAAAAATATGAGGAAACTTGGTTTCGATGCTTAACCTTGTAGCTTTGCAGTTTCCTACATTGTATGTGATGATTTGAACAACATTTGCTTCTCCAATTTTCTTGATTGCATTCACAAACAATGTTGCAATATAATCTCCATCTTTTGTATTTCCAGTAGCATCAATTGACTAAAGAAACATTGCTCATCTAGCAGAAGCAACCACAATATTTATAAGAATTCTATCTGACCATCTATAAGAAATAATGGATACTCATCTTTTCCTCCATGAGTCTCTTATGGGTTGCAATTTTCTACTAATATGCTCATTTTATTGGGCAAGCAATATAGTACGTAGTCTATTGTATGAAAGAGGAGTGTAACCTGCGATGTTGCTATTGGCCAATGTTCTTGAATACTACCTGAAGTATGGAGATTCTGCAAAGTTAAATGGTAAAACGCTTGCATAAAACATACATGCAGCCTCTTTATCAGCTACATCCCTTTGTGCCATGTCAAATTACTTTTCTAAGGGTCCAAGCTCTCCTCTCTTCTTTCATTTCTTTTGTAACAAATCCGAACCGTCGGGTAGTGAGATATATTCTGCCTCTTGCCTTTCATTATACTCATGTTGTAATTTTTTCATTCAACTTGCTTGTGCTCGTGCTCCCGCTTCATTTCTCGAAGGATGTCATCTAGTCACAATCTTACAGCATTGAACTCTATGGTTGGGAAGTTTAGCAAATGAGCCTTCACTTTAGAATAGGATCCCATTACTCTCTTTGCTACAGTAGTTGCAACTCCAATTACGATTTCCTCCTCCATCTGCTGCCATACCCAGAACCTTGACATGATTTCATGGTGGCTTATCATCAAATTTTTGTACATGAATAGATGATGGTCTTACATGTGTTTCTAGATTCTTTTGGGAAGAACTCAACGGTTCCATGAGGATGCTAAGAATGTCTTGAATAATGGTTGAACAAAGCTTGAAGATGGCACTGGAGTTTCATTTTTCAACTTCCAATATAGTTTGATTTTTCAGCTTCCAGCAATGGCGTTTTCCAACTTCTAAGAATGACTTTAGATACAAAAATCATGATGGTGGGTTGTATACTGTAGTGTAGTCCTCGGATTATGGGACATAGGTATGAAGAATTTTCTTTTTTCTTTTTTTGTTGGAAATCAGGATTTCATATATTATTGATGTGATTGCATTTTATAAATTATAAGTTCAATAGTTACTTATTTGGAACTCATTATAAACACTACCAAAAAATTATTCACACATCAATTAGTTTGAATAGAAAAAAAGAATAGACAAAAAATTAGTTATTTTTTTTTATTAATTTTTTTTGAGAAAATATGCAAAGAAAGCTCTATATTTTCTACCCTTTTTCATAAGGATTTTTTTGCACATTTTCTATTCAACCTTTCATCAAAGTATAACTCGTTAAGTATCCCGCATTGGGAGTACATTCATAGCTATTTAATTTTATTGGCACAATTTATCTACAACCTTTTAAAAATTAACGAAGTCCGTCCTTTCCACCAATTTCGGCATTATAATCACGTAAATTGACAATTTTACCTTCCTCTCTAAATAAAAAAAAAAAAAAAAAAAAAAACATAAAAATAAAGAAAAAATTGCAGTGAAACTTCCAAATATTTTAAAAAGTAGAAATAAGCCACGCTTAAAAATAGAAAATAATTTTTAAAAAATGAAAAAAAGATAAAAAAAAACTTTCATCTTTCCCAACTGACCCCACCTTCACCCAACCCCAACCTCACTCCCACTCTCCCAACCCCCACCAACACCTCTAAGCCCCAAAATTGTTGCCGTCGATTATCACCATCCAAACTCAAAAAATAAATTCCCAAAATAATTAAAAATTTGTCTCTCTGTTGACGGTGGTGGACAAACGGAAATGATGAATTCTTCTAATTTTTGAAAGGTTAGAGATGAATTGTTCCAATAGAATTGGACATGAGTTTATTTGTTACTTTGTTGAAAGTTGAGGATGAAATGTGCAAAGATCCCTTTTAGAATTTATCGAAACACAAGTTCAACCAATATTAAGAAAAATAAGAAAGACATGTATGTAGTAATGTAGAAGAAGGATGGAAATTTGCACGTTGGATTCTCTTTTTCGAGAAATACATTGTATGGATTTCAACTCTTCAAAATTATAGGTTCTCATTTCAATGGAATATTTACCACATGATGCGCACAACCTCCATATTTTAAAGGGTACTTTTGCCAAACTCATACGTACTCCAATAGAAAAAGAGTAATTATATTAGACCATAGTTTTTATTTATTGTATAATATTTTAATTGTTTTTAAGGTTTCTAATATTTATTTATTATAGTACTTATGGATTATTTGTCTATCATATTTTAGAAAATAAATATAAAAATTCGACAAAATATTGTTTCCTCGTCTCAAAACAGGCAAACAAAATATTTTGACAAAAAAATATTATTGAGATGTGCTAATTAATAAAAAATAGAAGATAATAATTTAACCAAAAAAAGTTACAAACATAAGTACTAAGATTGATAACTTTAAATACAATTAAGCAATAGATAAACTAACCAAAAACAAAAATGAAAGGGAAAAAGGAAAGAAAAAACAGGCAGCACCTTAACCTATTGGCACTCCACACCGATTCACGAATCACCATTTCCGAATAAGGGTTCTCTCTTCCAAACTAGTTCGCAAAACCAATAGGTTTTTCTTCTTTAGTAGTTGATCAACCAAGTGGGATTCAAGGTGAGAAACTAAAGAGTTTGTTTGATTTTGTTTAAATTTTTTTATAAAGTTTAAAGTCAAAATTAATTTTAACCACACTTTTCATAGAATACATAAATTTTATCAAAATCTATTAAAAAATTGATTTTTAACAAAACTAAACCGGACACTAAGAGTCGTGATTGAGCTCCCTATCCTTTTACCTCACGTGATTATGGATTCCCAACGTATCTAAATTTATAAATTTAGATTCTCACGTGACCGAAATTATCAATTTGCACGTTAAATTCAATGTGACTTTCAGTTGATTTATAGAGAAATATTAAATGGTTTAACAGTTATGTCATACATCTTTAACTCATGTGAAAGTCAGGCGCAATTTTAATGTTCGTATTGATGATTTCAATCACGTGGGGACTTAGGCGAACATGATTCGATGTGGGCAAATTTTGACATATTTTCAAACCAAACCGTTTAAGACGGGTAGGAAAAATTCTAAACCAATCCAACTATTTTTGCAGTTCGATTCAATTTCAAATTACAGTTTATCGAGTGACATAAAACTTAAAAGTAACGATTCTCAAACAAGTTAAACATAAAATATATTGGTCCAAAATATCAATATAAAGTTTAAATGAAAATTTATAAACATAAAAGTTAAACCACTAAATATACTAATCTCAATACAAAGTTTAAAGCAATAAAATATTATAAAATTGAACTTTTATTATAATAATTCTTAAAAATCATCACAATAAAATTTGATTAAATTTGTCAAATTGTTCCAATACTTATCATTTTATTTCATACTAATTACTATTGTTTCTGTCAAACTATTTAACTATTTGAATTTTTAACTAATTCGCTCGAATGTTATATTTTCTAAATCAATTTTACCAATTACTAATAATTCATCACAATATGGAACTTGGAAGGGGTCAAAGTCTAAACAAAACACGTGTCAGGTACTAACGAAGGTAGCACATTTATCCCATGCTCCACTGGCCACAATACCCTCTACTACTACCAGCTGCCTTTTACTCTCCCCAAACTTTACCAGTCTCTCTCTCTCTACAACTTGAGAAAGAAGAAAAATATATACAGGAAAAAAGAAAAGAAATCGAAACCCTAGATTTTGGGAAATGGCAATGGCAGGGCGATTAAGATCGGGTCTTCCATTCCTCCGCCAAGTCCTAAATTTCGACACTTCCTCTGCCGTCGCTGCCCAGAGATGCGCCGCATCGAAATCCCTCCTCTGCCCTCTCGCCAATACAGAGGTAATAATTATACGATGAAAAAATTTAAAATTCGTAAAACGACAAATCAATGAATATCCAGAAGGAAAAAAGATATGATTTTCATTTGATCTATTGGGTTATTTTAGATCTGGGGAAAAAATCTGATTTAGTATTTAAATGAAAAATTTAGCATATTAAATATCTGATTTGTTTATAAAACAGACATTTTAGTTTCTTTGTTTTTTCTTCATTTATTTATTGTTGAGAAAGATGTTTTTTTTTTTTTTTTTATTCTACGTTCATTTGAAAATTGCTCACTTGCTCATGTATTTTGTCTCTCCAAAATGAAATAGTCTCAATAATTGGTGAGGGATTTTTTTATAATGGCTTGTTTTGACTGACAAGATGAATAACATCCCTCTCTTTATTCTTTTTCAAAATTGCTTTCTTTTTACTTAACAATGGAGACAATTTCTGTTTCAGTTCTCATTAAAATTAGCTTTAGTAGCAACGCCCTTACGAGGTAGTGATGAGTTTCACGCGATCTAAGCCCGGCCCGTGCGCGGCTAGGAAGATTGGCAGCGACGTCATTAAAACGTAGTCCCACTTGGATTCGTATCCCATGTGTAATAGAGTAGTTATGTTCCTCGGGAAAGCTATCCCTCTTTTAGCTCTCCCCCCTCCAGCAAGAAGCGCTAAGTGAGTTAACTACCCAGCACCTGCAGAAAGGGGAATTTGATCCATGGTCAATTTCCTTTAATCAATGCAACAAGAGATAACTCTTCTTCTTAATGTGATAACTCTCCTTCAATTATAAGTATTATTTAGAGATAATTTCACCTAGTTCTTTGTGGGTAGCAGAGAAGAAAATAAGAGCTGGAAATTTTGGATTATGGGACATTGAAGGCTTCTGTAAGAAAATTTCAAAAGATGTCCAAAATGAAAGCTAACCATCTTTTAAAATTTTCTTATCAAAATCCTTCAATTTTTCGTAACGCAGTTCTCCTTTCTTATTTTCTTCTCTGGTTTATGAGGTTTCTTCAAAGAACTGAGTAAAATTTCTCCAAATAAGTTTTGTAATTGAAGAGTTATTGTATTACCTCATTGCATTCAGAAGGAGGGTAATTGCTTGTTCTTTTACTTAAAAAGAGTTGTTGATTGATTAAGATAACCGGTGGGAAGTGGAAGGGTTTGGGATGGAGGGTTTTTTAAAATTGAGAACTATGAATTGAATTTCTTCTCCACTTGCCCAACTCGTAGAGGCCACGTCTCAAAATTCGCCCTTGGTCGGCTTGTCAAGTTGCCAGGTCGAGTGAAGGGTCCAACTCGTCAAGTTGACCTGCAACTTTGACCGACGGAAGGCTATTTCTATTATGGGTAAAATGTACATTTTTAAAAATCTTTTACATAAAAGAAGGCTATTTTGACAAAAACTGAAGAGATTGTATTCTTCATCTTGCCTTCCAGAATACAGCAATTTGAAAATTTTTCTCTGACTACTTTGATACTTCAGAAAATTCCCTCTTCATGTAAATTTGGGTTTTAGCATCATTGTTCACACTATCTCTACAGCTGCCTTCTCTTTCCTTTTCATTAAAGAAAGCTTCTGTTTCTGCACTGATAAGCATAAAAAGAAGGAGTCGCAGGGTTGTCTCAGTGAGTAGGGGAGTAGCTGAGTCAACTGTGCTGTTCTCCCCCAAATAGGACATAGTACTCTTGTACTAGCTGAAATTTTCGATGAATGTGACTTTTTTTTTTATTAAATTCTGTGATACACCTGAATATGTAGGCTACCATTAACACATCAGTCTTTTTTATTTTCTTGTAGTTATCGAGGGACTTTGCAACTGCCTCAGCTTCTACAGAGCAAAAAATTAAGGTAATAATCTTCTTTGATTTTCAAAAAGTTTAATGTAATCTTTTGTTGGCCCATACATGAACGTAGTAGAAACAAAGATGTTAAAATGGAAATTTGACCATACTAGACTGGATAAACTAAGAGTGAGGATGTATCCAACAAGTGATGGCGTTAGCAATTGAGGATAAATCAAGAAGGACGACTTTGATGGTCAAGATATGTCTTGATGGTGTTAGCAATATGGTGGCCTGATGTGGTTGCAATTTATTCTAAGGAACTTTCAGCAGATGTAGCGCTAGGAAAGTGGTGAAAAATGATTATATAGCAGACTACAAGTATATTAGGAATAAGACTTGGCTTGTTATTATTGTAGAAATTATTGAAATTTTACTGACGTTTATATTAAGAGACAAAATGTTTTGGCGTATAATGTGAACATGACCAAACTTCTGCGTCTATACAAGTTCATTAGTGAGACTCATCCGATACTAATTTTGCTTTAATTATATGAAAAATCTTGAGTAATGGGTTTTATAGAAGATAGATATATCTTTCTCGTTTTTTGAGGAAAATGATGAAAGACAATAAATTTTATTTATCCCATAGTCTCCGTTATTTTGTTAAAGTCATGAAATGGGAAACTTCTCCATAGTATATCAAGAAATACACTTGGTCCAATTCGGATAATAAGCATTTTGTGGTATGAGTGTACTGTTTAACTGTCAATATTTTGTTTCTCTCTTACTCTTCAGTGGCAATTTTGTTTGATTTTTTGTTGATCCTTCTTTACTTTTCATGAATGCCAAACTGACGTCGAATTTGTGCGCATCTTTTCTTGGGATTTGAAATTTATTCTGAATTCACAATTTCAATTGCTGAAGCAACATTACAATTTTGAAAATGATGGTTCCCTTTCAGTTGGCACATTTAGTGGAAACTTCTAAATGAAGTCTGTTTCTTCATCGTAACCCACCAGTTCTTGTTTAATCTTTTTGTTCCCATGTCTCTCTTGATGATACAATGTCATTATGTTCACTAATCCCATGTCTCTCTTGATGATACAATGTCATTATGTTCACTAAATTTTCTGTTTTGCCATATGATTATTCCACTGGAATCTGCACTCAATTTACCTTTTTGCTTTCATTATGTATTTATTTTTTTACAAGTTTCTTTATTATTCAAATTTTGTCTTCATTTATGATATAGTAGACATTAATGTCTTGATATTCTGTAGGTTCCTGTGACAATGTTTGGTGTGTCTGGAAACTATGCTTCGGCTTTGTACATCGCAGCAGTTAAAGCTAATGTGTTGGACAAGGTTGAATCCGAGCTTATTGACCTCGTTGAGGCCTCAAAGAGAAGTTCTTCATTTTCTCAGTTCATGAAGGATTCATCAGTAACTGCTGCTACCAGAGTGAAGGCCGTAAATGAAATTAGTACTCAAGCTAAATTCTCAGATATCACGAAGAACTTCTTGGGTACAAGAATAGCTTATTGTTACCTACGAGTGTGTATTATCAAATCTGAAAATGAATTAATATCATGTTCTATATTCTGATTTAGAAAATGTTTGTTGTCATGGGTTTGTAGTTTTAAGACCGTGTGTACCTTTCAACCTGCCACAGGATGTCTTTGGTTTGTTGGTTGAACTTTTAAATAGGTACAAGTATCCGAAAAACTTAGTTATTTTATAGAAGTTGCATCTTACTGCATGCATTGTGCTAGAAAACCATATCACTTATCCACTCTCATATATAGTTATTAATGGGCAAACCTTAGGACTGGATTGGTTCCACCTTGCAACATGCAATATCCCATTGCTATCTTGCTTAATAGTGATTGGTGAAATGGATGTCAGTGCTCTTGTTGCATCACATTTTGAATTGAATGGGATGGCTTTCGATTTGGTTGTCTCACACACAGATTCAAGTTATTTGAGTTCTTTTTGGAATTAAATATTCGGGCGTTGGTTTATGCTGATTCAACTACCAAAACGTGCGAAATGAATATTTGTATTCTGCAAGTGTTTTATGGTTTTGGCATTTTCTGTTACACTGTTGTCTTTCAGAGCATGAAGATTTACGGGATTGAAAATCTCATTTTCACGTTGTTCTACCGAACGTTGGGAGTACTTAAAAACATTTTGTTTTAATGGTCACTGAAATCCTATAATGAAAAGAGCTAAATACTTGTTTTCTGATTCTTCTGACCTTTGTGAACATTTCCTTATTTTCATCTTTCAAGGGGAAAAAACATAAAAAACGAGATCATATGGTTGCGTTCAGCGAACAAGAGTATATTTGCTTATTTATGATGCTAGTAGTTACCCATAAACTACATGGTGTTAGAGAATGACAGCTCTCGTTTCACCTAGCAAATTATGACGTGAATAATATTTATTATACTCCATGTTTGCAGATTTTACACATCCCTTGCATATTTGCTTGCACAGTCCTATTTGAATTGTTTCATTTTCGGTTATTGATGTTTAATACTTCTGATGCACTATTATTATTGCTCTGTTATTTTAATATATGCCATTCATGATTGATCATTTCTTCTTGTTTGTACCAGCTGTTGTAGCTGAATATGGGAGGCTGGCACAATTAGAACGTGTAGTACAGAGATTTTCTGAGCTTACCATGGCACACAAGGGAGAAGTTAAAGTCATTGTAACATCTGTGATTGTAAGTTCATCTGCTTAGATTGCAAATTCTTTTGAGTTACTTACTGCCGAAATGCATTATTGCATGAACTGAAACTTTCTGGGTATAGCTCCCTTTTTCTTGTGTTCTCTTCATAATGTTCATTGGCATAGAGATGACAGAGTGTAATAATGTATTATTATATGTGGTCTAAGATTTTTTTTATGGCCAATAGGTTATGCAATACAGATCATGAACATTTAAGTAGTATTCTACTTTTGAGCATAGAAAGTGGCTATACTGTAGTTCTTGCTAATGTATGGGCTTATGTGGTCTTAGTGTAATATAACAAGGTTGGCTAAGTAGCGGAAGCATTATTTTTAAAGTGGGATTTGCTGGAAAAGCTGAGGACAATATGCATCTTATCAGTGTTTTAATTGGCATTTCACATCCACTTAAGACTTTGGAAGACCCAACAATCCCTTTGTTTTTTTTTCTATCTAAGTGAGGTCAGTCTGCATTTAAAGGTCAATCATTTATGCCAACTCTGAGAAAAACCCTCTTGGATGGACGTCTTAAAAATAGTAAAAGAAATATAGTTTTTGTCAATAGTGGAAGGTTTTGAACTTCTACCAGAACTGTAACTTTAACTAGCTGTTGGGTTTCGCTTTCTTTTCTTTTTTTCAAAATTCATGAATATAAGTGCTGAGGTTCAAGCTTTGTTTTTCTATCATTTCTTTTGTTTTATATTTTGGTGGCTCTGGAAATCATGTCAACTAAGTGTGTTTCTTTTTATTCTTTGCAAGTTCACACGCAAAGCAGTCTTTGCTCCAAGATAATCCCCTTTTGAGTTCTTCTGAAACACATCTTACAAAAAGTATCAGAACTTTTTATATTTCTTTTTCATTTTCAATTTTTGCTTCTTTCCTCTGAAAAATTATTTATGGCAAAATGTTCTTTGCAATCAGGCAGGGTTTGCAGTAACTTCCTGTCTACCCTTCTCATTTTTGCTGTTCTCTGATCTGTTGAATACAGTTTCTTGTCCTGTAGCCTGTAGGAAATATAGAGCTCTAAATACAATTGGGAGGTCTAGTATCATTTGCACAAGAGAATTCTAAGTTACAGAACATGCTAGAATCGAGATTTTTTTTTTGGAACCTGACGTGTCTTTAAAATGTAAAATCTTGTCAATGTACGTTGTCGTATAAGTTTTGGTGCATGAATTTTTGGTTTGAGCTTGACGGGATTCTATATTAGATGACAAGTCAGTCTTTGTTTACGTGGAAAGTGAAGAGGCTAATATTAGGATATTTGATAAGAAAATTGAGTTAACCATGGATATATTTTATTTAGATTTTTTTTTCAGTCACAAAACCAAATTTGGAATTTAGAAACGTATTCCTTTCCTTCTCTTCCTTTCCCTTTGGGCCTGAAACAGTTAAACCAAACTTCTGTTTTATCAAATTTGAAACTGTTTTGAAAAAAAGATAGCAAAAATTGGTCCTACATGAAAACTAAGAGGAATCTATAGACCCTTCAAAATGTCCGAAATTGGCGGAGAAAGCAAGAACATTCCTCCCTATTGCTTAGGGGCCTATATGTGAAAGAAGATTCGAGGATATAATATTTGTTTAAATTTTTGTACAAACTGATATAAGCATATAATCACAGATAATGTTCAATTTCATATTAATTGAGTTAAGATTATTCCAACTGTTTAAGTAGTCCATATCGACCCATCTTATTTGGTACTAGATGGATCACTCATGCTTATGTGGGAAAAATACTTGTGTTCTGATTCACAAAATTCCGTTTAATACAACATTTACTTTTTACTTGCAATTTTATCTTTTTTAGACTCTGTCTCGTCTCTGCAGCCTCTACCCCAAGAAGAGGAGAAGGAGCTGAAAGAAACATTGCAGGATATGATTGGTCAGGGGAAGAAGGTTAAGGTTGAGCAGAAGGTACGGTTTATTGTTTGACGGATAGAATCCATTTCTCGTTGAGATGTGAACGGAATATTCTTAATTTTCCTCTGTGCATGCAGATTGATCCCAACATTCTTGGTGGGCTTGTGGTAGAATTCGGACAAAAAGTTTTTGACATGTCCATAAAGACTAGGGCACGCCAGATGGAGCGATTCCTGCGGGAACCCGTCAACTTGGAATAATCCAGTATCTTGACCTAAAATGGGTTGATATTGCCTACGCGCAGTCTCCCTTTTTCTGGTTATTTCCTTTGCGATTGACCTAAAATGGACAAAATCCAGCATCTTTATTTGGGTAAATAACTAAGGGCTGCTTGGGTGCCCCAGTTTCGTATTAAAATGTTTTCCTGCTGCATTCAAATAAAAGCTACTTGTTTTTTCTTGTTTACTCGCGTTGTTGGAACCTAGACAAAATCAGACATCGTTTCATGATGATCACATCGGTACCTCTGTATTCTGAAATTATATATTTTCTACATTATCTAACTCAAGTTTGTGGTATTGGAAATTATACATTTTCAAGTACATTTTTTTTGTCTCAAGCTTGTGGCGTGCATAGATACTGTAGGTCCACGCGAATGTGGGTTTTACTGGAAGCAAGAATTGATTCAGAGTTTCGGACTACAATAATTGTATTATATGTGTGTTTACAATGTGGCTCTTTATTTTGCCTTATTCCATGTTAATTTGAACAGGTTGCACTTTTGACCAGTTCGCATTTGTGTTTGACTAGTTTTGGTATGCAATATTGAACAACAATATAATTGATGAGTTTGTGGCTTTTATATATATTTTTTCTTTAATACTGTTGATAATAACCTTCGGGTTTTTCAATGTTTCTTATAGTTTGGTTACGTGTCTTTTTCAAACCTTTAAAAGTGAGGTTTATGGGTCTTTAATTATTTAAACATGTAAATTTAAGTCTCCATGTGATTGAAACTGTCAATGTGGTGTGGGTTTTAAAATTGCAAGTGCATTTTAGTTGAATTTGATAGAAATGTAAAGTGGTTTGACAGTTTTGTCTATCGTTTTTAAGTCATGTAAAAGCTGTGCACGATTTTAACGTGGAGACTTAGATTTATATATTTAAGGAGGTTGGGAGTTCATAAGTTCACTTTCGAAGGTTAAGAACTAGTAATCACACTGTGAAAAGTTAGGGATAAATTTTTCCAACTTTTACCTTACTACCACCCCCTGTAGAGTGTAGCCTCACCTCCCGTTAGAGAGAGAGAAAAAAAAAAGCACCTAACCCGGTGAAAGAAGAAGACGAGAATAAGCTCGTTGTTCTTGTATTTGGGAGTTTCTCTCTAGTAACTGCGGTGCAATTCATTAATAAACACTGACACACGGTTAATAAAGAGGTAGAATTAGAAAAGTAATATTCTTTAGTGTTAAGATGTAAATTCTTACTAAAGTTTGGTTTGATATTGTTGTAATTTTTAGAGAATTAATCTTTAATTTTTAGAAGAAAAAATTAATTAAGTGTTTAGTAAATTTTTGTTTTAAAATTATTGTATATTTAAAAATCAATATTTTAGTTTTTTTGTAAACAAAAATGATTTATTGTTTTGCATATATGTAATTAATAAAATGGACATTCATTATAATAAATTTCTTTTGTACTATCCTTATCATTTGTAGTATTGTAAATTTTTTAATTTTTTAATAATATGTAATATTATCAAATATTTTTTAAAACTGTATTCACTATAGTTATTTTACAATGAAAAAAATAATATCTATTAAATCCCAAAATTTCTAAATCTTTTTTAAAAAAAAGAATCATAGTCTATATCCTAACTAAATAAAAAGAGCCTTAAATGGGATATTGTTCATGTGGTCTTCGAAAACGGCGCCGTATCCATAACGTCATCAATTTTTATTTCTTCTTTTTTTCTGTGATTGAGTAATTTTAGTACAGCTTTGGCATGATTGGTAGACACAACTCAATTACCCTATTCTCTCTCTCTCTCTCAACCTTTAATCACTTTCCAAGTTGATTGACTCTATCTTCGATTTTTCCCCAGAAATCTGGAGTTTTTTCTTCCAATTGTAACGTTCAATTCATGTAGATGAAATACATTTCCCCAGAACGAATCTGGGTACTAGGGTTGTGCTATCGCATTTTTGGCCAATTTCTTCAGTGATAGGCGTCTTTGTATTTCGTTTTTTTATTGGTTTTGATATCATCTTTTGATTTAACATTCGATTTGGGTTAGTTTGTCGAACGTTTGGGCTCTGTACATTTCGATTTGGCTATTGCTCCTTGAGGTTTTTGGAATCACGATTTTAGGACATTTGCGTCTGATTTGGGTTAGTTTATCTAACTATTGGTGTTTGTTTGTTTCGTGTTAGTGATTAATTATTTGGGTTGTCCAACCACACAATTTTTCAGAAATTTCATCAATCTGTTGGACATTGTATTGATCAATTTTTAATATTTTTATTTTTCGTTTCAGTGCAATTGATCTGAGCGGTAGGGAGGGCAATGTCAACAATAAAAACTTCAAAGTCAAAGCAAGTATGTATTTCGATTTATTACTTTCTATGATGTTGACATGATAATTCAAGAGAGGTAGATGACGACAATGATTTGATATAACTTCTGTGCTTCTATAATGATGACAATGTTAACATTCGTATCCATGCTTGTGTACATATAAATGTCATTCTTTGATTCACATAATTTATTTTTGGAAGTGTATAATCTTTATAAACTTCATTTGAAGTTGGTAGTGTTTTTTTCTCTTTTCTTTTATACATTTTTTCATATTTTTCCTAGAGTCTTGTAGGTAGTGCAACATGTTTATGAACTATGATAATCTTACATTCTAATTTCTCTGATCCAATACATCTAATGGCCTATCTAAATAATAAGTGAAGATCATTAACAAGAAAATAAAATAGTGGAATGGTGAATATAGGTATTAGGTAATATACAATGTATCCCTATTATTAAAAATCTCTTGATTTAACATTGTAAGTCGTTTGGAGAACATAAATACAATACATGGGAGGCAGATTTTTGAAGAGGAGTAAAAAAGAGAAGGTTGTTCCCTAGATAGGAGATCAAAGGGAGCAAAATGATGTTTAGACCAAAAAAAATTTCCACTATTTGATGAGATGTTAACCAAATTCGTAAGATTTCTAATAAAGTCTTTTCTCTTTATGGAAATGAAGCTACACTGTTTTGATTAGGCATTGTGAGTATATGTGGAATGAGATTGTTTAGAAAAAAACTATAAAAACTAACTGCAAACAACTATAAAAGAAAAGAAAAAAATTATATGTTGGGCATATTTGCATGTTTGTTACTTTATATTTTGTTGAACAGAATTCCTTTCAAAGGAAACAATTTAAGATAACTTTTTTGGCCTTGAAATTAGATAATCGTAAGAGTATATTATGATTTACTTCCACCCAAGAATTTCAAAATTATTTTTTCGATCTATTTGAATAAACTGAGATAAATTATTTTATGGAAACATTATAGATAAAATAGTGATCCATGTACTATTTGAAAGAATCTGTTAAAAAAAAGGATGATAATGCATGTCTGTAGTTCTTTTTTCCAATATTTAGGTCACAAAAATTGTGTTGGGGTTACTCATATAGATATGGTGGTTTAGACGGTCAGCATGCAAATACCACAAATAGTATTGTTAGTGTTACTCATGTAAGATCTTGATTAACCACTGTCATACATGATGCACAATCCTAGCATTAGTTGAGAAAGTCGAATTGCACTAATTTTCATCCAACCTTTTCTAATTTTTACCTTTTGCCAAGATTTATACTTATAATTCTAATTGACTTATTATTGTCTTACTACATATAAATGAACCGTCAATCTGCAAGAAGACTGAGATGTAACTTTGTACTTACTCCCAATTTTAGTTGTGCTATGCACCGTTGGCATGATGATTAACTATTTATCTTGTTTCTTTTCTTTATTCATTATTCATCGATAAGATTTGTAACATAGTGCAATGATTTATAGCATGTTTAGTAGCGTTTAAAATAATTTTTTTTTTTTTTCAAACTCATTTTCAACCACATATTTCATAGGATCCACAACTTTTCAACCGCACATTTCACCAAAATTTTCAAATTTTCCAAAAAAAAACTACTTTCAAACTCCACCAAACACACACTTAATTCTTATTCATGTAGATGTATATGTTAAAAATGATTATTTCATTTATTTTAACCTAAAAGCTTAATTTTGTTGAATAAATGAATAGTTGTTTTTATGGTAGAGCAATTTGTGGTTATTCATTTTAGCGTGTTCAGCTGTAAATATGACTATTAATCCACATAAACTATTATCTTTGTTCTCGATTTCCACTCCACGTCCCCTTTAGATGCCAATGCCAAGTTTATTGACAATAAGACTTCGCTCTCCTTTAGATGTAATTGATTATTTATTTTGCTTCAAAAATATTTTCAGATCTAGGAGCTCTTGGAAACTATGACGGTTCCCGGCCCGTTTTTGCTTTCTGATTTAGATATTTTACTTGATTCTCCAGCCAAAGGATATAGGTAAGAACAACTTTTTACTTGCATTTTTTATTGAAATCGATGAAGTTTCTGAGAACATAAACATGCATGAAATTTGAAATGAATTTCTTGGTATGCTCATTGAAATTCTTATCACGTGAATCACTTTTTGCATAAAAAAAATTGTCGATTTTGTTATTTGTGTGATATCATGAAGCTAATTTTCGCTTAAGGATAATTATTGCTTTCACTTATACAATAATTGTTCATTCACGAGAGAAGGCTTGCTGTCAGAAACAAACACTAGTGACCTTTAAGCTCTAAAATTTGTAATTGTGTTCTTAAAGACATTTGAAATAAAGGCAAGACAATTTAGTCTTACACTCGTTCTTTAAGTTTTTTTTAGAGTAAAATTAGATGGATCTAAAAGATATAGGCCAATTTAGTTTTCCTCTTTCTAATATCCAATTGCTTGCTGAGAACACTAACTTCATTTGAAACTAGCCTAGCATTATTACTTCGATTTTTTAAGAACTCAATGATGACATAATCCAATGTATGAAGATCAGGGATAGACTATGAAAGTTCACTTAAGAGGAGTCCTAAAGTTAATGAAAGGCTTAAATATTGATGAAATATTTGACGCATGCCTTAAATGTTCGCAACACCGTGCATTTTAACAAGAACCTACTCTACTGTTGTAATAATATATATTTGTGCAATGTAGGTAACATAATAACTTTTTGATGCTTGCCTCAAAATGTGGTTACCGTTGCTCATATTTATGGCTTGACTTGGTTTCAGTTGAGGACTTCTTTGTTGATTGTGTTCCCGGTCCACCAATATCCAAGGAGTTTAGTGTTAATCTATTGGAGCAATCATCAATTTGTTTTAGTTCATAAAGTTGGGATTGTGATAATATGGAAGGATTTTGCACACTTGAGAACTGGTTTTGACTGTAAGTTTTGTGTGTCAAGTCTGGTTCTTATAGCACTAAACTAGGTTTGCTAACCAGTCTTCTTCTCATGAAATCTAAACTTGTTTGACAAACTCCATTCTATCTATTTTACACTTTTCTTCAAGTAAATTCATTAGTTTGAGATGCAGATTTTAATTTTGAATTGCTATCTCTTAGGCTTAGACATCAATTGGACTCATGAGTTGTATATACCTCGTCAAATATCCCCCATCCCCCCAATTTGATAAATACTCATCACGCATGTTATTGCTGCCCCATGTGAAATAATATGCATATACATGCTTGTATACGTGTTTTTTTTACGCTCGTACACATATATATTTGTCTACACATCAAATACTTAGATTTCATTCATTACATAGAAGAGCAGGTGTACTTGTGGTGTTTTAGTATTTCCAAGCAGAATATATGAGTACCGCTTAAAATTTAATCAACTTTAGTTTACCTTATTTTTCTATATAGAACATAAAAGAGTTTCCAATTGCACGTAAAAATATCAGGAGCTATATCTATTTGTTCCCATTTTTTATTCTTGATCATCGTCTCATGTTTTTCTGGATCTTCTATTAGAACAAGGCCAAAGCACTCAAATTATTGTGTGCAAAGTTATTTCAAAACTTAGAGCTGCTTAAAAGGAAAACTTTGAAAGATAAAATAAGTGAAGTATAAAATGTTAAAAATTCGGAAGATTAAATAAGTGGAATACAAAATGTTAGGAGAAAGGATTCTGAATTCTCCCAAATATAGTAAATCCTTCATACAGTGAGAAAATAGAAAATATGAAACATAATTATCAAATGTTTTGCTATTCAATGTTAAAAAGTTTGTGTAATTCTTATTTTTGGCTTTATTACGTTATGGTTCTAATTATTTTTGGCGAGTTATACAAATTAGATCAGTTAAGAAAGCACATATTCTTGGCATCCAAATTAAGTTGTCTATTTATATGATTTTTTCTTGTATTATTAAGTAAACTGTAGCAGATTAATTTTAATTAATCTACTCAAAGTCCTCTCTTAAATTCATGCTCCCTTCAGTGATATATAATATTGGGATAATAGCCTTTGGAGCCACCCTTTAGCTTCCTAACAAATGATTCCATTCCTCGATTAGAACAAAGAACATAATTTGAATGGATCATTAAGGCTACACATACAAATTCTTTGCATGCTATTTTTTTTCCATGCCAATGCATCTTTCTTTTTTCGTGCTCTATTCGTCTCATATATTACAGCATTTATAGTATCATTGTAGACAAAGGGCACCAAACATAGCAAAACAGCTTAGTCCTCGTTTATTTCATCCATTGTCCATAAATAAAGATGACATAAAATCTAACATCTTTAAATATCACATATAAATCTTGAGTGACAAATTAGTGCCCTTAGCTTACGTATTTAATCTCTAAGTAAATTTAGTGGGTTTTGTTGTTTACCTCATTTTCCATGAGTATAATATATATAAAGAAATTTGTTGAGAATTCGATTATTTGATATCTTATTTCAAGGGTATTTGAATTTTAAGTAATTTTTAGTTTCAAATTTTAGAGAAGTGAATGATAGCGATATAATTCAAATCACTATATTCTAATATTTTCATGGTTGATTTTGTTAGTCGTCATTTTTACTTAATCTTGAATGGTATTCATGTTTTACTTAATCTTGATCGGTATTTGTGCCTCATGGTATTTCTTATGTTGTTGTTTTGAACTTGGGGGTCTCACATTTGAAGAAGGTTTCAGTTTCTTTTGGTAGAAAAACTCCAAGCCAGTCTATCTTCGTTTTCGTGTTGCTTGGACGGTATGTTTTGATTGAAAGTTTTACATTGTCTTCAAAGAATTAACATATGTTTTATGTAGTGCTTAGTTCTTTTGAGCTTCTCATTAAGAATTACCATTTGTATACGGGCTACTTTAAAAGCATAAGACGGATTTTTTTCGCAGCCATAAAATATCCTAGTATCATACACCAAAACAGGGGAGAAATTAGGACCATTGATCGGTGAAGATGTAGCGGGAAATTAGTACCCTCAGGGAATGAGAATTATGTTTGAGCTCAAAATTCCTGAAGCTTGGTTAAATCTTATAATGAACTCTGTGTCCACTCCTTTTTCCAGCATCTTTTTGGTGGTAACCCCACTTTGAAAAGAAAGTTTTTGAGCAAAAACAATGAAAATCTATGCTATTCTTACAATTAATAGAATTGAGATTAAGATTAGTCTATAAGGTCTTCAAATTTGTGTATTTCTTTCCCAATAATTCAAACACGTCAAGGTAAATAATTTATCAACATCTCCCATATTAAATGCAAGCAATGTTAATGGTTGACTTCAGAATTATGTAATGTAATTCTACATGAGATGAGCATCGTGTAGATATTTAAGCAATGCATAATGTTGTTAAAAATGAAGCAAGAATATAGAATCATTAAAGTTCTAATTAAGCCAACTATGGGTAATAAACTTCGTAATAGGTAAATGAAAAATATTATTTACAATGAGAATATCTTTAATCAATTGCTATTGACTTTTTTGTCTTTTGTAGCTATTATAGTTGCTTAAGTTGTGCTTTATATTTTTTACCTTATACGTTTCGTTCAACTAGAACAAGATAAAAACTGAGCTTGATGACATAGTATTGGTCAAGATTTGTTATTTTCAATATTTGCTATCATATAGTATTGAAGAGTGTTTGTTGAGTAAAAAATAAAAAAGAGGAGAATCTAAAGCAGTTTAAGAAGTTGAGACATTTTTCTCAGCACAAATTGTATACAATTTTGTTATTTTTGGGATTCGTTATTTATTATGTATTTATCTACTACATTTACATAGTTACTTTATTTTTATTTGGTTTTTATTTTTTTATTCTCTTTTATTTTTCTTTTTCCTGTATTTAATTCTCTGTGGTATTTTCCATATAGTGTAGCTTTAGTTTTGTTTATCATTATGTTAATGTCAATTTATTTCCTCAATTCGATCATTTTTAGGTTATATATTATCAAACAAGACTCCAAGATTATCGCTTCTTATGAGTAAAGAGCGTGAGCTAAACTGTGCAACGACCATACAATTAATGACATACTCATAGGTTCGGATGCTCTATTAGCTTTATGAACCTAATATGTCTATGTATATATTGTCATTGTAAAATATAAGTATTGCACAATTACTAAACTTGTCCAAAAATAAATTTCCCATTTTCTTTTATTTGTATAACGCGATTTGGTAAGTTTTGGAACAATTTTGTGATATTGATTGAATGTCTTGGCATGTTTTTGAGTTTTTTCATAGTAAATCAATTTTATAATATGAGATTCAATAGTTTCTTCAATAAAGTTACAGTTTTAGTTTATTTTATAATAATATTGAATTTTTTCACTTAGTTATTCCTTTAATCAAGAAAGGACTATCTCACTTAAATTTTATTGTCAAATTATTAAACATATTGTATCTTTGAAGAGTAATATTTTGACACTATTACGCACACAATTCTGACCACCACACGTGCATCGCACGTATCCCCACTAGTAGTAGAAAATGAGTCAATTTAATTAATTAGTGTTAAAATAAGTATTTTAATGATAGATAATTTTAGAATCTAAAAGCGAGGATTTGAGAAACTGCTATTATTCCCAAAAAGTTAGCTCGGGCCGAGATCAGCATAGTAGAATGAAGATGACGGCCCTAATGTTGTGTTGGCAAAGCCAACTTCTTGGGTTTCGGGCAGAGAAAAGCGCCACATCCTTGTTGCGAAATAGTACAAAATTTTATATAATTAATTTTTAAAATTTATTAAATACCTAGTTCTTATTATTTGACAATCAAAAATTAAATTCTAAAATCCATAAAAAACGGAGCCCAAGAGAGAGAAGAATCATATGGGAAACCCCACAATTTTATTTTATTTTATTTTTTCATTTGAACACTCCTTAAAAAAAGACTGTAAAATGTGACACAACTAGTAATGTAAACCAAAATTACAAAAATGACAATTGGCTCACAAATAATACACATTTGTGAATGCAATGTGAATTGAGCTACAAAAAGTAATTTTTGGCCACGAGCACTATATGTATTGGATTACACATTGCGCCATTTTATAGTCAAAACTTAAAAATGAAATTCCAGTTTAAAATGGCTACCAAATAGGCTCTTAATATGGAGAAGTCATAAGTGTCCATCTTCAGCAAATCTTATACATGCAAGGGGGTTAAATGACCAAGATTTGACTTTTCTATGTGCCACATCAGCACTAGTGGGTCCATCTGAGCCACGTGGACACATTTGGGCGTGAGTAGAACAATACTTTGGGAATGTTGAAGAAGAAGACTCCCAATTTGTTAGCCATTGCAGTGGAAGAGATAGACAACAGATAATTTGCTTGAAAATGTGGTTAACTTGAGACATCCTTGGAAATTGGGATTAATGTCATTCTCGACCGACAGTGATGTATCTTGCCACGCATAGTCCATCTTGTTATTGGGGACAAGTGTTTCCAGGGACTTGGTATGTAACGGTGACGATGATAGTGATTGTTTAGGCTATTAACTTTAGAAGATGAGACACGTGATGTACGAATAACATTTTAATAAATTTAGAGTCGATTTTACAATATTTTTTTTATTTTTATTTTTGCTCTTTTTGATTCATTGCTAGCCTGCTAGGTATACTGCGAGAGACATGTTTTGAACGTATTTTGCTTCCACTTCACATAATATTCTTCTAACCCTTTCTTTTTCTCATAATGTTCATCCATATATATCTCATCTGTGCAAAAAACTGCATTTGGAACTAATGAGGAAGCCTGCAGATTCAATGGTTAAGGACAAAGGGAATTACACGTGCATGGATTCATCTTCATCGTTGTCCATGCAAGCCATGGTTACCAGCAGCCATTTCATTGACAACATTTTCGACCCAAATGGTCTCCCGACGTGTTACGTTTGTTTCTAGTAAGAAAATTAAAATTAATTAAAGATATAGACTTGTTTGAGAGAGCCTTGACATTCATAAATAGGTTTTCTTGGAACCTACACTTCTAAGACAAACAGTATGTTTGCAAACTAAATACTCAATTACCAGTTTCATTAATAATTGTGTTTACACTTTTATATAAAATAGAAACTAGACCCACAATTAGAGTCCTCATTCTATGACTCCCTTAAAGACACTATTGTCTTTAATGGTGAAATTTGATAACAATTTTACACATTTTTTCTTTGCTTTAAATTTTTGATTAAATATAAAAATATATATGTTTGTAGTATCCTTCGTTGGTTCAATTTCATTCTTGATATTCGACTTTTGAAGAGTGTAAGTAGAAAGACGAGTTTTATCACATGTTCGACTGAAACCATCCGAACATCTTAGTAGGAATGGCAATGGAGTGAGGAAGCATTACGTACTTGTCCCCGCCCCACCAACAATTTGCTCAATTCACTTCTTACTTTATTTTACTGAAATTTTTGTTTGCGAATTTGAGACATTTTTTATTATAAAATTTATGTTCGTTAATCAGTTTTTTATTTTTATTTTTCTTGATCAATAACGTGTCAATTATAGTAAAAATTTAAGAGGAGTTCTATTGTCAAACTCAAATTCAATCGAGGTATTAAAGATCAACTCAATTAAAATAAGAATTAATATCAATTCGCACGATCACATTGAATCAGTCAGATCTTCCAATTTTTATTTTTATTTTTTTTCCGTGTATATTTAAAATTGTCATAAAACATGAGCAAATTGTACCTATAAAAGAAACTTAACATGCATGTGAAATCTACATGTATGATCTATGTGACATATCATCTCAATTTGTACAATATAAATAGACTCAAAAATTGTTCATACTACTACTTTAAATTATTGAAATAATTTTGAATTACATCGAACCTCTATTTACATAGAACATTAAGAGTGTCAAAATAAGTAAGTCAGTCTGCTTGTATTTGGACCCAGTTCAGGCCCATTATGGGCCTAAATTAGTCCATGTAAAAAATATGGTCTGAGCCTAGGTCAGGCCGACTTCAATTAGAGGACCTGATAAGCTTGCGGACCCACCGGTACCCCTTTGGTCCTTCGACAACCAAGAGCATCTCCAATGCACTCCGTCTATAACCTGTTTAGGCGTGCCACATAAACATATTTAGGCGGAGTTATAAAAATCATCTCCAATGCATGCGACAAGGACTCCGTCTATCGATGTGGCACATTAAATTATAGACTACGTCTATATTTAGGCGGACTTCTAGGCGGGTGAGTCAACAAATTTAATTTTAGATGGAGTGCATTGGAGATGAATTTTAATTTGACCGTCTCATTCTATAGACATAGTGCGCACATGGATTGAAAGTCCGGCTCATTTTACTTGCCACGTGAGACGCAATGAGCGGAGTGCATTGGAGATGCTCTAAGACCCTCAACTTCTCTCGCTTTGGACAGTCTTTTGCCTAATGGAGACCATCTGATACCATTTTTTAAACGAGTAATGTTTAAACTGCGGAAAGATCGAAAATTCAACAATTAATGAAAATAGACACATTAGATACCAATTTGAACACCTTGCAATAATAAACTAGAGATTAATCTTAAAAGCCTTACTGTATTTTGATTGGTGCCTCTGTATATATTTTTCTGCCTCACCCCTGGATTTTCTGCGCTTACACTCTCACTGGCCACCTGCCTTTGGTGTATTGGCTGAAAGACGGAGATCCGTACAAAATGATATATAAAGAGTAGAGGAATTAAAACATGAAGTTTTATTTCAAGGCTTTAAGAGAAAAAACTCTCTTAGCTTATTTAGTTACAATGATGATCCAAATGGATCTAATGTATCAAGGTGGTTTAGTTACCACACATTTCTAAAGCTCAAAAATTACAGAGAAATTTTTCCTAAGCTCAGATTGCGGATGCCTTGGATGTCTGAATGAACTTCCTTAAATAGATCACCAAGAGATGCTCCATTATTTGCATTATGCCCGGTGTAAAAGGTGTTTTGTTTTCTTTGAATTTTCTTCCTTTCATCCCGTGATTGCGATGAAGGAATACGCTTTTCCTTTGTAGATGAATAGTGATTTTGACTTTTCTTGTAGAAAAGATAGTGATTTTTTGTCAGATGTGGAAAATTTTGGCAAAAGGACGATTCTGCTGTCTGCCAACTTTTGAAATCTGAAAAACTTGGATTTTTTGTCAGATCTTGGATGTATGCATAGAACCGTGGCACGCGTTTCACCGAGAAACATCTGGCCAAAAAGGTATTTTGATTTTACTACGAATGGTAAGCAACTTCGCTGTCGTCGTCTTGTTGTCTTTCTCAATTCGAGAACATTCATCTTCTACAAAATTTTCAATATCATCAAGATGAATCTCTTTTTCTTTTCTTTTCCTTTGTTTTTGTATCTTTGTTTTGCAAAGTTTACAATTATGGTATTCTCCTAAAGCTGGATTTAAGAGCTTCGCATAAATGTCCATTATATTCGGGAGTGGCGTTAAACAAATTGTAAAACTTTTTCAAAATTGCAAATAATTTTTCTGACTTCGATGTAATGGGAACACCAGTTTTGCTTGTAACCAAAATGTATTTTGAATGAAAATTTACTTTGGCTTTGGATTCACCACTAAATGTTTTTAAAGATGTCACAATCCTTTGAAATGACAAGGATCTCCAATCTTCTAGTATTAGCTCACTAACGCTAGAATATTGTCCTTCTTTTAGTTTGTCCAAATACACTTGTTGGGAAGTTTTAATTTGGATATGATGATATCCTTTGTATAAAACATTGTTTTCATCCCAAAAAGGTATGGTCTTTGTTAAATTTCAAAATGATTTGTAGTTCGAGGATTTTTAACAACATATTTTTGAAATCAATTAAACATCAATAAAAGTTTTGGATCTATTAAAGATAATTCTCTAAAATCCGGACTAGGAATCATCATCTTAATAAGACCACAATAAAATGCATTTCTTACAAATGTGGGTTCGGCTCCTCGAAAAAGATGAGCCCGACCAAATTTCTTTTCAAAGCGTGCCAATGTAAGTTTGTTCAGGAGCAGAATCACAAATGACTCTGGCTTCACCTTCAAGAGAAAGAAAGTCTTGAAGTGCAATGTCAGAAAGGGTTGCACTTTCTTTGCTTTGGATTTTTCCTAAACTTTTGAATCTGTCAGGAAAGTTTTCTTGGCTTGTTTGGGATGACTTCTTTGTAGGAGAAGTTTCGAATCTTTGATTTTCGAGGAATTGGAAAAGTAGGCATTCTTGGCCTAGAACGGATGTCTTTACGAAAGGTTGGGGTCTCGAGAGATAATTGGGAATGATCAATGAGATGTTTGTAAGGTGAAGGATCGATCCTTTGTTTTATGGAATTCAAGGAAAATTTGTTTGGGCATCAATGAATGCTTTGAAGCTTTTTGTGTCTGTATGGTTTGTTTTTGACAAGTGGTTCAACTTGCTCCCAATTGGTATAAAACCACGGTTTGGGCCATCAAAGATGACATAGAATTTTTACCGAGGCATTGAAGTGCCAAATCCTACAAGAGGAGTCTTGTCTTTTTGTTGAGGATTTGAAGCCCGGATTTTGAATATCCACGAGGTTCTTGCGAACTAGTTTCAAAAGTATCCTTCACAATTTGTGGTAATGTTTCATTGGTTTCATTACTCTTGGTAATGTCGCCTTTTAATCTCTTTTTCAAATTAGAGATTTTTTCTTAATTACCTGTATTTCCATTTCTTTGATTTCCAATTGTTCTTCAAGGTCCTCCAATTGTTTCTCAATGTCTGTCATTTTAACTGCACAATTGCAATTCACGTGTTAGGGAATCAGCAAGATAATTATCTTTACTTTTAATGATTTCAATGTCAAAATCATAATGGCTAAACCACATTTGCCATCTGATTAATCTACCTTGTTTGTAATCAGGGTGGATTTTGCAATTTAGGAAAGATTTACAAACTGAAGAGTCTGTTCTTACCAGAAATTTGTTGGAAATAATGTAGAGTCTGAACTTTGAGATTGCCTTTTTCATAGCAAGGATTTCCTTTTCGTTAATGTGATAGTTCTTTTCTGAATCTGTAAAAGTTCCAGAAGAGTAACTACATAATTTTTCTTCTTCTTCAGAAAAACTGTTTTTGGCTTTTAATACTCCCCCCCAAAAATCTTGGGAAGCATCAGTTTCAATAATCATTTTATCAGCTGGTAAAGGATGATAAAGAGATGGAATATTTTTAATCTTTGATTTAATCTTTTGAATGTAAAGACTATCTTCTTTAGTCCAATTCCATTTGTAATTTTTCTTGAGTTTCTTTTGAAGATGTGCTCTCATTTTGCAAGGTTTAAAATAAATGATTCAAACATAGTTTAAACAACCTAAAAATCTCATAAGTTGTTTTTGATCCGTAATTTCATTTGGAAAATTTTGGATATGGTCTAAGATATGGGGTTTGAGTTGTTTAAAACCATAAGCAATTTCCAATCCTAGGTATCCAATTTTTTCTTTAAAAGTTCGCCTTTTCTTTGACAAAACTATTCCTTCTTTTGGACTTTTTAAGAACTTGTAAAACATGTTGTTCATGATCTTCTTCGTTTCTCGAGAAAACTAAGATATCATCAATGTATACACAACAAAATTCATTTAGGTTTTGAAAGTATTATCCATATGTCTTTGGAAGATACACGGAACTGTTTGAGGCCAAAAGGTACTACTGTCCATTGAAAGTGTCCTTGTGGACAACTAAAAGCTGTAAGGGATTTTGTTGATTCTTCAAATCTAACTTGATGGAAGCCAGATTTTAGATCAAAAGATGAAAATATCATTTTTCCTTTTATAAGGTGGATGAGACTTTGCATATTTGGGAGAATGTAACCATCAGCTTTTGTGATTTTATTAAGTTGTGAATAGTCAATGACCATTCTAGCTTTTCCTCTTCTTTTTTCTGCTTCTTTTCTAACCATAAAGGCTGGAGAAGAGAAAGGAGATTTACTAGGTTCAATAACACCTAGTTCTAGGAGTTCTTTGATTTGAATAGAGAATTCTTCTCTATCTTTTGGACTGTATGCCATTGCCTTGGCACGGATGATTTTATTTTTGAATTCATCAAGAATTTCAATTTTTGCTGTGAAAGTTCCTTTGTTGATGTTTGGATCAAGGGGATTTTCAGAACAGCAAAGTTCGAAGAGTTTAGCAATTTCTTGCCTTTTTGTATTAATTTTGAAAGTTTCTAATTCTTCATTAGAAATGAAAATATTTGAGTTTTTGCAATATTTTCTCCTTTTGGGGAGAAATTTTTTTGAATTTGGGATTTTGAACATGTCTAAAAATTTTCTTTTAAAGAGTTAAAAGCTATGGCTTTTCTTTTCTTTAAAATCCAAATTTGTTTATGTTGTAAAGTAAAACTTCTTGAGTTGATTTCTTGAATAAATGGATGATATAAGCGACAAAAGTTATTTCCAATTATGAAATCAATTCATTTCAAGTTGATAAACTGTTGGAATTCTAAATTCAAAGGTTTGAATAGTGGAGTTGTTGCTTCCAGTATATTCCTATATTTATGTTTTTAACAACTTTTGAAGTGGATATTTCTGAATTATTCGCAATTTTAATTTTAAAGTTCTTCGAGAAAAAACCCAAAATTGCTTTGGAATAATCCATTTGCTTGCGGTGCATCTGAGATGCTCTGTATCAATGTAAGCATGTGTTGTGTATTTTTGTATCCTTCAAAACTAAGTCGATAGGAATGTAAATAGAATTGGGATTTGTTATATTTTTATTACTCATAATCGGAAGATTACGATGATGAATAATTAGATTCGATGTCACGTAGATAAATGTCTGAGGATTACGTATCACTAGGATCTTCAACTGGATAAAACCCTTGTTTTTCAAAAGTTTTTAACAGTTTGACACGGTCTTCATTTCCAATTCTTGCAGGGCACTCATTTGCATAGTGTCCTGATTCGTTGCAGAGCCAACATCTGCAATTCTTTTTCTTTTGAGGACAAAATTTCTTTTTGTCTTCAAACTTTCCTTTTTTAGGTTTAGTGTATTTTTTAAAGAATTTCTTTTTTCTAAAGAATTTCTTTTTATAAGGTTTTTTATATTTTTTGAACCTATAACTTTTTCTTTTTTGTTTTTGGATTGATTTTTCTTTTTTCTTTCTTTCAGGATAACATCCATAATGTCCTGGGATTCTATCCAAGTATTTGCCACAGCAAATTCTAGGATTTCTGGGTACTGTTTTAACACTAGATCTTGTTAAATGTGCTTGCTTACACTTATGCAAGTAGGTTTCTTATATGATAATTGAATTGCTAATCCTAAGGAGGAATCAATTTGCATGTTAGCTTTGAAATTATCTGTGCTTGGTTCTTGAATTTTAATGGCTTCATTGAAATTCAGGATGACTTCATCATTAAAAGGATAAGGAAGTTTTCTCATAAACTTTTACATTAATTGTTTCCATTACATTGGAGGGCAAATGTAATAATATTTTGAGAACTTCGCATGTGTATTCTTCAAAATAGCACATATCACAAATTGTCATTTTTCTAAATGGTTTAAAGCATCTCCTTGATCTATAATTGATCTGACACTTTTGTAAAGTTCAAAGGTTTGACCAGTGAATTGTTTGTATATTTGTTTCACAATTCTTTTGATGAATTGGGGAATGTTTCCTTGGGTTTCAAGCCATAGAGCATTTTTTGCTTCGTAGCTAAATGTTGTAAGAAATGCTTTCACATTTCCTCTTGTGCTTGAGATTACATAGTGCCATGAGTTTTGCTCATTTCTATGTATTTCTTTATGAATGATCATTGAAATCATGATATTATTATACCAATCCTCAATGACTGTTTCAGGATTCATTACACAGTCTAAGTCAAGTATCTTGACGTCTATAGGTGATTTCTTTGGTTTGTTAAGAAGATATGAGGGATCAATTTCATTATCTTCATAAGGTCTTCGTCTAGAGTGAAGTCTCCTATGGGTCTTTTTCCATCCCTTTTGGGTTTGAAGAAGTAGGTTCATAGTCCATTGGGACCTGCTTGATTTCTACTTTTGGTTCTCTAATTTTTACTCCAATGTCGGTGTTTGTGAAGAATCTTTCATGTATGATAGTTTCTTCTTGAACTTTCTCAATTATTATCTCTTGTTATTGGATCGTTTATTTCGGATGATTATCAATTGATTTTGGTGTAAGAATGACTTCTTGATCATTTATGTTGACTTTTTGAAGATTGAAGCTATTTTTCAAGTTCATTATCTTCAAATGCCAATAGAACATTAAGATGTCCTAAATCGTTGGATGATTCATAAATGTTTTCAAGGATTTTTCTTACTTGATCATTCGATTCGATTACGAATTTTCAAAATCGAATTTTCCTTTTCTTGTATTTTTTTGTTTCTCTGTAAATCCCCCCCGTTTTTGAAGGATTCCAAATTTTTTATATGGTTTAACTGAGTTTTTGATGTTGAGGCATTTGGATTCTTGATTTCGATTATGATTATTCTTTGAATGTTGGTCTAAAGATTTTTCGATCTTTGAGTAATAATCTTTAAGATCATTTTTAATTCTTCTATAATGTCTTTTAAAGATTTTATTTCTTTCAAGATTTCTCCTAATGACATTATTTTTACATTAAGAGAACATTAGCAAGTTGGTTCTTTGTTTCTTTAATTTCTCTTATTTCTCTTTTTTGACTACTTTCTGGAATGTCTTCTTTCCATCTATACATAGGATCTTTCCTAGTTGATGTTGAATGTAGAAGTAAAGGTTTTTGTTCTTTAACAAGAGTCCTTTTTTGTTCGAGATCAATTTGTAATGACTTTCTTGCCGGTTGGACAAGCCAATCAAATTCTGTTTCTTTATGTTCAAGGTAATCTGAGAATAAAGGATCAATCTTTATTCCTTTTGGTTCTTTAACAATTGTCATATTATGTTGGTTATGAATTGCATAACTCACAAGATATGAAAGCGAAAAAGGGACATTGTTGTCTTTGACTAAATCTTTTCTTCCGTATTTGAATACGAAGGAAAGAATTCCATCAAAGTCTTGGTCATGAAGACTTCTTGAAAGTCTTGGGTGTGATGTGAAAATCAATTTTCCACATGCAAGATTTCCATTTAAGGTGCCCAAGCATCCTTCTTTAGGATTTTGATTCTTTCATCAATTAATCCCATTACAATAGGTTGGTCTATTTTGGCCGGATAGTGTGCTTGAGTTGGATCCTAATAGCTCCTATAGTAACCCAATAAAGGTTTTTATTGTTATCCAAGTCAATCTTTTGCTTGGCTTTGTTAATGTCTTGTTTAGTAAGAAGGGAGATTCCTATCTTACCATAAGTGTGTTGTATGTGAATAGCAAATTCCTTTTGGGAAACCCCATAATAAATATGCTTATTTCTATTCATAAATTTGTCGATGAAGTTAGGTTGTACAAACACTTCACTTGGATTTAATGTCAGATTTGTTTTGCAAATTTTTGCAAGTTTCTTGTCAGAAATCAAAATTTCTTTTGAAAAGTTTCCAAGAGACTCAGTTTGTTCAACAACTTCGTCAACTTCAATTTCAGTAGATATTTCGCTACTCATAATGATGATAAAGATAATGTATCATAAATTCTTTGACCTCTTCTTCAAATAATGTTTTGTATTTGTCACGTTGTTGTCTCATATAAATTCTAACTGAATGATGAACATGTTCAAACATTAGTTGGAATCTATACTCTTCATAGTATTCATAAAGGTTACTTTTATTAGCAATTGAATGTGTATATGCTGAACATATTTTACAATTTATCATGGTGTATGGTGATGTAAAATATAATGAAGTAAAAATATTTTAGTTTCTTCTAAGTGATTACTTAAAGCAGTATTCACTTTTTATTTCATTTGGTCTATTGCTATTCTGTGTGCTCCTATCATGCACAGATATGTATATCTATAATACCAGTATGTGTACATACCATAATGTTTTGTAATGGTAACAATGTGTGTATTACATAAACGACATTCAATCATTATGTAAGATGATTTAATGAATAATGCATTGGAGATGCTCTAAGACCCTCAACTTCTCTCGCTTTGGACAGTCTTTTGCCTAATGGAGACCATCCCCCCCCTCCCCCTCCCGAATAAATCATTAAATTGTACAATTTGCTCTATTCCTCACGGGTCGTCGGATGTGACGCACATCTATTATGGCATATTAACCCGTGAACCGAACCGAATAAAATTAGGTTGGTTTTGATCCAGAGTTTTAACGGACTGTATCGTCTCAAGCCTATGCTCCCCGTCCATTTTGACATTACTAGAGAGCATAAATCATAAAGACGGTAATGGATTGGGTTAATTGAGCATATCGATACTTATAATCTCCAAGTTTAATAAATTATTAAGCACGTGATTAATAGATCGTTTGGTGTGAATTATAAACTAGTTTATTTGACCAAAATAGTTTATTTGACTAAAAATAGTTTATTTGACAAATTTTTTTTTTGTCTTGTAGTATGATATTTTCGACCATTTTTAGTCAAATAAATTAGTTTATAATCCATACCAAACGGGCACTAAATGACAGATTGATTTGAGCTACCGGAGGAAAAAGTGATTGAAGGATAATAACGTAGTTACTAAGGGTACAACGACCATTTTATATTTTTTTGAACTTGTTGATCTTATGATTTGACTCTCTAGATTGTTAAATTGAGCTTAAAAGCTGATTTAATTAGCAAATATGTAAAGTGTATTTAGTACTATTTAGTAAGATTACATATGAGAGAGAAGCGATAGAATTTGTTAAGGATGATATTCAATCTTGTCTAATGTTATGTATATTTTTTTTAAATATTATTTAATTATTGTATTTTCTATTGTAATTGGTTTGCTCTTATGGCCCTTTGTAGGGATGGGTGTGGGTCGGTTTTCGATCCAATCTGAACCAAAATCAAACCGTAAAAATTTGTTTTGGTAAGAGCCAAACCGAAAACCGACCCAATTTCAAAAAATCGGACCCGAAACCGACCCAGATTAAAGTTTATTTAAATTTTCTTTATAAAAAAATCGATATGTTTTCAAGTTGGGTAAAACCCAATTCGAAACCGACCCGAATTTGCTCAAAGTCCGACCTGAGTCGGTTTGAGTCGATCGGGTTGGCGGATTTATTGCCCACCTCTAGTCCTTTGATTTGTTTCCTTTCATTTTACGGGAGGAGCATGTTTGGCTAAGTTTTAACTAAGTTTAATTACTTTTAAGTTAATATTTGCTTTTAAATCACTTATTTTGACAATAATTTAAGATAGTGATTGCTTTCTTGATTAGGATATTTATTGTTAAGTGCGACTCTTAAAACATCAGATTTTAATGTTGACATCAAATCAATCCGCTGGACAGCAGGCATCAAATTGAGCATATACATCTCAATGATGTTCTATTATTAGATCCGATTGTCTCTCTTTCTTTTCTTTTCTTTTCTTTTTCTTTTTCTTTTTCTTTTTTTTTTTTGTCTTGCACGATGGTAATTGTTTAATAATATCAATTTTGAAATTCGATTACTCATAAATTTAAACATCATTAACATGTTTTCGTAAGATCTCGCTGGCATTAGATTTTGTCTTTATTGCAGAGAGGATTTTGAGGATTTCTAAGTTTTTAAAAGTTTTGGTTTTGTCTTTGTAAAATTTGGAAGTTCTAGAAGAAACTTTGAGAATATGGCTTTTTCCCTCTTTCAAAGTTTTTCGTAAGCTCTCACATTATATGTTTTGTATATTAGATTCTATAAATAATTAAATATAATAATTAACAAATTTTATTTCATGCCTCTCTTTTTTATTTTATCTAGTTCACATTTTAAAGTATGTCCAATAATCGTACATGCCACTCTTTCAAAGTTCAAATTTTAGAGTTGCCAACTATCCTCTTTCAAGGGTTCGATGATATTGTTTTTGGCTTTGTTCTTCATCCCATTAGGAAGCCACTCTTTCACATCAAACTCGAATTTATGTATATGCGATACGATTGAACTATTTTATTTAAATATTTAAGTTATTAAAGAATGACACATATTTTTTCTTAAATCATGCCTTGAACACATCCCTTATGCACGTCTTAGATTTATTTCTTTTATTAAAAACTTGAACGTAATTACATAATTTTTATTAATGGACAGCGACGGCACTTGAACTTGTGACATCGGCATGCTCACATATATATCTTATTAAACTATCTCATTTAAAACAAAGTATTTTTCATGTTATTTATATGATCTCTTAAACAATGTCTATTTGATGGAAACATGGTGGAGTAGTCTAATTTCTAACAAGTCTATTATTTACCCCATGTTTAACTTATGTGGGATTTTGTTCGCACATTTCAAACAATCTCTCTTCAAACGAAGTACTATGTTTCTCGTCTCCTTCAAGTAATCTATTCATCTCTCTTCATCAAATTTGGAAGGATTACATATTTTACCAAGGCCCAATTCTTTCACTGTGTTAGGGTTGTTATTAAGAGCCAACAATGAATTTTTTCATCTTTCGCAATCTAAGTTAGGGCCCATCACTTTTGTTCGATTGCAACTAGAGATCTGTCACACTAAGTTTGGGGGCTGTCATACTAAGTTTGGGGGTTATCTTTGATGCCATTTGTAGAGAGTAGCACATTGATAATTTATTGAGAATGTGCGAACAAAGTCTCATTATGGTTAAACATGAGGTAAATAATGGACTTATGAGAGATTTGGAGTTGTAAAACATTTTATACGAAGTCAAAAGTAAGATTGTAATGAATGAAGTTGTAAAATATTATGGGAACTCAAATATGCTATTTTCACACTCAATGGTGCCTAATGAGGTAAATTAGTCAATGATCTTAAAAGTTGTTAAAAAGTTTGAGATCAAAATAAATAATTAATTTTAATAACATATTTTATGAAACCCATAATTTTTATCAACTTTTCAATAACACATTTCATCAAATTTATAAAAATCTATAAAAACTTTGATCAAGGATATCCTTAATCTAGTATGCTTTGTCATAAAAATTTTTACATTATAAACAATAGGTCATACGGAATGTGTAAATAAAAAGTAGATAAAAATTGTTGATTCTACAAAATATATAGATAAAAATGATATTTAATTAACTTATAAATATTAACAAACATGCATCGACATAAAATTACCGATTATTTCGTACAAAGCACGTGAGTTTTGTGGAAATCAGCTTCAGCCACTGGGTTTGAGTGCCCCATGATGGTGTTTTCATCAACCCCAAAAGATATGACTAGTGCTGTCAAATTTATTAGCTTATCATTCATCAATCTTAATTTTTCAAAGACTCAAATATCTTGTATATGTCTGAAAAAGTTATCAATCTTAACCAATATCTAGGTTTAATACATGTATCTTACGCGTGCCTAGTTAGTGTTATCAACTCAACGAACAATTTATCTCTTCTAGCGTAGCATATATCTAAGACGTAAGTGTAATAGATCGACACGTACCAACAAATATGTTTTGATATTTTTTTAACAAATATGTTTTGATGTGTTCTTAATCTCCTGGCGTGGATAGTGGCAGGGATTGATTGAGACTTTAGTATGGATTTATTTCATTGTACGATACCGTCTGTATAGATATCATCATCTACATCCAAAAAACCGTATGCTTTGGAAGAAGCTTTTATAGTTTGGAAATAGGTTTTGATTGATAAAAATAAGAATCTACTTCAATACTTATATTTTTCTTAATATATTCCTACAATTAATATAAGAGAAATTGGCGCAAATAATCCCTAACCTTTGACTTCAGTGCGTAAATGGTCCATAACATTTGTTTTTTAGCACAGAAGTCCCTAACCTATGTGTTTTGGTACGTAATTGGTCCTTATTTGATAAAAAGACAAATATGCTCTTAATTTTAATTAGAAAAAATTTTAATTGGATTTCTAATCTTTGCAAAAAGTGCAAATGAGTCACATACTTTTATTTTTTTTATAAAAAATTAACCGAAACTAATGAGTTTTTTTTTTTTAAAAAAAATTAACACTTTATGATTTAAATTGATAATATACAATTTTTTTTTTTATATTTTATGAACTATTAATATAACTAAAAATAATTATTAACAAACATGTTAAATAATTTTTTTTAATTTATTGAGTAATTATATTATTTAAAATTTAAACTTTCATTTTATCGTTACAACATAAAAAAAATTGACACAAACTTGATGCTCAAATACCATTATTTAATCGAGCTATTCGTTTATTAATTATAAATATTAGAACTCCAACTATATTCTTTATATTTTAATTTATCGTTTTATTATCGTTCAAAAATAAAGAACATATAATGTGTAAATTAATTTTTTATTTATATATGTCATTTTGTTATTTATTTTAACTTAATTTTTATTCAAAATTTTTACATCACATAAGAATTACATATACTTAAAACACAATAATTTTATATTTTTATCTTATAAAAAATTTAATTGACACGACTATAGTGATATATTTAATATGTTAAATTAAATATTATTTAATAAATGTACCGGATCCATTTGCACCTTTTGCAAAAGTTAGGAATTCAATTACAATTTTCTAATTAAAACTAAGGACATATCTGTATTTTTCATGAAATAAAGACCAATTGTGCACCAAAACACATAAGTTATGAATTTTTGTGCCAAAAAACAAACGTTAGAGATATTTTTCGTCTGAAGGCAACGATTAGAGACTATTTGCACTAATTTCTCTTAATATAATGATAGTTCATTATTTGTTGATAACAAGACATATAAAATTAGAAGACATAATGGAAAATTAAGAAATTAACTATACTATCAACAAAAAAAGTGACCTACAATTTGAGACAAATAAATAAGAAAAGTAAATCTATCTTTATGAGACGAATGGAATATATAATACTAAATAAAAATTCGATTAGAGAGTATAAAAAATAAAATTTTAACTTACTTTTTCTTATGTTTTTGACAAGAACTTCTAGAATGAATCCACTTGCTATGAAAACTCAATATTTCGTGTCCCACAAGTTAAAAATAAAGATGCTGACAGAGAATTCATATTGTCTACTCGAGACAAATTTGCAAAAAAATTTAAAAAAATTTAAAATTAATATATTGTTATATAATGGTCTTAAAGTTACATGTTGGTTTTCATAATTTCATAATTGCTTTTCTCTTATTTTTATTCAATCGAGTTCGTGATTGATACAAAAATTTGAGAATAGATCGGATATATATGTACCAATTATATTTATTACCCACGGAGAATGTATATATCATTTTAAAGTCTTTAAGGAAAAGACAATTTGATGAAGAATTTGTTGATATAAAGTTTTATCTATATATGTTTTGATTTGATTACTCGTGCTTTAGAGTTAAGTGGAGTCACTTTTTAATGTTTAGTAAAGTTAGTCAAAAAAGCTCCATGGCACGGTGTTATCTCTAAATGTAATGTTAGACGTGTTTATTTGACGGTATTTTAGACCCTTTTTTATTAATTAAGGACCAAAGTTAAAGGAAATGATAGGTTTGGATTTAAATGTCAAAAATCTAAATAAGTTGGACTATACTTCCAATGGTTTCGAATTAAATTTTTATAATCATGAATTTACTATTCAATGTTATAATCATTGTATTTTTGAATTTTGCTCGAGTTCTTTGTTTTAAAAGGTTGAGAAAATGATCTTAAAAGAATTTTACTTTAAAGCACGACTCTATACTAGTTGGCATTTGAATGATGTTTCGTGCACTCTCTTTCAATCCAAAAACTCATCGCAAATCACTCAAAGTTATCTTCAAAAAGAACGTAGAATAAAGAGCATAATTTAATTTTATTCTCTAGAGGAAGTTAAGGACCACGCGTTTCTTTTAACACTTACGACTTTAGTGAATATGATAAAAAAAAAAAACTTATCGAGACGAAATATGTCTATACACTCTTTGCCACACTCCCGCCCACTTTTATTATTTCAGTTAAATCTCATCAACAAATTTACCAAATTCAGACATATAAAAATTATAATTTTGGAGTTTTCATAATTAATTTAAAAACATTTAATAAAATAATGGTATTAAAAAATATATGTTGAAGTAATGATAGAATAAGCCAAAATGGTGGTTTGCACTGAGTGGCCTATCTGCAAAGGCCACTACGAATTTTGTGGACGCAACTTTACACATTCTTTGCTTGTGGATGCCACACGCACAATACTTTAATTTCAAGTAATATTTAAACAAACATTGTTAATTAGAATTATTTTCTAAATAGTGACGAATTATTTGTAATTAATTTATTATGTTGTTGTTGTGACCTAATCAGAGGTTTCGTGATGAGTTTTATTTCCAAGTCCAATCTTCCGTCTCAAGACCTTTCTATTTCGAAGATTTCATCAATCAGAAGGAAAAATAAGTTTAATCATCGAAACTTTGAAATGGATGTGAACAAAATTAGTCATGGACATTTCATCACAAATCCAACCCCTAAAGCGAAATACGCACAAGAGTAAGAGATCGGACTAGTCTACAAAAGCAAAACAATCCCTCCGTAACATGTCACCTATAATATCAAAAGAATTTTTCCCCAAGAGGGGATAGCAATAACCAACTGCTACTTTCTCGATTACGATATATAATACAATAAGAAAGCTCTGAATTTACACCTTACAAGTCTTAAGATCATAATGTAGAAAATCAGTCTAAGAATATATGTTCTTCAAAATGTAATAAAAATATATAAAAATCAGCGTGGAAAAACATTCTATGAAAGTAAATTAGGTGTTTATAACGTATAATGATCGCCAAAATTTCATGAAAAACCTAGAAAAAAAAAACATTCCACTATCCCACTATTTTACTACGAATTACTTGTTTTTTAAAATTGGAAAATCAATGTAATTTATTAATAAAATGTGTATTATTAAAATATTACTGATTTTTATATCCTTAAAAAGGGAAGGACAAGATTCCAAATGAAAAAGGAGGTGCACTGAAATTGAGCACATAACTATTGAAAGGGTAGAAATTAAAGATACTGATTTAGTGTACAATGCAACAATTGTAATTAGAATATAAATAAGATTAAGTGTGCAATGCAACAATTGTAATTAGAATATACATAAGTTGTGTGTCTTATATGGAGATGGCACCATCTCACAGTCTCACTATGTGTTACTTTTACTAAGTATTATTTATATTCGTGTTACTTTATGCACTTATCATATGATCGTGGCAAAAAAATTCGACATTTACGTACAACACAGAGGTTCAAACCGACCCACTAAGAAAAGCTCTTGCACAAATTGAAAAATCATTAAGAAATGTTACATTGTTTTGGTATGTGCTTTGTTATGAATACTCATGGCTTGTTATGAGTTCTAGAACAACTAGGATTCTGAATTTCTAGTAAGTCAAAAAAAATTTATAAATAATATGAAAGATGACTTGAACATATCATTGAAATATTGTACTGAGACATATATGGTGAAAATTCACAAGTATACTTACATGAGGAGTTGATTTATGAAAATAACTTGGGACAATTTAGATATTGTTATGAAATCGAGAGAAAAAAAAATAACATGAGAGAGTCGAGACTCACTATATATATACACACACACACACAAAATAAAATTGGGCTAAGAACACGTGCGTACGTAGTTTGGTAATATTGTTGTGATTTTTTTGTGTTGTTGAAATTTTAAATAATAATAGTTCAAGCAAAATTTGTGAAAATTCAATCTCATTCAAAACTTATTAAGTAAAAAAAAAAAAAAAACTTTGATAGAAAATATTTTTATTCTCACCAATTAAAACTATGTCATTGATGAATATAAATAATTAATCAAAAAATATTATTATAAGCAGAAGACTGCCAATGTAAGAGAACGTTTTTTCCCCCCCTCCTCCAAGGGCATGGCATAGTAAAGCAGGAGGGTTATCTATGGAGTATCGAATGTTCGAATCCCTGCGGCAGCTGGAAGACAACATTTAAAAAACAAAAAAAATGAATGTTGAAAGGCAGAGAGTCCACATGAGAGGAAAACCGTCGAATGTCTAGTTCAAGTATGTATAACCTGTGATCGTATTCGGATTTACTTGGGTAGCGAATCAAGGGGGAAGACCGTCATTTCTCAGGATTAGTCAGACGAAGTTTGAATACTTGAGTCATAAAAAAAAAAAAAAAAAAAAAAAAGAGAAGGTTCATTTTTTATTTCATAAATAATTGCTAAACTTTATTTAAGTGATTATTATTTGCAGAAAAATGATTTAAACATTATTTTGTAATTATTATTTTTGCTGAAATTATTGTTGTTGTTAAATTATTTAAATAACTATTTTATTATTTTTTTAGAGTGGGAATACATATTGGATAATTATGATTAAAAATTATTATTATAATACTAATGGAAGGACAAATCATAAATTATAATCTAATAGTGAGGACTTTATCGTCAAAAAATATTTCTCTTATTCCCACACTTTTATATGTTATAGATTATAGATTAAAGTAATTATATTCACACAATTTTTGTTTATTGTACATTGCAATAGAGGTCTCAACTTTGGCTCAATGTTGCGCTCGTGTTTTTAACTTTTTTGTTTCAATCGCATTCTTATCATTAATCTTCTATATTTTGATGATGGTTTCCTACCCAAAAAAATATTTTTTATATCCCTTATATTTTAAATAAGCAAAAAACAAAAACAAAAACAAAAATAAAAGTTCAACAAAATATTTGTTCTTTATTTTAAAGCACACTAACATGATATTTGGACCTAAATCGGTATTAGAAAAAATATGTTAATTAATTGAAGGTTAAAGATTAAGTTGCGAGAGGGACATAAATACGATAATGAACAAAGATCGAAAACTTTTATTGCAATTAAAATATGGTATAATAAATAAAAATTATAATGTGAATATAATTACAGTATAAATTATATATGTTATAACTAATAAAAATTGTGGTGTGAATATAATTATAGTATAGATTATAAATGTTATAGCTAATACAACTAAATAAATAGAGTTCTATTAGTGGTAATTTCTCATCATTCAAAACAATTTATTTAAATAAATAAATAGTAGAGGTGCATCGTGCACAAAATTTGAACTTAGGATTTTTGTTTGTTCTGATAATACGTTGAACTATCTAAAAGTTTTAACTATTGAATAAGTTTACATGTATATTCGTTTAAATATTATCTTAAATAATACGGAACATAAACACGTTAAAAAGCATAACATAATGAACAAATTATTAGATCCATATATATTCCATCATAATCAAAGTAAATCATAAGAGTAAAATAAGTTATCACAACATTAAAACTTGCCATATTTTAGTCCTCCAAATTCATCAATATTGGTTGGTTCATGGGATCTTGCTTCTAATTTTATATTAAGATTTGTCACTCATGATAAGTTCAATACACAGTGGCAACACCTCCCTCTCACACCTCACACAATGAGAAACTCACTTTGTTTAGTCTATTAGTGTGATAATTTACATCAGTTATCAAGTGGAATTATAGTAATTATATATATTATATATGCTGATGCTCACAGAACACAGGGAATTAATTCCATTGGCCCTGTATTTCAAGATCCATAAACTAGCTTTATTAGGTAAATACAGCTAGCAGTCATTTGCAAGCACGGTCCGTTTCGGAAATATTGTACTCAGATTAAAATAAATTTGGATAGCTTATCCTCTTTTAGTTTCACGGCTTTATTTAAAAATATTTTCCTAGGTCCGTTTGAAATAATCGGATTAAATAAATTTGGATAGCTTATCCTCTTTTAGTTTCACGGATTAAAATACTTTCCCTAATCAATGAGTAATGCTACTTGTACATCTCTCACTCACACTCACACTTATACTTGCTTATATGGCAGAATGAAATAATGAAAATAAAATTTAAAATAATGTTTTGGTCAAATGTTTTACTCCTAAATCCTACTGGCACATAAGTAAGTGTAAGTGTGAGTGTAAGCGAAGATGTTTGATATATTATATAGAATTAGAGTGGATCATTTGATACACTAAGTAGGGATAGCAAACGGTTTGAACGGCTCATGAACTCGCCAGCTCAGCTCTCTTAACTCGGCCCATGGCCGGTCGACAATCTCGACTAGTAAAACCCATGAGTCGGCCCGTGGCTCATGGGCCAAACGATCACTTTTGTGACTTGGCTTAAACAAGCCTCCTTTTGGGTCACTAGCCGAGCTCGGGCCGTGTGGACACGAGTCGAGCCAGGTTGGCTCAACTCATTGTCACTCTTCATACACTGCAATACCGCATGTGGATAAAAATAAATAATTCTGCCTAAATATATTTTATTGGGGGATTATTTTAATCGAGTGTGACTAATGAATGGAGGGTATTATTTCTTTAAATACGGGATAGAATAAATTTTCTATTTATCTGATTTAGTACGGTGTGCCAAATACACAATACAATCTAGATATATGTTCGATGAAAAAAAATTAGGTAATTTTGTCGGGACCAGCGACATGGATTGTTGGGATTCCTACGTGCCCCATATTTTGCAAAGGTTCTAACACAACCAATTAGAATCCCTCAAGTTAAGACCACTAGGCACTAAGAATAACAAAACTACATGTACTTGTCCAACATATAATATTATTAGCTGACACGAGTGATGTGATTCCACTTTTAGGGCATTTACAAGTAGGGGCTTCAATTTCTATGAAATTATAACTATTTTCTAAATGGGGTGACGATGTCGACACCGTCACGATGCATGAGATAGAATTCAAGCTTGAATTTACAATGATATATTTGGTACATTAAATTCAATTTAAACAAGATAGTTAACAAAATTCGTCACATTTCTCTATTCTTAAATCATATTATGTTTTAATATATAACCATCTCGACTTAAGTCTTTGGAAGATGATGATAAAAGTAACACAAGCCACATCACAACTATGAAAACAAAATCATTCTTTTTTTAATATATAACCATCTCGACTTAGTCTATGAAAAACAAAAAGCATTCTATTTGTTAATACTTCACATACATCTTTGTCATTGTGCATTACTTATATAAACTAGAAAATTAGATGGAAAGTTAAGTGCTTAAACCTTCACTCTAGTGTCAATTTCTTATTGATTGGGAGAGGGAAAGGGAGTGAACGAAAGAGTATTTAAAGGCATGAATGTTTAGTGTAGTGCCAATTGCCAAGAATTAGTGAGAGCTCTCTAACTACACACTATGCTTGAGAAGGTGAGTAGTACTTTGTTAAGCTTCTCTAGCTTTCATGAAAATGCATGTTACTTCTTTCGTTTTCTTTTATGACACGCTTGCAGTATAATATTTGTTTGAACGTTTTCGTTATTGCGTGTTGAGCAATTTTATTACTCTCCTCCTCCTTTATTTGTTCCAATCTTTTTCTTAAGAGACATGAAGAATATATTCATATATGCTATTATATGATCTTCTATGGGTGCAACTATACATGTACACTACGTGGAATCTCTACGTAGGCTAAGAATTGTTGTGAATCGAATGTCATGAAAAGTTTGTTCTAACCCTTTATTTTATTTCTTGTCTATTTACTAGCATGAAAAAGTGTGTTCAGAAAGGGAAATTCACACACTTCATTACAAACACCTAGACGAGCTACACACATGCACAGTGAGAAAAGATGGCTTTTCTCGAATGAAACGATAAATAGATGTGGGAGAATTCTTATAAAGATGTTGAAGTTTAGTATTTGAGCAAGATGGAAAATTTAATACCAAAAACATCTTTGTATGCTTCAAAAGTCCTTTTTGTTGGTCCATCTCAAAGTTCATTAATTACTTAGTATGCTTCAAAAGTCACAACTTTTTTGCATGCGCTGAGCTATGAAATTCTATGCATCAAATACTAATTTAGATATATTCAGTACTGAATAAATTGAATATGAGTATATGACTAAACATGAATGTCTTTTCTTATAATTCTCAATGTCATTAAACTATTTATCTTACTTATAGAAAATAAATGGAGGTACAATGCAACCATAATCACCGGTGTACGCTTTGCCAAACATACTTATCAGTTGAAAATAAGTAATTTTATCAAAGATTTGCAAATGTTCTGTGCCTGTGGCACGTATAATTTTCATTCTACATACATACATGTATTTTCGATGGTTCCAATGTGAAAGTAGGACACATGTGGAGATGTTGACTATACCTGTCACTTTTCCACGAAAGTAGTCTCCATAATAATTAAATAAAGTTGTGTTCAATTAATTTTTGGTTTCTTGTAACTGGGTTTAACCAGTCAAGAAGCATCGCGAGCAGGTACATCTACAAACCTTAACTTGTAGTGAATATTTAAGTTTCATTTTGTTTAATATTCAATCAAACGAAGAATGAAAAATGAAGTGAAACTATGCTTCATTTGCCAACATATTTACTTTAAAGTGCTGATTTTTGCGTGCACAATTTTCATAAATAGATATCGGGATTTACTTAGATACTATAATGTTTTTTTTTTCCCTCAACAATTTTATGCATTTGTCAGTAGCTTTAAAACAAATTTAGGGGTTTAAGGCTTAACTGTGGAGTAACTGGAGGAATCTTTGTGGTCACAAAATGTTTAAGCACTTTGGTCAAAGCCTTTTTTAGAAGATTATCAGGGGAATGTAGAACTGAGGAAGGTTTACGTAATTCCTGACTCATGTTACTTTTTGGAGTTTGGTTCAACAACCTTTTTATCCTCATTCACAATGCTTAAATAGACTAGATTTCTTGCTTAATTATGCAATCCTTTTGCCAATGTTTTGTTTTTTTTGTGAGTTCTTGAAGTGAATCATTCAGAGCTAATGGTAAATTTATTATGTTAAATGAAAGATTTGTTGGGTTTTTTATCTCATTTTTCCTTTGTTAGGGAATGCAACTTTTCAACTCCAATTGGTAGTTTTTAAGTTAAAAAGATTTTTATCGAGATCTATCTGATATGTTATCCTATACAACAATGTCATTTATGGTAAGATAAACTGGACAACATTGGACTGTATTAAGGAAAAAAAGAAACTAAAATCTTGTCTAGATTACTCACCTCGGTCCTTAGACTAAGGAAGGTTTCCATCGTTGTTATATATGCAACCATATGTATGTTGCTAGCTAGTAAGGTTTAAATTTCACAAGCATAATTTCTTATCCTTCTTATTTCTCAAGTTCATCCCAACTAATCAGAAAGCTCGCTTGTCTTGCATCTTCCAGGCTATGTACTCAGGCTGCAGAAAGCAAGTCTTTAACAAGAAAAATTGAAAATTTTGGGGTGTAATATTTTGTTGGCTGGGAACAGTTACGCTTCGAGTGCTCCATCCAGCCTCCTGAAGTCATCGGTGCTTTGAATCTGTCTAGCTTCTTATAACCATGGCTGAGGATGCTGATATGCCGCCTTCTGAGAGAAAGTGGACAATGCCTCTCTTTGTTTTCTTTAAAGATGCTAGGTAAATGAATATTTCTATCCCTTACTTTGAACATGTATTACTCAGGCTAACCAAACTATATATATCTGCTTAAAGTCACACTTTATCAGAATATATAATTTCTTGTTTTGTTTTAATATTTCGTCTTCTGTTGGGTGCAGATATGTTTTCAAAAGGGATGATCTTGGGTTGGAAATACTACGCATTGCATTCCCCGCAGCTCTGGCATTAGCTGCTGATCCTATTGCTTCTTTAATTGATACAGCATTCATTGGCCATTTAGGTATGCCTTCTTGTCTATTTTTGAATTCCCTGTATCCTTGAAGTAAATCATTTTGTCAATGAGTATGCTTTTATTGCCTTTGTAAAATTTTGTAAAAGAAAATCATCACCTATATGGACATGTTCGATACGTTGTACTAGGGAGGAACTGACAACATGGTAGTTCAAGTTTTAGCTTCATTTTTTTTTCTTTTCTTAATACTGTCCGCAGTGTTATACGATCTACCTTACCAAACGAGCCATATATAGTTTCCACCGTCTAATTCTGTTCAATATTATCACTCATGATGGTCTAAATTAAAAGTACCAACAGGATCACCTTCATTCATCAGTATAACAGCATGTATTTGGATAACAAATGTTATGGTTTCATTTCATGTGTATCTAATTTGGCCGTCTAATATGAGAATTCATCAATTGTTTTTCATCATCTCTGTTCTTTTCTTTTTCTTCTAACAATTTTGAAGTAATTTCGTACTGGATTTATATGGTGAATCAAGTAAATGCTCTGAAGTCTGAACAACACTAAAGAACAAAAAGGAAAAAATAATCTTGTTTGTTATAAGTTGTCTAATACTGAGAACCAAACATGCTCAATTGCTCGTCCAAGTTTGTTTCTTTGAGCATTTAGTTTCTGTTATTTGCACAGGTCCGGTGGAAATAGCTGCTGTAGGAGTTGCCATTGCTATTTTTAATCAAGCCTCTAAGGTTACCATATTCCCACTTGTTAGTATCACAACTTCTTTTGTTGCTGAGGAAGACACGATTAAAAGACTTAGCGATCAACAACAAAAAAATGATAACTCAGAGAAAGGTTCTTCCAAGAGCAAAGAAATGGACGAGCTGGTGCTGGAAGATGACATGCTCGAAAACTTAGAGAAGGGTTCAGCAGAAAAAGATGAAACAAAAGAGTCAGCTTCAGAAGATGGTATGTGCCAAGAGAGCTTACCTAGAAATTAACTACGTCTGTGTTTTGAATACTGCCAACACTTCAAGTAAATTGCTAATGTTCTCTATAGGTTTGAGTTTCTCTAAGATAATTGGCGTTTTTTCTTCAACAGATTTCAAAACTACTACATGTAAGTCTCCAGATATCAGCAGCAGCAATCCAAAGAAAGGCAAACTCAGGAGTGAGCGCAGACATATCCCTTCTGCGTCGACTGCACTACTTGTTGGTGGTGTGCTTGGACTCCTTCAGACCATATTCCTCATATTTCTAGCAAAACCATTCTTGGGTGTCATGGGTGTAAAATCTGTAAGTATCAACATATGGTATCTTAATATTCAAGTTGGTCATTAGTCTCTCTCTCTCTCTCTGACATTTTAAGGAAGGTACAAGCACAAAACTGTGACTTTCCTGTTTGTTCATCTTTTTTGTTTTCATAGTACCTTTTCATCATGCATTGGTAAGTGAAATAATAACCATTTGCCTGCACAGAGTATTCATATGTTCTTTAATTAATACACCTCTTGAAATGGTGTTATAGGGATCTCCTATGCTAGCCCCGGCACATAAGTATTTGACACTAAGATCACTTGGAGCTCCAGCTGTTCTTCTTTCTTTGGCTATGCAAGGAGTTTTTCGAGGTTTCAAGGACACTAAAACTCCTCTTTTTGCCACTGGTAAGGCAGTTACTCTTGAAGTGTACTTCTTTTCCTTCTTTTTATTTGTTTGTACATTCATTCTTTATTGTTTTCATTCAAAATCACATTAAGCAATGCGAATGACCATTTGAATCTTTTTTTAGTAAAATATTTGAATCCCTTAATTGTGTATCTGTCATTTCTCCCAAGAAATTCCACAAGAAACCTTAATACTATAATCTTCTGATTAATATGGCCAAATCTTGCCAGGACTAGTGAAAAATGGATTATCCTTTGCTAATTACCCTCTTCCAAATACATAGTAAAGCAACTTTAAATTCTTATTTATATATAATTATAAAAAAAAATTTAAATTTATCCTCAGAACTTCAGATACCTGATCTTATTGTAGTTTTGCTAATAGTTGCAGGAGATTTGGCAAACATAATTTTGGACCCAATTCTTATATTTACATGCCGTATGGGTGTGAGCGGTGCAGCCATTGCTCATGTCCTTTCTCAGTAAGTTTTGTATCCATACTCTATCCATTAGACTCTTGATATATTTAGTACGATAGACTCTTCATCACTAAATAGGACTAAAGGATAAAAACAAGTTGAAATCTTGTGTGTTATATTATGTAGTATTGTCTTGCAATATCACAGTTCCTCCGATAGCATATTGTTGCTTGTTCATGGCACCTTTAATATAAAATTTTCCTCACGTGAAAACTGGTTTTTGTAGGTACTTGATCTCTGTGATTCTCTTATGCAAATTGATGAAACAAGTTAATCTATTACCTCCAAGTCTTGGAGATTTGCAGTTCAGTAGATTCCTCAAGAATGGTTAGCCACTTAAATAATGTTTTTAATCGCTTCAGTTGAATATACTCCATTGATATTTTGTTATGTGATTGGACACAGGTTTTTTGTTACTGGCAAGAGTTATAGCTGCGACTATCTGTGTAACTTTGGCTGCATCAATGGCTGCAAGGCTAGGTCCAACACCTATGGCTGCCTTTCAGATATGCTTACAGGTCTGGATGACATCATCACTTCTTGCTGATGGTTTGGCTGTTGCGGGACAGGTAATGACTTTTTTTAGAAATTGCTGAATCTTTTGTCTCCAAATTGAACTTTTAAAGAAGAAAAAATTTGAAAGCAAACGGACAAATTCAGGGTAGGCTCTAAATCAGTTTAATAAACTTATGACATCAAGAGAAACTACTTCGTGTCAGTCGTCTCTGCAGAAATAAGAACAATTATGGTTTTCATGAAGGTGGAGTGCCTACACTTCCTCTTCTCATTGTAAACTTTCAAAACAAAATTCTAGTCTTTAAGCTTCAGATTACTAGTAGTTGGATGAAAACCCATATATTGAAGCTATCTTTTTCAAACAGTCAAAAAGAAATTGGGATTTGTGTCGTAAAATTTGACAGTTTTACGTTGGCTCAACCTATCACAACCCTCCTCTTTGGAACCGACTGTAGAAAACAGATGCGGAGTTAGAAATCATATTCTTCAAACATTGATATTTTCTTGAAGACTCAAACCTTGTTACGAGTCTTTGATATCGAAGTTGAGTTTCATCAGCTTTTCATCCATTAACAAAAATCAATCCAAGTAGCATTGTTAGCTTTTTTAGTGTAGTTGGTTGATTCTATCAGCCTTTATCTGTTTACCAATGTTCCAGGCTATCCTTGCATGTGCATTTGCTGAGAAGGACTATAAGAAAGCATCGGCCGCTGCAGCCAGAGTACTACAGGTAGATTTCATCCAAATAGCTTATTATCTCCTCCGTATTGTAGAGATTATTGTACTGGCTGATCAAGATTTGTAAAATGCTCGAGGGAAAGAGAGTAATCTTCCAAATTTTCAGTGAGAAAAATGACCTTTTCTTGCAAAGATTATCGCAACAAGCATCGTTAATGCTTTATTGGGAAGTAGTCTTGCTTTTCTGTTGCATCGACAGTTACTCCACTTATTGCTTGACATACAACAGATAGTGGAGTTTCCGAGCAATTCTCCATTCTCCCATTGATTCTTAAGAAAAGGATAATAGTAAACTTTTTAAAAAATGTAATGCGCACAGATCAAACTTCATTAGCACAACATGAAAGTTCTTGTTGCCTGTAAAACTAGTGAAAGATCCTCCTTTTACATTTAGTTTCTTGAAGAAGACATAAAATTTAGCTACACTGAGATGTATCCCCTCTCTCGCAGATGGGATTTGTACTGGGACTTGGACTTGCTCTTTTTGTGGGACTTGGTTTGCAATTTGGATCCGGAATATTTTCGAAGGACAAGAGCGTTATTCACATGATATCTATAGGCATCCCGGTATCTCCTCATACACTGGCTGAAATTATATATAGTGCTTACATTTTCGTATTTTAACCTCTGCTTTATCATCAGTTTGTTGCAGCTACACAGCCAATAAATTCATTGGCGTTTGTTTTTGATGGTGTTAACTTTGGAGCATCTGATTTCGCATATTCTGCATACTCCATGGTAAAATTTTCACCTCTTGTCTGCATAGAGTGAAGCCTTCTCAGTAGAATATGTGATAGTTGTTAAGAATCTATTTGATTTAGATCTTCATATAGATTTGATAATGAACCTAATGGGGCGGCTGGAAAAAGATTCATATAACCGAACCAAATTTATTAGAAAAATGGCTTAGTTTGTTGATTAATTATAAACTTCCATTTTCAGATTCTAGTGTCTGCAGTAAGCATTGGATTCCTGTTTTTCCTCTCCCAAACTAATGGTTTCATTGGAATATGGTTTGCTTTAACAATTTATATGGGATTGAGAGCATTTGCTGGTGTTTGGAGGTAATTTCTCTAACATGGCGTGCAAATAAACAATCAGAAAATTGTACTGAAATAGCAGATATTACATTCAGAACTTCAAATTGGCCTTAAACTTATGGTTTTCTATTTGCAGGATGGGAACCGGAACCGGGCCTTGGCACTTTCTTAGAGGGCGATTGTTGCCATAGATATGACTTTGTTCGTAGAATTTCTGGAAGCTACAAAATAAGATCTTATTGTAACATTTTGCCTTCATTTCTTGTTTATTTGTTTTTGTTTCTGTATTGTTCTTTGGGTAGCAATTTCTTTGTACTAAATTCTACCTGTGTCTGTATTATTAGTTCTGCATATTTTGCTATAAGAAGTTTTTATCCGTTCCAACACTTATATGGCATGAATGTCTAGCCTTTGTATTAACTCTATTTATACAAAAGTAACAAAACTGTATAAGGGATGTCGCGACTCAAGTAGACTATGATAGGCTGGCTCAGACACGACTAGTGTATTTGGCATGCGGGGTCAAAACTATGGCTGGGCACGATCCATAACCAGTGGTGCTTAGCCATCCCCGACCAGACCACGGTTTGATTCTCACTTTGGGTTCTTGAGTTGTCCCAAGGATTCTGGCTATATCGTTGTTGGGTTTGCAGCTTATAATCTTACTGCTTCTTAATATGATGCATTATTTATGTTAATTGATTGGGGTGGTGGTTTTTAGCATGGCTATATGACGCCCGTGAGTACTGAGTCAGCTCAAGATCCATTCTTAAGCTCTACATTTTTTTTTTTTTTTTTTTTTTGAATGTTGAACCTTTTGAATTTTGATATAGGCTCTCTCACATGTAGATTGGATTAATCTTTAATTCATAAACTAGTGTTGCACCCGTGCAATGCACGGGAGGTGTAATCACAAAAAATAATTTATATAGTTATCATGAAAGTTAATTAGTTATAACAAAATAATCTTGAAAATGCAATATCTTAAATCTTACTTAGTATTGAAAAATCCATGCTTTTTTTTTTTTGTACCAAAATAAAGATAAGATTAATTAATTTAATTAATTAAATATTTTAAATATAGATAATTAAATTAAAATGCATTGAATAATTAATTTTGTAATGATAACAAAACTAAATTAGTTTTTGTAATGATAACTAAATTAGAAGGTAGATGGAGGACTCCAATTGAAAAACTACAAAATCGAATATTATTAAACGCAAAGATTAAGAATAAACATTTAATACTATTAAAAAATCCATTTATGGAAACTGAAAAAAAAATAGAAATTCTAAATATAAAAGTATTTAAGCGGAAAAATAAAATTTTCACAACATTTCTGAAAAATCCATGCATTTTTTTAAAAATTTTAATTACTATTACTTCTACATTCGAAAAAATAATTTCTCTTTCATCTATCTTCTCCGTAAATAAACTTTCTAGAAATCTATTGACTACACTACTAATACAACTTTATTTATTACACAAAATTATATATTTTTACCCAATATTTATAATCAATTTCTTTTTCTACAAAGCTTCCTCCCATAAAAGTAAAAGACCATTCACAGCAAAAACCAATAAAACACATTTATTCTTAAACTTTTTTTAAATTACAAAATAATAAAAAACTAAAAATTCCAAATTAAAATGAATAAGAATAATAACTAACATCAAAAGTCATTTGACTAATTATTTATTTATTTATTATTCATTGAACTGAATTTGTCAATTAGAAAGACGACTCTGGAAATTTTTATTTTACTTTGTAAAAATTCAAATTAAGTATTTAATATAATTTTCAACCCATTATTAATTCAATAAAATTATTATTTATTCATTTCAAGTTGACCAAACACTAAATTTTAATTAGTATTAAACTCATGCATACGTTGACCAAAACAAAAATAATTAATTAATTAAATTAAATTAATTAGATAATTAAAATATAGATAATTAAATTTAAAACGTATTGAAAAATTAATTTTTACAATGATAACAAAACTTTAAAAATATGAATTTTGACTTATTTTTCTTTCACTTTGCATTGATGTCTTCTATAATAATCTTGAAAATGCAATATTTTAAATGTGATCTCTTAAATCGTGTCAAAATAGTGTTTTAGTTGAGTACAACTTTTCTAATAGTCTTATAACCATTCAATCTATTCGAAACATGTTTAGCTATTTTCTTATGTATGTTACTTTTTTTTTTTTTTGTTGTTGTTTTTTTTTTTTTTAATATGAAAAGTTATAAAGTAAGGATTAATGAAAATTGAATAACATATTTAAACTAACAAAAGTTTAAATGTGTTTTCTTAATTTTTAATTAGCAATGAAAAACTCATGCATATTTTGACCAAAATCAAGAGATTAATTAATTATTAAGTAATTAAATTAAATTACTTAAGTATTTAAAATATGGATAATTAAATTAAAATGCATTGAAAAATTAATTTTTGCCATAATAACAAAACTTTAAAAATATCGACTTGGACTTATTTTTCTTTCAATATGCATTGATTGTTTTCATAATAATCTTGAAAATGAGATATCTTAAATCTTAATTAGTATTGAAAAATCTATACATTTTTTTGTACTAAAACAAAGATAAGATTAATTAATTAAATATTTTAAATATAAATAATTAAATTAAAACGCATTGGATTATTAATTTTGTAATGATAACAAAACTAAATTAATTTTTGTAATGATAACTAAATTAGAAGGTAGATGGAGAGACTCTAATTGAAAAACTACAAAATAAGGCAATATTATTAAATACGAAGATAAGAATCTAACATTTAATGCTATTAAAAAATCTATTTATGGAAACTCTAAAAAAATAGAAATTCTAAATAGGAAAGTATTTAGGTGGGAAAATAAATTTTTTGATTTTCTTTACATTTATATATATATATATATATATATATATATATATATAGATATGTGAAATTTTTATAAATAAGTCACAGTGAGACAATATACGATATTCGTCTCTTAAACACTTGGAACTACTTCATTTAAAAATTTAAAATGTTAATAAGGACATTAAATAAAACAAATTCTTTTGTAAGTCAAGATGAAAAATAGTCATCTTAATGTTTTTTAATCAAAATAGCGCTTTTCTTTCTTAAGAATATATAATTCAACTCAATTCGGATTCATGGACACAACAGAAAAATATTGTCACGCAAGCAACTTTTTGAGTTATAATATATCGAATGCATTTTATAGAAGATTTAGAAAGGTTTTTCTTAAGTTTTCTTGCTATTATTTCATTGTCAACGACAAAACAAAACTCCGATTTGTTTTCAGAGTTCTGACAAAGGAAAGTGGCATAATTTCATGTCCGACATAATCTGTGTTTAATTGGACAGGGTCATTTTGAATTTCATTCCCTGCATCAGAAGATCTCATAAACCTGTCCCCAAAAACATGAAGAAAAAAATAAAAGAAGGGGAATATTTGATTTACTATAACAGCAATAGCCAGGTGATAAAAACTTGGGTAGCTGATTTCTTCATTCGAACCCTGTCCAAATCTACGTGTTCTTGTGATAACATATAGAGTTTGGCAACTCTGTACATAATCTGGTTAGCACTTGGATAATGAAACTGGAAGTCACCTACAAATCAACTAACAATAATGGAGCACTACAATTACGGCAAGGGACAAGCCCAGAATTTTAACTAAGAAAATACTCCGTTTATACATCACATCGCGAGGTTCCTTCGTGTAGCTTCCATTTTCAGCAAAAGGTCTTTGATATCCGTTTCCATCCTCATTTTCATATTGAAGTATTCCTGATATGCTCCTTCAAGACCCTGGAGCTCTTCCACTTTTTGTTTATGCATCTCATCTGCCTCAGCCAATCGCAGTTTTGCAATTCGGGTTGTATATTCTTCTTCAATCCTTTCATTTTTTGTGACTGCAATGCGCTTTAGAGCTTCAGCTTCTCTTCTTGCATCATCAGAACGTGCTTGAAACATCTTCGCTTCTGCCTGCTTAATTCTCACGATGCTATCCAATTCATCATAAATGGGCTCTTTCTCAGTTGGTAAATCCATGTTCATTTTGTATTTATCATCCCTATTGCCATCAAAACTGGAAAGTAAAGATTTTTCCAAACGAGGAGCCTTATCTGAAGAAACAGATTTTAGCCACATGGTTCCTTGGCTGGACCCAGCAATACCGTTACTGCCTTCTTTATTTTTTGTTGACAAATCTTTCCTGGATTCGGTGGGAACGAAGCCCTGCTTGAACAAATCAGATTCTGCAATTGAAGAGATGCAAGTGAAGACATTATTCACGCTATGCTGCGAAAGAACAACAAAGATCTTTATCCAAGCCAGAAAAGAGAGAGAGAGTCGAACATTATCAATTTGCGGAAATTGCATTATAAGGGACAACTCAACGGCTAATACTGACAGGTAATTACCAACTCATCCTTTCCTTTTTGTTTTCTTTCTATTTCATTTCGTTCATTTATTTATGTTTTTTACATTTTTCTTTTCTATCTTCCAGGCGGTGGTGGTGGGGTATATGGGGGATTAACAATTAATTATCAGTTCAATGACCTTAGATTCTCATGTGAGAGGACACTGCAGAACGATAGTCCATCTTATGCAAGTAACTATAGCAGCAAAAGACATTAGCTATCTCACAACAAGAATTTTCAAGGTCAATATGACAAGATATTCTAACTAATCAGCATAACGAGGAAGAAAGAACACGTGTGGTGAAAATGCAACGGTTACAGACTACCTAGTGATGGTCATATGTAGCAAAAAGTAAAGGCAGTTATTGAAATATTAAAAAGGCTACAGATAAAAGAGACAACAAACCACACAACAAGAAAATTTTACCCCCAATAATTAGAATTTGCAGTGTATTGAACCTATTGAAGACTTGATCAACAATTTTCAAAACCAATAAACAATAAACTTGTTTTAAGAGAAAAAAATTTAGAAAATCACTATCAAATATCAGTTCATCCGCAGCTAAAAGAATCAATACAGAAGAATTTAAAGTCATAATTTTTTCCCCTGCAGCATCAATTCAGAAGTACAATAAGACAAATGGATTATCCCTCTACAGCATAAATTTCAAAGCATGGTAAGACCCCCCGGAAAATTCCATAAAAAGCTAAGAGCAATGAAATAAAGGAGTCAGACAATCAACCATCAGAATGTTAAATAGTGTGACTTGCATGTGTATACTAGCTAAGAACAATAATCAACACAGAAACCAATAAATCAAGAAAGAAATTTCCATAAATCTTAAACAAATTAAAGTTTAAAAGTATGTTACCATAGCTCTAATATTATATGGGTATTGGAAGTTAGGAATGTGTACGATGTGCTAAAATAAGGTGTGTTCTTTTTGTATAATAAACATAGCAAAACTAATCAAATTTGATAGGCATTGAGTGCTTACCATTAAAGAAACCCAGAATATGATTCTGCACCTCTTGAAGGTAGGCTCTATTTGCCAATTTAGACAGCATCTGACTGGCAATCTCATGCAGTTGTTTCCCTCTCAAATCCTCACTGGCAGAGAATATTCTTTTCACATATTCAAGTTCTCTGGAAAGTGTTTCTGCTGTCCATTCTTTGACATAGTTCTGGAAAACTTCCTTCACAAAGCCAAACATCTCAGAAGGGTGATCACAGGCAACACAGTGAAATTGCATTTCTGTAGTGCCTTGAGCACCTGATGCACTACGCCCATTTCTAATATACGATTCCCGTAATCCACAATCGGCATGACACCAATGTAGACATACATCACATCCAACCCAACTGCATGTGTTTGATGCCATGTCAAACTTCGAACACACGAGGCACATGCACTCCCTGCAAAAACCATTCTTCTGCATGCAAATTTTGCAATCACATTCATCCACAGGCACAGGACTCCGACATGTAAGATTCCTACACCTTAAATTTAGAAATATCTCTGCCAAATCAGAAGATGGTACGTTGTAATTTTGCTGAAGAAATTCCTGGAGACCGGTTTTCAGGGCCACCAAGATCTCCAATTGACTAACATGCGACTTCACTAGCATGTCCAGGGTAATATCTTTTCTGTTTCTCAGTGCTTTCTGCAAAGCACTCAGCTGCCACTGCTTACCCGGATTTAAGATGATTTCACAAACAAACTCCTTCACACATGTCACATGTTGTTCGGTCATTTCGTTAAACCTCTGGGCCATCGTATGAAGTGGTTCAGCAACTATCATAGTAACTATTGACTCAGCAAAGTCAGCTCCAACCACAAGTGCTTGCTCTTTTCCCACTGGGATACCGATCCTATGTAAACTAGCATTATCTCTATCTTTCATCGCTGGTCTCCTGTCTTTACCATATCCTGGTCTATTTTCATGAGACCCAATACTCTGGGAAGGAGATCTAATATCATTTAGTTGCTGAGACTGTGCTCCACGTAAATGTTTATTAACACTTAATTGCCTATCTAGACCAATGGGTACTTTTGAGCCTCCCTCTACGACTCTTAGGTGCTGTAACACAGGTTGTCCACTTGAATTCCCTTGAGATGCTTGAGACTGATGATGCAAGCTATTTCCAATAGAAGTGCCTCGATAGATTGGAACTTCTTTTTTCTTATGGTCATCTGAAGACAGAGCTTTCCAATCCACTCCCTGAAATATGGGCCGACTACCAACAGATTTCTCATAATCATATGCATCGTATGTCAGGGAACAGCTAGGGTTGTGAGTGAACTGCTGAGAACCCGAAAAAGACATCGATGCTGTAAATCCATCAGAATTCGTGTGAAATGTGCTAGGAAAAGACTGAGCACTCCTTCCATGACTAGGAGAACCAGGATCCTGGCTTCTATTTTGAGCACCGATAGGCAATAAAACATTTGGCAGGCTAAGAGAAAGGTCAAGAGCAAGTTTTTCATCTTTATGCGGGTTCTGAGGTGATTGCTCGACTATCTCATGCTTTTTAACTGGATCATTGGAGAAAAATTCAAATCCTCTGGCACTCAGTCCTTCAAAACCAGTGTCTTCAAATGTTGTGAGGCCCCTTGATTTGTTTTCAACCTCCAAACCAGTTTCCAATATTTGAGTACAATTTGAGGGCGAGAAAGCAATACTTTTTCCCTTATCCTTCAAATTTTGGGTAGTCTCCTCTTTCAAGGGCACTCCAATTTCTTCAGCAAACCCCTTGTTTACTTTTGGCATATCAGTATTAGCTGCCTTAACTTCAAGATCAGTACCTTTGTCTTCCACTTGTTCCTTTTGTACAGTTGATGGCTTTTCAGCAAATGTAGTGTCTGCATCCTCCTTACCATGGCTTCCTCCTCTAGCGTCCTCTTCATCATTACCTCCACTATTATCTCCTGTGGCCTCATTTTCATCTCCACTTTCACTTATCCCCAGGGGTGAACTATCCTTACCATCTGGCAACTCATTAACTTGATTTGTTATGTCTTGAACATCTTCCAATGTTCTAACTTCTGCTGGCTCCTCCTGACCACCCACTTTACTCGTATCTCCCATTTCTAAAGGTGAGGAATTTTCTTTTTGCTGCAAAACTTTATTCTGAACGTGATGTTCATGATGGAGCTCCATCTGAGAGGAGTTCAATTTACCAGCAGCTTGCTTAGAAAAAAGCATGGGTTGAGGGTCAGGTTCCAGCTCCCCCTCTTCCCTTTCACTGCTAGGGGCACCACTATCCACTGGCAAATCTTCAGTTCTTTTGACTTCAAAACTCTTTGACTGATCACTGACAGAATCCTTCGACCATGCAGGTGACTTTGCATCTCTCCGTCCCTGGGGGGATTTCACCTTACTAACATCCTCTAACTCCACTCTATTTCCTCTAGCTAACTCACTACCACTACTTCTGTTTCCATCATCGCCATCTTTCGCCCCACTAAACCTTCGCCATGATGAAACACTCCCCTCCCTCCTTGACCTTTTACTCTCTGACCTAAACCCTTTTGGAAACTCCCTCCTAGGTCCTGAAAAGCTTTCAGAACTATGAATCCGATCCATGCCATACCCAACCCGAGGCGAAGAACTCAAAATCCCTCTCTCATTCCCCTCTCTATGCCGATCATAGCTCTTCCTTCTATCATAACCATCCATGTCATAATCTGACCACTTTCTGACGGATCTTGAATTGTCCCGATCATCTTCTAACCGATCATACCTAGATGATGATGATGACAATCCCTTTCTCCCACTCTCGGAAGACTTGTAATAAGAGCTCCTGTGCGAAGAAGATGATCGGTGCAACCCTGGATCCTCCTCCCTTCTTCCCCAATCTTTAATAACACCCTTCTCCCCATATGAGTCAAGATCATCACTTGACCTCAATCTCTTCATAGTTTTAAACTCCAAAAATAACTAATTTCACACGATCCAATATACAGAACATCAAACAAATTCGCCAAAAACCATAATTTTTGCACAATTTTCACAAACTACTGTTACAAAAGCTCATTACTTCATAGAAATCCGAATAAAATACCACAACATTCACTAATTAAATTAAGAAAATCAAAGAAACCCTTCAAACTACTCCTCTCAACCATTCATTCCATTCAATCTCCAGATAAAAACAGATTAAAATATTGATTGAGCTGAAACCCTAGGATCCAGATATGCCAAGCTTTTCAACACCACATCAAAACTTAGAAAAAATACAACTCTAAGTTCCCAATTTGAAGGCTTTCGATACCACCAAAGGCATATTCAAAAACCCTTTTGAGAAAATTACCTGATACCTACGCTGGAAAAGCTCAACGAAGAAACAGCGGGTTTATATACAATTAATATACGAGTGTATGTATTGGTGGGGTGGTTATATTATTCTCACAGTCAACGGAGATTTTCACTGCTGGGTTTGGGGGGTTTGGAGAGAGAGAGAGAGAGAGAGAGAGAGAGAGATGTATACGCAAAAGTGCGTAGAGCGCACAGGTAAGAATTTTGGAAGATGGGGAGGACGGTGCGTATTGCGCTCAAACGCGCAAGTTAGCACAATAAATTAGTCAACTGTTATTTGAAAAGTTAAAGGCAGACCACTCGGGACCTTTCCACGTCAGCATGTGATTTGAAATAATAAGAGTTGTCAGGTAGCAGAAATTGGTCTACATTTTTTACTAATATATGGACGACTTTTTGTCATTCTAAATTTAAACTAATATATCGCTTCATGAGATCCGACTATGAGCTATTATGATGATAAATTGAGACTGTGAATAGATTTTAGAGATGATCGATCGAATAAGATGATCAATTGAGAGAGATTAATTGAGAAGGTGAGCAGATTTTAAAGATAATCAGTTGAAAAAATTATTGAATCAATAAGATAGATTAAAGCGATCAGTAAATTTTGGAATAGATAATTTTGTGTGGAGAAAAATTGAAGATGTAGTGATACACATATTTAACTATTTTTTTCTTTCCGTAATAGCAGAGAAAACTCTATATGATCGTGATAAATTTTTATTCCTCCTAAAAAATTAAAAAGAGAAATACACACTATTCTTTTTTTTTTCTTTTTCCCGATAGATTTCACCTCAATGTGAGATGGTACTTGTACTAGTATCCTTTTAGGAGAGTTTTTTTTAAAAAAAATTAAACTTATTTTCGACCATATATTTCATGAAATTTACAACTTTTAAACCACACATCCCACTAATTTTTTTTTAAAATTTCCTAAAAAACTACTTTTAAACTCTATCAAACATACGTTGAATTTCTCATTCACATATTAATTTAGAACATAATCCGCTAATTAGCATACGTTTAGATATTTTACTTTGTTTTGTTACATTTAAAAATATTTATTTTGACTCAAAATATGTAATTTACTTACTTTTCACTTTAAGTAATATAAAAATTAACCTGAAAGTTACTTATTTATTATTTAGACTTACAAGAAAAGTTTTAAATTTGGGTATATTCTTTTAATTGTTTGAAGCAGCATATATAAATGAAAATTAAAACAAATTTAGCTTATAAACTACTAACAAAATTTTCATATTTGAACTCAAAATATTTAATTTCTATCTTACATGCAGTTGGTCAACCTTAATTATCAAAGATTTAATTGGATTAACACTCTAATCAAGTACCAAATACCTTAGTTGAACACTAAATAAATCTTATTATATCATATAAAATATAATTTAAATTAACAAAGGATTATAGAATTATTAATTAAAAATCTGTTTGACAATAAAGATTTAATAGCAAAGTTGACTCCTGTTTCGAATTTTCAATATATATTTAATCTCAATTATAAAATTGAACCAATTGACAACAATAAATGATTTTCTAATATTTCCTCGTGTTAATCGTTAGTATATATAATTTATAAGAATAAATAGTGACAAAGTCAAATTAAATGAGAGCATTTGGGCTTACTCAAATCCACGATTTTTCTTTTTTTAAAAATTTTGTAGTCATCGAGAAGAAAAAAGAAAAAACACGGTATTTAATTGTGTAAAATGGAAAACCTCTGGTCAAATCCCCAAAATCAATTCTCACTATTTATACATTTATAAAAAAAAAATTCAAATCGACAAAGGTTAATTAATTGCAACTTGCAACTTGTAGTCGAACAATTTATTTGAAAGTCACATGTTAGTTCACATGATCATATTCAAAGTTAGTTAAATACTATTGCCGCATACTACGTCATAGACGATCATTTGTGTAATGAAGGTCACATGATGGCGATTGCCGAAGACAAAACGACTTTCATGAAAGTCATTTACGTTCGATGTCACAATTAAAAAACATTTACTTGGGAGTTTTCACGAATTACTTTCAAAAGATCAACGATAGTCACAATTGGATAGAGAAATTATTTGTCCAATCCTTCTGGTATAAGAAACTAAATCCAATCTCTGTAAAATTTCAGTTTTTAGCAGCTTGTAGTCGCCGGCAAATGAACAGAATTGGCAGAATCCCGTCGGATAAGGGAAGATAAATATTACCAAAATTGTATAATTTCATATTTGTCATATATTAGGGGAAACCGGCTCTAAATCAAATTGAACCATTTTTTCAATATTCATGGACATGTCTGATTTATGGACGTACCATTTTAAAAAACAAGTCCAATTAAGTTTGATTAAAGTCCAATTAACTCCAATAAATTATAGCTTGTTACAGAAGCAAAATTACACAAATAACTACAAAAAAAATAAAAATTTGAAAATACTGTTCTATTTTTTTATTATATAAATATTATTTACAATTTTTGTAACATTTTTTGTTATAAAAATGCAACATGTGTGACAATTTTTGTAATACTTGTAACGAACTATATTACGTCGTCGTCACTACCGCCAATGCCATTAAACAAATTGTGTTATACCGCCACCGCCGCTTACATCATTGACACCTTTCATGGTCGACAACCACCTCCACCACAATCACTCGACTTAAATCACATCTCATTATCACCACCACCCAAAACTCCACCTCACCACGACCACTATTATCTTGCTCCATTGTCGCCACTACCACCGTTGTCACCACCACCAACACAAACGTATCGCAACAAGATCTGACCCCATCTCACCACCACCAACACAAATTTCTAAGCTAATTCTTGACAGATTTCACATTAATTTTTTGACGACGAATTGCAGTGTCATGACTATGAAAATTTCAGATGTGTGTGTACATAATATACATTAGATAATTCAAAATTTCATCCACCGAGGAACACTCATATCAGCGGCGTGTGCGTGAAAGTTGTGATATGTGTAATATAGTTTAGTAAAAATGATAAGGAAGAAATAGTATGTTTCAAATTTAAATCAATATGTTTGTAATTTTAGAAAATTAAATTTTATGGCGCCAAAAATGAAAAAGACGAGTCTAGGAGGAAAAATCTAGAAAAACAGAAGAAAATGTTATTTCAAGTCCGAGTTGAAAATCTTATAAGACATCAAATTAAAAAAGAAATCCAAATTCAAGTCCTATAAATATAAATAAGATCAAGTCTTCTTTGAATTTTCAAAAAATCAAAACTTCAAGTTCAGCATGGTCCACGCTCTTTAACAATCAAATCGTTCGAGGATTTAATCTACTTTATATTCTTAAATTTCAATATGTTATATATTTTCAGTATTTTAATATTCGTAGTTTCTTGTAAGTTTCTTATATTATTTTTTCAATTTATATATATATTTCTAATGTAATCTTTAAAGGTTTATTTTGCAATTATCAAAAAGAGTAAAAAAAAAATTAATTATTCTGTATGTGCATATAATAATTTACTCTCGATGTACTAACTTGTTCAATTATTCATACCATTTTTATATTCATTTCAAATTATTTCTCTCTAATCTATGAACTAGTCGACTAAATAGTTGACTTTTCAAACCAAATGGTGGCTGTGTATTTTGTGGATTAAGGGCTATTTGATCATTTCAGCTACTAATCGGTTTGAAAAGTCAACAATAGTGACTGAAAAAAATTTATTTTAGCTCAAAAAAAATCACATTGATTCTAAATTGTGTATCTTCTCACAATGATACTATTATTTCGTACCTTTCCATATTTAAATTGTGTTGTATAATGGGATTAATGTTGTTCAATTGGTAATTTTTAAGAATAGGCTATTTGTTTAACTGGATGCAATTGAAAAGTTCATGAGAGAAAAAGAAAAATTGAACCACTAGTCCCCTACTTATAAATCGAATAACAAATTAGTACTTCACCTTTTAATATTATTTCCCAGCTACCAAATCTATTAAGAGGTTGTTTGGTATCCATTTTTTGGCAAAAAATGCATTTTTTTGGGCCACTTTTTTTGACTTTTCAAAGTAAATGTGGTTGAAATGACTAAATTGTCCTTTATCAAAATTGTTACATATTTCAAATGAAGGACAATTTGGTCATTTCAACCACAATTGCTTTGAAAAGTCAAAAAAAGTGGCCCATAAAAATGTATTTTTTGCCAAAAAATGGATACCAAACAACCTCTAAACAGGTTTGTCTTCACGGCTCCCATCTACACTGTCTCCGGAATCTTCTTCGACCATTACAAAGACAATTCAAACTCAATCAAAATCAAAAGTTTCAATCTGTTTAACCGAAAAAGTAATTTAAAAGAACTTTGTCATTAGTCAACGCAAAATTGAAAAAAAACCCAGTAAGTTCGCTCCATTAAACACTTCTTCACATCGCTTTGTTATTTAATATTTCTTGAACTTATTTTGTTTTTGGTATGAACATTATGGGCTTATGAGTAGTGTATTACGTTAGGTTATATTTGCCCGTCGAGTAAATTATTTGTACTCGTGACATTTTGAAATAAAATTAATAATTTGATTGATACATTTATTATGTTATTTTGAGTTTACACATATCCATAAGTCGATTTGATATTACAAATTGAGTGTTTAAGTTGTTAAACACAGAAAGATTCAATCTGTAATTCGATCTAAAATTATCGTTCGCGATCAGTAAATAAATATGGATAATTTATTTTGATAAGATCGTCTCGATTTTATTAAAGTCTATCTTTGACTTTGGTAATGAAATTGAGAATACATTTAGAATGTATTGAACGGGACCACGTGAAATTAATTTGTGACATTAACAGGATAAATTTAATTTCACTTGACTATCGTACATGGGACCTTAATCCCGAGCGGATAATGGACTTGGTTACTAGCTTGAAGTTCTTTGAGGTGTCAATGAGTGAGATCAAATTCTTTGGTCAATATCTCGACACTTTAGGAATTAGAGTGAACTAACGAGGAACATATATTCGTAATATGGAATCCGTCACCTTTAAGGTATGATCAAGATCTCATTTGGTTCTTCTAGTATGCAGTTTAATCTGAGCTCGAGTTCGACATTGATTGTTGAATTTAATGATGTGATGTGATCACATCGAACCGTCGATAGAAGATGAGAGTTGAAAATTTGTGAATATTCGAATAAGGGCATTTTGGTCATTTTACTTATTTCGAATATTCGAGTTGATCGACGGGGTAACACGTGGGATCGATAAGTCGGAGGATATAATTATTGATTGTTGCTTGAAGAATTTCAATTAGACTAAGAGTGCGATCTTGTTCTTTTAGTGGAATGGAACTTGATTAATAAATTATTTTTGATCGATCAAGAGTTGTGAGTCAAAATTAATTTATTAGAGCTTAGTTTAATTGGGTCCGATCAAGTCTCCTCGGTGGCTCCAATATATAGGGCTAAATAGGCTTATTACCTATTTTGGGCTATGCTTGAAATGGGCACGGGTTATGGTACTAGGGTTAGTAGGGTTTTGAAGTGTAAGCAGTTATAAATAGTCTCATAAGACTGCTTTTTTTACGGATAACCAAAACCTAGAGGCGGGACACACACTAAAGTGTGAAGTGTGTGTTTTCTCCCGACAAAGAAAATCCTAACCCTAGTATAACCAAGAACCAAAGAGGTGACCACACACCAAGCATAGCTTCTCTTGGAGAACACTTGGAGAAGGCTTGAGGGTTTTGGAGCTTTGAAAGTTTAAAGAACAACACGCTACAAGGGTAATTTCTTCAAACCTATGTGTTCTTACAGTTTTATTTAATCCAGGTTGAATGCATTTAAATAAATCATATCTTGTGAAGGGATGTTTGATCATCACAGAAAATTAATTTTTGTGATGTCCAGATCCCGGTCTCCAACATATGCCTCTGTTAATGTAATCCGAATGTAGGAAAATCAATTATAACAATTCATGACCGCGCATTTTTTGACATTTGAACAATTTTTGCTGTGTTTTATTTTGATTACAGTAATACTAATTGAATAAATTTTATCAATTTTCACAAAAGATGATGGAGTTGGAACTATGTCCAAGGCTGTAAATATAGGCATATAGTCTCCTAGATTGCCATACACGGCAAAATATTAATTAAACGTTGGGTCATTTGGTTTTGAGTTAATAATGCGACCTAATTAATTTTTCAAATAGATACTGACAATTGAGAAGCTGTTATAACTTGGGTTTTTCAAGAAAACTTTAGCAAGATCTAAATAATGGTGGAATTGGAGGAGCAGCAGAGTCCACCAGCAGGTATTTTATCTTATTTTTAGCTTTCTTTAACAATAATATGGTTGTGCCAAAATTTTGTTATATTACTTGTAATGAGCCACAAATGTTGTATGAATCAAAAAAAGGGAAGAAAAAAATATGGACCCGCACGTGTTGTGAGAACTCTGTAACTTTAAGAAGTAAAACACATGTCAACAGATTACTGTGGAACTTGAATCATATTTACAAATGATGTTTTTTAAGGTTACCTGCAGAGGATAAAGACTAAGCTGAAAAATGGTTTCAAGACTTGTAAAGTAGTCCTTTTTGTGGGTGTTGACGATGATTGAGTATGCTGTTGTGTTCATTGTATGGTGCACTTAATTTTAGTGGAAGTGTGCGCTATTTCATCTGTTGAAGTTTGAGGGTTCCATATGATACTCTAGTGGATCAAGATTACTAATAGAATCAATGAAAGACGAGCAAAGAGGAAAATGAATTGTGTAGTTTCGATGTTGTGGAATGTGTATTTATAAATAGCTGAATTTCTGCAGAACTTCAAACAAATATTTAAACCTTAGCAAGTGAATCATAAATATTGTGAAAAATCACAAAATGGAAGTGCTGATTGATTCATGTTCCTTAGGTGTTGGGCGAGGATGAAAACAATGTCAAAGCACTGTTCAGACGCGGAAAAGCTAGAGCTGAACTTGGACAGACAGATGCAGCTCGTGAGGACTTCCTTAAGGCACGTAAATATGCACACGACAAAGCAATTTCACGGGAGTTACGCCTGCTAGCAGAACATGACAAGGCTGTTTATCAGAAACAGAAGGAACTCTACAAATGATTAGTTGGACCAAAACCAGATCCCAAACCAAAACCAAAGAATTGGCTGATTTTAGTTTGGCAATGGCTGCTGTCCATATTCTATCGTCTTTTCAAGCTTGAGAGGCCGAAGGCTGATTGAATCTAAACTTTTTAGTAAGGTGAGCATAACTTGTATAGAAAGAAAATGTAGTTGAGGAAAAAAAAATTGTACAAGAGAAATGCCCCGACTCGTTACTAACACAGGAAGTTATACAGGTGGTGGTGGCAAGTCTAATAAGAGCCAAAATCCAACACAGTCGTCTGAATCCAAGTCATCTTGAATAGCAAGAAAATGTAAGCCTCCACAGGCCTTCTTTGCTGCTTCCCAGGCTTCAGCTTCCTTAGCAGTTTCGGCTGTTTTCTTGTACGTGGCATAAATGTAGCGTGTAGAGATCCCGACAGACAAAATCAAAGAAGCTTTTGCTACATCAGCTTCTATTGAACAGACTTCTAGACCGTTCATCCAAGCTGCAGCAATGCATAACAAGATGCTTTATAGAAATGGAGACATTGTTCAAAGCATGCAAAGAGTATACAATAACTCGAGGCAAATGTGGAACCCACGTGCATGTGCATACACACAGTTAAATGATAGGGGCATGGGAGAAAAAAGAATGACAATTGAACGATAAGATGAATTACTCTTGAAAAAAAATATATATATATATATTACCTGCTAATGGTTTAGCTCGTGAAGTTGCAACGGCAAGTCCAGGAATCAATGTCTTGTCGTCAACTTCAATTCCCAGAAGATCCAAATCTAAAGTTGCACCAAATCTTGTATCTAAATATGACAATTCCTCCTGAACAGCTGAGAAGAGAAAGCAAGATTATGACGGTAAACCAACATTTCCTCAAACAGTTGATGAATGGTACTGTATTAAGTTTACAGTCAATGGAGTTCACGATCACTCCCAGCTGCAGTTGATCGACAACCCAGGTTGCTTAAACTCAAGATGAACTTTCAGAATAAACAAGATAGTTTTACATCATGTAACTTAACTCAATCCGCATTTGCACATACCTGAAAAGGGTAACTGAACGAAAGCCCATTTTTCTCCGTAGAGATTCTCTGGAAGTTCCATTGGAAAAGGATTATCGAGTGCTAGAAGTGGCTTAGATCCCTTTTGGAAACCTGGATGGCGCATGTATACAGTTTCGTAGCGTTCTTCAAGCCAAAGAAGTAGAGATAAGCACTGTAATATAGGACCAAAGATGTTAAAACATGAAAGTAATATTAAGATAAGGCCCTCTGTATGACACAAGGAATAAGAACACTTGCTTATTGCATTATAATCATATCATATTTGCTTAATGCTGTCCTCTGTTAAACCAAAATGTGCTTGATTTATGCATTGAAATAGAAATAATGATTCATGTAATTTCTTCAATGACAAGAACTTCAGTTCTACAAACTATAATGGATCTGCACCAGTATAGAATTTATACTGCTTTGACTCTCCACGACATTCTTCACAGTTCACACTGTCTGATGAGAGACAACTAAGAATGACTACAGCAAAATCAAAGGCAAAACCACAGATTTAGATTGTAGGAAGGTATAAAATGGTCATTTTCCTTTTATGAATAACAGGCATTGCTGAACAATAAACTAGCCATTAGAGAATGTAATGACCTTATGAACAGAGAGGGGCTACATATTCTTTGTTCATAACCTTGCTCCTTCTATTGCTAGTGCTATTCAGTGTTGTGTACCCGACGTACCCGGGGGGGTCACATCTTGCCATCAAATTGAATTGAGTAGGACTAAAAGAGCAATGAATTTAAGAAAAACAAATAGGATTACCCTGCCGGTTGATTAATACATACCCTTTTGCTCGGTATGGATTTTATGCTAAGCTCTTTGCATGCTCTTGAAATAATTGTCTGCATTTGTGACCTATAAACATATCGCCCAAATACATACACATTCAATTTTCACCTACATCAAAATATGACAAAAAATCTGCAAAAGCACAAGAATCACAAAGTATACATAGAACATCATAAGAAATCACCTGAAAAAGCGTATGTTATCTGGTAAAGGTACACCCAGTTCATCACAAATAGAAACTAAAGCATCCTTAAGAGTGACACTATTGATGACATTGTTAGGGAAATACTTGGTATACTGAAGCGAAAGCGAATCATCGCAAACTACAAGCTCCCATATCTTTTTCCCTCTGATATCGAGAATTGGCCTAGAGCAAAAATCCACTTCCCACTCAGTAATGCTCTGAGGATCAGTTTCTGGATCAAGATAACTCAATTCTGCAGTTGGGTCATCGTCCTTTTCATTAAGAGCAGATTCTTCGGTTTCAATTTCCAATGGGGATGAAGAAACTGAGCTTTCAGACACTGAAAAACATGGTGGAAAATGGGAAGTTTTGATTTTTGGGATGCTGGGATTCTTTCTGGAGAATTGAAACAAGTGATTAAATTGGATTTTTTTGTTTGGGGAAGTGAAATTGGTAATGGGTTGTTGGATTCTCGTGGAGTTGAAGCTTAGACTAGCCATGGGAGGGAGGTTAAAGAGTGGTGGTGATAAGAAAGTAATCAAGAAAATCCTTGTTTCTTGAGGACTTGTTAAAGTAGTTATCCACCACATGTATACAACTATAAAGATAGAAAAATGGTAGGCTTTGACATAAAAGGGCCACTCCATAAATTTGGAAAAAAATATTTAATATGAAATTATAACGAATAATTCTAATTAGAGTGTGTTGTGGTTGATTACACTTGATATGATTCTTTGTTTTTACAATCAAAAGGATGACATTTATTATTTATTGGCTTATTTGCACAAATGGTCCCTGACTTTTGCACTTACTGCGGGTTGAGGACCTACCATTTCAGTTTTGGCAGTTTAGCCCCTATTTCAAATGTTTTTAGCAGCAATGGTCCTTTTCATCAATTTCCATCCAAATAGCCGTGAAATTTGACGGTGGCCATTTTTTTTTATTTAAAAAGGGTTTATTTGCACAAATGGTTCTTGACTTTTGTAAAGAAAAATTTGCAGTAAAAGTCTTTAATCTTTCAAAAAGTGTTGAAAAGTCCCATAACCTTCTAATCCTAACACATATGACCCCAAACCTTTTTAACAATTTTACTCCTAATTTAAATAAATTAAAAATAACTCATAAACCTTTTAAAAATACAAATAAGTCCTAAATATTTTTATTTTTACTGATTTACACTTAAAATAATAAAAGTGTGTCATCAAGCCTCAAAATTTTTATTTTGTTCACCAAAATAACATTTAAAATATGTTTGATTAAAATCGATTTTTTAGTAAAAGTTGTTGAAATGTGTGGTTGAAAAGTTGTGGGGACTATAAAATGTGTGGTTAAAATTAATTGTTGACTTTGACTTTTAACTTTTAGTAAAATCAAAATTAAAAACAAACAGTTCTTAGAGTCTCTACAGATTTTGTCCAGGTGATCTATTAATTAATAAAAAATTATATCAATGATCAAAATTTCACCAATTTAAAATTTTAATTTATTTTTCATATCAATTACTAGAGGTGGCAAAATGGATAGCCCCGATTCTTTGGGTCAATTTAATACAATATTGATCAAATAAAAATTAGATCAATTTAGTCCAATATAATTAAATTAATCAATTTTACCGAATAATTTTATTTTGGGACCCTAACCTTTTCAAAAGTACAAATTAAAAAAAAAAAAGGTGGTGGTGGATGAATATGGTGGATTTTGTTTTGTTTTTTGTTTTACAAAATTATAAGTAATTATTTTGAAAAATAAGTTAAAAATGTAAGTTCTATTGGCCAATTGGCCCTGTGGCCTAAAATCAGTCAGGTTGGCCAAACAAATACTAGCCCATGTAAAATTGGGCCATGCCGGTCCATCTGGGCCATTTGCCAGCTCTACCAATTACTAAATAATAATTAAAAAAAAAAAGTTCTTAACAATCTCCTATCAATCACTACCTTTTTTTTAATTGGTATGAAAAATAAATTAAAATTTTAAATTGATGAAATTTTGATCATGGGTATAATTTTTTTTGTTAATTAATTGACCAATGGACAAAATCTGTAGAAAGCTAAGAGTTCGTTTGTTTTCAATTTTGATTTTGCTAAAAACTAAAGTCAAAGTCAACAATTAATTTTAACCACACATTTTATGGTCCAACAACTTTTCAACTACATATACTAAAAAAATCGATTTTAATCAAACACATTTTAAATGTCATTTTGGTGAATAAAATTAAAAGTTTTGAGATTTGATGACACACTCTTTATTATTTTAAGTGTAAATATGTAAAAAATAAAAATATTTAGGACTTATTTGTATTTTTGAAAATGTTTATGAGTTATTTTTAATTTATTTAAGTTAGGGGTAAAATTGTCAAAAAGGTTTGGGGTCATATGTGTTAGGATTAGAAGGTTATGAGACTTTTCAACACTTTCTGAAAAATTAGGGACTTTTGCTACAAATTTTTCTTTACAAAAGCCAGGAACCATTTGTGCAAATAAGCCCTTTTTAAATAAAAAAAATGGCCACCGTTAAATTTCACGGCCATTTGGATAGAAATTGATGAAAAGGACCATTGCTGCCAAAAACATTTGAAATATGGCTAAACTGCCAAAAATGAAACGATGGTCTTCAACCCGCAGTAAGTGCAAAAGTCAGGGACCATTTGTGCAAATAAGCCATTATTTATTTATTGAGTAATTAGCACATTTTGTTTTTATCTTTTGAGTTTATTGTACAAATTGTCTATATCGTTTGAATTTTGACATTTAGGTCTTTAAATTCATTATTCTTTGCACAAAAAGTCCCTACCGTCCAAATCTATCAACTTTTGCCGTTAAATTAATGTGTACAATGTACTTTCTCAATTTCTGAATGACAATTTCGTCAAATCATAAATTATATTATTCTTGACTTCTCTCAACATCCACACACATACAAAGTTACTACCTCCTCTTCTTCTTCAAGGACAACACGTCTGCGGATGATTCGACCTATTTTTACACTCCTAACTTACTTTAATTTATGTAACTAGATAGTTGATTCAATACACAACAATGGTGTTTCATCAAGAATTTCTGAATTGAAAATAATCACGATCAGTAAAGAGTTTTCTTCCGATAGAAAAAAAAGAATATATACGTCCATCCTGCCTCTCAACGTCTTCAATCTCCATCTCAAATGAAACACTCCCCAAACGATCTTCACTTTACTCTACACTACTCAGAGCCGCAATCCTAAAACCATAACCGTCATAATTCAAACCGACATCCTCGTCCATCAAGACTCCATTAGAAACAAAGGGGTTCAAATTTCAATGAACCATTCTCATATATCCTACAATCGTATTTCACCATGGGAAGCGGTATACTAGTTTAAATAACAAGTGTAATATTTGGTTGTTATACAAAGCTATTATCACGACTATAGAGAGTTTTCATCCCCACTCACAATAAAAAGACATGTACGACTCTCTTTAATTTTGAAAAAAATCTCAATCTTCTCAATTTTTTTTTTCATTTCTCTTCATCATTCATCAAATCTCTCTTTTCAATATTGTCTCTTTTTATTATTTTTCAATAAAAGCAAGTTTTTATGGTTGGATTCGACCGAGTAAGTTGTATACTAGCATTACAATTGTGTTTAAGGGGGCAAAAAACAAAATATTAGGCCTAACCACTATTTTTCCGTTTTATGGGGACCTCTATTTTGATTTTTGAGAGAACATACGGCAAAACGAACTATATATCCTACAAGATTGACCTGGGCTGCTACCACGAAACACAAAAGGGGCGGTCTGTCCCCTCGCTCGGGTGTCCATGTAATTCCTCTCTCTCTATATCTTTGTATTCTGTGGATGTATTTTCTCCAGTTTCTTGCCCTTCAAATTCCCATGAAAGTATTTACTGCAAAAATGTTGTATATGCATTTTTTTTTTCTTTTACTCTGTCAAGAAAGTTTATTGAGTAACGAAAGCAAAGTAACACCATGTTTGAAAGATTGTTTTTTTTTTTTTTTTTTTTGTCTTTAAAGAGAACAAAGAGAGAGAATTAAGTAATTAATTTTTGTAGGACAAGGCGACATAAAGTTGAGAAATTTAATGTGGGTGTTGCGGAAATATTTGTGGGAAATTGGTATAATGCTGTTAAAAGATCGAAGTTATAATGGACACTTGAAATTGTTGTTAAATAAGGTTGATCTAGCGCCCCCCACCCCCACCCACCCACCCACCCACCCAAATTGTACATAGGCTTGGCTTGCTTAGTTTCTGAATCGGGTCTATGTTTTTACTTTTGATCTCAAGTGTTTTATAAACTTTATGAGCATGTTATGGTATCTGGTCGAACTTACTAAACATGCCATTAGTGTAAGGGACTCCGGGTGGGGGGATTTTGATGGTGATGGTTTGCTCAAATAGCATAAAAATTTCAGCCTAAGCTTTTGCATAAATTGATATCTGATTCGAATTCTTCCCAATGAGCTAATCTCTGCTCCGAGTGTACTTTGGCGATGTTCATGTGTCTTGATCTTGTGTTGTTTAATAGTTGGTTCCAACAGTTTGTAGGCGCCTACTAGAATACAAGTCATCTTATATCCTTTCTTTAAGTCTGTCTACATGTCGAGAATCACGTTCTTTTGTGATTTTAGTTTCTATCCGTTGGATAGGTACATAAAAGAGCAGGCTACCGTCCAATTAGAGGGATGATGATATCTGCTGGAAATACTCTGCTTGCTTCTTTTACTCCTACTCATTCCGTTATCCTAAAACCCCATGGCAGATTGTTGACAAACTTATTTTATGGAAATACTTCAAAATCAAGGAAACTACGTTCCTACAGTCAGAATTACCAATATCACAGAGAATCTATAATGGTTGCTGCTCGCTATCCTCAGCCTTGGTTCAGGTGTGTTTCTTGAGCTTTAGCTCAATTTATGTTCAGTAGGTGGATTAGTTGATTTTGTGACCCTTTATAATTATTGCACTTTAAATGCAGTGTTGCTCCCATGATGGAGTGGACAGATAATCATTATAGGACTATGGCTCGGCTCATCTCAAAACATGCATGGCTATACACCGAAATGCTTGCTGCAGAAACAATTGTATATCAGAAGGGGAATTTGGTAATATTAGTGTAGAGTTCGTATCTTGAATCTAATTCAGTTAGCAAGCAGAAATGTCTATTTTGTGAAAGCTATGATCTGCTAATAAAAAGAAAAAGTAAAGCACGCAGACGCAAGCATAAATACCAATGAAAACATCACTTCTTCACAGTGCTAACGTTATTTAAAGGATGCTGTATCATATTGTGTTTTCCAGAAAAGATTATATCCAGTCCCACCAGTATGTTAGATTTGCTGAATTTTCAGCTTACAAACAGTTTCTTATCAATTGATGTGTTTTTACTTTTTATTGGAATATTTCTGGTATAAATACTTGAATTCTCTTTAACTTGAGAAGTGGTGCATCTTGCTTAGTTAGGAGTCCGCTTCACATCTGACTTAATCTACGATTTCTTCGCATACCAGGATAGATTTTTGGCATTTGGTCCCGGGCAACATCCTATAACGCTTCAAATTGGGGGAAGTAATTTGGAAAACATTGCCACAGCAACTCAACTTGCAAATCCTTATGGATATGATGAGATTAATTTCAAGTTGGTTTCCTTAGTTCTAAATATTCTTGGATTCCTCTCTCTCTCTCTCATAACTTAACCAAGACATTTTGATAACAGCTGTGGATGTCCAAGTCCGAAGGTTGCTGGACATGGGTGTTTTGGGGTGCGTCTTATGCTTGATCCAAAGGTGTGTGTAATGGCTCTGGACTTATTCAAGAGAATACTGTATGTGAATGTGTTTTGACGTAGTTATATTGTCTTTTACAAGGAAAGTTTGTAGCTGAGGCCATGTCAGTAATTGCGGCAAATACAGATGTTCCTGTTAGTGTCAAATGCCGAATTGGTGTTGATGATCATGATTCATACAATGAGCTATGTAAGTTCTTCCACTTCCGAGTTGGCATTTGGCATCTTCGTTCCTATCTTGTGGGACCTAGTGGATGGTTGTTCAGACACTCAAAAAGACCTACCATTTGTTTTACTTGTAACTAGCTATAGCCATAAATATTCAGTTGCCTCTTCCCCTTTGTTTTGGATCTCTGTTTGTGGTGATCAGTCTTGCTCACGCTTATAAGTGGTGCCTGGAATAAATTTTCTGATGTCATAGACCTGTGACGTCCACGTTTAGTGTAGTCAAATTAGTTTAGGTCTAAGATTTAACCATAATTATTATCTGAGAGTTTTTCCCAGAGAGTAAAGTGAGGCTCGTTTTCCTTTTTTTTTTCCCCTTTCCCATCAGCTGAAAATTTAAGCTAATCAAGGTGCAATTATATGCAGGACCATCTTACATTCCTGTCTTAGTTGAAACATAATATTGCTACGTGTTGTAGATGTTACAGTTTTTCTTTTTTGTTTTTCCGTTTGGTATTTTTGGATAACATGTAACTAGTCATTTGAGGATCTAGTCATATTGCTGTGATGCTGGGGATATGGATACGCATTCACATTCACAATGATTTACTAACTACTCGCGCCATGGGTTTGTCTGCACCCATATTGTATTTTACATTATTTCATCTACGATCATGTGTGCCAATTCTGCTTCTTTGCTCAAGGATGTACATAGAAAACTTGGTTGGGATAAAGTCGGTATTATCCTGATTTATTGTCCATTTTCTTTCTCTGCAGGTGATTTCATATATAAGGTTTCGTCTCAATCACCAACTAAGCATTTCATCATACATTCACGAAAGGCATTACTTAACGGAATTAGCCCAGCTGAAAATAGAACAATTCCTCCTTTGAAGTATGTACTTAGTTGCTATCGAATACTTATTTATTATCTATCTCATTTACAGAAGTTACTGTGACGTTTTATTCAGTTACTTTTATTAGCTATCTGTTTCCTTTTATCAGCGTGGTTAAGTTTGAGTGAGAATTGGTTTATTACTATTCTTCCTCCGTGTATTTACAATGCATATTGCAGATATGAATACTACTATGCTCTTGTGCGTGATTTTCCTGATCTGCGGTTTACTATTAACGGAGGCATAAACACCATTGATGAGGTAAGTGTCAAGTTCATACCCATTGTCAAATGCACAAGGTTTTTAAAGTGGATGTTAAAATACTACAATAGCTGTCTTGTTATATGCAAACCATAGTTTATACTGTAAGAGCACTGATCTGGCGACTCTTCTATTTTTTTCTTCCTTTATCACCTATACATCATTTTACTCCATTCCTTTTTTCTGACATTGATGTCTATTTTATAATTTTTAGCTCCTTTATTTTAGAGTTGAAGGGGTTTGTTTGTGTCAGATTCCACAGTTGATTTCCAAATCTATTATTGAAATTATATGCATAGATCATTAGCTTGTTAAGGGATTTCTTTACATCCATTGACAAAAGAAGTTGACACTCCCAACAAGTTCAATTATTATTATTATTATTATTATTATTATTATTTATGTGAAGTCTTAATACCTGATAAGAATGTAGAGTTATGAATATTTTTAGTTTAACTTGCAGATGTGTTTTAAATGAGTCTCACCGAGGTCTTGTTTTTACACTGTCCCTCTAATCCAATCAGTTGTAATCCTTCAAGTTAAAATGTCAAAAAGGCAGTTTTCTCCTAGAACCCAAATATTTATAACAAATCCGAGACCGACTCCCATGCGATTAGTCCCCTAAATCTAGACCCCAAGACCAGTAAGGTTCATAAGACCTTTTCTTTTCGAAATAGTTCCTTTGTTCTTCATTCGGGATGTTTGGGAAGGGTTAATGATTGGAGAAGACCCAACCCACCTACACACACAAAGCACCATAAGAAGAAAAGGAGTCAATGGAAAAACCTATAAAAATAGGAAAAATAAACTATAACCAACTACTAAAGGAAATTCATTCGGAGATTTACACACATTAGGAGTTTTTTCAGGATGCTTAAAGATAACAGGGACACATAACGGCCCATTACTATGGATTCTGGGCATTATCAAAACTATGGACGTGATTTATACATTCCTCATCAACTAAGTTGGAACCTATGCAGTTGTAGAAGATTATATGATGAGTGATTTAGATCATACTGCTTCTATCTAGCTTATAATTGTGTATAAATAAAGCTCTGTAGTATATTTGTTTCCCATTCTCTATTGACATTTTAACTGGTAGGTGAATGCAGCAAGAATGGAAGGGGCTCATGGAGTAATGGTTGGACGTTCTGCATACCATAAGTATGAATTGCTTGCACTTCACATAATTTATTTCATTTTGTTCACTATTTTCTCGAGTTATATTGATTTTTAACAGCCATATATGCACTTTCTAATGTATGGAGATTTTGTTGTCTCTGAAATTAAGTAGTTGAATGCTCAGTTTGACATCTTATAAATTACCTTGGCTTTTGTTATATGATACTTTTTTGAACTGATCTTTGAGCTGTATGTTTATTTTATCCTTATTTGAACTTTGTGTTTTATTAGAACTTTAGTTTTACATAAAACGGTAATCAGCTTCAACATTACAAATGAATGCTCAACATAAAGGCATCCACATCTGTGGGTATGACATACTCATGTGAATTACAGATTTGTGATTGTGATCATCTTTGTCTTGGTGTTCATTGTGACTTTTAAGATACTCATTCTAAAGCTCCAAGAACAACTTGGTTATGTAACCCCTGCATTTGACTAAAAAGAGCTGTGGCTTCCTCTGTCGATGTTGGATAAAAGAAGCAATAGTTTAAGTTAAGCTGAGTTGGATAATCTAAGAATGGATTTTGCACAAGGATATATTCGATTACAGAAACAAGAGAGCATTCCTATGAGTATGGATTTATTTCAGCTTCTTTTCGTTTCCTATGAATGAATGACCTGTGAAGACAGTTTTAATAATTTTCTCACCAGTCACCCCAATACTTGAATGGTAGTTGTGGCAATTAAAAAGTTATTGCCTACTATAAACAAATGTTGGAATGGTAGACGATTCAGTTGTGAGACCTGATATATGACAGTCATTTTATGCATATAATAAAAAAAAATTAAGTCTTCACCCATTCGGCCATTTCATTTATCCTAGCATTTTTTAGTAACACTGACCAAACTAGTTCATGGGGTTAATTTATTTGATATCTGGGGATCATTCTTCCCTTGAAACTTAAAAGGATTTAGAGATTTAAATATGGATTTTTGAACCAAAGATGTTTTCCTCACATAATGATCGAGAACTAAATAAGTGAGCAGCAAAGATATTCCTCCCTTTATCTATGACTAGAGAATAGATAGTTTAGTACATGGTGTTGCAGCAAAAAAAAATGTTGCAGGGAACTTGTCAGTTCTTTTGTATTTAGTTAAAGGTAATAAGATTCCTGGAAATAAATAAGTATGCCTCTGCTTTAGATAAAAACAAGACATTCTCAATGTCCAGAATAAAGTAAAGCTCTGATGACAATTATTGTCCTTGTGGAGAAACTGAGGTTCTATTTGTGGTACAACTGTCTGTCTAAGAATGTCTGGTGTGTAGTATTTTGTTTTGGTGTCTCTATCTGAACTCATTTAAACTCAGAATCTTTCTAAACATTACATACCAATCTAAAACTTGCAAGTTAATGGTTTCTTTGTTACTTCCTCTGAGAAGTTGACTGAAGGTCAATTTATTTTTTTGGCAGGCCATGGAATCTTTTAGGACATGTTGACAGTGTAATATATGGTGCACCTCCCAGCAATCTAACACGGCGCCAGGTTTCTCAATCAACCTGATTTTCTTTTGATGTTGTGGTAAATGCCTATATAGTTAACTCTGTCTAGTAATTCTTCTTTTAGGTCCTCGAAAAGTATCAGGTCTATGGCGATTCAGTACTGGGAAAATATGGACAGAGACCAAATGTTCGGGAGGTTATAAGGGTATGCATGCAATCTGAGACGTTCTTTTAAATTCCGTGTTTACCTTAGTTTTATTAAGGAAGAACAAATTCTATAATAGGTGTTGTTAGCAATGTTATGTTGTATGTCAATTGTAAGATTGTCATCTTTCGTCTTCTCTTGTCATCATCGACTCCTCTTCTTCTGTTCATTTTGGCATTTGGATTATGCATATCTAAATTTGTGTTCCTCTTCCTCCTGGGGAAAAAAAAATTATATTGTCACATGCATTTTCTTTCATCATTAAGATAAAATTTTATCTCGTCGTGTGCTGCTAACATAAAATTCCTGAAATGCACCACAGCCTTTGCTTGGTCTTTTTCACTCAGAGCCTGGAAACAGTCAATGGAAGCGTAAAGCTGATGCTGCTTTCATGCACTGCACAGTAAGTCATCGTCACTTTGAAAGCTATAGAATTTCGTGTTCTGAACTGTTCATGAAAAGGCTTTCATAAAACTCTTGAATGTGATACTAATGTACATTGTCTGTTAGCGTATGACCATTTGGTTATCTGATTTCTTATTCAACTACAGTAAATGGGTGGATCATTAGTAGAAATAGCAGAATAACTTCCATATTATTCTTGCTTTGATTTCTGTTATTGGCTCGGTTTTTGAATGATTGGTTATCAATTCTAAATTGGTGACAAAGTCTCGTAGACTGCGTAAATTTAATTTTCGTTAGTAGGAAATATTTTTGTTGGATTGCAACATCAATCTTCTTTTCATGTTTCTATATGTCCATGAGAGAATTGTGTGCAATCAATACAATTGCGATTAAAGACAATAAAAGATGACAAGACAATAGCCTAGATGCATTTCCAGGACATGTAAATGCCAGATTATTATTAGTAACATGGATAAATATTTTGTGAAGTAATTGTGGAGCTATCTGTAGTAGTTTCCAATGCATAAGGGCTAACAGAATGAAAAAGTTTGTGTGGTAAAAGATCCCTAGAATCTTTATTATGTTGCTGGCTGTTTATCTGTATATAGTTATTGTTTCTTCTTTTCTTTTCTTCGCCTCTTACATTAGCTACCTTCTTTTAAACTCCAATGGCGTGTTTCGTAAGGTGAAGAAACTAAAATCTTGTTCACTTTGAGACGTGCAGGATTGGATAATAGTGGATAGCACTAAGGAAGTTAAAATATTATTTGTTAAACTGTCGAGTCCTCAAGAGTTTGTGTACCTAACATGCACTTTTTGAAGCTTTTGGGTTGGGAGTTGGTAGAGGGATCTGGGATGAACTCTCGATTGAATCTTGTTCACATGGTTCCCAAATTTTGCAGACAATCAAATCCTTTTTCGAGGAGACACTGGTCGCCATTCCCGATTCGGTGTTGGATTCACCTGTTGTTGAGGCACCCATTGGTTTTCCAGGCATGTTCGCTAATTCAAAGAATTTGTTACCTCAACCGTACATAATTCAAGAAGAAGAGTTATTGTATGCCTAGTTTGGATTTTGGACTTTTTTAAACTTTTCAAACCGGTGGTTACAATAGAGATACGTGTGCAGATATGGAATTGAATATTCATTCGAAGACTTCTGAATTATTTGTATACGAGCAATCGAGCAGATTAGTCCTCTAATTTCTGACGTGTTCTTTTTCGATGACTTTTGTTGTATTCCGTCGAATGTTTTGATCAACTCAAGACAGTCCTTTAGAACTTTGTTTTACGTATTTTTGTCAAAAAAATTCATTGAAATTTTTTGAACGATCACTCGTTAGCAATATGAAACGAATCTTGTGACATTTAAGAGTTATTATTGCCTGCAGCATTGTATTTTCTTAAGGGTTGCCATTGCAATGGCAAATTGATATTGCCAACTTTGTTCAGGATTAAACACGAGGATGTGACAAAATTTGTTTAGTTCATGTGCACAGTTCGGGTTTTGTGAAGGGCATTTAAAATTTAACCTGAATGTTACCCGCATAGGTTTGAGCATTGAAACCATTTAAAATGTGAAGCTACATATGAACTAAATTGTGACTATATCTAATTGTTGTAATTGGGAAAAAACTGTAAAAACATTCCGTTGCCGGGACTTGAACCCAGGTCTCTCGGGTGAGAGCCGAGTATCCTCACCAACTAGACTACAACGGATTTGCATTGTCACCGTACAATCTGAAATTAAATGATCAAAAATCCAGTTTACCATCTCTTCCAAAACATTGAAAACTTAAAAAATGAAAAATTACAGTATCCTTGTAAGACTAGTTAAGAGCATGTAGATTGCATATGATTTTGTAATAATGTTGTGAATTTTTAAATAATAATATTTCGAACAAATTTTTTTCTTAACCAGATATGCTAGTATTGTATTAGCAGTTGTTCAAGTTCTAAGTTATTGCTATAATAACTTTTCTATAATGTATTATTAATTGAATTGCAACTTTGTTTACAATTGAATTTCTTCCATTTTACTATTATAAAAAGGGAAAATTGTCAATAAGTCATCTCCACATGACTTGTTTCAAATTAAATCAAAACTTTTTTGAAAATTGTGAGTAAGTCATACTTTACATCACTATTTTAAATTAATTCCAAAATCATCCATTTTAACCATATTTTCTATTGGCACAATCTTCCAACTCCACAAACCTCCTCCACCTCCGACGACAACTTCCTACACTTCCGACGACGTCCCATGACAACCTCCTCCACCTCCCAAGCAAGTGCTTCTACTGGTGTAGCTTTCACTTTTTAATTCCTATAGTAAAATCTGGGCTATCTGCTATTGAAATTGTGAAGATATCTAAGCATTCATGGAAGGAATGAAAGATTTGTGAAAGAGACTATTCCACAACTTCCTTTATCAATCCTAAAATTAGTCATTGCTGTATGAGGACTTTGTTATCCAAATTGTTGTCGTTTATACTCGATAGTGGATAATGATTGGTTTGAGATGTTTCTTAATTGTTCTTAGAAACTATTGGATTTAAATGTTGCAATCAAGATGTTGGAAGAAAAGTCAAAATCTAAGGCAACTAATTTTCAAAACTTCATTTTGCGACTACTATGAGAACAACAATGTGGTGCTTGATTCGGATGCATTATCGTCACGGATATATATTGGGGAACAATTGGCATCCTGGATATTTGCTAGTAAAGAGAAAGCACAACAAGATAATAAAATTATTCAGTTACATAAACATCCTGGACATTTGCTAGTGAATGATCTCTGTTGAAAAGAGATAATTAAAAGAGAGCGTTATATCCCACAAAGTTATGAATCTGTGCTGAGAAAGTGGCAAGAAGATCTCATTGTTAAAAGAGAGCATAATGTTTGATATTGTATTATAGAAAAAAAATATCACAGAAAACATTGTTAGTCATGTGTGTTGTTTGATACTGTATTATAGAAAACAGTATCACAGATATTGTTTGATACTGTTTTAATCTATGTGGAATGAGTTTTATTTATGATACCGTGCTTTTATCTTTGATCTTTGTTTAATTATGGCAATGTTTGAAACGTGATCTTGTTTGAATGTCTTAGTTTTGTCTATGATCTTGTTTTAATCCATGATAATGTTTTGTTTAGGTAATGTGCATTAATATAATTTGATACTGTTTTAATCCATGATACTGTTTTAATCATATGATACTGTTTGAATATCTTAATTTTAATCCATGATATTGTTTTATTTAGGTAATGTGTATTAGTATATTTTGATACTGTTGTAATCCATGATCTTGCTTTTTAATCCTATAATCTTGTTTGAATGTCTTAGTTTTAATCCATAATCTTTGTTTTATTTATGTAATGTGCATTAGTATATTTTGATACTGTTTTAATCCGTGATACTATTTTATTCCATGATACTGTTTGAATCTATGTGGAGTAGATTTTATTTATGATACCGTGCTTTTATCTTTGATACTGTTTAATTATTGTAAGGTTTGAACATGTGATACTGTTTGAATATCTTAGTTTTGTCTATGATACTGTTTTATTTAGGTAATGTGCATTAGTATTTTTAATACTATTTTAATCCATGTTTTAATCCATAATACTGTTTTGCATAATACAGTCTCAAACAAAATACATGACTAATTAAACAGTATCAAAGATAAAAGCATGGTATTATAGTTATGTGTGTTGTTTGATCTTGTATTATGCAAAGCAAGATTACGTAAAAACGATATCACAATAGAAATGAACATAGAATTTGCATACGTGCTCAGAATTTTTATTATAATATGTTTTCGGAATAATCTTGACGAGACGGTCAAGACCAGTTACTTTGCCACTGCGTATGGTGGATTTCACCCGTTTGAAGTCGTATCTTTAGCTTAAAATGACAATCTTTAATTTTTTTTGTCAAAACAGTATCACAAATGTTCTAAAACAGTATCACGGATAAATGTATTTTTATTGAAGCCACCCTTCATCTTTCTCTTGTTGAACATCATTTGAACTTGATCATTTTTTATTAACATTCCCAGTTCTTGATTGATCAGATCCTAAACAAGGTTCACTACAAGAATCATAAACTTGTACTTGACTACTCATAACACCAAAACTTTCTGAATAGTCACCACAATACTGGTGTTTGAATGTATTTTATGCAGAAAACGTGGTCATATCGAAAATTCCAACATAGTCATACGTGCTTCGAATTTTTATTATAATATGTTTTCGGAATGGTCTCGATGAGACAGTCAAGACCAGTCACTTTGCGACTGCGTATGATGGATTTTACCCGTTTGAAGTCGTCTCTTTAGTTTAAAATGGCAATCTTTAATTTTTTTTGTCAAAACAAGATCACAAATCTTCTAAAAGCAAGATCACGAGATAAATGTATCTTTATTGAAGCCACTCTTCATCTTTCTCTTGTTGAACATCATTTGAACTTGATCATTTTATTAACATTCCCAATTCTTGATTGATCAGATCCTAAACAAGGTTCACTACAAGAATTATAAACTTGTACTTGACTACTCATAACACCAAAATCTTCTGAATAGTCACCACAAAACTGGTGTTTGAATGTATTTTATGCAGAAAACATGGTCATATCGAAAACTCCAAAGTTTTAAGCTGATTCATGAATCTCAAAGTAAGCCATGAATTAGATATTGTTGAAATTTCAACTTGTTAGAGAGATCTGTCGAGGCTATGAACATGTTTGAGATTCAATTAGGACATAGATTCTCATTGGATAGATAAGTATAAATATATAGGGTGTTTAATGGTAGAAGAATTAATCAGTAGAGAATAAACAAGAGAATAATATTGTTCTTAAAATGTTCCATTAATAGTACAAAATCATATGTTTAACAGTATCACAATTAGCGTTTTTTTACAATTAAGAGTATGTTGGTCCTTTAGCTCTAAAATATGACTTTAATTGAATTAAGTTTTGAGCATATGACTTTAGAGTCCATAAGTACCAAAACGAAGAATCGACCTTGAATTTATCCATATAAAAATAAAGTCAATTTTTTTTAATGGAAAAGACATTATACTTTATTTAGTTAAATAAATAAAAAACGAACTAAAAAAAGTAAACATCTTTGTCAACTCCCAACACCCACTCCATTTCAGCTGTACTCACCTATTCGTCTTCCACCAACAACTTTCCTGTCCTCTTCTATCTACCATCGAGTCCCTACTCGCCAGTCCACTGGCCCGCCCACCTACTTGTCTTTTTTCCTTCTTTCCATCGCTTGGTTTTTAGAATTCAAAGTTTGTATTCATGTTCTTAAAAATTCATGCATAACACCTTGCAACTCATTTACTTGTTTGTATCAGTAATTGAATCTCATTTCTTTGCTTTATGCATATATAAATTTCAAATGTAACATTTTAACTCAAGGTATGAAGCTAGTTAGAGATGGCAAAATATTCGATCCGCCCGAACTCGATAGATACTCGATTCGAATGGAGCGTAAAATACCTGATCCGCAGGTCGATGGGACAGATCGGAACAAATATTAGTGATCTGTCGCGGATTTTGGGGCGGATCGAATCGGGGTTGCCCCGATCCAACCCGTCCGTCCGTATTAAAAAAAAAAAAAGTCAATTGTAAAAGATCAAAGATTTGAGGCGGGACCGAAAATGCAATTTTAAATTTTCTAAACCTAATGTTATTCTCATTGTTCTCTCCCCAGAATTCCAGTTCTCCTTCCCGTTTTCACTTTACAAACCAAATTGAAGATTTTAAATTTCCAGATCGTGCTTCGCCAAGATCACCGCCTCCTCGCTTTGCATGGCTTTTGTTATCGGTAGAGGATGCGGTAAACTTCATTTTCTTTCTCGTTTTGATTTCTTTGAATTTTTTGTTAATACAAGTTTAACAAGTTCTCTTTTTGTTTTGGTATAAGGATGAATAATTTAGAGAACTGATAAATTATAAAAATGTAATGAGCTGTGAGCTTTCTAGATGCTCACTGCTATTCCCTATTGCATATATTCCAAAAGTAAATATCGGTCAACAAATTTGTTAAGTGAAATTTCTGAACCTTGGAGAAAGTTTTCACATCCAAGTCATGAAATATCACTATAGTTAAAAACTGCTTCGAGGAGTTGAAATAATATTGTTTGTCAAGGCTTTGATGTTGCGAATCTAATTATCTTCTTCTCTGGGGTTTGAATGACAATTGGAAGAGGAAGAAAAAACGGATCAGTATACGGATCAGGGATCTGATTCGCTCCGATCCGTATCCGATCTGCTCCAAAAAATGGTGGATCAATTCGCAAATTTGGATCTCCTATAATTCTTGCAGGGCGGATATGGATCAAGCCGATCTGCCCCGTTGCCATCTCTAAAGCAAGTTAGACAGTAACTAAGTTGCTTAAGATCAACATGATATATATAAAAACCCTTTATTACCTACCTAGAAATTATGACACAATTTCCTATAGTGGTTGGTTGGAAAATTGGCGCAAATGGTCTCTCACTTTTGCTCTTAGTGCAGAAATGGTCATTAACTTTTGTTTTTTGGCATAGCAATCTTTAACATATGTGTTTTAGTACGTAATTGGTCATTATTTGATGAAAAAAATAAAAATGTCATTAGTTTTAATTAAAGAAGGCTGCAATTAGATTTCTAACTCTTAGTAAAATGTGCAAATAAGTCCGATATATTTATTACATAATATTTAATTTAGCATATTAAATATATTATTATAGTCGTGCTAATTAAATTTTTGGTAAGAGAAATATGTAAAATTATTGCGCTTTAGGTATATATAATTGCTATGTGTGATGAAAAATCTTAATAAAATTATTATATTTTTTAACATAAAAATACTAACATTTGCACATTACGTGTTTTTTATTTTTGAACGATAATAAAACGATAAATTAAAATATGAAGAATACAATCTGAGCTCTAATATAATTAAATAAAATTATTTGGGCATCAAGTTTGTGGCAAAGTTTTTTTTTATGTTGTAACGATAGAATTAAAGTTTAAATTTTAAATAATATGATTACTTAATAATAATAAAATATTTTTAATTAACACATTATTTATTATTATGAGCATAAATTTTAATTATTTTATAATAGTTCGTAAAATTCACAAAATTATTTAGTATATTATCAATTTGTTAGTTTTTTTTTAATAAAAAATTAAAGTATCGGACCTATTTGTACTTTTGTAAAAGTAAGGAATCCAATTGAAAATTTCTCTAATTAAAAATAAGGGCATATTTATCTTTTTCATCAAATAAGGATCAATTGCGCACCAAAATACATTGGTTAAGAACTTTTGTGCCAAAAAATAAAAGTTAGAGACCATTTTAGCACTAAGAAAAAAGTTATAACCATTTGCGCCAATTTCTCGAGGTTGGTTCATAATTAGCAAATTGTGATAAATTTATAATTTTAGTCAATTTGTATTTTTTTTTGTAATGTCATTAGGAAAACACAATTTGGAGATTCAAATATCACAATCGTTCATGAATTCAAAGTGATCAGTCAATAGTTAATGGTTCAACCAACTTCTATTCTTAATTTGAATAATTTTCAGATCTAATTAGACGTTAAAAATATATTAGTGTATGATACGGGAACTACAGAAGGACTTCTCCCCATGAGTGGATTCCGGAGGTTTGGAGAAAGCTGCAATCAATGAGATTTTCCTAATCCTCCCTTTCCGAAAAGAAGATCGTGAAATTCTTAGCAAATTATTAATTTATTATATGAATGGGACCACATAATTACGTAAGAATTTTCAAAAAAGTATTATCGAAATTAATAATTTAGCCTATTAACCCATGTCGGAACCGTAAAAAATTACATAATAAAAGTGATTAATTTTTCGAATATTAATTTATAGAAGTTGTACAATAATTAGTACAGAACGGGACCAAACATTTCGTCCGTGTACTTGATCAATAACTATCTCCTACTAGTCTACGATTTTTGATAATTCGAACTAGAAATATTTTATTTGCACATTGATTTTGAACTTCAAGGCGATGCATAAAACTTTCAATAACAAATTAAATTAAATCAAACTACGTTTAACTCTAGTGTAAACCAAATTAAACTAATAAGTACTACAAAGATCCCTAATCTCATGTAAATAATTGATATTTACAAAAAGTGCAATATCAATTTTTACTTGATCTAAGGGCAACGTGGAGAAATAGATGTAACTCTATAATCTAACTTAAGGTTGGTGCACGTAGCCTTCGCATTTCGACCTGCTTGGCCTGTTAAATTCACATTTTGTAACACGATTCCTTTACATGGAAATGTCCCACTGCAATCAAATTTCATAGCCACCTCCGAAGCACTTGTACCTCTAATATTTTTGTACACCACATTCTCCACTTGCACTGCTGATTTCTGCAATTTAATTCCATCATAAATAGTTATATGTTATTAGTTATTATAATTTGATGAAAATCTTCAAAGACAACAACCATTGACTGTCATGTAATACGATGTAAATCAAACTGGTTTTGGCATGGTTTATTTTGATCATGATAGTTTTGATCAATAATTATGGGATTCTTCACATTTTGCATCGCCACATTTTCAAATACGATGTTCTTCGCATATCCACTTCCTCCCTTCACATAATCATCAATACCAATTACAAATATTTTCGAAAAGTTCTAAGTTAAAAACCTATGTAGGTATAGCATGCAAAAATATCATTAAACTTTCATTTTATTACCCAATTAGACCCTCCACATGCACATTCTATTAGTTGGTATTGACGGAATCTAGTGGAGTAACTACCGGAGTAATAAAATGAAAGTTTAGTGCTAATTTTGCAACAAAGAAAAGAAGAGTGACCAAAATATGGTTTACTTATAAGTTGAGTGCTCAAACACATAAATTGAACATCATCCAATATTAGAGTGTTACCTGCCATGTCTTTATTCTGAGTCCATTGGTAGTTCCTGAAATTGTGGCTCCATTCACTAAAACATTTGAAACTTGGTCCTCGGCACCATTTTTACCTAGGCTTCCAATGCTACAAATCCACAAAGTAAGCAATATTAATTTCTCCGCACATTTAAACATATGTTTGGTACGTTAGATAAAATAAAACTAGACATGACGACTAATAAATTCGTCACACGTCTTTCTTCTTCAATCATTTTGAATTCAACGTACTAAACACGTCGGTTAAAGTGTACAAAATCGAAGGGATCACTAAATTTAAGCTTCAATCTTAAGTTGACCGTGACTTCACCATTGAGTAATTTTCGTATCAATCAAGTCACTTTGACCAAAATGTACCTAATTCCATGACCTGGTCCACACACAATTCCCGTTGCTTGAACGTTTCTTGATCCACTTACAATTGAAATACAATCATCACCTAAAACGAAAAATTAACACAGTTATCACAATGACACCAATAAAATTACTATTAATCTTGTTGGTTAATTAATGAAATCAGAATTTAATTAAATGAATTACTGAACTATTAATCCATTTACCTGTTTTAATTACGGAGTTCTTAATACTGATATTTCGTGTTCCTGAGACATGAATTCCATCAGTATTGGGGCTTTTTTCTGGTGCAGTCAATGTAAGATTTGAAGCCTCAACATTTTGACAATCCAGGAAATTCACATGCATTTGCTGAGGGTTTTTAATCATTAAGTTCGTCACCCTCAAATTCGTGCATTTAGAAAAAGTTAGTGCCTGTAAACAAAAAAAAAAAAAAAAAAAAAAAGATATTGTCAAGAATCCTATCCACTTCTTGTTCGGTAAGTAGTATTAGATCGGCACTGGATAGTATAATCGACATCAATTTTTTCAATTTTTTTTTTCGATTATTTAATACCATCCAGCACTATCTAATACAATTCACCAGACATTTCATAAACTTAAAAGAGCAAAGGAGCTCGAAATTACCGTAGGCGCGCCTTTGTCGTTGCAGGGCTTTTGAAGGAAGGAAGGAAGAAAGAGAAGAAATGTCAGGATCCTATTACATGATAATATAACATGTAAAATAATGACTAAATTCTTGCAAGAATTATTAATTTTTTTTCAGATCATAATGTTGAAAGATCTCATTTAAAAGGTTAAGTGGTTAATCGCATCTTTTTTCGTATAGAAAAATTTATTTTCTCTTGGAAAATTTGCGTGCTCTCATCTAAAACTTAAAATGTTAGAAAATAAACAACTTTATTATTTAAATTTTGTATCAAGACTCCCCTTCTCATACAAGAAGAGTTCATTAATTTTCATCAAACCCCCTAATATATGCACAATTCATCAAACCCTAAAACATGCACAAATTCTAATAAATGAATAGCTATAAAAGTGAATTTCAAGATTCTTTTTTTTGGCTTTGATGCAATATTAAACTACTTCACTTAAAGAACTTAAACGCTTAAATCGTTAAAAAATGACTAAATTAATTCATTTAAATTCTATCTCCAATGAATAATTAATTTACTTATGATAACAAGGCATACCTTGGTTTTTTTGACTTTGCAAGAAATATTCCACCATACTTGACCTTTGCCATTTATGGTTCCACCACCATAAACTTCAAAGTTTGTTACTTTCTTGAAGAATATCCATCGTCTTCCACTTTTCTCGTACAACGATGTGTTTGAAAAAGCTTCAATTGTTCCTTGGATCTTTGAATTTTAAGAAAAAAAAAAAAAAAAAAAAAAAAAAGTTCTGCATGTCATTCTCAGCCATGCATATGCACATTCTTGTACAAATTATTAACATGACTATAGCACAAAGGTTAAAACCCACAATTAAGAAAATTTTAGGTTGAATCCCTCAATTAATTAATTTAATTTTTAATTCAAGCCCACCAAAAATCCCATGTAAAGTGCAATTCTTAATCAACGTTTTCGAGTATTTTGGTCAAAAGTTTATGTAAAATTTCCTTGGAGTTACCGTATTTCACTGAATAATATGAAACTTTTTTTGAGTTTCGAAAAAATTTTCTTAGAATTTTTGTTTTTAAAACGTGTTCAAAATGGATATGCTAGCATTTTAGAAATTTTCGTGCATATTAGTATACTATACGCAAGCAATGTACGTGTGTGTTGCATCTACTCACCTCCAGTTTAAGAGCAGATTTACATGGACCTGACAACTCTATTGGATTCATATAAAAAGTCCTGTTAGGGATTAGAATAAGGCTTAGTTGGGAAGAACCACATGCCTTGTCCCATGCTTTCTTAAATGCCTGGAGAAGCAACAAGAAACGTATAAAAACTTTAATTATTGACAAATAAGTAGAATAAATCTTTATGTTTAATAACCCAAAACAACAACTTATCTAATTATCAATGCCTAAAAATATGTAAAAAATAAAAAGACAAATAGCACTTGAGCAATGGGTTGGACTAGACTGCATTGAAGTTCAATGGATGGATAACTGTAGCCCGCATTTTTAGGTTTTTCCTTTTCTTTTGCAAAATCTCTACACTCAAACCAAGGTTAGCTCATACCTTAGTTTATTGCCATCGTTTTAATTCTATTTTTACAATTATCAATATATTTCTATTGTTGGGTGAGCCGGGAGCTTCCAACAAACATATTTGTGAGTACTTATAAGCACTTATAAGTTGATCAAATATCATTTTTATTGACATTATGTAGGACACAATTTTTATTCACACATCCTTCCGTAAGAGCCACTGCATGCTTATAATCTAAAAAAACTTTTCCAAACAAACACGCAGATATGCATGCACAATGGTTTTTATTGTTGTCAAAGATTTGAACAATGAAAATAGATGGCGAGTGCCTGATATTGAATTGATCAGGTCATGTAGGAACATGGTTGAAGTGATTGAAGGAGTAGGGTTTAGCAGCACTTTTGTCTTGTTGGCTTTGCAAATGAGTTCTGCCATATAAAGAAAAACTATACTACATTTTTACTAATGTATAGTACCTGAGAATCATCAGTTCGCCCGTCAGCTTTCGCTCCAAAATCATCTACATTCACAGTTTGTAATGATACTGCCTTTTCAGAATTAATCATACCCTTGGTTAGATTACGAAATTTGTTTTCCTGGTGATTTACACGTCGTACTTGTGCATTCTTCAGATTTTGACAATCACTACTAAAACAGGAGGGTGAAGATACTAAAATGGTTAAGAGTATTACAAAGAAAACCATTTTCATCTTCAGTTTTTTTGAATTGAAACACCTGAAAATCCAAGAAAAGTTGATATCTAATCATCAGCTGCAGCAAATGAGATATATATATAGATACAGAAAAGATGCATCATATCATGGGGGGTAGGGTAGGGTAGAGTAGGGTAGGGTAGGGGAGGGGGTTGTGCAGAAAAGCAATTACTGCGAGGAGAATTCTTTTTCATATCAGAATGTCAAATATTCAGTTTCAAGAGCTGGAGACCGAAGAATCACTTGGCAGGAGAAGCTGACTTTTCCCCTTTAGGTATCTTTCAACTAAAGAAAATCAACTTGTTAATTACTTCCATTTTGCTTGTTTACCAACACTACGTTTGGCTAAGTACCAATAAGGTGTTTCGCTAGAAATATTCTTATTATTGTTTCGACTCATATATTTTTTTTAAAAATGAGTGTCGTTATAATATATACTTAGTTCAGCATGTAGATTTTTGTGTATAGAATACGGCTAGGAACACAATAGGTTCTATGAAATTAATCAAATAGCCACGATTTTTATTGATTGTGAAGATTAATAGTCAAAATGAAATTGTAATTAATTAAGTAGGAAAAAAGAGAATTTTTATTGTGAACTCTTAATGTAATAATAGATGAATCTTAAAAGTTAAGACATTACATGCATTAATTAAACAATTGTGTATTCATCAATAGTGTTATAAATTTAGAAATTTATATATTTATTTATTTGGTATGTTATAAATTTAGAAGAGCTTATTAAAGTTTTTTTTTTTTTAATATTATAAGTATTGGAGTCTTACGAAATGTGTAGATATATAAAAAGTGGATAAAAGTTGTGAGTCTTACAAAATGTATTGGTAAAAGTAATATTTGATCAACGTATAAGTGTTTATAAGCACTTTAAAAACACGGTTACCAAACCACTCCAAGACGTCCAACAATCTTGTAATATGGTTTAGGCTAAATTACTCTGACAAATTAAAGGACACTAATTATCTTAGATGTGGATATAAATATTTTAAATGTTTTAATATGTTAGATTGATTGAAATTAAGGGTAATGATTATTTGTCAAATACATTGGTAAGAGGAACCGTTCCCATATGTAAAAATTTAGTTCTTATATTGGTAGGAGAAATAGTTCCAAATAATTAGATATATGGGGGAAAAAGAGTACTTTTTTTATATTTGCCTTCCTAAGTAGGAATTGACCCTACGACCAATCAATTAAGTATTGACGGCTCTACCGATGAGTTATAAAGGTGGCATAAGGTATTGAGTTGTTAAAATCGACATACAATCTTCTTCTATCATGGGTTAATCTCCATAGAATCCACTCTAGCATATTGAGTGCTCTACCCTGGGTCAAGGATATCATACGCTCTACTGAAATAAATTTTGCGAAACCAACTATATCCATCTTGGTTAGCCTTCAACTCTTGCCACAAGTCATGTCAAAATAATTGTCATGTTCCAAAAAAACAATTGAAATCAATTGATTGCAAATCAGCATATTCGTTTGAGTATAAATATGCCCCTCATGCTCAAGCCAATTTTTCGTCGTCGACACCACATGTACACAATTTTCATAAATTAATGAGTGACGACAAGATTTAAATTCAATTCGTTAAATCATATTAAACCACCTCATCTTGTTAGATATATTTAGTATTTATTACAAGTTGTGAGGGTTAAATATTTGAGTTGTTAATGACTTTTTCAATAACTTTTAAAGCTTTGCAAGTTGCGATTGAACTTTTCCAAATTTTTCGAGTTACCATCGAACTTTAAAAATTTTTCAAAATGCCATTGAACTTACCAAAATGTTACTATTTTAAAAATTAACGGACTTCATGACATGGTAGATGAATTTCACACTAACATCGAAAGCATGCCTCGTGTGAAATTCCGTCTACCATGTTATTAAGTTTGTTAACTTTAAAAATAGAGAGTAATGGAATGACGGATGAAATAACACTTTCACAAGTTCAATGGCAACTTAGAAAATTTTTAATTGACAATTGAAAAATATTTAAACGGAAAAATGTTTAGAAAAGATAAGTGAAGGCTGTGACAATACAAAATGAATTAAAGAACCATTGTCCTTAATTAGTCTTTGTGTTTAAAGAACTAATTTTGCTTAACTGCCCAAATTCTATCATTTGACCATTGAATATGTAAAATCTTTCTTTTACAGAAAGTGAAAGTATAACAGAAAGTTGACCCGACAGTTATTAGGTTTTTTCGGTTATATGATGGCAAAAGTTGACCACCAAAATTATTTATTTTCAAAAAAATAAAACAAAAATGTCTTCTTCATTTTTCTTTTCATCGCCTGCTTTGTTAAGCACAATCTGACTTCTAGATGAAGACCATATTGCCAAAGAAAAAAAAAAGACGACTAATTTGACTTCTAGATTTCTCGACCTTGTTGAGAGTAGGTACTCAACATCGAGTAATCCTTGTAGCTTGGGACAATGTTTTGATGCTTGAAAACATTGCCAAGAATGACACTTCTCAAGCAATTAGCAATGGATTAGTGCGACGAACCTTTAACACAGTGTGTGAATTGTATTGTCGCATGCATTTTCTTTCATCATTAAGATGAAAATTTATCTCGTCGTGTGCTGCTAACATAAAATTCCTGAAATGCACCACAGCCTTTGCTTGGTCTTTTTCACTCAGAACCTGGAAACAGTCAATGGAAGCGTAAAGCTGATGCTGCTTTCATGCACTGCACAGTAAGTCATCGTCACTTTGAAAGCTATAGAATATCGTGTTCTGAACTGTTCATGAAAAGGCTATCATAAATACTCTTGAATGTGAATACTAATGTACATTGTTTGTTAGCGTATGACCATTTGGTTATCTGATTTCTTATTCAACTACAGCAAATGGGTGGATCATTAGTACAAATAGCAGAATAACTTCCATATTATTCTTGCTTTGATTTCTGTTATTGGTTCGGTTTTTGAATGATTGGTTATCAGTTTTAAATTGGTGACGAAGTCTCGTAGACTGCGTAAATTTAATTTTCGTAAGTAGGAAATATTTTTGTTGGATTGCAACATCAATCTTCCTTTCATGTTTCTATATGTCCACGAGAGAATTATGTGCAATCAATACAATTGCGATTAAAGACAATAAAAGAGGACAAGACAATAGCCTAGATGCCTTTCCGGGACATGTAAATGCCAGATTATTATTAGTAACATGGATAAATATTTTGTGAAGCAATTGTGGAGCTATCTGTAGTAGTTTCCAATGCATTAGGGCTAACAGAATGGAAAATTTTGTGTGATTAGCCAATCATTGGTAAAAGATCCCTAGAATCTTTATTATGTTGCTGGCAGTTTATCTGTATATAGTTATTGTTTCTTCTATTCTTTTCTTTGCCTCTTCCATTAGCTACCAATGGCGTGTTTCGTAAGGTGAAGAAACTAAAATCTTGTTCACTTTGAGACGAGAATTGGATAATAGTGGATAGTACTAAAGAAGTTAAAATATTGTTTGATAAACTGTCGGGTCCTGTATAGTCTGTGTACAAAGTGAAGCTTTTGGTTTGGGAGTTGGCAAAGGGATCTGGGATGAACTATCCAATGAATCTTGTTCACGTGGTTCCCAAATTTTGCAGACAATCAAATCCATTTTCGAGGAGACACTAGTCGCCATTTCTTATTTGGTGTTGGATTCACTTGTTGCTGAGGCACCCATTGGTTTTGAGGTGTGTTCGTTAATTCAAAGAATTTGTTACCTCAACCATACAGAGTTCAAGAAGAAGAGCTATTGTATGCCTAGTTTGGATTTTTGACTTTTTTATACTTTTCATACCGGTGGTTACAATAGAGATACGTGTGCAGATCAATCCTATGGAATTGAATATTCATTTGAAGACTTCTGAATTATTTGTATACGAGCAATCGAGCAATCAGTCCTCTAGTTTCTGACATGTGTTCTTTTTCGATGACTTTTGTTGTATTCCGTTGAATGTTTTGATCAACTGAAGACAGTGGCCTTTGGAACGTTGTTTTACATATTTTTGTCAAAAAAAATCTAAGTTGAAATTTTTTGAACGATCGCTCAGTTGGCGATATGGAACAAATCTTGTGACATTTAAGAGTTATTATTGCCTGCAACATTGTTTTTTGGGATTTTGGCCCAAATGGTCCTTAACGTATGTTCTTAATGCGTTTTTAGTTCCTAACCTTTCATTTTTGGCAAAGAGGTCCTAACCTATGCTATTGAGAGCAAAAGTTGTCCCTATGAACGGATTCCGTCCAAATGTACCGTTAGTTGGGTGCGTGTAATGCAATTTCTATTAATTTGTTTTTACTTGCAGGGGCAAAATCGTAAAATCACATTTTTTTTCCTTTTACTCTTCATATTCAGGGGCGGAGCCAGAAAATTTAGCATGTAGGAGAGCTATGGCGGTTAGTAGGACTATAGTGCTAACCGACGATACGGCGGTGACCTATGACACCTATAGCGTTAGGCGACATAGCGGTAGCCGATAGAAATAGCGGTATGTGAATAAAATAATAAAATTATTCATTTTATTCAAAAAAATTATTTTACAAAAGTAATCAACTTTGGATTAGCTGTACATAAAAATAGAATAAAATAATAAAAAATGAAAAATAGAATCAATATTTTGTTTATAAAAAAAATATCAAGTTTTAATTAAATCAAACTTGAAAAATAAAAATAAAAATGTAAAAAAAAATAAAAATCATAGTTACTCATGTATATACATATGAAAATAAAGTAAACAAAATATTAAGAAAAAACTATTCCCCATAAGTGAAAAAAAAAACTTATGTTCAAGTTGATTAAAAATTAAAAAACTCAACTATATTTTCACAAGATTTGTACGTAAAAAAGGAAAATGTAATTTCAAATTACTAATTGGTTTTTTTTTTTTTTAGATTTTTTAATTGAAAATCCAAAAAACATTATAATTTAAAAGATTAAGTTTGGTGTTAAGCATAGTATTTTGCCAATTTTATCTTTCTAAAACGTGAAAAAATTAGTGTTGAAATTTATAGAATTATATAAAAAATGAAATATGCAAATGGAATTAAAGATTGAAGATTTAAAAGATATATTTTAAAGTTAGAGATTAATTGCACAACTTTTTTAAAAGAAAATTAAAAAATTAACATTGGTGGGACTAGAACCCAGATTTGCCAAAACAAATGGTAAAATTTACTACTATGGTACAAGCATTTCTAATAAATTAATCTACATATAAAGGATTTATTTTGTTGCGATGGCAAAATTATAAAATTCAAATTTTATTTTAAAAAAAAAACAAAAATTTTGAAATTAGTGTGGGGGTAGTCGCCCCACCGCCCCCACACTAAATCGGGCGATCGCCATGTTCATTATCAACAATGTGTTCATATTAAAATAGTTTGAGAATTTTGAATAAAAAACACTTACAACACTGAAACGTGAAGAAAATCATCATTCAATCATTGCAAAAAACTTAAATTGAACCCAAGGAAAAGAAAATCATATTGAGTTGGATGAATTGTTTTTTAGGACCGGTGTGTAGATAGAATATTTATGATTTTGCAAATGTAAAAATGACACTCATAGTCTGTAGGTCTCAAATGTGATTCCTATGTTTTTTTTTTTTTTTTTATCAAATTTCTCTGGTTTTGCAAATGTGTAAATAGCACATGTTAATTGAAAATTTCTCTGCAAATGTTGTTTGAGGGGAATGTTCGTGCAACTCTTTCAGTAGGTTTAGGACTAACATTGCACCATTTTACATACGTTCTTGACGGTTGTGCACATTCTTATTAAAAAAAGTTAGAGACACTTGCATATATTTACCGAAAACCACATATACATTTGAAACGTTGTGGACTATTCACACACCTTTACTGAAAAGGTTAGGAACTATCTATGCACCATCTCCACCAACTTTCATCTCCAACAATTTTCATGCATTCATCCAATAACTACAATACACATTACAACATGTTACCAAATAACCCAAAAACCAAATCTTCCAACTCACGCACATAAAATTCAAAGACCAAATCTTCCAAGAATCCAAAAATCAAATCTTCCAAGAACCCAAAAATCAAATCTTCCAACTCCGCATATAAAACCAAAAACCAAATCTTCCAACTCTACACATAAAAACCAAAAACAAAATTTTTCAAGAATCATTCATCTTCTTTGGCAAAACAAACTTCAAAAACTATGAATAGAAGTGGAAGTGGAAGCCTATCGTGCGTTGAGTTTTTTTTTTTTCCAAAACATGGAATGAAAGTAGAAGCAATTGAAACGTCTGAAACCAACAAAAAATGGATAAAAGTAAACTAACAACTTTATCCCTGCAAATAAAAACAAATTAATAGAGATTGCACTACACGTACTCAACTAATGGCACATTTGGACGGTATCCGTCCATAGAGACTATTTTTGCACCCAATAGCATAGGTCAGGGATCTTCGGCAAAAATAAAAGGTTAGGGAATAGGGACCAAAGACGCACTAAGAGCATACGTTAGGAACCATTTGTGCCAAAGTCCCTTGTTTTTTCTTTAAGGTTTGCCATTGCAATGACAATTTGATATTGCCAACTTTGTTGAGGATTATAAACACGAGGATGTGACAAATTTTGGTGAGTTCATGTGCACATTTTGGGTTTTGTTGAGGGCATTTAAAATTTAACCTGAATGTTAACCGCATAGGTTTCAGCATTGAAACCATTTAAAATGTGAAGCTACATTACATATGAACTAAATTGTGACTATTTGCTGAATCAATTGTAATTGTTGTAATTGGGAAAAATCTAAAAATACATTGCATTGCATTGGGGACTTGAACCCGAGTCTCTCGGGTGAGAGTCGAGTATCCTAACCAACTAGACTACAACTGTTTCGAATAGTCACATTACAATCTGAAATTAAATTATCAAAATTCCAGTTTGCCATTTCTTCAGAAACATTGAAAACTTCAAAAAGAAAAATTACAGTATCCTTATAAGACTAGTTAAGAACATGTACTGATTTTTTAATAATGTTGTGAATTTTTAAATAATAATATTTCGAACACATTTTTAGCTTAACCACATATGCTAGTATTGTATTAGACGGTTGCTCCAATTCTAAGTTATTGTTATAATAACTTCTTTATATTGTATTATTAATTGAATTGCAACTTTTTTACAATTGGATTTCTTCCATTTTACTATTATAAAAATAAAGTCAATTTTTTTTTTTTAAATGGAAAAGACATTATACTTTATTTAGTTAAATAAATAAAAAACGAACTAAAAAAAGTAAACATCTTTGTCAACTCCCAACACCCACTCCATTTCAGTTGTACTCACCTATTCCTCTTCCACCAACGACTTTCCTGTCCTTTTCTATCTACCATCGAGTCTCCCTACTCGGCAATCCACCGGCCCGCCCCACCTACTTGTCTTTTTTCCTCCTCTTGGTTTTTAGAATTCAAAGTTTGTATTCATGTTCTTAAAAATTCATGCATAACACCTTGCTACTCATTTACTTGTTTGTACCAGTAATTGAATCTCATTTCTTTGCTTTATGCATATATAAATTTCAAATGTAACATTTTAACTCAAGGTATGAAGCTAGTTAGAGATGGTAAAAATATTCGATCCGTCCCGAACCCGATGGATACCCAATCCGAATGGAGCGTAAAATACCTGATCCGCTGGTCGACGGGGCGGATCAGAACAAATAATAGTGATCCGCCACGGATCTCGGGGCGGATCGGATCGGGGTCCGGGGCGGATCGAATCGGGGTTGCCCCGATCCGACCCGCCCGCCCGCATCCGTAAAAAAAAAAAAAGAAGAAGAAGAAGATTCAATTGTAAAAAGATCAAATATTTAGGACTGGGACTGAAAATGCAATTTCAAATTTCCTAAACCTAATGTTATTATGCTATTCTCTTCCTAGAATCCCAGTTTTCCTTCCCGTTTTCACTTTACAAACCAAATTGAAGATTTGAAATTTTCAGATCGTGCTTCGCAGCTCCACCGCACCACCTACTTCGCAGCTTTTGTTATCGGTAGAGGATGCGGTAAACTTCATTTTCTTTCTCGTTTTGGTTTCTTTGAATTTTTGTCAATACAAATTTAACAAGTTCTTTTTGGTTTTGGTATAAGGATATGAATAATTTAGAGAACGATAAATTATAAAAATGTAATGAGCTTTCTAGATGCTCACCTTTGCTATTCCCTATTGCATATATTCCAAAAGTAAATATCGGTCAACAAGTTTGTTAAGTGAAATTTCGAACCTTGGAGAAAGTTTTCACATCCAAGTCATGAAATATCATTGTTGTTAAAAAGCGCTTGAGGAGTTGAAATAATATTGTTTGTCAAGGCTTTGATGTTGCAAATCTAATTCTCTTCTTCTTTTGGGTTTGAATGACAATTGGAAAAAGAAGAAAAAGCAGATCGATATACGGATCGGGGATCCGATCCGCCCCGATCCATATCCGATCCGCTCCAGAAAAATAGCGGATCAATTCGCAAAATTGTATCTCCTACAATTCTTGCGGGGCAAATATGGATCAGGCCGATCCGCCCCGTTGCCATCTCTAAAGCTAGTTAGATAGTAACTAAGTTGCTTAACATCAACATGATATATATAAAACCCTTAATTATCTATCTAGAAATTATGACACAATTTCCTACTGGTGGTTGGTTTGAAAATCATGGCGCAAATGGTCTCTCACTTTTGCTCTTAGTGCGAAATGGTCATTAACTTTTGTTTTTGGCACATCGCCTTTAACATATGTGTTTTAAGACGTTAATTGGTCATTATTTGATAAAAAAATAAAAATGCAATTAGTTTTAATTAAAGAAGACTGCAATTAGATTTCTAACTTTTATAAAATGTGCAAATAAGTCCGATATATTTATTACATAATATTTAATTTAGCATATTAAATATATTATTATAGTCGTGTTAATTAAATTTGTCGTAAGAGAAATATGTAAAATTATTGCGCTTTAGGTATATGCAATTGCTATGTGATGTGAAAAATCTTAATAAAATTATTATGTTTTTTTAACATAAAAATACTAACATTTACACATTACGTGTTCTTTATTTTTGAACAATAATAAAACGATGAATTAAAATATGAAGAATACAATCTGAGCTCTAATATAATTAAATAAAATTATTTGAGTATCAAGTTTGTGGCAAAGTTGTTTTTTTTTTGTTGTAACGATAGAATTAAAGTTTAAATTTTAAATAATATGATTACTTAATAATAATAAAATATTTTTAATTAATACATTATTTATTATTATGAGCCAAAATTTTAGTTATTTTATAATAGTTCGTAAAATACACAAAATTATTTAGTATATTACAAATTTGTTAGTTTTTTTTTTTTTTTTATAAAAAAAATAAAAGTATCAGACATATTTGTACTTTTGTAAAAGTAAGGAATCCAATTGAAAATTTCTCTAATTAAAAATAAGAGCATATTTGTTTTTTTCATCAAATAAGGATCAATTGCGCACCAAAATACATTGGTTAGGAACTTTTGTGCTAAAAAATAAAAGTTAGAGACCATTTTTGCACTAAGAAAAAAGTTATAACCATTTGCGCCAATTTCTCGAGGTTGGTTCATAATTAGCAAATTGTGATAAATTTGTAATTTTAGTCAATTTGTATTTTATTTTTGTAATGTCATTAGGAAAACACAATTTGGAGATTCAAATATCACAGTCGTTCATGAATTCAAAGTGAGCAGTCAATAGTTAATGGTTCAACCAGCTTGTGTTACTAATTTGAATAATTTTTAGATCTAATTAGACGTTAAAAATATATTAGTGTATGATACGGGAACTACAAAGACTTCTCCCCATGAGTGGATTAGGAGGTTTGGAGACATTTTGCAATCAATGGGATTTTTCTAATCCTCCTTCCCAAAAAAGAAGATCGTGAAATTCTTAGCAAATTATTAATTTATTATATGAATAGTACCCCATAATTAGGTAAGAATTTTCAAAAATGTATTATCGAAATTAATAATTTAGCCTATTAACCCATGTCGGAACCGTCAAAAATTATTATTATTACATAATAAAAGTGATTAATTTTTTGAATATTAATTTACAGAAGTTGTACAATAATTAGTACAGAACGGGACCAAACATTTCATCCGTGTAGTTGATCAATAACTATCTCCTACTAGTCTATGACTTTTGATAATTCGAACTAGAAATATTTTATTTGCACATTAATTTTAAACTTCACGACGATGCATAAAACTTTCAATAACAAATTAAATTAAATCAAACTACGTTTAACTCTAGTGTAAACCAAATTAAACTAATAAGTACTACAAAGATCCCTAATCTCATGTAAATAATTGATATTTACAAAAAGTGCAATATCAATTTTTACTTGATCTAAGGGCAACGTGGAGAAATAGATGTAACTCTATAATCTAACTTAAGGTTGGTGCACGTAGCCTTCGCATTTCGACCTGCTTGGCCTGTTAAATTCACATTTTGTAACACGATTCCTTTACATGGAAATGTCCCACTGCAATCAAATTTCATAGCCACCTCCGAAGCACTTGTACCTCTAATATTTTTGTACACCACATTCTCCACTTGCACTGCTGATTTCTGCAATTTCATTCCATCATAAATAGTTATATGTTATTAGTTATTATAATTTGATGAAAATCTTCAAAGACAACAACCATTGACTGTCATGTAATACGATGTAAATCAAACCTGGTTTTGGCATGGTTTATTTTGATCGCAGTAGTTTTGATCAATAATTATGGGATTCTTCACATTTTGCATCGCCACATTTTCAAATACGATGTTCTTCGCATATCCACTTCCTCCCTTCACATAATCATCAATACCAATTACAAATATTTTCGAAAAGTTCTAAGTTAAAAACCTATGTAGGTATAGCATGCAAAAATATCACTAAACTTTCATTTTATTACCCAATTAGACCCTCCACATGCACATTCTATTAGTTGGTTTTGACAGAGTCGAGTGGAGTAACTACTGGAGTAATAAAATGAAAGTTCAGTGCTAATTTTGCAACAAAGAAAAGAAGAGTGGCCAAAATACAGTATACTTATAAGTTGAGTGCTCAAACACGTAAATTGAACATCATCCAATATTAGAGTATTACCTGCCATGTCTTTATTCTAAGTCCATTAGTAGTTCCTGAAATTGTGGCTCCATTCACTAAAACATTTGAAACTTGGTCCTCGGCACCATTTTTACCTAGGCTTCCAATGCTACAAATCCACAAAGTAAGCAATATTAATTTCTCCGCACATTCAAACATATGTTTGGTACGTCAGATAGATTAAACTAGACATGACGATTAATTAATTCGTTACACGTCTTTCTTCTTCAATCATTTCGAATTCAGCATACTAAACACGTAAGTTGAAGTGTACAAAAGCGAAGGGGTCACTAAATTTACACTTCAATCATAAGTTGACCACGACTTCACCATTGAGTAATTTTCGTATCAATCAAGTCACTTTGACCAAAACGTACCTAATTCCATGACCTGGTCCACACACAATCCCCGTCGCTTGAACGTTTCTTGATCCACTTACGATTGAAATACAATCATCACCTAAAACGAAAAATTAACACAGTAATCACAATGACACCAATAAAAATACTATTAATCTTGTGGGTTAATTAATGAAATCAGAATTTAATTAAATGAATTACTGAACTATTAATCCATTTACCTGTTTTAATTACGGAGTTCTTAATACCGATATTTCGTGTTCCTGAGACATGAATTCCATCAGTATTGGGGCTTTTTTCTGGTGCAGTCAATGTAAGATTTGAAGCCTCAACATTTTGACAATCCTGGAAATTCACATGCATTTGCTGAGGGTTTTTAATCATTAAGTTCGTCACCCTCAAATTCGTGCATTTAGAAAAAGTTAATGCCTGTAAACAAAAAAAAAAGATATTGTCAAGAATCCTATCCACTTCTTGTTCGGTAAGTAGTATTAGATCGACACTGGATAGTATAATCGACATCATTTTTTTCAATTTTTTTTTCGATTATTTAATACCATCCAGCACTATCTAATACAACTTACCAGACATTTCATAAACTTAAAAGAGCAAAGGAGCTTGAAATTACCGTAGGCGCGCCTTTGTCGTTGCAGGGCTTTTGAAGGAAGGAAGAAAGAGAAGAAATGTCAGGATACTATTACATGATAATATAACATGTAAAATAATGACTAAATTCTTGCAAGAATTATTAATTTTTTTCAGATCATAATGTTGAAAGATCTCATTTAAAAGGTTAAGTGGTTAATCGCATCTTTTTAGTATAGAAAATTTATTTTCTCTTGGAAAATTTGCGTGCTCTCGTCTAAAACTTAAAATGTTCGAAAATAAACAACTTTATTATTTAAATTTTGTATCAAGACTCCCCTTCTCATACAAGAAGAGTTCATTAATTTTCATCAAACCCTAAAACAAGCACAAATTCTAATAAATGAATAGCTATAAAAGTGAATTTCAAGATTCTTTTTTTTGGCTTTGATGCAATATTAAACTACTTCATTTAAAGAACTTACACGCTTAAATCGTTAAAAAATAACTAAATTAATTCATTTAAATTCTATCTCCAACGAATAATTAATTTACTTATGATAACAAGGCATACCTTGGTTTTTTTGACTTTGCAAGAAATATTCCACCATACTTGACCATTGCCATTTATGGTTCCACCACCATAAACTTCAAAGTTTGTTACTTTCTTGAAGAATATCCATCGTCTTCCACTTTTCTCGTACAACGATGTGTTTGAAAAAGCTTCAATTGTTCCTTGGATCTTTGAATTTTTAAGAAAAGGAAAAAAAAAAAAAAAAAAAAGTTTGCATGTCATTCTCAGCCATGCATATGCACATTCTTGTACAAATTATTAACATGACTATAGCACAAAGGTTAAAACCCACAATTAAGAAAATTTTAGGTTGAATCCCTCAATTAATTAATTTAATTTTTAATTCAAGCCCACCAAAAATCCCATGTAAAGTGCAATTCTTAATCAACGTTTTCGAGTATTTTGGTCAAAACTTTATGTAAAATTTCCTTGGAGTTACCGTATTTCACTGAATAATATGAAACTTTTTTTGAGTTTCGAATTTCTTAGAATTTTTGTTTTTAAAACTTGTTCAAAATGGATATGCTAGCATTTTAGAAATTTTCGTGCAAATTAGTATACTATACGCAAGCAATGTACGTGTGTGTTACATCTACTCACCTCCAGTTTAAGAGCAGATTTACATGGACCTGACAACTCTATTGGATTCATATAAAAAGTCCTGTTAGGGATTAGAATAAGGCTTAGTTGGGAAGAACCACATGCCTTGTCCCATGCTTTCTTAAATGCCTGGAGAAGCAACAAGAAACATATAAAACCTTTAATTATTGACAAATAAGTAGAATTAATCTTTATGTTTAATAAACCCAAAACAACAACTTATCTAACAATGCCTAAAACTATGTAAAAAATAAAAAGACAAATAGCACTTGAGCACGGTGTAAAATGGGTTGGATTAGACTGCATTGAAGTTCAATGGACGGAATACCTTATAAGTTTATTGCCATCGTTTTAATTATATTTTTACAAATTTCAATATATTTCTATTGTTGGGTGAGCCGAGAGCTTCCAACGTGTTTGGGAGTACTTATAAGCACTTATAAGTTAGTCAAATATTATTTTTATTGATACGGTATGTAGGATAATCAACTTTAATTCACACATTCTGTAAGAATCACTCACTTAGAATCGGTAAAAACTTTAACAAACAAACACGCTGACATGCATGCACAAAGTTATACTACATTTTTACTAATGTATAGTACCTGAGAATCATCAGTTCGCCCGTCAGCTTTCGCTCCAAAATCATCTACATTCACAGTTTGTAATGATACTGCCTTTTCAGAATTAATCATACCCTTGGTTAGATTACGAAATTTGTTTTCCTGGTGATTTACACGTCGTACTTGTGCATTCTTCAGATTTTGACAATCACTACTAAAACAGGAGGGTGAAGATACTAAAATGGTTAAGAGTATTACAAAGAAAACCATTTTCATCTTCAGTTTTTTGAATTGAAACACCTGAAAATCCAAGAAAAGTTGATATCTAATCATCAGCTGCAGCAAATGAGATATATATATAGATACAGAAAAGATGCATCATATCATGGGGGTGGGTAGGTAGGGTAGGTAGGGTAGGGTAGGGTAGGGTAGGGTAGGGTAGGAGAGGGGGTTGTGCAGAAAAGCAATGACTGCTTGGAGAATTCTTTTTCATATCAGAATGTCAAATATTCAGTTTCAAGAGCTGGAGACCGAAGAATCACTTGGCAGGAGAAGCTGACTTTTCCCCTTCAGGTATCTTTCAACTAAAGAAAATCAACTTGTTAATTACTTCCATTTTGCTTGTTTACCAACACTACGTTTGGCTAAGTACCAATAAGGTGTTTCGCTAGAAATATTCTTATTATTGCTTCGACTCATATATTTTTTTAAAAATGGGTGTCGTTAAAATATATACTTAGTTCAGCATGTAAATTTGTGTGTATAGAATACGGCCAGGAACACAATAGATTCTATGAAATTAATCAAATAGCCACAATTTTTATTGATTGTTAAGATTAATAGTCAAAATGAAATTGTAATTAATTAAGTAGGAAAAAAGAGAATTTTTCATTGTGAACTCTTAATGTAATAATAGATGAATCTTAAAAGTTAAGACGTTACATGCATTAATTAAACAATTGTATATTCATCAATAGTGTTATAAATTTAGAAGTCACATATTTATTTATTTATTTGGTGCTTGTTATAAATTTAGAAGTCGCTTATTTATTTAGTATTTGTTGGGCAAAGTTTTTTTTATCTAATCTATACTAATTCTAAAAGTCCTTTAAAATGAGAAACATTTTGGGACAATTTTACCCTCATATATTACAACTTTGGACTACTTTACCCTCGTACGTTAAATTAAAAAATCCAAAACTCTTTCATCTCCCGAACTATTTTACCTTCCGACATTAAATTACCTCCTACATTATAAATTAAAAAATTCAAAACTCTTTCATCTCTCGAACTATTTTACCCACCTATATTAAGTCAAAAAATCCAAAACCCTTTCATCTCCCAACATTATCGAACAAAATAAGTTGTTTGGGACATTTAGACAATTTATCTTCAGTTTTTTTTTTCAATTCGGAATACAAATGATCATATGATAATTCCAAAAACCTTTCATTTTCTATTATTATTGAACAAAATAAGAGGTTATTTGGATCTTTAGACAACTTATCTTCAGTTTTTTTTAACTGCAGAATACAAATGGTCATATGATGATTATGTAATTCCTAAATATGTATTTAAGATCATAAAAATGGGACTATTTTACCTTCATATATTACATATTTGGATTATTTAACCTCCCATATTAAATTAAAAAATTCAAAAATCTTTCATCTCCAACCATTATTGAACAAAATAATGGGTTGTTTGGATCCTTTGGACAATCTATCTTCATTTTTTTTCTTCAGAATACAAATGTTCATATGATGATTATGTAATTTCTAAATATGTATTTATAACACAATCACACTAATATACAATACTCTTATAATATTTTACCCTCTCATATTCAAGAATCCAAAAACATTTCCCGTACCACCGTTAATAAACTACATAACACAATCTCATTTATGTACAATTATTTTATAATAATTTTTCTTCCCATATTCAAAAATCTTAAAACCTTTCACCTCCCATCATTATTAAACTATATATAATCCGCATGTCGTGTGTTTATGTGTAGTTACTATATAATTTTTGTGAATAATAATTGAATTGATTTTGAATAAATTGTAATGTTGAAGTTAATCCATTGGTATAATTGGAGCTGGCGGCTAGTGCAACTGACAATGATAAAATGTGTGAACTGTGAAAAGTTTTTCAAAAACATTGTAGCTATATGATGGGAATTTAAAACTTTCCCTTTGCTTATGAAATTTCCTGATAAGAAATTATGAGTTTTGGGATTCTAATGCAATTTAATTATTCAGAAGCTAACTAGAATATTTTAAAAAAACGTTATGATGACTACTTGAGAGGTCTCAGCTCATATTTGATCAATCGGTAAATTGAGATTTTTTGTGATAACCTCAATGTAGTTCTCTGATAAATTTGGGAGGATAATTAATGAGTGCGGAAGAATTGATATAAGTGATTGTTAGAAATACTATGGTAAGTGACAATGCTAAGGAAACAAAGTACCGAGTCTTTCATTGGTTAAATAATATAGTAATATCTATGGATCGCACTATGTGTGATATTTATTGTTGAACTATTTTACAGGTTAGAACTGAAAAGCAGTGAAGGGCTTCTTGAAAATAAGTCAGGGAAGCGGATGCTGCAGAAATGATTGCTACTAGAGTTCAAGAAAGATCCGGAGAGTATTGGCGGGCTTGTACGGTTTGATGGCAAGAAGAGTTGGATGGTTTCCGATCGGGTTTTATTAGAAACAACTAATGCGGCATATTGGATAGGTTGCTAGGTGTTGGATTCTTGTCTTTTTCTACACTGCTTAAGCACTTTGTGCCTCGGGTCTCTCAAATTCTCCCCTTGGTTCTTACTTATGCAGAACGGTGCCATGACCTCCATTAAGCCACAACAAATTATTTTCATTGTTCACGGTGTCAAAAATTTTGACCACACAGAAATATCAGACTTTGTTCATAGAGCTCAGAGTCATTTGGTTTGTTAATCCTGTCATTTGGAGTAAAAATACAGCTGTTTTGGATACTATTCTTTGTTTCTACTTTGTAAAACCATTTGTTTTGTTATTTGTTCAGGATCCAACGTTGCTTGAATTTGCCTGGATTGAACTTCCTGAAAAGAACAAATCAGTAAGAGTGGAAGAGTTGGCTGAAGTAAACTTTTTGCATTACTAAATTTGCATTTATGTGTTCCTCTAATGACATTAGTTTATTCTAACAGATGATTTTTGGTAGTGCCGAGCCTCTTGAGAGCTATTGTGTTCATCTACTGCTTTCGAAGGATGACATATACTTCATTGTTTTGGAGAGTAAAGGTTCATTTTCTGTTTATGGGTCTCGACCTGCTGTTCAGGTATGTTGCAACTTCTTATAGGGACACAGATGTTTGGTCACTAATAATACAGATTTTTTGTTTCATTTGGTCTGTTTGGTATTATATGTTATGCTCATTTCCAGTTGGTGTTCCCTGTTAACTTGTGGATTAATTGATTTGTCGTGATGCGCCCCACTATGATACTTATTTGTTTTGTTGGCTTGTCTACTAGCTATGATTGATCAATATCAATTGTTAAGTTGACGAACTTCTACGGAAGAAGCATGCCAAAGAGGCTACTGAGAAGGAACTTAAAGAGTTTGTGAAGTTACTAAAATCTGCGTGGAAATGCCATCGCATTCAAAACCCCATAAAATCTTCATGGAGGATCAAGAGAAGATCCGGCATAGAATTGAGTCTTTGGAAGCATATGCAATAGACAAATATTATATTTCACCGTATTTTCTAATGTCAGATTTTTGTATTTTAATGCAATATTAAATTAAGTTATGATTATTTGAATATTTAAATAAACATATATCTCACAACACCAATATTAAATAACGTGCAGCACACATTTTACATACTAATATTATAAGTAGTGGAGTCTTACGAAATGTGTAGATATATAAAAAATAGATAAAAATTGTGAGTCTTACAAAATGTATTGGTAAAAGTAATATTTGATCAATGTACAAGTGTTTATAAGCACTTTAAAACACAGTTACCAAACCACTCCAAGACGTCCAACAATCTTGTAATATGGTTTAGGCTAAAATACTCCGACAAATTAAAGGACGCTAATTATCTTAGATGTGGATATAAATAATTTAAAGGTGCTAATACGTTAGATTGGTTGAAATTATGGGTAGTGATTATTTGTCAAATACATTGGTAGGAGTAACGGTTCCGATATGTAAAAATTTAGTTCTCATAATGGTAGGAGAAATAGTTCCCAAATAATTAGATATATGGGAGAAAAAAGAGTACATTGTTTATATTTGCTTTCCTAAGTAGGACTTGACCCTACGACCAATCAATTAAGTATTGACGGCTCTACCGATGAGTTATAAAGGTGGCATAAGGTATCGAGTTGTTAAAATCGACATACAGTCTTCTTCTATTATGGGTTAATCTCCATAGAATCCACTCTAGCATATTGAGTGTTCTACCTTGGGTCATGGATATCATACACTCTACTAAAATTTATTTCGCAAAACCAACTATATCCATCTTGGTTAGCCTTCAACTCTTGCCACAAGTCATTCCTGTATTTTGCCACGTGGGTTTAGACCTGGGCCTACTAACGCCAAATAGCCTATAAAGTCTTAAATTGAGTAATAAAGTCAAAATAATTGTCCTACTCCAAAAAAACAATTGAAATCAATCGATCATATTAAATCACCTCATCTTGTTAGATATATTTAGGGCATATTCGATTTCTATTTTTTTCTAAAAACACCATTTTTCCTACTTTTTTTAACTTTTCAAACTTTTTACACAATAAAAAAAATTTTGAAATGTCAAAAAATAGAAACCACCCCATTTTTAAAAAAAATTAGACCGAACAAGCTCTTAGTATTTATTACAAGTTGTGAGGGTTAAATATTTGAGTTGTTAATGACTTTTTCAAAACTTTTAAATCTTTGCAAGTTGCAAATGAACTTTTCCAAATTTTTCGAGTTACCTTCGAACTTTAAAATTTTTTCAAAATGCCATTGAACTTACCAAAAATGTTACCATTTTAAAATTAACGGACTTCATGACATGGTAGATGAATTTCACACTAACATCGAAAGCATGCCTTGTGTGAAATTCCGTCTACCATGTTATTAAGTTTGTTAACTTTTAAAATAGAGAGTAATGGAATGACGGGTGAAATAACACTTTCACAAGTTCAATGGCAACTTAGAAAATTTTTAATTGACAATTGAAAAATATTTAAACGGAAAAATGTTTAGAAAAGATAAGTGAAGGCTGTGACAATACAAAAATGAATTAAAGAACCATTGTCCTTAATTAGTCTTTGTGTTTAAAGAACTAATTTTGCTTAACTGCCCAAATTCTATCATTTGACCATTGAATATGTAAAATCTTTCTTTTACAGAAAGTGAAAGTATAACAGAAAGTTGACCCGACAGTTATTAGGTTTTTTCGGTTATATGATGGCAAAAGTTGACCACCAAAATTATTTATTTTCAAAAAAATAAAACAAAAATGTCTTCTTCATTTTTCTTTTCATCGCCTGCTTTGTTAAGCACAATCTGACTTCTAGATGAAGACCATATTGCCAAAGAAAAAAAAAAAAAGATGACTAATTTGACTTCTAGATTTCAAACCATATCGCACCAAACTAAAGTGGGCTTCTCGACCTTGTTGAGAGTAGGTACTCAACATCGAGTAATCCTTGTAGCTTGGGACAATGTTTTGATGCTTGAAAACAATGTCAAGAATGACACTTCTCAAGCAAATAGCAATGGATTAGTGCGACGAACCTTTAACAGTACACAGTGTGTGAATTGTAATGTCGCATGTGAATTGTAATGTCGCATGCATTTTCTTTCATCATTAAGATGAAAATTTATCTCGTCGTGTGCTGCTAACATAAAATTCCTGAAATGCACCACAGCCTTTGCTTGGTCTTTTTCAGTCAGAACCTGGAAACAGTCAATGGAAGCGTAAAGCTGATGCTGCTTTCATGCACTGCACAGTAAGTCATCGTCACTTTGAAAGCTATAGAATATCGCGTTCTGAACTGTTCATGAAAAGGCTTTCATAAATACTCTTGAATGTGAATACTAATGCACGTTGTTTGTTAGCGTATGACCATTTGGTTATCTGATTTCTTATTCAACTACAGTAAATGGGTGGATCATTAGTAGAAATAGCAGAATAACTTCCATATTATTCTTGCTTTGATTTCTGTTATTGGTTCGGCTTTTGAATGATTGGTTATCAGTTTTAAATTGGTGACGTAGTCTCGTAGACTGCGTAAATTTAATTTTCGTAAGTAGGAAATATTTTTGTTGGATTGCAACATCAATCTTCTTTTCATGTTTCTATATGTCCACTAGAGAATTATGTGCAATCAATACAAGAGGACCAATCTAAGAGGGAATTCTTGCGTCATGCTGACACCTCAACTTATTGATCTTGGATTGTGCAATCAATTAGATCATTATTCATCAATACAATTGCGATTAAAGACAATAAAAGAGGACAAGACAATAGCCTAGATGCCTTTCCAGGACATGTAAATGCCAGATTATTATTAGTAACATGGATAAATATTTTGTGAAGTAATTGTGGAGCTATCTGTAGTAGTTTCCAATGCATTAGGGCTAACAGAATGAAAAAGTTTGTGTGATTAGCCAATCATTGGTAAAAGATCCCTAGAATCTTTACTATGTTGCTGGTTGTTTATCTGTATATAGTTATTGTTTCTTCTATTCTTTTCTTCGCCTCTTACATTAGCTACCTTCTTTTAAACTCCAATGGCGTGTTTCGTAAGGTGAAGAAACTAAAATCTTGTTCACTTTGAGACGTGCACGATTGGATAGTACTAAAGAAGTTAAAATATTATTTGTTAAACTGTTGAGTCCTAAAGAGTCTGTGTACCTAACATGCACTTTTTGAAGCTTTTGGGTTGGGAGTTGGTAGAGGGATTTGGGATGAACTCTCGATTGAATCTTGTTCAAATCCTTTTTCGAGGAGACACTGGTTGCTATTCTTGATTTGGTGTTGGATTCACCTGTTGCTAAGGCACCCACTGGTTTTCAAGCGTGTTCGCTAATTCGAAGAATTTGTTACCTCAACCGTAAAGAGTTCAAGAAGAAGAGCTATTGTATGCCTAGTTTGGATGTTTGACTTTTTTAAACTTTTTATACCGGTGGTTACAATAGAGATATGTGTGCAGATCAATCCTATGGAATTGAATATTCACTCGAAGACTTCTGAATTATTTGTATACGAGCAGTCGAGCGGATTAGTCCTCTAGATTCTGACATGTCGTGTTCTTTTTCGATGACTTTTGTTGTATTACGTCGAATGTTTTGATCAACTGAAGACAGACCCTTAGAACGTTGTTTTATATATTTTTGTCAAAAAAAAATTCTAAGTTAAAATTTTTTGAACGAACAGTCGTTGGCAATATGGAACGAATCTTGTGACATTTTAAGAGTTATTATTGCCTGCAGCATTGTTTTTTCTAAAGAGTTGCCATTGCAGTGGCAAATTGATATTGCCAACTTTGTTCTAGATTAAACACGAGGATGTGACAAAATTTGGTGAGTTCATGAGCACATTTCGGGTTTTGTGCATGGAATTTAAAATTTAACCTGAATGCTACCCGCATAGGTTTGAGCATTGAAACCATTTAAAATGTGAAGCTACATAAGAACTAAATTGTGACTATTTGCTGAATCAATTGTAATTGTTGTAATTGGGAAAAAACTATAAAAACATTCCGTTGCCGGGACTTGAACCCGGGTCTCTCGGGTGAGAGCCGAGTATCCTAACCAACTAGACTACAACGGATCTATGTTGTCTCATTACATTCTGAAATTAAATTATCATAATCCAGTTATTGTAAACTTCAAAAATGAAAAATTACAGTATCTTTATAAAACTAGTTAAGAACATGTAAATTGCATATGATTTTGTAATAATGTTGTGATTTTTTAAATAATAATAATTTAAACACATTTTTAGCTTAACCAGATATGTTAATATTGTATTAGATAGTTGCTCGAGTTCTCTTGCTATAATAACTTTTCTATAATGTATTATTAATTGAATTGCAACTTTGTTTACAATTGGATTTCTTCCATTTTACTATTATAAAAATAAAGTCAAATTTTTTCATTTTTTATGGAAAAGACATTATACTTTATTTAGTTAGATAAATAAATAAGAAATTAAACATCTTTGTCAACTCCCAACACCTACTCCATTTCAGTCACTTATTCGCCTTCCACCGACTTTCCTGTCCCGTCGAGTCTCCCTACCCGCCCACCTGCCTGTCTGTTTTCCTCCTCTCCACCCACTTAACCAGAGACCCTATGCTTGGTTTTTAGAATTCAAATTAAAGTTGGTATTCATGTTCTTAAAAATTCATGCATAACACCTTGCAACTCATTTCTTTGCTTTATGCATATATAAATTTCAAATGTAACATTAACTCAAGGTATGAAGCTAGTTAGATAGTAAATTGGGATAAATTTGTAATTTTAGCAAATTATTAATTTATTATATGAATGGGATCATATAATTACGTAAGCGTTTTCAGAAAAGTATTATCTTATTAATTTATCAAAATTATTAATTTAGTCCATGTCGGAACGGTAAAAAAACATTATATAATAGAAGTGATTAATTTATTGAGTATTAATCTATAAAAGTTGTACAATAATTAGTACATAATAGGACCAAACATTTCGTCCGTGTACTTGATCAATAACCCTCTCCTATGATAATTGGAACTAGAAATATTTTATTTGCATATTGATTTTGAACTTCACGGACCACGGTGATGCTCAATACTTTCAATAACAAATTAAATTAAATTAAATCAAACTACTTTTAACTCTAGTGTAAACCAAATTAAACTAATGAGTACTACAAAGATCCCTAATCTCATGTAAATAATTGATATTTACATAAAGTGCAATATCAATTTTTACTTGATCTAAGGGCAACGTGGAGAAATAGATGTGGCTCTATAATCTAACTTAAGGTTAGTGCACGTAGCTTTCACATTTCGACCTGCTTGGCCTGTTAAATTCACATTTTGTAACACGATTCCTTTACATGGAAATGTCCCACTGCAATCAAATTTCATAGCCACCTCAGAAGCACTTGTACCTGTAATATTTTTGTACACCACATTCTCCACTTGCACTGCTGATTTCTGCAATTTAATTCCATCATAAATAGTTATAATATGTTATTAGTTATTATAATTTGATGAAAATCTTCAAAGACAAAGAAAATTATTGACTGTCATGTAATACGATGTAAATCAAACCTGGTTTTGACATGGTTCATTTTGATCGCAGTAGTTTTGATCGATAATTATGGGATTGTTCACATTTTGCATCGCCACATTTTCAAATACGATGTTCTTCGCATATCCACTTCCTCCCTTCACATAATCATCAATATCAATTACAAATATTTTCGAAAAGTTCTAAGTTAAAAACCTATGTAGGTATGTACTTAATTTACGAGCATGCAAAATTATCACTAAACTTTTATTTTGTTACCCAATTAGACCCTCCACATGCACATTCTATTAGTTAGTATTGACGGAATCGAGTGGAGTAACCACCGGAGTAATAGAAAAGAAGAATGACCAAAATACGGTATACTTATAAGTTGAGTGCTCAAACACGTAAATTGAACATCATCCAATATTAGAGTGTTACCTGCCATGTCTTTATTCTAAGTCCATTAGTAGTTCCTGAAATTGTGGCATCATTCACTGAAACATTTGAAACTTGGTCCTCGGCGCCATTTTTACCTAGGCTTCCAATGCTACAAATCCACAAAGTAAGCAAATATTAATTTCTCCTAAAATTCTTTGGTACGTTGGATAAGATAAAATTGGACATGATAATTAATAAATTCGTTGCACGTCTCTCTTATTCAGTCATTTTGAGTTCAACGTACTAAATAAGCTCATTAAAGTGTTCAAAAGCGAATGGATCACTAAATTTACACTTCAATCTTAAATTGACTGCAACTTCACCATTGAGTAATTTTGGGAACAATCAAGTCACTTTGCCCAAAACGTACCTAATTCCATGACCTGGTCCACATACAATTCCCGTCGCTTGAACATTTCTTGATCCACTTACAATTGAAATACAATCATCACCTAAAACGAAAAATTAACACAGTAATCACAATGACACCAATAATATTACTACAATTTCTTTATTAAAAGAATAATTAACTACTCATCCATTTACCTGTTTTAATTACGGAATTCTTAATACTGATATTTCGTGTTCCTGAGACATGAATTCCATCAGTATTGGGGCTTTTTTCTGGTGCAGTCAATGTAAGATTTGAAGCCTCAACATTTTGACAATCCTGGAAATTCACATGCATTTGCTGAGGGTCTTTAATCATTAAGTTCGTCACCCTCAAGTTCGTGCATTTAGAAAAAGTTAATGCCTGTAAACAAAAAATAAATATATATATATATATATATATATATATATATATATTGTCAAGAATCCTAACCACTTCTTGTTCGGTAAGTAGTATTAGATCGGCACTTTGGATAATATAATCGACATCATTTTTGCAATATTATTTTTGATTATTTAATATCATCCAGCACTATCTAATCCAACTTACGAAACATTTCATAAACTTAAAGAGCAAAGGAGCTTGAAATTACCGTTGGCGCGCCTTTGTCGTTGCAGGGCTTTCGAAGGAAGGAAGGAAGAGAAGAAATGTCAGGATACTATTACATGATAATATAACATGTAAATTAAAGACTAAATTCTTGCAAGAATTATTAAATTTTTTTCAGATCTTAATGTTTAAAGATCTCATTTTAAAAGTTAAGTGGTTACTAGTTAAGAATCGTATCTTTTTTCGTGTAGAAAAATTTATTTTCTCTTAAAAAATTTGCACGCTCTCATCTAAAACTTAAAATGTTAGAAAATAAACAACTTTATTATTTAAATTTTGTATCAAGACTTCCCTTCTCATACAAGAAGAATTCATTAATTTTCATCAATTTTTTTTATTTTTATTTTTTTGCTTTGGTATAATGTTAAACTATTTCATTTAAAGAATCTAAACGCTTAAATTGTTAAAAGAGGACTAAATTAATTCATTTAAATGCTATCTCCAACGAATAATTTACTTATGAGGCATACCTTGGTTTTATTGACTTTGCAAGAAATATTCCACCATACTTGACCATTGCCATTTATGGTTCCACCACCATAAACTTCAAAGTTTATTACTTTCTTGAAGGATATCCATCGTCTTCCACTTTTATCGTACAACGACGTGTTTGAAAAAGCTTCAATTGTTCCTTGGATCTTTGAATTTTTAAGGAAAAAAAAAAAAAAAAGAAGTTCTGCATGTTATTCTCAGCCATGGATATGCACATTCTTGTACAAATTAACATGACTAGCACAAAGGTTAAAACCCACAATTAAGAAAATTTTAGTTTAAATCCCTCAAATAATTTAATTTTTAATTCAAGCCCACCAAAAATCCCATGCAAAGTGCAATTCTTAATCAACAATTTCGAGTATTTTGGTCAAAAGTTTATGTAAAATTTCCTTGGAGTTTCCGTATTTCACTGGATAATACAAAACTTTTTTTGAGTTTCGAAAACATTTCTTAGAAATTTTTTTTTTTTTCAAAACGTGTACGAAATGGATATGCTAGCATTTTAGAAATTTTCGTGCAAATGATATATATATATATGCAAATGATATATGTATATATACTCACCTCCAGTTTAAGAGCAGAATTACATGGACCTGACAAGTCTATTGGATTCATATAATAAGTCCCGTTAGGGATTAGAATAAGGCTTAGTTGGGAAGAACCACAGGCCTTGTCCCATGCTTTCTTAAATGCCTGGAGAAGCAACAAGAAACATATAAAAACTTTAATTATTGACAAATAAGTAGAATTAATCTTTATGTTTAATAACCCAAAACAACAACTTATCTAATTAACAATGCCTAAAAATATGTAAAAAATAAAAAGACGAATAGCACTTGAGCACGGTGTTTAATAAAAAATCTTTAGATTTTAATTCTATTTTTACAATTTTCAATATATATATTTCTATCGTCGGAGCTTCCAACCGACATATTTGGGAGTATAAACACTTATAAGCACTTGTAAAATCCACAGTTTATAATCTAAAAAAATACTTTACAAAACAAACACGCTGATATGCATGCACAAACTATACTACATTTTACTAATGTTAGTACCTGAGAATCATCAGTTCGCCCGTCAGCTTTCGCTCCAAAATCATCTACATTCACAGTTTGTATTGATACTGCACTTGTAGAATTAATCATACCCTTGGTTAGATTACGAAATTTGTTTTCCTGGTGATTTACACGTCGTACTTGTGCATTCTTCAGATTTTGACAATCACTACTAAAACAGGAGGGTGAAGATACTAAAATGGTTAAGAGTATTACAAAGAAAACCATTTTCATCTTCAGTTTTTTTGAATTGAAACACCTGAAAATCCAAGAAAAGTTGATATCTAATCATCAGCAGCAAATGGGATATATATATATAGATACAGAAAAGATGCATCATATCATGGGGGGTGGGGGGTTGTGCAGCAAAGCATTGACTGCTTGGAGAACTCTTTTTCATATCAGTGTCAAATATTCAGTTTCAAGATATAGCTGGAGACCGAAGAATCACTTGGCAGGAGAAGCTGACTTTTCCCCTTCAGGTATCTTTCAACTAAAGAAAATCAACTTGTTAATTACTTCCATTTTGCTTGTTTACCAACACTACGTTTGGCTAAGTACCAATAAGGTGTTTCGCTAGAAATATTCTTATTATTGTTTCGACTCATATATTTTTTTAAAAATGAATCTCGTTATAATATATACTTAGTTCAACGTGTAGATTTTTGTGTATAGAATACAGCGAGGAACACAATAGGTTCTATAAAATTAATTAACTAGCTGCGATTTTTATTAATTGTGAAGATTAATAGTCTAAACTGAAGTTGTAATTAATGAAGTAGGAAAAAAAGAAATTTTCACTGTGTTTTCCATATTTATAAGTTGCCAAACCCAAAAAAAAAATATATGAACTTTTAATGTATAGATGAATCTTAAGAGTTTGGACGTTACATGCATTAATTAAACAAGTGTAATATTCATCAATCAGGCCCGATCCGAGGAAAATTCAGCCCTGCTGCACCAAGGCGGAGTGAGGGTGTTAATTTTCCTACCCCCCTGGAACAGGAGATCATAATTCATTCATCAATAGTGTCATAAATTTAAAAGTCACATATTTATTTATTTAGTGCTTGTTTGATAAAGTTTTTTTTTTTTTCATTCATCAATAAAGTGGGGTCCCCCACAGTAATATATAAATTTAAAAGTGAATAAATATTTACGGATTTATTTAATATATGATATTTGATACTTTCAAATTTATTAGTTATTTAGTTTATAAGTCCTATTTAGATGCCAAGGTCACCACGACCATGCAATGATTTTTAATCATGGGATAACCTCCATAGAATTCACTCTAGCCTATTGAGTGCTCTATCTTGGCCATCGACATTCAAATACGCTCAATGAAGTTATTTTGTTAAACCAACTATATCCATCTTAGATGGCCTTCAAAGGTCACCACAAATCATGCAATGATTTTAATCATGGGTTAACCTCCATAGAATTCACTCTAACCTATTGAGTGCTCTACCTTGGCATTGACATTGTATGCTCAAGTGAAATAAATTTCACGAAACCAACTATATCCATATTGGTTAGCCTTCAACTCTTGCCACAAATCATTTCCGTATATTGTCACGTGAGTTATAGACCTGGGCCTACTACCGCCAAATAGCCTATAAAGTCTTAAATTGAGTACTAAAGTCAAAATAATTAGTCCTCCAAAAAAAGTAACTGAAATCAACCAATGACAAAACAACATATATGTTTAAGTACAATATGCCCCTCACGCTCAAGGTCAATATTTCGTTGTTGACACCACATGTACACAATTTTATAAATTAATGAGTGATAAAACTTAAATTCAATTCAGTTTATATCATATTAAACCACCTCATATTGTTAGATATATTTAGTATTTATTACAAGTTGTGAGGGTTAAATATTTGAGTTGTTTTCAAAAACTTTAAAAGCTTTGCAAGTTGTGACTGAACTTTTCCAAATTTTTGAGTTACCATCAAACTTTAAAAATTTTCCAAAATGCTATTAAACTTACCAAAATGTTATCTCGTCCGTCATTCTTTCACTAACCATTTTAAAAATTAACGGACTTTATGACATGGTAGATGGATTTCACAGTCGAAAGCATGCCTCCTGTGAAATTCTGTCTACTATGTCATCAAGTAATTCTTAAACTTTAAAAATAACAAGTGATGAAATGACGAAAGAAATAACACTATCACAAGTCCAATGGTAACTTACAAAACTGTTAATTGACAATTGAGAAATATTTAAACTGAAAAATATTTAGAAAAGTTAAGTGAAGATTGTGACAATACAAAAATGAATTAAAGAACCATTGTCCTTAGTCTTTGTGTTTAAAGAACTAATTTCGCTTAACTGCCAAAATTCTATCATTTGACCATTGATTATGTAAAATCTTTCTTTTACAGAAAGTGAAAGTATAACAGAAACTTGACCGGACAGTTATTAGGCTTTTTCGGTTATATGATGGCAAAAGTTGACCACCAAAATTATTTATTTTCAAACAAATATAACAAAATTCTTTTTTTCTTTTCATCGCTTGCTTTGTTTTAATGAAACGCACAATTTGACTTCTAGATGCCAAAAAATATAAAAAAAAAAACTAATTTGACTTCTAGATTTCAAACCATACCGAACTAAAGTGGGCGTAGCCAAGAAAAAATGAGACTTTTAATTTTAACACTAACAAGAAAATATCATTTTCCAGAGTCAGAAAAATTCAATGGTCACTCGACCTTGTTGAGAGTGGTACTCAACATCGAGTAATCCTTGTCGCTTGGGACGATGTTTTGATGCTTGGAAACAATGTCAAGAAACAATTTCAAAGCAAATTGACATTTCTCAAACTTTAACAATATACTGTGATAAGGGGGGAAAATGGATTAGTGCAAATGCGACAAAACTTTAACACGGTAATATACTGTGATAAGGGGGAAAAAAGGTAAAACCCAAATTACATACGAAGCATACAGTAAATGAACCATCGAATAGGACATCGTTTGTAACTCTTTCATAATATGTGCATGTCCTGAAACCATTCAATATGATAAAATGAAGATGTCATGATAAACAAACTTGAAGCACATAAGCACAGCTGAGTGAAGTACTTCATGGTTCGAAAGATTCTCAAACACAAGGATACACACAAGTAAAGTTCAGAGATTTGTTACACTGGAGATTCCTACAATCGGACCATACAATTTTCTACATTTAGAGAATTACACTCCGCGATAGAAGTAACCAAGCCAAGAATGAATTGCCTGACAACAGCAATGCCACGGGGAAGTTGTCCCCAATATAGTTCAGATGAGTTACAAACCAGCTTTTGCCTGTGCGGGGGACATCTATGAACCCAATATAGAGCCCATGCAGCAATTTCCAGGATGAAGCGGTACTAAAAAAACCCACCTGGCACTATAAAGGGGCAGCTTCTCATTTGCTAGGGGAAGCTCTCTGTGGTGACTGTTCCACAACTGTCCTGACCAAAATGTCCTCTTCCCTGTTCTCTCCGAGACAACTGTTTATAATGGAACAATGACAGTTCATAGCTGTTTCTGTTTCCATTTGAGAGAGAGTGCTCTTTATGCATGTTTGGAACCATATAAGCCCTATCTCCTTGAGTTCCATCACGGCTAGCGGAACCAGTTGAGTTGCCAGATTGTGGTGGAGCAATTGCATCAGATTTTGGCTGCTCGTTGGCAGTGGAATTTTTCTCCTTATTGTTAAGCTTTTTTGTGTTGAGGAAACGGCCACCCGAGCCCCTTGCTCTTCTTATAGCATGCTGGTGCCGAGATTCATGAAGATATGGCTGCATCCATTATAAACAGATGGGACTTTTTAAGCTATATCAAATTGTATCTCCTCTATTATATCATTTTAATATATATGCCTTTCAAATGGACAGATTTGGAGTAAAAACAAAAATTGAGAAGAAAACCTTCCAAACAAAATAGGATTTAATGGCCTTCTTTAAAGTCATATTAGAGTGCCCAAGCACTATGCAAGACCTGCATTATCTATTCCAGATAAGTGGCCCTGTGAGATGCTTAGTGTTTTACTTATGGCCTATCTGTGTGGATTCTGGGAGCTGCATGGGTAAACAGACCTCTTGAACAGCTTTACTACAGTTGAGGAAGTATTAAAGGGGATAAAGCACTCAGCCATACTGGTTGAACATCACACATGCCCCCAAACTCCGATAAGATTTCACCTCAAAGCAGCTAAAGTTCACCAAATTTTCACTCACAATTCACAATGGTTCATTAGAAGTAGGATAATGATTCAGCATTTGAAATCCAATTTCACAATTTAGCAAAAATCAGCTAGTCATTATATCCACCAAGACGCAACATTCCTAATGCATCTCATGCTCCCGAAACTCCAACTCGATTCAATTTCAGAAAATACTAATGTTTCCCCAATAATATATCAGGTAAAGCTTCAAGCAAAGCTGGTAGATGATTAAGCATTTAAAATCCAATTTCATGCTTGGCAAATCAGCATGTCATTATATGCAGTAAGGATCTTTTCTTCTATCGTTTACTACAAACTTGCAAGCCACCAAACGACAAGGTTTATTTCCCTAAAAAATCTCCCGACAGCATCAGGTTGTAAAACATTCTTCCCTCTATTGCACGAAAGTGAATTGCTTACTTCCAGACGTGACTATAAACCTATTGGATCATCATCATTGCCCCTTTTAGACATATCTGAAAACACTAACATTGACAAGCAGACCGTCCTCGTGAGATCTGAACACACTCGAGGAACAATGAAAGAATTGCTCATATGTTTACGGATGTCTGTGTGTCAAGGGTAAGATAGAGCCAACTGTTGCTGTCCTTATAAAAGAGACACTTACTTTGAACCATATCAGACAAAAGGATCTTCCATGTATTGAAAAACAAAAAGGGTCACACACACATACTGGTGTAGGAATATGCTAAATGTGAGATGAATGAGTATATGTCTAATGAGTGAGAGAGAGACCAAGAGAAAGAAGGAAGAGGAACACAATAAGCAGTATCCTGTCCAATTTTCTTGTTCTTTTGTCCAACATATTCTCTTTATATATAAAAACATTGAATAAAGTTTGTCATGAAAACTAACATCAACCAAACCAATAAGCCAAAATCCTGACATAAGTTTCACTTCCTTGATATGATGTCCAAGTTTTCCCCTTACAAGTACTTCACTTTTTAGATTTTGGACTAAACAGCAATGCACTAGCTCATCCACGTCAATGAACACAGAGAAGTGTGGTTGTGAAACAAAACCTAACAAATGGCAGAATTCATGTTTTCTGTTTTTCCAAAAGAATTTCCATAAAGAAACCATCACTTGTACAAATAAATTGGAAATGTGGGCATTTTTCATTCAGAGAGGAAGAGGCATTTTATTACCTTCCTGACTTTTAACGCTTTCTTTTCCAGTTCAGCTTTCGCTCTTATTTGTCTTCGCCTTAAGATACCATGATACTGTTTTGCATTCACAAAGACAGGTTCTTCTTCCATTTCTAGAGGCAGAGGCATTCTTCCTGGATGATATCCAAGTAAGTGTGGATGTCCCTGGCACCACCACAGAACGATTTATGAGATAGTTCCAACAGATTACAGAAGTAAGAGTTCCTTCTCTTTTTCCCTTTTAATTTTCATAATTAAAACTAGTTCTTTCTAATACTACTGCAACAATTTGGCACAATAAAGAAATGTTAATTATAATGAAGTTGTGTCACAACCAGCTCGTGCATGGGGATCAAATGCTGCTTCAGCAATTTATGGTCAAAATAATTTGGGAAATTAGCACCAGAGGTCCCCCAACCTTTGCACAAGTGAGCACTTGGGTCTGCAACATATTTTTTGGGGCATTGGGTCCCCAAACTTTCATATTTGTAGCACTTGACTCCCAACCAATGGGTCCAAATGCTATTAACGCAATAAAAATGAAAGGTTAGGATTTGAAATGCCAAGAAAAATTTGGTTGTGACCCCAAGTGCTCACTTATGTAAACATTGGGGACCTCCGGTTGCAATTTCCTCTAAAGATTTTAAACACGCTTATGATGTGTAGCATGTAAAAACATCTAACAAAATGAAAGCATTCTTTAAGGAAGGTGCCCTCTTGCTTCCACATGAGGACATGGCTAACAAAACTGTGAAGTAGTTCATTTGTCAATATTGATTTTCAAATGTCTGCAAACTCAAAGAACGACATCCCTTGGAGAAGACAAGGATAAGATGTGGCCTCAATTAAGAAGTGGCAAAAAGCATGTCAAACTTAGGAATTGTAGTATTAACTTTTTTATGACCACCACCAAAGAAACATAAAAGAAAAAGAAAAACAAGTTAATACGCAGATTCAAACAAAGAAGAGAGAAAAGTATGGCTCTTCTTTTGAAAAAGAATAAATAAATGATAACAATCAAATTCAGACATGTGGTACTAAGGAGAAGAAAGGTAGTTGCTTCAATAAGATGTAGATGCATGGATTCACACAACAGATGCCCACGAACTGCACACAGGAGCTGGGAAGGGAAGTAAGAAGGGAAGACGAAGTTCTGTTAATACCAATGCCCCATAAGACATTACTCCACCATGTTGTGGATCTGTGTATGGATATGACGTCAACATCTGCAAACAAAGCGCAGATGAGATCCCCAACATATCATAAGATTCTTAGAAAAGTAAGTAAATCAATCAAATAACTTTCAGTTTACTGCCCCCCCCCCAAACCTCCAAATAAAAAAAATAACTGTTGGTCATATAAAAAGAAGGATCTTCTGATTCTGCTTCAAAATTGATGTTATTAAGTTCAAATGTTTGCACGGCACTAAAACAATGTGTTCATAAAATACTCCCATAACTCACAGCTATTTTTTGTGTCTGCTCTAGCGCATGAGAAAGGGGGATTGGGGGTGGGGGTAATCTTACAATTGAATGGCCAACAAGTTCCATTGGAGAATTGTTATCAGGATGCTGCTCCTTTTGACCATTAGTTCCATCTAATCCTGAAAAGGTGTATATCCATCACCACCATTGTGAGTTACAAATTACACAACAATGTATACATGCATATATGAATGTGTATTGAGTGATTTGTCCGTGTTGGTCTGCAGGTAGGTAAAACACAGACATAAATTTTGAAAAATGAATATACAGTTACTGGTTAGGCACATATTCAATCAGACACCCCCCACCCCCCTCTCCAAAACATCCATGAGCGTCTGTGTGCTAGAGAGAGAGTTATGTTTAACTGAAAAGTGAACTAATTTGTTTCGAATACAATGAGCCAATAACGAATATATATCAGATTGCAGATAAATAATAAAGCCATGTGGCAAATTTAGTCCGCGTTAAATAATTGTTCTTCCTTTTGATAGGTTACCAAACAATAAATATGCAGCGTCGCACACTAAAACTCTTAAAGACATCAGAAAGTATCCTGAGTTATCATTTCATTGTTATGTCCTAAAACCAAATTATCCTGATTTATCATTTCATTGTTATGTCCTAAAACCACATGGGTCATTTTCACTGGCATGGAGAACAAGTGATAAAGGCGGTCCACGATTAACAACTAAGTAGAAGTTAAAAGTACTGCTGACAATTCAATTTTGTTTTGTCAACAAGACAACAAAGAATTAGCATTGAGATACAATGAGCCTTATCAGAAGATGACATTATCAAAACATTAGAAATGGAAATATGCACCCATTTATCACATTTGTTCTCTTCAAAAAATAGGGAGCTTCCAAATAATGTGACCAGGAATGCCTCCATTCTGATAGGGCCAAAAGAAATGTGGCAAATACATCCTGCTCCCACTTTCCATTTTATTGACAGTAGATCTTCACTACAGTCTGATTAGACAAACAGAGATTTCACTGTTACCTTCTTTTGAGTTTATTCAATAAGAAAACCTTGTCACATTTTCCCCTCGAACTATGAGACAAAACAAGAAAATATAGATGCAAATATTATGATCAAAAAAGCACTTCAAATGAGAAATAAATGACTTAAGAAATCCTAAATTTTCAACACAAAAAAAAAGATATGTATTTGAATGTTTTTAATGAATGCAACCAGTGTTTGAAGACCATATACCGCATCAAATAGAGTTTCCTGAAAAAACCTTCTAATGGAGGACACCCTCCTAGGCATAAGAGACATAGGGCTAATGAGAGAACTAAATCTTTCGTGTATAATTCTGCATAATCTGATCTTGGGAAATATCATTGCTATTTCTCAAACAAGCATGAAATGTATGCTTACATATTCATCCATTGGTCAAATCGGATGTGATATTGGAAAAATTGTACAAATTTTGTATCCAAGATTACTTGCTACGATTGTATCTCCACAGACAAATTTCCATAATGACCATGTTGTTAAATATCATCTATCTGTCCACATTCCCCACTAATCATCAATCTCCAATCCTCTACTCAAGCATTTAAACGAAAATCGGAAGTTCAAGATAAACTAGGAAAGTTATGTAACATAAAAATTTAACCCTGTTTTCATAGTTTTAGCTTCAGTTACAGTCATTAGCTGGTTTAGTACGGAACAAGTGTCTCTATACTACCTTCTATACATCCAAGATAACGGAATACTGGTCCAAATAGGCAATCATCTTTTCAATTTTCTAGTTCTTTAATTTTTTCTTCTAGTCTTTGAAGGAAATATAAAGGGAAATAAAACAATTCAAATTAAATGTCACACAAAGTAGAAGGGAGAAGGCATGATCTATATGAGAAGGCCAAATGGTTGGGCTAATAGCCCACACTGTAGAACCAGTTTTGAGCTTTCCTAACACTTCCTTAATCCTTTTCCCATCCTAGGCAAAATCCAAGTGTCACAATTTGTTTAAGTATAATACCATAGCATTGTGATTTCTATGGTCCCGCGCCACACTCATTTTTCATTCCTGATGTAGCTATAGCTGATAGGAGAGATATAATCAAATCATTATTTCACTCAGCATCAGGCCTGGGATCCACCCCCAGTACTATTCGTTTGGAGGGCCAACCCCCTTACGCAATAAGCCCACCCCATATTCAGTGATACTCTGCATCATTTTCCCCTCTTTGGAGAATCGAACATGGACCTCCAACTCTGATACCAACTGATATAAGGAGATGCAACTACTTTTCCCAAAATTTATAGCTGATAGGAGAGGCACAACCAAACCTTATATCACCCAGGTTCACATTTTGGTGATAAAGAGATGGTAAGACCAAAATTTGCTATTCTGCTGCAGCTAATGCAAACAGGGCTGTTTGTGCTAGACTTTGAAGTCCAATAAATCAAATTCCGAAAATTTTCCACTTCGTGACTCCACAAATACTGTACCATAAACGATAACCTTGGAATTTCGGATATTAAATTTAGGGAGTTCAAAATGTGGTTCAATTTACCTCGGAAGCTCCTTAATTCATCTCCTCACAAGCTTGAGTGTGGGAGGAAAATGGTTGACCAAGTACCCTAAATTTAATTGTTACCGCAAAATTAAAATTAAATGGATAAATCAAATGCTGAATTATTAGTGGTTATCCAATACGAAAAAGACGAGATATATTTGAAGTTGTTCTTTGACAAGTGATCCATACACAACTCCAAACAACTTCAAGATGACTATGCTTGATGGATTAGTTAAGCACATATTCCATACTTTCACCATCTACCTATATATTTTAGACTAGGATCCTAAAATAGGTGAGAATATCAAACCTGATTACGTGCAAGAATTGGCGATGCCTGGAAAATAACAATTTCATTTCCGACTTTGTATCAAATTATAAGACAAAAGTTAAACAGCCGTTTATAAACTTATAAAATCTAATTTATATACTCAAGAAGAACAAGTAAAGATCACAAAGGAGAAGATTGCTTTAATCTTGGGAGAGTAGTAAACCCATTAGAATATCTCAATTTCTCTTGGCATCTAAATTTATATGAAAAACCAAATGGCATGACATGAGATGAGATGAGGTCAGGCATAGAAAACTACCAGATTCTGGAGCCACATTGGTTTCATTTCCTTTAAAAGCACCATCACCATTGCCTTGTGACAAAAAAGTTCCAGAGGAGATACCATCTGCCTGTTCCCCTGAAGAAGGCATGTTATTGTTTCCAAGACCCCGCCACCAAGGCTGCGCGTAGGGTGTTGATGATGAGATGTCCCATACTCCTGTTTCTAGGCGCCGATCATCATTTTTAGCTAGAGTAGGCATTATTATCAACTCTCCCAAATATTAACCTATATCATCAATCTGACTGTATCATTCGATGACCAAAGCGTACAAGGAATTAAAACCAAATAAGACAGAAGCGAAGTATCAAGGATCAACACAGGAAATTTACATAATCTTACACAAAATACAGACAAGTGTATTAGAAAATCAATCACTAATAAAACTAATAAAAGTTTCTAAATCAAACACTAATATATGTCAATTTGAATAATCAATACAAGTCAAAACAAATAAATGCTTGAAGTATTAGAAGCTACGAAATTATTAGGACGACGCAAATGAAAGACTACCAGAGAGTACCATATTTTTTCACCAATCTTAATACCAGATAATGGAATTTTACAAATTGACTCCAAATTCGATTTATAAAAGTAAACCAAAAGCTTCTGCCATTCTATTGGGAATATAGAAAAAGGAAATCCAATAATAACCAAAAGATTTTCAACCAAACTTATGTCACAATCAAGAACTTAACAAAAAGATGATTTCACTAATTCTTAACAGAATATAAGCAATTTTATCCTATTTTCTATGGAAAGCTTTAGTCATGCATGTTTAGCTCAGCTAAAAAAAAAAGGCCATTTTATTCACTTAGAAAGACAAAAGGAGAAAAGAAAACAGCAAAAACTAGCAAATTTTAACTAAATATTAACTAAGATTCCCAACTCTCGGAAACCCTTATCGGGGTTTTAAAAAAAAAAAAAAAAACTTACCCTTCACTTTTTAAGCTCTTAGAATTCCATTTATGTATATGCAGAGGCCAAAATTAAGAATATGCAGATATGAGATATAGGAGGGTATATATATAGAGAGGGGTGGGGGGTGGGGTGGGGGGGGGTGGGGGGGGGGAGAGGGAAGTGATTATGGAAATTTTATTCTCAATTTTTCATTGTTGGTGTCGAATTATGTATATGCAGAGCCCAAAATTTATATTTCACGCCAAACGTCGCTCTCTCTGTCTCTGCTAAGGAAGAAAGTTGGGATTAACAAGGACAATTATATTCACCACACATTTGTGGATGAAAATTGTCTGGAATACCCTCCACGTTTACATTGTAATTGACAAAATATTTAAACTGTAAGATAGAGCTTATCGAGTATCGTGCATCCTCTTTGCTACTTCTTTAGGGCATGTTTGGCTTCAAAAATAATACTGTCAAAATAAGTTGCCAAACACATTACTAAGGCATTATCAATTTATACTAGGCGCATGTTTCGTGGTACTAAAATTATTTTTTAAATATTTATAATATATGAATAACAAGTGAAAAGTTAGTTGTGTATCTTACAAAATATGTGGATAAAATATATTTAATTAATTTGACTAACTTAAATTATAATTTAAGATATGATAAACAAGTACGTGTGATCAATCGGTGATGATCACTAATGAGTGGCAAGTGAAGATTAATAATAATTATCAACGGTAATATAGTAAAATTTGAAAATGATATGAATTTTCACAATATATTTATTTTCTCCAGCGTCAATAAGTGACTATTGATAATTATCGATGATTGAAAGTAAGTGAAAATGAAAAATAATATATTTTTTATGAAACAATAATTTTGAAAGTGAAAGTAAGTGGTGATGATCAACGGTATATTAATGAATGTTAATAATAATATGATTTCTTATGTTTTGATATATCAACGATACATTGTTTATGGTATTAATGTCACATATTGTGTTAATTTATATAATACATTATAATGAAATAATACAGTACCCTATTACGACTTACCAAACATGGCCCCGAGATTAAATCATCGCTTTTTTCATTAATCGTGGTTAATGGTACATAATGCCGACCTCTGTACATGATATTACTTAACAATAGGCCAAAAAGAAGAGTTAAAAAGTTAAACCACTACAATTAAAATTCATTAATTAACCTTAATCCATAGCCGACCAATTCAAATTAAACTTTTAGTGCAGGTGTGCCTTAGTAACTTTTTTTTAATCATTAATTAACTAACAAGTGGATGGCCCAGTCCCTATCCAATTGCAAAATACAAAAGGTAATACAAATTTACCTCTAAGAGGTCAAAGTCAAACCACTTTTTTTTTCCTCGCACAAAAGTTTTGATATAATTTTGAAAGTTCCACATCATGTTAATCCTTGAAATTTCTTACTTCTCCCCTTTATTAGATAATCTATCAAATAAATATCGACACTTGTCACAATGGTTCGAAAGAGATAGAGACAGAAATTTTAACTTTGACGATCATGTTAAAATATTTTCTTTTTAGTAGGAAAAAAAAAAAAATAGTAGTAATAAGGTACCGATATATGTGTATTTTTGCATATCAATGGCGTGAGATTTTTGTATTATAAAAAGTTTTTATCTTTTTAAAGTGAATGATCTTGTATATTAGACTCAAAGAGAAGTGGCAAATAAGAGTTCCGTATAGTCACAGTACTCATCTACCCACTTGATGTGGGAGGTTAATAAATGAAAAATTTTAAAATTTAATTAAAGGTGGTTATATTCACACTACAATTTGTTATAAGTGCACTATTTTTTAATTGTACTTAAGATTCTCAACATTTATTTATTATTACAATTATATTCTTAACTTTTTGTCATCAAATTCTTATATTCAACTTTCATTAATTAGCACATTTGATAATAGTTTCTGTCGAAATATTTTGTTTACGTGCTTTGAAATATTTTAAAAAATTTTTTTTTTGTATCTATTGTTTTTTTAAAAATATGACAGACAAATAAGTCTTTTTACAAATTCTCAACAAATATTTTTTACGGAAACTGTTATCAAACACAAGATGTGCTAATTAATGAAAAGTTGAAGATAAAAATGTGATAAAAAAAAGTTGAGGACATGAGTGCTATAATGTTAAAAGAAAAATAAAAAGTGTTGTGTAAATATAATTATATTTTTATTAATATAGTTGGAATTATAAATTTTACTTATTTTTTTTCTAATATACTCCTATATTGAATAATTAACTATATTCTCAATTAAAAAAAAATAGATTATAATTTGAAATAATAAATAAATAAAATAAATATATTTTGTGGGACGGATAAAATGTTATTTAGTGCTATTTGACCGTGGCACCAATAAATGTAGCACCAATTCACTAAACCCTAATCCATAGCCGGCCATTTCAAATTAAATCCTGCACTTTAGTAACTATTCTTGATTTTAACAATTTGATGATTAATTATTAACTTGAGTGGATAAAAAGTAAAAGTCCAAATTATTGCTAGTTGGGTCAAGTGGAAATATTATTGGCTAACAAGTCCCTATCCAATTGCAAAATAAAAAGAGTGATACATATTTCCCACTAACCACTCACTATTTGTTGCTTGCAATCATTTTGACTTATCTTTGAAATTTCTCCAATCTTATCCACACCATCACTTGCGTGTTGATGATTATAATTTATCACTAGACCTACGCGAAAGAAGAGTAAAACAAAAATGATATACTCGATTGTTTTCTTATTGTATAATTTGTGAAATAAATTTTGAATAGTGTCATGGCAACATATATTAGAATTCAACTCGAACAACAAAAAAGTAAAGATCGCGTTTTTCTTTCAATTTTAGATATTTCAATTGCTTACTTGATAACACTAGGTAATGAATTGATAGTCATTCTCAAATATTTTCTAGCTAGCTATGTCTTGTTGGAGTTGCATAAAGAATCGTCTTTAAAACTTGTGTCGCAAAAGTTGTTAATGTAAATACTCGTTCCCAACGTCATGTCTTGTATGCTAAGCTACTATTCATCTACTAGATTCTAGCTCGATGCGTTTACTTATCAAATTCTATGAACTTGAATTCATGTGTTGTTAAGAATGTATCCCCGCATTACTTCTTGTGCTCTTGATTGCTAACCATGAAGTACATTTTTTTATTTCTTGCTTGGCTGATTAGATAAAGAAAATTAATTTTATTTCTTATATTAATTTTAGTTTTAATATATATTTCAATTAAAATTATTTATTTGTATTTTAATTCATACTCTAAAAAACTCACTTAAGCAGCGCCTTAAGCAGACGTCTAGCCACGCTTCGCTATCGTTTTGTCTTTGTCTTACTCTCATCTAAGTTTCGTATAAGTTCAAAAAATTTAAAATTCGACCTTCAAACTTAATCACACTTTACACATTTTAAAATACTAATTTTAATATATTCAATATACGCCTATTACAGAAGAAAGGGACTTCAGTTTCTTGTTTCAACTTCGATCTTTTTTTTCTTCACTATTTTTTCTCTAGTACAACAAAACTGTCCAGAGGCAAATCAGTCATAACAAATTCATTGGGTAGTTAAGTGTTCATTTCATTGCCAGACCCACCACGTGTCAGATGTTAACTCAGTTCCCTTGTTGGGTCCCACATATTTGACACGCGGGGCTCATTTGGAAACTTGATATCTGTTTGTTGGTGGACTTTAAGTACTTAACGGCAGAGTGACGCCGCTATGTCGTGTTCCTAGGAAGCAACAAAAAATCCAAGGGTGTTGATATTTGAACGAGTCCGCCAGCACGTGACGCGCACGTGGGATCTGTGGAGCTTTCTGCACCGGACACGGGACACGTGGAGTCGTGAGAGGTAGATTTTGGAGACTTTTTCCATCCTTGAGAGTCGTGTCCTGTTCTTTTACAACTTATAACGAGTCCTATAGAAAGTGACGGGCAATGATCTGTGGTACTTTATTTTCTCGAAATACTTTTTATTATCAGTATTTTTTATTTATTTTTTATAGAGCTTCCGGGTCATTATCCACTTGAACTAAAATCTAATGATCTATATGGAAAGTATGTAATTAAATTATGATTATAGTTACAAACTTTCTATATATTTTTCTAATTTATTTTCTATTTCCTTCTTCTACAAGAAAAAAGAATATATACTTACCAAAAATTGTAATTCTCGTATGCCAAAAATTCCTCCATAATCCCTATATATACTTCTTGTCTTACAAGCAAAAGTTCCATAGATTTTCAAAGTAAAAATTCGTTTCTCTCTACTTAAAAGTTTTTCTCTTTCTTCTTAATTTACTAGCCCTTTACAAGAATCTTGAAGATGGATGGTATTAGAAACTATAATGTCGAGCAAGATGTATACATCTATATTTGTAGGAAAGGTGAAGAAGTGGTTGAATGTGACAAGCAACTCCCGAACTCGATTCAAGTCAATATTGATTTTACTTTCAATCTTACGCTACGTACAACTCATCTTGGAGACAACGAACCAATTGTGACTGAAGTTGAAATGTCTGAAATTTCAGAATCTATTTCTATCAAGCTTGAAGAGTTTTTGTGTTACAACAAGACTCATGAAACCTTGTATGAAGTTCTAAGAACTTGGCCTATTTTGGATTCTCGACGTCGAAATTTGATCAAGAACGTGTTTTTTACTGGAACGGCTATTGCTAAATCAATGTCTCTGGACAAGAATTTGCTACATCTTCAAGTTGATATAAAAGTTTTTCATCGTCGTACTTACGATGATACACATGTATTTGAAGGGACAATGGATCAACCAACAGAAGAAAGCAATCACTCTAGTATGGTTCCTGCCAGTGATTTGGCGATCAAGTCCCTCAAAAGAAAAAGAATAGATGATGAGAATAATGGTGTTCAGAGTTGCATGGTATGTCTGGACGAATTTTTTAAAGGGTCGAAAGTGATATCCATGCCATGCTCGCATATATTTCACAGCAATTGTATAAAAAAATGGTTGATAACAAGTCACTACTGTCCAATCTGCCGTTTTGAGATGCCAACTAACTAGATAGATTTGAGTATAACTTGATTAGGAGACAAATTATTGTAGACATGTTTATACATTGAAAAATATTAGAGACGTGATTAAAGATAGTCAATGTAACTGTTTTCTAGTTATTTATTAATAGATTGAAATTTTTATTGCGAATTATCCAGTCAATTTTTAGCTTTTAACGTGAAGAAAAATATTACTAAATATTACAACATATCAATATAAAAGTATATAAATTCAAAAATTATGAATTTGCCTAGTTCATTTTTGGCCCAACAAATACCAGGCGGTACAGCCTAGCATTATTTGTTAGAGAAAATTTCAGAGTTGGTCTCCAATCTATTTATTTAGAAGAAAATTGGTCCTCGTTCTATATTTTGTGACTCTCAAGTCCTCAACCTATCAATTTCGTAGCACATTGGTCCTTTTTTTCACAAAAAATCGTATATTGACCATTTGAAACTCAACTTATTGGAGGATTGAGGATGTCGCCATTCTGAAGTGAATTTCTCTGGTCCAAATTCTAAATTTTCATGGCCCTTGTAAGTGTTGAATGGTTCTTCGATTGTTAGGTAACTTGTGGAAATATCTCCATACCAATTTTGCTATCATTAGTTTGACATTAGTGGTGCTTCAGTGCTTGCATTTATTCTTTTTGGTGATTTTTTGTTCTAGTCTCTTATTCATGCATGAAGAGCTCCATTTTAGTATCTCATACCCTAATCCAAATTCTAATTACCAGTTGTTCGTTTAAAGTTTTTATTTTTCCTTATATTAAAGAAACAGTCGAATAAAAAATTACATAGTCTATTAAGAACATGTTTGACCAAGTTTTTTTTGTAAAAATTTTCTCTAATCGAATTTATTTTCAATCATATATTTTATGGGACCCACAACTTTTATCAACTTTTCAATTACGTATTTTACAAACTCTTTTATTTTTTTTTTTAAATACTACTTTTAAATTCCACCATACAAGTATTAAGGGTCCGTATGACACAATCGTTGTGATTAGAGCTTATAGCAGTATAACTTTTGGTAGTTGAGTTTTTGTTAAAATGTTGTTGATTATTTGCCTTTGAATTCAAAAATTACTGTGAAAATTAAATTGAGTGTTTGATTGCATAATTATAAAAGTACTTTTGTATAAATTTTATATTTATTTGAATAAATAGTAATTAATTATTATATATCTCATATTATTTTTTTAACTAAATAATTTTTTTATATCCTACAATAACTATTAAAATTATTATATTAATTAAATTATAATAACACAATTATTTTAATATATATCATATTACTTAAAATATTATTAATTATTTAGATCAAACATATTATGTGTAATTTATATTATATTATTTAACACGTCAATATATATTTTTAATCGTGATTAATATTTTTTTTTCACTCTTCAATGTAATTTTTTTTCTTCAATATTACCAAAACTTTTTTTTTTTTTTCTCTTTTTTCTCTTTCTTTCTACCACAGAGTTATGATTAATGACCAATTTTTTTTAATGAAAAATAAGGTATATACTTTTATTCTCTTTAATATGAATTTATTTTCTCCTTCAACATTCTTATAACTATTTTTTTTTTCTATTTCTTCCTTTTCATGGTTTCTCCCATATTTTCATAGAAGATAAATTTGCAATTAAATTTTTATACAATGGTTATTGTTAGTTTATTAATGAATTTCAACAAATTAAATATTAATCTATATTATTATTGTATTTTTATTTTTATTTTTTTTTTTTCATGGCTGTTTTTTCTTTCTTCTTTCTTCTTTCTTCTTTTTTTTAGTTGCATGGCCGGTCATTGGTGGAAAATTTATTTTTTTTTTATCATGATGAGCATGGTGCTTTTCTTTTTTTGTTAAGTTATTTTGATGTGATTTCAATTATTTCGCTTGCTTTGAGTCTGTATAGTGCGATACTTTGAACTCATTAACTCCACAACAATCGATCACTTAAAAAAAAAAGTTCATAATAGTATTTTGAAAGTCTAAATTAAAATACACCCAGAAAAGTGTATACAATATATTCTTTTAAAGACTTCAATAGAATTAAAAAGCTTAAGTGTATTCAATATATACTTTATAAATTATATAAAAATCTTGGAGTATTCAAACACACTTTTATAGATTTAGAAAAAATCTTCAAAAGTCATAAGGATATTCAATCCAAATTTTTTAAAATCTTATAAAAGTCAAGAGTATTCAAAATGTTAGTGAATTTACACACTAACTTTTATGTAGAAGTTATAACTATAAAATCTCACAATTTCTACTACATTTACGCATGAAAGCCTGGAAGATTTTATATATAAAAAAAAATCAATCTGTGAATTTTTTCAATATTTCTTTTTTATTTCTTTTTCTATAAATCTTAGAGTCGTGAATAATTATCAACTTTTTTTATAAAAAAGAAGATTAATATTTTTTACTCTCTTCAATTTTCACTTTTCACTATTCTCATTTCCAATTTGTCCCCCCCCACCCCCACCCCCAAAATCCCTTTTTTAAAGATAAATTAGAAATTAAATTCATGGTTTATTAATGTGGTAATTACTTTTATTTTTAAGATGAATGTAGTGTGCAAACGTAACCTCCAAAACAAAACAAAAAATGGTTTATACACAAAATTATTATTTCAATTTAAAATATTTAAGCAAATAAACTGAAAGTGAAATAGAAAACAAAACGGAACCATCAAAGAGCAAGTATTAAACCTAAAGATTTGTTCTCTTTGTATTTCAGTTTTCAATTTTTAATTTTGAATTTATTTTTAGTTTTCTATTTTGAGAATTTATTTTAAGATTACTGAAAACACGTTTGATTTGTGATTCTGAAAAACTATTTTTGAAAATACAAAACCGGAAAATACATTCTGTTTGAAATTTTGAGAAAATTAGTTTATATCATTTTATTTAATGAATTTGATTATTCAGTCAAATAGAACAATTTTATGATAATATATGATAAAATAATATATATTTTTTAAATTCAGTAAATTTTACAATATTTTTTTTACAAAAATAAATACAAACAAATAATAAAATAACAAAATAAAATTTAATTACGTGGACTGAGAATTTTAATTATTTTTTATTTTAATTAATTATTTTAATTTTTTATTTAAATAACTAATAAGGGCTTTAATTATTTGTTAGTATTTAGAATTTTTATTTTTATTGAATTTTAATTGTTTTTAGAATTTTAATTTTTTCATTTTTAATTTTTTTTATTTCTTATAATTTTATTTAGAATTTTTGTTTATATACATTTTTATTTAAATAAAATTTGTTTTCCTTATTTTCTCAAAACGTCAAAAAGTGTTTTGAGTTTGTGTTATAAATTTAATTTTGTTTTTGAAAATAAATTTTCAAAAACAACTTAATAAACAAGTTTTGAGTGTTTTGTAAAATTGAAAATAGCAAAGAGAGCGAACCGTAAAATTTTGTTCTATTTCTCCCAAAACAATGAAATCACGAACATTGATATTTTATACTCTTAACATAAATCTTCGTAGAAAAAAAAAAAAATTGCTTAATATTTGGGTTAGATTCATTAATTGTCATTGAAGTTTGTGCAAAATTTTAAATTAGTCATTAAAGTATTTTTGTTATCCTATTAGTCATTGAAGTTATTCATAATTTCAGAAATGATCATTTGGTTTAAAAAATGGTCACCCAAGTTATATGTTAAATTTAAGAAAAATCTCAACTACCATCTCCAACTTTTTACCCATTTTTGCATCATTGTCCCGAACATTTATATTTTGAAAATCTTATGTATAACATTTAATCTGTTAGCGTTTTTAGTCCTTACTAGCAGTTATGTCAAAAAAATTATTAAGTGATTGTTTAGAGGACGAATTTTCCTTGAATTCATATAAATAAGAAAATGTATTAATAAACGAATAACGATTAAAAAATATTTAAAAAAATAATAATGCACTTTAAACTAGTAGTACTGTTGTCGTAGTAGAGCCTAAGGCATTTTGTTTTTAATAATGTTCTAACTACCACTAATCAAATTTACAATTTCTTCTTAAAACTGGTTTTATATCAAATTTTTATTTTGCCTAATATTTTCTTCTACTAACTCTTAATTAGAGTTTGATTCTAACATAAATTGATGATCGCTAGTATGGTATATAGGGGCAATGGTAGTTGTTTATTGTAGTGTATGGTAGTTGTGGTGGTACGATAGATAATAACTTCTTGTTAGCATGGGTCGTTGTAGTTTATTTTTTGATGAGGTGGGAGTTCCATTAGATGAGGAAGAAATGATCAATTTTCCTTTTCTTTTTATCCTTCTAAAATTTCCTTCTTTTTTTATTTATATATTTTACTTTATTTAAATTTATGGGAATGTTTGCATTAATACTTCAAAATCTATTATTATGGGCTAAGGGCATCAAAAAGTTAAATGTTGGGAATAAAATTGTCAAGAAAAAATAATTGAGACAGAAGTACCAAATAAGGTAAATATCGAAGATCAAAGCTGCAAATTTTTTTTAGATTTACTAAGCGAATGAATATTTGTGAAATTATTAATAGTTTCAATAATTAGTAAGATAAAAAAAATATTTTAATGACTCATTTAAAATTTAGTAAAAACTTTAGGTTATTAGTGAAATCAACCCCTGAATATTTCAATTAGTATCATCAAACATCAAAATTTATGGAAATAAAATTTAATGTTTTCTCTATGGAAATAAAAAAGAAAAGAAAAAATGAGAGAGAGAGCACCAAAATTTGGACGAGGTAGGAAAAACCTAATTACCAAAATTGGCACACTTTTCATATCTCTGACTTTTATGTCCAGGAGCACAGTGGTTCGAAACCTGTAAAAATGTGAGTAAATTGTATAAAAAAAAATGTACAAAATGTATGAACAGAAAAGATTTAGATCACATGCGAACATTATGATCTCTGTGTGAACAAAAGAAATGAAGGATTTGGGTGGTTAATAGTGTGTTCAATGGAAAAGATAAATAGATTGGAATCGACAATTTGTTTGATTGTGGATAAACTTATTTATTTGAACAAATGTTAACATGCATTATTTTGTTATGTTCAGCTAGGTAATGTGAAAAATTACTGTTAAAAAGTTAATTTTTTGTTAAAAAAAAATATAATTCTATCATTATTTTTAATTAAATTAAAAAGTGAAAGAGAAAAAAAAAATTCATATTCTTCAAAATTTTACCACCAAAGCATCAAAATCACCAGTTCATAGCCTAAAGAGCTCAAACTCAAATTCAACAACAAAAAAGAAGAATTAAAAGAAATATCAGAATAAGTCTAAAACGTTTACTTGTTTAATAAAATCAATTCAAATCATTTGAAAAATTGAATCGAGTAGAGATTTAAAGTGTAATGGACGATTGAAAATAGATAATGGAGATTACGAGTACAAAAAATTTGGATTTTAGGTTATTAATTTTTTGGATCCGTAGATGATGGATAGAGCGACGAATGTTATTACACGGAGATTGGATAGTTGATTTGGAGTGACTTTGAATGTGGCGTTGTTGTCCTAATAGTGGTGGTGGTACGAAAAGAGTAAATGAGAAATGAATTGGTGTTCTTAAATGGTATGTTCATGTTTTAAAAAGATAAAAATGAGTGAATACTTATCCGGATAAATATTTTTGTCTTCATCTTTTTGAGGAAAAAAACGTATGTTTTTTACTTATTTTTACTTAAATTATTATTCGGATAAAAATATATTCAAACATCAAGTCCATCCAAATAGAATAAGACAAATTTGATTTATTATTTTTAATTATTTACCATATATCAAACGGATCGAGAAGGGATAATTGATAGAATGCAAAAGTGCGCATTGTTAGGAAACTGCACACATGATTTTGAGTATATTTTGTTTATATAGCATCTCTTAATATCTTTTTGAATTTAGGGACTTCAAGGAATTCAAGATTTAATGGACTTTCATTATTGGCTCACCGGTCAATTCAAAGATATTTAGGAGTATTTTTGTGGTCTAAAATGATAATTTTTACCTTTTTAGTTACAGTGTGCTTTTGGTAAGGATTCAATTTTATTGATTGTCATTTCCTTTAACTAGGGATGATACCAAGAAAATTGATCACGCCGTGAACACTTAACAATTTGAACATGCGTCTAATAGAGAGAGAAAATACAAATCAGAAGAAACAGAGAAGAACAATTATTGGCTTTGATTTTTTATTTATTTATTAATATTTACTATGAGAAGTATTGATTTTGGAGCGAAAATAGATTCACATAGAGATGACATTCTGACATGAAAGTAAGAATGACTTTCTTATTTCGACACGTGGAAGATTCCATCTATTCCTCTACATTCAAAATAGCAATAAACAAGCAAAGTTTGCTTAGTTACTTTTGAATTTGCTTTTGTTTTATGCTTGGAAATTTCAAAACAATTGATATGATTGTATCTTGTTCATCATAGTGAATTATTTACCCGTGAATGTTTCTTTTTTAGATTTCACCACGTTATATCACGTGTTCAGTAGTTAGATGTTAATTTGCTTTATTATAGTGGTTCTTGAATTCTGAAAACTGGCATATAACCAGTACGGGATAGTGAACTGAATAAGTAAAACTGAATTTTTGAATTATTTATTTTTAATTGGTAAATTAATCAAAAAATCAATATTTTTCTAGATTCTAAACTTTCAATTGGCATCAAAGCTGGTTCACTTTCTCATAAGTGATATCCAAAATCTAGGTGTGTTCATCCACATGCTTGCTTTTTTGTGGTATGTATGGTCACACTAAGGCACATTGCATACATTATTTGAACATGGTTAAAAATTATAGGGAAAACTAGATGTGGAAAAATCGGCCTGGCTCCAAGGAACCGGCCAATATAACCCGGATTTTGGGTCGAGCTAATCGTTAAATTTTAGCTCGAACAAAATTGAGCCTATATGGCCCGACCTGTCTTGGACCGGGTTAGCCCAATTTTATTTTTTTTTCTCCTTGATACTAATCTTCTATAAATTTGAGTTGAAGTTTGGTACGAAACAATTAAATAACTATATTGATTTAAATAATTTATATATGAGCCTATTCAATTCAATAACTATGTTGAATTAAAACTTATTCAATTAAATAACTATGTTGAATTAAATAACAATTAAATAACTGTCGAACAAAATCGAGTATATATATATATATACACAGTTACAACGTTAAAAGTTAAAACTATGTTGAATTATCGGACACTTTATATAGTTGAAAATCTTCTTGTCAATACTCGACTTAATTTCTCATTAACTAGAGGAATAAAGACTTATATATAAATTATTTTATATCGCACTTTTTTAACATTAAAGATATATTGTTTATCTTTGTGGTAAAAAAAAAAATTGTATTTTAAAAAAAAAAAAAAAAATTATGGTTAGGTTGGCCCGTTTGCCCAATGGGCTCTGGGCTGGGCCGGACTAGTTTCAAGTGTGGCCCGGCTCTGATAGGTCGGCCCAATCCAGCCCATTTGCAACGTATAGGGGAAACCAACAGGGCAATGAGGCTAATTTTTTATCAACCAAAAGTAAAACAGTTGGGGGTTAAAAAGTCTGATCTAAAATGTTTTGAATTAACCACGACTCATAGACGTGTTCATAATTCATAGTATTCTGATCGTGGTTGCTTGAGACTACGAGAAAAGCATTAGACTTTTGCATTGTCCACTTATTACTTGTTACCTGATGTGGTACTGTAGTTCATTTTATGTTAATTTTTTGGGTAAATTTAATAAATAGTTACTTAACTAATTTGTGGTTACTACTTACTTACTCAAATTAAAAAGGTATTCAATCGTTCACCCAACTTTCTAAATGGTTTACTATTCATCACTCGTTGAGAAAATATTAAGTTGAACGTACGGAAATTACTATATGGCGAACGAAAAACTAACGTGGCATAATTAAATCGTTAAAATCCTTCACGTAACTAAATCGCAATAGCCAAACACGTCTTTAGTTTGCTTTAAAAAATGTTTCTCCAACTTTGAAAATACGTCTTTAGTTTGGAGAAATAATTTTCGAGGCAAGATAAATATGTGTTTGGCTATTGCGATTTAGTTATATGGATGATTTATACGATTTAATTACGTCATATCAGCTTTCTGTTTGCCGTGTGACAATTTTCGTCCGTCAACCTAACGTTTTTCTAATGAGTGATAGATGATAAACTATTTGTAAAGTTGAGTGAGCAATTGAAAATCTTTTAAAGTTGAATGAGTAATTAGTAACCTCAAATTAGTTCGATAGTCATTTATTAAGTTTACCCTAATCTTTTTCTTTGTGTGTGTTGACTACTACATTCAATTTACCTCGTTTATTTGTTTATTTTTTTTTTATGTTTTTTTCATTTGAGTGATGTGCATTCATTGGTTGTCAACGAGTGAAACATAATGTATGACTTTTGATAATGTTCAAGCCGAACACGGCAGAAAGTGTTTTCACTTTGTGCATGTTTGTTAATATTGAAATTATTTTTAATTGTTTGTGAGTTGTGAGTGTGAACATCGGCGCCTGACCTTGAGATGTGCCTTCTCATCTAGGGACATCTACTAAGGGCATATTCTAAAAAAAAAAAAAAAGCACGAGCAGATGACTCAAATAATGAGACTTCCAAAATATGGAAGAAATAAGCGTTTTCGCGACTCTACCATCTAGTCAATTATGTTCTACTTAATCTCTCTTTTAAATGGGAGAGGGGTCACCGGCAAGGACAAGTGTTGTTGAGGTACCGGTTCAAGCTTAGCCCTATTGCTAGTCCTCTCGAGACATTGCCAGATACGATATGTTTGACTAAATATAGTTTAAGCTTAGCCATACAAACTCTAGTGAACGTATGTCATATGAATACTCAATGTGATTAAAAATTTGAAGTGGACTAGCTTGTTTGGTATATGGACAATGGTTAAAGATAATGGATAAAATTTATTTTATCTTGTTTGGATGAAATTGATGTCCGAATAAATTTTTATCTGAATAATAGTTTAAGCAAAAAATGAGGATAAATTTTGTCCTCATAAAGAGTAGGACAAGTTTTTTTATTCGGATAACGATTCACTCAATTTTTAGAAAAACGAACGTACTTTTTATAATATAAAATAAATCTATTTATAAACATACATATCCTAAGATAATCGCCACCCGCCACCTCTGCCCTCCGACCACCACCAATGCCCACATTCGCCGTCCCCGTCTCTGGCCACCGCCGTTGCCCTCTGCCTCTAGAGGTGGTAAAACTATAACCCGACTTTTGGGTTGGGTGGCCCTGACACGAACAAAACTGGGCCTACATGGTCCGAATAAAAACGGGCCTACATTATTTTTTTTCTTTTGCCTAGCCCACAATATATTTTTTTTTCCTCCTTGACACTAATAACTTATTTTGTGAATAGCCCCAATATATATAATCTAAATAATATCAATCTATAATGACCTAAGTCCAAGTCTTCAACTTAAATTGTCTTTTTTGAAACATTAGTCCAATAATCTCAAGCTCAACATTAAATTGTTTAAATTTTATTAAAATTTAGTTTAATTCAAGTTTCAATCCAAATTATGCTTGGTGTAAATTATTTATTTTAAAATTACTTATAAGTAAATTTTTTAATTTAAGCCAAACTTGCTTATATCTCAAAGCAATAAGACTAGCATGTTTTTACTATTTATGTTTTAGAAAATTGTGTCAAGAAATAGTTTACAATTAACCCAAAAAAATTATTATTTTGAAAGAAAATTAATGCTTATCTATTGATTAATATATAAGAATCCTATTTTTATAAATTAATCTCTTTAAAAATCTCAAAAAATATATATATATACTGTGCAATTGCACTATCTATTAGCATATGGAGTTAATTAAGAAGGATTATTGTGTTTCATGCTACAAGACATTGAAAAATTTAGAACAAAAGTTGGCTTTAATTTGACCTCGTTAGTTATTGAAAAGTTAGCAATATTAATTATATATTAGATTGTCTTGTGTGTATGGGTACATTAGTGATTAATACTCTATGTTATTAACGTAATTTGGTACGTCAAATTGAACATGACAACTAATATTGTATTTTATGCAATATATTAAATTGTATAAAAAATTATTTTTTAAAAAATAAAATTAAGATCGAGTTGGCTGGGTAGGCTAAGCTAGCATATTTCTAGCCCGCACAAAACTAGGTTGGGCCGGCCCAATCCAGTTTCAAGTGTAGCCATGTTCTAGCGGCCGGGCACCGCCCAACCCTACTGTTTGCGAGCTCTATCTCGCCCTCTGCCACCACCACCACCACCCAACAAACTGTTTCTACCTATTTTTTTCTCTTTTAGTTTTTTTTTTTTTTACTTACTCTTTTCGTTTAATTAAAAATAATAGTGGATTTTTTTATCAAAAAATAATTTTTTAAACATTGATTTATTTTTATTTCATTTTTATACCTACTAATGTATTTGACAAATAATCAAATTTCTTAATTTCAACAAATTTAACGATCTAGATATATTAGCATATTTAAAATCTTTATATACACATCCAAACACATCCAAAAAATATTTTAATACATTTAGACCGTTTGATTTGTAGAAAATAAGGCTTTGATTATTTGTCAATTTTTTTTGTCAAATGCATTGATAAGAGGAACGGTTCTCAAACATGTTATTCCAATAATTATTATTCAAATAAATAATTTCATCTACAAATTAAACAAACTCTAAAGGTGCACAACCACCCAAAATATAATTTTGGGTGGTATAACTTTTTAGAGAATAGTTGTTATTAAAAATCGTGGACTATTTAATTGTTATTTAAATAGGTGCACAACCCTCTTTAGTGCTTGTTTGTTCAAAGTTTAAAAGTTGTTAAAAAAAATTGTGGGTAGTATTATTCATAGTCGTTCACTATCGCTAATAGATCTACATGACATTACTTAATTGAAGTAATTATTTATTTCAATTAAGTAATATTATTTATAGTTAGTAACTATGAATAAATTATTTCAATTAAGTAATAATACGTAGCTCATTTATAGTCAAAAACAACAATTAATTTGAATTACATATTTTATAGATACCACAATAACTTTTCAAAAATTATCAAAACCTTTATAAAAAGTTGAGTAATTGGCACAAATGGTCCATAACATTTGCCCTCTATGTAGAAATGGTCCTTAATGTTTGTTTTTTAGCACATAAGTTTCTAATTCATGTTTGTTTTTTAGCACACAAGTTTCTAATCTATGTGTTTTTGTATGCATAATTGGTCATTATTTGATGAAAAAGACCAACATACCCTTAATTTTAATAAGGAAAAATTGTAGTTGGGTTGCTAAACTTTTCAAAAGTGCAAAAAGGTCCCATACTTTTATTTTATATAAAAAAATTAAAAGAAACTAACGATTTTTTTGAATTAACACTTTATTGACCAAATTGATAATATATTAAAGGATAATTTGTATTTTTGATCCCTAATCTTTTAAATATGTTACTAATCTAACCACAACTAATTTTTTTAGCACAAGACATCCCCAATCTTTCAGTTTATTGCAAATCACGTCCCCATTGATATATTTTGACGGTTTTGCCATCTTCTTTAAAATAAAAACAAAAAAAAAATCAAATAAGTCCCATAACTTTTAAAAAGTACAAAATAACTTTATCTTCCTCAAAAACCCACCACACCCATGGCCAAATCACTTCCATTCCAACATTTATTTCACCACCATTGACAACTATTGCACTGTCAGATTATATGGACATGTAAATCAATATTCAAGCACAAATTCTGTTGCACCTTGTAGAATCAAACCTTGCAAGTTTTAAACTAATAAATAACCGAGATTTGTGCAAATATATTTATCAAAAGGAAGTTCCTATATCAAATGATGAGTCATATTCCAGTCTTTCTTTCGACACATGACCATTGAGGCGTAGCCCAAGAACATAAGCACTAAAATTGAAGATTCGAAGAAAACCCAAATGGCAAATACGACATAACAGCCCCATTTGTGGCGGCGTAAAGATGGCGCGCCACCGGTCCCCGTCGTACAAATCGGTGGAATAACTAAATGGGATAGTGGTAGGGAAGCAAAGTAAGAACCGGAGCATTGACACCGAAACTCCAATTTCGATGCCATGGATTCCACCTCCGGTAGCTCCATATTCAATACGACGCCAAATAAGAACTATGCTTGAAGAATCCTCCATACAAATTCGACCATTCCTCAAATCTTGAACAAATGTATTTAGATCCAAGAGAATCTACCCAAAACAATATCCCTCCCCTGGTTAATAAGTATTCTAAGGAATTAAAAAAATTAAATGAATTCTTTCCAATTCAATATGGTAAACAAACCGGTATGGAATAAATCCCATGCACATGACAACATATATGTCCAGATTGGCAGCTTTGACTACAATACCTTCATCAAGCACTCGACAAGCCTCGTTCACCACGAGAAAGAATATCATCTCCACAATATCCTTGTCTGATAATTTCATCAACTGGATGCAAAGTTTAAATCACAAAATTCAGAGTTCAAAATATACAACCACTATAACAGCAAATGGGTAGAATGAGGGAGTAACATTAGTAACACGAGCAATCTCCCTTGCATTCTCAACATATTTCTTTATTTATTGGGAAGATGAAGTTATTTTGTACTTTTTAAAAGTTATGAGACTTTATTTACAATTTTTTTTTTAGTCTTGTCTCATTTTTGTTTATATAAAAGAGGATGACAAATCCGTCAAAATATATCAATGGGGACATGATTTGCAATAAACTGCAAATGTTAGAGACAAAAATGTTATAAAAATTGATTGGGTGTAGATTAGTAATATGTTTGAAAGGTTGGGAACCAAACGTACAAATTATCCCATATTAAAATGTTTTGTATATTTTACGAACTATTATAAAATAACTAAAATTTAAGCTCATAATTTTTATATTATTAAGTAAATACATTATTTAAAATTTAAAATTTTATTTTATCGTTACAACATAAAAAGAAAAATAATTTTGTCAAAAACTAGGTACTAATATATTTTTATTTAATTGTGCTATTAGTTTATTAACTACAAATATTAAAGCTCCAATTATATTTTTCATATTTTAGTTTATCATTCAAAAATAAAGAATACATGTTTAAATTAATTTTTATTAGTATTTTATTTTTAGAAAAACACAATATGACTTGTTCAATACTTCAATGTCATAAAATTGTATATGACATTTTTGTTATTTATTTAACTTAATTTTTATTCAAATTTTTCACATCACATAGCAATTACATATAATTAAAGTCCAATGATTTTTAGATTTTGATCTCCTACACACTTATCCTACCCACTTATAATACCAATCATATGATATCACCTCAGCGTGGGCATTATAAGTGAGTAGGAGATCAAAACTCAATAATTTTAATACGCTAAATTAAATATTATTTAATTAATATACCGGACCTATTTCCACATTTTGCAAATGTCAGGAATCTAATTACAATTTTATTTAATTAAAATAAAAGATATATATATATTTTTAATTAATCAAATAAGAATTAATTGCGCACCAAAACAAATAGGTTAAAAACTTTTGTGTCAAAAATAAATATTAGAAACTATATCCACACCAAAAGCAAATATTAGGGTCTGTTTGATTGACAAAAATAGAAAAAAATTGAAATTTCATGTAAGTTAGAAAATAAAAATCACCATCTCCTGTAAGAATTCATTTTCATAGAATTAACCAAAAACAAGATTAAAGTAATCGTACCTTAGAATTCGAACTCTATTTCTATCTTTGTATTAAACAAAATTAAATTACTCGAACCTAACATTTTTCATAGAATTAGAAACTATCTGATGGACCCTTAGAGTCAATTTGCGTTAATGTCCCTAAAATGTTTTCTCAAAACTCTTAATTATATGAAACATTATCCGTTTGATATCCCACTTTCTGTCTCTTTTATTTTGTCATCTCCGTTAACTAACATCACCGACGAGTAATTTGAACACCGTACGGTTATAATCCTGCACTCCCTACATTCTAGCATTGTACCAAAATATTTAGCATACACAATTTTCACATCAAAAGGACCGCCAGAGTCCCAATTGTACAAGCCTTTAAAGCTAGTCTAATCATCTTCCCGCTTCCGACAAGATTTTCCTCACCAAAAAATCGTCACACAGATTCCTCAGTTCACTCTCGCTCTGTCGGTAGCATGATTGCAGTGACGGTTTCTCTCTCTAAAAATCTCTAGCTCACTTCCATGTCGTTTTCTTCTCTTCTACGCGACTTCTGACATCATTTCAACCAATCTTCATTATTATAATAATAAATAATTACCCAGTCGCTAACAGCTATACCCACATATATACACACGCATTTATATGTATGTCTCTTTCTTAGAGAGAAAATTGTAGAGGGAGATAGCTAGTGGGTTATTGCTCAAGTGTATTTCTCCTGCATTGCCACTGAGTTTTCATATTGCTTTCCCAATTTCTCTATTTATCTGTGTTTACCTATACGTACTGCGTATTATTAGAAGGATTTAAATTTTGGCGAGAGATCTGGTGGATATTTGATCGATCTGTGGATGAGTTATAGTTGATCACGAAGGAAATTTGTATTTCGGTGGCGGAAATAGCAATAACGTTGTGATCGCGAGGTACCCATTTCGTTCTCTTTTTGTCTGTATTTATGCATAGTGTTATTAATTTTTCTGAAAAAAATCATGATAAGTTCACTACTGGCTTGCAGCTTTGCTTCAGTTTATTTGGAAGAATGTAATAATTTCATTCCTTTTTTATTTGTTTGAAGGTATTTTTCAATTATTTTTTAGCTCGACAAATAGTGAATTGGGAGCATTGTTCAATTTATTTATTTTCCTTAAGATGTGTTTTGTTTGATTGATGGCGTTTTTGATCTAGAGGTAACTTTGATTCTTAGTTTTGATTATATTGTTGAGGTATTAGTATCTCTCTTTCTTTCATGCGATTAGAAATAAATATGATCTGTCAATAAGAAAATTGAAGTTGAAGACTTTGCTTTTGCAGTGGAAGAGCGTGAAAAGAAACAAAGATTCTGCTCTTTTTCAGAGGACATTTTATAGTCTCTCGGCATGTTGATTAAGATCGTATCCCAGTAATTCTTATATATCCTGATTATAAATCTGGTGTTTCCGTCGAAGTAGCGGGGTTAATGGAATCAGAAGCTGAAATAAAGGTTAGTGTTCAAAACAAAATCAGTTAAGTTTCAATAAATGAGGAAACTTCCTACAAGGGTTACTGAATGCATCTAAGATTTAACTTTTACTGATCTTAGTGATACTTTTTGAGGTTTAAGTGAATTGGGTTTGTTAATTTTGTCAAGATCCTTCAAATGTGATTTGTATTTGATGATAGACCACTAAGTATTGTTAATTCTGATACTTTATTAAACATCAGGCTTGAAACTGAGTTGCTTATGGTTTTATCTTTTGCCAATTTTTATAATTATGGGTTAGCGGGTTGCAATTGTGATCTAAGCTGTTTACTAAGTGATTTTTGGTAGATTTAACCATGCAGTATTGGGTACTAAACTATGGTGCTCAATTGATTAGGTAAAGGCCTTGAAGAACATGGGCAGTCAGGTCTGCCAGATATGTGGAGATAATGTGGGATTGACTGTTGACAAGGAGCTGTTTGTTGCTTGCGATGTCTGTGCATTTCCCGTTTGCAGGCCTTGCTATGAATATGAGAGGAAGGATGGAAATCAGTCTTGTCCTCAGTGCAAAACCAGATACAAGAGACATAAAGGTATATTTGATGTAGACATATCTAGTACATATAATCTTTTGACATGTAGTGTTTCAAGGAAATGATATTATTATCTTCACAAGTTTTCTTTTGTAATGGAATGGACACAGCATATGGAGATATAATACGTATTAATGTTAGTGTATGGTAGTTAAAAGTTTCACTGATCTGCAATAAGAAATATATGCAAATTATCTGTGGTCTCAACAAATACATATCATTGTTAATGCATACGATTAGATCTGGTTGTGCATTGCTCAACAGGAGCTAATCTGTTGTGAACAGTAAATTTTAAAATTCAAGAGACGTTTCTTCTTAGAATGCTGATGTGCCTAAATTTTGTGAGATGAATCCCTTTCACCCACCCCTTGGTTTTTATGGATTTTAGCCGGTCTCTTCACTTCAATAGATATTTTTTATCAGTCAATTCAGTTGAATTCCAATGGTGTTTAATAAATTGACATCTTTAATTTTATTCTATGAAAGTAGCCTCTCATAATTAACTTTATGCAGGAAGTCCTGCAATCCATGGCGATGGAGAAGATGGTGCACCCGATGATGGTACCAGTGATTTCCCTTACTCTGAAACTCAAAATGAGAAGCAGAAGTTTTCAGAGCGCATTTTGAGCTTGCACATGAATTATGGACGAGGGGAAGAGATTGGGGCTCCAAAGTATGATAAAGAGGTCTCCCACATTCCCATTCCTTTGCTTACACACGGAATGGATGTATGTTTTTATGCTTCTTGTCAAATATTTTCTATTATCACACCGAATCAAATACATTTATTTTTGGTACAATGGTTAAACTAATTCTTTTTTTACCAACTGTTGGCTTTTAGGTTTCTGGAGAACTGTCTGCAGCATCACCTGAGCGCCTTTCAATGGCATCTCCCCCACCTGGTGTTGGTGGAAAATGTATAGATCCACTCCTGCTCCCACTCCCTTATGCACTGATGTGAATCAATCTCATATCTTCTCATTTGCTTATTTTAAATCTTATAATTTAATGCAATGTGTATCTTTTCTGGTTCAGATATCAAATGTGTTTTTTTTTCTTTTAATTTAATGCAATGTGTATTTTTTTTCTTGGTATAGCTACCATCAGGGTTGTGGATCCAGTGAGGGAGTTTGGATCCCCAGGATTGGGCAATGTTGCCTGGAAAGAGAGAGTTGATGGCTGGAAGATGAAGCAGGAAAAAAATGTCATTCCAATGGCTACCAGTCATCCTCCTTCAGAAAGAGGAGCTGGAGATATTGATGCCAGCACAGATGTGCTGGTGGATGACTCTTTATTGTGAGTTCCACCTTGTGTTATGCAATGACATTTTGGCTTCCTGCAGTATGGTTATTGAGCATGAAACTTTGAGTATTGTTGTAAGCCATAAGTGTATTGCTTTACTATTGCATTAATGTAATTGGATGCGCAGAATCTCAACAATGATGGAGGCACTTTTATGTATTATTGATTAAACAAAAAGTTGGCATTATTTAGCTGTAAATTATGTAGTGACTAGTTTCATACGAATAATCTTTGATTCTTTTATGCAGCATCTTGCCAACTTTCTTCAGTCTAGCCAGCCAGTGGTTTCCCGGGCTTATTTCTCTTTGTTATGCAGGAATGATGAAGCTCGGCAGCCCCTTTCAAGGAAGGTTTCTATTCCGTCATCCAGGATAAACCCCTATAGGATGGTTATTATTTTGCGGCTTGTTATTCTCTGCATTTTCTTGCACTACCGAATAACAAATCCTGTTACCAATGCATTCCCTTTGTGGTTGTTATCCGTGATATGTGAGATCTGGTTTGCTATATCCTGGATTTTGGATCAATTCCCGAAATGGCTCCCAGTAAACCGTGAAACTTATCTTGATAGGCTTACTCTTAGGTGAGAAGTTTTCTATCTATACAGATATCTATTTTCCTGTTTTTCTTGTTGCCATTTATGTTTCAATGTCATAAAACTGCTATAACAAGTAGATGATATAGCATTTCTATGTTTGATATCTAGATGGTTAACCATCATTTGTACGGAGGCTTCCCTTTTTCTGATATATATATATACACACGAGAGTTTCTGACTTTTTCCTTCAATTGGAAAATCATTTAAACTGTGTCACAGATACGACCGTGAAGGAGAGCCATCACAATTAGCTGCCGTAGATATATTCGTCAGTACTGTTGATCCTTTAAAGGAACCTCCACTTGTTACGGCTAATACTGTCCTATCCATTCTTGCGGTTGACTACCCAGTCGACAAGGTTTCATGCTATGTATCTGATGATGGTTCTGCTATGCTGACTTTTGAAGCTCTTTCAGAAACATCTGAATTTGCAAGGATATGGGTTCCTTTCTGCAAAAAGTACAACATTGAGCCACGTGCTCCAGAATGGTACTTTACTCAGAAGATTGACTACTTGAAAGATAAAGTTCAACCATCATTTGTGAAAGATCGTAGGGCTATGAAGGTGGAATGTTTGATTCAAATATTCTTCTGTCTCTTACCTTTAATCCAGACTTCTTATGTATCTTCTCCTCCTTGTCCTACAGAGAGAATATGAAGAATTTAAAATTCGTATAAATGCACTAGTTGCAAAGGCCCAAAAAGTTCCCGAAGAAGGCTGGATCATGCAAGATGGTACACCATGGCCTGGAAATAACACCAGGGATCATCCAGGAATGATTCAGGTGAGCTTGGTTCAATGGTAATGGATCTTATAGGTTGACATATAAAGCATCGACTATTACTTGTTATGTACTTAATGTTTAATAAAACAGTCATCTAAAACTTGCATGCTTAGTATCAAATAGTGCTAATATCATTTGATTGATGGTAACACATTCTATTTTCTTTGCGTGTATTATGAACTGATATGTTTCCTCAAAACAATCTTGATTGTCTTACACTTTCCAGTGTTATCTATTTTCTTAAAAAAATATGCTTTTGTCAATTGCAGGTTTTCCTGGGCCAAAGTGGAGGTCTTGACAGCGAGGGTAATGAGCTGCCACGGCTAGTCTATGTTTCTCGTGAGAAGCGTCCGGGTTTCCAACATCACAAGAAGGCTGGTGCTATGAATGCACTTGTAAGTGATTAACAGTTGAGATTTTCTGTTAATCTAATTTTTATTCTTGGACATTTAACTTATCAATGCCATGCATCTCTGCAGGTTCGTGTATCAGCAGTTCTTACTAATGGACCCTTTTGTTGAATCTTGATTGTGATCACTACATAAACAACAGCAAGGCCTTGCGGGAGGCAATGTGCTTTCTAATGGATCCGAATCTTGGGAAGTATGTCTGTTATGTTCAATTTCCACAGAGATTCGATGGTATTGATAGAAATGATCGATATGCCAACCGCAATACTGTTTTCTTTGATGTGAGTTCATAATCATGAGTAATCATTATTTCTGGCCATTTCATGTAACACTATTGTCTAATTCTTCTTCTTATTATTTTTTCTGCTGTCCAATGTTCATGTAAACTTATTCTTACTTTCTGCAATCAGATAAACTTGAGAGGTTTGGATGGTATTCAAGGTCCTGTGTATGTGGGTACTGGATGCGTCTTTAATAGAACAGCTTTGTATGGTTATGAACCTCCTCTGAAACCTAGGCAAAAGAAGCCAGGATTTCTCTCTTCCTGTTTTGGTGGCTCAAGAAAGAAAAATTCTAAATCAAGTAAGAAGGGTTCAGACAAAAAGAAATCTAGCAAGCATGTTGATCCCACTGTTCCAATATTCAGTTTGGAGGATATAGAGGAGGGTGTTGAAGGTATGTCTTCTGGTAGAATACTATTGTTTAATCTTACTTGTATTTTATGTTATCACAACATCAAACAACAAACTGAGCCTTATTCCCTATAAAATTGGAGTCAAATACATGAATCATTTTTGCCACTTAAGTTATTGCTAGATCTATTGGACTTGCATTTTGTCTTTTATTATGTTAAATTTAGTGACACTGTATATTTATCATAAAAGCATGGATTAATACATCTCATTTGCTCAATTTCAACATTGAATTAAGTAAAATACAGTGACAATTTATATTTGTCATAAAGGCATGGATTATATATTTTCATTTGCTCAATTGATTTCAACACGTCAAATTACAAATATTGATTTGGATGTGAACATGAATGAGTATATTGGATCTTTACATTGCATTGGTAGTTTCTTATATACATTTTACTTGTTAGCCATGATTCAGTGCTTGTGCCTTGCCCAATCAGATTAATATGACACACTCTAATTGGGAATATAGTTCATGTATTCTTTTTGGAATTTCTATTTATATGAAAATGAAAATATATATGGTGTATATAATTGTTTCTTTATGTATTTTGTAATGAATAGAACTGATTCAATCAGAAAGCGGATTTATTCATAGTAATGAATTTGGTCTCCTATTTGAATATTATCCTGTGTTGAATGGTTCAGACTTTTGAGCTAATTGTCTGTATATATGGTCTGACGTCATATTGAGCTAGCAAAAGGAAAGAATATGGCTGTTATAGTCCTCTCTTTTAATGACACCTCCATTGATATGTCTCACATTGTTGGTTGGAATTACATGATATGCTGCTTTATTGGAGATTTCATCATTTTTTTTCCCACTGTTAATGCACATAATTCTTTTGTTGAATTCAAATACTGTCACTACATTGATAAGCATGTAGGATCCCGTGTCTTTTCCCTCCACCTTTTAACTCATTTCTATTTCATTGTTTATTGAGTTTCTCTCACGAGCAGACAAAAATATCAAGTAGAAAATTGTATATATGATCTTAAATTAATATAGCAAATTTGTTAACTGTTCCCTCTTTTGATGTCGATATCAGGTACCGGATTTGATGATGAGAAGTCGCTGCTCATGTCCCAAATGAGCCTCGAGAAAAGATTTGGCCAGTCTGCAGTTTTTGTTGCATCCACTCTTATGGAGAATGGTGGTGTTCCTCAGTCTGCCACACCTGAGACTCTTCTAAAAGAGGCAATCCATGTTATCAGTTGTGGGTATGAAGATAAGTCAGAATGGGGAAGTGAGGTGAGTTGGTTTCATTTGCTATAAGAAGTTCCTTGTCTGATTATATTTCGTTTATTCATAGTATATTAGCAAATGTTACTTAACCTTAGACTGGAAGGGAACGCTTGACCATTGGGAGATGCTTTAAACACAGATTGCATTTATGTATGAAAACAGCTTCTAACAAATGTTTTGACATTCCTATAAAATTTCTGTATTTATTTTACTAGTAAATTTCATTATGATGAGATGGCTTGTCAAAAAAATTAGGAGATAAAATTAAAAAGTCATAGTTCCTTAATTACAGTTGAAACCTAATGAGAATGAAGCATACTTTTCCTCTGAGTACTTCTTTGGCAGCATTAGAATAGGAAGTATGTGCTTTTCTGCATCTGTCAATGGAAATTGTTGTGGCATGCTGGAATTACTCGTGTATTTCTAATCTCTTTTATTCTTTTTCTCCCTCCCCACAATGGAAATTGTTGTGGCATGCCGAAATTACTTAGTTCTGATTCTATTGGTCCTCCTTGTCATTCTTCCTAGAATTTTACTCCGTAATGTGATGATTTATTTCTGCAAACTGGAATTATAAATATTCATCATCTCATTCGAAATTTGTGTAGGGAACCAAACCAACTATTACTAGGTGAATGTTCTTTTTACGTTAAGTTTCCAACTTGATATCCTTTGCATTCCCTTATATGTCTGATCTAACAGTTTTGTTGCCCACAATAATCATTTTTTGTTCTATCCGCAGATTGGATGGATTTACGGTTCTGTCACAGAAGATATTCTTACAGGATTTAAGATGCATGCCCGCGGTTGGCGATCAATTTACTGCATGCCTCAGAGACCAGCATTTAAGGGATCAGCTCCAATTAATCTATCTGATCGTCTAAACCAAGTGCTTCGATGGGCTTTGGGATCTGTTGAGATTTTATTTAGCCGGCACTGTCCTATATGGTATGGCTATGGTGGAAGGTTGAAGTGGCTAGAGAGGTTTGCATATGTCAACACCACAATTTATCCAGTTACTGCCATTCCTCTTGTTATTTATTGTACTTTGCCAGCTGTCTGCTTGCTTACTGGAAAGTTCATTATCCCACAGGTTGGTTCTATCTCCCATTCCCATCTGAACGTATCCTTGTTCTTTTTTTGGTTTCCATTTGAGCTTAAATGGCCACTGCTTTGTATTTTACATAGGTAGGATCTCAAGAGATGACTTCAATTCAAGTTGACAATCTGTCAACGTCAAACAAAATTTTATAAATTTCATCCATTTCCTTCACCAAAAAGTTGTTCTATTATTTCACTTTGTGGTTCAAGAAATCATACTAAACTAGTGTCGTACTTCCTATAGACGTGTCTTTACCTTTCTGCTCTTGATACTTGATTCAACAATGGAACCACAGTAACAGGATTCTATCATTTTTATTCAGAATCTTACATTAAAAAATGCAGATCTCACAATAGTGAAAATCATTGCTTTGTATTGCAGATTAGTAACCTCGCCAGTATCTGGTTTATCTCTCTCTTTCTTTCCATCTTTGCTACTGGTATACTGGAAATGAGGTGGAGTGGTGTTGGAATCGATGAGTGGTGGAGGAATGAACAGTTTTGGGTCATTGGAGGTGTTTCAGCTCATCTTTTTGCCGTCTTCCAAGGTCTCCTCAAAGTGCTTGCTGGAATAGACACCAACTTTACTGTCACATCCAAAGCATCGGACGAAGATGGGGATTTTACCGAGCTCTACATGTTCAAATGGACAACTCTTCTAATACCCCCAACAACTCTCCTCATCATAAACATAGTTGGTGTTGTTGCAGGAATCTCCTATGCAATCAATAGTGGTTACCAGTCATGGGGTCCACTATTCGGGAAATTGTTCTTCGCATTCTGGGTGATTGTTCATCTCTATCCATTCCTCAAAGGTCTTATGGGCCGCCAGAACCGGACACCCACTATTGTCGTCGTATGGTCCATTCTTCTTGCTTCTATCTTTTCATTGTTATGGGTGCGAGTCGATCCCTTCACTACTAGAGTCACTGGCCCAGATGTTGAGCAATGTGGAATTAACTGCTAGAGCTATTTCCTTGATGATTTCATCGTCTGTGTTCCTTTTTGTCTATGTGAAGTTCACATTTGTATAGAAATGGCAAAGCTAAATATTTTTACTGTCACAGTAGTTTGCTTTTGTGCTCTAAGAAAACTGAGTGAAGAATTGAACGTGTAACTTTTGCAGTGAATTTAATGTTGCACTTGTCATCCATGTTGCAGTGAATTTAATTGTTAGAAACGATGGAATAAATAGGACTTGACACAATAAGGAAGAGAGATTGTGATAAAATCTTTCAGTTGTAGTGTTTAGTTCGACCCAAACATGCTATGGATGTTTTTAAAATCTTGGGCCAGTTCTCTTGTTTGCGAACAGAACACCTTAGTTCAGAGACTCTTTTGTCTTCTGAGCATGTTTAGCTTTGCTTCGAAGTAGCTCTTTTCACTTTTTTCCAAAGTATTAAGGTAAACTGCAAAAGCTGCTTCTTTGTCTTTTAAGCAATGCCAAACATGCAAAGTTGCTCATAGATGTTCACACAACATGAGCACTGTGTTTTGCCTTAGAACAAAGAATTGTCACTTGAATTACAAGTTTTAGTAAATTTTCGCATGTTTGGCCCCTATTAAAAGTTATTTCTTTTTGTAGCTTATTTCGGCATAGCCACAAAAAATGTAGCTTCTCTGAGGAGCCAAAAATGCTTGATCCAAGGGTTGGTTACTTTGGTATGCGATGCAAATTTAAAACGTAGCTCTAAATTAATTGTATCATTTTTCAAGTGCAAATGACTGTAAACTCTTGAGTATCTTACCAGTCATCTACTGGAATCTTAGCCATTTTTGCCAAAAGATGAACTGGAGTGTGGAGGCTCCCAACACATGGCAATAAAGAATCTCCTGAAGTAACTACTTCAAAAGGGAAGGTAATAATTGGCACATATTGGCCAAGTTTTAAGTGCTCTGTGGAAAAATTTGGACCTCAGAAAAAAAAAAAAAGAGATTTTAAATAAAATCACATAAATATCAGTAATTCAGCACTAGTACACAAGATTCAGCACAGCTCCCATATCTCACTGCAGCTTTTCCTCAACAATTCTCAGGTGCCCTTTTCTTTTTTGTCTTGTAAAAACTAGATATTATTTTAATTTTCTAATATATTTATATATTGTTTATTTTCTTTCCACATTCTCTATTCTGATCTGAGTTTTTTCGCTTCAGTATCAAGAATTTTTATAGCTTATAATTTATCGGCAGTTTTGCATGACAGGATGGTTGGGGCTATATTGGTGAGCTCTTTTACTGATAACCTCTCATGCCCATTTTTATGCTTGGATTCACTCTCTTCAAGAAGCTTAAATGTTAAGGGCAATTTGGAATTGGGTTTCTATAAAAAATTTCGAGGGAGAAAGCATTTGAAGAGGGTGAAGAAGACAGTGAATTTGAGCAGTTCTTTCTTGGATGCCTGGTATGAATGGAGGTTGTCTGCAAAAATGCTTTCATTCTACACTGCTAATGGCTATTCAAGAAACAAACGAAGGCTTCAGGGCTTCAGTGTTGTCGATGAATTGGGAGGGCAGTACGAGGATACATTCAATGATGTCAAAATGGTGAGTTCTCTCTCCTTGATAGTCATCACTAACACGTCCTTTACGCGAACAAGAAGAAAAATTAATTCTTATTGCTTCCATAAGAAAGAAAATCATGGGAGAAGGAACAAACTTTTCTCAAGGACACGTAGTTATTAGATTCGTATAACTATGAATTTGATTTGAAGTATGATAAGAACATGAGTCGTATTTAGTACTATCCAGTGAAGTGTACCAAACATATGTTGCGCGTTTTGTTAATGGTGAAATCGTATGCTTAGAGAGGCCTCCACCCTTGGAGAAGTCTTGTCTCTCTAAACACCTTCATTCATGCATCTAAGCTATCAGTTCTCAATTGCCTGTTACTGCAATAATCTTTAACTAATAAGAATTTAAGTTCCACAGTGTATAAATTCACTTATATTTTTTCTTTATGTTCATGAGACTACATTGCCATTGATGTCCTTACAGGAAATAATCAACTGCTTCACTTTTAAAGCTGTGAGGACTGTTCTTGAGCAACTCTATGAGATGAATCCACCACAATACACTTGGTTCAACAAGTAAGCAATACATTCCCAATGCTTCAGATTTTGAAATTCTGAATAGAAATCTTGCATTACAATTTTGTTTGTTTACACAAGTTCATGCAAATTATCTTTTATGACTATTAGATGCAAAGGCTAATTTGATTACTTGGCGTCTGGAATCATTGACAGCTTTGTTGCAGATAACGTACCCAACAATGGAAAGCGTTTTCTTCAGACCCTTGCGAAGGTACGATTCAAAAATACAGTTTAAAATCTTCTTAATAGCTCTGTTACTGTTTGAATTTTATGGCATTTTTGGTTCATTGAACTAGCCATTCAAACACGCACTTGAAGTAATTTAATTACTTAACAACAAAACAAAGCAATCTCGTATAATGCATGAAATACTTTCAAAATGCAATATTTGTTGTGCAAAATTAGGCAACATTACCGAGGAGAAAGGATAAGTAACGAAATTTTAAAATTTTCTCAATATTAATCATATACATTGTTGTTTAGTCCAGCATATCAAACATTTGAGAAGTGTTTGTATAGTTCCAATCGATCTTATAAGTTTTTTTGCACTTCCTTGATATTTACAGGAAAGGCGGGAACTTGCTGAAAGAGTAATGATAACACGACTTAGCCTATATGCAAAATGGATTAAGGTACACCCATGGTTTACTGGTAGTTTATTGCTTGATTAGTTGATTAATTAGTTTTCACTTGCTCAAATCTCTCCCACCAATTATGGGTAATTAGCACGTTTGTCTCTATCCTTTGGGTCTATTGCACAAATCGTCCGTATCGTTTGAACTTTGGCATTTGGGTCCTTAAATCACTAGTTCTTTGCGCAAATCATCCCTACCGTCCAAATCTGTAAATTTTTGACGTTAAATATTTGCGCAAAAGGTCCCTACAATGCACTTCCTCAATTTTTTAAGGACAATTTCGTCAAATCATAAATTCTACTGTTCCTTCACCATTACCACCAAGAAACCCACACTTCCAGCACCCTAACCAACTACTACCATCACCACCAGCCACCGCTCTCAAGGGAAAGGGAAAGCCCAACAAATCGAATATTGAGCATCTTCATAACAGCAATGGTTGCAATACCCGCATAGTTCCAAAGTGGGTTCTTGCTAAGCTTGGAATCGGCACCAAATATATCAGAAATGGATACCTCACCAAGGTGGACACTCGGATACAATATACAGAGCAATTGCAAAGTACCCTTTTTCTTGTTCTTTTTCCGAATGGCTCTTTAATTCATAAATCGAACTGCATAATCCCTAGAATTCTGAACTAGTAAATAGGTCTTCATCTGAGTATAATGCTCTGTAACTATGCATGAAATTGAGAGAGAAATTGATAACAACCACTAATTTTTCAGCCATATGTTTAGTTACTCACATTTAGCGCATCCTAGAAAATCAAATACCCAAAAGAGCCAACTTGCTTTTCATTTTATCTTTTTTTTTTACGGACGATTGGAAGTGGGACTTTGGGAAGAAAGATACAGTGGGGAGTTGGAGCTCGGTGGAGTTGGTGATGGACATGTGGTGAAACTTCAACTGCGACAGAGATTGACAGCTTATGGCCATTATGAGTGGCGACCGCACACTTGCCATACAACTAGGAGCACTTATAGTGGGTTTTCAAATTGCTGAAAGAGGGAGCAGTTTCTGAAACTTCGAATATACAATTTTTCTTGATGGTAGTGGTGGAGGAACAGTGGAATTTATGATTTAACAAAATTGTCCTTAAAAATTTGAGGGAGTGCACTGTAGGGACCTTTTATGCAAATATTTAATGGCAAAAATTGACAGATTTGGACGGTAGGGACGATTTGCGCAATGAATGGGTGATTTAAGGACCCAAATGCTAAAGTTAACGATTTGCACATTAGACCCAAAGGATATGGACGAAACTTGCTAATTACCCACCAATTATCTTTGTTCATAACCAACCTGTTACGAGCTACAACATGCCACCTCTCATTTGCGTGACTATGATGTCATATTTAGAAACTTCAGTTAGAGAAATTTATGCATACAAATATTGTCTTCAGTTTGATAACTTAAAGTTATAGACGAGATGGTTGAACAAATGTGGAAGCTAATTATAATTTTGATTTATTCTTGTGGTGATTGAGATCTAGAAATGCGATCATGCGGAAATATATAAAGAAATTTCTGATGAGAACTTGAAGTTGATGAGAGAAAGGCTTATGGAAACCATTATATGGCCATCTGATGACACAAATACTGAGAAAACAGAATGATGGGAGATGATGCCTCACTTTTTATGGGTTTTTTTGTCTTAAATTTATGTGCTTCTTACCTTTCTAGTCTAATGCTATTTTGACCTGTAAATCCTCATGTATAACTCCATTTCAACACTTATTGCAAATATTATTGTGGCAAGGCTTCTCTTGGTGTATAGCTCTTTACTCGACTAGTTTTTTATTTGGTAAATTGTCCGAATCCTATGCTTTTTTTTTCATTTTTTTGGGGTCAAATCTTTAGCTAGAATATGTATAAGATATGGGAGATGTTTTCATGTCAAATTTCTATTTTACGTCTTTGATTTTGGACAACGAGAGTTCTCAAAATCAAATATTGCAATAATTCATGGTAGTGACATGATAAACATGGGTGAGGAGGAGTCTATCAAAGTTAAGCATGATAGCATCGATGAGCTCTTTTAACGATAACCATTTATACAGATTCTACAAATATTTTAAAATAATCGTTTAAAAATACGAATATTTATAAAAACATTAACATACTGAGATATATCATTTGTATAAATAGTTTAAATGTTAATTTACGAATATTAAGCATTGTGTAGAATAATTTTATTATTTTTTCCAACTTAATATGATGTATTGAAATTTCTCAGGCCATATAAAGGAAGTAAAGATGAAAAAAATAATAAAAAAAGTAGGGGGCAATTAAAGAAATTATTTATTAAATATGTTTTTTTTTGTGTTTCAGTTTTGATTTTTGAATTCATTTTCAATTTTCTGTTTTAAGAGTCTATTTTAAGATTGTTGAAAATGCGTTTGATTTGTCATTCTGAAAAATTATTTCTGAAAATAGAAAATTTAAAAGCACGTTTTGTTTATTCAGTAAAATAAAATAATTTTATGTTAATATATGATAAAATAATATATATATTTTAAAAGTTGGTGAATCTTATAATATTTTTTTTTTACAAAAATAAAATAAAATACAAACAAATAATAAATTAACAAAATAAAAAATAAAAAAATAAAAATTAATGACGTGGATTCAAATTTTAATCAATTTTTATTTAAATCAATTTTTTAAAAATTAAATAACCAATAAATGCTTGAATTATTTTTTAGTATTTAGAATTTTAATTTGTATAGAATTTTAATTTTTTTTTGAATTTTTTTTCTAGAATTTTTTTTTTTTTATAATTTTTGTTTATATAAATTTTATTTAAATAAATATTGTTTTAATATTTTGAGCAGTTTCTATGTTTTTACTTAAAACACTTGAGTTTTACGTTATAAATTTACCCTTGTTTTTAAAATTTTTCGAAAATAAATTTTCAAGATTTTCAAAAATAACTTTGGGGCATTTTGTAAAATTGAAAACCGAAAAGAGTTTGAGAAGAGATTCGTTTTCTATCCGGCTTCCGTACGGTTCCATGCTGCTTTTTCTTCCGATTTGACTACTTCACCACTGCCTGACGTCGGCTCCCTACCGTGCACTTTCTCTCTCCTCTCTTCATTGGTGGATTCCATTTCCTGATTCCATTTCATTTCAATGTTCCGTTCATATCCGCAGCCTGCTCAACCCGTCTTCTTCTCCTTCCACTTCAATTGAGACAACCTACCAAGCCGATAAAGCCTTGGCTGGAGTGTTTAAAGCAAAAAAGAAGAAGAAAGAATTGAAAAAAAAATTTAATTAAATTATAATGTTCTTGCATTTCGAGTAAATATAAAATAAAATTATATTAAAAAATCTGTTGATATTTCAATTTAAGCTTTGAAGGAGGAGAAACAAATTGTACAATTAGTGTATAATTGTAAGAGTAATTTTTGCCGCTTTTTGATTTTGATTTTTGAGCTTTTTATTTTTATTTTTATTTTTTCATTCTTTTCAACATTTTTTTGGTATTAAAGATCATATTTTCAAACTTTTTCTTATTTTTTTCATATTCAACATTTCTTAATTTGGTGGTATCTTTCAATCTTTGAACTTTTAGACTTTTATCCTCATTCTTCATTTTTTTGCACTCATATCCTCAACTTTTCTTAATTTGGTGGCTGAAGTCCCCAACTTTTGGACTTTTGTATCATATTTTTTAATTTTTTAATTGAATCTATTTAAAGTCATGTTTTGTGAGTAATTCTGTCTATAAATGTTGATTTATTTAAAAAACTTATTTTTAAAAATTTTATGAGATTTTTAGATTAATTTTTAATTTTTAATGAAATTAGGTCGATCTTGGTTCGATCCGGTTCGACCTTTTTTGACGCTTGACCCGTTACTTTTTTTGGGTCGATGGCGATCTTCTTTTACGAATATTGTATTATTGAGATAAATAGTTTTATTTAGATAACTATATTTTGATTAATGCTCCATTTGCTCCATTTAGGGATATGTGTGCAAAAAAAATGAAGAATGAGGATATGGGTGTAAAAAATTGAATTTTAATTGAAACCGGGTCGACCTTGGTTCGACCCTGTTCGATCTTTTGACCCTTGACCTATTATCTTTTTTGGATCGATGGCCAGTCCTGTTTTCTGAATATTGTATTATTCAGATAAATAGTTTTATTTGGAAAACTATATTTTGGATCGATGGTGGGTCGCATTTTCTCGAATATTGTATTATTCGGATAAATAGTTTTATTTGGAAAACTATATTTTGATTAATACTCTATTTGAGGATATGGGTGCAAAAAAATAAAAAAAATCTCATAAAATTTTTAAAAATAAGCTTTTTAAATAAATCAACATTTATAGATAAAATTACTCATAAAACATGGTTTTAAATATACTTTTCATAAGTTTCAATTAAAAAATTAAAAAATATAATACAAAAGTCCAAAGGTTAGAGACTTCAACCACTAAATTAAGAAAAGTTGAGGATATGGTTGCAAAAAATGAAGAATGAGAATAAAAGTGCCAAAAGTTCAAAAAGTTGAGACTTGACCACCAAATTAAGAAAAGTTGAGGATATGAGTCTTAAAAATAAAAGAATAAGAATAAAAATATCAAAAGTTTAAAGATTGAGGACGACAGCTGCAAATTACCCTAATTGTATTATATTAAATCTATTGCATGGAACTTCATGTGTCTTTGGTGATAGCTAGTTGTTGAGATATGAAACCATCATGTAAACTTCGACTCTTATGAACATCTTCAACAAAAAGGAAACAAGGTGACTTTTAGCGACCTCGAGAATATTGTTAATAAAGATCTTCGAGATCAAATACTTTTTTTTTTATTTCATCTTATAAGATGTGAACTAAGAGTTTGATTGTTGATGAAAATTGAAAATAATATAATTTTTTATAGTATAAAAAATAACTCACTACATCTATTTCTTAGGTATTAGGAGTGATGGCTATTAAAATAATAATTATTTTGTTTATTATTTGATGTAGAAAATATATATTTTATAAAAATTAAAACGTAAATTCAAGATCGATTAGTATTCATGTGCTTATGGACTCTTAAGTTATATGATCCAAACTTAATTCAATTAAAGTCACATTTCAGCATTAAAAGACCAACATGTTCCTGTAATTGCAAAAAAACGTTAATTCAAACACGATACTTTTTATTATGATACTGTTTTGTATGATATTATTTTATTATGGTATTGTTTTCAATGATAAATGATATTGTGAGCCATAAAAATTTTTTGGGTGGGCAAATATTAAGGGCTTGTTGTTTAGAGTTTTTTTTTTGAGAAAAATGATTTTTTTTGTTATTTTGACTTTTCAACTTTTTTTGTAGTATAAAAGGATTAATTTTTCAAAAATTGTGGAAAAAAATAGGTTTTTTACCGAACAAACTAAGTAACCAAAAAATTTTGAATTAATATAACATTGATAAAAATATTTTGATACATTATTGCACTTGTTCTCTACGAGTTTCATACATTGAAAATATTATATAATTACATTATTATCATTTTTGTTAAATATATTCTTATCAACATATAGAATCAACCTAGCATTCAATCATTGATCTCCAATTCGATTACGATGTCGAGTCTTCACAAGATTCATTGCATAAAATACTATTTCTACCATAGTAGTAGCAACTAATAAAATTAAAACCAATGTCACAAACCTATATAGTAATAGATAAATTTTATTTTTTTTTCGTCACAACCAATTTTTGTGCAAGATCACTAAAGGCTGCGTAATTTTTCAAAATATGAGTTAGTGCTCATATCAATAATATACATTTCAATTTGTTCCTCAAGTGCCAAAAGAACTGTTGGTAAAATATCTTTGAGATAATATTCACCAAGTCTATTTGATTTGTCATTGTTAAAAGTAGAGAATGAATAATCTAGAAACAAACATGCTACACAAAGGCATATGTCATCATTTACCTCGGAAAACAATCATTCAACTCTTGAAGTTGCATATCAATGACAACATAAAAAATTCTACACACTGATGTACAACATTTGTCATTTCTGGAGTGTTACGCTATGAATGATCTAGAGGTATATACATATCATTTATGTTAGGAACATTAATATTGTACTTTTCACAAAAAGAACAAACATTTTCCAAAAAGATTCACATCTATTATCCCTAATTGCTTGGAGTTGTTCTTTAAAGTTTTTTCATTAATTTCATGGTGTTGACAATATCTTGATCTTTTCTTTGAAATATATTGTCTTTGACAATTCATCTGAAATTCTTAAGATCTTTTTCATAAGATGTAGTCTAAAGACAAATTCAAATGTTAGTATCAAGCTCAACAAATTAAGTGCTTCATATCTTTTTCTAGAACATAGAATATCAATATCAATCATTTCAAGGACATCGATTGTAGCTGAAAACATGTAAATCAAATTAAATAAAGAAGTATTGTGAGATCACAAACGCGTGTATCAACGCTTAACGCTTGAGGATAGTTTGTTGATTAATGCCATATCTACTTGATATTTCACCATGATTGAATGCTTCAAGAATTTGGATTCTTTATTTCTCTCGAATAAGGTCATAACGTTTAACCGATCCTCAAATAACATTCACTACCTTAACAACCAAATCAAAGAATGCTTCAATCTCCACATGCTTGTTTGCCACATATACAAAGGCTAGTTGGAGTTGATGAGCAAAACAATGAATGTAGTAAGCACTCGGGTTATCCTTTAAAATAAGTGCTTTGAGACCATTAAACCCACCTAGTATATTACTAACTTCATTATAATCTTGACTTCTCAAGTTAGATATATTTAACTTATATATACAAAATAAGTAATCAATAGCAGCCTTAAGTGACCCCATTCATGCTTGGGAAAATTTTCAAATTTTTGCGGGGTCAATTGACCCCTTTTGTCCCTCCGTGGCTCCGCCCCTGTGTACATTAGTTTTCATTACATTATATCGTGTTTGGCTAGATTTATTAACTCTTTTTTTTTCTTAAAACTTATTTTTAATCACATATTTCATGTGATCTATAAATTTTATCAGCTTTTCAACTACATATTTCACTAATTTTTTTCAAAATATCTAAAAAATACTACTTTTAAACTTCACCAAACAAACACACATTCAATATTAAATGTTTTATGGTTGAAATAATAATACTGTTTAAAATATTCCGTTAGTAGTACAAGACAATTGATATTGTTTTCATTCAAAATGCTTTATACCGTGTTATTCAACTAGGTTGTAATTTGTGTATGTGATATTGTTTTATTAAAATAATGTCGTGTATGATACTGATATATTAAGATATTTTTATTTATGATACTATTTTATTAATATACTTTTTTATTTAGATATTGTGCTATGAATTATGTAAAAACATAACATTTGTGGTTACCTAAGCATGTGTTTGATAATAATGTACTTCTGATATTGTTATATTTGCTATCTTTAATCATACGGTACTGTTATCTATGATACTGTTATCTATGATACTGTTTTATAAATATATTATTTTCTATGACACGATATCAAATAACACACATGAATGTATAATAGTAACATTTCGAAACACATAAAAATGTTGATGTATGTGAAACAGATGTTTCTTTACTTAAATATAGAAATTGTTGTACACAAAGAGCCAGCTCCTCTTCAACATGTAAAATTTAGCTCCTAATAAAAAATCAAAAGAAAATAAAGAAAGGGGGCGAAATCAAATAAAAAAAATGCATTATTTTATTCATCATCTTGTATTGATTTTCATTTATAGCTGTAAATTACAAACTTTTCACTTGTACCTTCTCTTGAAGATAGCATCTAGAGATATATCATAGTTGTACCTGAAACCACAAAGAATAATTAATCGTGGAACTCCAAAATGAACGTGTCGGGGTAATGATTTATTATCACACGTGCAATGTAAACAATGTAATGATTGTACTCACTTTTCAGCAAATCGTTTATGCTCCTACTTTTTTGTAGTTGAGAAGACTCATCCAATTTCGCTGTCCTTGACATCTTTTTCTACCGTCGGAATATTCTTAGCACATGTCGATAACATTTTAATTGAGGTTGATAATGAATCCATCAACACTTCTTCTGAATTTCCGCTAAGGTCACTTTTTGGAGTTGATGGTAGGGAAGAAAGAGGTGGTGGTGGTAGTGATGCATGAGGAGATAGTGGGAGCAGTGCTGCGTGGCAAATATAGATCACAGAAGTAATTTTGGGATTAATATGAAATATTATCGAAAAGTATGAATTAATGACAATTTTAAAAAGTGTTTTGACATAATTTAGAACAAGTCACTTGCGGGTAACTTATAGACAATTTCTCCAAAATATATTTGAAAAAAAGGAAAATATAGAAAGACATGAATAATAATAAATAAAATAAGAGATAACGATTAGTGGATTTAGTATTTTCTTTTATTTTTATATCTCTATATTCCTTTTATTTAATTAAATATAAAGATAACATCCAATTTCTAATACAAATTTAAGTTCTTAATCACATATAAGTGAAATTATAATTATATTAATATCATATTGTTTGTTAACTACATCACATTTTAATCATAATTAAGGTCTTCATTTATTGTTTATTTTTACAATTATGTTCCCATCTATTTTTTATCACTCTAGTTTCATCAATCTATTAAATTAGACATCTTATTTTTGTGTTTGATGATATTTTATGTCAAAAAATTAATTAGAAATTCATAAGTTTTTTTTTTCCTCATATTTTTAAACAAGCAAAGTAAATAACAAATATAAAATTTTGAAAAATATTTGTCCATAATTTCATTTCACATTAGTAGAATATTTGGATAAAAATCGTCATTAGAAACAATATGTGAAAATTAATGAAAAAAATGCAAATGTTGAGGAGATAAGTGCTAAAATTTCAAAGATTAGAAGATATTCATTGCAATTAAAATATTGTGTAGATAATAAAAGTTGTAGTATGAAATAATTATCGGGTTAATTTTACTAACGGTCACTGAAGTTATCTTAAAATTTTAAAATGGTCACTGAAGTTTAATAGTTTCAGTGGTGGTCACTAAAGTATAAAATCCTTTCACTAATGGTCACTCCATTAAGTTTCTAACTTGAAATGGTGATGTGACATGATAGTCTATGAACTTTATATAATATTTACTTTAGTTCCTATATCTTTAATTATCTTTTAGTTTAGTCTTCCACCCACGGGTCCCCGACGAAAATGCATGAGTGGGCACGAAAATTGCGATGCGTGTTGATCGATGGCCTTAGGGATAAGACACACGCAACAAGATTTTCTTGCAAATGATAATTGCGACGGGGGGCCGTCCAGGAGTATTCTCCAGAGCATCGGCCCGTTCGAAAATTGGACAGAGAGCATGCGCGGGCAAGAGACCGCGCGTCGTGTCGATCGATTGGCCTAGGCATAAGACGCACACTGCAACGTTAAGCTTGCAATTGCTCTTCGTTCGGATGACGCAATATATATTTGGCCGGAGCATGAGGCTTGCGGCCCGTGTTGACTTCGGGATCGGTGGTCGCTTGGTTGCTTGGTGCTAGATGGTACAAGTAAAATGTGGGCATTGAAACTTGTCGCGTGCATGCGTGGTAACGATTTGGTGCCCGCTATTGATTGTCGACGCAAGCGTAAACCTCGGCGGCACACTCCGACTCCTTGTCAATGCGGGCTAAAGGCCAACGTGGGACGGTTGAATCCCGTCGCCCCTTTCATTCCTTTTTCAGTTGTGATTGATTAGGGCGACACACCAACTTGCGACCGTGTTGGCTTGGGATCGGTGGCTAATTGAGTGCGTGCGGTGCTAGGACAAACAAAATGCGGGCATTGAAACTTGCCACGCGTGGGTGCGTGGAAACATAGCGGTGCACGCCCTTTTGAGTGTCGATGCCGCAAACCCACCGGTGGCAAGCTCCGAACCCTTGTCAACGTGGGCTAATGGATTCAGTATATTATCGTGCGTAGTAGGACATGCTTGGGCTTTGTTTAATGAGCCCATGTTGACAAGGATCGGAATGTGACGTCGAGGTTTGCATTGCATCGACACTCACAACGGCAGCACCAAATACGTTGCCACGCACGCACGTACGTACAAGACAAGTTTCGATGCCCACATTTTGCTCGTTCTGTTTAGCACTAAGCAGCCACCGATCCCGAGTTAACACGGACCGCAAGCCTCGCGTTCTAGCCGGATATATATTGCGTTATCGGAACGAAGAGCAATTGTGTTTAACGTTGCAGCATGCGTCTTATGCCCAGGCCAATCGATCAACACGCCGCGCGCGTTTTCTTTGCCGCGCTCTCTCGTCAATTTTCGAACGGACGATGCTCCGGAAAATACTCCCTGTGGACGGCCCCCCATCGCAATTAGCATTTGCAAGCAAATCTTGTTGCGTGTGTCTTATCCCTAGGGCCATCGATCAACACACATCTTCGTAGTTGGTTTCCTGTGTTGCATACCTATCTCGACGATATAGTGTTGCTCAAAACGACCCTCTTTCACCCTACGCTGCAAGAAGAATATCTTGCGGCTGATGGTGGACTGAAAAGCATTCGTTGTGTTCCACACTGCCCACCACATGTGTTGGTGCAGTGTTGGCCCACAACGGCGTGCTCGAATTCTCGGATGTGGAATACTAAGCGGGTATGAGGCCATTGGTCCTCTATCTACCCCAAACAAGCGTTCGACGCTTCGTGCGAATGACGATCTTCCTCGTCTTGGTTGGGTCTTCGGGCTCCGTCCATCCGAGGTCGACGTCAATAAGGAATGCTACCTGGTTGATCCTGCCAGTAGTCATATGCTTGTCTCAAAGATTAAGCCATGCATGTGTACGTATGAATTAATTCAGATCGTGAAACTACGAATAGCTCATTAAATCAGTTATAGTTTGTTTGATGGTATAGGGTCATTCTAAACAGGCATGCACAAGATGTCGTCGCTGCTCGAGCAGGGATCCAACACACCCATGCAAGCCAAATGCAACTCACGTGCTTCGCTTATGCAACACCCAAGCTCAGCACGCCCCGTGTTCGCTAACCCGAAGGTCGCAAACAGAGACAAACAAAGCCCAAGCATGTCCCGCTACGCACGATAATATACGAATCCATTAGCCCGCGTTGACAAGGGTTCGGAGCTTGCCGCCGAGGTTTGCAGCACATCGACACTAAAAGGGCAGGCACCTGCTACGTTGCCACGCACGCACGCACGCGACAAATTTCAATGCCCACATTTTGTTTGTCCTAGCACCGCGCGCACTCAATCAGCTGCCGATCCCAAGCCAACACGGGCTGCAAGCTGTGTGCTTCGGCCTAATCAATCACAACCAAAAAAGGAGGGGAGGGGGCGACGGGATTCGACCGTCGCACGTTGGCCTTTAGCTTGCATTGACAAGGGGTCGGAGCGTGCCGCCGAGGTTTGCATTGCTTCGACAGTCACAACAGCAGACACTAAATACGTTGCCACACACGAATTATATATTTACACTTTGATCTCCAAAATTTCAATTATCTTTCAGTTAAGTCCTCTAAAAATTGCATCTTGGATCTTTCAACTTTATACATCTTCACCACTGTGGTCCTTCAAATCATTGATTTTAGTGGCCAAAATAAGTGTAATTTTAATGGTAAAAATAAGTGCACTTTCAATTAAATTTCGACTTTAAACTCAGATTTTCACCTAAACCAAATTAACCCTTATATTATTTTGTTCGTTTAGGTGAAAATTCGAGTGTAAAGTCAATAATTTAATTGAAAGTGCACTTATTTTAACCACTAAAATCAAGAATTTGAGAGACCAAAATTTGAAGATGTATAATGTTGAAAGACCTAATATACAATTTTTAGAGGACTTAACTGAAAGATAATTAAAAAATTGGGTACCAAAGTGTAAAAATGTAAAAAGTTAAATGACATGAGATGCAATTTTTGGAGGATTTAACTGAAAGATAATTAAAAATTTGGAGATCAAAGTGTAAAATGTAAAAGATTAAGGACCTAAAATACAATTTTTAAAAGACTCAACTGAAATATAATTAAAATTATAGGAACTAAAGTGAATATTATATAAAGTTCATAGACTACTATACAATAAATAAATGCCACATCACTATTTCAAATTAGAAACTTAATGGAGTGATAATTAGTGAAAATATTTCATACTTGAGAAATGCTATTTGAACATTAAGTTGAACTAAAAGTTAGACCACCATTTTCAAAATGTTAACTTTGTCATTTGAAAAGACATAATTCAAATTTTCTTTTATATCTTTTCAAAGGACATAATTGATATTTTGGCAATGATGATTCAACTTTTGGTCCAACTTGTTTTTCAACATGCATTTTCTTTTACTTTAGTGACCATCATTGAAACTATTAAACTTCAGTGACCATTTTAAAATTTTAAAGTAGCTTCAGTGATCGTTGGTGAAATGAACCCAATAATTATCCTAAGTGAAATTGTCTATTGAGGACTCAAATGCTATAAAATAATGTTGGGAATGCACCGCAGCCGTGAAATAATAGGTTGAGGACCTACTTACTAAATGTTAACCGTTGAGGGACCCTAACTGAAAAACTAATAGTAGAATTAGAAAAAATAATTGGTAAGAAAAGTGCGAGCCAAAGTGGGCCAACCCCACCGACCGAACCCGCTCTATTTCTCCCACTTTGAAAAATCTCAACCCTCAACATTTGACTCGCATTTCAATTTCATTTCGCGTAAATTTCAACATCATTTCAATTTAGATTTCAATTTCAATTTCATCTCCATTTCAATTTCATGTTCAAAAACTCTCTCTCTCTCTCTCAAATCCTTAAAGACTTTCTCTCACTACAACGCAACGAGGAGGTCCCTCTTTCTCTCTCTCGATCTTTCTATAGATACACGCTCTTATATATATACATGGGTACATGACTCTCTTTCTCTCTCTTCGTTTGTAATTTGTACATTTATATACATCGGTAGCCAATTTGCTATTATTTTCATGTTCTTTGATTATTCTTGAAGCAAGAGATAGCTGAATGAGTGAATGACCAAATATTATAGGCGTCAGATCTATGCGAAAAGCTTCCAAATTTTTAACCATATGTAAGTGTTGTTAGTTGAGTCTGTGTTATCTTTTTTGGTGATTTTTGGCTTGAGCTACTAAAGGGAGTTGGGTTGACTTTAATCTTTGTGTTGATTTTTTTTTTTCGATTCAAAATTTTTTTGTTAATCTTTCATGTTAATTTTTTAAGATATGTCTTGTGAATTATAAAAATTACTTGCTGTAGATTTTTTTATTTTTTATTTTTTGCATAAAATTACTAGTATACCGCTTACCTTGAGGTGGATTCTGATCGTAGAAGCTTGCTTTTAAGAATAATGAGGAGGAACAAGAGTGAGAGGAGAGATTTGAAGAATGGTGAAGAAAATGACAAGGTGGGATTTGAGGAGAGGGGGATTTTTTTCAAAAGTGAAGATAGATGTAAATGTTTTTTTGTGTGAGTGGGGGGTGAAAACCTCCTTTAAGTTTGGTGATTATTCTATAAGTGATAAATTTTATCTGTATGGAATTTGTTCTTATGGAATTATTCTTTAGCTAATTTAATGAGTTTAGATCTTATTTATTGCCCTTCTAAAATTGGGGAAAGAATATTTATTAGTCATATCCTGGTGGGAAATTAGTGGATCTTCTCTCTGGATTGAATGGTCTATTTTAGTGTTATTACTCAATGAAATGGGGAAAAGAATATTTACTCTTCGTATCTGAGGAAAAATCTGCGGATTGTCTCTCTTGATTGTATAAGAATCTAATTTGGTAGTACATCAAATTTGTAAACTATTGAAAAAAACTTTTTTTTACATATCCTTCATTCTATAGTTATCAAAGTGTTCTAAAAAATCGTCTGATTGTCTTCTGAGTGTATGTGTATGTGTATGTGTATGTGCGCGATTGTGTAATATATGTGAAATCTTACGGAGGTGAGCCGTAAGTTTAGTTGCTTGCACAAAATTTTCTTGTTTTCATTGCTATTGAGAATTGCCGTTTAATGCTGAATATATGTATAGAAAAGGTTCTATTCATGTTGTTTTTAAGCAATTTTGAAATGGAGATGAACTTTTCCAGGCATTTGGTTGGTCTGTTTCTCTGTGAGAGTCTTGATCTTTTATCATAGTCTTTGTATTCCTCGATTTTATTTTTTAATATTTTATTGGCTTTCTTTTTTTTGGATATGGTAGCTCCTGACTTGAATAAGGATCTGCTTGGTTGACTTGCAGTTGATTGAAGCATGTGCAGTGGCCCACGGAAATCAAATTCCGATTCGTCCGCTGCTCCATCTACAATTGCTACCAGTTCTAGTAATCTGATGGATACGAGGAAACTAACTGTAGAGACTGAGGATTCTTTTTCCAGTTTACTTGAATTTGCTGCTAACAACGATGTTGTGGGTTTCAAGAGATCCATTGAGTATGATTCTTCTGGAATTGATGAGGCTGGACTGTGGTACGTTCGCAAGAAGGGTTCAAAACAGATTGTCCATGAGGAAAGAACCCCATTAATGGTCGCAGCTACTTATGGCAGTGTAGACGCGTTGAAGTTGATAGTTGCTCAACGTGAGGTTGATTTAAATCGATCTTGTGGCTCAGACAAGTGTACTGCACTTCATTGTGCTGCATCCGGTGGCTCTGTCAATGCATTTGATGTTGTTAAGCTGCTTATATCAGCTGGTGCTGATCCAAATATTGAGAATGCAGACGGCCAGCGCCCAGTTGATGTGATTGTTTGTCACCCAAAGCTTCTGGGTGCTAGAGCTGCTCTTGAGGAATTGCTTATGAACAATTGTTCTGGTGGATTAGTTGGCGATTGCAATTTACGGGTGTCTTTATCTACTTCAAATGCTTCTTCGCCCCTTCTGTCTTCATCACCAGATTATAGGTCGCCTCGTTCACCATCAGACTCAGTATCATCACCCATGGCATCGAAGTTCAATGATGTTCCTTCTAATTCTATGTCAGAAAGAGAGAGTATCCAGTGGATCCATCTCTTCCTGACATCAAGAACAGCATCTACTCAACTGATGAGTTTCGTATGTTCTCATTCAAGGTCCGTCCTTGTTCAAGGGCCTACTCTCATGATTGGACTGAGTGTCCTTTTGTTCATCCTGGAGAGAATGCTCGCAGAAGAGATCCAAGAAAGTACCATTACAGCTGTGTCCCTTGTCCTGATTTTCGCAAGGGTGCTTGTAGGCGAGGGGACATGTGTGAGTATGCACATGGCGTGTTTGAGTGCTGGCTACACCCTGCTCAGTACCGTACAAGGTTATGCAAGGATGGCACGAGCTGTGAAAGACGGGTGTGTTTCTTTGCACACACCAGAGGAGCTTCGCCCCTTGTATGTATCCACTGGGTCTGCTGTTCCTTCTCCGCGGTCATCTGCGTCGGCTGCAAGTGTCATGGATATGGCTGCTGCTCTGAGCCTTTTACCTGGCTCACCCTCGTCACACTCTGTGATGTCTCCTGCATTCAATCAGCCCATGTCCCCAACGGCAAATGGAATGTCGCACTCATCTGGAGCTTGGAACCAACCAAATGTCCCCACCCTTCTTCTGCCTGGAAGTAATTTCCAATCAAGTAGACTGAGATCTTCCCTTAGTGCCCGGGACATTCCACCTGAGGATTTGAACATGTTGCAGGATTTTGATGCTCAGCAACTAGTTCTGAATGACTTGGCCTGTTTTCCACAGTCACATTCTAATTCTGCTTCTTTGAATCGTTCTGGTCGGTCTAAGGCATTAACTCCTTCCAATCTTGACGAGCTCTTTTCTGCTGAGGTTACCTCGTCTCCCAGATACTCTGATCAGGCAGTGGCTTCTGGGATTTTCTCAGCAAGACACAAATCAGCTGTTCTTAATCAGTTTCAGCAGCAGCATAGCCTGCTTTCGCCAATCAATACTAATGTTTTCCCCCCTAAAAATGTTGAACACCCCTTGTATCAGGGCTCCTTTGGTGTATCGTCTCCAAGGATGTCACCACAAAGCATGGAGCCCATTTCCCCAAGGAATGCTCGCCTCTCTGCCTTTGCTCAGCGCGAGATGCAGCAGCAGCATCTACGCAGCCTCAGCTCCCGGGATCTTGGATCCAACTTTGCCTCTATTGTAGGATCTCCTGGGAACACTTGCTCTAAATGGGGATCACCCCATGGAAAAGTTGATTGGTCTGTTAATGGAGATGGTATGGGGGTTTTACAAAGGTCATCTTCGTTTGAAGTTAATAACAATGGAGGGGAGCCTGACCTCTCATGGGTGCAATCTCTTGTCAAAGAATCACCACCTGAGATGATGGAGAAACGTGCTGCACCTATTTCTGGTGCTATGCCATCCGGTGAGGGTTTGAAATCCAATTCTCAAATTGATTCCGTTGATCATTCGGTTTTAGGAGCTTGGCTCGAGCAGATGCAACTTGATCAGCTCGTCGCCTAGTAAGAATAACTTGATTTCATTTTCACTTGGACAATCAAGACTTTTAGAAATATATAATTTTTTTGCATCAACTTTTTGCTGGTTGGGAAGGTGAAATAGAGAAAGGAATATCAACAATGCAGTTTCAAAGAATTCAAGGTTACAATGGAGACTAAAATTGTTTTTTTCTTTCTTTTTTTCCAAAAAAAGTGTAATCAATTTTAGTTATTTATTGATTATTACAGCAGCAGATATTTTCAATTGTAATCTGGACTGTATTAAAGAAACCTAGTTCAATCTTGGACAATGGTTATTGTATTTTACTATTTTATGATTCTATAATTATTCTTTTCGCATATGTTTCATCTTCGGAAATTCAGTACCAAGTGCAGTATGTATCTATGTATGTGTATCTTTGTATATATGATTTTGGGTGGGGGCACAGTTGGTGGATAGATAATAGAGATGAAGAGGAGTAATTTTGGATAAATTCCACCAGGGGTCCCTAATATTTCATAATGTACTTGTGTCTCCAATCTTTTCAAAATTGTAAAATTGTGATACTCATGCCTCGAGTTAACATTGTTTAATTTGCTTTGGAATAAAGAAAACATTGTGAATATTTTTATGCTTCTAGTCTCACACACATTAGTTTTATATGCTCATTTAATATTTAAATAAACATTTCTTGTTATCTAGGGATATAGGTGACATAATGTTAAGAAGTTGGGGACATGATTATATTAAATGGTAGGTAGAGGATATGAGTGCCACACTTACAAAAGGTTAGAGACCTCTGGTTGAATTTATCCATTTATTTTTTCGTTGGTTCTGAAATATAGGCGCAACTTTTTAAAGTAGGTGGGGGTGGATATGTCATATGTGTATCTTATTGCGAAAATTTCTCGGGTCTTTTAAGGTACGGGGAAATAGTGGTAAATGATTAGGTAATTTCATCAATTTATATGAATATTTGTTGATTTATTTTTATAAGTAAATTATCGAATATATCTCTATTTTTATATTATGTTTAATCCATTTCAAACGATTTTAAAAAGGATTCCAAATTTTACTATTTTACAAAAAAATTAACATCTCATTAATTTCAAAACAAGTGTATAAAATCACATTTCAAAGTTAGAATTTAATTAATCTAAATTTTTGCAAAATGTATGGTTATTTCTTCTTATTTAATTTATGGTAGAAATTGTGGATTTTATAGTTTAAATCATGAAAATATGTATATATTTGAGTGTATGTATATATTTGAGTGTGAATTGTGATTTTTGTTTTAAATTTCTATAAATTTAAGTCTGTTTAAGTTGAGTTAATTGAAAACTCAGTTTAACAGGTGTAAATTGGTTTTAATAGACTAATGATCTGTTAAGATTTGGTTTGTTAACCGATCTTGAAAGAGGTCTGTTAAGATCGATTAATGGATTATCTGCCAATGGTCTGTTAACATAGCTTATCGACAAAGATATTCAAATCTGTTTTTTTTATAAATGAGACATTTGCAATTTAAATTTTATAAATTAAATTCATTTTCGATTCATATTGTTTGACTTGGCCTTCTAGCCAAAGCAGCTTTAATATATTGTGAGAAACTGAGAATGGCAAATCGATCTTTTCATTTTAAAATTGAGCAAGCTGATATTTAAATTTTATTACAGTTACGCAATAAATATGTGATAATGAGAATCATTCAAAAATTTGTTAAACTATTCCATATGATCTTTGTAGGTGTAATTTTATGAATTTAGATTTTGTTTTTCAACTTATATTAGAGTATCTTCGATGCATCTTATACCGTGGCAGATCCATGAATTTTTTACCGGATTTACTGTTGAAAAAAAAAAAATTCATGACGGACTATTACTAAGGAAAAAAAATATTTAAATTTTTTTTTTTTACACGGTAAAAAAAGACTTTTCTGGGGCCGGCCCGGGCTGTTGTAAGGTCCCCCCACCCCACCCCACCCCACCCCAAACTCCACCCCATTCCCCAATCAGCCCTGATCTTATAGATTGTAGTTTATGTGACATTGAAATATTGCCTACATGTTTTCTATATATTTTAAAATAAAAATAAATAAAATGAAGAAGAAAAAAAAAATTTTAATACTCTACCCACATAAATAGAATCGAATAAATTATCGAATGAATATGTCTTAACAAAGTCTTTGAATCTAGACGCAGCTCTAGAAAAATATATATATATATTTTTATCATATCAACTTGACATTATGACATAGACATTGTCAATTAGTATTAAAGATAATTTTTTTTAAAATATATAATATGTTTATGTGGCAAATTTTTAGAACAATCCATGTTAACTAGTATTGGTGATGTTTTTAGTGTTCGAAAATATAACGCGACGACACGTGTATTTTATAATGGTTATCTGATAATGTTTGGTATATAATTTGATGCCAACCCGATGAGTTGGGGTGGGGCTGGCACTTAATTGTAGCAATGAATGAGACATACTTGTTGACGAAGGCCTTGTTTTTTTATGGTAATATGTGGGACAGAATTGCGACTTTTAGGGGCAATGGTCGCAAGTCCTTGTTTTTTATGGTCATATGTGGGGCCGAATAAATGCGACTTTAAGAGGAATGGTCGGCAAATAAAGAATTGCGTTTTTATCTGTCCAAATTCATGCTTTGATTTCAAGCAATAATACAATAATCAGCATCAAATGCCGATACTGGAAAAAAAGGACATATTTATAGTGCGATTTCAACTTTATTAAATTAAATGTTTTATTGTCAACTTAAAGAAAATTGAAATTCACACGTCAGTGATTGTGACTCGCTAACAAGTTCATTCATTAGTAAAGTTTGTAATTAAAGGTTTTTCAAACATTATATTTTCGTAATCTAAGAAGATTTTGACATTTTTTTTTTGTAACCGTACAATCAATTTGTTTAAGACAATATCAGAGTAGAAAACCCTATATAGGTTTTTATTGTAAAATCCAACCTCTTGCCTGTGCGAGTAGTCGAGTAGTGACATGTCCTACACGGCACGAACTATGCTTATTGGCCGTGTTGAACATAACATTTTTCGACACAGCTCAAATTAGATTAGCATAAAAATAGAAGTCACTTCTAGTCATAATTGGCCCAATTTAGACCACTTCAAAGGCAGATTTGGTCAAGTCAGCCAATATCACTTTTATAATAACATGCCTGCAAGTCTATGTATACAATTTTTGAAAGGTCAATTATATTATCGATCACTGAACTTTTGTACTCGGTTTTATTTATACTATTGAACTTTAATTCGTTTCATCTATACTATCGAACTTAAAAATTAATTCAATTAAATCACTTCGTTAATTAGCTGTTAATTATTTGATGAAAATTCAGACGTGACATTAACGAGCCGTTAATTAGGTGACGTATCTCGCCACGTGTGAATGTTTGGTCCACGTGGATTTTGTTCAAAATGCAAAGATGATTTTTACATTTTGGCCCTAGGTTAATATCTAAACGGGTAAAAAACTTGATTGATCCCTAAACTTTACACCGCGTGCAAAAAAACGTCCACGTACTTCAAATCGGATTTCGTAAGTCCCTAACTTTAAGCCGTGAACTCCGTTAGTCCCAAAAAGAAATTTCGTTCAAAATTACTAACGGACATCCTACTTGGACAACATAAAGATGATGTGGCATCCTCTCTGTTGTTTTTTTATAGATAAAAAATCTGATTGGTCCCTAAAGTTAACACTGCGTGCAAAAAACGTTCTCATATTTCAAATCGGACTTTGTTGGTCCTTTAACTTTAAGTTGTGAAATTCATTAGTCCAAAAAAAAAATTTCTTCCAAACTTACTAACAGACATCCTACATAGACAACAGAAAGATAACGTGGCATCTTCTCTGTCTTTTTTTGACACATAAATATACACATAATTTGAAATAATTATATAGAATAAACATGACTTAGAGAGAATCAAAAAACAATAATAAATATAAATTCAATACGGACTTAAAAAAATATAGATATAGATTTGGGATTTGAGTTTGAGGAGTTGGGGATAATTACACCTATAGTGTGAAAGCACTTAAGAAAATTTGTTTGATTTCATCTCTATAATTTTTCAAGTCATATGGACCCAAATTTGATTTAGGATAAGAATTTTATGACGAAATTTCTTTTTGGGACTAACGGAGTTCACGACTTAAAGTTAAGGGACTAACAAAATCTGATTTAAAATATGTGGACGTTTTTCCCACGCGATGTAAAATTTAGAGACCAATAAAATTTTTTACCCTTATCAAAACACTCAATTTCTCTAAAATTAAACTAGCATATTCTTCTCCAAAATATTTACTCTAATTAAGTAATGTCACATAAGTTCAGTATAAGTAGTGATCTACTATAAATAATATAACTCATAAATTTGACTCCACGAGAGAACTCTGAATCCTTACTATTTTATGTTGGTGTTATTGGGCTAAATTTCCCTTGTTTTTCTGAAGGCGTCCTGCAATAATGAGCCCATCATCCAGGAACTTTCTGGCCCAATTGGTATTATTGTAAGCCTGCTAAAAGTAATTTGGCAAATGAATTAATAAAACAAACCAATAATATGCTCAAATCTAGAATTCATGCATGAGTGCTTCATTTCTCAAAATTAAGATTTCAAGAGTATTTTCTAGTTTACTTTTTGATGTAAAACATATTGTAGTTAAATTTCTTATAAAAGAAAACATGAGAGAATGAGGGATGTAAGTTAACAAGGAAATTTGGCGCATTTCGTTTCAAGCATTTCAAGAAAACAATAAACATGTCTTTTACCTTTCAAATATAACGCAACTCATCTTCTATCTTTGCGAGATTCGTGCAATTCAACCTTTCGAGTGTCATATGAAAATTTGTCATACCTTTCGAAAACATTTTTTTTTTTCCCATTATTTTTATCAGTTTTTTGTTGATTGTTTTTCAATTATTTTTTTTAATCTATTTGCACTTTTTGTTAAGTTTTGGGATTTTTGCTGTAAGTTTCTCTTCAATTTTTTCATTTTATTTATTTAAGCAGAAGACAAATTTGTCATATAACGCAAAAGGATTAACTGTGTGTTGGGGATGATCTGCACAATTTTTGAAAGGTAAGAATATGTCTGCTATTTTCTTAAAATGCTACTTTCTTAAAAGAGTAATACTATTTGTACTCGTTCAGTATCGATAGTGAGATTATGTGACATTACTCAATTGAAGTAATTATTCATAGTTGTTGACTATATGTACATTACTCAATTAGAATAAATAATTACTTCAATTGAGTAATGTCACGTAGATTTACTATCGATAGTGAGCGACTATAAATATCATTATCTTCTTAAAAGATTGGAACAAAATTACGCCAATTTTTCAAGTTACAAAGAAAAAGAGGATACGATAAGATAAAGTTTGCTTGTTTGACAAGCTATAATATTTATTTTAGGAATTTGGCAACAAAGGTCCTTTATATTTGTTTTTTGATACCAACGTTTCTAACGTACGTGTTTTTATGTGCAATTAGTGAGTTGTTATGAAAAAAGCAATTATGTCTTTATCTTTATTAGAAAATTTGTAATTGAGTCCCTATTATTTACAAAAAGTACAAATAAGTTCTGAACCTTTCTTCAATAATATTTAATTTAGTGTACTAAATATATCATTATAATCGCGTCAATTTCATATTTTAGAATGGAAAAAAAATAAATTATCGTGCTTTAAGCGTATGTAATTAATTTGTGTTGTATATACTTTTATGGCATTCAACCAATCTTATTATGTTTTTATTTAACAAAATATAATTTACAAATTATGTATTATTTATTTTATTTATTAAATGATAATAAAATGATAAATTAAAATATAAAAAATACATATGAAATTCTAATATTTGAAGTTAATAAATAGCTTAAATAAATAAAAGTAATTGAGATCAAGTTTGTGAACCAATGTTGTTTTCCTTTTTTCCTATAATCATAAAATAAAAGTTAAATTTTTTTAATAGTGTAATTACATAATAATAAAACTATTTTTTTTTCTTTAACACATTAGGTAATTTATTATAAGCTTAAATTTAAGTTATTTTATAATAGTTTGTAAAATATACAAAATAATTTACGTATATTATACATTTGATCAATAAAATCATAATTAAAAAAAATAAGAAGAAGAACTCGTTACTTTCTTTATATTTTATATAAAAAATAACACATTTTTACTTTTTGCAAATGTTATGGATACAATTGTAATTTTTTCTAATTAATATTAAAGACACATTGATTATTTTCATTAAAAAAGTCTAATTATGAACCAAATAAATAAGTTAAGGATGTTCATATTAAAAAATAAATATTAAAGACTATTTTCACACTGAAGATAAAGATTTGGAACAATTCGTGTCAAATTGCATTTATTTTCAACACGTGATTTTGCAATAACTAAGTCTCCATACGAGGAATTAACTTGCAAAGTGCCCTAAATTAAGAGGTGGATTGAAAATATGATAGTTTTTTATAATATTTATAAATATGATAATTTTTAGATGTAAATGTAAAATATATCATTTTGTGAAAATAATCACTTTTTTTGTATGATTAAGATTTCACGATATGTGAAACTCATACAATAGCTTTAAGAAGAAGTTATCAAAATGGATCTTGAAATTAACACAATATAATGTAATCACATACAAGATAATATAGATTAATTCATAGTTAAAAGATATAACTTATTTTTATAATTTTTTTTATGATTAAACTAAAATAGAAGGCGAAAATCCTTGGGAGACAAAATAAATCGACAGTTCACCAAAAACTATTGATTTCCAATTTTATTATATTTTTAGAAATGTCGATTCCAATTTTTTTTTTTTTTTGAACTAACAACTTTTCAACTGAATTGTCGATTCCTAAAGAAAAAAAATGTTTTTTGAACTGTCAACTTTTCAATTGAACAGTAACTGTCGATTCAATTTTTTTTTTTTTGAATTGTCGATTTTCAATCATATGGTTGAAAAATCTACACTTCCCCAAGGTGACTGTCGATTATATTTTTGTTTAATTGTTGATTTTTTCAACTGAACTATTGAAAATTCGACAATTCACCAAGTCAGTTGTAAAAAAAGAAGAGAAATTGTCTTGAAGTTGGCTGGCAGTCCAGTTGGGTTTTGTTTACTAGCAAATGGGTCACTAGTTTGTTTTGACTCTATGTCCTACAAAAATTTCACACTTGTCATTTAACTCAATTTTGTGATTGAGAAAAATGATAAAATATTACATCAAATGAGTCGTAATAACTCGATGAAATTTAGCATTCAATTAAGTAAACATATGAAATGGACAACAAATACACAAAAAGTAGAGTAAAATAAAAAATTTATTTGTCCAAAATTCAAGAGAAATGCGGTGAGAAAATGAGTGGCTGGGTGCTTGAGTGAGGCGGCAATAAAGTGTCGACGTCTCGGTTACAGTTAAAGCAGATGAGAAATAGTAGATCTTGCAATTTGTTTGATTTTAACGACAACAATAGTAGAATCTGATAAGAATAAAGAGAAAGAAGAGGAACTAGTGATGTGAAATAATAAAGTTGTACAGAGAAGACATAAAAATTAGAGAGAGAAGATAGTGAAAACTTAAAATTTGCACTATTCTAAAAAGTTCGCCTAAATTTAAAGTTCGATTTCAGCACCTAGCTACTCCTCACCCCTCCCCCTCACATCGCCCTCGCCTAGGTCCGAAAAGTTTGAAACTCGACCTCCACGCCTAATCACGCTTTACGTTTTTTAGAACATTGAAAATTTGATTGTTCGTTAATGATATTTTCGTTATTTTTTTTTAAAAAAATTGATTATTTGGTCACACTTTTCAAAACTAGGTACATTTTAAAATTCACGTTCATAAGTAAATATTTTTCCCAATTTCTTTTGAAAAATAATATACATCAAAATTTGTTATTTTTGTATATCTAATCATTTAAATTTTAAACGAGATTATCTAGTATTCATATAAAATCAAATAAAGTTCATAAATTAAAATTTCACCGACATTCAACTTAAAGGTATCAAAATAGATCGGTCGGTAGAAATGGCAACGATTTTGTGCTTGTAAAGCCCAACAGATGCTTGAGACAGCCGTCTAGAAAAGTATGCCACATTAAATTAGGTGATAGAAGCTCTCTATTTTTGTTTTTTGTTTTTTAAAGGGCTAAAAAGTTTATTTACTAAGAGTATATCTAATAAAAAAATTAGATTATAAGCAGTAGATTTTATAAAATATGTAGATGAAAAATAAAATTATATAAATAAAAATAATCACGACCTCATGGAATTTTCTCCGCTAGAAGAAGAAAAAAAGTACGTCCGTGTATCACTACGTCTTCAATTTCATCTCTTCCAGAATTTAGGGTGTGTTTGATTGGCATTTATTTTCCATGAAAAATGTCTTTTTTCTGCTTATTTTTCAACTTGTTTGTTTGATTGCCAAAAATTTTCCATGGAAAAGACATTTTTCCACCTATTTTCCTTGTTTTGTTTGATTGCAACTTTTTTTTCCATGGAATTTTTTTTCAAAGTTTTCCACTTTTGGCAACATTTTTCTAGTTTTCAAGGAAAATATTTTCTTTTTGGGATAGGAGAATCTATTTTCCATGGAAAATTTGTTAACATTTTCTAACCCATAATTTCTTGGTAATTCATTTATATGGAAAATATTTTCTTTTCACCCAAATTTCCACTCAGAATCAAACATGACCTTAGTGTTCATTAATCTTTTTCAACAGATCTTCAAAATCTGTTCAATCCATCCCTCTCAATTGATCATCTTCCTCTACCAATCATCTCTAAAATTTGTTAACCGCCTCAATACATCCATTATCATAATAGAATTTACCGTCGATTTCCACCGCAAAAGAATAAATACACTAGTATTTAATCAACTTATAAATAGTTAACTATTGAGAATACATTAGTCTTCACACAGATTGTGATTGCATGGCAGCGAACCTTTTTATCTGGATTTGGATAGATTGAACTACACCACTAATTTTTATATCTTCAATGTAAGATATTATACGATATAGCTGAATAAGCATGTCTTATTATATAAGATTTTAATAAATCCAACTCAAAAGATTTTCAAAACCCAGATAATGAACCATATCAAACTTCAATGGGTCCTTACACAGACGAGAGATCTGATAGGTAGATGAGATTTTTCATCCACCATACAATTTGGATTAAGAAATCCCCATTCTCTTAGCTTCACTCCCGCCGGATAAACGTATAAAATCCCACCGCTAAACGCCGATTACCCAAAAAATCGCACCCAACACCGTTAAAAATCGACGCCCAGAAAGAGATACTCCAATTTCACCGCCATGACTACCAGTCCGTCCTCCTTCTCTTCACTTCTCAACATATCCACTTCCAAATTAAAAATCCCAGAAACCTCTTTTGCCAAAATCAGTTTTTGTTCAAGGAAAAAGCCGTTTTTCACTCATTTTCGTCCCATAAAACCATTTCCACTGCAATTGTCGACAACTCATCAGCCACATTTTTGTCCTCTAGGTCTAGCAATTCAGCTACGACCTCTAATTCGTTGAATCTTGACCATGATAGTATCACTGATCAAGAGGCCGAAAATGCTAAGTCGAAAACTGGGGCTAAGATCAAGGTCAAGGTGCCACTCAAAGTGTATCATGTGCCCAAAACACCCGAAGTCGAGTTGACAGGTAGAGTTGGGATTTTGAAGCAGTATGTTGGGGTTCACAAGGGTAAAAAGATCTCGGCTAATTTGCCGTATAAAGTGGAATTTGTAGCCGATGGTGTTCTTGGGCGTGATGGTAAACCGGTGAAATTCACGGCGCACCTTAAAGAAGATGAGTTTGAGTTTCTTGACTGATCTCCTTGAGTTTTTTAATTAGGGAATTGATGGTGCCACTGGATAATATTAGTTGTAATTATTTGGTGTACAACATTGTAAATAACTAATTGTTGAGTTCATGTTTTTTGTCTTACCTGAATTGACTTTCAATAAACTGTGATTGCTTCCTGTGTTTAGCTGTGTTCATATCTTGATAAATTTGTTGGCTCTACAAATCCTTTTTCATGTCTCCGGTTTTTGCTACCTTAATTGAAAGATTGAATGCAATCAGATACTTTTCACAACACAACATACAATGTTCAATGCAATCAGATACTTTTCACAACACAACATACAATGTTCAATGCAATCAGATACTTTTCACAACATAACATACAATGTTCATTTTGATCTATGTCTTCCCTTTCTAAAGATTGTTAATAATATTTATGTATCTAATAGAAATTCCTTTTCTATCTCGCACGCATTGTTTAACAAAGTTGTTTGAGGCTTATGCCTGAGGCTCACACATGAGGCTTTATCTAAACGCCTCAAAGCTTCTGCCTTGAGTTTCATTTTCAAGGCTTAGTCTAAGCCGCATGGCGGCTGATGTGTGACCTTGTTTGTCTTTCCTTTTCCGGATTTCTTTAGTTCTCTTTTCTCTGCGTTTACATAAGTGGAGGATGATGACAAATAATGAGGCGAAAATTAAGGGTAGGACGATGATAGGGAAATCAAATTTGCTGATGATTCTCATAAAGATCCTATTAGTAGCACTGATGGTAGAGACTTCTAATAGTAGTTTACTTCACATTTTTTTTATGTGATTACTGGTTTGAGAACTTATTATTTGTTACTTTATTGATTTATTTCATATTTGTTTGCATGTTAAACTTTTAAACTTTTGTTATTATTTATTATAGATTTTAATGATGGTTTAAGGTTTATTCGAGCATATTTTTGAGCGTCAAACTCACCTCACACAGTAAAACTTCTTGGTACCCAATTGTGCTGTTTTAAGTTCAAACACTGCTGGCACCTTCCATAGCAATTCTGCGGACACTTATTCATAAACTTTTTCTACGTGACTTATTATTTATATAGGAATTAGAAATCCTCATGCTTTTGAAGTCAGTTGTTTACTAGTTTAATCGACTTTCATGAAGATTTTGCTTGGGAGTTAACTAAGTGTGGAAAGAACTTGTTGGCATTGGAGGGTACTTGAATGTGCGTGCTTTTGCCATTATTTTTTAATTAGATGTAATTCGATATGAGATTGGGGATATTAAGGTTCAAACAGTTCGGTTTGACATGGTTACAACTATGCTCTATTTTGCTCTAAGAAATTTTACCCTGTTATGTTTATTTACATGCAATGTAGAGAGAATTGATGCAAACTGCATAACCTAATACTACAATTTGAAAATTTCAAACTTGATAATCAGTGTAAAAGAAACAACAGTATATGAAAGAGGAGAGGGTATAATTGGAAGAGGATCATGTAAGAGTAGCTGACTTATGTTGCTATAGATGACACTAACTATGTCACTACCAGTAAAAGTTGCAATTGGGGTGACCAGACCTTAGATTATCCTCTTGGAAGTCAATGGACAATGCTAGTAGTGCTTGTAATCTGTAAGGGTCGACTCAGAGAAAGGAAATGAAATAGCTGAATGTTGTGTATTTGCTCTTTGGTAAGTTGCCCATAATGTTTTTGCAATATCCCAGTTTTTGTAACACGAAGAGACCGAAAAGTGATAATCGATATTTAAGTGCATTTAATAGCTTATCCATTGGATTGTGAAATAAGTCTAGATTTGCTGTCTCAAATATATGTTCTTTTAGCCGTCACTTCAATAAAAAATTTATACAATATCAAATAAATTAACTTAATAGTAAGTGTGAATGCATTAAGTGTTACCCACAATGATTCTTCATTTATTTATTTGATGATGTGTAAAGTTTTTATTTTTAGGACAAAAGATCTGGATTTCACTTTCGTGCCTATTAAGTCTCCTTGTAGCTTAGAGGATATGCCATTGGATGTGGGTTTTTTTGCACAAATGGTCCCTGATTTTTGCACTTACTGCGGGTTGAGGACCTATCATTTCATTTTTAGCAGTTTAGCCCCTATTTCAAATGTTTTTGGCAGAAATGGTCTTTTTCATCAATTTCCGTCCAAATCTCTGTGAAAGTTGATGATGGAAAATTTTTTATTTAAAAAGTAAAGGAAAATTTGCAGCAAAAGTCTCTAATTTTTCATAAAGTGTTGAAAAGTCCCATAACTTTCTAATCCTAACACATATGACTCCAAACCTTTTTGACAATTTAACCTTCAACTTAAATAAATTAAAAATAACTCATAAATCTTTTCAAAAATATAAATAAGTCTTAAATATTTTTATTTTTTACAGATTTACACTTAAAATAATAAAAAGTGTGTCATCAAATCCTAAAACGTTTAATTTTGTTCACCAAAATGACATTTAAATTGTGTTTAATTAAAATCAGATTTTTTAGTAAAAGTTGTTGAAATGTGTGGTTGAAAAGTTGTGGGACCATAAAATGTGTGATTAAAATTAATTGTTGACTTTGACCTTAACTTTTTATCAAAATCAAAATTGAAAACAAAGCGGACTCTTAGAGTCTCTACAGATGTTGTTCAGTGGTCCATTAATTAACAAAAAAATTATACTTATGATTAAAATTTGACTAATTTAAAATTTTAATTGGTAGAAGTGGCAAATAGGCGGATAAAAGCGTGACCCGAAATTGGACGGACAACATAAAATTGGATTTGGACTAGTCCCGACTCGATTTTACATGGGGCCGGTATTCTTTGGACCAATCTAGCCCGATTTTGGGCGATGGGCGATTTGATTTACATTTTTAACTTATTTTCAAAATAATTACTTATAATTAAAAAAAACACACAAATTCACCCCTTCCCCACCCACCCCCCCCCCACCCCACCCCACCCCAACCCAACCCAAATCCTAACCTCTTCATTGGTCATGAAACAGTGGAGAATCTCCTGTTTTTGCGAGAATTTTTTTCTCGTTTCTTCCTAGTTTCGCCGCGAAAGGGAAGAAATCCCCACTCCCCCAAGAATTTTTCTTCAATGTTTTATGCGGGAAGGTGTGAAAAGGACCATTTTGCAATAACCCGGTTTTGTAACACGAAGAGACGAGAAAAGGGATAATAATCGATATTTAAGTGCATTTAATAGCTTATCCATTGAATTGTGAAGCGTGTTCAGATCTGCATCTCAAATATATGTCTTCTTAACTGTCTCTTCAATAAAATTTTTATACAATATCAAATAAATTAACTTAATAGTAAGTGTGAATGCATTAAGTGTTGCCCACAATGATTCCTCATTTATTTATTTGATGATGTGTAAAGTTTTTATCTTTAGGACAACACATCCGGATTTCACTCGCGTGCCTATTAAGTCTCCTTGTAGCTTAGAGGATATGCCATTGGATGTGCAACCATTGGGTTATGTATTCAGAGTGTGTTTGGTAGAGTTTAAAAGTAGTTTTTAGGAGATTTTAAAAAAGTCGATGAAATGATAAAAATTGTGGATATTATGAAATATATATAATTAAAAATGTGTTTGGAAGAAAAAGAATTTGAAAAAAACTATTCCAAACATGATACATTTCATTTCATGAAGAACAGTGGACATTTTGGTGGCCTGAACTTCAGAACTAGTTGCCCCTATTTTGAAGATCCACCATCTTTAGATATGACCTCAAAACAAAAGTAGGCAATCTTAAATGCTCAATATGGTAGGGGCTGTGATGGGTTTAGAAAAGAGGCTCCAAAGCATAGATCTGACCAGTTATTTTAAATGATTCTTGACTAAAATAATGTCAAAAACAACACATTTACGAATATCTTCGACCTTTTAAAAAATAAGGAATATACATTTAATTTTTAAAAGTAGCATTGAACATCTCCAACGTTTTAAGAAATAGGCATAGTAAGCTTTTACGACAAAATTGTCATCTCCTTTAAATAACAAGAAAACAAACAAGAAAAAATAAAAATAAAAGAATTAAAAAATAACTAAATGCACCCCCCAAAAATAATAAAATAACAAAGAGGTTATGTTCTTCCACCTAATTCCAAAATCCAAAATCCATCAACACCCCAGACTCCAAGATGGCTTCTCGACTAAAATGAAAATCTTTTCACCTGAGGTTCGTCGCCAAAAAGAGTCACCAAAGTTTTTATCATACGATGGCTACAAGCCTTTCCTCCAGTCAATTTTGCTTACAGATTATACGAAAATGTTCTTTTTTTTTATCTAAAATTCTTCTTTTGTTCTTTTCTTTTTTTCTCTAATATTCTTCTGATTTATTGCTTTTAGAAATTTCAACCAACAAATCCATTGTAGAATCTAAAAATGAATTATTATGATTTTACAGAAATCGGCAACAATGGAAGAAGATGTTGTACCAATCAACAACGATGAATCAAAATCGAATAAGACTTATACAAGAAATTTGAAATTGAAGGAAAAAATGGAGTTATGTGCCAACCGACAACGAATGCGATGAAAATGGCACAGCTGAAGAGAGCATCTTATTCTGATTTAAATGCCACCCCCATCATACCCATAGGCACGAACAATACAATTCCGGTTGCCATTAATCCAAACTGGACAACCCTAAACATTTCCTAAATTTTTTGGTTTCAAATAAAAAATGGAACAAAAGTGGGTTGATCGGGAAAAAGTGGAAATTGATGTAAGATTTGATTGTAAAAGAGTAAAGTTTGTTAGATATGGAGTAATAGTGATGGTTTAACACGCAAATTGGGGGTGTGCTATGAAAATATAATAGTTTTTCTTAGATTGAAGAAGATGAGTTTTTCGTTATTCTTTATTTTTAGGGGTACATTTGATTATTTGATTATTATTTTTCTTGTTTTTGTTATTTAAAAGATAGGTTAATTTTGTCATAAATGACTTACTATGTTTATTTGTTTAAATGTTTGGATGTTCGATGCTATTTTAAATATAAAAAATACATATTTTTCCATTTTAATAAATTAAAGATTAAATATGTTATTTTTCCGTTTCAAATTGATAGTTGACTTTATTCATTTCTTCGCATTAGTTGTATACACTTAAAAATGAACAAGTTGGAGGTTGACTCAAGAAGACCCAACATTCGTACATACACAAACTAAACAATTAAAGTCCATTGATTTGCTATGTGTAAATCAAAGCTGTAGCACGCGGAATATTTGAAATAAAATATAGTAATTTAGGAAACATTATAGAAAAATGTGAATTGGACCTTGTCAATAATATAATTTGTATTGAATTTTCATTAATAATAAACTAGGTCTAAGTCGATAAGTAAAAAAGAAAAGAAAAGAAAAGAAATCATTTAAAACGTATCGTTCATGTTTCATCGTCAACATCCACTGTATATTCATGAAACGGGTGGGTTAAGTTGTTTTCTTCTTGACCTTTTACACCCACCCTCCTTGAAATAGTGGGAATAGTGGTGAATGGTAGGGTGACCGACCAATTTTTCAAAATGGCCGTTGACCAATTTTGGTGTGTAAATTACCAAATATATCCTTGTCTTCTTCCCCGCTTATAACCATTTCAACGATTTCAAATTCATTTGAAATGGTTATAATCAACCCATTTCAAATTCATTTTATGCGTGAAGAGAGAAGATTTCAGGTTAGAATCCAACCCATTTCAATGTTAAAATCCAACACATTTCATTTATGTAAGAAGTTTCATCATTCTCCATCTTTTTCTTTTAATTCACGGTAAAAATTGTGGATTTTGTAGTATAAATCATGAAAAAATGTATAAACCTGAGTATGGATCATGATTTTTACTTTAAATTCTTGCAAATCTGAGTTGATTTGGATGGATTAATTGAAAAAATCAGAAATCTGCGTTAACAGACTATAAGTGCGTTAACAGCATGTTAACAGACCATGGGTGCGTTAGCGAACCCAAGGCTGTTAAGGCGAAATTGGTTTGCGGACCCAAGTGCGTTAGCAGAAAGTTCGTTAACGCACTGGGTCCGTTAATGCCGCTGATTTTAACAGTTCTAACGCTCGTGAGACGTACTCCATGGTGCGATAATGAACTCGAGGTCTGTTAATGGTCGGTTAACAGACCATATGTTAACCGACCTGTTAACAGATGGTCTGTTAACCGATGGTCTGTTAACCGACCTGTTAACAGATGGTCTGTTAACCGATGATCTGTTAACTGATATTATAAAGTAAGGGTATTTTAGTCTATTATACTTAAAAGAGGCCTTTAAAACTTATTTGGTATAAGTTAGGCTCTTCCGCGACTCCAAGCTTTTGACGCGGCCATTTCAAAAATTCACCCAATACCCTTGAAATAGCCTACACCTCTTCCCCAAGAGAGAGAGAAATAGAAAGGTAATGCAAGATAATTTTAATTTCATTCAAGATTGCTTAGTTCATTAAAAAATGTACATTTGTTTACCTGAAATGTAATTCTATCTATTGCATACATGTGTGTAATTCTGGGTTTTTCAAATTTATCAGGAACTATATTTATGCTTTTACTGTTCAAGGGATTGTGTTGTGGGACACATGGACTGTTGAATTGTTCGATTTTGGATTTTTTGGGGTTTTCTTTTTCCAGTCGTTTTAATTTGATTTGTTTTATTTTTTAGGGGATTTTGAGTATGATGAATTCTTGATTGAAAAAGTGTTGTATGTAGAATGGGTTATTTCCTGTATAATTTTAGGTGTTTTATATTTTATAGCTATTCATATGTTTTTAGTTTTTCATTTTGATGCATATCAGTTGCAGAATATGAATTAACTTTACATTGATCAAGATTGGTTTGCGTTCTAAAAATTCAGATGCCTAAAGAAGTGAACTCTATAATGCACAATCTTCGAAGTTTAATATTTCTATTGTCGAAATGTGAAGTTTTTAATTCAGTTTTTCCCCGTTGAAGACTGAATATTGACGAATTTAACTAGATTTATATTTATTTCTCTCTTCGTAAGTCAATTGGTGATGAATTATGTTATCATCCTTATTTCGAGAAAATAAATTTTGTTTTATCTTTTGGAGACCATTGAACGGTGTGCAATAATCATGTCATCTTGTATTAGGATTTCTTCTTAAGAAATGAGTCCCCATGTTCATTAATTATTAAGAGCAGACCAAAAAGTTTAACAAACTTTGTGGATATTGTTCATAATTTCAGTACGGGAAACCTGCATGGCAGTTTCAAGTTTGACTATTCATTTGGTCATCAGCATTATTCCTTTGAGAGCACCTTTGACATAGCCCATTTGTCTTGAAGCTAGTCTCTATTTGTTGACTGAGCTTCTTTTGATCACACAAAATCTAGTGCAAAGTGCACTACAAATGTTGCCAAATTAGCATGTACTCAAAATGCCTTGCAGATTATGGGCATATATCAGAGTGATGATAATTTTATCATGTGCTTCTTGTCTCCATACTTGTCCCTACCTTTGCTTGTTTGGAGTATTCTGGATCGTGTATGCATTGTGAATCACTAGCTAATATTGTTTCATCTTTGTTGTAACAGGGAGGGTGAAGCATACGTGCAATGAATTGTTGACGATTCAATTTTTGGCATCTACTAATTGAAGTTCAGTTGTGTGACACTTCTCAAGCTTTATCTTAAAACATTCTGGTTGTCTGAAAAACTTTTCATCTGCACCTTGCTTCGATATAGTTGATTTGGCTAAGACTAAGTAGATCCATTGGATAGCATACTGAAGTTGTAAATCTCATTGAAAAATGTTCAGTGTAATGATTTGATGTTGTACCTATGCCAAAAATGGGATTGAGATTTAAACAGGTCTTGTTACTTGTTCTCTATGTTTCATTGTTGAATATTAATGTTAACGCCGAACATGAAAAAGAAACCTCACAAAGATTAAGAACTGCTCCACGATGGAATGAAGGGAGTGGGGTGATAGATGGGTCGGGCACAGAGCATATTTTTAGTAATAATGAAATGGGTGATTGGAAGGGTGGAAACAACCGAGTTTCTGTGTCAACAGTTGCATTTTTCACGATGGCAATGGCTGCAGCTACTGGTTTAGGTGCTGTGCCGTTCTTTTTTCTGGAGCTTGATCCTCAGTTTGCTGGAATATGTAATGGGATGGCTGCAGGAGTAATGTTGGCAGCTAGCTTTGACCTTATACAAGAAGGACAGGGCCATGGTAGTGGCAGTTGGGTTATGTTGGGTATTTTGGCAGGTGGCATTTTCATTTGGCTTTGCAAGAAGGTATAGCCTTTCATCTCTAGCACTGTTCAGCTTTGCAATAAGTGGCTGTTTGTTAATTTGGATATGCATTTGGTTTTTTATTAAAATTTTCTTCCTAATCATGCCGCCTCTTTCCCATGAGAAAATCTTTATTTTTTTTTTTAGCGAAAACTCACAATTGATGCCTTCTCTTTTTCTGTTTCATTTCAACCTTAATCTTTGTAGGTTCTGATATGTATTTTTTATTCTTTATATGCGGTGAAATCTATAGGTACCTCTTTTTTTAATTGTTCATGTCTCGGGTAACTTGCGTTTGCGTCTAATATGACCAGACGGATGAGTCAGAATTTTGTATATTATCTTACATTTGTACTGGCTAAATATGAGTTGGTAAGTGTATCCCACTACTTAAAATTTTATGAGTATAGAGTCTATTTTGGACACATGTTTACGATAGTTTCTACTTTACCATGATTTATCTCATATTCATCTCCTGCTTGCCTAGTCAAGCTTCACCGAAAAATGTATTTTTTGGGTCATTTCTATCTGTCTTTTATTGGGTCTTTTCTATCTTTCTTTATTTTCTTATGGCATAGACTTGCTAGGTATGTTAATATGCCTCCAGCACAACCTTGCTTTACGTATTTTTGTAGCGCTATCCAAAAGTTTTGAACTGATGCAGCCTGAACGGTGCCCTTGTTTGAAACAACAGATTTAGTATGATTATTCAGTGGATGAATGGTTAAGATTTGTCCTTTCCAAGTTCAACGAAAATTTACACGTCTTCTCTTTTATTTTATCCTTTAGGGAGGGAGGGAGGGAGGAGGGGCAGGTTCCAGAGAGAATGGAATCATAATACACTGATGAAATTAGTTAGGTCCCTCATCCTTGATTTTTGTCTTCAATATTATTGACCATGTCACTGTCACTTCGAATACCTCAACGAGTAACAAAAACCATGATATATAACTATGTAATTTTCACAACCTTAATAAGTGACATAAATAAGTACTGTAATCTACATAACCCTGTTATCAATCCAGTTTATTACCATTTGTGTTTAAACATCTTTCACTGTCATTTGTGTTCTGGACGTCAAGAATCTCTTTATTGCCGGTTTCTCTTACTGTTTAATCTTCTGTTGTTCAGTTTCTTGAGCAATATGGTGAAGTGAGCATGTTGGATTTAAAAGGTGCAGAAGCAGCTAAAGTGATTCTTGTTGTTGGAATTATGACCCTTCATTCTTTTGGAGAGGGCTCTGGGGTTGGTGTATCCTTCGCCGGGTCCAAGGGTTTATCTCAGGGGATTTTGGTTACTTTGGCCATTGCTGTACACAATATACCAGAGGGTTTAGCTGTTAGTATGGTTCTTGCATCAAGAGGGGTCTCACCACAGAATGCTATGCTATGGAGTGTGATTACATCACTGCCACAGGTAATTGGTTGGTTTGTCTTGCATATATTTGGGAATGCTAATTACCTAGCAAATTTTAAAGTGGTGTGATAAAATGCTCTAACAGTAATAATTTGGAATGGTAAAGTTGGGGATCCATTTTTTTTTCTAATATCTTGTTTTTAGTTTGTATGAAAAATGCATTACAATGTAAAAGTGAATTGGTAGAGCTTCAGTTGAGTGATATATAGAGAGTGTGTACGCTTTCCCTTCAGCTTTTATAAATGATATGTTAAGTTTGTAAATTGGCATTTTAAATCACTTCTTAATGCAGCCTATTGTAGCAGTGCCATCTTTTATATGTGCTGACGCATTCAACAAGTTCCTGCCATTTGCCACTGGATTTGCAGCTGGGTGTATGATTTGGATGGTTATTGCAGAGGTCCTTCCAGATGGATTCAAGGTATAACTTGCTTGACACCCTCCCCTTCTCCCCTTCCACAAAAACTGGGAGAGAGAGAGAGAGAGAGAGAGATCAAAGATGGAAAAAAATTAAAAACTACAGCTAAAAGTCTCGAGGAATAAAAGCTAAAAGCCAATCAAAAACAAGAATCTGGTGTTCCAACTTTGTAAATAGTGTGTCCCCCTATTACTTCTTTTACGTAGGTACTTTGTATATGCCCTAACAAGTTATGCAACATATATTTCTTCAGTGTGTTTCAATTTTATAAGTTTGTTCACTGTTCCAGCCTAGTGAAACATTTAATTCTCCCCTCTCTGGTTGATGTGGAAGTAATATAACATGTGTTTAGCACATCCAACGAAATCACTTAGAATGAAGAATAAAAATCAGGGTGATCTACTCCCCACTAGTGCTTATGCTCCCAAGTCCATCCAACTTTGGTTGGACAAGCATCACTGTCCAACCAAAGAATGTTAAGTGAGATCAATATTCATAAAACATTATTCTGGTCAAGAAAGCAGACCAGATGTTTTGAAATGAAGATGTACTCCTATAAAGAAGGATTCACATTTTAATAAAGGAATGAGTGTAAGATTTTATGCCTGAATTTGGAATCATGGACTTTGATGTGCAGGCAGGCTAATTGAAATTCTTGTGAGAGCTAAATTGTTGTGTGTATGGATATGATTAGTTGGGAGAAACTAATGTTATTTGTATGCCAGGTTGTCGCCAGAACAGCTTAACTATTGCAGTGGTTAATACTAGTTATTCCTAAAGTATACCTGCTTTTATATTTTATGATTGTTTTATGATTATTTAATAGAAAAAAGATTTACTTATTCAACACGGCTCTTCTATTTTTTTACTTAGTGGCAAGTTTTCTCTTCACTTCATTTCCCTTCCCTACATGGTAGAGGGAGACAACAAAACAGAAAAGAAGAATGTCGATCCAGTTCGTACTGATTTGATCTTAACAACACATTAATGTTGAGATCTCATTTGGATCTGTTATACCATTTCTGAGTCTATCTCTAACACACTAGTCAAATTTTGGCTCTTGACTTCAATTCGGTTTTTCTATCATTTGGGCTGTAGGAAGCTTCTCCTTCGCATGTAGCATCGGCAGCTACACTTTCTGTGGCATTCATGGAAGCTCTGGGTGCAGTATTTGAGCATCTTAGCCACAACTTCAAGTGAGCTCTGTCTCCCTCCATGTTCTTTGTTTTGTGTGTGCGTGGGTGCAGATTTTTACTGGGTTGTGTGTTTACTGCCTGCTTGCAGAGTGACTTTGATTGGAGATAACAAATTCTCTGGAATATTCATTATTGTTTTTATGCTTCCCCATTATGTTCTGAAAATCTTGACTTGAAGTAGTAGTGCAGTAGCCTTGGGATAGGATGTCTTGCCCTCTCTTACGCCATTCTTCTTTCTCTGGTATCAGGAGGTACATACTTAACATAATATTTACCAACCTGAATTAAAATGGATCACAGAAGTTGGCACAGGTCAAGACAATCTAACAGCAAGATAAGGATGCTTGTCTTAGCCAGCTCTTGATTGAGCTTTTTATTTAGAAAAAGCCTTCTCTTACACCATTCTTCTTTCTGTGGTATCCTGGAGGTACATACTTATCATAATATGTATACCAACCTGCATTAAACTATGGATTGGGGAAGTTGGCACAGGTCAAGACAACTCTAATGGCAAGATAAGGATGCTTATCTTAGCCAGCTTTTGATTGAGCTTTTATTTAGAGAAAAATTAAGCAGAAAGGACTATATTTGCTCCTATGTCTCTGTAGCTTTGATATATGCAAGTGTAACATGTCAAAATAAAGATAAACAAAAAATATGAAGTTTATATGTTTAGATTTGGCATCACATGAATCTGAGGCAAATCACGACTCATTATTCCAAAGTCGTTGATAATTTAATATAACTAAACTTGAATCTGAGATTTTGTGTTTTGAAAATAATGAAATTTTTTTAAACAGAATTTTGACTCATTATTCAAAAGTAAAAAGGTCGTTTGCATTTTGATAATAAAATATAACTAAACTTGAGAAAATAAGGTGCTTCCGCCTTTTTTTTTTTTTTTTTTTTATTTTGGAATTCATGGCACTGTAACCGTGAATACTTTGGACTTAGACCTCTTTCCTTAGAATGGATTATGATTATGTTGAATTATATAGAAAGTGATGGTTGCTATTTTAATTGTTTTTAAATGTTTTAAATGTGGAATTCTTTTTAATGGTTTTAAAATGTTTTTATTCTTTTTAATGGTTTTAAAATGATTTTAATTCTATAATTAAATATTTTAAATTGTTTTTAAATATTTTTAGTTCCATAAATTAATGTTTTTAATTCTAAGTTTAAAAATTCCAAATCCAAATTTCTAAAAATTTGCAAGTAAACATAGCGTTTTCGAGGTTTTACATTTTCAAAAACAATTTTTAAAAATTCCTAAAAGATTTTCAAAAATCTCAAAACAAACATTCAAAACACAAAAACAAAATGAACTCAAAACTCAAAACTCAAACGCATAAAGAGAACACCACAGTTAGAATTCTGTTGAAAACTTTGGACTTAGAACTCTTTCCTTATAATGGATGATGACTCTGTTGAAAATAGAAAATGGTTGCTAGTCTGTGGAATTTAGCTTGGTGAATTCCACCTGTCATTTGTTGTAAATTGCTTAATCTGAACTCTATAAAAAACAAAATTGCCAAGTCTGTGGAATTTAGCTTTGTGAAATCTACCTGTCATTTAACCAAATTTTTACACTTTAGGTCCATTGCTTGGTGGAATTCCCTACTTTTGTTTGTCCATTGCTTGGTGGAATTGCTCTTGTTGCATTTGCTCTTACTTTTCGTCTTCAGCATGCTCTCCTAACTGGCGTGGCCTCCGGAATTGCCTTTGTTCTTGGTGCCTGGAGACCACTGCAACTACTACTATCTTCCAAGATGGGGATATTTCCCCTCCTGTTTTTGTTTGGGATGGGATCGGCATTTGTTCATTTATCTACCTCCGTTACTATGAAGCTTGGAATCCGTAAAAAGACGTCAGCAAATTCATTATCTGCTGTCACTGGCTTTTCAGTTAGTGCACTAACTCTACAGTCAATCTTGGCTTGTGTGGCTGTTGCCCTCCACGCCCTATCTGAGGGTCTTGCATTAGGAGTGGCTGCACCTAAAGCTTATGGGCTTGGCCGTCACATGGTCCTTCCTGTTTCTCTCCATGGATTTCCTCGGGGTGCTGCTGTAGCTAGCTGCATTTACGGGGCAACTGACAGCTGGCATGCTTCCCTTTTATCAGCTGCTTTTATTGGGTTCATGGGCCCATCATCTGCAATCGGAGCGATACTTGCTGGAATTGACTACAGTGGCCTTGACCATGTGATGGTCTTTGCATGTGGGGGATTATTTCCATGTTTTGCTAGCATTGTCAGACGAGCTGTTAAGTTAGATAAACGAAAGAGCCTATTTGGGCTCATCGTTGGTGTCATCTTTGCTAGCGTGTGCCTGACTTGCACCAAGTTAGTTTGTTTACACACACCTTATTGCAACTCTGCTCCAGAAGCTGTTAGATGATTTATATGATGTAGGATAACATGTTTTGACAATTCTGAAGAGCCTATTTGTACATTAGGGACAGGTTATGGTATGCTCTGTATAATGTTACAATGAAGTTTAGGCCTAAGATAAGACACGTCAAATTACTATCAAATTTTAACGTCCATGTAGAATTGAAACGGTAAATTTAGTGACGATAGTTAACAGAGTGATAATAAGTCTAATATTAGAAATAAATAAAAGTTCAATGATTAGACGAATTAAAGTTTGGTAATCTAATTTACTTATAAAAATTGCCTATAAGTAAAAAAATCACTTATAAGTAAAACATATTATTCCTTTCTGATTCATGAATCAACTGTTATATGAAATCGAAAACTAACAATGAAATAGGCAAATAGCCTTCCTTTTCATAAAAACACTCAAAAAGATAATATAATCCAAAGATCAAATTGCAATTCATAAATTTAACCAAATTACACACAAGAAATTCAAAAACCCTGAACAAAAATACTCAATTTTCCATTTAACTAAATCAGCGCAGCAAATTTAAAAGAGGTGTCCTCAAATCATATTTGAGTGAATTTTAAAAATTCATATAAGTTTAGGTGTCCCCAATTTAGATTTTAATAAATTCTATTTAAATATACGTGTTCCCAACTCATATTTAAATAGATTCTTTAGAAATTTAAGTGTCATAATAACTAGTAAATTTATAAAATTTTCATTAATTAGAAAATTTGAACAAATTTTAATGAATTTTGAACCCATAATTATAAATAACAAATTCCTTACAAATTCTAATCAGAATATCAAAATACAGGGGACGGAGCCGGGATGTACCCAAAGGGTGGACTAGGGAAGGGGGACCCCCCTCATGGGGGTTCGGGGGCAGAGTCCCCGAATTTTTTTTTTCTCAAACCACAATTATTTAGTCTATTTTTATGAGAATCTAATGTTTTTTTATAAGTCATAATCTTTAAAAATGTTACAAGAAGTCATTAAACAAAAATATTCAAGATCTAAACTAGCTAAAGAAAGTTGTGCCCAACGATCTTTTACAATTATAAATTTTTCTATAATAGAATCTATATTTATTTTATTAACAAGGTATTTCTCAACAAAAATTGTTATATAGTCGATGCACAAAAATTGTTTTATAATATATTATATATATTTTTTATCTAAAACTAAGTTATGTAGTCAATGCACAAAATATTTGAACTCTTTAGTAGTGTTATATACAATTATATTGTAATCCTATATTTAATGAAACGACATATAAGTAAGTCATACACATCGAAATTATTACAACCAAGTTAGAAAATAAAATGATATTTCAACACTAAATAGTAGAAGGTGCAACAAATTAAAAAATTCAAATCCACGTTCGAATTTTGAAATTTCTAAAGTTTGAATTTCAATTTTGAACTTTATAATACTTACATAAAATGCAAATAATTGTTTGCTTAATTAAATTTGGATGCACAATTGAGAGTAAAACAAATTTTTTTCTATGTTTGGTGAAATTTGAGTTTTATTTCTTTCTTTTTTTTACATTTTTGGCCAAAATTTTGGGTAACCTGAGCTCAAATTTGGGCTTTATTTCTTTTTTGTTTGTTTCTTTATTTATTTTTTAAAACTTTTTGGGCCAAATTTTGGGCAGCTCTGGACTTGAGACCAGGGCTCCCCCCCCTCATTCCGCCACTGTCAAAATATCAACCCACATCCTCTCACGCCTCTCTACATTACTTCTCGCTTCTCTCCTCTCACCGTTTCTACAACTTTCTCTAAGAGAGATTGTCAAGATTTTTTTATCATCCGAACAAATTTCTCACTTTCGACGGTAACTTTTTCTATTTTTTGTTGTTTATTTCTCACCTTGCAACAAATTTCTCACTTTCGTTTTGTGCTCTATTTGTATTGAAGATTGGTTAAAAAAACTGTGTTGCATCACTGTAGTTCTTTCTGTTTCTCTTTCGGTTTGGACTTTGGTGACAATTAATTGTTTCAGTGACACCCAATTCTAATTATTTTGGTTTTTGAGATAGTAATTTATCTGAATGCCTCTGCAATAAGACATGTTAGTTCATGAAACCGAGCAGAAATTTTTTAATGAAACCTATGCTGATATATATAACATGCCATTCTCCAACTCATTTACCACAATTTAAGTGCCAACTTTTGTTATAAATCTATGCAAAAAGATGGTTTTTAAACCCTCACCAGGACTTCTTTACCTTCACCAGGACTCTAGATTAAGAATTATTCATAGAGATCTCAAAACCAACAATATTTTGCTAGATTCTGATTTGAACCCGAAAATTTCCGACTTTAGCATTGCAAGAAGTTTTGGTGGAGATCAAACAGAATCATAGAGTGCTCTATTTTGCCATTTTTTGCTTTTTTATTCGTCTTCTATTTTGTTTTCTACAACCAAGATCTATATGTGAAAATTTTTGGTTTCATCACCATGTGCAACATTAAGGCTAACAATTTTAATTCTTCAAGATAATGTGATTTTAGATTACTTTGTTTAATTTTTTATTTGGTTTGTAACTTTGACGAAACTTTGAATAGAGTTATTTTTTTAAACTTTGATTTGATTACGGACAATTTGTTATATTTATTGTATAGTTAATTTCTTATGTTCGTAGCATGAACCTGTTTTTTATGTATATTATGATCCCTTTTGTGTATGTATTTTAGGAGAAGGAATGGAAGAACGAACAGAAGAAGGAATTGAGGAAGAATTTGATGAAACTATTAAGTTAGTTTTAATGGCACTTCAAGCAATACTTCAAATGTTAAGTCGGTTAATGGTTATCATATGTGACGAATATATAGAACGTCCAGTTCGACGATCAATTACTACTATTGGATATGATTACATTCATAAGGTATTGAAACAAGATTCGGGGCACTTTAGAAAGATGTATAGGATGTATCCTAATGTGTTTCTAAAGCTTTGCATTATCATTAGAGAAACAACATCTCTGCAAGATACACGATATATATGTGTTGAAGAAATGCTTGCAACATTCTTACCCACCGTTGGTCAAAATTCTCGATATTGTCTTACTCGAAAGACGTTTGGTCGAGCACATTCTACATCTGGCAGAAATTTCAACAAAATTTTGAAGGCTTTGAACATAATTACATCTGATATGATGGTCAAACCTGGACCTACAGTACTAAGTAAAATAAGATGAAGTATAAGATTTTATCTTTATTTTAAGGTAAATTGTACAACATTGTTTATAACAATTACTTATTTGGTAGAGTAGAGCAAGTTTTCGCTTTTTTATATTCGTATAGAAATTATTTTTAAAAGATTTTATTTATTTATGATTGTGTTGGAGCTATTGACGGCACACATATACCGGCTATGATATTAGGATGTGACGTGAGCAGCTATCGTAATCGCCACGGAACATTATCACAAAATGTATTGGCAACTTGCAACTTTTATTTGGAATTCATTTATATCTTTATTGGATGGGAGGGTTCAGCTCATGATTCAAAACTGCTAAATGACGTGTTAGTAAGAAGAAATTGACTTAAAGTACCATAAGGTTTGTACTTTTTTTTTTGTTTTTTGAATTGTGTTATAAGTTTTTGTCCGGAATAACACTCTATTTTTTTCTTTTACACGAGATCAATATTACATACGATTTATGTATTTACCGGTAAATATTTTCTAGTGGATTGTGAATTTGTAAATCATCGTCAATTCTTAGTTCCATTTCGATGTGTTCGATATCATCTCCAAGATTTTGGTAGCCAATGTTGTAATCAGGGACGGAGCCATGAATTTTATTCAGTGTAGGCAAAATTTTTCTATACTATACTCCAACCAATCTTCTTCTCTCAACGAAAAGTTCCCCCTGTTTTGTTCTTAGTTTTCTTTGTTGCTCTTTGTCTTGTTTTGCTCGTTAATGCGGATTTTTTACATTTTTTGTAGCAAAAGTTCACATTAACAATCGGTGTATTTAAACCATTTAGATTCTGTGAAATTTTCGAAAACACATTTCTTATATATGTGACATATAGAATGAGTGCTCTAAAAATTTTATAACCTAAAATAGTTTGACCCACTTTTCACATTTGAATAAAATATTTCAACTAATGAATAAATTCCAAATAAAGCTGCCACATCTCATTTATTCTGTAGCAATTGTTGACTACTATTTGAGAAACTTGACACATTTGCCCCAACTGAAGAGAAGAGAAGGAAAGCTGGGAATTATTTGCAGGGATAGAGTTGAAAATTGCAAGCTACAAACAATAGTTAGCAGCCAGCTTTGCAGGTAATTGTGGGACCATTTCGTGTGAATAATCAAAGTAGTTTCAACAAAATCCACTTTGCATTGATTCCAAACACGTTTAGCATATTTTGGGTCATTTTCAGCCTAATTTTCAATGGGTCATTTTCAAGTGCAGGCATTGCCTAATTTTCAATGGGCTTTTCAAAATCAGATGCCTGCACTGGGCCTCACATGGCTCCGTCCATGGTTGTAATCCTAAAAATGCTAATGAAGTATTCAATCTTCGTCATGCTTCACTAAGAAATATAATCAAGAGAATATTTGGCATAATCAAATCGCGATTCACTATTTTTAAATCGGCACCTCCATATCCATTTGGAACACAAGCAGAGCTAGTGTTAACTTGTGCAGGATTGCACAATTTTCTTCGCAAAGAGTGTTGTTCGGATGAATTTCATGTTGAATCAAACAATGAAGCTTCATCTCCATCATTAGCAGGATTTGAAGAGGATGATGATATTTTTGAAACTCAAGAGTAAAAAAGAGAGCATGCAAATGAATGGAGAGCTAATATAGCATCAGAAATGTGGAGGGATAACGTGAACGATATGAATGAAGAGTGATAGAAATTTCTTCTAGGTGTGATTGGTTTCTATGGAAAATGGTGGAAAATGAAAACATTTTCCATGTAAGGTGGAAAAAAAAAATCCACCAAATAGGTGAGAAAATATTTTCCAAGAAAGTGGCCAAAAGAAAATATTTTCCACCTTTTGTTGTTTGATTTCACATGGAAAATGGAAATGATTTTCAAGGTACAATCACCTAAAGCACACTTTTGGCCACTTTCTTGGAAAATATTTTCTCACCTATTTGGTGGATTTTTTTTTTCCACCTTACATAGAAAATGTTTTCATTTTCCACCATTTTCCATGGAAACCAATCAAACACACCTTTAAATTCTTTGAAGTAAAAGTTTTTTATTATGGTATTAAAACATATTACTTTTGTTATTTGTGGTTCAAATAATTACAACAATCCATATGAGCATGTCACATTTGAAGGCAATTTTAATTTTTTTTTTGTAATAGTGGACATAAATTAGTGGTCTATTAATATTTTTATTTTTTAAGAGCATTAGTCTATTCATAACAAAGAAAATAGTGCAATGGTACGTGGAATTTTAAAATTTTCTTTATTCCAAGTTGAAATTTGAGTAATTGTATGGGTAAAATTATGATTTTTCATAAAAAGATCATAAATTTATGAAAATCTATAGAAATTCTTGAGAATTTATTAAAATCTATAGTATAGAATTATATTGAAATCTTATAATTCCATGGAATTCTATTCAAATTCATGAAATTTTTGAAAATTCATAAATATTAAGAAATATTTTAAAATCTGAGTCGGGGACACCCCTCTAAATATTAAAAAACTTAACTATTAACTAATAATTTCCCCCCGAGGGACTAGGGGGACAACGATTCTTTTCTCAGGGCATCTCTAACCGTGCGCTATATTGGAGTGAAATTTTCAAAATGGAGTACCAAAGCTCTCCAATCGGACGCCATTTCTCTGCGCTAAATTGAGAATGTATATAGCACAACAATGTTTATTTGAAGATGGGTTTGGTGTGAGATATAATTCTAATTTTGTCCTTCTATTATTGTACAAAAATTTGTTTTTCCTTTTGTGTCCTTATTGACAATCATTTTATTATTTTTGTGATATAAAGTGATTTATGTTTAATTTTAATTTGATTATTATTTTTAATTATGTTTTATGTTTATTTTTTAGATATTTGTATCTGTCCAATTTTTATTTTATTTTTGATGTGAAATATTTTTTTAAATTGTGATATTGAGTATCGTGCATTTTTTTTTTAATGAATGCAATAATTATGGTAAATAAATGTATTTTAAATTTTATACATTTAATATAATACACTATATAATTAAATAATTTTTAAAATAAATTATTGTTGAGAATTAAAAATATAAATATATGAGAATAAGCAATAATCATTTGGTGCAAAATTTGAAGTAATTGATTAGAGATGACATATGAATATGGTATGAAATTTGTACTATTTTAGTGTAGAAATTGCACCAATTTAAATATATGAGTTGAAGATGGCCTTAACTACTGAGCCAGAGCCTTTTTAATACTTTTTATGCTATTGGAGGTCCTCTAAAAAGTATCTTTTTTTTTTATTATCGGAAATGTAAATATATAAATCGATCAAAGAAATGTATAAAATACACGCAGGCGTGCGGGTATAGTCAAAATAAAAAGCACGAAATGAAGTTGCCTATACAAAAGAATGGCAATCAAAATAAAGAAAGGAGACAAAATACACCAGGCATACATGGGCACAAAAGGAAAATAACAATGCCAAAAAGAAACCTAGAATACAGACTCAAAATTAATCAGAACATTTGGATACAAAGAAAACAAAACTCTGTATACATGTGTTTTGATTTTTCGAATCACTGTATTTGGGTTGGATTTAAGATCCTAAAAAACGCACTTGTTCCTGGCCATCCATAGAAGATAAACCGTAGCCACCAAAGCAACCCTCTTTGCTTTACTAATCCAGGTAGTTCCGCGTCCTTCCTTTTTAATCCATTTCAGCGAGCTCGCAATAGTAGACATAGATCTGGATATATGAAGCCAACCTCTAATAGCAGCCCAAACATCATTTCTAAAACGACATTGGAAAAAAAGATGATCAATGGATTTCTGCTCAGCCTCGCAAAGAACACATTCCATGTTGATGTCCAAGAAATGCAATTTATCTTTCGTTAATAATTTAGACTTTGCTGTCAACCAAAGAATAAAATAGTGTTTTGGAAATAAGTAGGGTCTCCAAACATCCGTGGCCCAAAGTTTAACAGCCTGCCTAGTTCGAAAGTAGTCACAAGCATGTGAAAGGCGAAGCTTGACCCACGAATTGAGAAAATGCAGCACGCTTCGGCTGCTGCTAGCGTCTCCTTCAAATGAGACAGATTTGATCTTTAATGGCCCAGATTCTTTTAAGCAATGGCGAGTCCGATTTCTTAGGATTCCATTCCCAGACCGAGCATCTCCTCAAGTATACTTGATGTATCCATTGAACCCACAGAGAGTCTTTCTTTTTATAGAAGTTCCAAAGGGATTTGGAGAGTAATGCTGAATTCCAGCACTTAATGTCCCTCAAACCCAATCCTCTTTCCGCCTTATGAAGGCAAACATACTTCCATGCAACCAACGGTTTTTTAAAACCCCAAAGGAAAGAACGACAAAGTCTTGTAATCCGATCAATAACCGTGGATGGTATGGGAAAAATAGATAGCCAAAAGCATTCAACTCCTTGTAAAACGGCCCAAATAAGCTCTGCCCGTCCAGCATAAGACATGGATGCACTCGTCCATAAGTTGACGTAACCCGCCACTTTATCAATAAATGGTGCAAAATGTACCACTTTAAGTCTCTCCGCCGCAAGAGTACACCAAGGTAACAAAAAGGCATGGAACCAATTGGAAAGACTGTAATTTCTTTGATGTCGTCAAGGTCCTGCCCACAAATCCCAGCTGTATATAATGCAGATTTCATCGAATTTGCCACTAGGCCCGACCTTTCACCAAAATGTGTGAGTGTATTCATAAGTATCGATATCGAGAAGGGGTCACCTCTAGCAAATAACATGAGATCATCCGCGAAAGCCAAGTGAGTAATGTTAAGACTTCCACATTTAGGATGGAAGTTAAAATCGCTGTTTGTAGCCGTGTTCGATTTGAGGGATCTCGAAAGATATTTCATACATAGAACAAAAAGGAACGGGGAAATCGGATCACCTTGTCGAAGGCCTCTCATGCCTTTAAAGAAACCAAAAAGGTTACCATTTCCGCAATGGAGAAGGAAGTTGTAGTGACGCATTCCATAATCCAGTTGACAAAAATGGGAAGAAAATTAAGTCCCACCAACACAGCTCGAAGGAATTCCCAATTAACCATATCATAAGCTTTTTTCAAGTCAATTTTGAGAACACATCTAGGTGAGATACGCTTACGATTGTACTGTCTAAGTAATTCTTGAGCAAGATGAATGTTTTCGGTCATATTTCTACCTTTCACGAATGCTGACTGCGATTGATCCACCAGACTGTCAAGAATTCTAGCCAACCTGTTCGCAAGAATTTTAGAAATAACCTTATACACAACATTGCAGCAAGAAATGGGCCTGAAGTCTCCAACTGATTGATCATGATTCGATTTTGGAATGAGAGCAATACTAGTATGGTTGATCTGCTTAAGAAGTTTTCCTGACCTGAAAAATTCAGTGACTGCCTCACAGAGATCATCTCCTGTAATATGCCAGGACTTCTTGAAGAAACATGAAGAAAAACCATATGGCCCTGGTGATTTGTCTTCACCAATGTCAAACAATGCTTCTTTAATTTCAAGACGCGAGATATCTTTAAGAAGATCATCTGATTGTTCAGCGGAGACCAAAGGTCCATTGAATAGAACGTGGTCTAAAGCAGCCTCACAAACACTGTCCGAACCTAGAAGCTGAAGTTAGTAATTGACAAATTCATCCCCAACCTGCTATAGAGACGAGGTGAAAGATCCATTCTGCTTCCGAATAGAGATAATATGGTTTCGCTTAATATTTCGTTTGACAATTGCATGATAGAATTTAGTGCACCTGTTAGCATTGAGAACGTACTTCGTCCTTGCCTACTGAACATAGAAGCACATTTCAGCCTCCGAAAGAAAAACAGCCTGTTTACTTAACCCAGCGACATGAATCTGTAAATTCTCATTTGCAAGCTGATCATGAAGCTCCAATTGTGCAATGGAAAGAGAATTTCTTGCATTTTCTACTCTAGAAGAGATGTGCGCAAAGCAGGCTTTGTTAAGGGACTTAAGAGGGGACTTCCATCGTTTAAGCTTTCGGCATAAGATGAATTGTTTCGAACCAATAACCTGTTCAGCCCAACTATTAATTACAATATCACAGAAATCCTGATGTGCGGTCCACATGTTGAAGAATTTAAAACTTTTCCTCCTATTTTCAAGTTGATGAAAGAGTGAAATAATGCAAGGAAAATGGTCTGAAAAGCACAAAGGTGGCAGGAAGTCTGCCTCAGCAAAGAAACCGGCTAGCAACCAAATGGAGTTAACCATAGCCCTGTCTAGTTTACTCCAAACAGAATTATTGTTCCAAGTGTAAAAATACCCCTTGGATCTTAAATATGAGAGACCTATAACCAAGCAGCAATCAACTAGGTCTTTCATTTCATACAGGGACGCCACCGAACCATTGTATCTTTCTTCACAAGTTAAAATGCTATTAAAATCCCCGATAACCAGCCAAGGAGAACGATCAATAGCACTGATTTCAGCCAGGAAATTCCAAAGAGGCCGTCTATTAACAATAGCTTACCTGAGTTAATTTTTGTTAGAAAGCTCTATAGAACCTTTTCAAGGTCTTTAATCTTAGCTCTCTACCTCCCATATCCCTTTTAGGGATATGTTCAATATACCTCCTATGGGGACGAGGGTTGCCTTTTCCTTCTAATTTACCTCCTGAGTACCTGTATAGATTGATTTGTCTTTTAGCGGTAGGATGGCAAAAATATTCGCGCCCCGTCCCAAGCCGAGCTACCCTACCCCGCTTAGCTTATTCGGGTAATATGGGTGGGTTCGGGGTAGCCCTGCCCAGCCTCGCGTCCTGTCCTGTCCATTCAATTTTTTGTTTTGTTTTGTAAAATTATAAAATATAATACAAATTGAAATTTTGCTAGAAATAGACTAAAGAAGAATCGAACCCGGGTTGAAATTATAAACTATAAATCTCAACCCATATACCACAACTTCAATCTTGTATTTTTTTTTTTGTTTTGTTTGCTACAAATATTTAAAAAAATTCTATTTTTTTTTTTATTTTTTTTTCAGTTTTACAAAAAAAAAACGTGGACACGGTTGGCGGGTCAAAGGGTTGCCCCGCCCCGCTCCGCAAATTCGCAGGTCGCGTGGCGACGTAAAAATTTCATGGGGCGGGGCAGGGTCGACCTGCCCCATTGCCATCCTTATCCTCTCAAAGAGGATCTTCGTGTTTCGTGCCCTCACAAGCGGAGCGCGGAGTTAGGGAATATATAATAATTTTTGAAAAGGTCTTGTGTAATGTATTAGCAAATTTAATGTTCCTTAATGATTGTATAAAAGGTCCGCAAGAATGTTTAATTACTAATTTTTAAAAATGATTTAGGAATTCTTGTAAATTAAAAATTTATTTATATATTCTATTAATTAAAAAAGTATACAAATTATTTTAATGAAACATTATTAGGCCCCGTTTAGAATTGATTTTGGAACCCAATTTCTGATTCTCAAACATTTAGAAGTTGATTTAGGCATTTGACAAAAATTTTAAAAGTGATTATAAAATAATCTGACTCACCTGGTAATAAATTTTGAGAATTAGCAAAATAGGCAGCTTTTCAGATTCTGCTTTTAGCTTTTTTATTTATATATTATTAAAATACTCATTTCACCATTAATTAATTAAACTAATTCTTTTAATACCTATTTGAGAAACTGAATTGATGCAAGTTAGATTATAGAAAATAATATAAATTTAATTAATTTTTGCACTATATGACTATACTTTTATTTTGTAAGTTTTATAAAATTTGAAATGTATTAGATTTTTATTATTTTTATTTTCAAATAATAATAATGAATGCATTGTCTTGTTAAAAAATATTTGACTAGAAAAAAAAATAAATTTTATCACTCGTGATAATAATAATAATGCAAAATAATATTATTATAATCAATATTCCTTTTAATAATTTAATACCATTATAATAATAAATCACTTTTGTTTTAGAATCTTACGAAAACGCCGCTTTAAACATACAATGATTTTGAAACAAGAGTTCACAGAATATTTATCTCGATTTTTTCACAAATTTAATTCTATTAAATGTACAACAATATCAAACAAAGCCTTAATCTGCTATCGACTAATGCAATATTAACTCCCGTAAAATAACAAATAAAAATTATGTTAATTAAGGAAAAAATATAATGACAAATTGTCAAGAGAAATTAAAGAAGAAAGTCAATACAAGTTTTTTATATTCAGGAAATAGTCACGTATTGGTAAACGTTTACTCCGCGGCACAGAAAAGGTCATTCTTCTAGAAAAGCCCTCATACTTTTGACATATCTATATTGTGCCTCATTATGTTTTCTTATTTACATTTATGACCAAATGAATATTATTATTCTATTCTTGGTATAACTTATTCCAGTGCAACTTGATGAAAAGGACAATTAATCACCACTAATTGTGTCTACCGTTCATTCAAGTGGTTATAGATTTTCTATTTTTTATTAAATTTCATATCGAATTAGACTTTTAACACTTTTTCGGTCAAAAAGTACTCTATGTTTAGGCAAGATTTTTAGTAGCTACGTTACGATGTATTCACAATATTTCAACTTTAAAACATTCAAAGAAAAAGAAAAGAAGAAAAGAACAATATGACCGTCTTTTTTTTTATTCTCTTTTTTATGCAGAGTTGCATGCCTTTTACACACACACACACACACAAAACACACAATCGAATAGGATTCCTTTTTATATGGCACATTCGCATGTTTGACGATACTAAAATTATTTCTTAAGTGATGATAAGTTGTGAATCCTACTAAATGTGTAGATAATATATCAGTAGTAAGTTATAGATCTTACGAAATGTATAGATAAAAAATATGTTTGACTAATTTGAATAATTTAAATTATAATTTAAGCATAAACAAACAAGCACAATACTTTCTAAAATGTAAATAATAAGATTTTTTTTCAATATAAATTAAATACAATAATGGTTTTGACTTTTGACCAAATTTATTTGATACTATTAACTAGTGGATCCTATAATTAATGTATTAATGTACCTTTACTATATGCAAAAGAATCAACACTTGAGAATAAAACGTTTTTGGTATGTAAAATCTTACCATGTAATAGATCTTGAGTTTCCAAGTTTTGAATTATTTTCTTTTTGGACTCATTTGCACTTTTTAAAATGTTTTAAAACTTTTGCTGTAATTTTCCTTTAATGCTTTCTTTCCTTTTTGTTTATTTAAAGATGAACTGCGTTGATTTTCTAAAGATTGAGAATGATTTGTGCTAAAAATAAAAGTAAGGGTATTTTTATTACTTTTTTGAAAGATTAGGGACGCAATACACCAATTTGTATAAATGTAAAAGGAAAGGTTCAACCAGAACACAAGTATATATAAAGCACAATATAGATTCCAAGTTTCGTTCAAGCAAAGTTATTCTTCTCCTTTGATGGGCTCAAACAATTGGGACGTTTCTAAATACACACAGTTTTCCTTTTTTTCTCTCTCTCTTTTTCCATTTTTCCTCCTTCAAGAAGCAAAAGAGAGATGAGTAAATATATAGAGATTTTGGATTTGGGTGTGAGAATTGCTGCAAGGTTTCATTCTCACTGCCCGCAAACTGCACGGATGTACTACCACCCTCCAACTAGTCATGACGACAGCCATCACCACCACCACAATCACTATGAAGGTGTCTCCGGCGGCAGCACCACCGGGGATGTTTCAGCGCCGATGGGGCGTTTTGGTTCCAAAGGTGTCGGGATTGATACCACTGACTTTATTCTTTATACTATTGCTTGATAGAGAATTAGAGATGTAAAAGAAATATATTTAAAATATTATTTAAGTTTTTTTCTATGTTTTGCCTTGTTGAGAACTTTCTTGCCAAGAACTCATTGTTTTGGCATCCCAATTGTAATTCGACTTTCTTTATCTCCCAACGTAAGAAATTATATTTAATTATGTATTTTTGTGTGTTTTGCACTGTAAATTTTATAAATATTGTTATTTATCACCACGAACACTAATTTTCGTGGTATGTTACAAGGTATTAAATAATAAATAAAATAAAGTGTAAAAACATGAAATTCAATTCATTGTCCATATCATTTGATGTCACGTAACGTTGTGGTGTTGACAAATAACATTACTCAATTTTTATCTTTTATCATTTTCTTTTCCAAGAAGTTTGCACGGCAATAATCATATCAAATTTTTTTTAAATATAAGTAGTTAAAATATTCAAATAGAGTCCATAGAAATGGAGTACCAAAGCTCTCCAGTTGGAGTGAAAACTTCAAAAATGGAGCACCAAAGCTCTCCAATTGGAAGTCATTTCTCTGTGCTAAATTGAGAATGTATACGGCGCAGCACTGTTTATTTGAAGATGGGTTTGGTGTGACATATAATTTCAATTTTGTCCTTATAGTATTGTACAAAAATTTATTTTTTCTTTTGTGTCCTTATTGACAATCATTTTATTATTTTTGTGATATAAAGTAATTATGTTTAATTTTAATTTGATTATTAATTTTAATTATGTTTTATGTTTGTTTTTTGGATATTTGTATCTGTCCAATTTTTATTTTTTTTTGATGTTAAATATTCTTTTAAATTGTGATATTGAGTATCATGCATTTTCTTATTTTTTTAATGAATGTAATAATTACGGTAAATTAATGTATTTTAAAATTTATACATTTAATATAATACACTATATAATTAAATAATTTTTAAAATAAATTATTGTTGAGAATTAAAAATATAAATATATGAGAATATGCAATAATCATTTGGTGTAAAATTTGAAGTAAAAGGTTGGAGATGCCATATGGATATGGTATGAAAGTTGCATTATTTTAGTGTATAAGTTGTACCAATTTGAAGATATGAGTTGAAGATGACCTTAACTACTGAGCCAGAGCCTTTTTAACTCTTTTTAAGCTATTGGAGGTCCTCTAAAAAGTATTTTAATACATTTATAGCTTTTTTGAGTTAATTCTTGTTAGGGAGCTCTATAGAACCTTTTCAAGGTCTTTATTCTTAGCTCTCTACCTCTCATATCCCTTACAAGGATATGTTCAATATACCTCCTCCGGGGAGGAGGGTTGCCTTTTCCTTCTAATTTACCTCCTGAGTACCTGTATGGATTGATTTGTCTTTTAGCGGTAGGATGGCAAAAAATCCGTGCCGCCGCCTCGCCTCGCCTCGCCTCGTCTCGCCTCGCCTCGAGCTGAGCCGAGCTATCCTGCCCCGCTTAGCTTATTCGGGTAATAGGGGCGGGTCTGGAGTAGCCCTGCCCCGCCTTGTGTCCCTTCTCATCAAATCTATTTTATTTTTTTTTTTTGTAAAATTATAAAATATAATACAAATTAAAATTTAGTTAGTAATAGACTAAAGAAGAATCGAACCTGGGTTGAAATTATAAACTATAAATCTCAACCCATACACCACAACTTAAATCTTGTATTTTTTTTGTTTTGTTTGCTATAAATATTTAAAAAACTTCTATTTTTTTTTTGGTTTTACCAAAAAAATTAAATTCATAGGCACGGTTGGCGGGTCAAATGGTTATCCCGCCCCCACAAACTCGCAGGTCGCGGGGAGGAGTAAAAATTTCTTGGGGCGGGACAGGGCCGACCCACCCCATTGCTATCTTTAGCCTCTCAGAGAGGATCCTCGTGTTTCGTGCCTTCAACGAGCGGAGCGCGAAGTTAGGGAATATATAATGATTGTTGAAAAGGTCTTGTGTAATGTATTAGCAAATGTAATGTTCCTTAATGATTGTATAAAAGGTCGGAAAGAATGTTTAATTACTAATTTTTAAAAATGATTTAGGAATTCTTGTAAATTAAAAATTTATTTATATATTCTACTAATTAAAAAATTATACAAATTATTTTAATGAACCAAGCCTTAATCTGCTAACGACTAATGCAATATTAACTCCCGTAAAATAACAAATAAAAATTATGTTAATTAAGGAAAAAAAATATAATGACAAATTGTCAAGAGAAATTAAAGAAGAAAGTCAATACAAGTTCTGTAATTTTCAGTAAATAGTCACGCGGAAACTTGATGCGGCTTCTGGTACTTACGTATAGGTAAACGATTACTCCGCGGCACAGAAAAAGTCATTCTTCTAGAAAAGCCCTCATACTTTAGATATATCTATATTGTGCCTCATTATGTTTTCTTATTTACATTTATGATTAAATGAATATTATTATTCTATTCTGGATATAAATTATTCCAGTGCAACTTGATGAAAACGACAATTAATCACCACTCCCACTAATTGTGTCTACCGTTCATTCAAGTGGTTATATATTTTCTATTTTTTATTAAATTTCATACTGAATTAGACTTTTAACACTTTTTCGGTCAAAAAGCACTCTATGTTTAGGCGAGATTTTTAGTCGTTAAGGTACAATGTATTCACAATATTTCAACTTTAAAACGTTAAAAAAAAAATCGAATAGGATTCCTTTTTATATGACACATTCGCATGTTTGACGATACTGAAATTATTTTTTAATTGATGATAAGTTGTGAATCCTACTAAATCTATGGATAATAAGTTGGTAGTAAGTTATAGGTCTTACGAAATGTATAGATAAAAAATATGTTTGATTAATTTAAACAACTTAAATTATAATTTAAGCATAAACAAACAAGCACAATACTTTCTAAAATGTAAATAATAAGATTTTTTTCAATATAAATTAAATACAATAATGGTTTTGACTTTTGACCAAATTTATTTGATACTATTAATTAGTGGATCCTATAATTAATGTATTAATGTACCTTTACTATATGCAAAAGAATCAACACTTGAGAATAAAGCGTTTTTGGTATGTAAAATCTTACCATGTAATAAATCTTGAGTTTCCAAGTTTTCAATTATTTTCTTTTTGGACTCATTTGGACTTTTTAAAATGTTTTAAAACTTTTGCTGTAATTTTCCTTTAATGCTTTCTTTCCTTTTTGTTTATTTATTAAATATGAATTGCGTTGATTTTCTAAAGATTGAGAATGATTTGTGCTAAAAATAAAAGTAGGGGTATGTTTATTAGTTTTTTGAACGTTTAGGGACGAAATGCACCAATTTGTATCAACGTCATAGGAAAGGTACAACCAGAACAAAGTATACTATATATAAAGCACAACACAGACTCCAAGTTTCGTCCAAGCAAAGTTATTCTTCTCCTTTGATGGGCTCAAACAATTGTGACGTTTCTAAATACGCACAGCTTTCCTTTTCTTCTCTCTCTCTCTTTCCATTTTTTCTCCTTCAAGGAGCAAAAGAGAGATGAGTAAATATATAGAGATTTTGGATTTGGGTGTGAGAATTGCTGCAAGGTTTCATTCTCACTGCCCTCAAACTGCACGGATGTACTACCACCCTCCAACTAGTCATGACGACAGCCATCACCACCACCACAATCACTATGAAGGTGTCTCCGGCGGCAGCACCACCGGGGATGTTTCAGCGCCGATGGGGCGTTTTGGTTCCAAAGGTGTCGGGATTGATACTACTGACTTTATTCTTTATACTATTGCTTGATAGAGAATTAGAGATGTAAAAGAAATATATTTAAAATATTATTTAAGTTTTATTCTATGTTTTGCCTTGTTGAGAACTTTCTTGCCAAGAACTCATTGTTTTGGCATCCCAATTGTAATTCGACTTTTTTTTTATCTCCCAACATAAGAAATTGTATTTAATTATGTATTTTTGTGGTGTTTTGCACTGTAAATTTTATAAATATTTTTATTTATGACCACGAGTGATGAACACTAATTTTCGTAACACGTTATGTGGTATTAAATAATAAATAAAATGAAATGTAGAGACATGAAACTCAATTCACTGTCCATATCATTTGATGTCAAGTACGTCACGTGGTGGTAATGTTGTGGTGGTGACAAATAACATTATCTCAAATTTTATCTTTTATCATTTTCTTTTCGATGATGATAAAAATATGCACGGCAATAATCATATCAAATTTTAAATAATTTTTAAATATAAGTAATCATATCAAATAATTTTTAAATGTAAGTAGTTAAAATATTTAAATAGAGTTTAGATCTGCTGTTCCAAATACATGTCTTTTTAGTCGTCACCTTAATAACAACAAGTGTGAATGCATTAAATATTGTCTATAATGATCAATTCATATATTTATTTGATGGTGTGTACATTTTCTATTGGAGTGACAACTAAAAAAGCATATATTTGAAATAACATATCTGAATTCATTTAAATATGTTTAAATAACACAAAAAATAAAGTATTGGAAATACAATTTATTGAATCCTATCATTATAAAATACAAACTGATATGATGTTAAAAGACGAACTTTTTAAGAGTTTTTGAAAGTGTTCTTACACTCCTTGCCCCACCACCCATCCCCACCTATAAACGAATACAAAAAATTATCAGAGCATGTTGCACATGTTAGTCAATAAAACAATAAATAAATAAATTCATGAATTTCAACAACCACCGAACACAAAATCTTGAGAATATTGTACATATGATTGTTAGGTAACATGAGTCCATATTAGTGTGAAATTATTTTTTAAATATTTACTAATTGAAATTTTTACAAAATGTTTTAATAAATAAATATATTTGACCAATTTTATCAACTTAAATTATAATCTAAGCCTAACTAAATATGTACTCAATCACACCTACCTTAGGGAGTGTCTTTAATAGATTTTTAATATTTATAAATTTTATAAATTTCATGGAATTTAATAGAATTTGACATATTTGATAAGATTTTGATAGATTTCTATATCATAGATTTTAATAGATTCTCATGATTTCATTGAATTTGTGGTCTTTTTATTAAAATTATATTTTCATCTCTTCAATTGTGTCAACTGTAAATTTTGAAAAAATTTAAAATTTCATCATAACATTTCAAGTCTATTTTTTTTTTAAAACCAAATTATGTCTTGACGAGAAACTCGCTTGCTCTAAAATTAATGTTGACAAGTAAACTCACCATAAAAAGCACAATTTATTTTTTATTTTTTAAAAATAGACTAATAAAAAAAAAAAAAAAAAAAAAAAAAAAAAAAGACAACTAATTCATGATATATTGATACATATAATTTACATTTTAAATATTAAAATGAGTATCGAAACGTTTTAACTTTTAAATAATTCTAAATTATAGAGGTTAATGAGTTCGTATTTGTGATTTTTTTTAACCATAACCAATCATTGTGCATAAGCGGATTATTATTATTTTTTTAAAAAGCTAAGAAAATAGTATAATGTCCGACTAGATCACTAAAAAAATAACATTGTGATTAAAAATAAAATTCATAACATATATAAATGCGTTAAAAGAAATTCCTAACTTTATCGTTTTTAAAAAAAAAAAATCATGAAGTTGGAAATATGGGCATCGTTTTTGAGAAAAACGGAATAAAGGCGTGAATAATTACAAATTGGTATAAAAGAGTTTGAAGAAAATTTATGTGAAAGGTGAGGGTTTGTGAGAGAAAGAAAGAAAAAGTCAATTGACACAAAATAGTCAAAGAAAATCGAATGTGAAAAGTGAGATGTTAGAGAGAGAGAGAGAGAGAGAGAGAAATCAATTGAAATTTTGAGGTTTGGAACAAGAATTGTTAGAATTTTTAGTAGTTATAATTATAGTTCCAAATCTATTGAAATTTGTCAAAATCCATTAATTAATGAAATCTTTAGAAATTCACCCAGATTTCTAAAGAATCTATTTAAATCCGAGTTAGGTGACACCAACAAATTTGATGAATTTATTAAAATTTGAGTTGAAAGACACCTAAATTTATGTGAATTTTTAATTCATTCAAATCGAGTTGACACCCCCTCAGATTTTGGAACAAAAGAAATAAATAGAAAAATTATATTAGCAAATTTTAAATCCTATTTAATTCAATATATGAAATATGTACACAATTTGTTTCCCTCTTAATTTGATTCTATATGGTGCCTTAAAAGCACAAATTTTTAGACTTTATTATGAAGATCAAAAGGGTATAATTTTTTCCCCTAATAAGTAACAAGATTATGTGTTAATATGGAATTTACCAAGATTAAACTTAAAGCCGTATGGACCCATGCAGCCGCGTGACAGCTAATTATAATTAATGGCGAGATATGAGGAGCACACCAGCCATGTGTGATGTCAGATGTGACAGCTATTTATCATATTAATAGATTCCAATTATGTCACAAAGGAAAATCACACGATAAAAATATCTTATTTAAATTGCGTGACATGTGCTATCGAAAAACAATATTACCTTCGTATGTTTAATTTTAAAAGTTATTAAAAATTAAAATTAATTTTAATTATATAGTTCATCGATTTTTAGCAGAATCTGCTAAAATTTTTATCTAAAATTTTGTCAAACAATCCCTATGTTTGTAGACACTTGAAATATTGCATTTTAAAGTATGGTAGTTATAATGATACGATATTTTTTCTTAAATTTATTACATTTTAATTTTATTAATTAATAGCTTTTAATCTTTATTTTTTGTCACATTTATACGCCCCCATGCTCCCAAAGTACGTTTACTAAAGAATAGAAAGGAAGGACTCAGGACCAGAGGAAGTTGGGTTGGAGTAGAGAACCACACGCGCAGTGAAAGTGACAGAGGACATGTTCGCACGGTTCATAAAAAAAAAAGACTATGTTGTAGTGCACTACTTGAAATCCTAACAACATGACCTATTCAAAACATATAAAATAAATTAAGATGGACCACTTTCCCATCTACAAAAATCGAACACAATATCCCTCAGATCTGTTGATGAATATATATTAAAGAAATATTAAGGTTTGGCCTTTCCGAAATCATATATGTTTTCTATGATATATATTTATATTTCGTTGATTTTTTATATGCATGTTGACAAAGACAAAGACAAAGACAAATAATAATGAATTGATTTTAGTGGTCCAAGAAAAAAAAAAGAATCAATTGATTTTGAGGGTTTATGATGATGAATGAATTATGTATTTTAATCGAGTATGTTTCTTATTATCGTTTATAAGTATATCAATTGTAATATTTTAAATTAATAGAGTAGGTAAAATATAAACACACCCAATATACAAAGTGTTAGTTTCAAATTTCTTTTAATTTGATAAGCCTATTTTTCCTTCTTCATATTATATTGTTTTAATCATTAATATTTTCTAAATTCAAAATTTTTTCAAGTGTTTCAGTTGTACTCCTTTTTGAGAGAGAATTTAAATAAATATTGGTTCAGTATCTTGAAAATTACAATAGAATAGCATGTTTGGCTAAGTTTTTTTTTTTTTTTTTTTTTTAAGAAAAAATTCTAAATTTATTTTCAACCACATATTTTATTGAACCCACAACTTTTATTAACTTTTCAATCACATATTTTATCAACTTTCATAAAAATTTTTTTTTTAAAAACTACTTTTAAATTAGACCAAACAAGAAATCATATCTTTTTATGATCGTTAGTCGATATCGATTTTAGTTTCTTTTTCGCTTGTCCCCCGTCCCTAGAGGCCCTACACTTGAAGGAAGGAAAGATTAATTCTTCGAGCCATCTCCTCTTGCTCTCTTTTTTAAGTACGCTCGAGCATAGGGGAGGAGAGGAGGAATATGCTTATAAGGGTGTGGGTTTGGGAGGGGACCCTTCAGGGGTTCGGGGCTCTAAATTTTTTTTATTAAACTACAATTACTTAGCTAATTTTTATGAAAATTTAATATTTTTAATAAATCATAATCTTTAAAGATATTACAATAAGTCATTCACAAAAATATTCAAGATCTAAACTAGTTAAAAGAAAGTTGTGCCTCTTTAACAATTGTGAATTTTTCTATAATAGAATTTATATCTATTTTATTAATAAGGCATTTCTCAACAAAAATTGTTATGTGGTCGATGCACAAAGATTATTTTATAATATATTATATATCTATTTTATTTAAAACTAAGTTATGCAGTCGATGCACAAATAGTGTTATATACAATTATATTGTAATCCTATATTTAATGAAACGACATATAAATAAGTCATACACAATAGAATTATTACAATCAAATTAGAAAATAAAATGATATTTCAATACCAAATAATAGAAGGTGCAACAAATTAAATAATTCAAGCCCACTTTCGAATTTTAAATTTTATAAAGTTTGAATTTCAATTTTAAATTTTTTAAAACTTACATGAAATACAAATAATTGTTTGTTTAATTAAACATGGATGTACAATTGAGAATAAAAAAATTTTTTTATATGTTTGGCTATAAATTCTTTTGAACTGCTTGGTGAAATTTGGACTTTAATTAATCTTTTTTTTTTTTTTTTTTTTTTTTTTTTTTTTTGACAATGAGGGCTGAAATTTTGGACTTTATTTCTATTTTTTTTTTTTTTTTTTACAATGTGTGCTGAAATTTTGGACAGCCCTGCCCTCCTTGAATCCGCCCTTGCTCGAACATATGCCCCTAAATGAGAAGGAATAGCTCCAATGGGTAGTTATTCCATTTTTCACGTGACCACCCCGAGTCCCGAGATGCATTGTGGTGGGTAATGAAATTGTCAGAGGTGCTGTCATTGTCCTTTGGTCAAGTTGCACTATAGAATGGGGATACAAGAATAATATTCAATATGGGCTAAAATGTAAACAAGAAAAATAGGAGGACTTTTCTGCAATAATGACTCTTTCCGCGCAGTTATGTTTCCTGATGTACCTTAAAAGCCACGTCAAGTTTCCACATGATCTCTAGCGTGAATTATTTGTGGTTGACTAATGACTTATACAAAAGCCCCTCTATTTCCACAAAATTACAAAACTTGCATTGACCATTTCCATTAATTTAACAAAACGTACTTTGACATTTTTTTCATTAATTTTAGGATAAATTACAGCTAGTATCTCCAACTTTTGACTTCATTTGTATTTATATCCTCATTATTTAATTCTTGACATTCATCATCCTAACATTTTATATGATTAGCGATCGACGCCCTTCCGTGCCGCCGTGTGAGTGGGTATGTTGTTTTACTAATTATATAAAAAATTAGAGTGATGGATGCCAAGATTTAATACTGAAGATACAAGTAAAAATAAAATCAAAGATTGGAAACACTAGCTATAATTTACCCTTTAATTTTACTAGACCTTCTATTTCCACAAAATTAAAAAACTTACATTGACTTTTTACGTTAAATTTACTAAACAATATTATTATTATTATTATTCTATAATTTCTTAGTCGACTTTTCTTCTAATAAACAATATTTTTGTTTATAGTCGTCATTTAAATAATTTTCACTTTATTGTTTTCATATTATTATTATTATTATTATGTTAATAATGATTCCCCAAATTTTTAATGTTTGAGTTTAATAATTTTAGTATTTCAAACTAATGAAAAACTATTGTTTTAAAGTTTTATTTTAATTAAATATTTTACACAAATTGGAACTAGAGCAAGTTATAATTTAAGCTGGTTGAATGTGAATTTATTTATTTATTTTTTTTTTTGTTGTAGGGAGGGGGAGGGGGAGGACCTTTTTCCCAAAGGAAAAATTTTATGAAGTAAAAAAAAAAAAATCACATTTCACCATTTTTTTTTAGTTGTACCACTTTTTACTTTTAGTAAAAGTTTGCAATTTTTGTTAGAATTAATTAAACTAACAGTTCCATTCTTTCATCTTTGTAATAATATTATTCTCATTCAATTTTATTCACAGATATTGTCACAATCTTTTTATTTTACTCACATAGATGGTCCCCAAGTGATTTTTTTAGACAATTTTGCTCTTGACTTAAATAAATTAAAATAATAGAAAAAAGAAATACAATGGAAAAATTACAATTTGTTCCCTGACCTTTTTAAAAGTACAAAAAAATACTAAACCATTCTATTTTTTTTTTTAATTATTTTTTTACATATTTTTACTTAAAATAATAAAAAATATGTCATCAAGTCCCAAAACTTCCATTTATGTTTATCGAAAGGACATTTGGAGTATATACAGATTTTGTGATCCGTTAATTAACAAAAAAATTATACTATTGATCTAAATTTGACCAATTTAATAAGAACAAAATAGTTTATTATATTATATTATTAAAAATATATTATTATTATTTTTTAAACAAAACATCATCTTCCCCCCGGTTAAAAAAAAAAATTTTTGGTAGCTTGGGTAAAGCCCGGTAAAGATCCATCGCCGACACTGATGTCGCTGAAAAACACTTTTACGGTGATCGGTTCATAGGAAAAGACAATTTTCTTTTTGAGTGTGAGATTGAAGGTGGAGGCGAGGGAGGTGTCGGTGAGGTTTAATTTCGAGAGCTGGATGGAGGAAATGGAAAAAGATGGGTGGTGGGGGCGATAGAGGACCCAGAAAATGGTGCTAGCAATGGCGGCGAGAGGAAGATGATAATGATTAAGAGAGTAGTGTAAAGACAGCATGAGCAGTAGAAGTCGCGTCGGTGGCGATGCCATAGAAGGGGTTGGGAACGGTACATGTGGCACTGGGTGTTATATAATTGAGCTTTGGTGGTTGTCAATGGGGCACCGGATCTCTCCTCTCGGTTGTGACTATTTGGTTGGGTGGGTGGATAAGATGATTTTAAAAATATTATTTTGAATAATAGAATATAATAAACTATTTTGTCCTTATTAATTGGTCAAATTTAGATTACGGGTATAATTTTTTTGTCAATTAACGGATCACTGTACGAAATCTGTACAGACTCCAAATGTCTTTTCGGTGAACATAATTAAAAGTGTTGGGACTTGATGACGCATTTTTTTTATTATTTTAAGTGAAAATCTGTAAAAAAAATAAAAAAATACAAAGGTTTATAATTTATTTGTACTTTTGAAAATATTAGAGACCAAATTGTAATTTTTTCATTGTTTTTTTTTCTTTTATTTTAATTTATTTAAGTCAGGGACAAAATTGTCCAAAAAATCACCTGGGGACCATCTGTGCGAGTAAAATGAAAGAATGAGACGATATGTGTGAATAAAATTGAATATGGATGATATTATTATAAAACTGAAAGAATATGCACTATTAGTGTAATTAAATTTTTTTTTATTGTCACATTTATGTCTCTATTTTTTTTTTTGTCAAAATTTTATATTCAATTATCTATTAAATAAAACGCCATGTCCCTATCTAAATATTATCTTAACATGTTTCAAAATAATGGATAATATTATGCCGCATTTTATTTATATTTTTTAATTCAAAAGTATGAGATGCAAATAAGCCTTTTTACCATCTCCTAACATAATTTTTGATGGAACCATCACTAGAGATAAGGTGTTCCACTTCTTGAAGACAAGAATGCCACGAAAAAATAAGATATAACTGTGATAATTAAAAAAGATAGAATTTTTTTAGACAATTAAATACGATACAACTAAAAATTGTGGTGACAATATATTTACCCAATCTTAAATAGTATTGATTATTGAATAGTAATTTTTGTGTCCAATGGATGTATTATTTTGAACTCACACTCATTGAATTATACAGAAAATTTTGATTGTGTAATATGCTTTTTTATCCAGAAATTTGTGCCACACTTTACTACTTATAATTCATCGAGTTAATTTCACCAACCGTCTTGTAAAATTACAAGTTGGTTATTAAAGTAATTTCTTTATCCCTATCAATCACTGAAATTATTAATAGTTTCATAAATAGTCACTTAGATTATACAACAGAATTAAAGAAAATTGCAGCACTAATCTCCAACCTTTTTTTTGCACCTCTGTCCTCAACTTTTATTTCTTGGAAATTTGACCTTCAACCTTCAACTTGTTCTCACCCTGAGTCCCTATTGACTGTTGTGTCAAAAAATTATGTTAAGTGAGTGTTTAAAAAATGAATTTGCCATTAAGTTCAAAAGTAGAATATATATATGAATAAAAAAGAACACAAAAATTGAAGAAAAGGTCACAAACCCCCTTAACACCCCTACCCACAAGTGAAGACCCCACCATCATATCCCAAGTTACTGAAAGTTCCAACCACCACAAGTTCCCACTATTAGATGGCCTTCTAAATTCACAAGAAGTTTTAATACCTACATATAGTCAATACCCATCCTACTCTCTCTATCTACAACTCTCAACCTCAAGCCACAGCTCCTATTTTGGAGACACTACCCATTTCTCTTATTTTATCGTTCTTTCTCTTATATTGAAGGCGAAGATGATAAAATGAGATGTTTAAAAAAGAGACGAGAGAACTAGATGAAATGCTATCCAATTTAACCTATTAGTTGAAGAATTTGTTCGTTTCTATACTCTTTAACCACCATAAAATTGATGGCGTCGTTGCTTGTGTTGAGGCTATGACATTTTGTTCTTGATACTGTTATGAATATCACTAATCATATTTACATTTCTTCTTAAAACCAGTTTTGTATCTAGTGTTTATTTTGTCCAATATTTTTCTCTACTAATTCTTAATTGAAGTTTTGTGGTGATCGCTAGACTGATATATAGGAGTAATGATGGTGTGTTGGTATGGTAGTTCCGTTGGATGAAGAAGAAGTGTCCTTATTTGTTCTTGGGTGGGGATTGAGAAGAAGAAGTGTTAGTTTTCATTTTTAAAATTTTATCCATTGTTTATTTATAGATTTTTTGCTATGAGAAATGATCTACTTACCGTGGTGGGAGTAGTTATGGGCGACGGACGATGAAAAAGTCTTGACATTAAAAGTCAAGCGTGGTGGTTATTGGATAAGTCTTGACTTTAATGTCAAGACATTTTCATGTAAAATGGCCATCGAACACGTGCGTGTTTGATGGCTTCATAACTACTCCACCATGCATATAAAGAGATAATTTCTCTTTTGTTATATCTAAACTTGTGGAAAAATTAATCTTTTAACACTCTAGATATGTTAGTAGTGACTAAGGGCATCAAAAAATAAAATATTGCAAATAAGATTGTTAAGAAATAAAGATTTGAGATAGAAGTGCCAAAAAAGAAAAATGACGGGGGATCAAAACTGCAATTTTTCCTAACATTTACTAATTGAGTGTTCATTTGTAAAAGGGAATTTGGTGTAAATGGTTATTAACCTTTGTCCTCATTATAGAAATTTTATTTAACGTTTATTTTTTGGTACAGAAGTTCCTAATATATGTATTTTTATGCGTAAATGGTCATTACTTGATGAAAAAGATAAACATGTCATTAGTTTTAATTAGAAAAAATTACAATTAAATTTCTAACATTTGCAAAAAGTGCAAATGCGTCTGATATATTTTTTAAATAATATTTAATTTAACATATTAAATATATCACTATAGTCGTGTCAATTAAATTTTTTATAAGAGAAAATTGTAAAATTATTGTGCTTTAAGTATATGTAATTGTTATGCGATATAAAAATATTGAATAAAAATTAAATTAAATTAATAACATAATAACTTATATACTTTTATGACATTGAACAAATTTTATTATATTTTTTTATCATAAAAATATTAATAAAATTAATTTACACATTACGTGTTCTTTATTTTGAACAATAATAAAAAGATAAATTAAAATATGAAAAATACAATTGAAACTCTAATATTTGTAGTTAACAAACAAACAACTCAATTTAGATCAAAGCATTTGAGCATAAAGTTTGTGACAAAATTATTTTTCTTTTTATGTTGTAATGATAAAATAAAATTTTAAATTTTAAATAATATAATTATTTAATAATAATAAAATAAATTTATTTAACATATTTGTTAATAATTATGAGCTTCAATTATAGTTATTTTATAATAGTTCGTAAAATATATAAAACAATTTAGTATATTATCAATTTGGTCAATAAAATGTTAATTAAAAAAAAAACTCATTAGTTTCCTTTAATTTTCTATAAAAAATAAAAGCATCGGACTCATTTGTACTTTTTGCAAAGGTTAATAATCTAATTACAATTTTTTTCAATTAAAACTAAAGGTATATTTATTTTCTTATCAAATAAGGACTAATTACGTACCAAAATACATATGTTATAGATTTTTGTGCTAAAAAACAAACAACAGGGATAATTTCCATACTTATGAAGCATTTGCACCAATTTCACTTTGTAAAATCATTAATCACGATCGTAGGGAGTTTTCTCCGCTGCTGAAAAAAAAGAATATATACGTCCATGTGTCTCTATGTTTTCAATTTCACTCTCAAACAAAATTCTCCATCAAACGATCTTCTCTTTGCTCTACTAAATACATCAATTTTGAAACCATAACCACTGCAATCTCCTTGCTCTACTCACTGTTGCAATTCTAAAACCATAACCACCGCAACTCAGGTAGCTGTATTCGTCCGACTCCATTAGAAACAAATGGGTTCAAATATCAGTGATATATTCTCATAGATCTTATGGTTGGATCCATCGTGAAAAAGCGATATATTAGTAATTTTAGTTGTTAATCACGATCGTAGAGAGTTTTCTTCATTAGTAGAAAAAAAAAGAATATATACATCCGTGTCATTACATCTTCAATCTCTATCTCAAACAAAACTCTCTTTTAAACGATTTTCTTTGCTTTACTTACTGCTTCAATCCTACAACTATAATCATCACAACTCAGTTCGTCATCATCATCAATTGAGACTCCATCATGAACAAAGAGTTCAAATTTGAGTGATCTATTCTCATAGATCAATACGGTCGAATTCCACCGTAAAAAAGTGATATACTAGTATATAAAAAAATATTTTAATCCAACAATGAAATTTAGCATAATCACGATGATAGAGAATTTTTTTTTTGGTTACGAAAGGAAAAAAAAAAAGATAATATATGAGCTTGTTTGACAAAGCTTAAAAATCCATTTTGATTTTTTGAGTCGTAATTTTTGACTTTTCAACCCACTTTTAACATGAAAAATCAACATTTTCAACTCAAATAAACCAAAAATTAATTTATAAACTAGTTTATAATCTCTCAAACGGGCTCCATACATCATTGTATCTCTATGTTTACAATCTCCTACAAACGAAATTCAACCACAAATGATTTTCTCTTTCCTCTACTCAGTTCCCAATCCTAAAACTATATCTAACCAAGGTTCTAAAATGCATAATGCGTGTGACGCGCAGGTGAGGTGAAGCATCAAGAATTATAGGCCTAAAGCGCGCCTATCTGCGAAGCTTCTAGGCGTCAAAATCGTTTTCGATTTTTTTTTTTTTTTTTTAATCAAATTTTAAATTTTAACAACATAGCGATTAGATTACAAAGTAGGGTGAACATTTTAAGCTGAACCAAACCTCCCGAATCGGAGTAATTGGTTAAAAATAAAATAAATTAAGAACCGAAGCCGAGAACCAAGAACCGATCGGGTTCGGTCGATTATTAGTTCTTGAACAAGAACCGTAGGTACCCTGGGCCGAATTTTTTTTTTTTACACAATTTATTCAATGGCCCAACACCAACTAAATAAGATAATTAATATGGGTCTTTAAATGGTTGGTTGGTAAATGTTAAGTAGTTCTATACAAATTAAAAAATATTTCATTTATATTGTTTCTAACTTTACAATTCACTCTTTTTTGAAAGGATGATGAATGGTAAAGCAAATGAAATGACGGAATGGAAGGAAAATTCGACAATATTTATTGTTATGTTGTTTTGAGAGGAAAAATTTATGTTATTTTTAGCATTTGTAAAATTTAGTACTTTATTTGTTTTTTTTTTTGTATATCTAACACAACTCAGATCTCCAATCAAGAACAAAAAAGTTCAAATTTCCGCGATCCTTATGTTTCTCATATATCGTACCATCCACCGTACGAAGCCGTATACTAGTTGACTCTATCTCTTGTTAGCAAGTGAGGAAGTGAGGTAATTGTGAAGTCCAAAATCCCCTCTACTGGATTAAAGAAGTGTAATTGCGGTGGCGAACTGTTTAACATCACTTCCGCCTCCGCCGGCCCAGCTCCTTCACCGCCGCGGCATGGAGCTCCACCACCTTGACCCAGCTAACTTGCGCCCCTCCTTCACCAGCTACTCAAACAACCCGCCACCGCTTCTCACAGTGAAATCATCATCCAAGAAAATGCCAGATTACAACAACACACCACAGTCACAGAAACAGGGCCTCCAATTCAACAAGCCTTCTAAGAAAGACCTCTCAAGAATTTTGAGAACACAGTCTGCCATCAAAGCCATTGAGAAAAAAGCCAACTCTTCAAAGTACAATAATCTCTGGCCCAAGGCTGTTTTGGAAGCTTTAGATGATGCTATAAGGAATAACCAGTGGGAATCTGCTCTTAAGGTTCGTGGGTTCTATTTATATTTCTCTACTTCACACACACATTCATAGATTGATAGAGATGCAAAAATTTTAATTTTTCCTTTTTTTGTCTGATTGGGGAGTGATTTTACCTTCTGTAAAATATCAAATACATGTATGCATAGAGTGATAGTTAGCTTCTGCGTTCGTGGAACTCTTCATATTATTGTTTTTTTGGTCGTTTTAGCTTCTGGGTTCTTTTAATATACATGCCTTAATATTCACATGTATGAAGTTTGGCTTTATTTGTTGCTAGTGGTGTTTTAGCTTCTGGCTTTTTGAATAATGCTAAAGGTTTGGGTTTCCAATTGTGTTGTGCTGAAATAGAGGTTGATGGTGCTGGGGTTTGCTTTTTAGGTCTTAATTGTGGCCTAGAAGAAGAGAAAATCTTGGAGTGGTTATGTTTCTTGTGAAACTTTTGTCTTTGGGAATATCTTTAGATTGTGAAACTATTGTTTTGATAGAAGAATAGGTGTTCAGAATATATTTATGAACTCCGTAATTTGATGTCAAAGTTATTGCTTGAACTTCAAATGACTCAAAATTTTGGCATTGGTCATGAACTCATGATTCGAACATTTTCTTGTTAATTCATTCACTTTTGAAAGATTTTTGGTCTCCTGCGCAAGCAACACTGGTACAAGGCTAGATGCCAGACATATGCAAAGTTATTAGTAATGCTTGGCAAGTGCAGGCAGCCAAATCAAGCTAGCTTGCTGTTTGAAGTCATGCAAACTGATGGCCTCCAACCCACAATTGATGTTTACACTGCACTTGTCAGTGCATATGGCCTTAGTGGCCTCCTCGACGAGGCATTTCGGACTGTTAATTATATGAAGACCATCCCTGATTGCAAACCAGATGTGTTTACTTACTCAATCCTTATCAAATGCTGCATTAAACTTGGCCGTATTCATATGGTGCAACAAATTCTAGAAGAGATGTCGGGCTTGGGAATCGAATGTAACACTGTTACTTACAATACCATTATTGCTGGATATGGTAAAGCTGAACTTTTTGAACCGATGGAAAGCTCGCTGATGGACATGCTTGAAAGTGGCACATGTCATCCAGATATTTTCACTTTTAATTCTATTGTTGGGGCTTATGGTAGATCTGGAAGTATTAAGCAAATGGAGAAGTGGTTTGAAGAGTTTCAGCTAATGGGGTTAAAGCCAGACATAATGACATGTAATATACTGGTTAAGTCATATGGAAAAGCTGGGATGTACAAGAAAATGGGCTCTGTTGTGGATTTTATGACGAAGAGATTCTATTGCCCAACGGTTGTTACTTATAATATAATTATTGAGACATTTGGAAAGGCTAGAAATATTGAGCAGATGGACGAGATTTTCTTGAAAATGAAGCATCAAGGCCTGAAGCCTAATTCAATTACTTACTGCTCTCTTGTCAATGCATATAGTAAAGCAGGGCTTTTGAGTAAAGTTGATTCAATTGTGAGGCAAGTGGAGAATTCCAATGTAGTTCTGGATACACCTTTTTTCAACTGTGTCATCAGTGCCTATGGACATGCCGGTGATGTGGAAAAAATGGTGGACATATTCATGGCAATGAAGGAGTACAAATGTAAACCAGATGATATCACCTTTGCTACCATGATTGAAGCTTGTCTGGCGCAAGGTATGATTGAAGCTGCTCAAGATTTGGAGAGTAAGCTGGTTAAGGCCAATAACACCTCAGGTATTTCGTTGTGTTGTTTTACTTTATAAGCTTCAAACTCCTCTTGCTGCATGAATTATAAATCATTGAGTAATTATTTAGGGTGCATGTGAGCTGCCAGCTCTTGAATACTTCAGCATCAATTATCAGTTTTTTACCATCCTAAAGTTTGAAGAATTGTTTTAAAAGCTCATAGAATCATCAAGAGAAATGAACAACTTCACATCTTGATAGTCCATAAAGGGTGACATCTTATTCTTTTGTGTTCAGAAAGAAAGTTTCTTGCATGCTAGTGTGACTGACTGGAAGTGGGAGACACCATCAATAAGGAATGTTCTACTTTACCATCATCGAAAGAGAGGTCTTTTCTTGTTGTGTGACAACAATCAGATGGTAAATATGTCCAGCTTCTCTCTGTTCTACTTGTCTTGATTTATTGGCATCCGGCAATTATTCTTTAAAGGAAAATGGGGGAAGGTTCTTTTTAATTTCATGGATCTTTTGTGTGTTCCATTAGCAGGAAAAGCATGTGGTTCCATAACCTCCAAATTTCTTACAAGATAACTTCCCCAGAAAATTATCATGTGCAGTACGGGATGTTGTAGGGAAGTTCTAACTATACTCATTAACTTAAGTAGTTTCCGGAGGTCCTTTGGGATTCAAATAAATTTTTCTACTCAAACAGATGCTTAAAGTAATTTTCTTTTCCTGTATATAATCTTTCTTGAATAACTTCCTCAACAATAAGTCAAAGCCTGTGACTTTATGCCAACATCATCTTTAACGCATTGAAGTATCTTGTTAACAGTCCAAAGTTTGTGCCACACTTTGAGTTAGTCAAACATTCCATGGTATTCTGTAATTAAATTTATATTACAGATCGCTTAAATGGCTAACTGGAGGGAACATTTCTAGATTAAGGAGTTCCAACAGTATTACAGGCTCACAGCAATTCGTTAATGCGGGATTGAATAATATTAACCAAAATGCTCCAACTTTTCCATGAGCAGTTCTCATAACATAACACAATTATATATGCACAAGGAGCACAATGGCGTATGCAACAATGATAACAATAATCAGTTCTCATATCATAGCAATAATTTTGTTGTCTCATAGATTAACTCATTTTTTCAGATCTTTAAGTAACTTTGCCTTGGAAAATGGAGTGCTAACCTGTTGCTTTTTCCCACATGAACATGCATTTAGTTTTCCCAAAATTTGTGGTTTGGTCATTGTTGGTATCAACGATTCGTTGTTATTACTTTTACTTCTTTTAAGAGTGGGAAGATTAACTCTTGTCTAGTAGGTTCTGTCAAGTACCATGTTTGCATGTTTTCTTTTAAAATGCCAGGTAAGATTGTAGAAATTTGAGAGAAACTTAAGAGGGACTTTTTATGAGAATGTGGGAGGTTAAAGAGAAAAGAAAAACACCATATGGTAGCAGGGGCGGAGCCAGGAACTTTAACTTGTGGGGGCAATTTGGCGATTAAAGATGGCGTACTATAATCTTTGGTGACAACACTACACTAACTTGTAGCGTCTATAATGAGAAGCAACTAAAGCGATGAGTCGGTAGACATAACGTTATTGAAAAAAAAAAAAATAATAAAATCACTTATTTTATTCATGCAAAAATTTAAAAATTCAACTATATTTTCACGAGATTTGTACGTAAAAAAAGAAGGGCTATTTTGTTTAATTTTTCAGATTTTGGAATTAAAAATCAAATAAAAGTTTAAGGTATAAAAGATTACATTCAGTGTTAAGCATAGTGTTTTATCAATTTTATTATTCTAAAATATGAGAAAATTCTCTAATCTATCCAAACACAAATAATAAATTTTGCTACTAGAATGAAGAACTTTCTTTGCATCTATCTAAATTTAGAGTATATATTTTGTTATGGGGGCAAAATTATAAAATTAATTTTTTTTTTTCTAAAACACAACAACAACTTTGAAAGTCGAGTGGGGCGATTGACCCCACCCGCCTTTAATCGTAATTCCGCTAGTGTATGGTAGCTTACGATTTTGTAACATGTAAATAGGGTAGAGGTGGTTTAGGAGGCAGAAATCTTTGGAACAAGAACTTGGCTCTGATAGCAAATGGCTTATTTTTCTTAATTAGAGTTGCAAAATGCAAGAATGGTTTTGATCAAAATGTTGGCATGTGTGGGTGGGATGTTGGGGTGGGGTGGGGTGGGGGGGGGGGGGGGGGGGTACTAAAACAATTGTGAGAGGTCCCTCAGAATTAATGAAGAAGAATTATGCGAGAACGATGATTGCGCCTAAAAACACGTTTATTCTGAGAATATCCTCAAATTTAGAAAGTAAAGAAATCGATGTTTCACTAATAATACCAAATTCTTTTCCCCTGCTTCATTTTCATTTTCTAAAAATGGGATAATGAATTGAATCTTCAGTTCTGATGAAATTTAAGGGATACTGAGATTTGGCATCTTCATTGACTATTCTTGAGAACGTATGTTTGACACCTTCTTGAATTGGCAAGAGGTCGTAGACTTTAGAGCCTTCAGGCTCTTTTTCTTTCAAGCTATTCTTCCATACTCCTGTTCACTTGCTAAACTATCCCATCTTGTCCTGTTTAGGATCTTCTTCAAATTTTGCATGATTGCATCCCTTACAGAATTATGGTGTTTATATGCTTGTGTCTCATAAGGAAATTAGTACCTTTGAATTAGTTCAAAAGAAATGTCCTTATTTCACTCTCCCCCTCATGGTGCGTATGGTGTTGACTCCTTCAGGAAGGTGGTTTTTTAATTGGGACTTTTCGAGTAGGCATGATGGAATACTCCTTAAAAATGCAATTGGCTTTGATAAGGGTAAAAAAGGTGTGGTCACAAGGAGAGCCATACTTTCAGCTACAGTTTTAGTGATTTGGACAGAAAGAAACAGCCAGATATTTGAAGGAAGAAAGGAAGATGTTTTTGTGTTAATGGGATAGAACTATTTTTTTTAGCATCCTCGTGGACTTCTATAAAGGAGTTCAAAGGTGTTCCTTTATCTTTACTTATCCTTAGTTAGAAAACCCTATGGCATTTTTTACTTTGTTAGATGTAAGAGGATTCCCTTTTAACAATTGTAATTACACTTCTATGATTAATAGAATCACATTTTTTTAAGAAAAAGGAGTATTAGATGAGGATATTTTTGTAAAATACAGGATAGCTCCCTTGAAACCTTTTGTATAATATTGGTTTATAATAAAATATTTTAAAAAATAATGCCTTAATAAACAATGTCTTATCAATTATGCTTTATTTATTTTTCCTTTCTTTGATTAAGTTATATGTTGTATTGATCGATGTTCTTAACATGAGTTTCTTTTGTGTTTTGGTTTTTGGTTTTCACACTACTTTTTTTTTTCATTTACTTTGTTAGTAAATTAAATGGAGTAGAATTTGAATGATAAAAAAACTTGATACCTAAGACATGAGTAGTGGAAGTTCAGACATATAATGAGTCGATTGAAATGTTTTAGTAAGCAGTAATTTGGTTGGGTAAGGGTACTTTTTGGTTTGTGAAAGTAAATTCTTTAACAATTAACAGTGAAGTTGTTAACCCTTTGGCATACTCATAATATATAGAGACAATTTTTGAAGCCAAAATTTGAATAGGTGAAATAAATAAATAACACACTCCAACAATCTTAAGGTGTACTAAACCAAGAAGTTCATATAAAATTAGATAATTTATAACATGAAATCACTAATTATACTTTGAAAATAGCAACTAAAGTTTGGAAGAAAATGAAAGACTCGAGACGAACTTTGGATGCTGAAATGTTCATCAACAATTAATCCCACAGGAATATCTTGCTGGGCTCAAATTTGGATTGGATATATTTAAGTCTTGTAATGTATTTGAAGTACTTTCACATTGATTTGGAGGTGGCTGATGTGTGTAATCTTATCTATGCATTCTGGTGTTATTGTGGAGGGAAGATATGCATTCACTTTCATGATATGAATTGCATCGTCATTTGTGTGCGTGACTACCATAGGTTTGTTGAATTCCAAACATGACTAAAAGTCTCATTCAGGTGTTGACTATTAAGGCCACGGCATGGTAGCGAGCCTTGTCAGTATTTGGAGTGATAGAGCTTGCTCGGTGAAAGGAATATGTAGTGAACGAGAGTGCCCAGAGTTGGAGGTGGTCAAATGTTAGGAGTGTCTAATTGACTTTTACAAGCAAGGTAAGTCCCCTCAATGCTATTTTAATATGTGCTATACTTTTCCAACTATGAAAATGATGTTATATGCCTGTAAATTGCATCAAATTGTATGTTATTGGTCGATGAGAATTTAGGACTGAATGGTGGATCAATATTCATAGTTGTGGTTAATTGATATTATTATTATGTTGAATAATATCTTTCATTCACAAACTGGTATAATGATGAATGATGATGATGATGATATTGAAATTGATTTGACAGGCTTTTAAAAGTCGTGTTGCCCATGTGTACTTGTAATGAACCCCTTGGCCTCAGGGAAGTAATGTAACTTAAACTTGTGCTGATCCACATACATATATAATATATATACATATACGTATGTCTGTGTGAATGTATAGGTTATACTTAGTAAGTTAGAACTGTGCCCATTTTTGTTGGATATGTAATGCCCTTTCCGCCCAATTAAAATGGGGGCAGATTAATGGCTTCAAAAGTATGCACAATTATTATTATGGAAATAGAAAAGGAAAGAGGGTCAATTCTGGATGTCAATGAAATACGTCAAAAAAACTATCAATCTATTTAAACTGTGATGGCCTACTACCTCACCAGCAAAGCCACAAAAGGACAACGCATGCTCAGCCGTTTCTTGCCACCATGTTACTACCATAAATCAAAGATAACGCTGTTGTATTTGTGTGTAGTACCTTCATAATATACTTGACAAAAGACTCAACAATTGTCCCTAATTAATTTAAAATATAAAATTTTCCATTTTGAGTCAATTTCATATAAAATCAAAACCATCACTTGAGGCGATCTTTTATGGTATTTTACAGGTATAGGCAGATTTCAGCACAACTTAAAGATGAAGATGATGAATGAATGAAGAGTTTCGTGGTTTTTTAAGTTTTTCTTATTTTATTTCTATCCAATTTTTGGAAGTACCAAAACATTTGCATTTTCATGACGCGGTTGGGACATTGGGTCCAATAGAAATGGATTAGACTACTAATTATTGAATAAGTGAACCTAACTAGTATACCACTTGCCCGGTGGAATCCGACCGTAGAAGCTTGTTTGCGTTGAAGAATAATGATGAGGAACAATGTTGAGAGGAGAGATTTGAAGAATGGTGAAGAGAAATGAGAGAGATATTTGAGGAGAGAGGTTTTTTGAAAAATGGAAGACAAGTATATATCCCTTTTTGTGTGAGTGAGGGTGAAAACCTTCCTTACGGTTGGTTGGTGATTATTGAACGTGTGTGTTTGTAAATGTGTGTGTACACACATACATATGTATGTACTTGCATGGTTGCATACTTAAGTGGCAGGTTTAATAAATGATGGGCTTCAAATTTGAGTTGTTGGAATGTTGTATGACAACGGCCTTTGAGATTTATATCTTTTTGCCAGTGTTGCCTTTAAATTACATCTATACTATTTCCTTAAACAAGTTTGGGTTGCTGGTGCTGGTGTTGGTGTTTATTGCTTTGTGTGCCATGTACAAACCACAAAATCCCCTAATTGTATTATCTTTTTCTTGTCTTGCTTCGAATAACTTGATGAAACATTTTCATACCTTTGTAGTGCTATTCATACCCTCCTTTAATGATAAGGATTATAGACTAAATTTCTTCTTCCCCTCCCCACCCCTCCCCACCCCACCCACCCCACCCCTTCATAATTGAGATAAAATGCATGTATATGACCGTGGAAATTGTACTACATGATGAATATACCTAAAGACTGTTGTTTTAGAGTTGGGTTTGTATCAACTTAGAAAGTCTGTTTGTGATATCAATTGAATTGAAGGATGAAAATTGCTCAGATCGGGAAGATTGAACCATGATGAATTTGGAAGTACTTTCTGTTTTTAGTGCCAAAGGGTACAAGTGATGGATGAATGTGATAGGGTCTTCTCTTCTTTGCTGATGAATGGAGTAATTGTTTAGTAGCAAATATGCCTTGTAAAATGTGGTCATGAGCAAGTGAGAAAAAATGATTGGGAGGTCGTCTCTCAAAGGATATGCTTAAGTATCTACTTTATTTTGCAGGGTCTTTATACGGGGCATATTTTTGTTTGTTGAAGAACGAAGCATTGATGTTCGCCTCAGATGAGTTCTTTGTTAAAATTATGATTTTTTTTATTTTTATTTTTTATATATATGTAAAGTTATTGGTGTCAGGAATGATTAGGCGCGGTAACATTCCAACAATGTTGGCACCTCCGAAGCACCTTCATCATCTACTTATTCCAACATATTATTGAAATTAAAGGTAAATTACACTTAGGTTCTCAACATTTGAATGTTGTCTTAATTTCGTTCTCATTCAATTTTATTCGCACTTATTATCTCTAACCTTTTAGTCATTTCCAACAATTTTGCATTCCAACTTAAATAAATTAAAACAACAAAATAGAAAAATGAATGGAGAATTTGCAGGAGAGATTCCAAACTTTTCAAAAATATGCAAGGTCTTAAACTTTTTAATCATAGCATTTAATTCTCTAACTTTTTAATAATTGTGTGGCTGAAGGACTTATGGATGGATTTCATCCAGAGGGGCGTTATTTGACCAATATTTTCTTTGACTAATTTTAATAAAGGTAAAATAGTCTTTTTACATTTAGTCGTAGGTGGGTTTTGGGAATTGGGAAAGAATAAGATATTTTCCTTTTTTTTTCTTTTTTTCTTTTTCTATTTTTAGGATTTAGGTGCTAGGATTAGAAAGTTTATGATTGAAGGCACATTTTTGAAAAGTTCGGCACTTTTGTTGCAAAATTTCAAATTTTTTGGTTGTTTTAGTTATTTAAGTTGGAGGATAAAATTGTCAGAAATGATCATTTGCATGAATTACTAGAAAGTTGAAAATGATAAATGTGAATAAAATTGAATAAAAACGAAATTGAGACAATTTTAAAAAATTAGAGAACTCTGAATATAATTTACTCTAAAACTAATAAAATAAAAGTGCATAAAGTGTTAAGAACAAAAGCAAAGAGTATGTCAAAATTTGTAATTACTAATTAAACATGTTACAATGTTATGAGTTCGAAATCTCTTCGTAATTTTAAAACGAGAATATTAGGGTTAGTACCTAATCTTATTTAAGAAATTGAAATATACTAATTGTTATCATAATGTTGATAAATGCATTCTCCCATCCTCTTTCTATCGAATATTCTTCATTATTTAATTTTTCATTTTTAACCAAATCAATTCCATATATTTAGGGATATATATCAATTTAAACCTTCATATCTTTGTGAAGTTGAATGAAAAATCATTCAAAAAAAAAAAAAAAAAAAAAAAAAATTACAAGAAATTCTCCCAAGACTTTTCAAAATATTCAAACCCTAGACATTTTTTGTTTTTATTTTTTTTACATAAAAATTATCTCATAGAAGAAACCTTGTAAAACACAATAGATACTTCACTAGACAATCGATCATTGATAAAAGAACATTTATGTTGTTTATGCCTATGTCTTGGATAAATATTGGATTTGGTTTTTCACATCCCTTGTTACTGGGAAAGCAATAGATATGATCTTTCAACCTCCTTATACAGTGGTTTCTATCCTTAAGCAGCGGTTTCTATCGACTTTGTCACGTTAATCCTTGTTATATTTGCATTGTTAAGTCTTTTGTTCTTCTAAGTCTTCGGCTCTGGCTTCTTCTTCGTTTACTACCTCTAGCACTCCTCAAATAACTTGAAATTCATCTCCATGAATTTTTTTGGCACATAAACATTTAGCATGTGTACTATTGGATTCCAATGAACTTTATGTTGTTTTACACTGCTTCAAAGATTATTGGCAAAATGATATTGTGGATTTGAGCAGTCAAGCTTACAACATACTCATTTTCCACACAAAAAATAACTCATTTTGCAACTTGAAAATGAGAGTTGTTGAGGCAACGAGCAACTTATTGAAAATAGGGACCATGAAGCACTGGAATTCAGCAGCTTGTGTTGCCTCCAACACTTTCTAAAGCACTGACCAGTACTTCAACAAACCTATATCAGTATAATAGTATGCCAATTCTAGTCCTTTTTATCGTACCGTTTAATGCAATATGACAAATATTGATGATACATTGCTACCAACTTAGGCTTGTGGAGTGGTATCAATGCCCTGACAAAAAACAACTTGTGAAAACTGATTGTCAATGAAGAATGATAAGTGTTGTTGTAAAGCTTTGTTGCATTCTTGAACTATTAATTGTAGGCGGAATTTCTGTGGAAGTGACCTCAAAACAGTAAAACAAGAACCGAAAATGGAATGGAAGAATTAACCGAGGCAAGAGTTGAACTCTTTGTCCTTAAGTCAAAATTGCCCCGCAACGGTGCTTTCGGTCTTTGGCAAATGACTCCCAAGATACAACGGTTTCCTACTCGTGGTTGAAGCACTTCAAACCACAAGCACAACGAATCTGAAATAGGTTTTGTACTCCAAAAGATGAAATGAAAAAGAAAGCCAAAAATTCAAGCAACAAATGCAAGAATTTTTGATTCAAGAAGTAGTAAATATGAGTGGATGTTATGCAATTATGTTTCTGTATCATTCCCTTATAAAATGGACGTCCAGAGTCCCTTTTTAACGTTGAGAATCAGTTGGAAACGAAAAGGTATTGAACCAAATCGTGCAACAATTCAAAAGGACATGTCTGTTCACGCAAACCCATGCGATCGCATGGTTATACCAAGCTGCGATCGCATGGTACAAAAAATAGAACAAGACTTCATCCAGATTTAACCATGCGATCGCAAGGCTTTGCCTCCTGCGATCGCATGGAAGGACAAATTACACATCGCTAAAATTTTAGCCATATTGCGATCGCGGGTTTACATACCATGCGATCGCATGGTCAAATATTTGATCCGATTTTGTCCTTTTTCGTAATTTCTCATTCATTCGATATTGGTTTCGAGATTCCAAATATACCCTTTAAACATACAGATAAATCTGAATTTTTTGTCCGGAACACTTGACCCCGCGAATATTGCCCCTCGACCCCATGACTGACCGGCGGGTCGAACCCGCTGACCGACCCGGGCGGTCGATCTCGGTCCGGGCGTTGACCCCGAAGCGTGCGTCGAAGTGGCAAACAAATTTGCCTAAATGGATTGGGTCGGGTATTGTATATTTAGCTAAGTTGACACGAAGTCACTTAGTTAATTTCTCGACATTTTAAACCAATTTCCAACATTAATTTCATCATCGCTTTCAATTGCTAATTAATTTTGTGGATTTGATTTTTGAATTTTGAAAATGGAAGGAATTTTTGCGATTAGATTTTTCAACAATAAACAATTTCAATGTTTATAAATCTTTATTGCATTCTTGAACGACTTAAATTCATCGTTTATGTATTGTGACAATTGATTGTTAATGAAGAATGATAAGTATTTTTGTAAATCTTTGCTGAGTTGTTGGACTGTTAATTTCATTGATATTTTCAATTGTTGATTAACTTTGTGAATTTGAATTTTAGAAATGTGAGGAATTTTTTGGACTAGTTTTTCAACAAGAAACGGTTTCTTTGGAGGAAAAAAAGCTGTTAATTAAACTAGTATACTGCTTTTCTTTGCGGTGGAATCCGACCGTAGAAGATTTTAACGGATTGAGGAGTTGAGAAGAATGAGAGAGAGAGAGAGAGAGAGAGAGAGAGAGAGAGATTTTTTTGTTTGAGGAGAGCTTAATTTTGATAAATATGGAAAAATGGAGGAATTGAGAGAGATGTAGATTTTGGTTTGAAGACATAGAAACGAACAAAGAAGTACTTTTTTTGTGCTCGTAGCAGAAAAAATTTCCCTACGGTCGGTGATTAACAATATTTTTCAATTGAATTATTTAATTTATTGTAGTTTTCAATTAATATAAACCATCAAGTAATTTTCAAATTCCGTACACATATTTGTGTATATGTGTAAATTTCCCTTTTAAAAAGTGTCATAATCAAAGCGATATAAGATTATTCATCCCTCCAAACTCCATTTCTATGATACACATTAATGATCATCGATATGACTTTAAAAAGAATTTGTTGAAATACATGTCTTGAGAAAAAAGTTGAATGAATACACTAGTTGAAAATTTTCCAAGCTTTGCTGGTCACAACACACGTGTGAATAGGATCTTATTTAGAAACTAACCCACTAAAATTAAATGTGGAAATGCATGAAATTCCCATCCCAAAGGTGGGAGTGGGGACTGGGTACAAGGATTTTAATTTTTAAGACATAATCATATGCAGCATTGACTCCTCTTACAAAATTTCTAGTCAACGTCAATTTTCCATCAATTTAAATTGTGTAGTGCATGTGTGATTATATTTAAATTAGTATTGTTTCCGTGTGTGATGCACGAGAGATGTAATTACAAAAAATAATTTTAATAGTTATTTATGAAAATTAATTAGTTATAATAAATTTTAATTAGTATTAAATTAATGCATATATTGATCAAAACAAAGATAAGATTAATTAATTAATTAAATTAAATTAATTAAGTATTTAAAATATAGATAATTAAATTTAAAACACATTGAAAAATTAATTTTTGCCATAATAACAAAATTTTGAAAATATAAATTTTGACTTATTTTTCTTTCACTTTGCATTGATTGTATTTCATAATAATCTTGAAAATGCAATATCTTAAATATGATCTCTTAAATCTTAATTAGCATTGAAAAACTCATGCATATTTTGACCAAAATGAAGATAAGAATTAATTAAATTAAATTATTTAAGTATTTAAAATATGGATAATTAAATTAAAATGCATTAGAAAATTATTTTTTGCAATAATAATTAAATTAAAATGCATTTAAAAATATAGATTTGGATTTATTTTTCTTTCAATGTGCATTGATTGTTTTCCATAATAATCTTGAAAATGCTTAATTAGTATTTAAAAATCCACGCATTTTTTTTTACCAAAACAAAGATAAGATTAATTAATTTAATTAATTTAATATTTTAAATATAGATATTAAATTAAAACGCATTGGATAATTAATTTTTGTAATGATAACAAAAATAAATTAGTTTTTGCAATGATAACTAAATTAGAAGGTAGATGGAAGGACTCGAGTTAGAAAAATAAAAATCAAGCGGTAATTAAATGTAGTATTAGAGCATCTCCAATGCAATAGGAATGAACTATTGTAAATACTTCTTCAACGCACAATGTGGAATGGCTATTAAAAAAAATCCATTCTAAATCATGTGAGAATGGAGTCATCAATTGTTTAATTTTTACTTAATTTTTAAAATTGTGTTAAGTAGATTAGAAAAAAATAGAAATAATCAATAATATTAATTGTAGAATGAGAAAGTATTTTCATTCAAATTCGGCATTGAGGCTTTTATGAATGAACATTTAATGGCTAAAATAGATTTTGAAATTGGGAAAAAAAAATAGAAATTCTAAGTAAGAAAGTACTTTGGGCGGGAAAATAGATTTTGATGACACTTCTGTTTTTATATAATATATATATAGATTATTTTTAAGTATTTATAAATTAATTTATATTTGATTAATTTAAATTATAATTAAACTTAGCTAAATCATCACTTAACAATGTGACCGGAACATGAGGAAATAACGCTTTTAAAACACTTTTTTGTTACTTGATATCAGATCCTATAATTTAACTTTATAGATTTAATATTTAATTTTGAAAATGGATTAAATACATGTATTTAAAGAGATTTTGGCACAAATGGTCCATAACCTTTGCGTGGAATTGGTCCCTAACATTTATTTTTTGGCATACGAGTTTCTAACTTATGTATTTTGGTGCAAAATTGGTCCTTATAGGATTAAAAAGACAAATATACCCTTATTTTTAATTAGAAGAAATTGCATGTGAATTCTTAATTATTACAAAATGTGCAAATAGGTCTAATATTTTTATTTTTTATAAAAAATTAAAGAAAACTAATGATTTTTTTTTTAATTTTTTGAAATTAATAATTAGTAATAAACATGTCAAATAAAATTATTATTTTTACTATTAAGTAATTATATTATTTAAAATTTAAACTTTTATTTTATTGTTGTATAAAAAAAATAATTTTGTCACAAATTTGAAATGATAATTTTACGGAATTATATAAGTAGATACAATGTTGATGTGCCAATTCCGTGAAATTAATGCACACCAATTCAAATTGAAAGTCTAAATTCAAAAAAAAAAATTATTTATATTTTACATTTTCTTGAAAAAAAGGCAAGTTATGGAGAACAAATAAGTCACTATTAATTACTAAATGACAAAATATTTTGACAGACTATCCTATTTTAATATATAATATTGAATATTGATGATATATGCGAAAGTTGGTTGGGAGCCATTTTCAACCCCACAGGCGCCACAAATCGCGTTAATTTGTATTCCCATTTTGGGTAGTGACAAGACACCGAATTAATCATTTTGTTACACTGTTATCCATGTCAAAGTCTCCAACTACGAGACCAAGTCCATGGACCTTGAACCACTATCTCTCTACCTCATGGCCAAATGAAAGAAAAGTTGAACAAAAAGAAGGGTTGAAGGATTTTGATTTGGTAATGAAGTGCCTAAAAATCAAAGATGATATTGTTAGGGCCATGGTTTTCAATTCGGACATTAAGTCAAACAAAACTTCAAATCAATGAGTCTAATTTAATTGACGGGTCAGTAGTTCAACCGGTAGGCGGAAGTGGCATGAGTCTAGTTCGACCCATTTGGACTGGGTTCATGGCCGGCTCGAGCCCCAAATTTTTTCTTCGAGCCAACTCGTGGGCCTGGGTTAGGAGCCGGCTCATGTTTTGGATTTTTCATTTTGATTTTTGCAAGTTGTTTAAAAATTTTATTTTAAAAACAATTTAAAAAATTGAAAATAAAAAACGAGCCGGGCTCTTGGACGGCTCGGCCCATGAGACCCACGAGCTAAGAAATAATTGTAATTCTCTGATTCTTATTTCGGACAAAACATATTTAACATATATCTTGATAAAAATTAAGGACATGGAGTTAATCGAATTCATAACCACTATAGGAATTGAATTCATAACCACTATAGGAATTGTGTGAATTCAAAATTTATTCGCTTTTAAGACCAAACAAGTATGACTATAATAGTTGTCAATTTTAAATTATTATTGGAAATTTTTAAAATAATCTTCTCATTTATAAAAACAAAAAATATAGAAATATAAGTATTTTTTGTACGATAAGCTAAATAAAATTCAAATTTTGCCAAACACGGTGGCACATTTTGATTTCTGCGCCTTCCGATCAACTTGAACAACATATATGACCATTTTTAAGAGGGACGTAGGTCATTTTTAATCATATTTCATATTATTCTCCCCTAAAATCCCATTTGGTAAAGAAAGCGGAAAATAAAAGAAAATTTCTCTATTTCTTCTTCTATGGCATGCATCTTATATATAGCCTCCACTTGCGCTCAATAGCAAAGCTCGAAAACTAAGACACTATCAATAACATAATTATGTTGTAACGATTTTTATTTTTTACACACAGAAAGTATTTACTATTTAGAAATATAAAAATGATAATTTTCGAGATACATACTCAATACATAATCAGCATTTGTCATATGTCTACCATGTAAAATATTAATATAAAATAACTAAAAACCTAATTGATTAAAAAATGTTTTGTCACTTAATCAAGAAAAAAACCTAACTCGTGCAAACGACTATTGGACGACATAAATACGGTTGTCATTATAGAACCTTCCAGTCCTATGGATTTCCAAGCAACTACATTAAAGAGGAATTGATGTTGATTGAATTCTAACATACAAATTTGGGATTATGTCATTACAATCATACCTAATCTGCTGTTAATAATTAAACGCAAAGATAATTATATTTATTACTTTTGATTGGAACAAAAGTAGATAACGTTGTTAGTTCTAAATCTAAATTATAAAACCATTACGTCATACCCATGTTCTTCACTAAATCATATACTTTTCTTCAAGGTGGACCAACCTTTTCCAATACTAATACGACTCTCCACTCTTATTTTTTTATGACGTGTTTGATTCCACTCAATGTCTAATTGATGTAGGATTTTGTTCGCACTCTTTCTCAATAATCCACACTCCAACAAAAAGTAATACATTATATGTTGTATATTTATTATTTCATCGTTATTCGATGTGAGATTTACCCTTAGAATGTCCAGTAATATGTGCTCGTTGTTAAGATGAGCAATCCAAGTTCTTTTATATTGTTAATTTATTTTATCTTTTATTCGATATGGGATTTACTCTTAACATCCTTACACTGTATCAAGGGTCACTGCTTTATGTGAGCACAATTGCCTTGAGAAGCTATTACAGATAATAAGTATCGTGATTCAACTTGTAAACTACCATCTTCTTTTTTCTACTTATTTTTTATTTTTTCACTACATCTGTTTTTGTATAGCGGTGGTTTTTCTCTACGAATATCAAATCAGAATTAAAGAAGAGAGAGAACATTTTCCTCAATGTGTTGTTAATTGCCTGTTTGGTGGAGTTTAAAAGTAATTTTTAGAAGATTTTGATAAATGTTGATGAGATGTATGATTGAAAAATTGATAACTAGTGACTACTAGAGTAGAGTTAGATTAAAAGGTATGGTATAGCAACCTTTCCGAGCGAGCCTCTGGGATGTTTATTAAACCTACACGATATGGTAAATGGAGGATATTAGAGAAAGTAGTGATGTTTATTAAACCACACGATATGGAAATGGAGGATATTCCCAGTGGGGATTCCCAGGGAGAATTATGAATCCTAAATATATAGTTAAAAATAAATTTTAAAAATAAATCTTAAAAAATAAAAGCTACCAAACATGTTGTAATAAACAATTTTAAAGAATTTCATTAGTGTTTGGTTCCTTTGTCAAAGACAATGAGGCTTTTTCCATATGAAGTCAAATTAAATAATTGTTGATTCCAAAACAACCTTGTCAATGGTAGTCTTTTCCAAGTGTTAAATTCTTAATTAATTCTAATGACAATCAACTGAGTCTAAATTCTAGATTATCTCTTCAACTAAACAACTAAGCATATATAAGTCCCACACCATTGAATTCTTCCAGCTTATATAAATTAATCAACCAATTTATTATATATTCCATCAGCCACTTCACATGATTACTTTTATTTCCACTACAATTAGAACCAACCAACCATTCAACTACGCAAATAGAATAAAGGAGGAGAGTTAGCATTAAAAATTAAAAATTATATATTATTTTGTATATGTATTTATCGATTTTTGAAATTTCATTTTAAAATATCGACTTTGTTAATAAAGAATTGTTCAAACTCTTAAAGCTAAAGAATCATTAAATAAAAGAACAATTGCAGGCTTGCACACAGAAAATATGAAAGACAAAAGCACAAAGGACCACTACCCCCAAATGGGACAGCCTTGTCACAGCTGCATTTTTTGTGTCTCTTTCTCCTCACTTTCAGTTTATTTTCCCCGGCCAAAGTTTTTCATTATCACAACTAGGACGGAGCTATATATATATTTAGATGAGACTACTGCTTAAAATAAAAATTTATACTTAAAATTGGACTAATACTGAAAAAGAAAATTACATTTCAAAAATTGTTTTTTTAAGAATGGGACCGGACTGTATATATCTGCATTTGATCACAACAATACAAACTCTTCATACTTTAGAAGATTTCCAATGCAATCGTGGATTGTACTAAAAAGTGTGCAACATAATCTTATAATGCTTACATGACAAGAAAATAAGTTGAGAATGTTTAAAGACGACCATATTTTAATTTTTTCTATCGAAATATGTATTAATCATCATTTATATAATTTTTTATAATTTATCTCATCCTCTCTCTAGTGCAATTGGAGCATAATTTTTCTAATCCACGACCCATTGGAGATGCTTCCACTCTATTTTACTTTACGTACAACAACAATATGTATTGTTGCATTGGAGATGCTCACTAGAATTTAACGTGGTTATTGAATCGTCGATACGTGTAAATTGAAATAAGTCTTCAAAAAGTGTAATGATTGGACGCGACTATTCAAGTGTAACAAATGCATACGTAAGAGTCGTGGTATTTTGGATATGGTGCAACTCGGATTACCAAAATTATGTCAAAATCTAAAACGATGTGATCTAATTGATCATATTTACTCGTGCCAAAAGTTGCACTAATCCTAAATAGACATACTAAAATCTATAAATTGAACTCATTTCATTTTATTTTTTACATCCCAAATCAATTCAAATATAATTACTTTTCAAACCATTCTATTTCCAAATTGTGTCAAAATAATTTTCATATTATTTTCGAGTTCTAAATTCCAACCATTATTGTTCGAAATTTTAAGAGTTTTATAGTGAGCAGACTCATCCAATTAAAAAGGGTAAAAATCAATGTTGGTTCGCCCATCGATGTTAGTCTTGAAGTGTATTAATTTATGGAAAAAAAATGCATTGTATTTTAGGAGACAAATGTTCAATTACTCAATTAGCATCAATGTTGTATTTTAAGAAGCAAACGTTCGACAATCCTGTTAGTATCAATATATTATGAGAAGTATATCTTAAAAAAATTTACTACGACATACCTCACTTAATATAATCTTTATTTTAATATCCTTGAATGTCTTAGTTGAATTTTCGACACCAACTCTTGCCATCTTATCACTATGAAACGAAAATTGCTGTTAGTTCTCGTAGATATTTTATAAAAGTCGATAAGATGAGAATATGAAAAAACAAAAAACTAAAGAAGACAAAATTAGAAAAACGCAAAATCCTTTAAAAAAGAAACTTCACATCAATAACATATTTGTAAAATAAATAGTAGAACAATTATTTATGGATCGAATTATAAACCAAGATGGTTCAAATGTCTGTCTCATCAAATTTCCTATAGCCAAGAAATTTATTTTCACAGCTTAATTAATTAAAAAACTTGACTACTCCACAATTGACGCTATAAGGTCCCCATACCAACTGTTTAGGTATTTAAAAAGCTGAAGTGCGCCCACACGTGTGTGTTGACTTTTCCTGCTCTCTCTTTCTCTCTAATTTCTGCCACGGTGTCGCCGACTCTTCAATGCATTTATTTGACTGATTAAAGATTCTTAATTAAGATTCTATTTACCAAAATACCCTTCTTATTTGAATATAATTAATGAATTCAGTGAGCACACACAATACTAAACAAAATTAGAGACAATACAATAAAACTTAATCTAGACTAACTAATGGTAATGTCGTCAAAATTGAACTGCTCCGACTGGTTTAATCAGAAAAACCAAAATTTCGATTTGAAAATTGTTTAAAATAAATCAAAAATTGACTAGTTCACACAAAAACAACTAATTCAAACTAAGAACCTGCCGATTCAATTTAGAATTTTTATTATTTTATCAACTGTCAAAGACCGTTTTTTAAAACGTAAATAGAACGTTCTTAGTTCAATAACCCTATCAAATGACCAACTAATACATTGAACCCACCCAGATGCTCCAAATAAAAAGAATAATCGTTTGTTTGGTGGAGTTTTTTAGAGTATGTTTGTGTGTACTTATAAATACTTATAAGTTGGTGAAACAATATTTTCATCTACATATTTCGTAGGACCTATAATTTTTATCTATTTTTATCTACAAATTTCGTAGGACTTACATTTTATAATCTAAAAAATATTTACCAAACATACTCCTAATAGATTTTGATAAAAAATTGTGGGTAGTATAAAATATATGATTAAAATTAATTGTTACTTTTAGTTGATTTTTAAGGTGTAACAATAGTAGAAATAAGAAGGGGCATGACAAAAGAGGGGAGAGGGGTTGGAAGAGTAACTATATAAACTGACACCCGCTATTTCTTAGAGAAATCTCTCTTATATTTCTCTATCAAAAATCTTGATGGGAAATCCTAACAGATGCTCCGTTATTATAGTAGGAGCCGGTATCTCTGGTAAATTATCACACATTTCATTTATGAATTCATAATGCCAAAGATATATACCTTTATTTACACATATATATATGCAGGTATATCTGCGGCGAAGGTGCTGACGGAGAATGGAGTGGACGATGTGGTTATACTAGAGGCGACGGACAGGATTGGTGGGAGAATAAGGAAGGAGGAGTTCGGCGGGGTTACGGTGGAGCTTGGTGCCGGTTGGATAGCCGGCGTTGGTGGCAAACAGTCCAACCCCGTCTGGGAACTCGCCCACCAATCCAATCTACGCACCTTCCTCTCCGACTACAGCAACGCTCGTTACAACATCTACGATCACAGGTCTGCACAACCATGCATGCACCTTTCCTTGTTTATTCGTTTGGCCTTTTGATGGTGACGCTCTGAATCTTTATTTTAGTGGAAAAATATTTCCGAGTGGAATAGCGGCGGACTCGTACAAGAAAGCCGTAGACTCGGCGATTCAGAAGCTAAGGAACCAAGAATCCAATCTTGATGATGATGATTCTATTCTCTCCGAAACGACACCGTATTATAATCTTACCCACCATCTCTTTCCCTTGCCTTTTTGATTACTGCATTTTTTTTTTGTTCTTAACAATTTTTTTTTTCTTGTTTCTGTCAGTACTCAGAAAACACCTATAGAGCTGGCAATCGACTTCATTCTACATGACTTTGAAATGGCAGGTCAGTTAATTTTTTCACATATCGACTTTACTAAAAATAGTAGCAGAAATTTGTAATCTTAAAAGTCATACACTCACTCGATTCGATGGGTCGATTTTTGACTCTGCCCTGTAACACTAACGTTGGATTGTTGTTGATTACATTTTACAGAGGTTGAGCCCATATCGACGTACGTAGATTTTGGAGATAGAGAATATTTGGTGGCTGATGAAAGAGGATACGAGTATTTGCTGTATAAAATGGCAGAAAGTTTTCTTGACACCTGTGAGGGTAAAATCATGGATAGTCGTCTACAGCTCAACAAGGTATGTCTGAAATCATTACTCTTTGAAAATATGTCTCTTTTCGTTTTCCCTTAGCCAATTATCAGTCGTAAACCAAGCCAGTGTACTCGAGTTTAAAGTGTAGAAGAAAGTGAAAATGTGTTTCTATATGCAACACCTTTTTGTGTTTTTGTTCTGTTTATATATATTGATCGACCCACTTCTATTTAAACTCCATTTTTTGTTGTTTTGAAGCAGTCGGAAATATTATTTATTAGAGCTCGGATTTCTAATCTATTCTATTTTGATAGTTCGATCGTGGATTTTATTTGTTTCTTTTGAGAGTATAAGTGTGTGACTTGTTATAATTGATCTTGGTCATGCCAAGTTTTTGTGGAGTACACAAAACGAGGTTTCCAAGGTATTTTAAGACAGGCAAATACATTCATCGTACTCTAGTATTTCAATACATGCCCTGCAATACATGTATAGTGGTTTTTTACTCTTGATAGTTTATTCTTTTTACTCGAGTTTTAAATTATGTACTTATATTGATAAATACTACTCACTAGGATTTCTTTTATTCATGTTAAACTAATTATTTGTAGTGACAATACAAATATGCTAGGTAAATTACATTCACAATTTCTATATTTTCAAGTTTATAACAATTTCGTCCTTATTCAATTTTATTCGTATTTATCATCTCCAACTTTTCAGTAATTTGTACATATAATCCCTTTTGACAAATTTACCCCTAACCCAAATTTACTAAAATAGCAAAAAAAAAAAAAAAAAAAATAATGGGGTCTCTAACCTTTCAAAAGGAGAAATAAACCCTTAACTTTTTATTTTTACAGTTGTTCACTTAAGCAAAGAACTGTGCATTTTTTATTATTTTAAGTGAAGAACGGTAAATAATAAAAGTTTAAAGATTTGTTTACACTTTTGAAAAGGTTGGAGACTCTTAAGTGTAATTTTTCTTTCAATTTTTGTTGTTGTTGTTATTTTAGTTTATTTAAGTTATGGACAAAATTGTCTAAAATGACGATCTCTGTGAATTACTAAAGACATGAATGATAAATATGAATAAAATTGAATAGAAATAAAATTATTACAAAGTTGAAAAGATAAATACTGTAAAAGTAATTTACACAATCTGCTTGCATAAATGATAAATGAACCATATTTTTGGCGTCTTCTTATGTTTAGAATGAGTAAATGACATATAGCTAGGTAGGCAGTCATATCAATGCAAAAACAATAGAGCATGGAGTCGATCAATGGGCGTCAACTTGTCATTCTTTTGATTGCTCCCCTGGTTGTAAAAGTTTGGGCAGCTTCAATTAACCTAATAAATCATGAAAATTTTCGGCTATTTTCACATTCATTAACAACTTGATTCGTGTGTAGATAGCATTAAAAATAGAAAAAAAAGAACTTGGGGTCCGTTTGATAGCTTCCAATTCTATGAAAAATGTCACATCGAGTAATTCAATTTCTACTTTGGCTATTTGATACAAAAGTAGAAATGAAGTTCGAATTCTAGGGTACAACCACTTTAACCTTGTTTTGGCCAATTCCATGAAAAATGAATTCTTATAGGAGATAGTGATTTTTATTTTCTAATTACTTACATAGAATTTCAATTCTTTTCTATCTTTGCTAATCAAACGGACCATTAATACCAAACATGTAATGTTTGGTACAGTAAAATTTTATTTAGTGTATATTTGAAAAAGATTTTTGTAAATTAAAAGTATTGGGTCCTACTGAATGTGTAGATGAAATTCATGAAAAAGATGTTTGACTAGATTATAAGCACCGACATAAAATATAATACATTCATAGGTGGCCTTTTAACTCAACTTAAAAGTCAATTACACATAAAAATAAGATTTTGTTTTGTAATTAGATCTTAGTATAATTAATTTTGGCATTTAGTATTGAATAAAATATAATGAGTAAGGTTTTAATTTAATTGGGATTTGACTTGTAAAAATATCACATCATACGATATAATTGTTGCATGGCTATTTATTTATATGTTTGTGAAATGAATTGAGGTGCAAATGGGGGCAGGTAGTTGGGGAAATACAGCACTCGAGAAACGGGGTTTTGGTGAAAACAGAAGATGGCTGCTTTTACGAAGCCAATTACGTGATTTTGTCTGTTAGTATTGGTGTCCTTCAATCTCACCTTATCTCCTTTCTGCCACCTTTGCCCGTACGTTTCTCTCTTTCCTTAATTATTATTATTATTATTTCTTGTTTATATTTGGTTCTCTATCAGACTATCACTTCAAATTACAAGTTGGTCTTTATTAATGTTTCTTAAAAATATATATGAATACTAATGGCATGTAAGAACATGTAACAGAGATGGAAAACAGAGGCCATTCTAAATTGTGAAGTTATGGTGTATACAAAGATTTTCCTAAAGTTTCCATATAAATTCTGGCCTTGTGGGCCCGACAAAGAGTTCTTCATCTATGCCCACCATAGGAGAGGTTACTACACTTTTTGGCAGGTTTGTGTTATTTTTTGTTTTTTCAATATTATTATTGTTTTTTACTCAATATATGTTGATTATTATATATTAAGTAAAAATTAGTTGGTGTTAGTAAAGGGCAATTAGGTAAATTGAATTTCGTCGCGATAATTTGCTTTGACGAAATATTTTTCTTCAACTAGGAATTTAACCTTGATAGTTAAAGATGATGTAGTTCAACGTGATACTAAAATATGTACATACACTATAATTAATAAGGAAGATTATACAGCACTAATAGTGTGTTTGGAAGAGTTTTTTTGAAGTCTAAAAGCACTTCCTAAAGAGTAAAAATGCTTTTATTTATTTTTAGGATAATTATATTACCACAACATTATTTGTTAAGTACACTACATTCTAATTGCAATGAAAGTCTCCAACTATTGGTCACATTTGCATTTATGACTCTAATTTTTTTTAGCAGATTTTTATCATCAATCTATTAATTTGCATGTCTAATATTTGCCTTTGATGATGATTTTTGTCCAAAAAATTAATTAGGAGGGCATAAATTTTTTTTTTTGCCTCTAATATTTTTACATAATTAAAATAAATAACAAATACGTAAGTTTAATAAAATATTTTTTCTCTCGTTTCAATGCACATTAACAGAATATTTAGACAAAAATCTTCATCGGAGACAAGATGTGAAAACTAATGAAAGCTAATGATAAAAATACGATGAAAAAATTAGAAACATGAGTGTCTAAATATCAAATATTTGGGGACCTTTATTGCAATTAAAACGTGGTGTGAATAATAAAAAGTGTAGTGTGAATATAATTACCCTTATTTTTATTGTTGTTTGGTTAAAGTCAACAAGTACTTTTTGAAAAAAATAGCTTAAAAAAGTTTGTTTTAGATAAGCCCAAATTTTGAGTTTATCTAAAAAGCTCTAATTGAGCTTTTACGGAAAATTATAATTAACATTTAATGAACTTAAAATTTACAAAATTATCATTAATACATAAAAAAATATTAATTTATTTACTACATTAATTACTTATATCAAATTTTCACTTCAAAAACTTATATAAAGTGAAAAAAAAAAATATTGGCGTGTTAAATAATATAATACAAATTAGTAAATAATATGTTTGATATAAAAATTAATTATTGTTTAATCAAATATACTAAAATAATCATGTTATTATAATAAATGAATATATTGATTTTAATAGTTATTATATGATTTCTTTTAAAAAATAATATGAGTTATATAATAATTAATTATTGTTTAGTCAAATATAATAAAATAATCTTGTTATTATAATTAAATTAATATATTAATTTTAATAGTTATTATAAGATATAAAAATATTATTTATTTTAAAACAAATAATATGATATATATATATATAGTAATTAATTCTTGTTTAATCAAATAAATATAAAGTTTATACAAAAATACTTTTATGCAACCAAACACTACTCAATTTAATATTCACAGCACTTTTTTTATTTATATCTAAACAGTTAACAATTTTTGAAGAAAAACTCATCGCTAAAAAGTTCTATTACCAAAAATTTCTATTCTTTAAAAGTTATATTCACAATGTATTATACCAAATGGATCCTAAGTAGTATTAATGAAGAAAATTTTTGTTTATTAAATAATGAGTTATGTGAGCCACGTGAAGAGTCATGTCGTAGATTCAGCAAAACACTTTCTTCGTACGCATATCTCAAGTTGAAAAATAAAACATTATTGTTTCTACATTTCTCAATATGCTAAAAGAACCCTTATATTATAAAGAAAATGAATCATCAACCAATTTTTTTATACACTCACCAAGCAAATTCAAAATTCAAAATAATTTCTATCTTATGCAATATTCCCTTGTGAATGTGTACATTAGTTTTTATTTATTTTTAGGTGGAGAGTGTATTTAGAAGTCCTCACTATTTAATAAATAGTATTTATTGATATATATTTGGATTCAAATGAATTAATCTCAATAATTTGTCCTTTTTGATAATTTTTTTTATTGAAATAAACATATTTAATTGATTTGACACGAGATTTTCTTAATAATCTAGTTTAATTATCTAATTCCACAATAATTCCAAACTTGTAATATTAAGTCCAGTTTTGGAGGCTGGATAAAGTCAATATTTTTCTATTCTAATTTCCTAATAAAAACAAAAATCACATGCTTGAAAACCTTTTCCTGTAATATATATTAATTAATTTCAGTATCAATCCCAATTTATGGTCATTTTCATTATCAATCCCAACTTGTAATCATTTATATGGGATTTATGGGATTAATTTCATTATCAATCCCAACTTGTAATCATTTTCCTATAATATATATTAATTAATTTCATTATCAATCCCAATTATATGAAATAAATTAACATTATGGTCATTTTCTAGTTATTGAAAATTTTTTTTTTAATGTATTTATTTACTATTTTATGTAAAATACGCCCTTCCACGTGCTGGTCGAATTTATTTTTTATTTAATTCTAGTGACTTCTCTTTTATTTACCTATATTTTTTAAGCAAAAGAACTATGCCTTTTAAAAAAAATAGTTCTTTCTTCTTGAATCACTACATCTACAAGCTTAAAGGTGTAAAAATGAACAAAATTTGTCTTTCAATCATAATGGCTTTAATATCGTACAATTATATGATTGGTTATTAACATGTAATGTGACTTTATGAATTGAATTGTTCATCTGTTGCTATATGATCAGCACATGGAAAATGCATATCCAGGCTGCAATATCCTTGTTGTAACCTTAACAAATGAGGAATCAAAGCGTATTGAAGCTCAAACAGATGAAGAAACCATGAAAGAAGCCATGGAAGTTTTAAGAAATATGTTCGGGCCAGAAATTCCCGATGCCATCGACATACTTGTGCCTCGTTGGTGGAACAATCCTTTCCAACGCGGTAGCTACACCAATTATCCCATCTACGTTAATCAACAACTCCTGCGTAATATCAAGTTTTCTCGTTTTCTTCCTCTCTTATGTTCAAGAAAGTTATATCTTTGCACTTGCATTCTATCCATTTTGTGCTAAGATCGATGTTTTACTAAGATCTTTGTCAGTTTTATGAACGAAAGTCTCTTTAGGTCTACACAAAGTAATTTATTTTCGATATGCAACACTACCACTTGTTTATGTACAATTTTTGAAATAAGTGGTGGCACCCTTTCCACCTAATCATTATTAGACATATGCTACATACTTCTAAACAATAACTTCTTTAAGTCTAAACAAAATATGTTCTAACTACACAGAGGCGAATCTAGAATTTTTTGGAAGCGGGACTACTTAAAAAAACAAAATTTGCACTTCAAAACTGGTCTATTAGTGATTTTTTTTTTTTTTTTTGTTTAAAATTTTCTGGATCAGTGCCGCCCCTACTTGTTGGGGTATAGCTATATTTCGTTTCTTTTCATCGAGTCCTATTCAGTCGAGTGCATGAAATAATTATTTATGTTTAGGCACCCGTAGAACGAATATTCTTCACAGGCGAACACACAAGCGAAAAATTCAGTGGGTACGTGCATGGAGGCTATCTTTCAGGTAAGCTACATTTTTGTAAAAATTAAATAAATGCAATCTGTAGAAATATATTTCTGTATGTTCAAATATTTGAATTATATTTATATTATGAAAATGAGCAGGTATCGAAACAAGCAAAGCTTTACTTGAAGAAATCAGAAAGGAAAATGAAAGAAAAACTGAAGGCCAAGCTTTTCTAATAGAAAAAAAACTTAACATTCTATTATATAATACGGTTATTATTTAATAATTAATTTTGAGGATGTATAAAGCGAACATTTGTTTTTAACATCTTGAATTGTAAAAAGCGAACATTCGTTTTTAACATCTTGTTTTAGTTTATTAATTTATGAATATGAAATTTTATTGATAAATTTGCATTAGTTAATATTTTATTTATGTATACATAATATATAATTAATTTAAAAACTTTAATTATTTATTATCAAAATTTTCAACCAGTTTTAAGTTGAAATTTCCACTAGTATGCATATTTAAAAAATTGTGTATGTACAAAGTATTTAAGTGTTAATTTATTATTAAATAGAACAAATCAAATTGCAATTAATTTTAAAAATTCATCTTTAGTTCACAAAGACATTTTAAGTATATCAACTTTATTTTAGATGAATTTTGCCTGACATGTTTGGGCTTAAATTGATGTCTCGAACACACTTTTAATTGGATAACAATTTAAGTAAAAAAAATTCTAAGAGATCATTGACATATGAAATAACAAGGGCCTAAAAAGAGACTTAAGAAAAATTGTACATGTAGGCCCATAATAAATACCCAAGCATATAGGCTTAGAAAATATGTCGGCCAGGCCCAACGGATGTCCAAATAAATTTGTATATAGGCCCAATAGAAATTGTCCAAGCTAGGAAGGGCCCAAAATGGACATCGCCCAGATAAAAAACGCTCAGGGCGTTGGGCGATTAGAATGGTCAATCGCGGCATAAGAGTAACTCATTCATAAGTAGTTTTCTCATTTTCTTATCATTGTTCCCACGTTGTCGGGAGTTACAAACTTGAATTATCATGAAGGAGTTACAAGAAGTTGGATCATCATGGGGAAGTTACAAACAGTTGGGATCATCATGGGAGAAATGGGCAGTTATTGGGCGACGAGGTGATTGCTTCATGAAGGAGTTACAAGAAGTTAAATCATCATGGGGAAGTTACAAACAGTTGAAATCATTATGGAAGAAATGGGCAGTTGCTGGGCGATAAGGAAGAAACTGGGCGATGAGAAGTTTTTATGCAAGATTGAAAGGAAAGCGTGTGATAAAACCGTTTGGCAAGGTATAAAAGAAAGGAGATTGATTGAAGAAAGAAAGAAAAGAAGAAACTCTCAAAAACAGAGAAATGTAATTTCATTCCATTTAGTCTTAAATATTTCTTTACAGTGAATTCTAGTGTGCTTGTGCCCTTAGAGGCATTTCGTTTTGCTTTTTTCATCCTTGGTCATTATTGTAGTCTTCATAAATCAAACACCCCTTGTTGGGACTTTGTCTCAAAAGGTTTGGCGTCCCTTACACATCGTCTGAATCCCTTAATTGTTAGCGAAAGATACACATTCGCATGAAACAATTTGGGTACGCTTGATGGGACACTTTTGGTGTTAGAAGATACAAGAGGGTGGAACAATATGCCTCACAAGAACTCGGATAAGGAACCAAAGAAGCCGGTGAATTCAATCCGTGATCGAGCGATATGAAGAACAAAGAAAATACACCAAAGAACGGAGGGACAAAATCAAAGCCGTTATGAACCAATGACGGAATTGAGTCCACGAACCATGCGGCGCATTACTTGGCGAACTCACGCAAGATGTCGTGGGACGTAAGCTTGCAAAATGTTCATGATATGGAAAAATTTGTTCAAACCGGAAATGTGCATTACGACAACATGGCCAAACAATTAAGTACTTTGAATGAACTTATAACTAGGTTAGTAGGCCAGACATGTCAACCAAATTTGCCAAATATAGGGAATCATTTCCAAGCTAGGACGGTTGTGGGGCACAATTCACCGACAATGAACCCTATAAATCCTAGTCAAGGAATAGAAATGCCTTTTATACCATCGACGTCAAATGTGGGTGGAGGCAACATGGCCAATTTGAGTGGTCATAATGTGGGATCGTCCAACTTGGGGGGTAGCCCGAATGCAAGAGAAAATATGTCAAATATAGGACAAAACGCAACACGTGTTAACGAAGGGGCAAATGTCCAAGTAAATGGCAATAATACCATGAGTAATGGTAATTTGGCACAAAACCTGAGTTTAAACAATAGACCTCAAATGATTCCACCCGTTAATCAACCTATAGGAGTCCCGTGACGATCCAAACATGGCTTTAAGAAACCAAATCACCGAGATAATGCAAGATCGGATGGCTTTTGAATGCGTCCTTTCATTAGGCCAACCTATAGGAAGTCATATCCCGATTGGATAGACCAAGCCTATCCGTGGCCTAGGGATATAAAGTGCCGAATTTTCACTATTCACTGTGTTTAGGAGAGGTCTCAACATTGGAACATGTAGGACGATTTACACCGCAATGCGGTGAAGTAAGTGATTATCATAAAATAAGGTTGTTTCCTAGTTCGCTAATCAGGGTAGCTTTTTCATGGTTCATTAATTTACCAAAGAAACTCATTCGCTCGACATGGCAACAATTAGAACAGTTGTTCCACGCCCAATTCTATAAAATCGAATCAAGTCACCTTGGCCGATTTGGCGAATTTACGTCAAATGCCAACTGAATGGGCAGAAGTTTTCCTTCAAAGGTTTAAGACTGCTAGGAGTAAATGCTTTGTGCCCTTACCCGAAAAAGAGTTTGTTAAGATCGCTCAAAGTTGTTTAAGTTTCGACTTGAAAAAGAAATTTCAGGATAGGGAGTTTCCTGATCTCTTCCAATTAACGGCCAATGTAATTAGGTATGAGCGTTTGATAAGGGAAGAAGAACAAATGAAAAATTCCAGCAAAGGGACTTACTATAGAGACCCAAACTTCGACGTTCACGTTGTAGATGAGTATTATGATCAAACTGAAATATGTTTGGCCGAATTGATTAAAGGAGATGCTTATGAATGTCCGTTAATAATTAATTCAGGGATGACGGCGAAAAACGAGCCTCTAAGAGATACAAGCAAGAAAGCTAGAACGTTTTCGTTCGATATAACCAAAGCAGATACTATATTTGATAGATTGTATAAAGACAAGCAAATAAAACTGAGCGATAAGCACAAATTGCCAAATCCTGAGCAAGTTAAGGATAAAAAATATTGTAAGTGGCATAATGCATGGTCTCATACAACTAATAATTGTTTGGTTTTTCGTCATGTATTACAGGATGCCATCGAATCAGGGCGAATTACTTTTGAAGCTAAAAAGAAGATGGCAGTGGATGAGAATCCTTTTCCGCGGCCACTAGGAGTCAATATGTTGTCAGCAGGTTTCAAAAGTGGTTTACCTAAATTCAAATTGGTAGTCGATAATGGAGACGAAGATCTTGAACGACATCGGCGTGTTCGAACGTCTCAAAGGTAAAGAAGTTGAAAGGAACAAAAAGTGTTGTGTGCTAGATGTAGCGAGAGAAATAGATGAAGATGAGGAGAAAATAGAAGTATGGGGCCACAATCATCCAAACGCTGCCCAAAATTTCCAACCTATTCAAGGACGAAAGGTATCACGGCCTCCTTTTGAAAGACAGGTCAGGCCAATGTATGATGGCAGGCCGATGTACAACGGCAGGCCGATGCTCAACAATAGAACGTTCAGGCCACAGCCCCATCGATCGAATGTATGGCACTCATTCCAATATAAAGGCGAGAAGGGTGATACCCTTTGATCAAATGACTAGGACACAAAGAAAGACGTCATCGGAGAAATTATGGACGAATGACGAGGCAAAGAACAAGAAGTGATACGTCCCAAATTGCCCAATTTCTCCAACATTGCTAAAGAAAATCTAGAAGATGAGAAGGAACATAATGTGAACGATTCAACAGAAGAATTGCCAGAAGATTCTTCTGGTAGGTCGAAGTTTGAAAGACACAGCAAAGATGAAGATGAAGATGATCCTGGACAATCCATCACCATTCAGTTTGGTTCTTTACCCCTAATATTGGCTAATAATTATCTGCTTGCCAATGAATTTAAAAGCAAAAGGGATGAGGGGCCACAAGACGATGAGAGGGAGGAAGCATGCACATTGGAATGTGAGGGAGAAATCGGGCAAACCTGCGGAGATATCTATGGAGGAGAAGAAGAAGATGATGGCTTGAGCGGATGTGGAAGAAGAGATTGACTTAGAATCGAGAAAAGAAGAAAAGAGGAGTTTCATATAACAATTTGCTAAAACACATTGTATCAAGAAGGTGTCCGAGAAGTAGATTTGTTGGTCGAACCATCCGGGCGATCTTTTGATTATTACGTGTTATACGGGACGACCAAGAGAGAAAATGAGAGTACCACGCCCGAAAAGTATGGATCACCTCCAACGATATTGCCACCCCTACGAGTTGGGAGGAAGTGGGCGACATAGAAGCTCAAGAGCCCCAAGACAGAAGATCGGTCTGCGAAATGTTGCACGTAAACCCCGACACAAAGATTTCGATCCAAAGGATGACGGGGACAAAAAGTAGAGATAGAGGCGATCGAAAAGGTCATCTTTAAGAAGCCAACGGCCAATCTAACCAAACATTTGAGGCCATTATATGTAAAGGCCCTAGTCAACGGCATCCCCGTAGCCAAAGTTCTCATAGATAATGGGGTCGCTTATTAATACCATTCCATCTAGAATGATAAAGAAATTTGCAAAGACAGAGAGCGACTTGATCCTCACCGAAGTTATTCTTACGAGCTTCAATGGCGGGGTGACTTGCCAAAGGAGTAATACCTTTGGACGTGACAAGAGGAACTATCACCAAAACCACAAGATTCTTTGTAATAGACGGGCCGACTAGCTATAATGTGTTGTTAGGAAGAGATTGGATTCATGGAAATCGTTGTATACCTTCGTCACTCCATCGGTGTCTAGTTTTTGGAATGATAAAGGTGAGGCCGAAGTGGTGCAAGCAGATCATAGACCTTTTGTTACGGAGCAAACTCGATCGAGAAATTCATGTATGAAGAAAATTATGGGCCTGTAAGAGTAGTCCAAGATGGTGAAGAAACTCGGATCATCGCGCAGAGCGAGGAGCCATTATCAGTAGATGCATTTACTGAAATGTTCGATCAAATGAGGCCAAACATAGTGGCCCTTGAAGAGCCAATGATTGGCAAAAAAGATATTCGATAAATGTTGAAGAAGGTATCTAGCCTTCAGGATGTCGAAGCCAAGTCAATGGCTTTCGAGAAAAGGTGCGAAGAAGAAATAAGAAAGAAAACGGCTTTAAAAATTTTAAGGGATAAATTAGCAGTGTTCGAGTTAGAACAGAATATTGGCCGAGAAGTGAATAAGGTGGATTGTTTGGATGCAGAAGACATCACTACAAGGAGCTTGGACGACGATGTGATAGGAGTCATGAAGACGGGGCACGCCCAAGCACAAGACCCTTTGGTGAAAGTAAATATTGGAGATGAACAAGAAGATCGCCCAACGTTTGTCAGTCAGATGCTTAGCAAAGAGGTAAGTGAACAGTTAATTGCTTTGTTAAAAGAGTATAGAGATTGTTTTGCTTGGGAATATGAACACATGCCCGGTTTAGATAAAATTTGGTAGAACATAGGCTACCAACTAAGCCACACTTTAAACCACATAAGCAACCCCCGCACGCTTTTGCTCCTAATGTATTGCTCAAGTAAAGAAAGAAATAGAACGATTGTTGAAGGCGGTGTTTTATAAGGACGGCCGACACGTTGAATGGTTGTCTAATATTGTGCCTGTATCAAAGAAAATGGTAGTATTAGGGTTTGCATAGATTTGAGAAATTTGAACTTAGTAACGCCCCAAAGATGAATATCCAATGCCAACGGTAGATTCCTTAGTAGATTCAACTGCTGGACATGTGATGGATATCCAATGCCAACGGTAGATTTCTTTTATGGATGGATATTCAGGATACAACCAAATTTATATAGCTGAAAAAGATATACATAAAACTGCATTCAGATGCCCAGGTGCTCTAGGATGTTTTGAATGGGTGGTCATGCCTTTTGGTTTAAAAAATGCAGGAGCCACTTATCAAAGGGCAATGAATCTAATTTTTCATGACATGATAGGAGAATTCGTTGAAGTTTATGTTGATGATATAGTGGTTAAATCATTGAAAGAAGAAAACCATCTCCAACAATTGAAACGTTCATTCGAACGGATGAGACAAGATAAATTAAAATTGAATCCGTTGAAGTGTGCATTTGGTGTTAATGCAGAAATTTCCTAGGATTCCTAGTGCATGAAAAAGGAATTGAACTTGATAAAAATAAAGCAAAAGTAATTTTAGAGGCTAAACCACCTAAGAACAAAAAGGAATTACAAAGATTCCTTGGGCAAGTGAACTTTACGACGTTTCATCTCTAATTGTGCAGGCTAACGAAAGCTTTCTCGCCTCTTCTAAAGTTGAAAAATCAGGACGACTTCGTCTGGAAGGAGGAGCATCAAGAGGCTTTCCATAGCCTGAAGACATATCTGTCAAATCCACCAGTATTGGTTTCACCTATCCAAGGTCGGCCAATGAAAGTTTATATATCGGCCGAACAGGAGTCAATAGCTGGACTAGTCGCCCAGGACGACCAGTTTGGAGAAGAAAGGGCGATATATTATCTTAGTAGACGACTTACTGTGTGTGAATGTAATTATTTTGCTATTGAAAAATTATGTCTTGCTTTGTATTTTACATGTACTAAATTAAGGGCTTACTTACGCCTGTAACTATTTACTTAATTTCTAAAGTAAATTTGGTTAAGTACATGTTCTCTCGTCCTGTTTTGCATCAAAGGATTGGTCTTTGGACTTTAGCACTATCAGAATTTGAAATACAGTTCATACCACAAAAGGCGGTAAAAAATCAAGCATTGGCTAACTTTTGGCCGATCATCCATGCTTGGACGCATCTAAGGAAATTGAATTAGAAGTCAATTTGCTCGAGCTAAAACCCTGGATTTTATACTTTGACGGTTCAAAACCGCTAGAGGTGCGAGGAGTAGGGTAGTGCTAATAAACCCACTAGGGTTTGTTACAAGTTTGCTTTACCGACCGAAATGTGTACAAATAATCGTCGAATCTGAGCGTTGATTGTCGGTTTAGAATTATTATTGGATTTGGGGACGAAAAACGTGCTTATCCGAGGTGATTCTCAACTAATAATTTATCAATTGAATGGCGATTTTAAATGCCAAAGTGACTCATCATAAGTCAATATGGCATCGCTCAAGAGCTCCCCGGACGAGTTCGACCAAGTAGAGCTTCAACACGTTAATAGAATGTATAACGATTTGGCAAATGAGTTGGCCCAAATGGCATCAAAGTTATTCAAAAATGTTAAATAACGATTCTCGCGGCATGAGCACGGAACGATATTGCTCGTACTTCAACGAAGCGGCGAAGGGGTTTAATGTGCATTGTATACAAAATGGAGACGCATTGGATTGGAGAGAAGAAATACAAAATTCTCGGAAGAACCCAATAAGAAGAACGACAGAAGTTAAAATTACGCTCATCGAACTATTTGTTGGTTGAAGGAGAATTATATAAGAAACGCCGATGTTATACTTTTGAAGTGCATAAATTTGCGAGAAGCTAAAGTGGTTATGGTGAAGCACATGAAGGAGTGTGCGGAGCACATCAAGTCTGGCCAAAAGATGAGGTGGTTGATCATCGTGAATGGGTATTATTGGCCTAAAATGGGCGAGATATGCGTTCAAGATGCCAAAAGTTGCTTGAGTGTCAAAAACATGGCCCAATCCAAAGAGTGCCACCAGGAAATGGTACCTATTATTAAACCATGACCTTTCAAGTGTTGGGCGATAGACCGATAGGAAAGATTTACCCACCATCGCCCAAGCAACACACCTTTATAATAGTCGCCACCGATTTTTTCACTAAATGGGTAGAAGCGATACCTTAAAAGAAATTTCCCAAGGAAATGTCATAGAGTTCATTCGTGATCATATCGTATATAGATTTGGGATACCTCAAACCAGTAGTGATGGACCATGGAACTTTTTGAGCAGAATCAAGTGAAAGAATTTCGAGCGAGTTTGGAATCAAGTTGGCGAATCTCTACGCCTTATTACGCCCAATCCAACGCCAAGCGTAATCGTCAAATAAGGTTTTAAAGAGTATCATAAGGAAAATGATAGGCGAAAATGCTAGAAATTGGCATGAATACTTGAATAGGGCGTTATGGGCTTATAGAACTTCGCCGCGATCTAGTACTAAAGTAACTCCTTTCCGGTTGACATATGGGCAAGAAGCAATGTCGCTTATGGAAATTAATGTGCAATCGATCGTAGCACGTTTGCAAAATAATATAGATGAAAATGAGCATACTTGAACTACTTGTTCGTAATTTATTAGAATTGGACGAACTAAAGTTGAGCGTTTTGGATAGGTTGCAAATTCGGAAAAAGACAAGTAGCTTCCTATTATAATAAAAGGGTTATAGCCAAATGTTTTAGCACGAAAGATTTGGTATGGAAAACAATACTCCCATTGGATAGTAGTAATCCAAAGTTTGGAAAATGGTCACCAAATTGGGAAGGACCATACAGAGTTAAAGAAGTGTTGCCAAATGGGGCATATCATTTAGAAAATTTGGATGGTATGAGGCACATGAGGTCTATTAATGGCAAATATTTAAAGAAGTACGTTCCGTCAGTTTGGGATTTTGAACGATTAGAGGTTTAAACATTAAGGGATACAATTCTATAAACGAATAGAGCCTTTCATTTCATCAGATAATTTGGTTGCCATAAGTGGCTGCCATTACAAAAGGGAAACTGGATAAAAAAAAAAAAAAAAAAGTTGTCCTTAAAACTTTAAAATCCTAACTACATCCTTCCCCAAATAGAGCGCATTTGCTCTCTAAGTTTTTCCCACTTATCGCTATTTGTTGAATGTAAGCGGCGGATAGTTCATCCATAAACCCATCGTCCACTTCTAAACTTGAATAACGCCAAGTAAAGATTTAGCCCGTTCAACTTCCCCGTGAAGCATTGCGCTTCTTGGTCGCCACCGCCTTACTGATCGTCCATCTTTTCTTGGATTTCTTTCATCCGAGCGCCTAAACTCATCATCAAGGAGTCTTCAACTCGGAAGAAATCTCGCTCAAATTGTTTTGGCTTGATCGATTTCCGGTGAAGGGATTCCTTTTCGGTCACGGCTTCGACATATTGAGTCTTCTTGACTTTGAGCTCCACATTCTTGCCAAAGAATGCACTTATCTCCGATGAATGACTTTCAAAGATAACTTGAGATCGTGGGGAGTTTGAGCGAAGGAAGCTCAAGTGCTTGGGCCATTTGGTGGCTTAAATGCTCAAATTTGTCCCGATGGTTGGCAAAGACTAGCATGTGAGATATCCATGTCCATGAAGGAAGTATATTCGGCACCGCCGCTTTAGGATGTTCATGTTTTCCATGGAAAAAGCACCGAGGCGTAAGAAGGACGATCGGTCAAGACGAACGAGCGGCCTGACTAGCCTTCACTTGTTCCCATGACGTGAACAAGTCCTGAATAGAGCGCAAGATGGTATCAGCATCCTGTAAAGGTAAAACAATTACTTAGTGTTTCTTTGGAAATAAACAAAGTAAGGGAAATCGAAAGAAAAATTACCTCATCAGTGGTCTTAGAGGAAGAAGGGGGAAGTGTGCCATGGGCGATTTTACCGCCTGTGAAGAGTCACCCCTATCCGAACGTGATGGCTCAGGTACAACCGGACGTATTGGTTCGTGTACAACCAAAGAAGTCAATTGGTCTTTCCGCAAAAGGACGAATGATGATAAGTGCTTCATGAGTAAAGCCATGTCAACTGGTAGAATTAGAAAAATGATTACAACTATAAGCACATATTACCATCCGGTTCTACACCTGGAGGGGAAACGCCCTGAAATGATGAAGATTCATCAACTGCCTGGGCGATTGAAGCAGACGAGTCTCCAAATCCCTTTTCAGGCAAATCCACTTCTATGGTCGGCCGGACGATCAAGAATTGAAGGGTCGGGCGATGTGGATTCTTTCAAAGGAGAAGTGACTCCCCTCTGGTTTAGAATACAAAGAGAATGTCAATATTTATGCTAAAGAGTTCTTTAAATGAGGGAAAATCAGGTTACCTTTCTTCTGATCGGAGGAGGAGTACCACCATCATCATCACTTTCATCATCAGCCTGATCTGACGGGTCCGATGCAGTGCCGCGACGATCTGGATGTACCTCTCGCATCTCCGGTTTGGGCGGGAGGAGAACCGGATTGAATGGTGAGTGCGGTGGAACGCCTAGTACGCATTGTCGGGCGCTTTGCGGGAGAAGATGAAGGAGCGGGTTGTTTAACGGATATGGGCACGGCAGGATAGGAATCGGAGTAGGAGAAATGGAAGTTCTCAAGACCCCGACCCTCAAGTATGTGGAATGCTTGGTTGACATTAGTAGTGAAGAGCCTACGTTTCACCGAAGGCCAAAACTGTGCAAAAAGAGGGTGAACGGCCAAAGTGGGATTGATAGGAGCCAAAGAAAACCCGTTCATTAAGGAAGCATTACGCTCATCTATAGCTTGGGCTTCCACTTTGGTGATGGTATGGAAACGTTCTTGAAAACTCTTTGAGTAACAAGGAGGAAGGGGCAAGTTTGGCCAAAACCAAGCTGTCGGGCAAAGAACCGGGAGCATAGACCTCGACCCGACCCCACGCATTGGTGCCCGTGAGAATGTCATGAAACAATTTCGCCCGATCAAGTATTGGACCCAAACGGGCAAGACATTACTCACCTCGTTCAAACTAAGAGGAGGTTGGACGTAGGCTGGGACTTGATGAATGGAGAAAGGAAAGAAAGAGGGAATTGAATTTAAATTATAAAAGAATGTAAAGACGTCCTGTTAGACATATTAACCGGAGCTAATTGGTTAATAATTAGCCCGTAACAACTCACGGACACAGGAGGAATTGAAGGAACACCAAGTTGTGGAAAGTATGCTCTCAACCACAATTGAGCGAGCCAAAGAGGCCCACTCCCAGTAGGAGAAGCATTGGTCCTAAGCTGATGTTGAAGGTAAGCCATACCTCTATAGAAGGCAGCCAGAAACAGAGAACAGAGGTTTAAAGACCTACCAAGAGCTAACTCATGGGCGATAGGCAAATAGGCCATGGAAGGTTTTAGACTAGGAACACAAAGAATGTACCTACACAGCCAAACTTGGAGGAAAGCTACACGCTCTGCATGTGTGGGATCTTTGCCCGTGTTTTCATAAAGCTCTTGCATGCTCGAATAGGAGTCCGTGAACTTCTTATCAAACTTTGGAGCGAGGAGGATATCAATATAGCGGGAGAAATGGTATTGCCCAGAGGAGGAAGATTGACCAAAGCACCAACATCCCTTAGTTAATCGACATTGGGCGAGGGGAAAATGAAGGTATTGTACTCGAAGACCGTAAGCTTAGGGCGATTGGGAAAAGAACTGGGTCATATAGCGGGGACGTGGCAATTTCAAAAGATCGTAAATCCTAGCACGATCAAAAGCGCCTTCGTAGGGGCATGCTTCATCATACGCGCATGCCAAAGGCGGAAGGTGGTATCAGATTTGGGCCATGTGCGAATGCTTTTCTCGCGGATTGGCTTCAATGAGAATGGGTCCAAGAAAGGAGGTCCTTGGGTACAAGGAAAAAATCACGTGTGCGGTCGCCCAATAGAGTCTCGCATCCTCGAACGACGGGCCCAAATAGAACTCGTTCATATCCGGCCTAGAAGGTAGAAGATTTGATGGGTTTACGTAAGGTTTGGTCAGGAGGTCTTGGAAATCTTCGAAAGTAATGCTGTTGTTGGAGGAAGCTCTGGACGTCGACATGGTTTCGTAAAATGGACAAGAAGATTGTAAGTGAAACGATCGGTTTGGAAGGATGAGTGAGAGTTAAAGAAAAGATGAATGAATAGTGTCCTTTTATAGAGGGAGAAAAGGGACAACGATGTGATGAGGGTCGGACGTGGTTATTGGTAATGGCGCCTTTTGGGGTTTATATAAATCGTGCTCTTAGGATTTCGGAATCAAGGCGCCTTTCGGAAGATGAACGCCACCAAGTGAATATGGCTAATTAAATAAGCAATTATATTAATTAAGCCATATTGGGGGGTAACTGTTGACATATGAAATAACAAGGGCCTAAAAAGAGACTTAAGAAAAATTGTACATGTAGGCCCATAATAAATACCCAAGCATATAGGCTTAGAAAATATGTCGGCCAGGCCCAACGGATGCCCAAATAAATTTGTATATAGGCCCAATAGAAATTGTCCAAGCTAGGAAGGGCCCAAAATGGACATCGCCCAGATAAAAAACGCTCAGGGCGTTGGACGATTAGAATGGTCAATCGCGGCATAAGAGTAACTGTTCATAAGTAGTTTTTCTCATTTTCTTATCATTGTTCCCACGTTGTCAGGAGTTACAAACTTGAATTATCATGAAGGAGTTACAAGAAGTTGGATCATCATGGGGAAGTTACAAACAGTTGGGATCATCATGGGAGAAATGGGCAGTTATTGGGCGACGAGGTGATTGCTTCATGAAGGAGTTACAAGAAGTTAAATCATCATGGGGAAGTTACAAACAGTTGAAATCATTATGGAAGAAATGGACAGTTGCTGGGCGATAAGGAAGAAACTGGGCGATGAGAAGTTTTTATGCAAGATTGAAGGAAAACGTGTGATAAAACCGTTTGGCAAGGTATAAAAGAAAGGAGATTGATTGAAGAAAGAAAGAAAAGAAGAAACTCTCAAAAAACAGAGAAATGTGATTTCATTCCATTTAGTCTTAAATATTTCTTTACAGTGAATTCTAGTGTGCTTGTGCCCTTTGGAGGCATTTCGTTTTGCTTTTTTCATCCTTGGTCATTATTGTAGTCTTCATAAATCAAACACCCCTTGTTGGGACTTTGTCTCAAAAGGTTTGGCGTCCCTTACACATCGTCTGAATCCCTTAATTGTTAGCGAAAGATACACATTCCGCGCGAAACAGAGACTAAGATCTAAGGTTAAATATAGTGTTTTGGCATGACCAACTTTCACCTACCTTTGAACAATCACTTTTGTCCTGCTCCCTGGTGACCGTATGAACTTTGAAGAAACAAGGTGGATGAAATTTTGGCATGCTCGAACTTTTCATGAGACAAAAGAAGCAGCAGGTTGGATTTCAAAAAATTTGAGGGTCCAAAATTTAAATTTTTTTTTTTAAATATTGAAATTTTATGCACAAATTGAGCCTATTCTTTTTTTTTTTTTTTTTTTTTTTCAAATTCCAACAGGCATATTATCTTAATTATATAGATTAACAAATTCAAGAGTCTTACTCTATCATTATTCATTATTATACCTGATAATTGAGAAACAAGAGAACGAGGCAAAATGACCCAATTCGGCAATCGGCAGACGAGAGAGACAATGTTTAATTTTATTTTCTTGATTATTATTTTTTTTTTTTGAATTCTTGTTTCTATTTGCCTACAATATTAATGTAAATATGTAATTTGTATTTATTAGATTTTTTTTTTTTTTTTTTTTTTTGCAAGTTAGAGTTAGATTTTATTTATTTATTAAAATTTTGGTTCTATTTTTGCAAACGATATTAATGAGACAAAAAACATTTGTTTGAGAGAGTGATGTGAAGGAAACGGGTGTAAAAAAAAAAAAACTTTGCAATTTTTAGAGAGTGGTGTGGGTAATGGGTTTAGAGTCTAAAGATAATAAGGCTTACAACAATATGGACGGTGATCAATGTTAGCAATATTAGATTTATTTGCAATTTTTACTTTTTTTTATTACTTTACTTATTTTAAATATTCAATTTGTAATTTTTTGTTTTTTTATTCATAATTTTGTTTTTGTTTGACTATAATATGAATATCACAGGTTTATAGTTGGTTTTGTTGGCCTACAACTTGGTGTTTCAATTCTTCCAATTTAATTCACTTTAAGATCCGTATTTTTCAATTAAGGTACTTTGCTATTCTCAATTTGATTGTAGAAAAATTAGTAACTTTTGTATATGGTGTATAATTACAATATTGAAGGTTCTTAGTTCACATTTCAGTGTTCTTTTATACAATTTGTACATTGCATGCAGTGATAGTGATGTAGGTTGATCAATTGCACATGTGCACATAATTGGATATTTTTGTTGATGTTGTTTTCTAAATTATACTTAAAATTTTATTGATTTAGATTGAATTGATGTGTTGGATGTGAACATTTGTGTTAAAGAAAATGAATGGTTGCTTTCCAAATGTTCATGTAGTATACATAATTTTGCTCACCATATCAATTACAGTTGTATTTGTAGAAAGAAGTTTCTTTAAGTTAAAATTGATCAAGACTTATCTCTTATCAACTAAATCACAAGAAAAATTGAATCAATTGACTATGTTATCAATTGGATAAAAAAAAGGTTGAACAACTCGATCATACAAACTTAATTAATACTTTTGCCTAAAAAACTGTAAGGATTTATTTAAATAATTATTTAGAACATTTTTAGTCTTATTATTTGATTAAAATATAAATATTTTGAATATTACATTTTATTTACTGGTTTATTATTGGGTTTGAGTTTATAAATTTTGTACAAAAAACTCTTATGGAAAAAAATAAAAATTGAATGCACTCTAAAATATAAGGGCCTAAATTTATAATTTGTCTCATCTCTGAAAAACTCCGGTATTGAATTTTTGAGTATGAAGAAACAATCGCCCACCAAGAGAATTTTGCCCACCAAAAGAATTTCTGGCTGACTTTTTCCTTTTTCTTTCTTTGCTAAATACAAGAATTATTTTTTTTCAGTCAGAAAATAAATGTTGTATTTCGAGGTAGGGTTTTATTGTTAGAAATTGTTCAAATATATTGATAAAAGCAATAGGGAGATTATGAGTAACGAAAATGAAAAAATTGAGAAGGAATTGTGAAAATCGACCCCTATCGTGGGCCAACCATAGTCCGGTGCTAGCAGTGGCATACAAGGGCACGATTGCCCCTGTTGGGTTTCCATATTAAGCAAACCATGTCGGATCATGGCAAATAGGAGCAATTCTGTCACCTGTTCGTTTTTACAATTTTAGGCACCAAAAGATGCATCTTCATCCTAAGTGTTGTGTCTACTAAATTTCGATATCTTTACACTATAAATTCATGTATAATTTGAAGTTAAATGCCACGTGAAATTATCCCCAATCAACATCAAGAAAAGAAACATCATATTCATATATATTAAAATCTCAAAATTATATACTTTTATAAGTTTTTTTTTTTTTTTTTTTTGGAATTTCATTCGTGTCAGTGCAATCTAGTTTGGCATCGTCGTTGATAAAGGGAACATTGACTTGTATTTCACATCTGGGAAGAAAATCATTTTGTCAAATGTTCATCATGTGTCGAATATGAATATAAACCTTGTTGGTGGGAATCTCTTAAGAAAACTGAGTGTTAAATCTGTTTTTGAGTCGGGTAAACTTGTACTTTTCCGTAATAGAATTTTTGTTGGGAAATGATATTCTACTAAGGGAATGGTCAAACTTTGTACTATTAACAACGATATTAATAAAAATACAATAAATTCCACTTGCTTGTTCTTTTCTAAATTATGATAAGATAGATTGTGTCGTATTGGTTATTCCACTTTACAATAAATTCCACTTGCTTGCTCTTTTCTAAATTATGATAAGATAGATTGTGTCGTATTGGTTATTCCACTTTACATAGAATGGTAAAAAGGGCATGATTTCTTATGAATTAGACAAATGATAAGTGCGTTTTATGTACTTATTTTGGCCTTTTAATTAATCATTTATGTCGTCATATAGTTGCTTTTCTACTTAATCTAGTTTATTATTGTTTTATTTCAGTTTTGGATTTGTTGGTGAACAATTGGAGAAGTTTGGGCAAAAAGAGCAATGATTTAGAAGATATCTCATAAGTTCGAGGACTCAATTGCACTCAACCCAAAGTTGAGGGACCAAGTTAGAGATTATGCAAAGTTGAAGGACCAAATGAGATGTTATGAAAAGATGGGGGACTGAAATGACCAAGACCCAAAGTTGAAGGACCAAAGTGGCTACCGTTGAAACATAAAGGACCAAGATGCAAACCCTCAAAACAACAAGCTGGGCGATCGCCGGAAGCTTAATCGTCGGGCGAGCGCCGAAACAGCCCAATGCAAGAAAAGCAAAATAAGTTGCTCGGGCGATCGCCGGGAATAGCTCTGGCGATCGCCTGAGCCAATTTTAAATGCGATTTCGATTTTATTTTCTTTCCTTTTTAAGTCCCAATTCAACTAGGAAACGTTTTGGACGATTTTTAGGTTTTCTTGGGATTTTGTGGCACATTAGAGGCAATATAAATATGAGATATATTCTCATAACAAATGGAGGATTTTGGGAGCCGAATGAAGGGAAGACGCAAGAAAACAAGAGAAGACAACCGACCGACAATCAAGAGTTTTTGAAGATTTCTTCTCCTTCAATCCATGCGGGTTCTATCAAATCTTGTATTTTTAATTTAATTATGTTCTTCTAATTTTATTTAGCCAAGGTAGACGATGAAACCTTGTTTTAATTAAGTGATTATTTTGTTATTCGGTCAATTCCTTCTTAGAGCTTTAACGTTCATAGTTCGTTCTTAACTAGATTAATTAAATATAATTTCTTTCATCTTAAATATCATGTATTTTTGATAGTTAGATATTGGTTTAATTAATCCATGCTTGATGCTTAAATAGTTTCTATTAATTTCTTTTGATTTTTCATCTTCTTTTATTCGTATTGGGATACATAGAATGCTTAGGTAATCTTTGATTCTTTGTCTTCTTTCAATGGAATTTGATATGAAAAATGCTTAAGTGATTTATGTTTGAAGCATAAGGGGAGCCTATAATTGATTTTCTTCTTTTGGACTTAATTGATAATCTTTAGGGACGACAATAGATTGATTTCGTATTGTCGTATGTGTTTTCTTGGGAATTAATGAATGATTGGATAATTGCTAAGTTAGACAATGGTGGATTCCAAACCTTGGTGTTTTACACTTTTGATTATTCAATTTCATTATTTTCGCATAATTAGTTAGTCTTTAAATTAAATAATTTCAACAAAACTCTTTTCGACTCAACTAGCCTAGAATAACAGCTTAATTTGGATTAAATTACACCTTCCTCATATAGCCTCTCGTGGGATCGACCTCGTTTTTTACTTATCTATATTCCAATAGATTCAGACACTTCATGAGTTAATTAAAATTTGACATCAAGTTTTTGGACAAATGTGAATTATGTGTAGAGTAAAAAATGATCAAGAAACATTTAATAGTGTTGAAAGATCTTCTAGTTTACTTGGTTTAGTTTATTTAGATATTTGTAAATTAAATGATATGTTAACTAGATGGGGTAACTGTTGGGCATTGAAACCAATTCTTTTATTGTCCACAAGATCTTTGTTAAGAAAAAATAACGAGAGAAAATTTTTATGGAATGTCAAAACTTTTCACTATATAAAAAATTGTTACATATAGAATTTCACTCATCCTAATTCCCTAAGCATCGTAAAAAAAATAATATCCTAAACTTTACCATACACCAATTTCTACTATTTGTACAATCTACAAAGAGAACAAGAAAAACTAGGATGCTAAACTTACAATTTTTCTCTAAAAAACCTCTCAAGTCACATACACAAAAGAAAAGAAAAAAACGTCAATTTATAATTAATGTATAACTTAAATTTCTTCCAAATTTCGATTGTCCAAAGTGTCTAAGATTTGAAAATTTGTTCAATTTTAGTCATCAAATATAATATAATATAATATCACATATTTTCATTTTCAACAATTATGCAACTTTTGATTTTGGCAAGTTATAAGAAAATATTCTAACAATCTCAATCTTGACGAAAAACGAGTCAAAACTCAATCATCTCTTCTACAACTTTTCATCTTGATACTTAAGAAAAAATTCATAAACTTTGACAATACCAAATCTTAAAATAGAGAATTAACATAATCTATCATATAAGTATAATCTAGGGTCTGCTTGGGAGTTTTTTTCACTAGTTTTGACCAGGTTTTGGTGGTATCGTTTATGAAAGGTTGAGAAAATTGGTGCTTGTTAGTTTTTTGGAACATCGATTTTGAGCGGTTTTAAATCACCCCAAACCCGGTGTAGTGCAATTTAAAGCGTATCTCCCAACCCCCAAATCAATAGTTTTTGCCATTCTTCAAAATTACTTTCAATTTTACCCATTTCAAACAATTAGATCTAACTTTCGATTTACTTGGGGGATCCGAACATTCCTAGTGGGAACACCGCGGCTCCTCTCTTCTCGAGAATCCATATATCTCTTAAATTTTTTTTAGAACCATTAGTTAATAAACTTACAAGCATGAGTTGAATGGTTTAAAAAGCCGCTACTAAAACCACCCAAAGCCGCTCCATTCATAAACTCTCAAAATTGGTACTTTAAAAAACCCTAATAACCGGTACTCCAAAATACCCAAGTAGACCAAAAAAAAAATGAATTCTAATAATTTCATCGGCTCATATCAAATAAATTTAATAAAAGTTTATGGTGCAACTCACTCACTTAACTCATATGGAAGTTCATCAGTCGTTGACATCAATTCAACAACATACCTTGCATTAATGTCAAGCCAATGACCGTGTGCAAACATGTGAACCCACTAATAGTAACACATCCTCTATCATAGTAACTAGCGCATGCCACGATGATGTAAATATCTCACTCAAGCGACATAATCATCTCCCATAAAGAAAGATACATTATGTGAACCCACTCAGATCTAATTTTTGAACAGTTGGATGTAAATATCTCACTCAGCGCAACCCTTTGGACGCTTTTTCCTCACGTTGACCGTGTTGTTGTCCACGTTGTCCAATAATATACTTTTCTTTTTCATAGAGTCATTCTTCTTTCATTTTTCAACAACAAGTAATGAGTTTTCAGATGAAATATTACTTTAGCCATTCAATTTTCCTTCTTCATAAATTAATTTACTTGTAACTTCTTCAAAATTCACAATTTCTTTTCCATACATCAAAATTAGTTTGATGTGTTCATAGAAGGATGAAAAAGACCAAATAAGTCGTACTTGTAGCTTTTAAATCCAAATCTTCCCAATCCTTATCTCTCATACTGGATTTTTGAGTATCTTTGTCGGAAATAGGAGTTGGTTTCCTTTCAAAGTCTTGTGCAGTCCAGGCTGAATCAAAACATCATTGACTTATACTTGCCACAAGTCAAAATTGATTATCCCGTCAAATTTCTCTATGTCATATTTGATAGACATCTTCTCTATGCGCCAACACTTTGAACAACCTGACGCTCTGATACCATTGTTGGAATTTGGAAACTGAGACCAATCCCTTTATTTTTCAGAGAATAATATAGGGATGAAAAATATAAAAGATAGAAAAAAATTTATGGATTGTCAAAGTTCTCACTATATGAAAAATTGTTACAATCATATAGAATTTCACTCACTCAAATTTTCTAAGTATCGTAAGAAAAATAATATCTTAAACTTTACCACACCTACAAATTTCTATTCTCTGTACAACCCACAAAGAGAATAAGAAAAACTAGAATGTTAAGTTTACAATATTTTCTTAAAAACCCTCAAGTGAGTACACAAAAGAGAAGAAAAACACGTTAATTTATAATTAACGTATGACCAAAATTTCTTCCAAATTTCGACTGCCAAGGTGTCTAAGATTTGAAAACTCGTTCAATTTTAGTCACTAAATATAATATAATATAATATAATATCATATCTTATCTTATTTTTTTTCCAACAATTAGTTTATCTTTTGATTTTGGCAAGTTTTGAAAAAATATTCCAACAATAACAAGTATTTTATAATTTTTATAGATGATTTTTCCAAATTTTATTATGTTTAGTTGTTTACTTAACATAAAGATGGGAACTTTAATATGATTAAGGTTTACAAAGCCAAAGTAGAGAATCTATTTGGAAAAAAGATAAGAATTCCTGGAAGTGACATATGTGGTGAATACTTTTCTAATGAACTTAATATTTTTGTAAAGAACATTGCATAATTTACTAATGTAGTATTCCTACATCATCCAAACAAAATGATTTGATAGAAAGAAAGAATTTGACTTTAGTTAAAATGGTTAATGCCATGTTATTGCATGCTAAATTATCTTATATTTCACTTTGAGATTTTTAAAATGCAAATATTTGTATTTTATTTTTGGGTAAAAAATAATTGAAACAAATCAAGAAGTCAATCTATATTATGAGTAATGATATAGCATCTATGACAGATAATAATTATGGTACCCACTTGACACGTGACATCACTACATTTGTCACTTTTTAAAAAGTTGTTTATAATTTTTTAGACTTTTTAAAAAGTGACCAATACGTGTCAAATAGGTACTATAATTATTACCCACCATAGATGCTATATCATCTTTCTTTATATTATTATTTCATTTGTCTCCACAACTCAAAAATCCTTACACCGCCACTAATCACATATGAATATGTAGTGGCGGAGCCTCGTGGACTCACGTGGGGGCAGTGTCCTCCACAATTTTCTTAATTTTTTTTAAAGAAATTTGCATGTTATGTTGTTAAAAAAAATTAAACTACATTTTTGACCCCATAAAAAAAGGGTGTCTCACTATTGTAAAAAAGGTGTCTTAATTTAAAACTTAATTTTTTTGTTTTGTTGCAGGAGTATGAAATCAGTTTCATAATCCTACGGTACAGAATGGGCATTTAACCGCACATACGGTCCTATAAAGTGTGTCCATATATACATGTAAAGCTCTTCACATAATAAAATTGCAGCCATTTATTGAATCTCTAGAACTTATTGGTATCCGTGTTTTTCCAAAGTAATCTTGTACATTATTACTGCAATCTTTGTGTGTATTTATAAAAATTAGTGCGATCTTGTTTAGATTCATGTAATCTCTCTTTGTGACTATAAAAATTACTATGATATGTAATTCCCTCAGTATGTCTATAAAAATTGACATGATCTTGTTTAGATTCATATAATTTCTGTGTGTGTATAAAAATTACTCTGATTTTGTTTAAATTCGTGTAATCTCTCTGCGTGGCTATAAAGAGTACACTCAAGCCCTTCAAGTCCACATAACAACACATTTCTAAAATGGCAAAATTGTTAACATTTTCTCACTGCATTGTCATCCTCTGCATTCTTTTTCCAAGTAATCACATTTCTTGTTTATGAATATCTATTTTGCAGTGTTCCATAATTCATATTAATATTTGATTTTCCTAAGTTTTTAGTATAAATACATGATTCTAGCCATATAGAGTGTGTTTCATAAATTATTGGATTGCTCAAAACAATTTAAAACTCAACACAGCTTCTCTTGATTTTGTTAGTAGACACCCAATTGATGCATTAGAATATAAAGTCTTTAAAATTTAGATATTCATCTTTCTGTGTGCCTATTTTGTGCAGATTATTTGATGAATACGGGGATTCCACAAGTAAATGCTGCCGTGTGCTATAAAGTATTAACGAACGTGATCTGCGAGGATGGAACCGTAGAACCAGAGTGTCTACCAACGTGCCAAGAACTATGTGGACGTCAATCAAATGCAACTTGTGTGGATCAAGAAGGGTTTCGTGGCCCTGTTTGTGCATGTCAATTTAATGCAAATGATTGCACAAACCACCACGTTTGTTGATTTTCCCTTGCCATCTCTTGCAACTTTGGAAATGACGCCATTAAGCTTTTTGTTATAAATGAAGAGACCTCGCAATTTAATAGCTCCACAAATCTATTTTGACTATTTGATATTTTAGTTTGCACAATTTCTTGTGCATCCTGGGTCGACCTTAAACTGAAAATTGGAATAACGATACTAATGTAAATAATCCTTTCTACAAAAACAATCAGGAACTTTAATAGAAATTACAAGAAACCAGAACATTATTAGATAAGAAAACATGCAATGTGACCATAGCAAGAACGAAAATCAGTGGTCACCATCCAATAGGAAAATTAAACATGGAGAGATATAAAGAAGATTAACAGTGAATGTCTATGAACTCTTCAGTTATCAAGTTCTAGTAATGGGATGGGTAGTATGAGAAGGGTTTACATCACCATACGCGCATCAAGTAGGTATATTGACATACATAAAGGCATCGACAGGCATCTCTCCACATAGCCTAGCCTTTTGCTAGAGAATAAAGGACCGCCACCTTTTGAGCCCACCCATTCAGCATTATCTGGATAGGGGTGAGGCTATAGCTGCCTAGAATTTACCTAAAGAAGTGATGGAGGGACAGCCTTCACCTGGACTTGATGGACTGTACATGTATGGCGACGCAACCCTTATGAGGACGGTCTGCTGTTTGGAAGGTAGCTGGTCGAACGAGCTCAATGTCCTCTTAAATTTGATAAGTTCTCCTAAACCCATGTAACTGACGACCGCTAGTGATGTTAGTAAACAAAGGCTCTTACGAAGGGTTCGTCGATTGGCTCATCCCTTAGCCCCAAGCTAGGCATCCCACTAAGACCTGCCCTCAAGGTAGGGTTGGTTCTCACCCAATCAACTTCACTACGGCTAACCACTTCTCCATTGGGGAGAGCAGAGCCGGTTTTGACATTTTCGGGGCTTAGAGGCGAAATCCAAAGATTAGGCTTCAAGGCAAAGTCTAATAAGTCATGGGCCAACGCTACTAGTTGATAGAGATTTAATGTTTTTTTTTTTTTTTTTTTTAAATGGCTTCCTTTGATTTTGGGCCACTAGTTAATAACCACATGGTCTTCATGAATGTGACTTGCTTTACTTTGTTGGGCTTCAAATTTTTGCACAATTTGTTTGTTTGTTTTTTTTTTTTTGGCAACTTTAGTAATCACAAATAAATTTATTTTTAATGAAAATAGACCTTTTTTAGTTTTGGGCCTGAGGCGTTTGCCTCACTCACCTCGACCAAAAACCGACCCTCGGAAAGAGCAACAGCCGTAGGCTGAACATTAATGTGCACTAGTTTTGCAGAAGATTATGAAACAAACACAACACCTCACCTTCGTGAAATCTGGGGTCACCTTTCAAAGTCATGATTTTGAGAATCTGTCTTATACATTTTTTGGGTAAAAAGCAATGAATGTTACCAAAATTCTAAATAATCTTTCTGTATATATATAAAAATTACTATGATTATGTTTAGATTCATGTAATCTCTCTGTGTGGCTATAAAAATTACTGTGATCTTGTTTAGATTCATATAATCTCTCTGTGCGTCTATAAAAATTATTGTGATCTTGTTTAGATTCATGTAATCTTTCTACGTGGCTATAAAGATTACACTCAAGACCAGAAATCTCTTCAAGTCCACATAGCAACGCATTTCTAAAATGGCAAAATTCTTAACATTTTCTCACTGCGTTGTTATCCTCTGCATTCTTTTTCCAAGTAATCACATTTCTTTTTTATGGATTTTGATTATATTCCAAATCTATGTTGTATCAATGTCTATTTTGCAGTTCCATAATTCATATTAGCATTTGCTTTTCTTATGTTTTTAGTAATACATACATGATTCTAGCCATATAGAGTGTGTTTTATACATTATTGGATTGCTCAAAACTAGATGAGACAACAATTAAAAACCCCATGCAGCTTCTCTTAATCTTGTTTGTAGACACCCCATTGATGCATTAGAATAAAAAATCTTGAAATTTAGATATTCATCTTTCGGTTGACCTATTTTGTGCAGATTATTTGATGAATACGGGAATTCCACAAGTGAATGCTGCCGTGTGCTATAAATTTTTACAAGACGTGAAATGCGACAATAGAAACATAGAACCAAAGTGTCTAACAACATGCCAGAAGACATGTGGACGTCAATCAAATGCAACTTGTCTGTATCTACCAGGGAATCCTGGCCCTGTTTGTGCGTGTCTATTTGATGCAGATGATTGCATAACCCAGAACATTTGTTGATTTCTCCTTGCCATCTATTGCAACTTTGGAAAAAGATGCCATTAAGGTTTTTGCAATAAATGAAAAGACTTCGCAATTTAATAATTCCACAAATCTATTTTTGACTATTCTATATTTCAATTTGTGCAATGTGCAATTTCTTGTGCAAATTGGGCCGACCTTAACTAAAATTTGGAATAACCATGCTAATTTAAAGAGTAAAGACAAACCATCACCAAATAAAACTGTTGAATCCTCGTTATATAGACAAGAAAAATGATATAGCATTGATGGTGGGTAATAATTATAATCATTTATGACACTTAGTATTCTACCACGTGGTTATCAAAGCATCGATTACTTTTTAAAAGTTTAAAAAGCTATAAACAACTTTTAAAAAGTGACCAATGTGAATGATCACGCACAAGCCAGATTATAATTATTACTCACCACGTATCAATCTTTATATCATTACTCATAAAAACAATGAGTCTTGGATAACGAGAATGAGTGGTGATATACCATTTACAGATGGCACTACTGATGATGCCCATCATCTGTCTGCATCATCATTGTCCACATTCGTCATTTTTTAAAAAGTTCAAAAAGTTAACAACTTTTAAAAAGAGCGAATGTGGAGATGTCCTCGTGGACAGTGGACACCATAATTAGTGCCCATTGTTGGTGCTATATCACCAGGAATTGTAATACAAATTAAAAATAAAACAAAACATATTGGACAAGAAAATCATGCAGTGTGACCATACTAGGAATTTTTGCCCAAGTTTCTAAGTTGCAATCGCTATATATATAGCACTCCTACAACACAAAATTGTTCTGTGCAGAAATAAATATGCAAATTCTTCCATTCCATAAAAGAAGGTCCTTGATCAGTCATTTATGAAGTTTTGTTTTTCTAATTCTTTGATTAGTCAATTCAGATGTTAAGCTGTTGGAATTCATTAATACCTTCGAAATGGTGGGAACTTCCTAGAATTCATGTCTGACCTTCAAAGTTCAATTTCACATGACCAAAACATCCAACTGAAGTGCAAAACCATATGTCGGATGCAATTACTACGGTAGTAAGTTATCTTCACTTATCACGTATAACATTTGTAGCAGGTATTATTACAACACCAGAAAGTATTTGCAAAATGTTACACGCATAGAAGGTGACACGAAGAGAAAAATGTAACCAATAAAAATGTAGAAAATTCGACAAACAATAGCAAGAACAAAAATTACCATCCATTTTCTTAAAATCAGTGTTCACTACAGAATGAGAAGTGTTTATATGCGTGACCAAGGGAGCGAAACACAACTATCCAACTAGAGGAAACCAAGGCTAATTATTTCCTAAGCTGAGCACGAGATCCCCACTTTATCTCCATTACCTACAAATATAGTTGAATATCGACATATCACTTCTTATGGAATCGTTGAGAATGATTCTTATCTAGTTCATGTTCATGGTCTACCAGAAGTAGAAGGCACTTTGGTGGGATCTTCACGGACCCGTTACCTTTGTGAACAAACATGACTTGTCCCTTGTATTGTCCTCTCTTTTCCTCATTAAATTTAGCATTGCAAAAAGAGAGTGTAGATTATCACCAATGACAACAGAACGGCTGTAGAAAATTGCTCTCCCTCCACTCTGTATCCCCTCACTGAATACAGATAAAAATCCCCAAAAAATCATTACTTGATATGTAATTCATTCCAGTTCTTACCATGTCCACTTACTCCATGCACCAACATACAAGGAACATCCCAAGAATTACCCCAATTTTCATGAGTGAATGGGAGACAAAATCATCCTTGTATAGCTTCCAGAGATTCCTGCAAAGATTGCCGATAACAGATTGGAGTCAATTTTGAATGCTTCCAAGTTAAAACCTTTCTGCATCAGATTTTTATAAAAAAGAAAGGGAAACATTCTTTACTAGAGAATATTACTGCAACCACCATACTATCAGACATAATAAGATGCTGAGTATCAGCGTGGTTTGTGAACTAGGACATTGGCAAGATTTACTTACTGAAAAGAAAAGAAAAATAAAAATCACCAAGAAGATGGCTCACCTTATGCCAACATCAGCAGAAACAAATCCTGTGTGGAACCACCTTCTCTTCTGGCATGCGATCACGATCACCAAAAATGTCTTCATAAAGTAAACCATCACCACAATTACAAGCTTGTATGATCACAACATCATCTTCGATTTTCAAGCTTTTTTCCGCTCACAGCATCACCCCCATCAAAAACAGAGTTTGTCATTCACATTGCCGCTTCTTTGGAGAATAAAGTCCAACAAGCACCTTAGTCAAAACACGTTTCATAACAAAAACCATCTCAACCAAAATGCAAAAATGCCTTCTATACACCTATGGCATGGTTAGTAAATGACAGTACTAGATGGTAGATGGTGTTGAGAAGATCAGAATTTTTTTGCCTATTGTACTATCTAGTCCTGTCCAATATTGTTCACCCATTATGCGCTTAATGCTCAAAGCCCGAAATTAACCTGAAATACCTATAGAGCTAGTGACTGTGACTGTATTCAGACTCTTTCACACCTGTATTTCTGGCATGTAAAGCCAATAACTTGAAGCCAACAGCAATCACTCTCATCTTCAAAATTATTCTCTTGAAATGTACACCAGAAGAACGCAACATCCTATTTGTATAGGCATGCATACATTCATACAAGTCCAACCAGTAATAGAATCCTGGTCACGTATAAAACTACAGATATGTTCCTGGCATTTGCAGTTTAAATATGCCACAAGCATCAAATAGGATCCTTGCAAGTAATGAAGATTAGCTTTCTTCGGAGATAATGTATCAAGTTCAAACAAATCCCTTCTCACAAAATAACTATATACAAGAGATAGATCACTTTCAAATACCCATATGCAGTTTTAAGGTAGAAGTACATATGTAAACAATGTCCAGCAGATTCAACAATGCCTTCCATAAGAATAAACAACATAAATGTACAGGAAAAATTAGAGTTGGGGCCGCTAACTTCAATCTACAGCAACTCGGCTCTATATGTTCCAATTTTCTAGCACATGATCACAATGGACGCCTTTGCTCATTTCCGTGTTCGCTTATACAAGATTATACATTTATGTGCGTGTCTATCGGCTATGGGCATATGGCTATAGTACACTGTACACAGATACTACTATTTACATATAATCAAGTTCATACAAATATATCATGCCTTGAGCAATTAAGCACAAACAAGCAATTATCTCCAATAACGTTTAACATTAATTCCAATCCAACAAGTTGGCCAAATTTTACAAAGGATTAGAAAAACAATTATGCTAGAAAACAAGCTCTCTCTCTCTCTCTCTCTCTTAATTTTTCCCTCAAATCAACAATACACTAAAAGACCACGCGGAATTGGGGTGCTTCCGAGCCACTAGCCGGAAGGATCTCCCAACGGCAGGGCTCTAGCTCGTCCGAGACGGGGCAGTACCCTGTCACAGTGACCTTGTCGGCTGAAGCGGCGACTGATCCGAACTCGAAAATGGATAAGTCCGCCGACGGGACGGGTCGTCGGACTTCCATCGCTCCATTCATGCCTGGTACCTCGGATGACACGGATTGAGGTTTCGGGTCGGATTTATCCGCCGGAGCATCTTCCCTTTTGTTATTATTGCTGCCTTTACTGAACCAAGATAAAATTCCCATGGCGAATGTATTGGGTACTAGCAACTAGGGTTTTTCATTGTTGATTACCTTGCTACTCTCTTATCTTGACGACTTGACGGGTTAAATATCCCTTTTTCCTTGAAGTTGCAACGAATTTTCAATTTGGTCTTTAGAGTTTCTTTTATTTCAAATTAGTCACCAAAGTTTCTTAATGGTTCCAATCTGGTCACTTACTATTGAGATTAACATCAAACCAATGTGTATGAGCTGGTGAATGGGATGACAAAACCAAGAAGCTCTTTTGGTCAAATTCAGATATTGAAATCAACACAAATGATGTCTTAAGCACTGGTGATGACAAGTCATAGGTAATAGTAAGATAATGGTGAATTATACATAATAAATAAATGAATGAAATATACATTAGATAGATATATCGTGTCATCAGTGTTTAGTACAATACTACAGTCTAAATACAGATTCTTAGAAGATCATTTAATTGAAATCAAATCTAAATAAAATATAAAATCAATTGAAGTAAAATGATCCAGGAATGAAAGGTTTTGAAAATTTCATTTCTAATAGGATATCTCCATTAGAGTCAGAAAGTGTGAGGACATTGAGGATTTGAACTTTCGAGAATTCTAAATTTTTAGGGTTATGTCTACGAGTCATTTTAATCGAATTAGTATCAACTAAAAGAACTCGTATTTTTTGTTTTGTTTTTTTTTTTTTTTTTGTTTTGAGGAGATTATTAGGAATGAAAGAAAACTTGGAGGAAATATTTTCTTAAATTTTCTGAAAGAGAAAGAGCTTTGAATTAATTTTTGAGAAGGATGATTGTCTCGAAATCTTCTTTAAAAAAATAACTTGTGGCCGATAATTGATTTTTATTGATAATAGGCAAGTTAAATTGACTTGATGAAATTGATTTTTGGCTAGTAGCATAGAGGAAGTTTGATGGTGCTTTTGGATTTTTTCCTAACACTTCAAACTTATTTTAAACGATCTGATTGTTTTTTGAGGAAGAAGACGAGTTTATCTTTGATGGAAATTTAATTAAGAGAGTCAACTTTCAAGGAACAAGGGCCATAAAGTCTGGATCTTTTGAGGTTGGAGGAGGGGCATTTAGTTTCTTTACATTCATATGCGGTTTCATCAATCATTTTTTACCATGATTTATGGCATTGGAATTCAATTTTAGTTAGTAAACAATAGTATTAAATAGTGTACACATGGATTAGAAATTAATCTTTCTACACCTCATTCGAAACTCACAACACTTCTTATTTTCTTATACAATCCTTCCTACAATTGTCCCTACTATGATCTTGTACCCTTATTTTTCGAAGCAAAGTAGCTCTCAAGTTCCAATTAGCTACTAAATAGAACACAACTCACAAGTAGTAATTCGAGAGCTATCACACGACGAAGGGCTCTTGAAATTTCAAGTAACAAAGTGAAAGAGTGATAAAGACCTTCTTAAATAAAGTTAAAGTTGAAATTATTTAATTTTGAACATGATAGTGAGTATGGGTGTCGTAACAAGTGAGTCGGGTTGAATCGACATGCCTACAACCAGACAGATTTCAAGCTCGTTGAGAATTTAAATTGATCAGTCTAAAAATATAGTTTAGGCCATACTGGCCAAAGGACCTGCCAATGTTGCAAGCCAGATCAATCCAATTAGTATTTTTTTAGAAATTTTAATAAAGTGTGTTTGATTGGTTTCCATAAAAAAAGGTGAAAAGATTTTATATGGATGTGACATTTTTTATAGAAAATGTGACAACAAACACACCCTAATATTTAAATTAAGTCATAATTGAAAAAAGTGAACATTTTATGAGAAATGGTAGGTCGTGTGAAAGTTTGGAAGGAAAATAAATATTTGAAACAAAAACAAATTTTTTTAAAAAGAAAAAGTCGTTGGATTGAATTTAATTTACTTGTAGGCTTTTAATTTTTTTTTTATTAGTTGACCAATTCAGTTAGCTTTCATAAATTGTGTCCGTGTATTATTACGTCTTAAATTTTATCACTTCCAAAATTTATTGTTCAATATTCTTTTTCAAAAGATCTCCAAATTCTGTTCATCTTCTCAATCAATCCCTCTCAATCGATCATCTTCCTCCACCGATCATTTTAAAAATCTGTTCATTACCTCAATCTATTATTATAGTCAGATTCTACCTCAAAAAATTGTATACTAGTAGTATAATATATGTTTAATTAAGTTTAAATTATAATTTTCACAAATCAAACATATTTTTTTATCCGCGTGACTGATCACCCGCCGTAGAAAACAAACGGTCCAGAAACAATATTACTAGTATTGACTATTGAGTACCAAGATATTTCAAAATTGTTCATTTCTTTTCCACTTGCTCGAAAAATCTTCTGCTTTCCTTTTCGAAACCATCTTCAATGGCGGCCATGGTTTCTTCTTCAATTTCAGCCAACCCACTCTCCCTCTGCCTCTGCATATCCACTTCACACTCTCCAAGAAGTAGTATTCACAGAAGACTGTCACCTTCACTTGCTTCTCCAAGATCCTCTTCTTTATCATCTTCACATGAATCATCATCAGCCACACAGAGTGAAAACCTTAAATCTGCCAAGACATCAATAAAGGCACCCTTTGTTGAGTCCTCTAAGCCCCCAGATAAGGCCTACAACTATGCATTGGCGAATCCGAATGGGAACCCTGTTGTGCGGTTTTTTCAGTCCACTGAGTCTTCCATTGAAAGGGTACCTAAACTTTCTTCTATGGTTAATTGTCCGTCCACGCTTGATATTTTCGATATTTGAGACCAATCTATTATCAATTTGATGTTGGAGGTTTGTATGAAAATATGCATGTTTTGGAACTTCATTTAGACGTGTTCAATATTAGACATGTTCTTCATGTGGCCCACGTAAGTAGTTACGCAGTGCATGTTATGCTAGGATAGTAGGATCCTTTATCTAGCCAATATAAATAAGAGCATTTGGTAAGCTTTTTGTCAACAGAAAAAATGAAGAAGAAAAGAAACCAACCTTGACATGGATTTGAAGTACACTTTCTCTTTAATTTCATATTTAAAGTTAAACTCGATAGCTATGGCTGGATCTATGCCATCTGAGCTTCTTCCACTGCATAAAAACTTGCTATTTATTTCCTAAATCAGTGGTGTCAGAACCATTTCCACGCCTAGTTGTTTGATTATGTTAGCATATTTGCCGTTGGTAGATTGCAGTTTTCGACTTTCTTCAATTGACCCAAAAGCATTAAAAAGGCAATTTGATGCGTGCACAAACAAATTATGATAAACAGTGTTGTTTAGTATCATGCATTAATCTTTTCATTATTGTTTTGAGAATATTTTTGTTCTACTGAGTTGCAATGATGATATATGTTTTTGATTAAGAAAGAAGTTATCATCCTTATGGATTATATAGTTTCACAAAGGTAATTTTCCTTTTTGCACAAGTCAAGTTTGGTTTCACAACCAAATAGGCCATCTTCTAAAGCCCAAAAGTCTTCAATTAGTATTTCTCCAGGCATTAGTTCAGACAGAGATTATAATGGATCTTTTGTAGCCCATTCTTCTGCCAGTAAAAAATCCATGCCCCTAATTTCTATGACCTTTCCGATCTACCTAATTTACCCATCAATTCTGCAGTGCCCCGTTCCATTAGTTGAGCCCTCAACCTCTTTAACTCGTACCCAAAACCCCTAGCTAAACCCTTAGTCAGATTATCTCCTTTTGAACTACATTCAAGAGCTGAGGCATTTGCTAATTCTGGCATGTCTACTTTTAAAAAATGTTCCTCAGTCCTATTTGGACCAAATTGCGGCCGAGGATTTGCAAGTGGATCGTCCTCCCCCACTTAGTGTTTCTCGAACCCTTGGAAGATCCCCCAACCTCATCCCCTAGCTTGGGTGATGAGGGCCTAGATAATGTTTCTTTGCAAGCTCTAGAGTCTTTCTCCGAATTAGAACATGCTTAAAGTCTCAAGGTTACATCTTCTGTCCAAGAAGATCTAAAAAGAACAAGAAGGAAAAATAATCGCTTTAGTTATGGCTGGAGACTGTCCTGTGAGATTTTCCATCACTCATTCACTCTTTTTGGGATGCCCACTCTGTGGCTTACGACAGTATACTTTGTACTAGACATATTACTTTATCCCTCATTGTGTTCCTTGGTTGGGCCATTTATTTCAGGCCCTTTCTTTTATTTTAAGTTGGTATTAGTTGGTACTTGGCTTTCAAGCCCTCTTATTGTAGTTGTCCATGGGAGGTCAGGTCTAGTCCCCTTCCCTAAGATGTACTGCTCGTCTTCAGTTTGAATAAAGTATTGTCATTAAAAAAAGGTTGGTGTTATAATCCTACACTTCACAATTTATGATATTGGTCTTCAGTTTGAAAGAACTTTATTAATGATAAATTATTATAATAATATTATATGACAATTCTGAAAGCTTTGTGGATGTTCATATAAAGCTTGCACAGAAGCTGCGTGGATATTCATGACCATGAAACCTTCCCCTTTTTTATTATTGAAGGTTTCTGAAAATTCCACTTTCAAAGTACTCTCATGGCCATACAAAATCAAATTGTTAAAGGTTTCATAACATTGATCTGGCACTTCGTGTGGATGAAACTAGAAAATGTTCATCCTGTTACTCATGAAAAAATAGAGAAGAAAGGGTAAAGGTGGTCTGATTATGAGGAACGATGGAAAAGTGCCAATGGAGCGTCATGGCACCAAGGATGCATGTTTCTACCCTAGAAAAAAAGGTCACGTGAAGGAAGAGTGCTAGAAGTATAAGAATCTCCATGGAGATAATCAAGAGATTAGTTAATCAAAAAAATTTAAAAATCTCTTGATTTTATTGATTTGGCCACTTGCTTGAATTGTACAAAGGGTAACAAACAAACAAGTGCACTAAAGGTTCAAGAGGAGTTTTTGGGGTTAAAGCTCATCAGCACTTATATGTGTAGTCCATTTAGTAATCGAGGTTAGAAACTATGAGTTTCTCGGGGGGAATGGATTTCTAGTTTTCCTCAAAAATACAGAATTTGAGGAAAAAGAGATCAAACTGTGTTACCTACTAGTAGTCTGTAGGTGGTTTCTTTACATTTAGACCATCTCTGACTTTTTCTTTGATCCTTTTTCATGAGCAACAACAAGATAAGTATTTTCTTGTTTCTCAACAAATTTCTCATTCTAAAGTCTTTCCTCTTGTGAAACACAGTTGGTCAAATATTTATTGACTGGTCATTTCTCCTCATGTGTGTTGTAAGATATCCTATAAGGCCATATTCTATATGTGAAGAATCCAATATAAAATGAACCAGAAAGGCAAAATTTCCAAGGACTTCAGTTAACCTTCAATGACTTTCGTAAAATCCTTAACTTTTTCAAATTCAAGGTTCGTTCCCCTGATGCTCTTGCATATATATGGGACTTAATTAAAGTTAAACTTAAGCAATTAGATGACTCCCACCATTCATGTTCAAGCTTCATGTTTGACATGCTTGATTCAGTCGGAATAGGTGGTTAATCCACGCGGAGTGCAAGATGATTGTATCCAATGGTTAAAAGGGATTTATCTTTTTCGTCAGAGTATTATCAATGCATAGGAATTGGAACCTCATTTATAGCAACACCTGGAAAACTGCAAGGCCCAAAAGAAGGATTAGATCCATAAAGCATAAACAATATTTTGATATCACCAATATTAAATTCAGTATATCTTTAACCTTCCCATGCGCATGGCGCATATAGGGTAGAATTTAAATAAAAAGCTTTAATAATAAGACTAGCTCATATATCAAAACTAGGAAATTTGCATGCCCGTGAAAATTGGAAAAATCTGTTTTTCACATCTAAACGACCATGTTATTCCAATTAAAACATTAAGATAAATAGCATCCCCGTGGTGTCTAAGTTATGAACTTGTTTATTTCAACTGCAATTTGTTATAACTGCTTGATATGATTTTCATTATGCAGAAGATGCTAATAAGATTGACTCCTCTTACTGCAAATAATTGTTGGTAGCGCCTCTTTGAATATTGTGAGATATAGTAGTTTGTTGATGACTGACCCGGTCATCATAGCATATGATTTTTCTCTCATGTTCTAGGCATAATTTTAACACACTGATTTGCTCTATCTATGACACTTTTTTATGCTTACCTTATTATGAGAGACACTCCTTCTACTTCACTAGCAAGATTGGCATTAGGAACATTGTAGCAGTTTGGTACAGTTTACTTCTCAAAGTTCAAACATTATCAATTATATAAACTTATTGGTGTTCACGTCTAACCATGTTTCATTGAAATATAACACTACTAGGTTATGGTAGGAAAAGTCTTTATGGTTTTACAGCATATGTATCTCCATTTTAACCGAGGAATTTTTAGTTTGGGAGGTAAAACAGAACTTTCTAATAGGCAGCTTTCATAGTTCGATTTTATAGATGGAACATGACTAACAACATACACTATTGACTTCATTTGCATATATAGAGCATGTTTGGGTGAGCTTTTTAAGTTTTTAAACTAGTCGAACTTGATTTTTATTTACACATTTTATAGAATCCATAGTTTTATCCACACATTCGGTAGGATCCACTGCTTATAATCTACAAAAGTTTTACGAGAAACACACATCATTGGTGGGCTATGCTGGATATTTTGGTTAATATTTTTTATCATGTTAAGATGGTGTTCATCATAACAAACTTAATGTGATTCGGCATTTTTACTTTCTTAAAGAGTGTAGTCTAGATAACTGAATGCGTTTTTATCTCTCTGTACAGGCGATATTTGACTTTCGCTTTTTGGCGCTTTTTGCTGTTTGTGGATCATTGGCCGGTTCCTTGCTCTGCTTTCTGAATGTAATTTCTCTTTCCAATCAGTAAATTTCATGTCATATGATTACGACCTCTTCTAGTTCTTGGATACAATTGTTCCTTTTTATTTCTAGCAAATTACGTAGTTGAATGTCACAATAAGTTTTAATACACTAAATTAAGCACAATTGATGGAACCACAACTTCCCCTCTAATTACACACCTATAAGTTCATGTTGACCATAGATGACTTGAAGGTGATTGAACTTTTTCATTATGGGTCTTATAGACGTGTCTTTGTTCTTGTATGATTCGTAATTTTAAAAATTCTTCTCTGTTTTTCATGGAAAACAGTATCAAGTTAGAAGATACGATAGTAAACCAGATTTAACTTCAGCTTTGACGTAGTTGTAAGTGCTGGTGGTGCCCCTCAACTGATATTTCCTCTATTTATTTGGATAACACGTGGAGAAAAACATGTGAGTTTGTATTTTCTAGAAGTGATGGAGAGTTTTTAGCTTATTTTTCCAGTTCACAAATTGTCTATTGTGAGGTTGATCCCTGTCTCTACACATTTTTTTTAAAAATGAGTCCAAGGTTTGGGGAAGTTCCCTTTATCCTGATACTTAAACTTATATCAGATGCTAAATTAATTTTTATTTCAATTATTTACTTTTTAGTAATATTTATTATTATGTTATTTCATTTATTTTCCTTTTCTTTTCTTTTTTTTGGGTTGGTGGGAGGGAGGGATGGTGGTTGGCTACAGAAGCACATCGAATATGGTGTCAACCAAAGAAACTGGGATTACTTTCAGGAATATTATATGTATTGCATGTGTTATTGCTCACTGTTTTATGTCTAAGTCGTTTGGATCTTGACTTACCGATGGATTTAGATATTTGTAGGGATGCGTCTACATCTTTGATGCGTATAAAGTCTATTGGACAAGCTGTGTCAAAGGAATCCACACAGGACAAATGGTTCTACGATTAGTTGAAGCTATTGGTGAGTTCTTAAAATTTTAGCTGATGAAAAATGTTGCCAGTCAATAGCTTGATATATTTTGGATCATTTCAACCTCGTATAAATGTTGTCCACCTATTTCAGCGACCTAAGGCAATTGCTTAGTCTTTCGAGACTAGAAGAGTAATACTTAGGTGACCTTAGGCAATTGCTTCTTAATCTGTCATGACTTGAAGGATAACTTCATGTGTTGAACAGATGTTTAATAGACGATATATGACTTGCAATTGTAGACTGACACTTCTGAAAAAGAAAATGGGGATTGAGAGTAAACTTGATGTTTTTAAAATGAAAATACTTGATTGAACTACTAATCCATGACTCACCTATATTTTTTTTTATCCTTTTGCTTAATTCTAATTGCTGATTTAATGTTTGGTTTCTCCTTAATTCAGATGTATACCTTGCTGGGACTGTCATGTTAATATTTGGCATGGGCTTGTATGGATTATTTATTTCAAATGTGCCATCTGATGTAGAGCCTGCTACCGATCGTGCCCTCCAGGGATCTTCCTTATTCGGGATGTTTGCATTAAAGGTAATTTGCCACTGTCTGCACTTTCTTTATCCTTTTACATTTTCTCTCTGCGGAATGCAGCTACCTTTTCCATGCTATTTCTCTAGTTCTCAAAAGATTATATCTTATGTTGTTTGTTGCTAATAAACATTCCATGTACATTATTTCTTCTGTTAATGTGAAAATACGAGCCTCGAGATCAAATACCCTCATTCACTAGCAGCTACATCATGTACAAATATGGATTAAGACCTAAACCCAATCACGAGAGCAATATTAAGCAAAATGAACTCAGAAACACACACGTGTAAGCACACAGATTTATAGTGGTTCAATGTGATAGGTAAGTTCTCTAGCTGCTGCATATTTTTTTAACCATGGTGAAGGAGAATTACAATTGGTGATCTCACACCTTTGAGTATGTCTCTCTCTCACAAAAATGACCTCCTAATAATTCAGGTGACATGCCACATCTATAATACATCAATATGGCCCTATAATAGGAAAATTCATTGGAGGCTACTGCCCCCCTGTCAACCTAATCGTGAATTTCTATTGTAGTCGAGGAGGAAAGTGTGCAGTATGATTATGCTACACATAATCCATGATTACTTCATTGTTGTCTTTCTTTATCACTATCTCAGGAAAAAATATAATACATGCATCCTGTCTTATTTTAAATATTGTACAGCTCTATTTCTTCTTTCGTTTCTAGTGCACACAATCAATAATTCTTATTCACATGTAGGAGAGGCCGAAGTGGATGAAGATCAGTTCGCTTGATGAACTGAAGACTAAAGTCGGACACGTTATTGTCATGATCCTGCTGGTAAAGATGTTTGAAAGAAGCAAGATGGTCACTATCACAACTGGTGTGGATCTATTAAGCTACTCTGTATGTATATTCTTGTCATCTGCTTCCTTGTACATTCTTCATAATTTGCACAAGGAGTAAATGGTGTTGTCACATACATACCATGCTTAACTGTATAGCCAAGTAATGTAAGTATATATTTACACATCAGTATGAATGCTATCTCGTAGAGCTTACTCTCATTCTTTGTTTTCTCCGCCACAATTTCTTACCCATGCCGTCTATATTTTCCCATTGTCAAGCGATCTCATCACAATTAATTGACTTAAGCCTACATAGCCAAAAGTTGATGTCGACCGAAAAATCTAACAATTGCTAGCTTTGGTTATGATAGTTTTAACTTGCAGGATAGACTCGTGGCCGTATTTTCACAGTGCTAATAAGATCTTATGGATGCTACTTTGTCTGGTTGAGTTAATAAAGTTGCACTGCTATTTAACAGTTTTTCACAAAGGAAAAAACCATCAGTTTCAATAAAAGAAGACTGTTTAAGGACTTTAAATGCAATTAAAATGTGGTGTACTACCCGCGGGGGAGGCCCCAATAGCCTATCCTCTTTGTAGCTTGAGGATGTAAAAGGTCGTTCTTGTCCGTTAATCTTATCTAACATTTTGTCAAGTCTTATCCAATGGACCTTAGTTTTAAAGGTACAACAATTTTGCAAGAACAGGCTGTATCAATAAGTGGACTCTTTCCCCTTTCTTTGAACTGAGATGTCCTACCTCATAACTTCTACTTCCATGAATGCTTTTGTTCATGAGTTGCCACAAATTTGAGTATGAAGAAATTACACTATGCTTGAGTTGCCATGGAAATCAACTTGAGGAAAATGGAAGATTTTTTGTTAACCCCACAAAGGAAGAGCTATCTTAGGCAATGCAATCCAGTATAGAATGATTAGGGATTGATTGAGAGAGAGAATTCACAAGATTGAAATTCTTACTCTTAAATTATTGAATTCGTCAAAATTGATGTATTAGTTAAAAGTAGTAAATGCCATGAAGGACTGATCCATGGGATCGGTACTCCCCCATTTTGCAGTCTTGCACGTTAACTTCAATTCTCAATCTATAGACAACCTTCACATTTTACAGTACAAAATAAGGAGTTGAACAACCAATATAATTATACAATCCTTTCTTTTATCCGGACTTGGAATCAACTACTAAATAAAAAACATAGACGGAGTCAAAACAAAAATTGCTATTTAATAATTTTAATAGGCTTTTAAAATTCTTAATTTTTGTTAGAGACGGATTTATGCCCTTTTTGAACAGTTGAACTAGAAGGAAGAAACATGAAATGGAAAAATATTGCTATTTAATAATTTTAATAGGCTTTTAAAATTCGATTTTAATTTTTGTTAGAGACGGATTTATGCCTTTTTTGAACAGTTGAACTAGAAGGAAGAATGACATGAAATGGTTTTCATCTTTCGTCGGGGGCAAAATCGGAAATCCATCTCCATTTTGGGTTGATAGTTTTTCTTCAGCGATTAATATAGCCTCTCCTAATATTAGATCTTGGGTTGCCTTCAAGTCTAGTTTTTCTTCAGCAATTAATATAGCCTATCTCCTAATATTAGATCTTGGGTTGCCTTCAAGTCTAGTTTTAGAGTTCGAGAATTTAGAGCTTCTTCGATAGAGTTTTTTGGCAAAAAATAAATTTTTCTAATATGATATATTTGACAGTTTTGAAGGTGAAATGATAAAATTGTCCTTACTACTTTGAAAAATCTATTTTTTGTCCAAAAACATCAACTGAACAAACTCTTACTAAGTTGGAATTTCTTGAGATGTTGTAATCTTTGTTCCGAGTTTTTGTTGTTTAGAGTTTATTAAGTGAATTACAAGATAGTCATTACATGCTATGAAACCAATTGTTGTGATTTTAGACTAAACAGAAGGCAATAAATCTCACCACCAAGGATTATAGTTAAAGATAACGAATAAAATTTATCTTATCTTATTTGAAGCGGAATTGATATCTGCATGCACTTTTATATGAATAAAAATTTAAGCAAAAAATAAGAAAAATTTTTATCCTTCAAAAGTGGAGGACAAAAATATTTATTTGGATAATGATTTACTTAATTTTTTTTAAAAAGACAAACGCACCATTTAAGAACATCAATTGATTTCTCTTTACTCTTTTTGTATTGCCACCGCCCTCCACCGCTTCACCCACTTATCACCACTACTGCCACTACCACTACGACTACCACTACGATGACAACATCTTCACAACTATCCACACTCCGTAGAATAACACTTCGCTGCTCCACCCATCATTTATGAGCCCAAAAAATTAATATCCCAAAATCTTACGCACTCGTAATCTCCACTCTATATCTTCAATCGCCAATTACGCTTCAAATCTAATTTTATTGAATAGGTAAAAGTTTCGGACTTCTTCTGATCTTACTTTTAGTTCTTCGTTTTTGTTGTTGAATATGAATTTCAACTCTTTGGGCTTGATCTATTAATTTTGTTTCTTTGTTGGTAAATTTTTTAAGTATGCTCAATGGTGATTTTGGTTCAGGATTGAAGAATAGGTTTGAGCGTCGGGAGGATCGGTCCGGATATTTCAATACTCGAAACCACCCATTAAAATTTGAGTATTTCGTAAATGGAACCATTCGGTTCCACGTAATTATTAGAACCAAACCCACACTAGAACCAACGGTTCGGGTTCGGGTTCGGTTCTACCCATAACATTTTTTTAAATCGTTAGTTGACAACATGTTTTGAAAAAAATTAAAAATTACAAACCCGTTAACATTAAAGTATGTTAGATATTAAAATAATTTATGAAAGAGATAAACATTTACTGGAAGAATATACACCAAAATTGCAAACTCATAAATTATGGTTAGAAAAAGAAAAATTACCTATCAAAATTGAGGATTCGTTTCGGCTAGAGAAGAGTTTCGCTTTCGCCATCTCACTGTGTGTTGAATGAGAGAGATGAACAAAAGTGTGAGACAGACGACAATGTTTGTATTGAGTATTTGAGCAAATAACAATTGAGAATTTAAGATTTAAGTAATTAGAATTGGGTAAATTGAGTTTGAGTTTAAGGGTGATATGTTTTGTACTTTTTGTTTAAATCTTGGACAATTAGACTCTTATATTTGGTATCGTGGTATTGGATTGTGTGTCATTGGGTTATGGTGAATATATTGTAAAAAATAAAAAAATTATAAAAAATAACAAATTCGGTTCCAATCAAGTACCCACAGATCTAGTTCAAGAACCAATAACCCGACCCAAGATCTAGTCGGTTCTTAGTCCGATTCAAAATTTTTATTTTTTGGAATCCGATGAGGAACCTCTGGTTCCAATTCGATTCGATTCGGGAGGTTCGATTCGGTTAAAATGCCCACCCCTATTGAAGAAGATGAACAATTTGTTTTTTTTTTATTTAATTAAGAATAAAGATAGAATGGTTTTCTTTACAAAAGAAAAAACTGATAGTATAATAGTGACTTATTCAATACTTATACCTAGTTCTACCAAACGAGATAATGATAAATCTCTTATCAAGATAAACCGTCTTATCTACAAATCAAACATGTGACAAGTGTAACACAATGATGCTATATGAACAAAAATTTGAAATTGGTCGTCAATAAGAATCGAGGTAGCAGCGAAAGATTAATTTGAGATTAGATGATGATTAAAAATAAGTTCTGTATTAATTTCTCACTTTGCTTTGTATAATTCAAGTGCAAATTTGAAATTGGTACAAATTGGACAATAAGAATCTAAAGGTAGGGTCAACTTTGGAATTGATGGAAGGATATTAATTTGGAGTTTGTTTGGATTTACTTTAAAAAAATTGTTAAAAATTAAAAGATTAATTTGAGATTAGATGATGATTAAAAATAAGTTGCCACTTAATTAGACGCCCCTGCAACTTTTATTAATTTCTTCTCTTGACTCTATGTACTATGTTTGAACAAATTTGTATAATTCAAGTGCAATAGTTTTCTCTTTCATATAGTATGCTCATAGTGCATTAGTTTGGCTACAAATTGGACAAAGTATATAGCAACCTCTAAAGTTTAGGGTCAACTTTTGAGTTATTCTGAAGTACAAGTGAGTATTCAAAAACATGTTGTTTGATAATATTGTCATAATTTTAGAATATTATGAAGTGCAATATTTTATTTATCGTCTACGGAATTCGACTTAGAAATTTAAGGGCATTATAATTCTCCATCAAAAGTTGTCCATGCATATGACTTGAATATTTTAGATATAATAGACAATATTATAATTTATTTTCTTTTTTAATTGTCTCAGTCAAATAGACCATATTTGTCCTTAAATTTGATTCTCACTTCCATTGACATTTGACAGACTACTCTTCATTAAAAAGAAGAAAATGTGCATAATTACTTTTATGATTTAAAAAGTGCTTATTTGTGGGATAGTTCTTAAGACACATTAAACGTGCTATTAATGTGTGTATATAATTACTTCTAAGCAAATTTATATATAAGTGAAAAGAATTAGTTTTAAAAAATAATTAATATTTCATTTGTAAAAATTAAAATAAGTTATGTAAAAAAAATGGGGTTAATTTCACTTACTTTAAAATTTCAAAACGATCACTGAAGATAAAAAATTGCAGCGTTGGTAGTATATAACTCTTTTACAAACTGTCACTTTGTTAAGTTCAATGGTGACATAGCACACAATACATCGTTATTTATTGCATAGTAGTCCCTATATTTTATGTAATATTCACTTCAGTCTCTTTATTTTCAATTATTTTTCAATTAAGTCCTCTAAAATTGCATTTAGGTCCTTACTCTTTTTACATCTTTACACTTAGTTCTCTAAAATTTTAGTTATCTTTTAGTTAAGTCCTATAAAAATTACAGCTTAGGTCCTTCAACCTTTTGCATCTTCACACTTTGATCCTTAAAATAGTATAATTAAATTATAAATTACTTGACAGAATTAACAAATATTCACTTTTGACAAAAAGTACATTTGGACACTTGGACAAAAAGTAATGACGAGAAGAAGATTAACAGAAGAGATAATGGTGAGAAGAAGATGAAATGTATTGTTTGATGGCAAAAGGGACCACTAAAAGTGATAAGTTGGGGGTTTTGTCAATGTACTTTTTGTCCAAATATATTTTTTTGTCAATAAAATATCTTTTTATCTATTTTTGTCAACTCTAAGTGATAAGTACGGGTTGTGCACTTATTTTAGCCACTAAAAGTTGACATTTGTGAGTCTTGTCAAATAATTTATTATTTAATTATGTTATTTTGTTCGTTTAAGTGAAACCTGAGTATAAAGTCAATGATTTAACTGAAATTAAACTTATTTTGACCACTAAAATTAAAATTTTGGGAACCAATTTTTAAAGATGTAAAAAGTTGAATGAATTAAGCTGCAATTTTGGAGGACTTAATTAAAAGATAATTAAAAATTTGGGAACAAAAGAATAAAGATGTAAAAAAAATTAAAGACCTAAGATACAATTTTTAAAAGATTTAACTGAAAACAAATTAAAAATATAGGGATTGAACTGACCATTTTGAAATTTTAAGGTAATTGAAGTGAGTTTATTGAGACACTTGGCAGTTGGAAGTTGAAAGTTGCAGGCAACTTGACACATTCAAAAAGAAGCCTCCATTGGTCAAAATACAAAACACTGACCTGTGACCTGTCAAATAAATAAGACCAGATTCCGAAATTTCCAATGTGAAAAGTCAATTCCCTCTCCCCCCATTCTCCATATTTAACCTTCTCCCTGCAAATTCAAAAGAAGAACTGAAAAAATTAAGAGAAAATCATGTGTGGGATTTTCGCATATTTGAATTTTAATGTTAGTAGAGAGAGGCGTTATATTTTAGAAGTTCTATTTAATGGCCTTAGGCGCTTGGAGTACAGAGGCTATGATTCTGCAGGGATTTCTATTGATTCTTCTATTTACTCGGGCTCGGATTTGAATCGCCAAATTTTCACTCCTCCTCTTGTATTTCGTCAAGAAGGAAACATCGAGTCCCTCGTCAAATCTGTCTACCAAGGTAAAATTAAGATTACAATTGCTCCTTTAAAATAAAAAAAATAAAAAAATCTTTGTTTACTTTCGTTTATTTTATGCATTGATCTGGTTACTTCTTCTTCTTCTTCTTCATTTCTCTTTTCTGGGATTTGTGTTTTTGGGTAACATGATGTTTGGGTATAGACATCTGTTTGTTTTTTTCTGGAATTTGGAGGACATTAGAAAAATGTGGTGTTTAATTCTGGGTTTCTTGATTTTAACTTCGAGTTTTTGTCAGCAGTCAAATGGGAGTTCTCTTTCTTTTTATATTTATCTGGGTGTTAAATTGTTGATGTGATTACTGCTTATTTAAATTTTGCCATATTTGAACTGCACAAGATTAGAATTTTTTTTTGTGTGTGTTATGAAAGGCTAATATCTTGTTGGTATGGTACAGTGAATGCGCAACACATATTTGAACTGTGCCAAGATGCATCCAAATTGAACTTTAATTATGTACCAGTTGTTACTTATGTATGCAATATAAGGAAGAAGAGGGAATAGGCGGGAAATCATTTAATATCCAAGTGTTCGTAATAGCAGTTAGTACTTTTCTTTATTAGCTTGCAGTTATGCAACATGTCAAGTTTCTTCTGTTTTCAAGTGTGCGAAGTTCGCATTCTAGTTCTAGGATAGCTGCTTGGTACAACTGCAGCTGGACCTAGGATCTGATCAAGTAATCCTTTTGACCGGTCTTGACCGTTGGGATGATGATATCTTAACTACCTGAATGACTTCATCTATAAGTGTCACTGTTCTTATCATTGCTGTTATTGTCTGTAAATATTTCCAAATTTGGAGAAAAATTTGGGTATGATTGCATGGACAGGAAGAGGAGTTTTGCACTTGAGTTAATAAAAGGGCCTCAACTTTAAGTAATCTTTAAATTGTATGGTATATGCACATCTTACACAACCATATGGTAAAGTTTTTGATTATATGGTAGAATTTTTTTACCTCTGTTATCTAGATTGTCTATGTGGGAATTTCAGCTGTAAAGATGGTAAAAATTAAATATGCTTGTTACTAATTGTATATGCCCATGAGGTGCATGCCATCGATATGTTTAGGACACGTCTTATACCCTAACAGGCGGTAGATGTCTAACATGGTATTAAAAGCATTTGGATTGTCCACGTGGTATAATATAAGTACACAATTTGTTAGATAAATTGGATATAATCTTTGAGATCTGAGCAATATGGTTGTGGACGCAATGGTACTTTCTAATAATCATTTTCCTTGTGAAAGAATTCACTTGATTATGTAAGTGAGCAGCGATAATGTCTGGTATTTATGGATCTTACTTTAATAATGAGTTCCATTTAGTTTGTGCTCTAAATGCCTTTAAAGTTCTTAAATGATGTTCTACTTAAACTTTGAGTCTTGCATGATAGAGTAAATTATTAAGAATTCATTTTTCAGATGTTGATGCTACGGATTTAAATTTAGAAGAATCATTCTTGATTCATGCTGGAATAGCTCACACACGCTGGGCTACCCATGGGGAGCCTGCTCCAAGAAATAGTCATCCTCAAACCTCTGATGCAGGAAATGAGTTCTTGGTTGTTCATAATGGAGTTGTAACTAATTATGAGGTTGGTTGGGAAGTGCCATTGCCCTTTTTCTTTTACCAAATATTGGGTCTGATAATCTCAACGCATCAAGTTCATTTGACTGATTTGTTGCATGAGTATTGTCAATATTACTAAATTCTGTGGATTGCTATCTTTATTTGCTTATGAAATTATTATTACGACTTTTTTTCTTTCCAAATTCATATTTAATGTACTATTGAGGAAATAGTGTTTTCTCATAAAGCATATGTTCATGTTAACTTTTTTAAGAGAATATTTATGGGAATGTTGCTTTCATCTCTTTTACTACTTGTAGCTGTAGCCATTGGAGAATTTTACTGAAATAATATCCTTGCTATGAAGGGTAAAATACTCATGGAATATTGTTTCTATAAAGGTTTGGTTTCGGTGATAGCTTTGTGAAATGCAACCCTTGTTCCCAACTCCCAAGTATGATAGCAATGGTACAGAATGACACTTTCTTCCCTCTATCTGACTAAACCATTCATCTATAACATAGTTTATCATCCAACCGGATTTTTGTTGGTAGCTCCTCCATGCAAATAGCTTCTAAACTTGAAAGTTGAAACACCAGGTATTCTGTTTAGGTTTATGTAGCACTTTCCTGGTCACACTACCACTGTCACAAAATAGTCTTAACTTTAAGGTTAGGCTTCTGAAATCTATCATTCTCCACATAATCACATGGGATATTAGTTGGGGTCACAGTAAATATTTCTTGATATATTTATCAGTTGTTGAAGAAGTGAAATGCCATGACCTGTACAAGTAGGGCAATGACACTTGCAAGCCTTAAATCTAAAATTTGTATAATAAGTTGGTATTCTTAATGTAAAATGTGGATAATCCTCTTTCTGCTGTCATCCTTATTTTCATCACTATATTTTTTAATTTTCCATCTGCATTTTTTGATTTCTTACTAGATAATATGAAAATTATACAAAAAAAATTAATTTTGACCTTCAATTACAGTTTCCATTTTATCATTTTAATTGCATCGTTGTAACTCACACATTACGGCAACCCTATAATGATACTTCAGGTGTTAAAAGAGACGCTAGTTCGACATGGTTTCACCTTTGAATCAGAAACTGATACAGAAGTGATACCAAAGCTTGCAAAGTTTGTTTTTGACAAAGCAAATGAAGAAGGTATCTCCTCCTTTTGACAGTAAAGTAATTATAGTCTACTGTTTTCTCATCTTCCTCTAGCAACTGTCATGGATGCCATTCTATTTTCTCAGTGGTGTCATGGCTGTAGTGTTGATTAGAGAACTTTGTTGTATTTTGGGTCATCTTTTGTGTTTTATGTCATTCTCTTTCCTTTGAAATTTTTTATATGTACAGAAACATTCATGGCAAATTCAGCAGGATGTTGAAATGCTAGGTTTGTATTTCTTATGCTTTGTGGTGGACTTGGTGGTCTTGTGATGGACCAAGTAGCCTTCACCATGAGTAAGCTAAGCATATATTTAAAAGTTGGCTGTATTTCCTACAATTTATCCTCGTAAGTGTGTTGCTCCAATATCCAGGCTCTCTTGAAGAAGTTAAATTGTATTTTCTCAGTACATATTTGTTTTAGCCATGTAACTATAAGAGAGCGTTTTCACTTCATTACTTACTGCCCATATGCAAGCACCCATAAGTTATGGCATATATCCTCTAAATGTATGGTGATGATTGCATTCCAGGGATGAAAAGCTTATTGGAAAACTTCAGTGCAGAAGTATTATAGCTTCACTATCTTTGTGTTTCTATCTTTTTGTTGTCTTCTTTTAGAGAAAAATGAAAGACATCCCTTCAGTGTCTTTACTTCATTGTCACAGTTTCTGGAGATTCTTCCCATAAGATTTAACAAGTTTCTTCCCTCTTCTTTTTCCTTTTAAGTTTCTACATCTTTTCCCTGCGATACAAAATTTGTTATATATTACAGGGTAACAATTATTGAACCGTTTGGTGTAGGCGATCAGAGTGTGACATTTAGTCAAGTTGTGATTGAAGTAATGAGGCATCTGGAAGGAGCCTATGCTCTCATTTTTAAAAGTCGGCACTACCCCAATGAATTGATTGCTTGCAAACGTGGTAGTCCATTACTCCTTGGGGTAAAAGTAAGTTGCATGTGCTTTTAAATTGTTGCAATAGTGAACCTTAAAATTCTTCAAACTTTTCTATGTTATATTTTGTTTAATTATTAATATAAATTCAACTGTGAAAATGTGCTTATTTTCTTTATTTCTATTTACTGGTCTACATTTGGCCATTGCAAAATCTCATATCCAAATATGAATATCCCAAGAATGGAGAGAATGATAATTCCTATATGGATATTGAACTCCCATTCTGTAGATTACTAAACATTCATGTCGGGCAGCTGGTCTAGAGTTGAGGGTAGCGGCTAATGGTTTATTGTCTAAACACCCAAAAACTCTAAAATTTCTATCAAACTTGGCTATTGCACGAGGATGTGTGTTAGTCCATTAGTGGTCACTATTTATTATAATAATGGTGTTCTTTATTTCATTCCTGCATTGTGGGCTCAGATAAGCCACAAATAATTGTGGGTTTCAGATTCCTCTATATGTGGATAACAGATTTTTGAAGGAGTCGTTTTGCTGCATCAAGGTTATAGTAATATACACCCAATAATGGGAATGGAAGGAATTGAGTTATGTTCTTCTTTATTTCAATTCCTGCATTATGGATGGAAAAGCCATGAATAATTTTGGGTTTCAGATTGATGCATGAAGGTTATGTTAATTTAGATCCCATAACGGGAAGCAAAGGAACTGGAAAGACTGTTCAATCCTAATCTCCTTTTATGAGAAAACACACGCTGATGAACCATTATTCTGGTAATGCATATTCATTTAAAACTTTGTTGGACCAGTGCATAAACACAACATTTGATTGTTAAACTATTGCATTCTAGCAAAATTTGTATCCAAGTTGTTTTAGAAAGTTGGAGAAGGCAGAAACAGGTTGCTGGGTGAGTAAGGGAGCAAGCTAGTTTGGAGCCACAGTGGTGGGGGCGTATGGAGGTTTTGGGATCTTCCTCTGTTAGCATTTACTTATGTTGTTCCCAAAATGAGTTCATTATGGAAGTTACAACAAGTTCAGAATGAAAAGAATTTTTGAGCAACAAGCTTTACCATGGCACTTACTGTGGGATATTACCCTTCTTTGCATCTCCTCTTTGTACCTTATTGTTTCTCTCTTATAAGATCCTCTTTTTTCTGTCTAGAATTTCTTATAATGTTCAGAATAATTACCTTAGCTGCATTGTCTCTGTACTTGTGGTACTTCTTTAATCCTCTTAGGAAGGGAAGTGGATGGGAAAAGACACGTCATATTTTTTCTCCTCGTTGAGCTATTGAGTTTGTTCAGATCCATCATGTTTCATAGTGTTGTGGAATATTTTTCTTGATTTTTGCAGTCTTTACGTAATGCAAAGATACAAGCTTCTTCAACTCATGAGCTTTCTGTTTCTGAAGGGAAACAATGATTGTTATTCTATTTTCATGTCACCAGTTTCGGAAAATGACATTGCTCTTATTACAGGAATTGGCAGAAGAGGCCAGCATTGGAGCATCATTTAATGACACTAAATTTCTATCAAGTAATGGGCAACCAAAGGAACTATTTCTGTCAAGTGATGCCAATGCTCTGGTGGAACACACAAAAAAGGTCCTCGTCGTTGAGGATGGTGAAGTTGTTCATCTTAAGGTACTTGCTATTTTCTCCATTTAATGGTTCAAATTATGTCCTTGAAAATTAAACAGACTTCAAGCAGATAATTGAGTGTCACATGGTAGTAAGTTTGTCTTTAATTATTTTGAAGGTTAAAGATGTACTTTCATTTCCCATAAGGTTACTTCCATTTGGTGATTGATTTCTGTTTCTTTTTCTTTCTTCCATTTGGTGATTGATTTTGATTGGTCCAGGATGGAGGTGTGTCAATTTTGAAGTTTGACCAAGCTAAAGGTAAACGTGGCGGAACTCTTTCTAGACCTGCTTCTGTTCAACGTGCTCTATCCATTCTTGAGATGGAGGTTGAACAAATTAACAAAGGAAAATTTGAGCATTACATGCAGAAAGAAATTCATGAACAACCTGAATCTCTTACAACAACAATGCGAGGGAGGCTTATACGTGGAGGATCGTGCAAAGCCAAGACTGTCCTTTTGGGAGGGCTTAAGGATCACCTCAAAACCATAAGGAGAAGCAGAAGAATTGTTTTTATTGGCTGTGGCACAAGTTATAATGCAGCTTTAGCTGCAAGACCCATTTTGGAAGAACTATCTGGTGAGTGTTTGTTGTTGGCAATATATAGCACAGTTGTGAAAATTTCCTGCACTGATATTTCACTAATTTAACAATACACGCAGGTATTCCTGTGACAATGGAGATTGCTAGTGATCTGCTGGATAGGCAGGGGCCTATATACAGAGAAGATACAGCTGTCTTTGTTAGTCAATCAGGCGAAACTGCTGATACTTTAAATGCATTAGAGTATGCCTTAGAAAATGGTGCATTGTGTGTTGGTATCACAAACACTGTTGGCAGTGCAATTGCTAGGAAGACCCACTGCGGTGTTCATATAAATGCGGGTGCTGAAATAGGTGTGGCAAGCACCAAGGTGAGCAAATTGTACATTATCCCCCCCCCCCTCTCTTTATCAGTGGCTCTTTCCATGGTTTCAGTCTTGTTAGGTAATTAAATTTATCGACAGGCATACACAAGTCAAATTGTAGTGATGGCTATGTTGGCCCTTGCAATTGGAGGCGACTTAATTTCTAGTCAAGAAAGAAGGGAAGCAGTAATAGATGGTCTATTTGACTTGCCAAGTATGTCTTATTTTGGTTGCTTTTTCTACAAATTACTAGAATTTTTTTGCATACATATTCATGTTCAATGCCATAGTTTGGTTATTGGATCTAGTTTCTCTTGTCTGCTACATATATTTAAAAAAATTGCAGGTAAAGTGAAAGAAGTGCTCAAGCTTGACCAGGAAATGAAAGATCTTGCAAAATTACTTATTGCTGAGCAATCACTTCTTGTTTTTGGAAGAGGATATAACTATGCAACAGCTTTGGAAGGAGCCTTGAAGGTAAAAGAAGTGGCACTTATGCACAGTGAAGGAATTCTTGCTGGTGAAATGAAACATGGTCCGTTGGCTTTAGTAGATGAAACTCTCCCAATTTTTGTTATTGCTACCCGTGATGCTTGTTTCTCGTAAGTCTTTTTCTATGTGAAAATTGGTCTTATAATCTTTAATGTTATTTTCTAACATTTCTAGTTGGGACAGCAAACAGCAGTCAGTCATTCAGCAACTTCATGCTCGGAAAGGTCGACTTATAGTAATGTGCACGAAAGGAGATGCAGCATCTGTTTGCGTTGGTGGATCCTGCCGTGTCATTGAAGTTCCTCAGGCTGAGGATTGTCTGCAGCCTGTAATTAACATAGTTCCGTTGCAGGTAATTTAGCTACTTATTTTAATACAAATACTTCAATATCATTGCTGAACAGTGAAACTATATGTATATGCGAATCTGTTTATGGCACAATATAAATACTTCAAAAGTCATCATAAAAATGAATGTGCACCTTCAAATCTCTTTCTTTCTAGAATGCCTGAAACCTATTAATGCAAGAATAAAAAGATTAATACTCTTTCCTCCCACAAAGATGGGCTTACTTCCATTTTCACACATATTAAGAAAATTTAATTATTATTGTTGGAACAATAAATTTTACTTACGTTTTTCTAATATACCCCTACATTAATATAATGGTAGTTATATTTGTTGATAACAAGACACATTAAATAGGGACATACTAAAAACTAATAAATTAATTATACTATCAACAAGGAAAGTGGACTATAATTTGGGACATATGAATAAAGAAAATAAACCTCTCTTTATGGGACGGAGGGAGTAGTTGAACTTGAGCTGTATGTTCATCATGTTGACTGTTATACAGTTTGTATAATAAGATAATTGTGGGGATTGAATTTAAAAATATGCAGTTTGTGTTTGAGTGAGTGTGGGAGCTATAGCATGAGGGGATTAATATTTGATACTAAAGATTAAATGGTGTGCTCAGGTCATAAATCGAATTGGATTTATTATATGTTCATTGAGAATAAATATTGAGTGTCATAATGATAGCAGACCCAAACTATTTAAAAATATCTCTTGGTTAACGCTGGAGTATTAGGTTCATAGTTATGAGATTGAATGTTCAATTCAACATTGAGGACCATATAAGGCACCAATTCAAGGCTTAATGGTTTATAGAGAACTATTTAAAAATATCTCTTGGTTAACGCTGGAGTATTAGGTTCATAGTTATGAAATTGAATGTTCAATTCCATGTTGAGGACCATATATTTAAGGCACCAATTCAAGGCTTAATGGTTTATAAGTAAGCAACAAATTCTGAATTTGCTCCATTTTTCTGGAGCAAATGAGCTTGTAATGTCCCTTTTGAGTGGATTCTGTGACTTAGATTATTACACATCTATTTGGCATATGATCTGGTTACAGTTCAATGGAACAACCAGAGAATGGCCAGACTGCCAAAATGATGGCTAACATTGTGCCGAATGAGCTTGAGTTTTTAGTAAGCTTGGAGAGATCCCTACTACTAATTGAGATCATATTTGCTTCTCTCTTAAGTATCTTTTTCTTAAATAGGCATTAAATTTAGAAAGTGTTTGTGCAGTTAATAATTGATAAGATTGATTGGTTGCTTGGTCTTCACAACTTCAAGATATACGAGATTTGGTGTTGCTAAATATTCTCGGTGATCATTATTGAATTTTGCTCTATTTGAGCTCTTCTGCTTTAGTAAATTCTTAGATGCTCTTGTTATTTGCCAAGAAGGTGAAGTGAAAGAAACATGAGGAACTTTTATGATCTTCGATAGTCAAGGAAACATACCATTTGATAATTGAAAATTTCTTCATGTTTTTATATGTGGCCATGTTAACTTATATCTGTTAGGTGGAATTTAAGCAAGGTCTACTGCTAACCGATCTCACTTATCATTACAAATCTTTGCAGCTATTGGCATATCATCTTACCGTTCTAAGGGGACACAATGTTGATCAACCTCGGAATCTTGCAAAGAGTGTGACTACTGAATAAGGATTGCATTCTATTACTTTTCACGCCTTCTCGGTTTTTGAAATTCGTCAGAAATTGCAGAAATTTCATCTGACCCCGAACCCATTAATCTGACATGTTTTCCTGTGCTAATTCTTGTGGCCCTTATGCAAATATCAGTTAAGATTTGGTGTTTGATATGATACAAAGATGAATTTATTCCCTGTCCTGGTTGATTCCTTTTTCACCCTGTTTCATCCAGATGATCGGTGTTTCTACTTTACTACATTTCAGCTGCTTGCTTTGTGTAATATATCTCTCTCTTCATGGTTGATATGGCATGTTAGATTTTTGTTCTTTGGTTTCTTGTTCCTTATTTTCTACTAAAGATGTTTTCTATGAAAGACGCTCTTGACAATACGTAGATAGTAGTTACAAAAAATGCGTTTTTAGCTACTTATAAGTGATAAATAATAGAGTGAATTGAATAAACTACAAGTTTTCAGTCAAACGTATTTTGAAATATGCTTACTTTTATGACATTTGACAAATTGACTAGTTTTTTAAAATTTGGACATAATTTTTCCAATTGAAGATCTATTATATCCATTTTGCTATTTTTCCACTCTCTCTTTTCTCTCTAACCTAAACACTTTTTTCCCTCACTTCCCTCTGCTATTGCTGCCGTTTTGAGATCCATTTTCCACAATTTTTGTTATTTTGTAGTTGAATTTTTTCATTCTTATTTTAGATTCAAATATATTGTCAGATTTGTTATCGATTTTGAGTCATTTGAAGAAGTTGATCGATTTAAATTTTTTGAAGTTAGTTATAAGTTATTAAAAATTGTGAAAATTATAGTATTTTTATTGTAGATTACATGAAATTTAAAATTGATATATTGTATTTTTATTTTTTTGTCGATATATTTTTATGTTGAGTAATTTTTTTTATTTAATTTATATATTAGTGAATTGTATTAGATATTGAGTTTAATTTACAAATTTTGTTGGTCTAATTTGTTGGTATAATTTTATTGTCGATGTATAGAGAATCAAATTGCTTACATTTGTTTGAAAAAAAAAAAAAAAAAAAAATAGACACAAAACAATGGATATAAAATTCATTTGACTATTTTGTCGATGGACAAAATAGATACCAAATTGGTACCCATTCAATGGCACCAATTTGGTGGGCATTTTGTCATCGACAAAAGACACCTAATTAGTGTCAATTTACACCAAATTAATGGACACCAATTTGCTCTCTCTTTTGTGGATGAGCAAGTGCTCATCGACAATTTAATGGGCACTATCTAATTTGGTGTCCATTTTTTTCTTTTATCGTACTTTTCAACAATTTAATGGACACTAATTTGATAATCATATTTATATTGATAAAATAATAGTAGGTTCATTTTGTCCATCGACAAAAATTTGGTGAACATCAAAAAATTTGTCGACATAGACATTATTTGGTCGATGTCCATAATATTTGCTGAGATAAAAGTCTTTTTAATATTCACTAATTAAAAGTTAAAATTAAATAAGTTTTTAAATTAAGTGATATAAATTTGTGTATATCACTGTACTACAAAAAATTTCAAATGTCAATTTTTCAAAATCATTTCTCGATTTTCCTAAATAAAAAAATTTACTGTCGATTTTTTGTACTGATTTATCAATTTTTGGACTCTATTGTTAAATCTTAACCACACAAAAAAATGATCATTTTTATAAAATAGTATATTTGAAATTTTGCATCCAAAAAATAACATATTTACAAATGTTATAAAAATTTGTCATATTTCTAATTTACTATTTACTTTTGGAAATATTTCAAAATTCCCCTCAATATTAACAAAAGGATTTGCATAGAAAATTTTAAAAACATGATAAAATTCATATATTACCTAAGAAAGTAAGTAGAGATTATGTTTTAGTCGATACTATCTATATTTGAGTTCTCTATGTTATCTTGAAGCTAAGTCATGCAATGGGATGAATTTAAGCACTTTTTTTCCCACGGAGCATTTAGGTTTTGTTTGATTTTTACTCAAATTTTAACTACACATTTCATAAGAGTCACCATTTTTATCAACTTTATAACTATACATTTTATTAACTTTTATCAAAATTTACCAAAAAAATTTATTTTTTAACAAAATCAAATGAACACTTAATTTAATTTATTTTATTTTTAATTGTCATAAAAATGAAAAAAAAAAAATAAAAACACATCTATTCAAGCCCAAACTTTGGATAATTATAATCACACTACATTTTTTTTTTTTTGTTAATCACACATTCACACTATATTTTAATTGTAATAAAGGTTCCTAATTATTGCTCATTTTTACATTTATGTTTTCAGCTTTTTTTATCACATTCTTATGACCAACTTATTAATTTGTATATCTTATTTTTGTTTTTAATGATGTTTTTTTCTAAAATATTAATTAGAATAGTATAAAAAGATCGTCTTTTTAAATACGTAAAATAAATAACAAATATAAAAATTTAATAAAATATTTGTCTTTCATTTCAATACATATTATCAGAATATTTAAATAAGAATTGTCATCAGAGATAAAATGTGAAAAATTAATTGAAAAATGAAGATAAAAATACGAGAAAAAATTGAGATATAAGTGATAAAATATCAAAGATTAAGAAATTGAAGATAACATGATGTACACAGTACATAATAAAACCTGTGGTGTACTGAATTTGCCACTCCTTTGTCGTTCAGTACCCTTCCATATAGATAAAACATATATAAAGGGTTTCATATTCAAGAGACGTATGTTCTTTCTCTAAACAAACGCTCAACAATGGCAACCTCCACTGCAACTTCCGCTTTCTCACTCTCCTCCTCACTTCATGCCCAAGAAATCAATTCCCCAACCACTTCTTCACTCTCCTTCAAGATAGCTACAAAAAGACCACTTTTGCTTAACATCAGTAAAACTTCTTTCTCTCAATACCCACGGCTGCAGTGCACTACGGACAGAAATTTCGTGTATGGAAACAATTGGGATTCTGATAATGGTGGTTTTTTGTCAAATTCTGTTGTGGTGGCTGCTTTGGCTGCTGAAGCTGAGGAGGCACCGGGGGCTATGGAAGAGAAGCCAAATGACGGTGTGGTAGGCGGTCGAGGTGAAGGGGGTGTTTCTGTTACCACGAAACCCAAGAAAGGCAAGGCTGCATTGCCTTTGAAGAGGGACATAGTATGTGTTGTCAAGATTATTTCTTTTTAGTTTGAATTATATATTTCGCCATTTCGGATATGATTTTGGGAGATGATAAGTGGGGGTGCTTATTTCTGTTGTTTGAAATTCATTCTTTTAGCCCAAGTATAACAAAATTGGGAAAGACGAGATACATTTATTTGACATTTCGAAAAATAATAGGACATTGTATGCTTGAGAACAAATGGCAAAAAAAATGCTCCTTTATATTTATTACATAATCATCTCAATGTTTAACTTATGAAAAGTTATCTGGCGTCAATTTGATTTGTTTCTTTTTGCCGCCGCGAAAACTTTTATTCATAAAAGATAAACAAAGAGTTCCGATTTTTGAAACATGAGCAGCGAAGAAACACCAGCCGTTTAGAAGTTTGTGTGACTAGTAGGTTGTAGTTTGATGTTGAAAAATGATTATGTTTTCTTGATAAATGTAAATAAATTTTGCTCAATTTCTCATTTCTTGTCTCTGTTTCTAACTTATAGTTTCTTGATAAGGCAGTGGTTATATTAGTAATAGTAGGTTTACCTTATTTTTATTTGAATTTTAGCTTTGTTCATGACATTGAATTTCAAAACTCTTACATTTTGATGTAGTTACTAGTTAGTGACTATAAGAGTGTCTTTTGTTTGTAGGATGTTAGCAATGCATTAAGTGGTCAAAAAAAGACTGGAGTTTTTGTTAGTTTATGCTTGTTTGCATAGATGTTCTCCTCTGGTTTTAAGTTAGGCTACCATTTTCTTAACTGTATTCCCATAGTTCTATCTAAGTTGCATAATGATGTTGCTGTTTTTATGCCAATGCTTGTTTTATGTTTTTCTGTAAGACAGGTGATTTTGAAGGAGTTGCTCATTTAACTGATCCCTACGATCTTTTCTTTTTGTTTCTTTTTCTCCCTATTATTCAAGAAGTAAAATTTTAGTGAACTCTTTCATTTTTTCTTTGAGAGGAAACATAGCAATAGCAATTACTGTTATTTCTGTTATTTGAATTCCATGTTTTAAACGTTAGGTTGTCTCACATGGATTTTTGTTGATTGGGAGCTCTATTACAAATCTAGTGGCTTGATTTGAATCACAATTTGGAATATTAGTTTTTGTCTCATGGATTTTGAATGATCTGGAGCTCTATTACAATCTTTATTGGATTCACGATTCTGAACATGTACCTTCCAGTTCCAGATCTATGCATGTTAAAAGAGGGGTGGGCTTTTTTTATTATTTATTTTTAATTTGGTTGACGTTTAGTAAAGAGCCATGGTAGATACTTCTATATTACTTTGTGTCTAATTTTATTGTATCATCTAAAGCTTTCTGGTAAATACTTCTGAATCCATCTATCCCTCCCTATCGCATTCTTTTATCTTACTAATTGGTCTTTCCTTTTTGTTGGAATTACTAGACAAGATCTAAGAGATTTTTGGAAATACAAAGATTGAGAGAAACCAAAAAAGAGTACAACTTAAAAACAGCAATATCACTGCTCAAGCAATCGGCAAGCACAAAATTTGGTGAAACAGCTGAAGCCCATTTTCGCCTCAATATTGATCCAAAATATAATGACCAACAGCTGAGAGCAACTGTAAGTGTTCTGGATGTTATTTGGCCGTAACTCATAAGATTTAATGTCTCCCAATGGTGTCTGTTCAATATAGGGATGAATTATTTTGATATTTTCCCGTTGTTGCAGGTGAATTTGCCCAAGGGAACTGGTCAGACTGTTAAAGTTGCTGTTCTCACTCAAGGTAGTTTCTTGTCCTCAAGCTACCTTTATATTTGTCCTAATTTCATGGATGGGAGATTTTTTATTTTTCTTGTTCTGTTCTGAACATTACATCATCAATGCATACTTCTAGAGACACAAGGAATGGTAGCATAAGCAACTTTCTACTGGCAATCATTACCATTATCTTGAATCCTTGAAGAAATCTGAGCACCCTTTATGAGTTCATGCTGAGGATCATATCAAACCTATGCGCCTAGGAGAAAAGAGTTTCACATCTTCCCTTAACAACCCACTTTAAATTATCCAAATGTAAATGTCGTAAGAAGCTCATCATGCATGCTACAGAATCTGCTTAGCAAGAAATATAAAGGAGGAAAAAGTTTTGAATTATTAACTTCCATATGGTCAGGCTCTGTTAGCAGTTTATAAGTGATAAAAGGTGTACCATGAATGTGGGTGATCGACTTGACTGTTGGCCAAACTAGAAGGTACTGTACTTTCTTCATGGATGATGATGGGTTGAGGGGATGGGGGGAAGTTACTTTTTGCATAATAAGCCTACATATTTTTGTTATGAAATCTTATACATATAAAACTTCAGTTTATTAATGCACAAAATTCATGTAAGACATTTGGCATTCTAAGGGATGATAATGTTTTTTTGGTAGAAGACCACATGTTTACTCCATGACTCCATGTGCTATGTGTGCCCGCTTCCCAGAGATATAACCAAGAAACACATAAAGAAAATTATGCACCTAGGTACTTCATTAGTTCTAGATTAATCTCCCATTTCTCCTTTACCGAGAGTACAATGAATGACCCATCTATCGTGCTATCATGATCAAATCCCTTTCTTGGCAAACTCAACTGCGTCGTTGCCCTGCTCCTGGCAACAATGTTTTATATGTGAGTGCAGGCCTGTAACAGTTATAAAGATATGTATTTGATAAATACAGGTTTTATTATTTGTCCAAAAAAATTTCAAACAAATAAGAAAAGGAGTTCTATAGTAGGGTAATAGAGACTCCCAAGGATTTAATAAATGTGAAATGGTTCATTGGAAATGTGCCATAAATGGATTTCTGTCAGAAAGATCTAAAAGTTTGGGAGCATCACATGCGCATAATTTCAATTGCTTGCAACAAAATGAGCGAAATATATGTATGATTAAATGGTGCATGATACTATTTCTGCAAACCACAATAGAGCGGAAAGGAAATTGTTTCTAGGATTGACAATCTCCATGGAGGTTGATTTGACATGTCTTTTGTATTTGGGACTTAGGCCAGGTTACCTCGTATGAGGAGTTCTGTTACTGTTGGAATAAATCTTTTTGCGTGAGTGTTCTCTTTAAAGAAATTGCTCAATGTTGAGAGCAATCTATCATTGCTCAATGGAAGTTCTGTTGGTCAATCGAGCAGATTTTTTTTTTTTTTTTTGTATATGTGTGTGTGTCTGTGTAAAGTTTTACTTCAACAAGGACCAACCTAAATCTATTTTCCTTTCTCACGTGTCATGCCAACTACTTGTAGTGTTCCCTCATGACAACTTCACCCTTTTTACACTATTGATTTGTCGTGGATGCTGCCAAGTTGGTTGGGCGTAAGGAGGGGATATTGGATGTTAATGTCGCAAAGTATTTGCTCTCTATCAATGTTTTAATTCAATATTGACTTTTGGAGGAATCTTCTGTTTGTTGATGGTAAAGTATTGTACTTGTATTCTTGGCTCTTGCTGTCAAAACCATTGCTCCATGCTCAACTGTGCCTCTTTTTCATGTGTGAAATGTTGCTACTGCTGTATGGGTGCTAACATATAGATGCCACTGCACAAAGAATTTGAATCTCTGGACTCATGTCCATTTCCTTACATAATAGCTCAAGCTCAGTGATTGCATCTGGTTAGTCTCATTGTTGTGCTTGATTTTCTGTAGGCGAAAAGTTTGACGAGGCAAAAAGTGCTGGAGCCGATCTCGTTGGTGGAGAGGACTTGATTGAGCAGATAAAAGGAGGGTTCATGGATTTTGACAAACTAATTGCAACACCAGATATGATGCCAAAGGTGTAGTGTTGTTTTTTCTTATCACAATTAATTGGATCACTGTTTCCTTGACACGTAACTTTGTATGGCGGTCATATAAAATAAAATAAAATAACAACAATATCAATAATAATAATAAAATCCTATCTCCTAGATCTGTTTATTGCAAAAATTTAAAGGTGTTATAGTACATCTGTTTTCTTGGCTTTGGTTTATATCCTCGGCATTGTCTTCGGTCTCTGCAAGTTCTAGACTGTTATTTACATATTTTTTTACTTGCATCAGGTTGCCAGTCTGGGCAGGATTCTAGGACCACGAGGACTCATGCCAAATCCAAAAGCTGGCACTGTTACTACGAACATACCACAGGTGCTGCCTCAGTTACACTAGTCGATTTGTCATCTGATATTAGCTCTATTTCATATTTTACTATCTTGCAATATGTTACATTACTGTAATGTAGAGGATCCAATATCTATTTATCAATGGGTGGTTCAACTGAAATAACACATGATCATGATCTTTCTTAACTGACAGCATTTTCCTCGTACATTTTTAGCGGCCTATATAAATTTTGTATCTGCAACTACCCTTGAAGTTTTTTTCTAAGCAGAAGAGATTGTAAATGCAGGCTATAGAGGAATTCAAAAAAGGAAAAGTCGAATTCCGAGCTGATAAAACTGGGATTGTTCACTTGCCTTTTGGAAAGGCAGATTTCCCCGAGGAAGATCTTGTAATCAACTTGCTCGCTGCAGTGGTATGCAATACTGTTTCTTCCTTCTCTTGTTTATATGTCGTCTTCCCTTGATTTAGCGTGGTCTAAACTGCAAACTTTAGAGACAGAAACCTCATTTATTCGACTCCTTGAACCTGGCAGAAATCAGTAGAAGCAAACAAGCCACCGGGAGCAAAAGGTGTATACTGGAAAAGTGCACATGTATGCTCATCCATGGGACCTTCCATTAGGTTGAACACAAGGGACATGCTCGACTACAAACTTCCATCAAATGCTTGAGTATACACCACCTGTAAATCCTTTCGTGATTCAGTTGACTTGGGCAGCTAATTTGCAGAAGTGGGTAGGATAGAATAGGGAAAGAAATACTACTGCAGAAGAGGGTTGCAGAAGTGGGTAGGATAGAATAGGGAAAGAAATACTAAATCGATAACTAAAATCCTCTGTTAATATCAATAAAAGTTAAAACAAGTAAACAACTAGTAGGTACAAAGACTTTGTATTACTACAATGTGTAGTTTCTTGGAACTTTAGTATGCATTTCACGTTTGGCGAGTGAAACTTTGAGGAATCATATCTAATTTTGCAACTTCCAATTATTTGTTCTATATGGGAAAAGAAAATACTTTAGTTTGAATTTTACCCTGAATTTTGATCACGTACTAACTTGTTTCTTGGAAAGACAAACGTGCAATGTAAAGAGGTATAATGCTTAAGAAAATTATTAACAGAAATTCAAAATTTCTCAAAGTCTTAAACTCTGAACTTTGCACTTTACACGGACGCATCAATACGACAAGGTGTTATTTATATTTGTTATCATCAATACAAAGACGATTAGAGGGTATCTAACGATCAAGTGTGATTAAAAGTCTAAATATTACGATCAGAGAGATAAGGTGCAATCGTTAGATGTCAATGAGAGCTGATCACCAATTGTCTGCCAAACTTTCAAACGTAAGTCTAGTATTCGGCTTCTATATCCACGGTATCCAGTGTTCTTTGTCAATGCACACCGCACACAATATAACTAGCAGCCGTGTTTACACACCCAATGCATCAGGAAAATAACATCTTAAAGAAAACGATACATAGATGTGCTATAAATCATTCAACTAACAACTTAGTTGAATGAATGAATCCAGTACTCAATTATCCTTTCCACTAGCTTTGATCGTAAAATTTCTATTTGCATTTCTTTACATAGGTAAACAGTATTTTTGGCAATTGTTTAATATAAGTTATTTAGTTATTTATTGGCAATTGAAGGCTCTTGATCTTAAGAAGTGCCATTTCTTTTGTCTAGCTTAACAAAGATTGTGTTATAATAGTCAATAACATTCAGACAATAATCTTTTATCATTAAGCAAACAATTTTCTTCATATAGTAACAGTGCCAATAATTCCATTCTGACAAACAAAATGAATGACAGGACAGGACAAGACAACATCTATAACATGAATCTAACCGTCACTGTTACTCTCCTTTGGCCTCTGTTGCTCCCGTTCCCTCTTCTGCTTTCGAATCCCCAGAACAACACCCACCACCGTGGTGGTGGTGGTGGTGGTGGTTCTTCTTACCTTTCAGTTGCTTTCTCATATCATATGCATCCTCCCCATCCGCATAATATTTTGCCTCCACGTCATGAATCTTGTACCCTAGTGTTTCAGTGTATAAATTAAATGCAGCCCGATTGCTTTTCCTAACATGAAGTGACACATACTCTGCCTCGCATACCTATTCAAGAAACAAAATGAGGATATTTTAGCTTAGAAAGAGGACCAAAATCAATGTCATCCTAAATACATTCCAGTGTGACAAAAGTTCTGTTTATTAATTATAACTCATATGCCTTAATTTGAAACATAGGACATAGTGTCGGTATGCCATCCTAGTAGGAGTGTATGTACTTCATGGTTTATAGATATACCTCAAATATACAACACGTAAAACGATGCTTAAAAACATGAAACTTCTCTATGCTTAGCTTCAGCATATTCTGCTACATTCCCAACAACAACACAAGCTTAGTAAAACAACTCGTTCCGTTGTTAAAGAATACCACATACAATAAGTACTTAAATAACTCAGCTAAAAGGAAGGAAAACATTAGCTTTCATATTATGATCACAAACACGCCCATATCTTTTATAAAGGGTATGCCATGAAAACAAACTACTAAAGTTGTCAAAAGGGGACCTATTTGAAAACAAAGCAAAATTGAAAAAGGGGATCTATTTGGAATGGGTTAATTGAAAAACTAGTTTAATAAGTATAAACTGATATTCATTTATCAAATAAAAATATGAAACTGCATATTACATAAGATTACATAAGAAATGAACAGTAAACAAATAGAGTAAGGAAACTGCAGAATAAAGAATTGAAGAGGAATGCAAACCGATGTCTATACAAGTACAGATTCCTTAAAACATATTCGTCCCCTACCGTAGGTTATGAACGACTCTTTCTCAGGATACAACGGTAGAACTGACTGTACCAACGAACCGGCCTACTGCCAGAACTATATTACCGCAATAGAGAAAGAAAACTTGGAGGAAGAAAAGCTGATTTTTTTTTTTTTTTTTTGAATTGAGAAAAATGGACATATTTATATAGGCCTTTAAAGTGATCTTCCAATTCCAAATCCAAAGTAAGTTACATGAGTTACAGTACATGAAAAGGTTGAGAGTTGAGAAGTTGGAAGGTGGGTTTTAATTTTCATTCACCAAATTATTTATTTTCCAACATAAACTGCCCATGGTCGGTTAAGATGGTCGGTTAGAGTTGGTTGGATTGATTTATTTAAGTCCTTTTCTTTTACTTTTATGTTATAAATCTTATAAGTCACTCTCTTTTGCCATTCTTTCATTTTTGACACGGCCATCTCTATACGAATACAAGCATATCCCTAGACAAACCCAAATTATTATTTAGAAACCAGATCAGGAAGCGGTTAGCAAACAACAAAAACCCACAGGGTAACAATCAAATTTCTAAAATTTCAGAAGTTGGGCAGGCCAAAAATCCAAAAAGAAAAATATTCCGAACCTGTTCCATAGCATTTTGGGCAGCAGTCATGAGCTTAGTGGCGAGGCCGAGTTTCCTGTGGGTCCTGAGGACGGCAAGGGAGGTTATGTGTCCATGGCATTCAGATGTTTCCTCTTCCATTTTGGCCAAAACATACCCGACAATCTTCCCATTGTAATCCTCAGCCACGTAAAGTAATTGCGGCCAGGAGAGGATGTGGTAGAAATAGTATTTCATTTGGTAGTTTTCTGGAAGGCAGAACAGATTGCATTCCTGCATGGCCAGAAGGTCATCCACTGTTGCCTTTCTGATGCACACCATGTTTTCGTTTTAGTGAATTTTCCAGTGAGGGTTAGGGTTTATTTTGATTTTGGAATTTGGAGAAGATTTGGGAGCGTGTTTGTGGGAAGAGGGATTGAGGGCACGTTGATGGGTATTATTTTGGTTCCTAGGGAAAAATTGAAAATTAAATGTTGGGGGACGTAAATTTTCTTTTTTAAAGATTGGAGACAAAAGTGCAATACGTTAAAAGATAGAAATGAATTGTTTTTTAAATTGCCTTTTCGAATTAAATTGCCTTTTCGAATTGGACATGCTAAAAATTGACTCCATTTTTTCACACACGTACTCAATAATTATACATTTACTCTTCACACTCACCTCAGAGACTTCAAGCTCGCATTGACTCCAAGTCTTCGAGCAACTGAAATCGGGTAAGTTGCTCTCAGATCACCTCTGCATTTTCAAACTTTTGGTTAAATTTTCCTCGTACCTTCACGATGTAGGCCGTGTTCATTTTCCTGCACAATTTGTCCATATCATTCAAATCTTGTTTTCTACAATTTTGTCGTATAATTTTAGCGATAAATGTGAGTTTACTTCATATGGTATTGAATTTTCATAGGGATTCATATGGATACTGGGTCTAGAAAATCGATATATCTTTACTCCATATGCGAGTTTATGGAACCACCAAAATTGTATTATTTTCTGGGAAATTCAAAAGAATCAATGGGTCAGAGATGATATGAAGCAAAGATAGAAAACACTTTTAAGATATGCCCATTTTATATGTAATATGGTTCCATCAAAAAAGGAAATAATAAGAATATGAAGTAAATGCTGAACCCATTGACGGATCTTACATTTTAATTTTTTTTTTTTTTTTTCTAATTGAGTTGGTTCATCGTAGTTCATTTATCCACTGACTTAAGAAGAGCATGTTTGGCTAAGCTTAATATGTTTACTTATAAGTAACTGCATGTTTGGCCTAGCTTAGAAAAGAAGCCAAATATTCAATTCTTTTTAGCTTGCTTTTAGCATTTAAGAGCCCGTTTGGTAGAGTTTATAAACTAGTTTATTTGACCAAAATAGTTTATTTGACAAAAAAGTTTGCCTTGGTAGCCGTTATTTTTTACCATTCTTGGTCAAATAAACCATTTTTTTCAAATAAATCTCTACCAAACGAGCACTAAGCTGAGCCAAACATGTCGTAAGTAATTATTTTTATCGTTTCAAGTTAGAAATAAGTAAGTTATTTTGACTGTTAGTCAAGAGTTGCTTTCGGATTAAGTAACTTTTTTTACTTCAAAATTAAAAGATAGTAAATTATCTAGATATGTAAGAGCACAAAAATTACTTAACGTTGCTCTAAATTTGTTTTTTCTCATGTACCTTAATGAAAGGCTTTTACCTGCATTATACATTAGATCACAGCTTCACTAAAAGCCTAACCTATCTGAATGAAGAATTTATTCATTTTTTACTGATATCAAAGTATAGCAAATCAATGCATTTCTGTTTGACAATAACAGGAGAGACCATGGTAGTACTAATTTGAGTTGCTTCACTAATATTTTTTAGTCGGTTCTCTATCATTTGGTTTATTTGCTGCCACGTACTAATTGTTCAAGTCCATTTATTTGCCTTTTTAGTTGAAAATCTGCTCACTTCTTGCTTCTCAAAGGTTTTTGCACTTAAAAGTACAACGCTCTGATTTCATTTTTCCCCATTTGATAATTGATGTTGTACCAGCAAATTGCATTTTCCCAACCAGACTAGTAGGGCTAAGCTAAATAGAGGGAAGGGGTGTTTTGAAGAATACCATGGCGTTTTCCATTCCAAAGAGGCTAAAGAGTCTATGGGATGAATGGAACTTACGTGCTGCTGTACTTATTAGTCTCTTTTTTCAAATTGTGTTAATCTTTTTTGCAAAGTCAAGAAAACAAAGAGGAAACAAAATTGTGATTGCAATCATCTGGTCGGTTTATCTGCTTGCCGATTGGATAGCTGCATTTTCTGTTGGGCTCATCTCCAATGGCCAATCAAATGATCATCGTGAAGAATTCGCAGTCAGTACAGCTCTTGCTGCATTTTGGGCTCCCTTTTTATTGGTACACCTTGGTGGCCCGGATACCATCACCGCTTTCTCTCTTGAAGATAATGAGTTATGGATCCGGCATTTGCTTGGGCTTGTCATCCAGCTTGTTGCTGTTGTTTATGTCTTCTCGCAGTCTACGTCAAATGAATTCTGGATTCCAACAGTCCTTGTGTTTTTAGCTGGAGCTATCAAATATGGGGAGCGGACACGTGCTCTGTATAAAGCATGTCTGAGTAATTTTAAGAGTTCAATGCTTCCAAAGCCTGATTCTGGACCAAATTATGCTCAACTTATGGAGGAATACTCTGCAATGGAGGCTTCTGGAGTTCCAGTGGAGATAGAAATAGTAAAGGAAACAGAGAGAGGTTCCCGGGATTCTTCTATATCAAGAGACCACTTGCCTGAAAAACTCAAAGACATTGATGTGGTGCTGAATGGATACCGGTTCTTTCAAACTTTTAAGGGTCTTATCGTTGAAAACATGTTCAGCTTTCAGGAGCGCAACGAGAGCCGGAAATTCTTCTTTCAGAGCGATGCCATTGATGCTTTCAAAGTAATGGAGGTGGAGCTAAATTTTATCTATGATGCCCTTTACACTAAGATGGATACGGTGCATAGCAAAGTTGGATATTTGTTCCGTTTCATTTCTTCTCTTCTGATACTGGTGTCCCTTCAGCAATTTTATTTCCATTCAAAACACAATGCCTACCATTTTGACATAGTTGTTACCTACATTCTGCTTATTGGTGCTGTTGGTCTTGATGTCGTGGCTCTCATCAACCTCATTGTCTCTGACTGGATGATAGTTTTACTAAACAATTACAAGGCCACAAAATTCCTATCTGCGGTCCTTGTACGATGTTCAGTAGCCAGAAAATGTCGTTGGTCTAATACCATGTCACAGCACAGCTTGATTAATTTCTGCCTAAAGGAGCGGTTCAGATGGATCAACAAAGTAGCTGATTTCTTTGGACTGAGGGATTTTCTTGATGAATTTCAATACAAGAATACCGCCGCCATTGAGGATAATCTAAAGAAATTTATTTTCTCTGAGCTTGAGGCTAAGGCTCTCAAAGCAGATACAAGAAAAGAGGCCAAGGAGATATATTCGGCAAAAGGGGATTGGATTCTCTCGGATCACCCAAGTCACTATTCCTACCCCTCAATTTCATCTAGTGTAAGCGAGGATGTTGAATATGACGAGAGCCTCCTGCTCTGGCATATTGCCACTGAATTATGCTATCACACAAGCTCAGATGGCGATGCAAACCGTAAATTTTGCAAATGGATATCAGATTATATGTTGTATCTTTTGGTCATGAGGCCTACATTGATGTCTGCAGTGGCAGGTATTGCACAGATCCGGTACCAGGATACCTGTGAGGAAGCTAAGAAGTTCTTCCTCAGGTGGCAACCAGAACTACATCCTCCAGCTTTGTCAGTGTTGGACGAGTGTTTGAAATTCAAATGCCCAAAATTCAGGAATCGATCTCAAGAAAGACAATTAAAACGCCAAAAATTAGCATGTGAAAAGCTTTATAATGTAAATACTGTTGTCAAACCTAATGAGGTCAAAGGAGACAGAAGCAAATCTGTACTTTTTGATGCTTGTATCCTTGCACAGGATTTGAAAAAAATAGCGGACGAGAGGCGATGGAAGATGATGAGCGAAGTGTGGGTGGAACTGATGTCCTATGCCGCCAGTCATTGCAGACCAAATGCTCATGCTCAGCAGCTTAGCAGAGGCGGAGAGCTTATTGTTTTTGTGTGGTTGTTGATGGCTCATTTTGGGTTAGGAGATCAGTTCAGGATAGAGGCTGGACATGCAAGAGCGAAACTAATGGTAAGCAAGTAAATAATTTACTTTCATTTAGACAATTCTGTATTGTATTAATCTTAAGTATATGGAATGTTTATGTGTGCCTAGATCGCACTACAGAGGCAGTAATTACCCTTATCTAGTGCACTTCAGGTGAGCTGATGCACCCGACCACCTGTAAAATGTGTTCTTTGTTTATTTTCATCTATGTAGAAGGTGAAGGATTTCAATCGTACACAACTGAAATTCAAAAAACTAAATGTGAGTACGATTTTAAGATTCCTTTTATGACTTTCTTTTAACTGTGATTAACGGAAAAATTCTAAGAAATTTTTTTAATTATATGTTGTTTGTCTCTGAGATACCACTAGAATGAAGTTTGAAACTAATTATGCTGTGAAAAATTGGATTGAGGATTGAAGATGATATTTGTATTACCTTGTTGAACACTTGAACATAAGAATGGACTGAGACTTGAATGAAGTATTGTGTTATACCCTAAATAAATATTGGAAGGAGAAATTTGCTGATTGAACACACAAAATGATCTGATTATGTGATGAAAGTTAGAAGGATTCTTGTCAGGTACATTACCTTACACGAGAAAGACCGTAGGGTGTTCTTAAGAAAATGAAGTTGTCCATTTCTCGTAGTCTCAGAGGGCATAGATACACAAAAATTTTCCTAGTTTAGTGAGTTACTTCTTACGTAATGAACAGTTGTCACAAGTCCTACATTTTATCTCTGTAGACCAAAGAGAAATGTGGCTAGGGCTTGTACATGAGAAAAGCAAAATGGTCAACTTCTTGTGGTTCTTATGGAAATTCCATCCAATAAACGAAAGTATTATAAATCTCCAAAATAATGAATAGAAATATCGCAATTATAGCCATTGAGAAATCAATTGAAGAAGTCGTAACTGTTATTTTTATTTTTATTTTTTTAAATTGATAAATCAGCCTTCTTACATTTAAAATGAGTCCAAATAAAAGACAAGCTCAAATCTAACTTTTGTTATCTACTTTAATCTAGTTTTTAAATTATAGACTATGCAATTTTTTCTTTAAAACCCAGTTTTTAAAATATTTATCTTGGCCTTTGAATCAAAAGGATTTTCAAATTCTAACTCTTTTTTGATTAAGTGAAGATGAAGAAAAATGTACCATTTTTTTACTTGTAAATCTATATATATGTATACACATACACTCCTGCATATTGTATGTATGTTTTTTTATTATATATTTTCTCCATTTTTTTGGCATTATATATAAAATTACGCATTTTCAATTGTTTTCATTTCGAAGAACTTTATTTGTTTTTGTTAAGTGAAAATGATTTGATTATATTTCGTACCTTTGTATTGTATAATAGTTAATTAGCCTTTTGACTTATGTGAAAATCTAATTTGAATTTAAACAAAGTATTATAAAATATGTCCGTCTGTTAAAATTTATATTTCAAAACATTCTAATTTATGAAGAATCGTTTAAATTGGGACTGCTTCAGTTTCAACTTTTGGTTCTCTAATTTTTACTCCAATGTCAGTGTTTGTGAAGAATCTTTCATGTATGATTGTTTCTTCTTCAGAACTTTTTGAATTCTCATCGACTGTGATTGGATCATTGATTTCTGGAGGATTTTCAACTGATTTGGCTGTGAGGATAATTTCTTGATCATTTATGTTGACTCTTTTGAAGATATAGGACATCTTCTATTGGCATTTGAAGATAACGAACTTGAAAAGATAGCTTCTATCTTCAAAAGAGTCAACATAAATGATCAAGAAATTATCCTCACAACCAAATCAGTTGAAAGTCCTCCAGAAATCAATGATCCAATCACAGTCGATGAGAATTCAGAAAGTTCTGAAGAAGAAACAATCATACATGAAAGGTTCTTCACAAACACTGACATTGGAGTAAAAATTAGAGAACCAAAAATTATAAAATATGTCCGTCTGTTAAAATTTATATTTCAAAACATTCTAATTTATGAAGAATCGTTTAAATTTTCGCATAAGGCTTCCAAAATCCCAAGACCTGCCCTGAGAAGAGGGACACCTTTTGCCGCAAATGCTATTCGTACCATAGTTTCATTACAATGAATAAAGAGCTTGTGTCTACGCCCATTGCTTAGTGGGCTCAACTAGAGATGACAAAATCGGTCCGGCCCGGCCATCCATATCTTAGACCTTTTGGGTTGGGTTTGAGATGATATGGCCCTACCATCTAACCCTCAAAGCTAGTTACAATGGCCCGATTTTGATTTTTTTTTTTTTTTTTTTTTTGCTCCTTAACACTAATCACCCATTTTGTGAATAGTTCAAATACATAATTCAAATAATATCAATCTAAAATGATCTAAGCCCAAGTCACCAATAAACATTAGTCTAAAAATCCCAAGATCCAACATAAAATTATTTAGATTTAATTAAAATTTAGTTTAATTTAAGTTTCAATTCAAAATATATTTGGTGTGACAAGTAAATTATTTATTTTAAATTTACTTATAAGTAAATTTTTTAATTTAAGTCAAATATGCTTATATCTCAAAACAATAAGACTAGCATGCTTTTAATAATTGTATTTTTTTTTTAAAAAAAAAGTGTCTACAAATAGTTTACAATTAACAAAAAAAGTATTATTATTTTGATAGAAAATTGACGTTTATCTATTGACTAATACATGAGAGCCTCAATTTTATAAATTAATCTCTTTAAAAATTTCAAAATATATAGTCTAAATTTATCTAAGATTGTATTTGATGTAATGTATTAGATTGTATAAAAAAATTATTTAAAAAAAAAATTAACACTAAAGTTGAATAACTATTTGACTCAAATTGAAGATATTTATATTTCATATTAAAAGCGAGTGGCCCGGTGATCCGGTTTCATGTGTGACTGACTACTACTGGCCGGCCCAACCCAACCCATTTGCTGCCTCTCAGCCCAAACCCATCCCATCCCATCCCAGTCCAGCCCATTTGTCAGCTCTAGGCTCAACATCCCAATTCGGCACCAAGTCTCATCTAAAGTTTGAATATATGGAAAATTTAAAAAGCGCTTATCGACTCCTAAATGATATAATTCAAACTTAATTCAATTAAAGTTATATTTTAATATTAAAATATCAATATGCTCCTATAATTGTAAAATAAATAATTCAAACACGATAGTGTTTTATTATAATATTTTTTTGTATGACACTGTTTTATTAAGATATTAGTTTCTATGATATTGTTTTATTAAAATACTGTTTTATTAAGATATCGATTTATTATGATACTTTATGAAAAATATTTGATACTATTTTACTTACACTAGATTTTGTTAAATTGGAGCATATTTAGTCAGGTTTATGTTAAATTTTTTTTTTTTAAATTCATTTTCAACCATATATTTCATGGAAACTACAAACTTTATCAACTTTTCAACCACACATTTCACCAACTTTTTTTAAAATCTAAAAAAAAAAAAAAAAAAACTACTTTTAAACTCCACCAAACAAACATACATTCAAAATTAAATGTTTTATGGTTGAAATAATGATATTGTTTCAAAATGTTCCATTAGTAATACAAAATACTGTTTGTGTGTGTAATATTGTTTTATTAAGATACTGTCATGTATGATACAGATATATTAAAATATTTTTATTTATGATACTTTTTTATTAAAATACTATTTTATTAACATACTGTGCTGTGATTTTCTGTTAAAATATAACATTTGTGCTCACCTAAACACGTGCTTGAAAATAATGTGCTTCTGAAACTATTATATTTGCTTAACTTGTTTGTTATCTTTAATAATACGATACGATTATCTATGATACTGTTATTATGATATTAATACAAATATGCTTCTGATATTGTTTTTTATAATACTGTTTTATTAAGATAATTGTATTATGACGCTATTTTTTTGTTGAGTTGGAATTTTCTATTTTGAGTGTGTAATATTGTCCTTATCTACAAAGATACTGAGACTAATGTGCTTGTTATATTAAGTGATTTTGGAGCAAATGGTTCCTAAACTTTGCTTCCAGTGTGAAAATTATCCATGACCTTTATTTTTTTAACAAATAAGTCTCTAACCTATATGTTTTGTTGTTTAATGAAAAAGACTAATATACCATTAATTTTAATAAGAAAAAATTATAGTTGGGTTCCTAACTTTTGTAAAAAGTATAAATAAGTCTGATACTTCTATTTTTTATAAAAAATTAAAGAAAACTAGAGAGTTTTTTTTTTTAATTAACATTTTATTGACCAAATTGATAATATACTAAATTATTTTTCATATTTTACGAACTATTATAAAATAACAAAAATTTAAGGTCATAATTGTTAATAAACATGTCAAATAAAATTATTATTTTTACTATTAAGTAATTAAATTATTTGAAATTTAAAATTTTATTTTATCGTTATAACAAAAAATAATTGTTTCACAATCTTGATGTTCAAATACTTTTATTTAATTGAGCTATATATTTATTAACTACAAATATTGTTCCAGAACAACTAGAAAGAATTCAGTTCAGATGTAGGATACCTATCTAGAAGTTTTCGTAACTCAATCATAGATGATGGGATCATCAAAGATTTGACTTTTTTAAACTCTGTCTGTAACTTATTAGAGGCCCGTTCGAATTGTGTAATCGTCAATTATTGACACCGATAATCGACTTAAAGCAATCTGATTATAATTCAATTCGTAACGATTATGAGTAGAAAGTTCATATATTTCAGTCACTGATAAACAATTTGTTGTGAGAAGTAAATGATTAAATCCTTTGAATAAATAAAGTTTTTGATCGGAATATGAATAAGACCGAAAGACCCTTTAACTATTAAAGGGGTAATAGAACGAATCACACTTTTACCACTAAACTATACCCGCTACAATGCGATTACACCTAAAATCAGTTCAAGTTATACTCTGTAGTAATACGATTAGCTAAGCCTTATTTGGCCAATGCTCTTGATTTTTTCTTTTGAACCGCTTGTGGGACTGATTTATACTCTCAACAGCTTTCGAAGTCCCACCTTGGTCGGCAGCTCATTTCTCCTTCCCATCGTAAGCTAAATCGATATTGACGAATAACCAACTTGCAATGAATAGGGAAGGTGTTATAAGATTTTTTTATATATATAAAAAATAAATAATAGTAGGTACAAATAGTAAATCGTGGTACCCATTTTATGACAACTTTCAAATTTTCCTCTATTTTTTTATTTTTTATATTTTAAAACAGGTCCGAGTCAAATAGCAATGATTCGAAGTACTTCTTTTTACACAAGCTATAATATATGACTTCTCTTTTTTGTCGTTCTATTCGGAATAGTCGAGGTCGTGCTCTATCAAAATGAAATTTCTATTCAATGCGAAACGAAAGCGCCAACTCTGCCACCACCTTTATATAAACCAAGATTGAATATTTGACGATACATTCCGTAGCTTTTTACTAATCCATCCAATCTTGCTTGGAGATGGAAAGGAGATCAACAATTCCGTAAGCTTGGGCTTGTGTTGGTGACATAAAAACATCTCTTTCCTATGAGATTCAACTGTATTCTTTATATTTAATTTATCGTTTTATTTCTTTTCAAAAATAAACAATACATAATGTATAAATTATTATTTATGTTAAATACAAATATAATAAGATTAGTTCAATGTCATAAAATTATGTACATCATTTTGTTATTTAATTAACTTAATTTTTATTCAAATTTTTCTCATAACAATTACATATATTTAAAGCACAATAATTTTATATTTTTCTCTTATGAAAAATTTAATTCATGTAACTATAATGATATATTTAGTATACAAAATTAAATTTAATAAATTTATCGAACCTATTTACCCACTTTGTTAAAAATTCAAATACAATTTTTTGACATTTTTGCACAAATGTCCCTATCTTTTGTACTTATTGCGAGTTGAGGACCTATTCTTTCATTTTTGGCAGTGGCGTTCCTATTTCAAACTTTGTTGGTAAAAATTAGTCTTTTCCATCTATTTCCGTCACATTTAATCGTTAGTTACTCGCATGTATTCTATACACTTCATTTCATAAGGACATTTCCGGCATTCTACTATTCTGACTTTTCATAAAAACCCAAACTTGATCGAACCCACTTCATTTTTTGGAAGAAAAACACAAATACAACCCCCCCAAAAAAAATATTTTAAAGAAAATTGAACACCCAGCAGCACCAATCTATTTCATAAAAACCACAGAAATTTCCAATTTTTGCCTATTCAAAATAGTAAAAAATAAATAAAAATAGGGAAAAAAAAATTTACATAGAAGGAGAATGAAGAATTGAAGTCATGAAAACCCTATGAGATCTGATATGAGCATCAGAAAAGGAAGGCATCTTGTGGGGGTGTGAAGCAAAGTTTCAGTGCCATTTTTATTCAAATTATTAAATAAAAACAATCAGAAAATAAACGCTAGTTCGATTTTTCTTGCTTTGAATCAATGGAAGAAGTAGAAAGCAAGAAGGCGGAGACAGAAAGAAAGGTACGGGTGAAAGGGGTAGAGGGACAGACGCACTAAAATTAGGCAATGGGGTGGTGGAAAGACGAGGAAATACGTGTGCGATTCAATAAATGCCCACACTTTTCAGGTAAATTGAAATTTGATTCCCATTTGACCATTAGAAGAGGGCGATGTTCCTATGAAGAAAATAAAAAATGGGTCCTTCCAGTAAGGTACAAAGGAGTGATGCTTTGTGCTGAAAAATGCTCTTATGAATAGTGAAATGTCGAAAATGTCTTTATAAAAATGAATGGTGTAAAATGCACGCGATAAACTAACAATTAAATGTGAAAGAAATGGACGAAAATAACTATTTTCGCCAACGAAGTTTGAAATCGGGACACCATTGCCAAAAATGAAAAGATAGGTCATCAACCCACAATAAGTGCAAAAGATATGGACTATTTGTGCAAAAAAATTATTTTTTCTAATTAAAACTAAGGGCATATTAATTTTTTTAATCAAATAAGGATCAATTACGCACTAAAACACATAGATTAGAGATTTTTGTGCACAAAAATAAATGTTATGGACTATTTCCGCACTGAGAACAAAGATTATAGACCATTTGCGCCAAATTATCTTATTTTAATATAATAATGTGCTTCTGATAATAGAATATTAATATACTTTTATGTGTGATACTGTTATATTAAGATGTTAAAATATTGTTATTAATAAGATAATATTTGTGATACTGCATTGCGAGTTATTGTTCTTAATAAGACACTGCTTGTGAAACTGTTTTATTAATATATTGATTTTTATGATATAATATCAAACAACACACGTGAATGTGAGACAATAACATCCCGAAACATATTAAAATATTGATGTATGTGAAACAAATGTTGTTTTTTTTTATTCGACCAAAAAGTGATTACAAAACAATCGTGTTCCTATATATATAAACAATATCTCCAACAAAATAACATAATTCAAGAAAATTAAGGAAATCATTCATAAAAATTGAATTTACCTACAAAATAAAGTTCAAAAAGCAATTGTTTCTAAAATTTTACAATCCAGAGACTGCCCAATACTTTTCGGAATCAACGTAATTATGTGATAACAATAGCAAGTTGTTAAAATTTTAACTTTATCTTTTACATGAATGGGAAGAAGAACAGTGAAAATTTTACTGTAATTCACTATTATCACTAACGAAAACAATAGGAAATGTTTGCGCGGTCGACAGTGAGTCACGAAACACCATCGACGAGGTGCAATAGTCAGCAGGATAAGACGGTGGCCTTGCTGCTGAAATTTAAATCAGGTTTAATACTAATTAACTTAGGTCATAGGATAAGTACGAGATTAACTGAAATATGGTTGAAGTAGTATGATGCAATGGCAATTTTAGAAAGTGTTTTTGACCTAATTTGAAACAAGTCATCTACAGATGACTTATAGGTAATTTCATTTGAATATTGTTGAGTATTTTGTGCCAAACAATCTCCAATGCAATGATGAGAAATGTTATGCACATAATTAGGCTTGTATCTTAAATAAAATGTACGATCTAAGTTAATCCCACACTAGTGTATCTAGTTGTTGAGAAGCACTTTAGTGTGTGCTAAGATATTTGAGGGGGTCTTGTGATACATGCTCACTATTTAAAAATAAATCTAAGAGTGTTATGTTAAAGAGTTTTATTGATGCTAATTATGCAGGTGAACAGAGACAATAGAAAATCTACTATTTTTTGTGTTGTTTTATCCACTACAAAATTTGTGTACATTGCTACAACAGAAGGTATTAAAAAGTCTTTGTGGCTTAAAGGTCTTCTAAATGAACTATGTGTTTTAGATGGTTATGTTACCGTGTTATTTGACAATCAATTTGCTATACATCTGCGTAAAAATTCTGTTTGTCATGAACGCACTAAGCATATAGATGTTCGAATGCATTTTATTTGAGTTATTGTATCACAAGAACTATTAACCTTGAAAAGATTCTCTTTCAATGTAGTACAAAAGTGTTGCCCTTGGTAAAATTCAACAGTTATTTAAATCTCTTGAATATTGATAAAAGTTAGTAAATTTTCTTGATAAAATCACTAACTTTTTTTATTTTCTTGTTTAGGTAACAAGAGGGGTGCAAGAATAGATTCTTTGGCACCAAAGATGGGGGATTGTTGGGTATTTTGTGTCAAACAATCTCCAAGGCAATAATGATAAATGGTATGTACATAATTAGGCTTGTGCCTTAAAATAAAATGTACGATCTAAGTTAATCCCATATTAGTATATCGAGTCGTTGATCCGTTCAAAATAAAGAAGATAAATCAGAATCGTGGTTGTTGGGTCGGGTTGGATAACGATCGCTTTTGATGTGTAATCGATTGTTGTTGCTCAAGTGATCATGTTTGAACAAACATTATCCTATTTGGTTTTAAGTTATGGATTTAGACTAGAGTTTTACTTAAAGTAAAAAAATCTAACATAATCACGACCGTATGGAGTTTTCTCCGCTAGGAAAAGAAAAAAGTAGTCCGTATGTCACTACGTCTTTATTTTCTTTCCTCACAAAATTATATTCTCCAAAATTTGCTGAAAGCTTCGATCCATCTCTCCGCATCTCCAAAACCTGCTCACTTTCTCAATTCATCTCCCATAATCGATAATATTCCATCATTGATCATCTTCAAAATCTATTCACCGTCTTAATCTATCATCATAATAGAGCCTACGGTCGAATCCTACCGCAAGAAAGCGTTATACTAGTTAAACTATATACTAGTTAAACTATATATATATATATATATATATATATATATATTGAAATTGGTTCTTGCCTCCATTGTTTTATTGATTAACCGAGAATGTTGTCTTCTCTCACAAATTGATTGCTTTGTGAATCTTTACTTTTGAATGTTAGGCTGAGTATGTGGTACTTAGTATGTGATTAGGGTTAGTCTAAGCATTGGTTAACAATAAAATTCATTGTCTTTGTGTTCATATTGTTTTTATTGTGGTCCTTTTAATTCTTTTCTTTCACCAAAACATTTTATTTGTTCAATAAATATAAATAGTAAGAAGGGTAATATACACACACACACACACACACACACACACACACACACACACACCGTATTTTTACATCAGAAATGAAATATGCTGGTTAATAGAGCCCACAAATTAGCTCATTGATACCTACTAGATAACAATTAATACATTTCAAATTATGAGAGGGAATTCAAAAATCAAACTGAGGATCAAAAAATTGGAGATCAAATTTGATAAACAGTACAATAAATTGGTAGCGTATTCTCACTTCCCAGAAACCCAATGGTGTAAACGCCATTGTTATTCATTCGAAGTAAGATGTTGATTGGGTTGGAGTGAGTGTGTTTGAAGATGAACAAATAGAATTCTTTAGACATAAAGTAGGAAAGTGACGAGACTAAAAGTGGTATGTGCTCATTGGAAAACGATTCATAATTCATTGGAAAATCCTGGCAATAAATCAAGTAAATAGATTGTTCATCTTTTCCTTAAAGATGCAAATGCACTAACATTCTTTCTTGCCCATGCACAGAAAAAATGATTGGTGAGAAAATCTGCAGACTCCGAAGAAGGGATGAGAGAAAGAAATCCTTTAATAGAAAGGACTGGAGATGCACTATTATTTTTTGGAAATGATCTCATCCACCTAGTGGAAAAGATTATTTTGTCCATTGGACAATGTCGAGTGGGAAAAATAATCTCCTCCACCAAGTGGAGGAGATCATCCCTCACTATTCTTTTTTGCCTTCTAATCTATAGAATTGAGGCATGTAAAAGAAAATAAAGCAATTTTTTAAAGATTTACAAAAAGGGGGGTTCAGAAAAAGAGATGAGTAATATAGAGAATGAGAGAGACGTGTTGGATTTTGGTGTCATGTGAGGTGGATATTTGTCTATTTGTGAGAGTTGGATTTTGTCATCAGTATCGATAGAAAAAAATATTACTAAACAATGTTGAATTTTTAAGAAATTGGTTTTTCAATTAATTTAGATGATAATAAACATCATAGAAGATCTAAGTAATAAGGTACAATATTAACATATATGAACACACAAAAAGTTATCAAATTGACGAAATGTTGCACCAGACGTAACATCATTCATGAACGGTCCAGATAAATAACGTGACTAAGAGAAATAAATTAGAAGAAAAATGATATAATAAAAAAATTACTAGATTTGAGGAACAACAACTAGCATCATATACAGTGGCAGAGCCAGATATTTTAAGTTGGAAGGTCCCCTATGGGCCTGGGCGGCCCCCGAATTTTTTTCTCAAACCACAATTACTGAGCCAATTTTTATAAGAATCTAACTTTTTTATAAGTCATAATCTTTAAAAAAACTTACAAGAAGTCACTGCACAAAGATATTCAAGATCTAAAACTAGTCAAATTCTTCTTATTCACGTAGACTCGTAGTTTCATACTGCTGCGTTTTCAATATTGAATCTTTGAGCTGTGCTTGAAAATGGAGGCAATTTAATTTGTAATTGAAGAAGAAATTAGGGTTGTTTAGGTGAGTGGAATTTTGGAGAGTTTGAGAGAGTCATAGAGAAATGAAAAATGAAAGTTACGGCTTTACGGGAGAGGAGGGTCTTCAGTCTTTCAAAGAATGACAGAATCACAATTGATTAACAGAAGCTGGACTTTTAGTTGAGAAATGCTTGACAATTGGCTCAGAATCACAAATGAAACTTGACAAATGCTTTAGGTTGCTAAATTTAATTTTTGCTTTATAATATAATAAAAAAAATTAAAAAAAAGATAGAATTTTTTTTTGGAGGTCACGTGACCTTCAATGCACTCCACCGGCTCCACCAGTGATCATATATGATTGTAAGAGAAATTGGTACAAATGGTTCATCACCTTTGTCTTCATTGCAGAAATGATCCCTAACGTTTGTTTTTTGATGCGCAATTGGTCTTTATTTGATGAAAAAAGACAAATCTACCCTTAGTTTTAATTAGAAAAATTTGTAATTGGATTCCTAATCTTTGCAAAATGTACAAATGGGTCAGATAATTTTATTTTTTATAAAAAATTAAAGAAAATTAACAAGTTCTTTTATTTATTTATTTTGAATTAACATTTTATTGACTAAATTGATAATGTACTAAATTGTCTTGTATATTTTACGAACTATTATAAACTAACAAAAATTTAAACTCATAATTATTAATAAATATGTTAAATAAAATTATTTTATTATTATTAAGTAATTATATTATTTAAATTTTAAAATTTTATTCTACCGTTACAACATAAAAAAAAATTGTCACAAACTTTATGTTCAAATACTTTTATTTAATTAATCTATTTGTTTATTAACTACAAATATTAGAGCTCTAAGTGTATTCTTCATATTTTAATTTATCATTCAAAAATAAAGAACACATAATGTGTAAATTAATTTTTATTAATATTTTTATGTTAAAAAAATAATAAGATCGATTCAACGTCATAAAATTATATACGATATTTTGTTATTTATTTAATTTAATTTTTTTTCAAGTTTATCAAATTACATAGCAATTACATATACTTAAAGCACAATAATTTTACATCTCTCTTATAAAAAATTTAATTGACATGACAGAAGTGATATATTTAAGATACTAAATTAAATATTATTTAATAAATGTACCAGACCCATTTGCACCTTTTGTAAAGATTAAAAATCTAATTATAATTTTTTCTAATTAAAACTAATGGCATATTTATCTTTTTAATCAAATAATGAACAATTGCGCACTAAAACATATGTATTAGGATCTTTTGTGCCAAAAAACAAACGTTAAAGATCATTTATATACTGGGGACAAATGTTATAGACCATTTGTGCCAATTTCCCTAATTGTAAATTAGGTGTATAAAATGGTAAATATTCAATGCGTAGTAGAAAATGGTAAATTAGGCAATATTTTAGTTGTTATTTAAATTTGGTAATGATATGATTAAGAGCATCTCCAATGCAACCGTGAATTGCACTATAAAGTGTGTTACGTCACCTTAAATTACTAACGTAGCAAAGAAAAAAGTAGAAGATGTCTAGCACATCGTCTACATTTAGACGGTGTGCTAGACATGCTCCATTTATTTAAGGGTTAATTATACTAATAATCTCCATTCTTTCAAGTTTGTAACGATTTCATTTTCATTCTTTTTTTAACAAATATCATTTCCATCATTTTATTTATTCTCACGGATGGTCTCAAAATAACTATTTTTCACTATTCTGACAATTGTATGACAATTACCCCTTAACTTAAATATATTAAACTGATAGGAAAAAAAATACAATGAAAGCATTACAATTTGGCCCTTAACTTTTTCAAAAGTACAAATAAATCTTAAACAATTTTATTTTATTCAAATAAGTGTTCTTTTCCGACTCAAAAGGAATCACCTTTTTCTACCCCACTCTCACCCCTAATTGTTCTTCCCCAATTCAATATACATATTTTTTTAGTGTCAGGAAGAAAGGGAACAAGTATCAAATCGAAGTTATAGCTTTTTGTTTGTTGGTATGTAACAATTAGAGGTAATTCTGCAATGTTTTGTTTTTTTTTTTTATCTAATATTTCATGAAATTTCGATGCAGCTTAAACGATGGAAGCGGAAAGACTACAAACCAAACAGCCTACTAGTTCTCCACAAAATGCATGTTAAAGTTGGAGACAACGTTAATATAAGAATTCTATTTACAGTAGAATACCATGTAATAGGATACCATATATGTAATATTCCTATTCTAGGTAGAACTCTTTTTCTTATATTTCTTTCCTTATTAGGTTTCTATTAGTCTATATATATATGTATCTTGTAACCACATTCATTATACACATTACATCAATATATAGAAAGATTATTTCTCCATATATATTTTCTCTCATATTTTACATGGATTCTGAGCGACGATGCTTCGCACAAATTATAGAAGCGACGGTTGCCCAATTGGATCTCATGACTCTACAGCAATCCGATCATGAAAGGCAACATTCAATCAATTGGAGATTGAACTGGAAAAATAACGATCGACCGTTTCACCATTCCGGTCGACCGTTTTGACAAAATTTGGACAGAAACAGTGCACCTTCTGCAGGATGATTGGCCACATCGTTGATACCTGCTATTTCATCAATGGCTTCCCTCCAGAACACAAGTGTCATGGAAAAGACGTGAAGCCACGAAACAAACGCTTCACAAACACTACTACCACTTCTACACTTGACCCAAAAGAAGGCAAAACGCTCACAACCAAGGAATATGAACAGATCATGACACTTCCAAACAACAAGTCAGGTAATGACAAGTCTTGTGTTAACACCTCAGGTATCAATCTCTCTACTACCCCTTTGAGTAATTCATGGATTATTGATAGCGGGGCCACTGACCATGTGACGAAGGATGGGATTCTTGAGAATAAATTCATGCCAATGCACAAAACTGTGCAATTACCAAATGGGGGGCCATGCTCTTATTAAATCCATTGGTACAGTTAACTTTGAAAATAATATGACTGTTGATAATGTGCTTCATGTTCTCAAATTCAAAGTTAATCTATTATCTATCAGTAAACTTACTAGAGAGTTAGGTTGCTATGTGATATTTTCTCCTGATTTTTGTGTCATGAAGTATCTGACTATGAAAAAAACGATTGGCTTGGGAAGGCAGAATAACGACCTATATTACCTTTCACAAAAACCACAAATACATCATACTACCAATGGATCAACCAACCTGTGGCATAAACGTCTTGGACACCCTTCAGCCTCACCTCTTCAATTCCTATCACAAAGTATCTTAGGTATTAGTTTTGATTCCCACGATATTTGTGATATTTGTCATCTGGCAAAACAATCTAGACTACCCTTTAAAGTCAGTCAAATATCTAGCAATAAACCCTTTTATTTGATTCATTGTGATATTTGGGGATCTCATAGGATTTATTCTTATTCTGGTGCTAGATATTTCTTTAAAATTGTTGATGACTTTTCTCGTTATATTTGGGTACACCTCATGCGTCATAAATCTGAAACTCAAAGCATAATTAAAAATTTATTTGCTTGGGTTAAAACTCAACACAACATGACTATAAAAACCCTAAGATCTGACAATGGCCAAGAGTTCTTATCCTTGCAAACATTCTTAGATGAAAATGGTACCATTTTTCATAGATCATGTCCTTATACCCCTCAACAAAATAGAGTGATAGAGAAAAAACACCGACACCTCCTTAATGTGGCTCGTGCTATTAAATTTCAAGCCAATCTTCCGTTAAAATTTTGGGGGAAACATATCAAAACAGCTTGTTACCTTGTCAACCGGATACCTTCACCATTGCTCTCACACAAAACATCCTACGAAAGATTGCACAAGAAACCACCACCTTATTCCCACTTACATGTCTATGGTTGCCTATGTTTTGCCACCAACCTTAGACCCAGCCATAAATTTGACACACGAGCCAAACGGTGTGTGTTCCTTGAATACTCCTCAAGACAAAAAGTGTACACCTTATATGACCTAACCGACAAAAAACTAGTAGTATTCCGGGACGTCGTGTTCCATGAAAATATATTTCCATACACTTCACAACAACATGATGAAACCAACTCCATCCCATTGCCACAATCTATGTCTCTAGATGTTGAAACACCACATTTCACAAACCCTGAGGACCAACACATAGCAGAAACGGATAACTTGCATGAAGATTCAGAACCATCATCTGGACCAGACGGTCGACTGGTTCACTCATCTGTTTCAACAGAGAGTCCAGTCGATCGATCCACCGGTCGACCGGTTACCTCATTCGATTCAACATAGAGCTTAAACGGTCAACTGTCTTCACCTACCGGTCGACCGATTGAGCAGTGTCCAACCACCACTGATCCACCTACCTCTTCTCACCCTCCAAATGACCAACTTAGACGATCCACAAGATCAATTCAAACCCCATTTCACTTGAAAGATTACTATATCAAGCATACTCTATCTACTCAAGCCGGGTCTCTTCCAGTCAAATCCAGCACTCGACATCTTATATCAAGTTATGTATCATATAGTAACATTTCTTCTATTCATCGTGCTTTTACATATAATATTTATCATATCATTGAGCCAGCTACATATGAGGCAGCGTGTCAGGATCCCAAATGGGTCGCTGCTATGAATGATAAAATTTGTGCCTTGGAAGAAAACAATACTTGGTCACTTGTACCGCTTCCTCCGAGTTCTCATCCTATTGGTTGTAAGTGGGTGTTCAAAATTAAATTTCATTCTGACGGTACAATTGAATGATACAAAGCATGGTTAGTGGCGAAGGGGTTTACACAACGAGAATGGATTGATTATAATGAAACTTTTCACTCCAGTTGCAAAGTTAACTACAGTCAGATGCTTACTTGCTATCGCCTCTATTCATGATTGGACGCTTCATCAGATGGATGTACACAATGCCTTTCTTCATGGTGATCTTGATGAAAAAGTCTATATGACTACCCTCTTGGATTTCGTCGACAGGGGGAGACACCAGTTGTATGTCGACTTCATAAATCCTTATATGGATTGAAACAGACATCTCGTTCTTGGTTTCAAAAATTTGTATCTGCTATCATTCAGTTTGGGTTCAAACAGTCACATGCAGATTACTCACTCTTTACAAAGGTCAATGGTAATTCATTTACATCAGTTCTATTATATGTGGATGATATGATTGTCACAGAAAACAATAGAGAAGCAATCTCTACTACAAAAACATTCCTTGCATCTCAATTCAAGTTGAAGGACATTGGCACATTAAAATACTTTCTTGGAATAGAAATTGCTCGCTTAAGATCAGGGATTTCAATAAACCAAATGAAGTATACTCTTGACATTCTTCAAGAAGTCGGATTACTTGGATCAAAACTTGCAGCATTTTCCATAGAGCAATCATTGAAATTTAATTTGACTGATGGAAAATTATTGAAAAATCCCACATACTATCGACGGTTGGTAGGAAAGCTCATTTATCTTACTATTACCATACCAGAGATCTCATATTCAGTCAATACACTCTGTCAGTTTATGTAGACAACTAAATAACCCCATCTTAATGCAGTTCATTGATTGCTCCGATACTTGAAAGGGGCATTAGGACGAGGATTATATTTTTCATCAAGTGGAAAATTGCAGCTAGCAGGATTTTGTGATGCAGATTGGGCCGGAGATATTACTACACGACAGTCAATTACAGGATATTGTGTATTTTTAGGAAAGACACTTATATCATAGAAAAGCAAGAAACAAACTACTGTGTCCAAATCTTCAGCAGAAGCTGAGTATAGGATAATAGCTTCCATTAGATGTGAGCTTATATGGTTGAGATAATTGTTGACAGACTTATGTGTAGATCATCCACAAGCAGCAATATTATATTGTGATAAGCAAGCAGCAATGCATATTGCCGCTAATCCAGTATATCATGAAAGAACAAAACACATTGAAATAGATTGTCATATTGTTCGTAAACGAATTGATAAGAGAGAGATAAAGACTGCCTATGTTCCAAGCAACAATCAGATAGCGGATTTATTTACTAAAGCATTGGACAATGAGGCATTGCACAATTTCACTCACAAGTTGGGCACTTTTGACATCCATGCTCCAACTTGAGGGGGAGTATTAGAATTCTATTTACAGTAGAATATCATGTAGTAGGATACCATATATGTAATATTCATATTCTAGGTAAAACTCTTTTCCTTATATTCCTTTCTTTATTAGGTTTCTATTAGTCTATATATATATATATATATATCTTGTAACCCCGTTCATTATACACATTACATTAATATACAGAGAGAATTATTTCTCCACATATATTTTCTCTCATATTTTACATTTAAAGTCATATTTGGGAACGACAAACATAAAATCGGAGAGGTTACCAGGGTTATCAAGCATAACAGTTCCATAGTAGTAAAAGAAATTAACTTGAAGACGAAGCACAAGAAGAGCAGGGAAGAGAGAGAATCGGGCCAAATAATTAAGGTTGTTTGCTCATCTCCAATTTTTATAAACTTGTATTTTCTTTTGTCAATTTCTTTGTAGAGTATAGGTGCATATATTCCCAAGAATGATCATTCATCCACGAAGTTGGAGCTTTCCTTATTATCTAATTACGCTATAGTGCTCTAGTAATATATGTTGTTATGTTTCAGATTGAGACGCCTATTTATAGCTCAAACGTAATGCTATACTCTAAAGAGCAAAATGTGGCCAGCCGAGTTGGTCATAAGGCCCTTGAAATAGAGATGTGAAATAGAGATGTGAAAGTGTATGTATATGTAGAGTATGGTGGGTGGGAAAAGATGATTCTTTTTGAGTTGGGGAAGAACACTTATTTGAATAAAATAAAATTGTTTAGGATTTATTTGTACTTTTGAAAAGGTTAAAGGTCATATTACAATGCTTTCATTGTATTTTTTTCTTATCATTTTAATTTATTTAAGTCAATAGGTAACATTGTCATAGAATTGTTAGAATAGTGAAAAATAGTGATTTGAGGACCATCTGTGAGAATAAGTGGAAGAATGATAATGATATATGCTAAAAAAAATGGAGATGAAATCGTTACAAACTTGAAAGAATGGAAACCATTAGTGTAATTAACCATTTATTTAATGCTTATCGAAATGTGTGCTAAAACTATTTTATTTTAATTTTTTTTAATTTATCTCCATCGAAATGTATGTTTATAATTCATTAATTAATTTTTTTAATTTATCTACCAATATCTCTTGAACACGTGGACCACAATTTTTCTAATCCACAACTCTATTGAAGATGCTATTATCTTCATCTCTATTTTATTTGTCACATATATAACAATTCACATTGTTGTATTGGAGATGCTCTTAATATTAATTAGAAGAGTTAATAAATGATAATGATATTAAATTAATTATTTATTGATTTTTATATGGTTATAATAAAATATAAATGATAAAAAGTAATTTTATGATAAAAAAACAATCTAGTAAAATTCAAAATTTCAAAAAATAGTAGTTACGTGATATAATTTTAACTAGTAAGAATGCGTTCATATGGAGGGCGTCGTCTTTAGGTGGGAAGGAATATGTTGACGTCGGAATCTGTAATATCCACGTGTAAACAGATTTTTAGTCAATATTCTACCAGCATGTATGTTACTTGCATACTAAGACGACCGTTAGGCACCAAGATCACCGGAGAAAAAAGATTTGACGATCATTGGTACTTCGACGATCAAGTCAACTGCCGGTATATGTAAAAGATAACAATATACGGAGAGAGTATTTGGGTGTGGGAATGACAAGTATGCAGAAAATTGAGTAGAGTTTAAGGGTGAGAATAATGCGTACCTTAGAACGGCTGGAGATGTTGTATTTATAATTTCAGAGTTCTAATTGATTTAAGTAAGCTATTAATTAGACCTTCGATGAGATTCTTCTTCCTTATGAGATAAGGGTGATTGATTGGCAATGCAATCTCATAGATTTTTGCCATTGTTTGAGTTGATTCTCATTATTACTTTGCTTAATCTTTAGGAGATTAAGATTTGATTTCCTTGTGAGGACGTATCAATCAAACAAAATCTTTATTTGAATATATCTCTGATCATTCTGAAATATCGTAATGTCTGCGAGCTATGAGGGATCCGAAAACCGGCGAAGCGCCCTAGGCCGACTATGAAAGTCAAGGCCCTTCATGAGCTTCGCTGTATGTGGTTCAAGAATGTTAAGATGTTGTTGAGTCTCCGAGGCCTTCTACGGATTCACGAGGCCCTTGTTGGACTGAAGAGGTCTTTGTAGGGACTGACTTGGGTCTTTGCTGTGCTTATGATACATTTGCTGATGTGAAGGCCTTATCAAAATCTGATGGTAACAGAATTTAATATAAAACTTTCACAATTACTAAAATTACATAAAAATATTTATATACAGAATAGTGATCTAATGTCCCTAGTAGGTTAAATAAGAAGTACCCACTGGACAAGTGTCCTCCAATGCCCATTAAACAAATGTTCAATAGACACTTTTTATTTGATCCACTAAGGACATTAGATCACTACTATTTATATACATCTGTGCTTGATATAAGATAAGAGTGGAGAGGTCATGAAAGATTTACTTAACTTTAATATAAATACAAAATTGATAGTTATGATTCCACCAATTAAGTTTATGTCAAAATCTTACGTAGTTGCAAGTGTCCCTATAACCTATAACCACATAATAGATTGACACACCGTTATTTAATAGAAAATTGGACAGAAATACAAAAGGAGTTAACCGTGCCAAATATGTGAAAAGTTTGGAATTTCCATTTTAAATGTAGGAGCCGATAATTTTGTAAAATTTTAGTAGCATCTCTTACGAAATAAGTAGATAAAAAATAAATATTAATTATAGATTGCACGAAATATTTGTAAAAGATAGACTATTACTCATAAACGGAATTGATCCCTTCCTCCTTAGGGTCAAGAAATCCTTGTCCACAGCATGTGGACAGTTGATGTAAAAAGCAGCTTTTTACATCAACTGCCCACATGCTACCCACATGTAAACAGGAAATCAGAACTCTAATTATAAATTGAACAAAATATTTGACAAACTTATAAAAACTCACAAACAAGCACTAAAGTAGTAAGAGGCGCTAATGTTAGGCAAGTCAGCAAGTGAGACAATTCAATGTTAGATTCTATCACATAATGTTGAAGAATATATAAATAAAAATAAATAAATAACCAATTTATAAATGATGAATGTGATATGCTGTCATACCCATACTGGATAGGCACGACTTCATCGATTGACCCTTTAGATCCGGATCGATTGCATCTTGGGAGGCCCGCAACTCCAAAGATGTGTATAGGCTATTTGGGCGTTTGCCTTCGCCCAATCAATTTCTTCTTGAATTTTTACGCCAAAGGTATTTCAAACCCTCTACTTTTTAGTTTTACTACATACGCTGCGCCGAGATAAAATATTCTTGATTTTCGCATAGTTTTCGGGACAATCTGCTTATTTTCTCCAATTTTATTAAAGCTTTTGTAAGAAATTTCCAACCAAGCATGTCGATTCGGAGAAAACCCGAGAAAGCGATGAAAAGTCACTGGCTGGCTCGTTTGGAAAAAGCGCAGAATGTGTCAATGAATCCAATAAGGATGATCGCTTGTTTTTCTTTGTTTCAAGAAATAGAGAATGAACTTGTAGGCATTGAAGGTTACATCGGAAGATCAATACATGGGAGAAATCTGTTTTCGAACAATTACGTGTTTTGGAACAAGATCTTGACGATGATGTATTTAAAGATCGCGAAAGTGATAAAATCTCTGATAAATTAGAGAAAATCAAGGCTCACATTGTGAATTTGAAGGAGTTAATTTCCAAGTTTGATGCGATATTCATTGAAAAACTTGCATAACATCTGCGAAGGCGTAATTCCTTCCCCATAAAGAGGATGATGAGACAGTGTCGAAGGACTGGGTGACTCTTGGTATAGAGAAAAATATTGACTCAATTGTCCTTAACGAAATCGTCAAACAGCTTCGAACTAGATAATCAACTAGTAAAGTCAATGTTATTGACTCAATTGGAAAACTTCAAGAACAGTTCGAAGATTTAACAATTAACAAACTCGGGAATTTTGAGAAACAATCTCTTCCTCATTATTATCCTAGACCAACCTTTCCAGATATGCTTCATGAAGAACCAAAGAGACCTCAAGTTGCTTTCTCCGGTCTTGATATAATATCTTGGAATATAGATGGAATGACCGAACATCTAATTCTTGATACCATTAGCAATATGACAATTGCTTCCAATGCCTTCATTGCAAGAGGAAATACTGACAAAGAGGCAACTTCTAATCTTATTAATGGTTTCACTGGTCAACTCAAAGACTGGTGGTATCATTACTTCTCTCTTGAAGAGAGAACAAAAATCCTCACTGCTGTCAAAAAAGAAGGTGATGATCCTCTTGACTCAACAAAACAAGATGCGGTTTACACCATCTTTTTTACCATTATCAAACATTTCATCGGAAGTCCTTCTTTCTTTATGGAAAAGGCTTCTGAACTCCTTATAAACCTTATCTGCCCAAAATTACAAGATTTTAGATGGTACAAAGATATTTTCCTTCAAAAAGTCATGCTTCGTGATGACTGTAAATCTGCCTTCTGGAAAGAAAGGTTCATTGCTGGTCTTCCCAAACTTTTTGCAGAAAAAGTTAGAGAATCAATCAGAGAAGAATACTCAACCTTACCATATGATAACCTTACATATGGACAACTTATTGGTTTCATCAATAAAGAAGGTCTTTCTCTCCATAATGACCTCAAACTCAAGGCTAAATTCAAAAGTGACAGATTAGAAGGACGTAAAGAACTAAGTTCTTTTTGCGAGCAGTATGGATATGAACGTATCCAACCACCTCCTTCTAGGAGTCACAAACATACCAAAAGGAATTACAAAAGTAAAAAATTTTATAAAAAGAATTTTTCAGATTATTACAGAACACAATCAACCTCCAAAAGATTTCACAAGTATAACAAATATAAAAGGAAACGTGAAGATTTCAAGAAAAATGATAAGCCTTCCTCCTCCAAAAATCCAGCAGAGGCCACTTGTTGAAAATGTAATAAAAAGGGTCATTATGCAAACAAATGCCCCTTAAGAAGAAAAATCAACAATCTCCAAATTGATGATGAATTTAAATCTCATCTTCTCAATCTTATTAATTCTTCAAGCTCTTCAAGTTCCGAAGATGTTATCTATAATCTCCAAGAAGATTCTGATTTTAGTGATAGCTCTTCCTCTTCAAGATCATCAAGCTCCAAAAAAATCTGTGACTGTAAAGACAATTGTACCTGCGAGACAAACTCCATCAATGTTCTAACTTCCGAAAAAGAATTAATTCAATGAATTATCAATCAAATAGAAGATCTCGATCTTAAACAGAGATTTCAAACTCTTATTGATCCTGTTGAAGTTAAACCTCTTCAAAGATTATATAATGTCAATGAAGTCTTTGAAAGATTTAAAAAAACAAATAAAGTCTCTTCAAGTCAAGATCTTCGTCGCGAAGTCAATCAAATGAAAAGTCAAATTTCTCAACTTGAGAAAGATCTCCTGCAACTCAAATTTGAAGTCTCTATCGTCAAAAATAACTCTCATTCTTCTTCCAAAGGAAAAGAAAAAACCCAATCTTCCTCTTGCTCCAAGTCCTCTTCTAATAGCGAATCTGATAATCCAAATACTCCAATAAGGATCCAAAGTCCTCTTTCAGATACTCAATCTATGAATATCATTAGTCAAATTCGTCTTCAAAAATGGTATACTTATGCTACCATTATTATCAATAAAGAATTTAAACTCAAAGCTCGTGTCCTCCTTGATTCTGGAGCCGATCAAAACTGCATTAGGGAAGGACTTGTCCCTACCAAATATTTTGAGAAAACCATTGAAAACCTCTATGGTGCAAGTGGGAAAAGCCTTAATATCAATTACAATTTATCAAAAGTCCATGTTTGCAATGGTAACATCTGTTTCAAAAATAGTTTTTACCTCGTCAAAGATCTCGACCAAGAAGTCATTCTTGGAACTCCCTTTTTAGTTCAATTATACCCAATCTCTATTACTGAAAAAGGTCGAGATCAAATTACCTCAACCAAGAAATATTATTTGAATTTACTAATCCTCCTTCAATTAGAGATATCAATCTTATCAAGGATCATTCCATCACCAATATTATCAATAACATTAATCTCAAAAAATAACATATCAAATATCTTAAAGAAGTTATTAAATTCACAAGAATTACAGAACAATTAGAATACAAGAATATTAAGGATCAAATTGAGAAAATCAATAAAGCCATTAGGTCAGAAGTCTGTTCTACTATACCTAATGCCTTTTGGACTAGGAAGAAACATATTGTCACTCTTCCTTACATCCTCAATTTTGACGAAAAACAAATACCAACAAAAGCAAGACTTATTCAAATGAACAAAAAACTTTTATAAACTTGTACCAAAGAAATTCAAGATCTCATTGAAAAGAGTCTAATTAGGCCTAGCAAATCCCCCTAGAGTTGTGCTGCCTTCTATGTCAATAATCATGGTGAAATTAAAAGAAGTGTCCCCAGATTAGTTATCAATTATAAACCTCTCAATCAAGTTCTACAATGGATTAGGTATCCAATGCCCCAGAAGAAGGACCTCCTCAATAGGCTTGTCAATGTTGTTATGTTTTCAAAATTTGACCTTAAATCAGGGTTCTGGCAAATTCAAATTCATGAAAAAGATAGGTACAAGACTGCCTTCAATGTCCCTTTTGGGCAATATGAATGGAATGTCATGCCCTTTGGTCTCAAAAATGCCCCTTCCGAATTTCAAAAAATGATGAATGATATTTTTAATTCATACCAGAACTTTTCAATTGTTTACATTGATGATGTCCTTATCTATTCTGATAGTATAGAACAACATCTTAAGCACCTTCAAATTTTCTTTTCAATCGTCAAAAGAAATGGTTTAACTGTTTCAGAAAAGAAAATTGTCCTTTGCCAAACAAAAATTAAGTTTCTAGGTCATGAAATCTTTAGAGGAACAATCACTCATGTCAAAAGAAGTCTTGAGTTTGCATCAAAATTTCCTGACCAGATCTTATATAAAACAAGTCTTCAAAGATTTTTAGGTTGTGTCAATTATATTTTTGATTTCATCCTAAACATTAGGCAAATATGTGAACCTCTTTATCAAAGACTTAGGAAGGTTCCCCCAGAATGGTCCGACAGTCATACCAAAGCAGTCAGACTTGTGAAAGAAAGTGTCAATACCCTTCCATGTGTCAATATTGTTAACCCAAAAGCTTTTCTTATTGTTGAAACCGACGCATATGATATTGGCTACGGTGGTATTCTCAAACAGTCGATTGATCAACAAAAAGAACAACTGGTTCGATATCATTCAGGCATTTGGCTTGGTCCTCAAAAGAATTATTCTACTTTCAAAAAAGAATGTTTATCAATTGTTTTATGTATATCAAAATTTCAAGATGATCTTATCAATAAAATTTTTCTTGCTAGAACTGATTGCAAAGCGTCAAAAGATGTTTTACAAAAACACGTTAAGAATCTTGTTTCAAAGCAAATCTTTGCCAGGTGGCAAGCAATCTTATCTTGTTTTGATTTCTTAATTGAGTTTACAAAAGGAGAGAATAACTCCCTCCCTGATTTCTTAAGCAGAGAATTTTTACAGGGTTAAAATGTCCAAGAAGCCAATCCCTCCGATCAAAGGAAGAACCTGGAGGATTACCTCCTTGAGAGTAGGCATGGAGACTGAGCGGGTCGGGGCAGGCGACCCCCGCCCCGCCCGCCCCCCCCCGCCCCCGCCCCCGCGCCACGGAGATTTTTCACCCCATACCCGCCCCATTTACCGATTGGGGGCGGGGTCAGCAAGGGCACACCCCGATTTACTCTCCGATTTTTTTTAAAAAAAAACATTACTTTATATAAAATTATGATTTATGAATGGCATTCATACTTATTGTGACCGGAAAATATTTGTAAAGCAAATTGCACGTTACAAAAATACAAAATACACATTGTTATCAAAATTTAAACAAGTTTCAAAGAATCAAAAACAATAATCCAAATCCAAGTCCAACATAATCAAATTTCATCTTCTTCTAGAATATCCGTGCTAGCTGCTTGAATACTTGATTCCTCCTGTAAAAGAAGTATTTTATTGTTAATTTGCTAGATATCTAATATATTTATTATTCAAGTTCATGAAACAAAAAATCAATTTACCTCTTCGTCAATATCTGTGTCACATAACTTTGTACAACACCCAGAGTACGACGAATGCGACAAATATTCTAACAACAAAATAAAACTAGTTAGCAAAAATAAATTAGACATTAAAAGAAATATGAGCATAAATAATTGTATTTCTCGTACCATGAATTTCACTCCATAACCAATCTTGAGCATACATCAAAGCCTCTAAAGTCTTTGGGTGAAGCCTATTTCTATGTGGACTAACAAATCTACCATTTGTACTGAATATGGACTCAGACGCCATTGTAGATACTAGGATGGCTAAAATATCTCTTGCAATTTTTTGCAAAGTCGGATATTTTGTTGCATTTGCCTTCCACCATGCCAATATATCGAAATCATTTGATCCGGGCAATACAGCTCGCCCAAGAAAATATCAAGCTCGATTTCGACTATCAAGATTACTAGTGCTAGTAGTAACAAATACATCAAATTGTGCCAACCGGTCTCTTTTGATTGCATTAGTAGATATCTCGAGATTGAGAAGATGAAGTCAAGATTGAGCCATGTTCCTACTAGACCTATGTCCTGTTGTGTACTCATTTAGCAAATTTTGACACAATCGACGAACATTTTGAATCTCATGATCCGCAGCCTCATTTCCATAAATCATTGAAAAATAGTACTCAACCAATTTCAATTTAAATCTCGGATCCAACACAGCAGCTACAGCCAAAATTCCATGAATCTTACTCCAATATTTGTCAAACTTTTCAATCATACATGAAGCCATCAATTTGATTTCAACATAAGGAGATGTCATCCACTCATAAATTGACAACTTTATCTCACAAATAATTGGAAAATAAAGATTAGCTGTTGGATACTTAATCCCAGAAAATAGTTCAGTAATTTCAAAAAAAACCTCCAACCTGTCACATATCTCTTTTGCCAAATCCCAATCGTCATCACTAGGCAAACATCTATATTGTGTTTCTCGTTGCTTTAGTCGAGAAAAAACATTCTTATACTCTAAAGCAGAGTGAAGCATTAAGTACGTAGAGTTCCACCTAGTTTTGCAATCAAGTGCTAACTTTTTGACACAAGAGATTTTCAACTGACGTGCGGACATCTCAAATTTTTCGACTCTTTTTGGTGTTGCTGACCAATATGCAACACTGTCACGAATTTTATCAACACTCGATTGAATGATCTCCAAACCATCCTTAACTATCAAGTTCAATAAATGAGCACAACACCGCATATGAAAAAATTCACCATTTAGCATAAGCGAACAACCGAAGAGCTTATCTAAAAGAATGTTGATCATGACATCATTCGTAGTACAATTGTCAACAGTCAATGTAGACAACTTACCATCAACATTCCAGTCCAATAAGCAATCCATCAATGCTATACTCAGTGACTCAGATGTGTGAGGGCACGACATATATATGAACATGTATTTAAAAAACAAGAAAAATACAAAATAATTAAGCTTAAGCAATACATGAAAAGAATGTAAATTAAGTTCTCAAATATCAAAGTACCTCATAATTCGACTTTGAAGTCTCCAATAATCATCTACAAAATGTGCAGTTATAACCATAAATCCCTTCTTTTGATTAGACGTCCACATGTCCATGGTGATTGCGATTCTACTATTGTTCTTCTCCAACAATCTCATTACTTTCTATCTCTCGTAATCATATATTTGCAATATATCATTCTTTATAGTATTACGAGAAACAACCTTAAATAATGGTTAAATTGCATTCACGAATCTTCTAAACCCAATATGTTCAACCATTGAAAGGGGATACTCATGCAAAATGATTATATGTCCAAGTTCTTTTCGAGCATGCGCTTGATCAAAAGCATAAGTACCCATTAAAACCTTTCCACTGGCTTCAATTTTGTGATTCAAGATTGTTTGCCTAATGTCTTTTTGATTTCGAAGAGGACATCTTTTCAAATGTTCGTGTAAATGTTTTGTACCATTCTTGCTCTCACCTCCTAATTTTTGTGACAGTAGTTACAAAGAGCTTTGTATACCCCATCAACCTTCTGTTTTTTAAAGTGTTCCCAAACAGAAGAAGTCAATTTTCTTTGCTTTCCTTGTTCATTATCCTTCTCTTCATCACACAAGTCTATTGGAGCTTGCTCGGTGTATATTTGAGAAGGTAAGTCTTCATGGTACGAGTAGTACTAACTCGTGCATTATCTTGTGTAGCTTGAGTACTTCCAATGCTCGATACTGGTGTAGATTTATCTTGTTCAGACATCTACAATGAAACACAAAAAATTGCATACTTAATTATACGAAAAAGCAAAATACAAATTAAGAGAATGGAGAACAACAACTAATATAAATACAAAAATAATAAAGAGGATAACACGAGAAGAGTAAATTAAACTTCATTTGGAATCAAGAGGATAACAATTACGTGGAAAACGTAACCCGAAAAACAAAAAACGAAATTAAAAAATCATGTTGATTTTCAATGCTGGGCGTTCGCCCAGCCTGGTTGAACTTTAACAGAGAGCTATTTTATGGCCTGGGCGAACGCCCAGGAATGTACTGGGCGTTCGCCTAGTACAATTTTTCATAGTCGTCGGAAATTGCCAAATTGGGAAATGGAATACACGATTACACTCAATTCTCAGTACCTAAAAAAATGATAAGTAATATTCTGAGCAAAATGAGTAATATTGAATAATATTCTGAGCAAAATGAGCAAAATGGAATACACTCAGTTCTCATGGAGATTGCGATTTGAGTACTATTCTGAGCAAATCAGCAAAATGAGAATCTCTAACAAATTTTCGATTGAATTTTTTTTGAATGAACGAGAAGTAATTTAAATACCTAGAAATTTGCCAAATTATTAGGAGAATGGAGATTGCGATTTGCGAATGGTCGTCGGTCGATTGGTGAATGGAGAAGTTGGAGATGGAGGTGGCGACTCGAACTCCTCGATCCGGTCAAGAAGCGGACTGCTAGTCGGCGGAAATTGAGGCGGTGTCACGGCGAGTAAAGATTTTCGCAAGCCTTCAGCCGTGGGAATTTTTCAATTTGGGATTGGGAAATTGGAAATGGGTTATGGGTTGAAAAATGAAAATAATTTTGTGGGCTTGTGTTCTGTTTGGCTAATTGGCTGTTTGTTGGCTTGCTGCTGATGGATGAAGAATGATGGTTGAACAATAGCGTTGATGGATGAATGATGGCTGAAATGCTGAAGCTTGAATGCCAGAATTATATGTTAAATACAATAATTTTTGTATAATATGTTTAGTAAATAAAATAAAAAAAATGCAAGTGAGTGTGTTGTGGCATAGTGGTTGGGTTAGTTGTGGAAAAATCTAAGGACCTGGGTTCGACTCCTCACGCGGCTAATGGCCATGCCCATTTCTAAATTCTGCCATTAATTGTTTTTATTTTGTAACTTTTAATAATAATAAAAAAAATTAATAAACGGGGCGGATCACCCCATACCCGCTCCGAATACTCGATTGTTCGGGGCGGGTATATTTTTAACTGGATGGGGCGCGGGTCAGGGCGCGGGTCGCTGGTAATTTTGCCATCCCTACTTGAGAGTTCTAGTTCTACAACAAAAATACAGTATTCTCAAAAATCCAAACAATCTTCAGGTTCTTCGAATCCTTTTACGGTTCTTGGAACACTTTCTTCTCAGACAAAAGCCCCAGTCAATTACAAAAATGCCCTCAAACCTGATACCGTTCCTAGATCAGGCAAACTTCCAAAAATCAACAGCCAAAAATTTCAATATGTTACCAAAATTAATACAATTCATGTTGTTGACTTTGAAGATGAATGGGCAAAATACTCTTCTCTCGAGGAATGTTTTTCAAGAATCTTCCCTCCATTCCTCAAAGATGATGACCCATTCAATTTTCTTGACAAAAAATACCATGTCCTCAATGAGTTCTTTTTCATCCCACAATTCATTCATCAGTCAAGAATGTAGTATGAAACCATTCTCAAAGTCACAAAGTCCGCAATCATTTCCTATACTCCAAATAAGCCTAACAATCACTGGATTGATTTCTCAAAAATCAAAATCCTTCAAGTTCTCTCCCTCTCTGATTGGGGCCAAGAGCCTTGGGAACCAAAAGTTTTTTCCCTCAAGAATGGTCAAAAATCTCAGTTTTCATATTTTGATTACAGCAAAGCTTGGCACAATGTTTTTTATTTTCGCCCTTCAAGTCATTCATGGTTTGTCCTGTTTGACCAAAATTGTCCACAAAAATTTCCATTTTGGTTTCAATCCTGGTGGCACTATTTTGGTGCCTCTGAAGAAACCCTTTCCACCGCATTTTGAAGGTTTCAATCTCTTCAAAACAAATCTGATCAATATATATATATATATATATATATATATATATATATATATATATATATATATATATATATATATATATATATATATAGATATGGTAAGGGTAGTACAGAATTTTTCTACTAAAAAGGTCTTAAAAAGATATGAAGAATAAGTAAGGGATGATTATATTCACACCACATCTTTTGTTAACTACACTACATTTTAATTGTAATAAAAGTTCAAAATTATTACTATTTTCGCATTTATGTTCTCAATTATTTTTTTTATCCCATTTGTATCATCCACCTATTAATTTTCACATCTTATCTTTATTTTTTTATGATGATTTCTGTCCAAAAAGTTAATTAGAAAAGCGTAAAAGATTTTTTGTCTCTCGTACTTTTTAAATAAGCAACATAAATAATAAATTTAAAAGTTTGACAAAATATTTTTCCCTCATTTTATTGCACATTAACAGAATATTTGGACAAAAATCGTTATCAGAGAAAATTATTGAAATTTAATGATAAAAATAAAACGAAAAAAGTTGAAAATATAAGTGTTAAATTGTCAAATGTTGGAGGACCTTTATTACAATTAGAACGTAGTGTAGATAATAAAAATTGTAGCGTGAATATAATTAGTAAGACCTAAATAAGATATAAATTGTTTGACTAGACTTTTAAAAAAATACCCAAATGATGAATGTGATATGGTGTCGATCCTACAACCCTTACTGGATAGACAAGACTTCATCAGTTGACCCTTCAGATCTGGATCGATTGCATACTTGGATGCCTGCAACTCCAAAGATCTGTATAGGCTACTGGGCATTTGCCTTCGCCCAATCAATTTCTTGCTGAATTTTCTGCCAAAGGTATTTCAAACCCTCTACTTTTTAGTTTTTACTCACTTCTGCTCAGCCCAGATAAAATTTTCTTGATTTCTGCATAGTTTTCAGGACAATCTGCTTATTTTCAACAATTTTATTAAAGTTTTAGTAAGAAATTTCCAACCAAGCATGTCGATTCGGAGAAAACCCGAGAAAACAGTACCAGTGCTGCTGGCTCGTTTGAAAAAGGCTAGGGAATGTGTCAATGAATCCAATAAGGATGATCGCTTGGTTTTGCTGTTTCAAGAAATAGAGAATGAACTTGTAGGCATTGAAGGTTCTGTCCGGAAGATCAATACATGGGAGAAATCTGTTTTGGAACAATTCTGTGTGTTGGAACAAGATCTTGATGATGATGTATTTAAAGATCGCGAAAGTGATGAAATCTCTGATAAATTAGTGCAAATCAAGGATGACATTGTGAATTTGAGGGAGTTAATTTCCAAGCTTGATCTGCAGCTTACTGTAAAACTCCATACAATGTCGCGAAAGCCACAACCCCTTCCCCATAAAGAGGATGATGAGACAGTGTCGAAGGACTGGGTGACTCTTGGTATAGAGAAAAATATTTTTACGAGTATGGCTATGGATAATCTTAAGGCAAGTTTCATCTGCCTTGAGAATTATCAACTGAAAACTTGCCTGTTCTGTCTCACTATGTTTCCGGAGAATGCTGTAATAAAGAAGAGGACTCTGATTTATTGGTGGATAGGGGAAGGACTTGTGAATAACATGAAGAACAAGACGGCCGAGGAGGTTGGAGAACAAGTGTTTCAAGAACTGATAAATGAAGGGTTCATAAAGCCGATAAGCAAGAACAACTCCCCGAGTATAAACAGCTGCAAAGTGCACCCCTGGATTCATCGAATGCTGATATTGGCAGCTGAGAAAATTAAATTCTTCAGCTTCGATTCGAATAGGACACCTTGTAATGGCTCACGACGAGCATTTTTATACTCAGGAACTGTTGGTTCAAATGGCACGAATGTTGGCGATAAAGAGGAAGAATTGAAGACAGTTTTCAACATAAACGAGCAGTATTTGGAATTTAAAGTTGACTGGCTTCCAAAGTTGAAATCAGTTGAGGTTCTTCAACTGGGACGGTGGCAAAATTCTACCAAGCATCACATTGAAATAGAGAATAAGGAGCCATTAAATGGTCTGGGATCTCAGAAACAACTAAAATATCTTAGTCTCCGAGGAATTTCCCGAATAGAAACTCTCCCTTCTTCTATAGTTAAACTTGACAGCCTCACGATTCTTGATCTAAGAGCATGCCACAATCTAGAAAAATTGCCAACGGGCATGTGGTTGTTAAGACACCTTACTCATTTGGATGTATCCCAGTGTTACTTGCTCGAAAGCATTCCAAAGGGAGTACAACATCTTTCTTCTCTACAAGTTCTAAAAGGTTTTGTGATAGGAAATCTGGGAAAAAATACTTGCAAAATCAGTGATCTCGAAAGATTGAAAAATTTGAGGAAACTAAGCATACGCGTCGGTGGTAAAGCTGTAGAACAAAAAGAGGAGTTTGCGAGAATTGAAAATTTCAATAATCTTCGAGTTTTAGCAATATCATGGAGACTGGAGTCCTCTAAATTGTCCAATGGAAATGAAATTGTAAAAGCTGCATTGAGTTCCTTTTCTATTCCACGAAGTTTGGAAAAACTGGATCTTCTTTGTCTCCCTCTGACCACAGTACCTGAATGGCTATGGCCTAGTAAACTACAAACTTTGAAAAAGCTGTATGTCAGAGGAGGGCAGCTCGAAAGCTTGAATCATAAGGAGGAGAATCAGCACTGGAAAATCAAAATTTTACGTTTGAAGTATCTCAAGTGCTTGAAGATTGAAAAGAATGAATTGCTCGAAAGGTTTCCTGAGTTGTTGTATTTGGAGAGAGTCAGTTGTCACAAGAATTGTCCAGATATCATCATTCTAAACGAAGATGGGCAACAAAATAACCACACTCCTCGAGAGTTGCTCCAACACTGATATCATCAAGGAATTAGAGATTCAGCTTTTATTTTCATTGTAAACATAATTTGCTGTATGTCTATGAGAATGCTATTTGGTGTGCAATTGATTTTCTATTTGGTCTATGAGAATGCTATTTGGTGTGCAATTGATTTTCTTCCAAAATTATGCTAAGGATTTTCTCTTCAGTTTGAATGTTGTCATCCTGCTTGTAAAACCACTTGATGCTTTAGTTCATTTTTAAAATGTCAAACCATTTGTGTTGATTATTGTTATTGTATTTCAAGGGCAAAAAATCTGAATGGTCCTTCTATTTCAACTTTAAATCATATACAGCTAACCTTTCAATTAAACATAGTGAATTTCGTTAGTTCTTCAGTCGTTCCAACTGACGGAAATAATGAGTTAGCAAATGAAATTACTTACATGATCATTAATTTCGTCCAATTCAGCATCTAAAAAACATGGTTGGTTGTTTAACTGCTACAATTTTTCAGTTCTTCTGTCGTTCCAACTGACGGAAATAATGAGTTGGCAAATGAAATTGCTTACATGGTCATTAATTTCGTCCAATTAAGTATCTAAAAAACATGGTTGGTTGTTTAACTATACACTTTGCACACAAAAGGTCCCTTAACTTTAACAATGCACATGTTCAATCCTTCAACTTAACAATATCAACCCCATTATTAGTCTATTCGTTTGTTTGTCTTTCTAACTAACGTAAATAATGAATTGGCAGATAAAATTACTTACATGACGTTTCGTCCAACTCAACATCTATCTTGATAAAAAATAAAAAATAAAATAGTAGACTAGCGAAGTACGATTTAAAGCTTAGAAATTATATTCTCACAAGAGGATCATTTAGATTTTGAGTCAAAATCTGTTGTACCAAATATATGTCTAATGAGTAATGCTACAATGACCACAAGTTAAACCAAAAGTTTGACAAACTATGAATAAAATGTCTAATATGTTATTTGAAAAGACACAATTCAAAATTTCAAATATGTCTTTTCAAAAGACATATATGATAATTTATCAATAGTGATTTAAGTTTTGATCCATTGGTTAAACAAGTATTTTTTTTATGTTTCATTAATCGTTGCTTCAATAAAAAATTTATATATTATTAAATAAATACAATTATTTAATGTGTTCACATTGTTGTTAAGATTAACTTGTATGAGTATATTTTTTATTAATAGGACGACTAAGAAAACTAACATTTAATACGCCAGATCTGAACTCTCAGATTTTTTACCCAATATTCCAATAATGTGAAATTTTACCATTTAACACATGCGAGTAGGTGGCTCGTTGAAGTCCTGGGACAACTGTCCCAATTATCTGCCGAACATTTTAGGAATAATTTTCCTTTCATAATCACATCGTGTAATCATTGAAGTCCTGGGACAACTGTCCCAATGATCTGCCACCATGTCATACCCACGAGATTTATCCAATCTGAATCTTTGACTTTTCCTCACTTAAGACAAATCTCATCAAGTGTGAGCATTTTTTTTTATTTTTAAGCTTGACCACAATAAATATTCCCAAACCGAGACGACGACGAAGTCAAGAAATAAAAATATCAAGATGAATACTCTATATAATGTGGACGTAGTCATTTAAATTTTGATTTTCTATTTTTTTATTGTTTTCCTTTTTATGACTCTTATCGAAAATAAAACTTTTTACTCTTCTAATTGGACTTTGTAAATAAATTTAAATTTCATAATTTAATCTATTATCATGGCTATCGAACTTTTCATTAATATGTTTTGTGCAATATTTGATTGATTATCATATATTTCAGTAGCAAGACTCTGTTTGGTGTAGATAAAAATTAGGAGATTTTGATAAAAATTAATAAAATATATGGTTGAAAATTTGATAAAAATTGTAAATTCTATGAAATGTTTGGTTGAAAACGAACTTGGGAAAAAATAAAAGCCAAACAGATGCTAAAATTCCGTCGTCTTACTATTTTTAATGCCTGCGGCATTTTAATGTAAAAATTTGGTGTTATACTTGTGTTAGGTTGATTTTAGTTATTTACATAATTGTAGGTAATTTTGGATTTTATTATGGTTTTGAAACTTAAAAGAGTATTTCTAAAATCAAAATTGAATTGAAAAAAAATAATTGAGACTAATCAACAAACATGTAGTTAATTAATGTTAATAGCTAGTAAGCTAGATACCAAGGATAAAAAAAAATGTAGTTAATTATCGAGTGGTTAGGACATTTTTAATTTGCTAGTAATTCAATTCCCTTAAAAAGTTTGACCACTTGACTTGCAAAGTAAAAGTTCAAAATAAAAACCATATCGTTTCAAGAACTCAGGGAAAATATGTCCTCTTAATTGCATATAATGTGCTGATTGTCACTTAATTGAAGATAATTACAAAAATAATTCTTGTCTAACTCTAATATAACTACTAGTATATAATACTTTATTGCGGTGGAATCCAACTGTAGGTTATGATATAAATTCAATGGCAACTCAAATATATAGCAGATGAAAAATAATGTGGATTTAAGAATTTGATTTGAAGAGATGGAATTTAAATAACATATGAGATATAAGGGAGAAAAATTAATTTTAGAAATGAAGATAGACACATATGGGTTTTTATCGTGAGTAGAGGTGAAACTCCATATAGTTGCGATAATATAAGAGGCAAAGGTGGGATTTTCAATGTTCACCAGATGGTCACAAAAGGACCAATACGGCGTCGTTTGAGGAATTTATTATTATAATTTTTTTTTTTGCCTTTATCAGTTAAAACAACGTTGTTTAGGCTTATCTTTAAACAAAACGACGTCGTTCTTTTGAATGCGTAGCCACCAAGCTTCTGTCTGATACAACAAAGAGATTTGAGGGGCCATAGGCAAAAATTTAAATATGATCCTTAATAAATTGAGATGTTTTAAAATATAAATTTTTGACACTTTCAAGTCAAATAATAATACATTTTTCTTCTTCTTGACTGAATGAAAAAATGGTTGAAATTTGTGTTAAGCTGTGTAGACTAATTTGTTACACTACATGGAGCTATACGCGGATCGACTTTCACATATAACTAGGAAACTTCATTAGGTTGCCTTAGAGCAACTCCAAGGTAGCGCCATTTTGGCGTTTCACGCCAAAATGGCGCTGAAATTATGCTCCAACGGAGCGTTAAAACTGAACGCCAAAATGGCGCGAGTGAAAGTGTCGCGCCAAATTTGGCGCAAAGACTGCTCATTTGGCGTTGGCTTTTTTTTTTTTTTTTTCCATTTTGTCCTTCTTTTGTTCTTGTCAAATTTGTTTTTCCTTATATGTCCCTTTTCATTATCTTTTTAATAAGAAAACAAAATAAGTACTATTCATTTGGTGCAATTTTTAAAGATCATGGTTGGAGATGGGTAAAATAAATAGTGTGAAAATTGCACTATCTTGGTGTAAAAATTGCACTATTATAAAGATCATGGTTGGAGTTGCTCTTAGAATTTCATTATAATTAGAGAACTTTCATTGAGTTGTTATATATAATACTAATCTCTTGTAAACAAATATCATCGTTCTAAAATGAGGTTGCAAAAATGATAAAAAAGACTATCACATAAATAAGTAACATCGAATCAGAATTGCAAAAGTACATCAACTTCAAACTTTTATGGATGTTTTCCATTATATGAACTGATTATCTAGTACCATTTTAAGACCCGTGACAGTATTAAGAAAAAAAGAAAAATTAAATCTTATTTTACCAGATTCATGAATGCATACAAATTACAAAACAAGCAATTAATGATAATTTTGGGCTTCGATCTGCGATGGAATGATCTCCCCCAAAGTGCAGGCGGCCAGAGGGAGGCCATCACAGCACCTGATTATTTCATTCTTCATTCTCATCAAAATTTGATCATTCAAATCGATTTTACGGCCTCGACGAACAACATCAGTAAAAATTTCCCAGCAAATCTCATCGCTCAAATGTGGCTCAATGTGGATCAAATTCTTGGCACCCACCATTTCCCTTGCAGCATTCTCCCGCCGGCTCGTAACGATGATTCCGCCGCCACTCCCCTTGGGCAAACCGTGCGAGAAGCAGTTTCCGATTGCGTAACCTCTCGGCAATCTGTAGCCTAAATCGGAATACCACTCATTCAACCTCCATGCATCATCTAGCACAATCAAATATCTTTTGCCCATCAATTTGCGTTGAAGTTTTTCCAAAAGAGTGACGATACTGAAATCAGCATACTCCAATTCTGATATATCGTGACCTAATTCTTCTAGCATGTACTTTAGAACTCTTGCTCTCAGATCTACACGTTCATCGAAGAGAATATTTGATAAACATACCCAAATTCTTGGATAAAATGTTTGTTTTACGATCTGGCTGGCGAATACCTTCTGAGCTAATGCCGTCTTTCCGCTTCCGCTTCCGCCGACAATTCCAATCGTGGCAAAGCCGTCGGTGTCTTTTCCGCTACCTTGTTGGATGAGTAATTTCTCGATTTGTGTCGCGGCTGAGTCAAATCCAATAATCCTGGATGCATCGATGATTGGATAGGTCTGTTGTACCAAATTTGGGGGACTCGAATCTCTTTGTTTGGTGTCAATGTTTCTGAACACATCTTCAATTTGCTTTAGCTTCTTCCTGGTACCCCTCGTTAACCAGATTTCAGCAAGTGCTTTCATCAAATGAAAAAGGCCTTTTGTGGTTGCCGCTTTTCGCCATTTATGCGCGAAAATGCGGCACTGGGACAGCTCATCGATCAATTTGTAAAGCTCATCACGGATCTTCCAAGCAGTTTCATCGCTCATGAAGCTCATATTCTCGCAAGTAAAGTTTATCAGTCTCGCCGTTGACCTGAAGCGAGAGAGGACGGAGAGCCTGCCGGGATCGTTTTCTGCTTCTTCGAGAAGTGTTGAGAATTTGCTCCGAAGAAATTGAGTCACTTCCATAGCAATTGCAATGATTTTGCTGCCTCACTCACTCACCATTCGCCCAGAGAAATGTACAGGAGACTGAATAATTGAGAACAACCAACAATCAGTGGGGACAATTGATTAGTGACCATTTAATGAGTAATAATATAGCACGTGGGAAATAATTATGATATCAATTTAACACATAACATTATCACATTGATTACTTTTTAACAAATTGTTTATAACTTTTTAAACTTTTTGAAAAATGACCAATATGATGATACTACGTGTCAAATACGTACCATAATTATTACCTACCATGAGTACTATATCATCTTTCACCATTTAATTCATGTAATTCAATCACTGAGTTAAATACAACACCAAAGGTACTGTATTTAAATAAGAACGTATAGATTTTTCCTAATATCTATCCACCTTATACACAAACCAAGCTTGATGTGGCATAGAACAGGCACGTCGAGCCTAGCAAATAGCAATCGAAGCCAGCAACTCATATAATGCACAAGTGACATTTAGGTTTTGTTTGATTTTGTTTAAAAATTTGTTAAAAAGTAAAATCAAAGTCAACAATTAATTTTAACTTACATATTTCATTAACTTTTATCAAAATTTAATGTTTTTTTTATAAATAAAATCAAACGGGCCCTTAATAAGTTCACCCAAGTCAAGCATCAGTTTTAGCGTTTTAAGTGACATTGATGTGACTGGTAAAGATCTAAGCAACACACAACTCACAACTACTACCTGCAATACTATACACTTCTCCAATTTGCAGTCAAATTCATAGAGCCGGCAGCATAATGGTAATTATTCTTCTCATTCAATGTCATTCAAACAAAATATGTTTGATGCAATTTTGGGTATGCAGCTAATCTAATCCTTTGTTTTTCCTTGCAATGATTGAGTAGAGTTTATGGATAGAAGCACGGGATCTTTCAATAATATGGGGAGAAAACCCCGAGTACTGGCAATGGATAACTCTTGATGATAACTCCAGGTTCTTCCCCTCTGACCTCTGTCTCTCTTTAGTCTTTTATCACATATTAAGATGGACGAGAGTATTAATGTTTGATCTGGTTTAAAAGTCAAAAGAAACAATCCTGTTGTCGGAATGAGTCGAGTTTAATTTGCTATTTCTGTATACTGTGCAGATCGGAGGTGGCTAAGTTAGTGAAGGTGTGTTGGCTTGATATCAAAGGAATAATATATATTAAGAAGCTGTTAATCAAGACCAATTATGTAGTGTTTCTTGTGTTCAAGCTAAAAAAAGGTTCATATGGGCTGAAGAAAGCAAATTCATCGGTTAGATCTCTTAAGGGGAAAACTGAAGGGAAATCCACTGTTTTCATTGATAAAAAGAAGGTTCCTGGAGAACGCGGACGATTTCCACAGCCTCGATCCCATGGGTGGATGGAAATTAAGCTCGGAGAATTTTTCAACAATCTTGGAGAAGATGGTGACGTGGAATTTCGACTTTTCGAAACAGAGGAATTGGATTGGAAGTCCGGTCTCATTGTCAAGGGTATTGATGTTCGTCCTACTTATTAGTATTTAAATCCTAAACAATTAGTGTAAGGTTTGATTTCATCTTGTTGATTGTCAAAACTTTACTTTTATGGCTGTCTGTTAAATTTAATGAAGAATTAGTAGAAAATTCTACAACACATCTCTCTATCTCTGTCCTTTGTTCTCTGATCATTTCACTTTTTAGAAATCTTTCTTGTTACAACTCAGATTAAGAATAAATTTGTGGGTTTCTAGCTGAATCACACCCAACAAATTTGGTACAGAGCTTTAATTTGGATCAGAAGGATTGAAGAAAAAGAGGGTTTTTTGTTTGCTCAATTCCATACCACAAGTATACGGAGGTTGTCGTATCCTATGAAGATTGTCCTATTTGCACAAATAAATTAAAACTAATCTATTGAATTTTTGTAAGCTAACAAAAAAATTGGTTTTGTTGTTTTAATTAACTACTTAAATGAAAAGCAATAGAAACAAAATGAAAACAAGTAAAAATAAAATTTGAGAAAGCTCAAGAAGAGAGTTGGGGTTCATGATTTTACTTAACCGTCACCTAATTAACCATATTGCCCATTTTCAATAATAAATTTGATTATCTTATTATAGCCAATTATCTATCTCGAGTGTTGAATTAGTCCTAATCAATTGGTTCAATTTACTATATTTCTATGTCGATTGGAGATCAAATAATTGCATTAATTATTGTGAGAATAGCTTAAAGTATCACACAAAGTTAGGAATATATCTCTATCTCCTATAGAGTATTTGCTACCGTGTCTAAGATGTACAATAATTTCTCAATGATTATACAAATAAAAAATACTAACATTTGGACATCAAACAAATGAAAGTCAATAAATACATAGCAAGCACAATCATTAAAATGAAGAACATAGAATTAAAATGCAAACATTAAAATTAATTAAGTTAATGTTAAGTTACATTGATCATCTCAACAATTAGAATTTTTAGCTCATAATAAAAGAGTGACAAAAATTAGGGTTCAAGAAATACATCACAAAGTTGAAGAAAGACAAGACACAAATCTTCAAACCCATCCCCATTGATTGGTTCTTCTTGAAGGATTGCATGTTTGATTTTGATTTCTTTTATCTTCCACACTTTGATTATATAATTTCTTTCTTCTTCTTTTTCTCTTTCCCCTTTAATGGGAAGAGTAAATGCCCACCTATGTCTTTTCACCAAAAAAAAAGCTCTTTTTGATTTTCAAACAAAAATCCACTTTTTTGTGTTCCAGAGAGGTATTTATAATAGAGATTTGTCCTAAAAAATTCCTTATTGTTGTGCTCAAAAAGTCCTTAAAGAAAGTCAAAAAAATCAGCAAAAATGTCCGCCCTCCGCAGCGTGCAAACCACGGCAAATAGCCCAATGGGTTGTTTGATGCGGTCTGGCCGCAGTTTGCCCAAACAACTCCATGTTTTTGTACACTTTCAGTCTTTTTTCAGTCCAATTGCTTTGTTCTTCTCCAATTACCAACTAAACTCGAGTTTTCCTAAAACAAACAAATCAAGACATAATTAAGTAGAAAATACACTTAAGACCCGGATAAGTGCAAAACCACACTTATAACTTTTGACAAGAAGAAGATATTGCAAGTGCGAACCATGTTGCTATCAGCTGACTTATGGGATATGGTGGAGGAAGGCTATGAAGAACCGGCTGAATATATAAACATATGCCCAGAAAAAAGGAGTTGAAGGAAGAAAGAGAATGCTAGTGCTCCCTCCGTGCTGCAAAGGACTATATCAAACCAGATTTTTCCAAGAAATGTGAGAGCCACAATAACAAAAGAAAATTGAGAGATTCTACAAAGTGAATTTCTAGGAGATTAGGACGTACGAAACATTAAACATCAATCTCTTGTAAGGGTATTTGCAAACTTTAAAATGAAGGAAAATGAACCTGTAAAAGAGTATTCAAATAGATTCACATAGCTGGCTAATTAAATGATGTTAAAATTTCAATTAAAGACATTGTGGAGAAAAATTTGATAAGCCTTCGTGAGAAGTTTGATTATGTGGTGGCTGTTATCAAAGAAACAAAAGACATTGAAATTGAGTGTCGATGAACTGATGGGTTCTCTAATATCACACGAGTTCAATGTTGGTTCGAAAATGCGAAAAATCAATTGAGAATGCATTTCAATTGAAGCTCAATGTTAGTTCGAAAAGCAATGAAAAACAGCCTCCAAACTATGAGCAAAAGAGTGAGATGTCGAGTAGAGGTGGAAGATTTGGAAGATGAATGGGAATAAATTTAAAAGGTAGAGGTAGAAGCAACTTTGAGAAGAAATTTAATGAAGATAAGTCATCTCAAAAGTGCAAAATTTACGAAAGGAGCAATCGTGTTGAGGAAGATTGTTGGTTCAAAGGAAAGCTACAATGGTAAAATAGTAAGAAATTTGGTGATTTGCAAAAAAATTGTAGAGTCAAAACACTCAACAAATTGTGCAGAAGAGAGAGGGAGAATCAATCTTATTTTATGCTTGTTTGGATGCACCGGTACCAACAAATGATACATGTTTCACAAGCTCAAGTTGCTCCGATGACCAAAAAAACAATGGTTTATGTATAGTGGTTGTACCAATCATCTAACTTCGAACAAATATATATTTATCGATATGGAATATTCGAATCCAAAGGTTAGGCTTGGAAATGGAGCATTGGGAAAATGAACAATTGGAGTCCAAACAAAAAAGGGCTTAAGACTTATAATAGGTGTCTTGTTTATGCCAAATTTGGATCAAAACTTGCTAAGTGTTGGACAAGTTTTAGAGATTGGATTTGGAAGACAATTGTTGCACCATCTATGACAAAAGAAATTAGAAGATGATCTTGGCCTAGCTGAAACTGGATAGTAGAAGCTGTCTTCTCAACTTCGAACATTCAAGTGAAAAAGTTTTTTAGAATGGTGGCTAATGGCTTAGGGCTATGGCACACAAGACTTGGGCATTTGAACTTTTAAGGCCTAAAATTATTGCAGCAGAAAAATATTGTGCATGGGCTCCCAAAAACTGAAGAAAAAGATAAAGTTTGTGAAGGATGTGTACTTGGGAAGCATCATCGACAACCATTTCCGAAAGGGATAGTTTGGAGAGCCAAAAGGCCACTTGAATTGGTGCATACATATGTGTAGGTGCCAATGCATACACCATCTCATTCTCAAAATATGTATTTCATTAATTGATGGTTTTATAAGAATGACATGGGTTTATTTTATGATGCAAATATTGAAGTTTTTACTATCTTTAAAAAGTTCAAAATTATTGTTGGAAAGCAAAGTGGTCATTTCCTAAAAAAATTAAGTGATTGAGGCAAATAGTGTATACTTCAAAATAATTTGTCAAATTTTGTAAACATGACGATGTTGAAAGGTAGCTTATTATTGGTTATACTTCATAACAAAATGGGGTATCGAGAGGAAGAACCACAATAATGGCGATGGCAAAATGTATGTTGTATGTAAAAAGGCTTCCAAAAGCTTTTTGTGCTGAAGATGTGGGCTTATTTGTACAAATGGTCCCTGACTTTTGTACTTACTGCGGGTTGAGGACCTATTTTTTTATTTTTGGCAGTTTAGCCCCTATTTCAAATGTTTTTGGCGTCAATGGTCCTTTTCATGAATTTCCATCTAAATCACCGTGAAATTTGACGGTAGAAATTTTTTATTTAAAAAGGTCTTATTTGCACAAATGGTCCTTAACTTTTGTAAAGGAAAATTTGCAGCAAAAGTCCCTGATTTTTGAAAAAGTGTTAAAAAGTCCCATAACCTTTTAATCCTAACACATATGACCCCAAATTTTTTTGACAATTTTACCCCTAACTTAAATGAATTAAAAATAATCCATAAATCTTTTCAAAAATACAAATAAGTCCTAAATCTTTTTATTTTTTTACAGATTTACACTTAAAATAATAAAAAGTTTGTCATCAAGTCCCAAAATTTTTAATTTTGTTCCCCAAAAATGATATTTAAAATGTGTTTGATTAAAATCAGATTTTTTTAGTAAAAGTTGTTGAAATGTGTGGTTGAAAAGTTATAGGACCATAAAATGTGTGGTTAAAATTAATTGTTGACTTTGACTTTAACTTTTTAGCAAAATCAAAATTGAAAACAAACGAGCTCTTAAAGTCTCTACAGATTTTATCCAGTAGTCCATTAATTAACAAAAAAATTATACCCATGATCAAAATTTGACCAATTTAAAATTTTAATTTATTTTTCATACTAATTTTAAAAAAAGGTGGAGGTGGGCTGAAGATTGTGAAGAATTTTTTTTAATTATTATTTAGTAATTGGTAGAGCTGGTAAATGGGCTAGATGGATTGGCCCAACCTGAAATTAGACGGGCCACATAAATTTTTTAATTTTTTTATTTAATTTTTTTTTTTTTACAAAATTATAAGTAATTATTTTTAAAAAATAAGTTAAAAATGTAAGTTGGGCTGGCTCATTGGCCCTGTGGCCCAAAATCGGGCTGGGTTGGCCCAGCAAATACCAGCCCATGTAAAATTGGGTCAGGATTAGCCCCGTCCAATCTTTTATGTGGCCCGTCTAATTTCAGGTTGGGCCAATCCATCTAGCCCATTTGCCAGATCTACCAATTACTAAATAATAATTAAAAAAAAATTCTTCACAATCTTCAGCCCACCACCACATTTTTTTAAAATTGATATAAAAAATAAATTAAAATTTAAAATTGGTCAAATTTTGATCATGGGTATAATTTTTTTTTGTTAATTAATGGACCACTGGACAAAATCTGTAGAGACTCTAAGAGCCCGTTTGTTTTCAATTTTGATTTTGCTAAAAAGTTAAAGTCAAAGTCAACAATTAATTTTAACCACATATTTTATAGTCCCACAACTTTTTAACCACACATTTCAACAATTTTTACTAAAAAAATCTAATTTTAATCAAACACATTTTAAATGTCATTTTGGTGAACAAAATTAAAAATTTTGGGACTTGATGACACACTTTTTGTTATTTTAAGTATAAATCTGTAAAAAATAAAAAGATTAGGACTTATTTGTATTTTTGAAAAGGTTTATGGGTTATTTTTAATTCATTTAAGTTAGAGGTAAAATTGTCAAAAAAAAATTGGAGTCATATGTGTTAGAATTAAAAGGTTATGGAACTTTTCAACACTTTTTGAAAGATTAGGGACTTTTGCTACAAATTTTCCTTTACAAAAGTCAGGGACCATTTGTGCAAATATGACATCTTTAAATAAAAAGATTTCTACCGTCAAATTTCACGGTGATTTGGATGAAAATTCATGAAAAAGACCATTGACGCCAAAAACATTTGAAATAGGGGCTAAACTGCCAAAAATAAAAAGATAGGTCCTCAACCCGCAGTAAGTACAAAAGTCAGGGACCATTTGTGCAAATAAGCCTGAAGATGTGTATACTGTAATTTATTTGATAAATAGATGTCCAATTAGGGCTGTGTGCAACAAGACTCATGTCTAAGCTTGGAATTTGGAGAAAACCATCGATGAAGCACTTGAGAGATTCTGGTATATATGCTATGCTCATGTACCAAGAAAGAAGCATCATAAACTTGATGAGGCAAGTGTTTCTTTGGCTACAACTCACAATCGATAGGATATAAATTATACAACTTGAAAACCAAGCAAGTAATCATGAGCAGAGATATGTTGTTTGATGAAAATGAAACTTGGAATTTGGAGAACTGAAGAAGCTAAAAAAAATGTTGCTATCGCAATTAAGTTGCCTCAAAAATCAACCAAGAAAGAGGTGAAAAATGGAGTAGCGGCAAATCCATCAAGTTCACCATCATCATCTAGCACCCCTCAAGTTCTAGCTCACCATCGCCAACTAGATGTCAATTAGTTTTTTTGAATGGTGAAATCAAAGAAAAGGTACATGTAGAACAACCTCAAGGATTCATTGCTAAAGAGAAGAAGACAAGGTATACAAACTAAAGAGGTCTTGTATGGGCTCAAACAAGTATCAAGGGCTTCGTATAGCTAAATTGATGGCTATTTTAACAAACAAGGATTTCTCAAAAGCAAAAATAGTCAAACCTTGTATGTGAAACACCAAGGTAAGACTAATATTCTTATTGTAGCATTATATGCTGATGACTTGTGTTTTTTGGGAACAATACAAAAATGATTGAGAAAGTCAAGAATGATATGATGAAAAAAATATGAAATGAGTAATTTGTGAATGTTACATCATTTTCTTGTCATAAATGAGAATATGGTGTTTATTTCTCAAAAAAAGTATGCTAAAAAAACTCTCAAAAAATTGCAAATATGTTGAAACTCATCTTGTTTGCAATGAAAAATTAATGACAGAAGATAGAAAAAAGTAAATGGATGAAACTCTTTATAGGAGTTCAGTTGGAAACTTTTTGTATCTCATTGCCACAAGGCCTGATATTATGAATGTTCAATATTCATGGGCAGTTCAAATCAGAAGCATTTTGGTGTTGGAAAAAAGGTCTTGAGATATATACAATGAACAATGAGCTATGGAATTAGATTTGAGAAGAAACCTAAAGTGAAGTTGACAGGCTCTTATGATCATGATTGTGAGATTGTCTTGATGATATTGAAAGCCCTTTATACATTTTCTCTTAGCTTGGGAGTATTATCCTAGTTGTCCAAGAAGCAACTATCAGTTGCTCAATCTTTAGCCGAAGAAGAGTACATATAAACTTTGATAGCAACTTTACAAGCAATTTGGCTAAGGAGAGTTTTCGAAGACATTGAAGGGAAGCAAGAACAAGTTATGGAATTGTTTTGTGACAACAAATAAGCCATTATATGGGGATGGGGAGGGTGAGGGGGGGGAATTCATGATTTCATAGTCAGATCAGATATATTGCAATCAATGAGAGCCCGTTTGACACAGATTATAGACCAAAATTAGTTTATTTGAACCGAAGTTTTTGACTTTTCGAACTACTTTTAATATGATATTTCAAAGTAGATAAGACTATTTTGTCATTTCATGTTAAAAGTGATTTGAAAAGTTAACAATTTCAACTCATATAAACCAATATTGATTTATAATCTCTATCAAATGGGTTCTGAAACAATTGAAGATGGATAAGTTGAACTCAATTTTTGTAGGTCCAAAGAAAAGGTTGCTGATATTCTCAAAAGGGCATTGCCACCAACAAAATTTCAACAACTAAGAGCAGCTATTGGAGTTCAAAAAACACATTAAAAGGGGAGAATGTTATGTAAATGTGTTTAAATATTAAATGTATCTAATGGTTGTAAAAGTGATAGATGTAGTGTTGAGATTAAATCTTGCTAAGTGTCAAAACTTTACTTTTATGGCGGTAAAAGAACAAACGACTATACATCTCTCTCTCTCTCTCTCTCTCTCTCCCCCTTCCCCTTGTTTTCACTTTTCTAGAAATCCTAGTTGCTACAACTTTTGTCCTTGGATCATATTAAAGAATAGGGTAATTTGCCATTTTGGTCATCAATCTTTTAAATTTTAACTAATTTACCTTAAACCAATTTTTTTAGTATTAACCATCTCCAACCTTTGCAGTTTGTTGCAAATCACGTCCTTTTGATGGATTTGTCCTTCTCTTTAAATAAACAAAAATACAAAAAAACTAAAAACAACAAAAAAAAATTACAAATGAAGTCCTATAACATTTAAAAAGTACAAAATAATTCATCTTCCCCAAAATTCCACCCCACCCCACCCCACCCCACCCCACCCCACCCCACCCTCCGGCGTGTTTTCATCTATTTCCCAGATGAACTCAATGGGGAAGGACCTGTAATTGTATTGCTCAACTTTTGAAGCTTCAAACTTTTTCACCCAACCAACTTTGATGAAGAATTTGGTGAAATTCATGTTTGTTTTTTCCCAAATCTTTTTATGTACATTGTAGCCAAATTTTTTGTTACTGTACTGCTTCCATAGTTCATCAATGGTTTTGAGATCAGATTCTTGAATGAACTTGACTTTGGAGAAGAAGACATAGCCTCGTTTCTAGGCTGCTTCTCCGACGAGGACTATGATGAGGCGACAAGTTTCTTTGTCGGCTTCGCGAAAGTTTCTGGAGGATAAGTGTCGTTGGAGGACGTCGAAGAAAATGTTTTGAGTGCCAGAGAGAGTGGCGATGGTGATGGAGGAGGTGGTGGAAGAGATGGCAAAAGTGATTATGTGGTTGTGGTGGTGGTGGTGGTGGTGGTGGTTGGTTTGAGAAGAAAGAATAGGAAGCGACGGTCGTGAGGTGGCAGTCTATGGAATGGCGCCTCCGGAGTGGAGTTTTGTAGCAAATAGAATTCAAAGAATTGGTGGCCGTTAGATAGAGAGAGAGAGAGAATGAATTCTAGAGAGATAGAGGTGGGGTGGATTTTTGGGAAAGATGAACATATCTTGTACATTTTAAAAGTTATAAGACTTTATTTGTAATTTTTTTTATTTTTTTTGTTATTTTTAGCTTTTTTGTATTTTTGTTTATTTGAAGAGAATAGCAAATTCGTCAAAATATGTCAATCGGGACGTGATTTGCAACAAAATGTGAAGGTTGGGAATGACTAATACTAAAAAAATTGGTTGGGAATAGATTAGTTACAGTTTTAAAAGGTTGAGACCAAAATTACAAATCACCCTAAAGAATATTTAAGTTTTCCAGTTGAAACAACAGCCAACACATCTCATGGATAAATTAATAATTAATTATTATTATTTTGATTAAGCTTTTATGTACATAGTATTTGTCAGCTCGTGATTAAATTTCTATTACTAACATAATATTTTACTTATTCTAAAACTTATATACATTTTTATATATTTATTTTATATATACACGTGCGAACATATATATTTATAATATTGAGAAAGATTGATGAATTAAAAAAATATCAACCAGTTCTATTCATTTAAAAAGATCTATTTTACAATAGGTGTCGACACCGCTACCTCTATTTACAATTCTAAAAGTGCCAAAAAAGTGCTCGCCAAATCCTGATGGATTGACCAAAAAGGGCCTCGAGCGGTGGGTTGTGTGTGTCAACTCATCGACAATTTTACACTATATACAGATCAAACATATATACAACTCCCCATTTTACAAACTAAAGAAATGAAAACTATATTAGCCTACTTTTATTTCGGTGTGGTCATATCAACCAGTCGCAAAATCATACACTTCAATTATAAAGTAAAAACATAATCTCTTATTTCTTTAAGAGTTTAAATCTCCTCCTCTTCGTCTACCATCGTATATAAACGTATATTTTTTTCCCTACTCCAAGTTACACATATTGCCATCAGACCTGGAGATAGCTCGGCGCACTTGTGGGTACAGATCAGTTCAACTTCTCTCAATGCCATCTACATTACAAAGCGTAATACGTGAATAATAATGCTCACTAAATATGATGATACGTGACAATGTATAATAAATGACATACACACATGGGCTTACTTTCTTATTATAGTGTATCGTATGAGCTCAAAGTATCATCGCCATTACATGCTCGCAAACCCGTGTCTGTAAATTCGTCATTGCCCACCAAAACTCAATATTTGTACCAATAATATCCATTTCTAAAGCCTGTCCTATGTGTACAGTGCTCATCATCCCTATCCGCGGTCCCAAGACCACCAAGGGCCTCCTGACACTGCTCATATATCTGTGTCGGACCCCCAAATACCCTATCATTGACCACCATTAATCGTAATGATCACAACGGTTTGTACTGTAGTTGAAATCATCTATGTTTATCTTGTTCGTAACTAAAAGTGTCTCAATCTGCATGAATAAGATATTTCCACATTAGTCCACATCAAAATATAGCATATCTCAACTAATGTGCCTAAACTAGGGTACATGGTATTAAAACATCAAAACTAGTATTCTAATTATAATTTAATTATAATTGATTTTTGTACTATATAATTATATTTTTAATTTTTTTTAAAATTGAGATTTAATAGATGTTTATTATTTTTATTGTAAAATAATTATGGGTAATGCAATGTTTTGAAAAAATATTTAATAATATTACATATTGTTATAAAAGTAAATACAACTCATCATAATAAAATACAAAGAACATTATTATAATCAGTGTACACTTTATTAATTTTATACATATATAACAATAAATCATTTTTATTTACCAAGTGTTGATTTTGAAATATACAATAATTTTAAAATAAGAATTTACTAAATATTTTTTATTCTTTTTGCAACACAACAAAAATTAATTCTCTTAAAAGCATAACAATAACAAACCAAGTCAAAATTCCCTTTACATCTCCTCGAGCTGGCTGGGAAAATTGGATTGCTGAAATAAGTTTTCTTATTCTGGGAATCAAATATGGATTGTACAGTACAAATTTGTAAGCCTGGTGTATCATTTAAAGGCCTATGTAATACAATCACTAAATTATGTTAAAAAATCTAAAATAGTCATTGAAATAATTTTTCTACGATATTAGTTTTTCAAGTTTCTAACGATTTCATTATTGGTCACTTGGTAGAAAATATTGATCTAAAATCCTACATGTTACTATTAAATTCCAACGTCAACATAAACGGTGTAAACTAGTACACCACGTTAAACAAAAATCCCCCACCTTAGAAAAGTCTCTAACAAAATGCGAAGTTTCATCAATTAACTGTTTATTAAAATCAAACAATTATGAAGAAAAAATAACGTGTTTGACAATTTTACCTTTAACAACGATCAACACGACTTTGTCTTACGTAGCGTATTAATTAATGACATTTGTGTCCATATTAGAATTTAACACTGACATGTAGAGTTGTAGACTACTAGTGTAACTGTTAAAAAATTGAATGACTAATATTTAAAGGAAATTACTTTAATGATCATTTTAATATTAACCCAAACTCTTAAGTAAGTCAAATAAAATAATATTTATACTCAAAAGTTTAATGCTTGCATACTAATCCCTTAACAATAGAAATATCCTACTTGGTCATCTAACTTCTGGGCTTGCAAATAAAATATTTAACGGCTAGGTACTGAGTATCACACAACAGTTGATGAGAAGAAATTATGTAAAGACTAGTTAAGTTCTCGACATCCAGTTGCTTGTGAATGAAGAGAAGGAATTATAGCTTAACCATAATCAAACGACCCGACACTTTTAATTAATAATCACAAATTTTATCCATAATAAATTTGATACCAATCGTCAATTTATAACCAGAATAGATGCACTTTATGAAATAATAAGCATTGATAATGTTGTCATACTTTAGTGTTTGTTAGGCAAAATAATAAATATGCTTGTACATACAAATACAACGTACTGTTTAAAGATCAAATGTGTCGATATATTATTGTTATTTACCTCATATATTCCAATTGTACATAGATAAGTAAGGTTGGTGTGTGTGTGTGTGAGAGAGAGAGAGAGTGTGTGTGCGTATAGAGACATGTACACAAACATGAGAAGATAATAAGGTGGGAGCATCACTCTAAACATCGACTATTTAGTATTTATAAACTACTTACTCTGTTTCACAAAGATAGATTCATTTTCTTTATTTATCTGTCCTAAATTATAAGTCACTTACTTTGTAGAAGGTACATTAAAATTTTCTTTTTTCTAATATACCCTTATCTAAATTTACATTATTATCAACCCAAATAAACTTAACATATTCTAATTATAATGAGAAATTACATAAATTTATTCACACATTTACTCAATAGGCATTCAATGAATTTCACATTGCCTAGAAAACACCCATCTCCCAATAGCAAAGTCAATAATTGATTTCATTATTGTTTCAATGTAATATAATTCGGCTGTGTTTGATTCATAAAAATTTTCCATGGAAAATACCTTTTTTCCACCTATTTTCCAACTGATGTGTTTGATTGCACATGATTTTCCATGGAAAAAATATTTTCCTCCATATTTTTCTTGTTTTGTTTGATTGCAACCTTTTTTTTCTATTTTCTCGTTTTCCTTGTTTTCAAGGAAAATATTTTCTTAGGGAGGGAGAATATTTTATTTTTTATGAAAAATTTGTCTTATTTTTCAATCAATAAGGTTGTATTTGATTGGAAGCAAGAAATTTGAGTGGAAAGAAAATGAATTCCATGGAAAATAATTATCAAGAAATTATGATTAGAAAATAAGACAAATTTTCCATGGAAAATAAAACTTCTTCCCCCCCTAAGAAAATATTTTCCTTGAAAACAAGGAAAATGTAGCCAAAACAAGGAAAATGAGAAAATGTTTTACATGGAAAAAAAAGATTGCAATCAAACAAAACAAGGAAAATAAAGAGGAAAATATTTTTTCCATGGAAAATCTTGTGCAATCAAACACATCAGTTGGAAAATAGGTGGAAAACAAACATTTTCCATGAAAAATTTTGATGACTCAAACACAGCCTAAGTTCTTGGCAATTCTTTTCCGAATTTATTTTCTTTCCACTCAAATTTCTTGCTTCCAATCAAACACAACATTCAATTTCATTTGCATTCCAATTGTAACTTAATGAACATTTAAATTTATTAAATTTATGAATGACTAATATTAAATTAAGGTATAATAGGAAAGTGTGTAAAAATTTTTATAATTTTAATTACATTAAATAAAATTTCTTCATCTGTGTGAAAAAAGAAAAGAGTCTATCTTTGTAGGACGAATGGAGTATAAATTAATTATGTCACAAAGTATTGTCATAAATTATCTTCATATAATAGTTTGGTATTATCAAATTCATATGGGATGAATATCTTAAAATCATGGGTAACCTTTCTAGGCACTTCACAATTATTTATTTGATAAAGAGACCTAATAATGGTAAAAAGGAGAATTTGTTGTCCAATGCAAACTTCAAGGATGTCTATGTAATTCTTAAAATCAGAAGGAATGTCTCCGTGTTTGTCAAATCCTTCAACGAATGTATCTCAATTTGCTCTTTTTATTCATTAAAAAGAAATGGATGTCTTTGCAATAAGAAATACATTTTAACAGTGAAAATGACAATCTGCACAAAATTGATAGTCTGGGGATGAAGTTGCATCTCGCTCAATAGATTGGGACTAACGATGCAATTTTCCATTCAATTGAGCAGTAAAATTTTTTTTAAAAAAAACCTCAAGATTCATTAATGCAAATAAGCACGAACAACTAGGGCTAGACTAGCGAGTCCAGATCTGCTGTTGCAAATGTACATCCATTTGGCTATCCCACCAATAGAAAATATACACATCATCAAATAAATGCAATTTCTATTGGTGGGAGGAGACACATATTTAATACAACAAATCTGAACTCCTAGACTAGCATAGACCACACAATTCCCATTTCTAGAAATATATTGACAAGAGCCCCACCTTACTTCGAATAGAAGTGCTACAATATCATTTAAGAACACAGTGTTCAACCGCCGCCAAACTGAAGTCTGAATTCAGGTCTTGGACAACTCTAAGAGCATCACACTCGGCAATAGCAATCTCTATCCCATTAATTTTAGCAAGCAGCAGTCCTTCCCGAAGGGATATGACTTCAGCATCTTCTGGCGAAAATCCACCCGTAACATTCTTGGAACAGGCTGCAAAAACTGTGCCTTCAAAATTCCTTATCACAGCCCACACCCCCACGGAATTCCATCCCTCTTTAGCTGATCCATCAGTATTTAGTTTTTCAGTACAAAATATGAGCGGAACAAGAATGCTAAAAAGTAAAAAGCCTAATGAACAATTCACAGATTCTATAGAAGGCTCGGACCAATTCCAACATATTCTATGCAAACTAGATAGTCACTTGAACAAGTAGGATAGTCCAAAAATAAAATTCAATGCAAATTCAGTAAAATAATATTTCAAGAGCTGATTTATAGAAACAAGATAGCAAGAGTAGTTTTTATTGTTCCCCAAATTCACAAGAGAATGTAGTTTCTAATCTAACAACAAGGAGTATTTAGTGCACTCAGTCCAGGATTATTGCCTGAGCAAATTGAAATCTCCTCCGCCTGAATTGAATTTGATTGCCACGGTGATTACTGTCATAGAATTTGATAAAGGTAAAATGCAATCTAAATGTTTGGCCTTGCTTCTTTTAGAAAAGAAGCCGGCATTTTTCCACAGTATCACTTTTGATACCCCCGGAAAAAGGGCTTTTAAGCCAAGTCAAACATGAAAACCAAATAATTGCTTGATGAGGATAAACAAGTAAAAATAGATACCTGAAACCCTGTATGCTTGCCCAGGCATCATTTTATCCAACTGGTCTTTATTAGATGGAAATCAAGTTCTATGAGAGGGATGTGATCAATTTTATACCAATCCTCTCCTTCCCTTTGGCACTTCTGACTTAACAGAGGACAGTTAGAAATATATAGACAACTGAGGGATGAAGGGAGTTTCTCGGGTGCCAAGTTCTCGAGCACAGGACAATCTCTGATGGTTAAAATGTCAAGATATTTAAGGTTTAGGAGTACCAAAGAGAGGGACTCAAGTGTTGGGATTCCTTTCAATAAGAGAAAACTGAGAGAATCAGGGAGCTCAACAGCATTGAAGTCAACCAAGTTTGCACATCCCCCAAAAGAAAAGTTCCTCAGATTCGCGAGTTCCTTGAGGCCCCAATCAGAGAGTGGCTTTAGATTTTCACAGTTCATGACCGAAAGTGATAGAAGGTTGCATGGTAACCCCACTTCATCAGAAAGACACTTGAGAGAATGACAGTTCCAGATTCTCAGAAAATTCAGAGAAGTATTTTTTTGATTTATCCCAACTGGAAGAAACTCGAGATTAAAGCAATCCCATATTGAAAGCACTTTAAGTGTAGTTGGCAGCTCACCTTCTGAAAAAGATACAAGACGAGGACACCCATAAATTTCCAAATATTCGAGAGCTATATCTTGGCTATTGAAAATGTTCCTGGGCAAAGACTTCAAATAAGAGCATTGTTCAATCACCAAGCGCTTCAGCATCGGTGGCAACTTTGTCTCTGGATAGAACTCAACACCCTGGCATCCTAGAATAATCAACTCTTTAAGAGATCTGAAGCAAGAAAATAAGTCTGGAAGCTGCTTCAATTTAGGACATCCATCGATTACCAATCGTTCAAGAGAATTGAGGGCTTGCACTCCTAGTTCATCGTTCTCCGATAAAGCCACGAGATTATCACAATTGGAAATTTCTAAATTTATTAGTTGTGATAAGCATCCAAGAAGTTGTGCACGAGGATATGCAAACTTTGGAAGCTGACAAATCACCATTGAGGAAAGTGACTTCACTTCAACTTCATTTCCTAACATTAGCTCATCACATTCTTCCAATATGAGATCACTAAGTTTTGGAAAGATCGAAAGAGCAACTAATTCCTTACATTTTCTTATACTGAGCTTGTGCAGTGAAGGAAATTCACTGGGTAATTTCCTGAGTTTTGCACAACTTTGGATGTCAAGCTCAGATAGAAGAGGAAATTCCTTATCCGTTGAAGAAGTTGATTCTTCTGATCTGGCACCAGCTAATGGGATCTTTGAAAGTGATGTCAAATCCTGGCATTCCCAAATCTTAAGTTTCACTAAGGATGGAAAGGAGTATGCCAATTCCTTGAGCTTTGAGCATTGCCAAATTTCAAGCTCACGCAACTTGGGAAAATTTTCCCCCGGTGAGAAATCCAATAGCTCTTGACACTCGGTAATGGTTAACTGTTCTAGAACACTAAAACTGAACTTGAATTTCTTTAGTTTAGGGCATTTCTGTATTGTGAGCTTTTGAAGACAGTGAAACCCATCGAAATGTCCGGCATCAAAAGACCATTGTTCCCATGCTGGCATGTCTTTGAACTCCAGAGTTCTTAGTGATGGAAATAACTTCCGTGAAGAATCCTCACCAAAGAACTCAACACCAATACTGATAACTGTATCCATCCCTTCAATGCTGAGATCTTCAAGCGAGGGTAGTTGTCCAAGTAATGGCAAGTTGCTACATTTTCTACAATTGTTCAAACTGACACGAACTAAATTGACCAAGAGCGAAACCCATTCTGGAAATTTTGTTCCACCATAGCATATGACGTGAAGGACTTTCAAATTACTGAATGGTTTTAGAGATTCAAGCACACCTGTTTCAGTGATTTCATTTCGTGGTTCACCGAAGTTATTGTTCCATTCCAACACTAACTCATCCAGGTGTATTTTTCCTGTTAGATTAGCCTCCTTAGCATCAGCAGAATTGGAAACATTTTCCAAACCTGAAATTGACAACTTTCCTCTAAGATGCACCAAGTCCTTCAGTTCTCTAATCTGTGGCCCACTTATCTCCCTCACTATAAAATTAGACAATGACTGGAGATTCGTCAATCTTGACATTCCAGATGGCATGGTTTTAACATTATTGCTTCCACTTATATGAAGATGTCGCAGATTGATTAAGTTCTCCATACCGGGCAACTCAGATAGATAGATACAATCGTCCAGTCTCAGTGTTAACAAATTAGAAAGATTAGAAGTTGAATTTGGCAGCTTCTCTATCAGAGTGTGAGAGAGGTCAAGAAATCGCAGCTGTTTTAAATTGCCAATTGAATCAGGCAGCTCTTGCATAGGTAAACCACTCAAACAAAGTGTCCTCAACTCTGCCAAGTTTGTAAAAACATCATGTGGAAGCACTTCATTTGAGTAGATAACTCGGCCGCTGGCTGGAGAACATGTAATCAGTAGAGTGCGCAAATTCTTGAATTTAGAAAGGGCCTCAAAATTTGTAGAGACATCATCATAAACACATGTTAGATAGAGAACATTTTTAAGAAAATCATGGTGACCAGCTATATCAGAGTTATCTTTTAAATGATAGCATGTTTGACCAGACACAAGTTGTGCTAGATAACTGATTAAAGTCGGCATCAATATCCCTTCTTCTTCATTCGACTTCTTAAAAAACGATGTTGACAATAACTCAACAATATATTGTTCAGCCGTCGTTTCCAAAGTAGTGGATCCTTGTTCCAGCACTAACTCTTCTGCTAACCACAACTGAATTAGTGTGTCCTTGAGAATCTTATAATCTTTGGGGAATATAGAGCAATAAGCAAAGCAAAGCTTGAGACTCGCTTGAAGACCTTCGTAACTCGAAATCAGAGGATCCCACACTGACATGTCATTCCCTGAATCCCAAAGTCCACTCTTTAACATGTCATTCCACTCAGATTCGTTCAATTTATCTCTCAATATCCCTCCAAAAACCTTTGCTGCCAATGGCTGGCCTTGACACTTCTGAACCATTTTCTTGCCAATTGATTCCAGATGCGAATATTCATCAGGTGTCCTATCTGGAAATGCGACACTTGCAAGCAATAACCAACAATCTTGGTCATTCATTCCCTTCAAATTGTAAGCAGGAAGAGTCCCCACCAATGATGCAACATCATCATTCCGTGTCGTGACCATAATTTTACTCCCTGGTGCTCCACGAGATAGAGCAGAACAAAATGTATCCCATGCCTCAAGATTCCCCCTCACATTATCTAAGACAAGTAAAAATCTATTCTTAGACAGATGGTCCAACAGTTCCATTGGAAAACCAGGTAACCCGTTTACATCAGAGGAGACAACTGGAATTGATGATGCTTTAATAAGTTCTTTCACGACCTGGCTAACATCAAAGTCTTCATTGAGGGGAACCCAACTTTTGACATTAAAGTATCCTACACGAGGATCCTTAAAAACAAGTTGAGCAAGAGTAGTTTTCCCAATTCCAGCCACGCCAACAATGGGGAGAACAGAAATTGGTTCGCCATCTCTCGTCTCACCAATTAAATGTTTCACGATTATCTCTACATCCTCTCCACGGCCAACAGTAGCAACCTCACCGCGACTTGGATCATCGTCAGAATGCACTGAAGGTTCGAAACGCGATGCAGATTCCATAATTTTATGGAATTTCGTTGTAATTTCTCCAAGCCTATAGTGAAGCCGAAAAGAGCTTAAGAAGCTGCGATTGAAAGAACCACGTACCTTAGCAGCAAGAGTAGAACGGCCAGGTCTATGAAGTGCAGTACTATCAAGTTCATTGAGAATTTGCTCCAATTTGGAGGCCAAATTAGTTACCTCTGTAATCAGCTTCACGGATTTTCCACGTTCTTCGCTGCTCCTCAGTGCATAAGGAAGGCGTGATCGAATTAAAAACACTGTACTTTTCAATTGCGTCAGGCGAGACGCGAGCCTTTTGCCGTACGGTAGGTGCTCAATTTTGGCCAGATCTAGAGATCTCAGCCTATGATCATACAGCGCCTCCAGTTTTGCAGACATGGTTGAATCGATCAATTGAAGTAGAAATGAAGATTTTCAAGATGAAGATGCTTGATACTAAGCTTTGGGTTTCATATATGGGTAGTGAAGTCAATGGGTATCAATTTCCAAACAAATAAAACTAGTCCACGTGCCTTAAGAGAAATAAATAGTTGGAAGATGATTGAGGCTGTAAGAGTATCTCTTGGGTCATTAATCATAATATTCTCTCTATTTTAAAAAGTCAAGCTCTAAAATTATTATGCTTCAACAGGTTCTCTAAATTAACATGCGTTCAAACAATTTCAATTTTCAATACACCATATAATGATTAAATTAAATATTGTATACAAAATAAAATTAAAAAAAATATAATAAAATCATATAATAATTAAAAGAGAGTCATGTTAAAAAAAAATAAATAAATAAATAATAAATACTTATTAAAAGAAGTAAAATAAAGTATTAAAGATAAAGAGATTATTAGAGCACTTAAAAAAATTTACTCTATAAATTTATAGATGCTCTCTAAAATGTCAAATATATTTTTTATAAATAGAGAATCTATTAGAAATGCTCTAACAACTATTAAATTAAATATATGTCAGTTAAAATTAATTATCAAATTTTTATTATATTTATAAATATAATTAAACAAAGCCTAAAACAGATACAATGAGCAACGAGTTAATTTGGTTTGCTATTATGTTGACCACAATAAATATTTCCAAACCTAAACAACGACATCAAGAAATAAAAATATCGAGATGGATATTCAAGGGTAGCGAGGCCTGTGGACCTTGCTTTGCTGTAGTCATTTAAATTTTGATTTTCTATTTTTTGTTTTTTTATTGTTTTCCTTTTTGATGACTCTTGTCGAAAATAGAACTTTTTACATTTCTAATTAGACTTTAAGTGTAAATAAATTTAAATTTCATAATTTAATCTATTATCATGGCTATTGAACTTTTCATTAATCTTTTTTGTGCAATATTTGATTCATTATCATATATTTCATTAGCAATACTATGTTTGGTGTAGATAAAAATTAAAATTTTTTAATAGAAGTTCATGAAGTATCATGAAATATATATAAATCATAGAAGTTGATGGAAAAAATAAATTTTAAAAATCACCAAATAGAAATATATATTTTGAGAAGTATTAAAATATTTAGTAAAAATTTGATTATACTTGTGTTAGCCCGATTTTAGTTATGTACGTAATTGTAATTGTAGGTAATTTTGGATTTTGTTATGGTTTTGAAACTTAAGAGTATTTTTAAAATCAAAATTGAATTTAGAAAAAAAAAATTAAGATAAATCAACAAACATGTAGTTAATTAATGTTAATAGCTAGTAAGCTAGATACCAAAGAAAAAAAAAAAATATATATATATATATATATATATATATATATATATATATATATATATATATATATGCGTGAGATGCTATTATAGAAAAATGGACAAACTCAAGTTCAAATAGATTTAGTGAGCGCACGTGAGTGGTAAATAGATGCCTTAGGTGACCGAGCGCTCACGTGAGTGGTAATTAGTGCCTTAGGTGACTGGTCGGTAGATTGATTCAGTGAGCGCTCTACGTGGGTAATAGTCAGTCAGTCGACTACTTTAGACGACTGGTCAGTAGACCAACTCAGTGAGCGCTCTAAGTGTGTGGCATTCAGTCAATTGACTGCCTTAGGCGACTAGTCGGTAGACTGACTTAGTGAGCGCTCTACGTGGGTGACAGTCAATCGACTACCTTAGGCGACTGTTCGGTAAATTGACTACTAAGTTGGGTAGTCAGTCAATCGACATCTACCAATGATCCATTAGAAGTTTCACGTGACAGTTATTTTGCTGGTAAATCAAACGCCCCACATTCTGGATTAAACTGGCGAACCGGCGAAAACCATTAGCACCTGGACAATAACTGTCAAGTAGACAGGAGGTAAGTTGCCAGGTGCATGAGAAATAAACCGCTCACCTATAAATACCTCAAAGTGTGAGCCAGATAAAAAATATCCCACAATTTTATAAGATGGTGTATATTTTCTCCTACAACTTTTAATTCTCACGCTAGAGAATAATCCATGGAAGAGTCCCCACCCTCATTTTCAAGTCATCGAAGTCATAAAATATCATTTTAGAGGCATCTCAAACTAGGTAATATTTCAGCGTGTATTATCGAGTAGTTATGACATGTTTAATTTGCTAGTAATTCAATTCCCTTAAAAAGTCTAATCACTTGACTTGTCAAGTAAAAGTTCAAAATAAAAACTATATCGTCTCAAGAACTTAGGAAAGTATGAGAAAGAAGTTCCACTTCTTTGAGCTGAGAAATAACGCTTGTCTTAATTCAGTTAAGGTAGTGCAACAAAGCATGTCTTTAATTTAGTTGATCGTCACCTATTCTTTCTCTTCTTGTCCTCTCTTAATTGCATATAATGTGCTAATTGTCAATATCTTTATTCAATAGTTAAGCAGGCACTTGACTTCTCGTTTAACTTTTCGTTGTAATAAGATTTTTAACTTTTCATTCCAGTCACACTTGAATATACAAAATTCATCTAAAAAGTTTGCTAAAACGTCTTGCGTCACAAAAGTGATAAAAAAGACTACAACATAAATAAGTAATATCAGACCATATTTTTCCAAGAATTATGAGAGCAACAATAACAAAAGAAGACAGGGAAATTCTACAAAAAAGAATTTATAGGAGATTAGGACGTACGAAACATTAAACATCAATTTCTTATAAGGGAATTTGCAACTTTAAAATGAAGGAAAATGAATCTATAAAAGAGTATTCAGATAGATTCACATAGCTGGTTAATTAAATAAAATTATAATGATGCTTAAATTTCTATTTAATACATTGTAAAAAAAAATTTGAGAAGCTGTGTTGTAAATGTGTGTTGGTGACTTGGTGTGTGTGCCATAAGGGATAGACGCTGGGTGCCGCGTTGGCCAAGTCAAACATGCCAAATCGGCAAAGATCCTAACTTATAAAATTTAAGTTGTAAATGTTTATTTTGTATAAAAAAACTTAAATACTCTCGTCAATAAGATGTGTTAGGATTTCTTCTGTTAACATAGTTCGTTATCGTTAACATATTATCATCATCTGCTAACAAACCTATGGTTTGCTAGGGCTATAAATGGCCTTAACAGGCCATAGATGTGTCAACGGACAAAATTCTTAACAAATCATAGGTCTATTAAGATCTGTTAACTGATCAAATTATAATTAACAAATCATAAGTATGTTAAGATCTGTAAACTGATCAAATCTTAAAAGACATATGATATGATAGGCCAATTTCTAACCAACATGGTCTGTTTTTGCATGCTAAACTTAATTTTCAATTAACTCAATTGAATATTTCACAAATGGACTCAGATGTACATAAATTTAAAGCAAATATCATAATTCATATTCAAATGTATCAATATTGTCATGATTTGTACCATAAAATTCACAATTTCTACTATAATAATCACACGTTTTACAAGAATTTAGATGGATTATATTATAATCTTGAATGGAATTTCTTACACTTGTTTGAACTTGTTTTGAGATTAATGAGATGTCAATTTCTTTGCAAAATAACAAAATTTGAAAGTTTCATTTTTGTTAGTCACGTATAAGTTACATAAATGAATTTTAAATGTATGAAATGGAATAAGTAGGAGAAAAAGATGGGGATATATTCGATAATTTGCTTGCAAAATGAGTCAACAGCTATTTAGATAAATTGGTCGGGTCACCCAACTATTTATCATTATTCCCACTATTTTTTATCCACATATCTAATAAAATCCACGATTTACAACACTTAAAAATAATTTCACACCATCAAATTAAAACACATACATTTAGCAACGAGTTAATTTCTTAAATGGTCATTTAAATTGAACCTTAAATTATTTTTTAAAAGTACATCTAACTAGTTTGACCAGCTTAAATTTTAATTTAAGCATGACCAAACAACGTGTCATGGGATGACTCTTTTTGTTGCACATCACAACTATTTTTTGCTCGTGCAGCAATAGTCTCGCTTTATTTGACTAACTTCTGTTTTTTCTATCACGAGTCTAGACATGGCATGTTGCTCATTTTGTCCACAAAACTTACTATTGTGTAAGCACTCAAACGCATCCCTGCGCTGCACTTGGTGCCAAAGCGCTCGCCTATTCGCAATACACTTCCAATTTTGTTGGACCCGATTTAGCTAGCATGTGTATTACATATGGTCCTCTCGAAGCATTCTCGATGGATGAGAGCTCTACTAGCTCCGCCCTAAGCATTGAGGATGGTTATCAAGTGTCCCTAATATGGCACTCTTAACCACATAATAGATTGACACTCGTTATTTAATAGAAATTGGATGGAAACACAAAATGAGTTGACCGTGCCAAGGACGTGAAAATTTTGGAATTCCGATTTTAAATGTAGGAGCCGAATAACTTGTTTGGTAAAATTTTAGTAGTAGGTCTTACAAAAAAAATAGATAAAAATTGTGGATCGTACAAAATATTTGACCAACTCACAAATACTTATAATAAGTCTCAAACAAGCAATGAAGTAGTAAAAGCATCTACAATAACTTATGTATATTTAAATAGCATATTTAACATTTTAAAGAGTATCATTAAATTTAAAGAGCAATTTTTTTTAAACATTCCAATAGGCTCCTTATTTTCATACTCTTTATTTTATTTTTTTCAAGAAGCATTTAATATATTTCCATCACCTCTCTTTTTATCATATATTTCCCTCAAAATTTGTATATATTATTTAATTAAAACCAACATATCAACTACTGAAAATTAAAATTATTTCAATGCATTTAATAATAGAGAGTGAATTTGGCTCTCCACAAATCCACTATCTAAATTAAAATGTTAAATTGGAGAGTCCATTGGAGCAAATTTTAAGCGTTGGCACTTTAAATTAAGGAGTAATCTATGTTTAAAGAGCTAGTTGAAGTCTTGGAGATGCTCTAATAGTGTGTTTGGAAGAGCTTTTTTGAATTCTAAAAGCACTTCTTAAAGAGTAAAAGTACTTTTAGTTATTTTTGTTGGTATTTGGTTAAAGTCAACAAGTAATTTTTATTAAAAAACAGCTTTAAAAAGCTGTTTTAGAGAAGCCCAAATTTTGAACTACTCTAAAAAGCTTCAATTGAGCTTTTACAGAAAATTATAATTAACATGTAATGAACTTAAAAATTAACAAATCACCACTAGTACGTTAAAAATAGATATTAATTTATTTATTATATATTAATTATTTATATCTAATTGTCACTTTATATAAAGTGAAATATATATATTGACGTGTTAAATAATATAATACAAATTATACATAATATATTTGATTTAAATAAGTAATTATTGTTAAATCGAATATATTAAAATAATCGTGTTATTATAAGTAAATTAATATTTAAAATATTAAGAGTTACTATAGGATATAAAAATATATAATTTATTTTAAAAAAATAATATGAGCTATACAATAATTAATTATTGTTTAGTCAAATATAATAAAATAATCGTGTTATTATAATTAAATTAATATATTAATTTTAATAGTTATTATCGAATATAAAAAAAAATATTTTAACAAATAGATATACATAATAATTAATTACTATTTAATCAAATAAATATAAAGTTTATACAAAAATACTTTTATAGTTATGTAACCAAACACTCAATTTAATATTCAAAGCATTTTTTGTCTTTTTGAATTCATATTCAAACAGTCAACAACTTTTTAACAAAAGCTCTAATGCTAAAAGCTCTACTACCAAAATCTCTACTCACAACAAACTATACCAAAAGGATCCTAAGAAGAGCTAATGTTAGAGCATGTTCAATGCACTCCGGTCTATTGCGAGTCTCACGTGGCAAGTAAAATAGACGGACTTTCAATCTATATGACACTATGTCTATAGACGGTCAAATTAAAATTCATCTCTAATGCACTCCGCCTAAAATTTAATTTGTCGATTACTCTGTTCTAGAAGTCCGCCTAAATATAGACGGACTTCTAGACTGAGTCTATAATTTAATGTGTCACATCGATAGACGTAGTCCTTGTCATCATACATGAGAGATGATTTTTATAACTCTATCTATATATACTTATGTGGCATGTCTAAAAATTATAGATATGGTGCATTGGAGATGCTCTTAGGCAAGTGAGACAATTCAATGTTAGATAATGTGTGGATTGTAAACAATAAATGTTAAAGAATATATAAATAAAAATTATGATCACAATCCTACAACCTTTCTTCGGATAGGCACGACTTCATCAGTTGACCCTTCAGATTGGAATGATTGCATCATTGGGAGGTGTGTAATTCCGAGATCTGTCTGACAAAGCATCGGGCATTTGCCTCCACCCAATCAATTTCTTCTTTGAAATTTACGCCAAAGGTATTTCAAACTCTCTACTTTTTAGTTTTTACTCACTCTACTCGGCCCGAGATAAAATTTTCTTGATTTATGCATAGTTTTCAAGACAATCGCTTATTTTCAACAATTTTATTAAAGCTTTTGTAAGAAATTTCCAACCAAGCATGTCGATTCGGAGAAAACCCGAGCACGCAATACCAGTGCTGCTGGCTCGTTTGGAAACGGCTAAGGAATGTATCAATGAATCCAATAAGGAAGATCGCTTGGTTTTGCTGTTTCAAGAAATAGAAAATGGACTTGAAGGCATTAGAGGTTCTGTCCGGAAGATAAGTAATTGGGAGAAATCTGTTTTGGAACAATTCTTTGTGTTGGAACAAGATCTTGATGATGATGTATTTAAAGATCGCGAAAGTGATAAAATCTCTGATAAATTAGAGCAAATCAAGGCTGACATTGTGAATTTGAAGGAGTTAATTTCCAAGGAGTCCAGGTTTCCAAACGAATGTTTCCATAGCTATCTCCGTAATCAAATAAATAGATAAGGAATCATTATTCACAATATTTAATCTATTCACACTTTATGTTTTTGATGATCTGTAAAGTTTTATTATATGTTCGGTAGTGTTGAAATTATATTTTAAGTACTTATATTATAAGTTGTAGGTGAATGTGTAGATAAAAATGAATTGTAAATTGTGAATTTTATGAAATGTGTGGATAAAAAGTATGCTCGACTAGTTTGACCAGCTCAAATTATAATTTAAGCAGTGGCATTGGAGGATAACTTGAGGACATACATTTGGAATAGCAGATCTTGACTCAATCTAAGCGAAAACTCCATACAATGTCGCAACCCCTGGAGATGATGAGACAAAGGTCAAGAGGATCTGGGTGACTCTTCGTATAGAGAAAAATATTTTTACTAAGGCAAGTATCATCCGCCCGAGAATTATCAATCGAAAACTTGCCATGCTCTGTCTCACTATGTTTCCAGAGAATGTTGTAATAAAGAAGAGGACTCGATTTATTTGTGGATAGGGAAAGGACTTGTGAATAAGATGAAGAACAAGACGGTCGAGGAGGTTGGAGAACAATTGTTTCAAGAACTCGATAAATGAAGGGTTCATAAAGCCGATAAGCAAGAACAACTCCCGAGTATAAACAAATGCAAAGTGCACCTTCTGGATTCATCGAATGTCGATCTTGGCGGTGAGAAAATTAATTTTTCAGCTTCGATTCGAATAGGCACCTTGTAATGGCTCACGACGAGCATTTTTATACTCGAACTGTTGGTTCAAATGACACGAATGTTGGCGATAAAGAGGATGAATTGAAGACAGTTTTCAACATAAACGAAAGCAAGATTTGGAATTTAAAGTTGATCGGCTTCCAAAGTTGAAATCGATTGAGGTTCTTCAATTGGGACAGTAGCAAAATTCTGTTGGAAAATAAGTAAAATGAATGAAAAAATTAAAACTTCAATTTTGAGACCTTCCATCTTCTCAACCTTTCATTTTTGTAACTTTTGTAACTCTTGTTTTAATGGTTGAATTGGAATTGGAAGGTCATTCTATGGCCTATATAAACAAGTCCATTTTCTTCATTTCAACACATCAAAAATATTAAGCATTTCCTCTCTTCTTTTCTATTCCTCCAAGTTTTCTCTTTCGGTGATATTGTTTGGGCAGTAGGTCGGTTCGCTGGTACAACCAGTTATATCGTTGTATCATGGGAAACAGACGCTCATAACCTACGGTAGGGGATGAATCTGTTTTAAGGAAACTGTACTTGTACAGGCCTCGGTTTGCTTTCTTCTTCAGTTTTAATTCTACAGTTTCCTTAATTTTTATTTCCTGTTCATGTAATATGAAGTTTTTCGTTTTTATTTGATAAGGTGAATAAAAATCTTAAAACAGATTCTTGATAAACTTATATTACATGTAAAATAGTGAAATACATACGTATGAAACTAGTTGATTTATAAAGCTAAGTGAATTACATACGTATGAAACTAGTTTGGTTGGAGTTTTCTTGATTTGTGTATTCGCAAAACTGGAAGGCTTTGTCAAAAGGACTTAAACTGTTTAAGGAGAGCTTGGGATTTAAGTGGTCCAATTGTGACCCTCTCCTCACCTGGAAGCCTTTTAGTTGCGTGTTATTCAAATCAACAAGACAAAAAGAAATAGGTTAACATTTGTTTTCTGGGATTAGATTTTCCATAATTTCATAATTGCAAGTGTAACTAAACTGAAAAAGATTAGTTTATTCTCGTATATATTTAAAAGTGGAACTAAATTTTTCTCTTGTCTCGAGAAAATGGCAACCGATCCGACATCTTGAAGTTGTGGCTATCGAAAACCGATCGCGGGCACAAGTGCCAGTTTTTTTTGTGACTCAAACTGTGGCTCCAACTAGCCATGTAAATCGTTTCTAGTTAATCATGGAGAAAAACTTGAGAAGTTCAATGGATTGAATATCAAAAGGTGGCAGCATAAAATGCTATTTTATCGACCACCTTGAATCTTGCGAGATTCTTGATTGAAGATGCTCAAACTCAAACAGGGAGAGGAGAGACATAATTTGTCGAGTCTTTGTTGAAGCTTGGAAACATTTCGATTTCCTATGTTGGAATTATGTCATGAATAGCACAGTGATTCACTATACAACATGTATAGTACAATGAAAATGGCGAAGGAATTGTGGGAGTCTCTAGACCGCAAATATAAACCGAGGATGCGGGGCTAAGAAATTTATTGTTGACCGCCTCGGATTATAAAATGGTGGACACAAAATTGTAATCGTCAAGTACAAGAACTTCAAGTAATCTTGCACGAAATTCATGCCGGGGATGGTTTTAAGTGAAACTTTCAAGTGGCAAGAATGATTGAAAAGCTACCTCCGGCTTGGAAAGATTTCAAGAATTACTCAAGCATAAGAGAAAAGAAATGAACATTGTAGAACTAATTGTTCGACTTGAATTGAAGAAGACAACAAAGGTTTGGAAAAGAAGGGGTTCAATCTTCCAATGGCCAAAGCTAACGTTGTGGAGCATGGTCAAAGTTCTAAGACGAACAAAAACAAGTTTGGAAAAGGGTCAAAGATGGGACCGAAAGGAGGTGTGTCCAAGAAGAAATTTCTTGGAAAATGCTACAACTGTGACATAGTAGGTCACAGATCGTTGGAGTGCAAAGTTCTAGAAGAGGAACAACAAGAAAGAAGCTAATATGGTTGATGACATCACTATGATGTGTCCGAAATGAACCTCATTCTTTGTCATTTCTAAAGTGAATGGTGGGATCAAATCCAAGAGAATGGTGGATTGACATTGGTGCTACTCGACATGTTTGCTCGATGAAGAGATGTTTAGTGGTTTTGAAGAAAGCAGATGGAGAAAATCTATATATGGAAAATTCAGCAACCTCTGAAATCAAGGACCGTGGAAAGGTGGTTCTAAAGATGACGTCTGGAAAAGAGCTGACTCTTAACAACATGCTCTATGTGCCAGAGATTCGCAAGAATTTGGTATCCGGCTCGCTGTTGAATAAGCATGGATTTCGTATGGTGTATGAGTCAGACAAAGTTATTTTGTCTAAGTCTGGAATGTTTGTAGGAAAGGGTTATGTAAATGATGGGCTCTTTAAGCTCAATGTTATGGCTATTAAGCCAAAAATGAATAAAATGAAAAAATCTTTCGTTTACTTGTTTGAGTCTTTCAATTTGTGGCATGGTAGACTAAGACATGTTAATTACTACACTTTGCGTAGACTAATTAACTTGAATTGTATACCTACATTCCAAATTGATAATAAACACAAGTGTGAAACTTGTGTTGAGTCAAAATTGACAAGGACATCATTTCAATCTGTTGAAAGAAAAACTGAACCACTTGATTTAATTCATACCGATGTATGTGATTTAAAATCTTTACAAATAAGGGGAGGCAACAAATATTTTATTACTTTTATTGACGATAACACAAAATATTATTTTGTGTATTTGCTTAAAAGTAAAGACGAAGCTATAGATAAATTTGTTCTCTATAAGAATGAAATTGAAAATCAACTCAACAAGAAGATCAAAGTGTTGAGAAGTGATAGAGGTGGTGAATATGAATCACCATTTGTTGGAATTCGTGCACAACACGGAATTAAACATGAAACAACAAAGACCTTATTCACCTCAACAAAATGGTGTTCTTTGAGCGGAAAAATAGAACATTGAAAGAAATGATGAATGCAATGTTGTTAAGTTCGGATTACCTCGGAACATGTAGGGAGAAGTCGTATTATCGACTAATTACCTTTTAAATAATGTGCCCGGAAGAAAGAAGATAAGAGCCCCCACGAGTTAGTGAAAGAAAGAAAGCCTTCATACAAATACTTACGAGTGTATGGGTGTCTTGCTAAAGTGGCAGTACCTACACCAAAGAAGGTGAAAATAGGACCAAAAACTGTTGATTGCATATTTATCGGATATGCACATAACAGTAGTGCTTATCGATTTCTTGTGTTTGATTCAAAAATTTCTGATATACACAAAAACACGATAATGGAATCGAGAGATGCATCATTCTTTGAACATGTATTTTCATACAAGCCCAAAGAAGAAACGAGCTCTTCTAAACGGACATATGAGACTATGATTGAGAATAGTCAGAACCAAGAAGTAGAAGAGGGAGTTGAGATTGAACCAAGACGTAGCAAATGAGAAAGGACAGAAAAATCTTATGGTCCTTATTTTCTGACTTATATGCTAGAAACTGAACCTCAAAGCTTTAAAAAAGCTGTGAACTCTTCTGAAGGACCTCAATGGAAAGAGGCAATTAAAAGTGAGATAGATTCTGTTCTGCAAAACCATACATGGGAGCTAGTGGATCTTCCTCCGGGATGCAAACCACTAAGCTACAAATGGATTTTCAAGAAGAAACTGAAAGCAAATGGAACAATGGAAAAGTATAAGGTAAGGCATGTTATAAAAGGATACAGACAACGAGAAGGCCTTGATTACTTTGATACATATTCTCCACTAACGAGAATAACATCCATTAGGATGATACTTGCAATTGCAGCTTTAAGAAATCTCGAAGTACATCAAATGGATGTGAAAACTGCCTTTTTAAATAGAGATTTAGATGAAGAAATCTACATAGAACAACCAGAGGGTTTTTCTGCTCCAGGGCAAGAAAACAAAGTCTGTAAATTTGTAAAGTCATTGTATGGCTTGAAACAAGCTCCAAAACAATGGCATGAAAAGTTTGATCATGTCATGATTGAATGTGGATTTAAAATCAACGAGTGTGATAAATGCGTTTATATCAAAGACACTGAAAATGACTATATCATTTTATGTCTTTACGTTGATGACATGCTTATTGTTGGAAGCAACGATAAGATGATTAAATCTACTAAAGACATGTTAAATTCAAGATTTGACATGAAGGATATGGGCTTAGCAGTATGATACTTGGAATTAAAATTTCAAGAACATCGGAGGAATTGTCCTAAGTCAATCACACTATGTGGACAAAATTCTTGATAAATTTAACAAGGATGATTACGGCATGGCTAGAACAATCGATAGATACCGGTCAAGATCTATCAAAGAACAAAAGCGAACATATCTCTCAAGTAGAATACTCTAGAATTATTAGAAGTCGATGTACTTAATGAGTTGTACAAGACCGAGACATAAACTTACGGTTAGCAAACCGAGTAGATACACGAGTAATCCGTGAGTCGATCATCGAAAGGAATAATAAGAATACTAATGTATTTGAGATATACTCGTGATTATGGATCTGTACTATACTAGATATCCTATAGTTATTGAAGGATACAGTGACGCTTAATCGGATATCTCGATATAAAAGACTCAAAGTCTACAAGCGGTTGTGTTCACTTTGGGAGATGCGACTATATCATGAAAATCCTCTAAATAGACGGTTATAGCTAGATCCACTATGGAATCTGAGTTTATAGCCTTGGACAAGTGTGGTAAAGAGGCTGAGTGGTTACGTCACTTCTTAGAAGATATTCCTAGATGGCCAAAGCCCGTGTCGGTAATTTGCATACATTGTGATAGCCAATCTGCAATTAGTAGGGCACAGAGTAACATGTATAATGGTAAGTCTAAACACATACGTCGTAGACATAATACCATAAGACAACTATTCTCAATCGAGTTATCTATATTGACTATGTAAAGTCAATGGATAATATTATGATCTACTAACTAAAGGTTTGAATAGAAAGTTAGTTGAAAATTTGTCGAAAAGAATGGCACTTAAGCCTTTGGAAGAATAAGTTAATACATAAGCCTTTGGAAGAATAAGTTAATACAATAGAAACCCAACCTAGTTTACTGGAGATCCCAAGATCTAGGTTCAAAAGGACAACCTAATTGTAAATACTTAATTAGATCACTGTGGAGGTTCTCTCCTACCCATTCCTATGATGAAACAGTGATACCCGTAAAGGAAAGGATAAACAATAGGCTTTTAATGATTTTTACGTGCGGAGTAGAACGGGCTACTCTTAATAAGAAATCACCTATGTGAGAGAGAAGTGGGGCCGCTTCTAAGAGAATTGTGTAAGGCGCAATTCTTAAAATCTCTCGCAAAACCAGACATATGTTCACGGCTATAAAAGAACATAATAATGAGAACTGAACTATGTCAGGAAGAATTTTGTGTGAAGTATATCATCGTTTACACAAATGGCAGAACAGTTCAAGGACATCGCGTCTACTGATCAACTAGTAAAGTAAATATACTTTCATAAGGAAAGGTTCAAAGGGTAACACCTACCTATTCTATACGAGGATTCGGACGTTGAACTTTATCACCTAGTATTCCGTGTCTCTTTCAATTTTTCATTCATGTGGGTGATTGTTGAAAAATAAGTAAAATGAATGAAAAAATTAAAGCTTCAATTTTGAGACATTCCATCTTCTCAACCTTTTATTTTTTGTAACTTTTGTAATTCTTGTTTTAATGGTTGAATTGGAATTGGAAGGTCATTCAATGGCCTATATAAACAAGTCCATTTTCCTCATTTCAACACATCAAAAAGATTAAGCATGAAAAAATTAAAGCTTCAATTTAGAGACCTTCCATCTTCTCAACCTTTCATTTTTGTAACTTTTGTAACTCTTGTTTTAATGGTTGAAGTGGAATTGGAAGGTCATTCTATGGCTTATATAAACAAGTCCATTTTCCTCATTTCAACACATCAAAAGATTAAGCATTTCCTCTCTTATTTTCTATTCCTCCAAGTTTTCTCTTTTCGGTGATATTGTTTGACAAGAGGGTCGGTTCATTTGAGACAACCAGTTCTACCGTTGTATCTTGGGAAATAGACGTTCATAACTTACTCTGGTGAGGGGACGATCTGTTTTAAGAAAAGCTGTCTTGTCATGCGCTCGGTTTGCTTTCTTCTTGAGTTTTAATTCTGCAGTTTCCTTAATTTTTGTTTCCTGTTCATGTAATATAAAGTTTCTCGTTTTTATTTGATAAGGTGAATAACAATTCTACCAAGCATCACATTGAAATAGAGAACAAGGAGCCATTAAATGGTCTGGGATCTCATAAACAACTAAAATATCTTAGTCTCCGAGGAATTTCCCGAATAGATACTCTCCCTTCTTCTATAGTTAAACTCGACGGCCTCACGATTCTTGATCTAAGAGCATGCCACAATCTAGAAAAATTGCCAACGGGCCTGTCGTTGTTAAGACACCTTACTCATTTGGATGTATCCGAGTGTTACTTGCTCGAAAGCATTCCAAAGGGAGTACAACATCTTTCTTCTCTACAAGTTCTAAAAGGTTTTGTGATCTCGAAATATTGAAAAATGCTCTTTCTTCTCTACAAATCCTTGCAAAATCAGTGATCTCGAAATATTGAAAAATTTGAGGAAACTAAGCAAACGTGTTGGTGGTAAAGCTGTAGAACAAAAAGAGGAGTTTGCGAGACTTAAAAATTTCAATAATCTTCGAGTTTTAGCAATATCATGGAGACTGGAGTCCTCTAAATTGTCCAACGGAATTGAAGATGAAGATGTAAATGAAAAAGTAAAAGCTGCAATGAGTTCCTTTTCTATTCCACCAAATTTGGAAAAACTGGATCTTCTTTGTCTCCTTCTAACCACAGTACCTGAATGGCTATGGCCAAGTAAACTACAAACTTTGAAAAAGCTGTATATCAGAGGAGGGCAGCTCAAAAGCTTGAATCATGAGGAGGTGAATCAGCACTGGAAAATAAAAATTTACGTTTGAAGTATCTCAAGTTCTTGGAGATTGAAAAGGACGAATTGCTCGAAAAGTTTCCTGAGTTGTTGTATTTGGAGATGGTCAGTTGTCACATGAATTATCCAGATATCATTTGAAAAGATGGGCTGGTGGCGGCAACAAAATAACCACACTCCTAGAGAGTTGCTCCAACACTGATATCATCAAGGAATTAGAGATTCAGCTTTTATTTTCATTGTAAACATAATTTGCTGTATGTCTATGTGAATGCTATTTGGTGTGCAATTGATTTTCTTCCAAAATTATGCTAAGGATTTTCTCTTCAGTTTGAATTTTGTCATCCTACTTGTAAAACCACTCGAGGTTGTCTGCTGGTGATTGTCAAACATGCTCTTGTCCTTTTTGTTTGCATTCTTAAGTATTGATGCTTCAGTTCATTTTTAAATGTCAACCATTTATGTTGATTATTGTTATTGTATTTCAAGGGTAAAAAATTTGAATGGTCCCTCTATTTCAATTTTAAATTGTATATTGCTAATCCTTCAATTAAACATGGTAAATTTCGTTGGTCCTTCTGTCATTCCAACTTACGAAAATGATGAGTTGGCAAACCAAATTGCTTACATGGTCATTAATTTCGTCCAATTCATTATCTAAAAAACATGGTTGGTTGTTTAACTATACACTTAGCGCGCAAAAGGTCCCTTGATTTTAACAATGCACATATTCAATATTCCAACTAAACAATATCAATCCTATTAGCTTATTCATTTGTTTGCCATTCTAACTAACGTAAATAATGAGTTGTCAGACGAAATTACTTACGTGGCATTTCGTCCAATTCAACATCTATTTGATAAAAAATAAAAAATAAAATAGTAGACTAATTTGGACTAATGAAGTACGATTTAAAGCTTAGAAATTTTATTCACACAAGAGGATCATTTAGATTTTGAGTCCAAATTTGTTGTCCCAAATGTATGTCTCATTAACCGTCCTTCTAATAAAAAGTTTACACATCATTAAATAAATACAATTATTTAACGTGTTCACACTTGATGAAAATTATAAATCCTATTAAATGTTTGGTTGAAAATAAACTTGAGAAAAAAAAATTAAAAATAAAAGCCACACAGATGCTAAAATTCCTCTCTCTTATTATTTTTAAGGCATGCGGCATTTTAATGTACTAGTTAGATACGTGTGCGTTGCACGTGCTTTTGTAATCATATTGTTAATTTTTAATATTTTCAAATTTTTTATTTTTTAATTGTTAATAATTAAATCAAATATGAGTTTTATAGTAGTAATACGAATAGTAATTTGAATTCAGTGAAGTGTTTTTGGTGATTTGAGCTTTGATGTTTGACGAACCATTGATATCAAATCGTATGAAATTAATGATGTATTAATAGGGATATTCAGGGTTGTATTTTACGGAAAAAAATTAATAATTATTAATTTTATTGGAAAGAATGTAATGATTGACTATATAATATTGTATATTTGTTGGAGTAGTGACTCTTTGTAAACAATATTCTTTGTATATGTTTTTTTTTTATTAAACACGTCTAATGTATATTATTAATTAAATTAAAATTTTAAAAAGTTTCATATATTATTTGTCAACTATAATCACTGTAATCCAATATATTTAAAACAATCTTTTCATCTCCATGATTTGAATTTTAATCCGGTAATAAAAAAAAGTTACAATTTTCTCATTCATTTTTTTTAAATCCATTTCTCATTTCTTTCATCTACGTAAGGCAAAAAAAATTGAGATCGTCTTTTCACTTTCATATTAAATTTAATATATTAAATATTTACAAATTTTAAATATACATTTAATAAATTGTTAAAATGAGAAGAACGTTCTATATATATTAATTAAATTAAATTAAAAATGAAAAAAGAGACACACGTTAGTTCTAAACTATAGTATATGGTGGGGTTTAAAGATTTTTAAAAAAATTGGTAAAATGTGTGGTTGAAAAGTTGATAAAAGTTGTAGGTTATACAAAATATGCTAGTTGAAAATGAATTTGAGAAAAAAAGAAAAAGAATTGAACCAAACATGCTTGTAATCACTATAATCTAATGTATTAAAAATAATATTTTTATCTCCATTTCAGTTTTGACAACTATGATTTGAATTTTAATGCGATAATAAATAAAGTTACAATTTTTCTCATTTTTTTTAAAACTCATTTCTCATTCCTTTTATCTACTTAATGCAAAAATAAATAAAAATTAAGATCATCTTTTCACCTTCATATTTAATTTAATAGATTAAATGTTTAAAAATTTTAATTGTATATTTAGTAAATTGTTGAAAATTTAATGTACAATAAGAATGAACAATAAAAGAGTAAAAAATAAAATATTAAAAAATAATTATACATTAATGAATACTAAAGGTGAATATGGAATTTTAAAAGATCTGTAAGGGTAGAATGGTCCAAAAATATTTCTCCATTTAAGACCCTTTTAAATGTAATATAGATTAGTAAAAATTTGGTGTTATACTTAATTTTAGTTATGTACATAATTGTAGGAAATTTTGAATTTTATTATGGTTTTAAAACTTAAGAGTATTTCTAAAATGAAAATTGAATTTTAAAAAATAATTGAGATCAATCAACAAACATGTATTTAAAAATTGATAAATCGTATGAAATGTATGGTTGAAAATGAACTTGAAAAAAAATAAATTTTATAAAATAAAGGTCAAACATAAGCTAAAATTCCGTTGTCTTGCCATTTTTAAGGCATGCGGCATTTTAAAGTATTAAAATATTTAGTAAAAATTTGGTTATACTTATACTTGTGTTAGCCTGATTTTAGTTATGTACGTAATTGTAGGTAATTTTGGATTTTTTTATGGTTTTGAAACTTAAGAGTATTTTTAAAATCAAAATTGAACTTAAAATAATAATAATTGAGATAAATCATTTTCGTCAGTCACGTATAAGTTGCAGAAATGAATTTGAAATGTATGAAATGGAATAAGTGGGGAGAAAAGATGGGGATATATTCGATAATTTGCTTGCAAAATAAATCAACAGCTATTTAGATAAATTGATCAGATCACCCAGCTATTTACCACTATTCCCACTACTTGTTATCTACACATCTAATAGAATCCACAATTTACAACACTTAAAAATAAGGGTTAATTATACTAATGGTCCCCATTCTTTCAGGTTTGTAACGATTTCATCCTTATTCTTTTTTTAGCAGATATCATCCCCATTCTTCCATTTATTCTCACAGAGGATCCCCAAATCACTATTTTTCACTATTCTGAAAATTTTATGACAATTTTACCCCTTGACTTAAATAAATTAAAATAATAGGAAAAAAATACAATGAAAACATTACAATTAGGCCCTTAATTTTTTCAAAAGTACAAATAAATCCTAAACTATTTTATTTTATCTGAGATAGGTATTCTTCTCCAACAACAAAAAAAGAATCTATCTTTTGATCCCACCCCCCCCCACGCCCACCCGCACCCGCACCAAGACCAACTTTTGCACACTTTCCGCACCCGCACCCACACCCGCTTCATACTACAAATTCTTCAAAAATTAACAATACAGAAAACCAAGATTCTTTAACCATTTCTAGTGTTCCTAAAAAGAAAAACACCAGTTCCTATCATATTAACCGCATATAATTCCAAAATTAAAATCACTCATATGCCTATCAATATTTTCCTAATTTAATGCTCAATGCTAGCTTTAAAACCTAAATTTCAATCTCAAGATGATCAATCAAACGATCATAACCACGACACTTTTACCTCAATAGAAACTAGGAAAGAAAATGAAAATGTTACAATAAAATCCCCAATCTTTAGGCGAGAAGTTTGTGGTAATTAAACCCATTAACCAAATTTCACAATCGAAAAAATTGAAGAGAAATATAAGTGAAAATTAAACCTTTATTGAGCTACATGACGAGTTTTTTTTTGCATTTGTGGAGGCGTGGCTCTCTTCCGTGACAAATTAGCAATAGTCCCACCTTCGTGGCCACCCATGGCTGCTGACTCCGCGGCCGGATGAATGGGAGGCTTCGAGAACGTCACTAGGGTCATCTTCGATCATGGGAGAGTGGCGGGGGGTCGTGAAGTGAATGTGAGGGTAATATTTTCTGTGGCCGTTTTGTTCTTTGTTGAGTGAGCAAGCACCGCCTGCGACTTGGGCCTTCTTCATTGCTTGAAAATTGTGGCTCCACTACTTGGGAGGTGGAGGCTACGTCCTGGAGGAGGAGGCGGTGTTGGAGGTGGAGGAGCAAGGTGTGCAAGGTGTTGGAGGCGGTGTTGGGTGTTTTCTCTTTTCTAGGAACACTAGAAATGGTTAAAGAATCTTGGTTTCTCAGATTGTTAATTTTTGGAGAAGTTGGTGTATAAAGCTAAAAGTCTTGGTCGGGTCTTGAAGCAAGTGTGGTCTTTGGGGTGGGGTGGGGTGGGGTGGATGGGAGGAAAATATAGATTTTTTTTTGTTGGAGAAGAACACCTATCTCAGATAAAATAAAATAGTTTAGGATTTATTTGTACTTTTGAAAAATTAAGGGCCTAATTGCAATGTTTTCATTGTATTTTTTTCTTATTATTTTAATTTATTTAAGTCAATGGGTAAAATTGTCGTAGAATTTTAGAATAGTGAAAAATAGTGATTTGGGGACACTCATGAGTAATAAATGGAAGAATGAGGATGATATCTCTGTTAAAAAGGAATGGGGATGAAATCGTTATAAATCTGAAAGAATGAGGGATTATTAGTGTAATTAACCCTAAAAATAATTTCACACCATCAAATTAAAACACATACAATTATCAACGAGTTAATTTCATAAATGGAAATTTAAATTGATCCTTAAATTATTTTTTGACCCATTACATAATTAGTCACTCCTACACAAAGTTAAAAAAATCGCACAAAAATCATGAAATTAGGTCAACTCAAATTTTATCTCGAATTTTGAATATCCCAAGAATCTTCATCTTGAATTCGTTAGTATAGGATGTCTTCATAATACATCTTGTCCCACAGCAGCATTAAACTCCTTTTTATTCTGCTTGCAGAATCCCAAATTGGGGAAAATTGAGGTGGAATGATAAGAAAGGAGATAAATATAAAATATTTGATATTTTAATAAATCATTTAAAACACTTTAGAAATCATTGTTTGATGTGGATGCCGTGCGCACAAAGAAAATCCCGCCGCAGTAAATGCACCCATTGATTACCACCTACCAAATGCGCATGCGATGACCACTCGTACACATATGCACACTGGATAAGAATATTTGACTCACCACCTTCGATTCAAACTTGTACATGGTTTTGGGGTCACTTTATCCAAACACACACATATATATACAAGTATCTCCCACCAAATACGACACCACAAATTCTTAACTCAATTTTCCCTGCCATGGTGTTTTCAGTAGAAAGGCTTGGCCGATCCCTTAAAATAAACAACCACCAGACTTCGGAAGCCTTATCGGCTTCTTTAAAGAATTTTCGATCTCAACTGTCGAATTTTCTGAACCAGCTCGTGTTGAAATCTGAAATTCCCGAGTCAGAATATCTATCCCTGCCATGGTTTCACCATTGTTATGACATGCTGCATATGAGCAACAAGGCTTTTTCAAAGCTGGTTGTGGATATAGACTACCCCATGAGTAAATGGGGTAATGCTGCCACTGAAGAATATCTCAACTATAGCTTCAACTTGCTGAAGCTTCTAAACTCTATTAGCTCTTCTCTTTCTCATTTGAGCCAGGCAAAGCTCGAGCTTTCACACGCTTTGAGCCTCGTCCCAAACTCGCCTTCCTATGCAATACATCGTCTGAAGAAAATTCAGCTAAAGGGTCCTAGAAATAATTTCGAAGTGGAAATTTTAGCTAGAAGTGAAGAAATGGTTTGTTCTAAGAAGGAATGTGTTATTCTTCAAGCTTTGCTTGTAATGAAAAGCACTGGATTATGGGTTCTTGGCTTGGTCTTATCAGGTCTCTGCAGTGATCATATCAAACCATCAGTGGCTTTATTTGACGATTCTTTACCAGAAGGCGTGGAATCAAGAGTCTGCAAATTGATCATAGAAAAGAAGGGTGTGATGGAAGAAGTGAAAGAGCTAAACAATGCAGCCGCGCGCCTTGCTGAGGTCACACCCGGAGAAAGATGGAATGATGCTGCAAAAGACATGGAGAAAAGATTGGAAGTGTTAGAAAATTCAATCCTGGGCATAGAGAATCAAACAAATTATTTGTTCTCTGAATTTCTAGCTGCCAGAGACAAATTGTTGGATTACTTTCGACATACAAAACACGAGCCATAATAGTCTAGTTGTACATAAATAAAGGATTTGTAAATAGATGTTTATGTATTGTATAAAAAATATACATTTTGAATTTATATAGGGCATGTTCGGTTCTTTTTTTCTCAAAAAAATCTATTTTTGACCTTTTATTTTTTACTTTTCAAACTTTTTACACAATAAAAAAATTTGAAAAGTCAAAAAAGGGAGCAAAAAAAATCTACACCGAACAATCCCCTAATCTTCTTGTCACTAGCAGACTTCTGGTTTTTGTAATGGAGGGTAACCAATGTTTATTGTTATCAACCGACCGGAGGGAGGTTTTCCACTCTCACTCACCCAATTTTGCCATATATGTCTGTTTTTGAACCAAAATAAAGAACCCATCCACACAACAAATTCCATTCCAATCCTCAACGTGGGCAATCACAATCCAAAACTCACAAACCGAAAATCCAAATTCCACATCCGAAATCCTATATCCACGCTCTGGAAATCCAAAATCCCCATCCAAGTTTAGCATTCGTGTGCAACGATCTATGCTCTCTGGGCTACGAAAATTTATCTATCCCTTCAATTTTTTCTCTATTCATCTCGTATGTTATATTTTTGGTAGTGGAGGCTCAATTTTTATCAAGTTTGAAGTTGATATTTTTTTCCCCATTTATTTGTTCAATCTAATCATTAATTTTTATCTATTTTAATGGGCATCTCGTTTGCGATTTGCATATTCATTTTCTAGATTTTAGGTTTCTAGAATTTTATTTGAGCACGCATGTGTCAGTCGATCCAAATTCGAATTTTATCTCTGAGTTTGTTAAAAGTTTTGTGATTATGAAGCATCATGTCGCCGATTTTGTATCTTAAATAATTCCAATAAGTGCGGATCGCTCAAGTAATAAAGTGGATGTTGAGTCCAAGTATCGATCCCACGAAGATTTAGATAGTTCGGTTCAATTACAATAACCTTAACCGAATCTATTGAACTTTGAATGATTTTGTTGTTTAAGAACTAATAAGAATTTGAACTAAAAACAATAAACTAATTATAAGTCAAATAACTAAAAATTAGATCAATAAAGATTACTTTAAAATTGAGAAAGAAGAGTACTAGGATCCGAATCCGTTTATAATCATTAATTCCTCTATCTTGATTCTTGGTCTTGACAAATTACATCGAGTTATGAAGATCAATATCCTAGATTGTTCAATGCAGTTTCTTTCGAATAATGCTAAACCTATTCATATGCATGACTCGACTATATTTCTATGATGAATCGCGAATACAAATGAAAGCATTAAAATTCTATGGATAATTAAAGATCACCTAAAGCATAGCGGTATATTTCTATCCCCTATCGGACTTTAAGATAATTAAAATAGCGTCTAGCATGCTTTCGATCTTTCGACGAGAAAACACACCACAACAATCATACAATTATTGATCAAGTAATTGTAGATTCATATAAATCAAAATTAATTATTCAAAACTATCATGAAATAAATTGCCAAAAATCAAGTCTCAAGATGGAAGAATTTAGATTACAAACTTCATCGTAATCCTAGCACTAAATAAACTAGCCTAACATACTAATAATAAAGAAGAAGGAGAAGAAGAAACAATGAAATTCATAACCCGAACGAAGAAATCTTGAGCGAGAAGAAATCTTGATCTTGATCTTGATCTTCGTTCTTGGATAGTCTTGTAATGTTCTCTTCCCCCAAAACTCAACAAAAACCGAACAACCCTTGATATGAGTTAATAACTCCTATATATACTTACCTAATAGTCCCAAGAGATGCCAAAAGACCTAAAAAACGTGGGCTCAAAAGTTACCTAATTGGAGTAAAATTCGAGAAAAGGAAACAAAATCCATGACGAAAAAATAGCACAGGCGATCTCCCGAGCAAATCGAGCGATCGCCCAAGAGACTGGTTTGCTCTACGGTTGTTTGTAAGGTTCTTTGGCGCTCGCCCGGCGATTAATCTGAAGCGATCGCCCGGCTTGCATGTTATTAACCTGCGCGTTTTGTCCTCAACTTTGAATTATGTCTTCTTTGGTCCTTCAACTTTCAACAATGTCTAATCTGGTCCTTCAACTTTCAACAATGTCCAATCTGGTCCTTCAACTTTCAACAATGTCTAATCGGTCCTTCAACTTTCAACAATGTCTAATCTGGTCCTTCAACTTTCAACAATGTCCAATCGGTCCTTCAACTTTATATAATCTCCAATTTGGTCCTTCAACTTACGATTGAGTGTAATTGGATCCTCATTCTTCGAAATATCTTCCAATTTATTGCTCTTTTCATCCATTCTTCTCAATTGCTATTTAACAGGTCCAAAAGCTGAAATATAGAGATTAAAACACAAAATTAAGTAACAATTCAATAAAATGAGCGGAATAAAAGCTTAGTTTAAAGGTCATAATAAGTGCACAAAATGCACTTATCAAACACCCAAACTAAACCTTTGTTAGTCCTCGAACAAAAATAAAATAAACTAGAACTTTAAACTAAGCTAAAAGAATTAACAGAAAGTTATGTAAATTTCTTACCATATGCCTCAAGTTGGAAAATTAAGCAACACGTTTAGAAAGAGATCAGACAACACAAAGAATTTTCACTTATCCAATGCTCGACCTTTAGTGAGTGTGTGATTAGCCAAAAATTGAACTTACTCATGTATTAGACCACGACTCATATTGCGTTGTTGATACTTTTACAATCCCGAACCCCTTTGTAGTCATTTATTCCTTACACCTCTCGTAAATTACACACTTCTTATGTTTTTCTCTCCAATCCCGAGGTGTTCTAGCACATTTGGTTCCTATTGATCAACACAAAGCTTTTTCAAATAAAGTGGTAAAATTAGAACTTGTATTCTCGGAACTAGGGTGGTGAATGATTTCTAAATTCTCATCTTGATCTCTTAGGTTTTAATCTAGCAATCCTTCTGAGAGCATCTTTAGCACTTTCTATTTATTTTACTCATATAAATTATCTTACATCTTGTGCAATACTTCTCTCATACTAGCTTTCTATGTGACCGCATAGCGAGCTTTGGTAGATGACTCCCAAGTCGGATGACCATAGGGCACCGAGGTTTTGAAATACCCTAACAGCTTAATTGCTCGAGTCCCCACGGCTATAAGAGAAGTAAAGATGTACAAATTTTTTTTTTTTTTTTTTTTTTTTGACTCATGTAACGAGCTTTGGGCGATGACTCCCAAATCGGATGACTTTAGGGCACTGGGTTTTAAAATACCCTAATGAGCTTAATTGCTCGAGTCGGATATTTTATTTTATTTATTCAACGATGAGAAGTAGTGCTCGGTTTAGATTCCTTTACTATAACCTATTCAACCAAAGATGAGACTCGAGAAAGTCAAAACCATCAAAATTCTCAAAACACAAGTAGTACTTTAACACCCCAAACCTGTTCTCAAAGCGGTTTGGTTACTAATCTATCAATTTAGGAGCGGAATTTTTCACAATGATCTAAGTCGATAATATCAACACATACACTCAAGTCATGTTTCCAATAAGTGATAAGTCAGCGGTGGCTACGTGCTTCAAATCTAGTCTAACATGGATAAGTGTTCGGGTGCAAAGTGCAATTAAAGTGTTGTCTAATATTCTAACTAAAATGTACTTAACTTCAAACAATTTTCATCATTGGCGACAAGATATTCAACAATAACTATAATTTTTTTTTTTTTTTTTTTTTTTTGGAACCGAAAAAAATAAGCAAACTCAAAATACTTAAGTATCACGACATTTAACCCACCCCAAATTAAAACGTTACATTGTCCCCAATGTAATAGCAAAATAAAGCAAATAGAGGAAGGAAAGGGTCGGTACTCCCAGGAGATAGATGTGGAGAAGATGGATTTAATTGGTTGAAGGTCCAGTTGAAGTGGAGTGAAGTGGGACAGGACTCATGTGCCTTGCAAAGAGGGACATCCCGCAATTGACATAGGAAAGCTTTATAAGGGCATTAAATAATAAATAAATAAATAAAAACTAATAAATTAATTAAAGCGATTAAAACTACTATATAAGCGAGTAAATAAAAGGGTTAGAAAATGGGTTGCCTCCCATTAAGCGCTTATTTATAGTCGTTAGCTTGACTCAATGTCTGATTGTTCTTCATCTTCCATTTAACAGCTCCAACATGTACTTCAGGGGTGACTACTTCAGCTTCAACCTTATGTTCACCAATGGCAGCTTCTTGCATCTGAAAAGCCTGTTTACCTTTGTCTTTCATCTTTTCTGGTGGCTTTGTATCCCAAAACTTTTTAAAGAAGTTGTTCTTGAATTTCTTTAAAGTCTCCACTTGATAACTTTGTCCAATAAGAAAGAGGTGGTGGAGGTGTTGAATCTTTACCCAACATATGAAATACTTCCCATTCATCTTTGAACTCTCAATGTCAATATCCCCGTGAAACATCAATGAGGGCATCGGCGTAGCTAAGAAGGGGCGTCCCAAGATGATAGGGATTTCGGCATCCTCGGGCATATCAAGAACAACAAAATCAATGGGAAATAATAACTTTCCCACTCTCATTACCACATCTTCCACTATTCCAAGCGGTTTTTAACGGATCGATGCGCTTGTTGAAGATTAAATTTTGCGGGTTTAACTTCACCAATTTCTAATCGCTTTGAAAATAGAGAGGGCATTAAATTGATACTTGCACCAAGATCACATAATGCCTTGTCAATCACGAGGTTACCGATGGTAATTGGAATTGTGAAAAATTTGCACGGATCATGTCTTTTAATCGGTAGTTGCCTCTCCATTATAGCATTTACTCCCACGTAAGTTGTACTATATCCCTTGACCGATTTTTCTTATTTGAAAGCAATTGTCTCATATACTTGGCATAGTTGGGCATTTGAGTCGGGGCCTCCACAAATGGTATGTTGATATGAAGCTTCCTTAGATGATCTAGAAATTACGCACATTCTTGATCCTGCTTCTTCTTCTTTGGATTTAACCTTTGTGGATAGGGGTGGGAGGTTCATATGGTTTGATAGGAGCAGTTTGCCTTAGCTGTGGTGTATGCGAACTTTCTTCAATATCTCTCGCTTGCTTTCGGTTTGTTCCACTTGCTCCTCATCGATGGAAGGTACTGTTCTTTATCTGCAATTGGTCTTTTTATATGGATTTACAGTAATCGAACCCCACCACAGTAGTTATTGCATGTACTTGCTCTCTAGGATTGACCTCGGTGTTACTTGGCAAGGTACCACTGTGGTCTACTTGATATAACAAGCGCCATCGACCCATACGTGTTTCTAAATTTTTAATTGAAGCTCCTTGATTTTGCAAGTTGATTTACATACGCCTCATGAACCCGATCTTTTTTCTATGAATTTATCGGTCCTCTCGATGAATTTCCGAGTGCATCTTCTAATGAAACTCTCTTTTAAAATTTCTTTGGCCGAGAATATTGTGATCTGTTGGTATTACGATTATCCTCCGGAAAAATTTGGATGATTCGCCATCTGGATTAAATGAATTGGAGAATGGATTATTTTGTGGGTATTGACCACCTTGAACATACTCGACTTGCTACGGTTCTTTGTGAGAGAATAGGACATTCGATGTCTTTGTGATTTGCCCCACTCTTCACATGTTGATTTCTTCGTTTGCATCACAAATCTTTGATTGTGACATGTTCTCCACTTTGTGTGCCAAAGCGTCTATTTTTGCAGATAATGCCGAGAGGCGGTGTCTATTTCATGTACCCTGCGGGTTTCTTGTGTATGACTCTATCGATGCCCACATAGCGGTGGTGGTAGCTACTCTTTCAAACAACTCAGAGCTTCAACAGCTGTTTTGGTAGATAAGGAGCCGTTAGAGGAAGAGTCGATCATACTTTTACATGAAGGGATCGATCCTGCATAAAAGTATTGAATTTGTTGGCCCTTGCCAATGCCGTGATGAGGACACTTCCTTAGCATGTTTTTGAATACATTCACGCTTCATCAAAAGGTTACATTTACATTGTTGAAATATTGAAATGTCATGCTTGACTTGAAACCTTTCTTTGGCGGGAAGAATTTAGTCTTGAAATTTTGGGCTAAATCATTCCGGTGGTTATGCTATCAATTGGTAGTGAGTCCGACCACTCAAGAGCTTTGTCCCTAAGGTATGTGGGAACAAACGTGGTGGATGACGTCGTCTCGAGATTCCTTGATATTTGAAGTGTTGACACATTTCAAGAATCTAGAAACATGTGTATGTGGATTCTCTTGACTCTGCCATAGAATTGATGACCATTTCGGAATAGATGAATGACATTAGTCTTCAAACCGAAAGTTCGGCTGTCCCAAAGGTGGGTAGACAATGCTAGATTGGTTCGGATAATCTGTGGAGTCAAAAAGTCTCCAACCCGACATATTGTCTTCATCAATCTCTGTCTCGCTTTGAGCAATTTCATTGTTGTTCATTTTGCCTTCTTTGTTTTTTGTCTTTTGGTGTGTCTTCCTTGTCTCTCTCTCTCGCCCACGATGAAAAGTGCGTTCAATCTCTGTATCAATTGGAATTAGAGACCCGTGTCTCACACTTCGCATGCAATGGCACGAAAAAAAAGCAGGCGGATATAATCTGAAATAACTAAAATAATAATAATAATAATAAAAACAATTAAAGCAATTAAATAAGTTCGAATTAGTGTCAAAATAATTGAAAAGAACTAAAACTAAATCCCGAACATGCGCGCAAAAACTTGTCGGCGATTTTGTATCTTAAATAATTCCGCAAGTGCGGATCGCTCAAGTAATAAAGTGGATGTTGAGTCCAAGTATCGATCCCACGAAGATTTAGATAGTTGGTTCAATTACAATAACCTTAACCGAATCTATTGAACTTTGAATGATTTTGTTGTTTAAGAACTAATAAGAATTTGAACTAAAAACAATAAACTAATTATAAGTCAAATAACTAAAAATTAGATCAATAAAGATTACTTTAAAATTGAGAAAGAAGAGTACTAGGATCCCGAATCCGTTTATAATCATTAATTCCTCTATCTTGATTCTTGGTCTTGACAAATTACATCGATTATGAAGATCAATATCCTAGATTGTTCAGCAGTTTCTTTCGAATAATGCTAAACCTATTCATATGCATGACTCGACTATATTTCTATGATGAATGCGAATACAAATGAAAGCATTAAAATTCTATGGATAATTAAAGATCACCTAAAGCATAGCGGTATATTTCTATCCCTATCGGACTTTAAGATAATTAAAATAGCGTCTAGCATGCTTTCGATCTTTCGACGATGAAACACACCACAACAATCATACAATTATTGATCAAGTAATTGTAGATTCATATAAATCAAAATTAATTATTCAAAACTATCATGAAATAAATTGCCAAAAATCAAGTCTCAAGATGGAAGAATTTAGATTACAAACTTCATCGTAATCCTAGCACTAAATAAACTAGCCTAACATACTAATAATAAGAGAAGAAGGAGAAGAAGAAACAATGAAATTCATAACCCGGAACGAAGAAATCTTGAGCGAGAAGAAATCTTGATCTTGATCTTGATCTTCGTTCTTGGATAGTCTTGTAATGTTCTCTTCCCCCAAAACTCAACAAAAACCGAACAACCCTTGATATGAGTTAATAACTCCTATATATACTTACCTAATAGTCCCAAGAGATGCCAAAAAGACCTAAAAAACGTGGGCTCAAAAGTTACCTAATTGGAGTAAAATTCAGAAAAGGAAACAAAATCCATGAGAAAAAAAATAGCACGGGCGATCTCCCGAGCAAATCTGAGCGATCGCCCAAGAGACTGGTTTGCTCTACGGTTGTTTGTAAGGTTCTTTGGGCGCTCGCTTTGATTAATCTGAAGCGATCGCCCGACTTGCATGTTATTAACCTGCGCGTTTTGTCCTCAACTTTGAATTATGTCTTCTTTGGTCCTTCAACTTTCAACAATGTCTAATCTGGTCCTTCAACTTTCAACAATGTCCAATCTGGTCCTTCAACTTTCAACAATGTCTAATCTGGTCCTTCAACTTTCAACAATGTCTAATCTGGTCCTTCAACTTTCAACAATGTCCAATCTGGTCCTTCAACTTTATATAATCTCCAATTTGGTCCTTCAACCACGATTGAGTGTAATTGGATCCTCATTCTTCGAAATATCTTCCAATTTATTGCTCTTTTCATCCATTCTTCTCCAATTGCTATTTAATGGTCCAAAAGCGAAATATAGAGATTAAAACACAAAATTAAGTAACAATTCAATAAAATGACGGAATAAAAGCTTAGTTTAAAGGTCATAATAAGTGCACAAAATGCACTTATCACATCACTGCATCGGCTAAGGTTTGTGCCAGGCATTTTCTTTTCATTTTGTTATTTTTCCTTTTTTTTAGGGGAATTCTTATGTTCACTTTGATTTGTAGTTGCTTAGAAAATGTGCAAATAAAATAGAATTTAGGTCATGAGAGTTTCTGCACATTCATGTACATAAGTCTTTAATCTGTAAGTAAGCATTGAACAATTTCGATATGCATTGCTCTGTTGTTGATGAGAAAATGTTGGAATAGATTTAGAACCTTGTATATTTGATTGCAATCATTCAAATAGCATGTAAATAGTTGTCCAGTCATGAGTATTTTTGTTGTGTATTAAACATTAATCTCCAACTCCGACAGTAATAGTAAACAGAACACAATAAGAACATTAAAAGCAAACACACAATCCAACACATTTTTTCGTGTAGCATACTGACATTAGTCTCAAACAAATCTGCAATATGTATCATCAGTGTTTAAATTGGAAATGATTTCCGAGTCATAAATAAGTGGGAAACATGTTGTGATAGGAAGAATATTTAGTATGCTTTCGTCATGTGTTGTTTGACACCTTAGTCATAGTCTAGATTTGGTGCCCGTTACTGATTTGTTGGAAATTTTATGCTTCTAATTACTCAAGCAATTGGCTTTTGGTACTCTTTGATGATTAAATTTGGTTTTATGCTCTAAACTATAGCAATGCCACTGTTGTTTTTGAATGATAATAAATATTAGTCATATGTTGAGCTAGCAATGCCACTGTTGTATAAAAGACTTTGGTCTTGAAAAGTTAATTAACCAATTTTGGTGCAACATAGGTGTTTCTTTCTCTCTCTTTTCCAGGTAGAGAAAGTATCGGTATCATTTCTTCTTACTGATCTTTGATGGTCGACTTCAACATGTCCATTATGGGTTTATATTGGTTTCCCAACTTATTAATTCAGAATGAATTAGTATGAACTAGATGACCGGTTCCCTTCTTTCTAATCCTCTCAAAATAACAAGTGTATGTGTTCTAACAGTAGACTTATTTTTTATGGAACCAAGTATATTGCTTCGAGTAATGGGTTTAGAAATGGATTTAATTGGCATATTTTTAAAATATTGGTTGTATTCCACAATTGCATCTGAAAAATGGGACAATATCATTAAGAGAGTGTATTCAATTCGATTTTTAAAAATTTTATAGACTTTTATAAGTAGGTGACTTTTGTGGAATTCGTGAACTTTTAAGTGACTTTTATAGATTTGTTTGAAAATAATAAAAGTCTTCTTTAAACTTTTGTAGACTTTTATTAAAGACTTCTGTAAACTTCTATATACTTTCATTTTTTTTAAATATTAAGCTAAATTTATATATACTATAATATTATTTTATATGTCCAAATCATCCACAACACATATAATTAAGAAATCAAAATAATAAATTATATTTTCATTGTTAGCTTTGTCATTCTTATTGGTGTGAAATTAATAAAGTAGGTTAATTTATGTTATTTATATATATATATAAGTATTGATCGATTCATTCTTTATTTTCAATTAAAAAAAATTCTAAAATAAACAGAAATCATAAAAGATTGTGTATTCTAGATTCATTATTTTGACACAAAATTATTTTAACAGTGTTTATAATAATATAAATAACAGACAAATAATGACACACCTATTTTGTTGACCTATTAGCCAAATTAATTCGTGGCTAAATTACATTAATAAAATAATCAAAGTAAAACAAAAGATTTTTAGTACAATGTCAAATTATTACTATGGAATAATTTTTATTAATTAAGCGAAAAATTTGACTCCCACTAACATTAATCAAAATAGTGTAAATTCATCATGTAAAATATCCTCAAATTTTGACACAAGACTACTGTGATATCAAAGTTTTGATTACTGCAAATTCTAGATACAATTGCATATATATTATTGATTACAACAAATTCTTACTTGAATGGAAGAGATACGAAAAAACCCTAAAAGTGAAAAAAAATGGACGTTCTTTATTTTGGGGCTCTGAAGTCTTCACAAATCTCAAGGTAGATGAGAGACACTTTTTTAGATTTGCTATATATATTTTTCACTAAAAAGTCTCCAAAAGTCTCCAGAAGTCTAGTAAATAGAGAATCTCTAGAAGTTTTTCTCAATTTGAATACTCTGTAACTTATATTCTCATACAAAGTTTTAATTGAATACCTCGTGACTTTTATAGACTTTTTAAAAGTGTCTAAAAGTCTCAATTGAAAACACCAATACTTTTAGAGATTCTTAAAAAGTCTACATTGAATACCTCTAAACTTTTAAATACTTAAAAGTCTTTAAAAGTCTCAATTTGAATACATCCCCCTAAGATGAATGCATGGTCTTATACCAATTGTATGAAGGCTGATTATTAAATTTTTCAAGAAGGCTATTATAATTGTTTTTAGACAACGAACTGTTAGATGAAGTCTAAACTTTCCCACTAACTTTAGCTGCTAAGACAACAAACTTAAAGCTTTAGTTTATATTTCTACTTGAAAGTGGCTGGAGATGTCATAAAATGTTCGGTTCAGCCAGTGGCGAATCCAGGAATTTTTTAAGTCCAGGCTACTACTGAAAAAAAAAAATTTTCGCACGGGCTGTTACTAAGAAAAAAAAAATTTTAAATTTTTTTTAGACTGTAAAAAAAGACTTTTTTCGGGGCTGTAGTCAGGCCCCCCCCATCCGCCTTGGGTTCAGCATTATTCTAGTTGCATAAAAATCTCTTATTAAGGATTTGAAATTAGAATTAGAGAAATTTTCCTTCTTTTGACTCCTAGTCCAGCTTTCTACAAATAAGAGTAAAAATGAACCTATTGGAACTAAAGCTTTTGGATTAATGGTATATGATGATTTTACTTTCATTTCATTTGGTAATATAAATGTGCTATTATTAATCATTATTAATTTTTATTTTGCAGCCCTGTGATATTGAATTGTCATTGAATTTGAATTGTAACTTACAGTCGAATCCCATCGCGGGTAAGCGGTATATACTAGTATTACTATTTTTAACCCATGAGTTTATTCACTCAAATCAAAGATCAATGCTATTTTGGACATGTGCATGTTCGATACTACTAAAATTAATATTTTTAAATGCTTATAAGTTCTGAGTTTTAGAGAATGTATGGATAATAAGTGAGTAGTAAATTGTGAGTTTTACGAAATTTGTAGATAAAAATATATTTTACTAACTTAAATTATAGTTTAAACTGAACCAAACAAGATGGCCATACATCACCAAATCCCTTAAATCAACGAACGCTTACATGGCCAATGCCTTAATTAAAACAATTTTGTAATTTCGATGAACATCTATATTAATAAAAGTTTGGTGACTAAAATGACATTTTGAAAGTTTGACGACGAGGTTACCCTCCTATAATACACCAGAATTTTGTAGTCTTCTTCTAGCTTATTAAACAGTTGTTAAGAGGTCGTCATTATCAATACTAATATAGATTTCTTTTAGGTTATAAGGGCTCAAACATGCAAAAACATTAGTGATTATTTGTCTTAAGCTGATCAAATTGGTCAAATATATTTTTTATTCACACATTTTGTAAGACTAGTATCTCAAAATATCCTTGGAATCATAAGAAGATTTTTTGTTCCAATCATTTTTCGATTGCAAAACTCGACATGATACTATGTGTTGCAATTAATTTGGTAACATATATTTCTTCTTGAGTGTCGTTCGATTTTGATAAAAATCAATTTTTTGTAAATTTTAATAAAAGTTGATGAAGTGTGTAGTTAAAAAGTTGATAAAAGTTATAGGTCTAATGAAATATTTGGTTAAAATTAATTGTTCACTGACTTTAGTTTTTTAACAAATTTTTAAGTAAAATCAAACAAAACCTAAATTGTAAGGGCGGAAATAGGCAAAAGCAATCGTGTGGTAGTTTTTTTTTTAGTTAATTACAATCTTCATTCTTTCAATTTTGTAACAATATCATCCACATTCAATTTTATTCGCAGATATTGTCTCCATTCTTTCATTTTACTCGCATAGATGGTCCACAAATAGTCTTTTTGACAATTTTGCCCCTTACTTAAATAAATTAAAAAAACAAAAAAAAAAAACATAATGATCGGCTCTTTAAGCTTTAAGGCAAGACTAAGGCATTGGTTGACTTTCTTTCTATTCTAAGAGTTGGGAGTGGAGGAACTGACGGTCTTCCCGGTTCTTATTTCCCTTTTGATCGAGTTCGACAAACTTGGCTTTTGGTCAAGACTTGTACTGATCCATTTGCCACAACGTGGCTTTTCGGACAAAATACCGACATTGACTTTATGTGATGCTCGTCAAGACGATTCCGAAAACATATTATAGTATAAATTCTTAGCACGTATGCAAATTCTATGTCCATTTCTTTGAAAAATGACGATCACGATCCCTCACATCCAAATAAGTCAAAGTTATATCTTCTATGCCATCATATGACTATTTTACTTAGATAATAATGTATGTATGTCTGTATTTTTGGGAGACATGAATAAAATCAATATCTTCATCTATGATGGTGGAAAATGAAAAAAAGACAACAAGTACATAAATTTTACAATAACTTGAATCGTCACCCTAATAGATGCACATACAGAAATCTTGAGGGGGTGATATTTTTAGAATAAAATTGAATCCAACGAGACATGCAATAACTATACAATAATATAAAGTGAAGAAATTATGTGATAAATATTTTAGACAATAATCTTCTCACATTCTTTTTGGAGCTCAAGAGAAATGAAAAAGTGATATGATATATTACTTTTAATTAAAAGGTCACAGACGGTGTGATTTGACTTTTTAATAAAACATCTATAACTAATTATACACTACTCAACATAACAAATTTTCCTCATCAACTACATATTTTTCCATCTTTATCAAAATACATATTTTTTCTCCTCATCGAATACATATTTTTCTTAAAAATTTGGCCAACACAATCGCTTTATTTACTTTTACCCAAATTTGACCAACATCAAACGTTTTCAATCACTTTTGTTCTCTAAATTTATTTTATCGAATTTGTGTCCCACTTATTATTTTTCATATTCTTCAAAGGTTAGTAATAAATTATTAATTTGTTTTTTTATTTTTGTTTATTTGTACAGATTTATTTTTTGTAATTTACAAGTTAGTTGTAATATTATTAAGATTTTTATATGTTTTTTTTATTCGCACATATAATTGATGTGGCACCAGTGACCACGATAGAAAAACTTGTCCTACATTGCAAAATAGGTAAATTAATGTTATATATTTCCTTATTGCTCCGGATCTACAATATTCGATCACATACAGTAAAAAATGCATTATATTTCCTAAACCCACGGGAGTATGATGCACGCTTTAACACTCGTCACTAATTTATTATTTCTAATGTAATATTATTATCTTAACAATAAAATTAACGTTAATTATATTATTTATTATATGATATAAATAATATTTAACTCAATAAATATTATTATATATTATATTTTTTAAAAATAAATACAATGAATATAACAATAAAAAAATTATTTTTAATTTAATAAATTTAATTATATTAATAATGTGGATGTAAATTTGGTGGTAAATAAATAAGTGAGTGATTAAAGAAAGTGGGAGATTAGAGAAAAGTGGTGGGGGTTAAAATAAATTGGGGTGGGGCTTCTTTGCAAAATTGGCGAGTTGGGGGCTGTTAATTAATAAAAGCTTGGGGTTGGGGCTTTGGGGTGTTAATTTGCAGAGAGGGGTGAGTGGGGGCACCATTCTCTCTGACGGGGAATGATCTGGACCCCGTCACGGGGTCCAGATCATTTCCTCCTATAACTAAACATACAATGTGCTTATAAAAACATCTTAAATTAATAATTACACGTTACTATAATTTTTTATTGTTTTATATAAAAGTTAAAGTTCTACATTAGAAACTAACATGATATGTCTGTCTCTTTGGCTAAAGTTACAATGTGATTATAAGAATTTATTAAACTAATATTTAGTTGTTAATTTTATTTTTGTTGCGTTAGATATGGATTGATGCTCTATATTTGAAACTAACGTGATCGCTTTTTAATTCAAAGGTTACAACATATGTAATTTGACTATTTTTTAATATAACATTCATTTTGTTTGTCTCAATAGTCGAGCTTGATGAACTCGACTCTTTTTTCTAATCCTGACCCCTTATTACGTTTCGTCTTTTGTATGTGAAACGAAGACATTCGACCAGTTCAGCTTTCACAAACTTCCCACCATAGGCTATTGACTAACAATGTGCTTATGAGAATAATTTAAATTAATATTTAGTACTTAATTTTATTTTTTGTTGTATTGTATGTTAATTAATACCTTACATTATAAAGTAACATGTTTAGTCAATTTTTTATTAAAAGATCAACTAAGTTTATTTATTAAAAAAATTCTCTCTATTAAAAAAGTTTGTGGAATGCGCGAAGAGCTAAGCCATACTATGTCACTTATTCAATAGAATGTCAAATATCGTATTTTTCAACTAATTAAAATTTTAATTGTAATTTTTAATAAAATTTCCATAATGGACGTAATTTTCCTTTATTTTGATTTGGACAAAACCAATTTAAATAAAACACCAAGTTGGAATCTCTAGCATGACATGCCCTGCCTACAAAGGGAGCCCAACCTGCGATTCAAAACAAACCAAATCGGTCGGTCATTGGTCGAGTCACAACTTGTCTGAGCGACTCGTCCACTTTTAACACCCTTATTCTTTAAACAAAATATTTAAAAATGATCAAAGTTATCTATTTTCAACAAAATGCTTTTTAGTTTGTTTTGGTTTGACAATGTTGAAATTATTTTTTAATTGTTCATAAATGACTTATTTGTACAAATGGTCCCTGATTTTTGTATTTACTGTGGATTGAGGACCTATCGTTTCATTTTTGACCGTTTAGCCCATATTTAAAATGTTTTTTACGGCAATGGTCATTTTCATCAATTTCCATCCAAATGATGACGGTGGGCATTTTTTTATTTAAAAAGGGCTTATTTGCACAAATGGTCCCCGACTTTTGTAAAGGAAAATTTGCAGCAAAAGTCCCTAATCTTTCAGAAAGTGTTGAAAAGTCCCATAACCTTCTAATCATAACACATATGACCCTAAACCTTTTTGAAAATTTTACCCCTAACTTAAATAAATTAAAAATAACTCATAAACTTTTTCAAAAATACAAATAAGTCCTAAATATTTTTATTTTTTACAAATTTATACTTAAAATAATAAAAAGTGTGTCATCAAGTCCCAAAACTTTTAATTTTGTTCACCAAAATGATATTTAAAATGTGTTTGATTAAAATCAGATTTTTTAGTAAAAGTTGTTGAAATGTGTGGTTGAAAAGTTGTGGGGACCATAAAATGTGTGGTTAAAATTAATTGTTGACTTTGACTTTAGCTTTTTAGTAAAATCAAAATTGAAAACAAACGGGCTCTTAGAGACTCTACAGATTTTGTCCAGTGGTCCATTAATTAACAAAAAAAATTATACCAATGATCAAAATTTTAATTTATTTTTCATATCAACTACTAGAGGTGGCAAAATGGGCCAACCCAGTGGGCTAGCCCAGATAGTCCGGCTCTCTGGGCTGGGCTGGTCCAATAAAAAATTGATCAAATAAAAATTAGGTCAATTTAGCTCTGTATAACTAGTCAATCGGACTGGCCCGATAATTTTATTTTGAGACCCTAAGCTTTTCAAAAGTACAAATTAAAAAAAAAAGTGGTGGTGGATTTTTGTTTTTGTTTTTATAAAATTATAAGTAATTATTTTGAAAAAATAAGTTAAAAATGTAAGTTGGGTTGGCCCATTAGCCCTGTGGCCCAAAATCGAGCTGGGTTGGCTTAGCAAATACCAGCTCATGTAAAATTGGGTCAGGGTTAGGCCAGTCCAATTTTTTATGTGGCCCGTCTAATTTTGGATTGGGTCAGTCCATCTGGGCAATTTGCCAGCTCTACCAATTACTAAATAATAATTAAAAAAAAAGTTCTTCACAATCTCCTGTCTACCACCACCTTTTTTTTAATTGGTATGAGAAATAAATTAAAATTTTAAATTGGTGAAATTTTGATCATGGGTATAATTTTTTTGTTAATTAATGGACCACCTGACAAAATCTGTAGAGACTAAGAAAGTTCGTTTGTTTTCAATTTTGATTTTGCTAAAAGCTAAAGTCAAAGTCAACAATTAATTTTAACCACACATTTTATGGTCCCACAACTTTTCAACCACACATTTCAACAACTTTTACTAAAAATTTTGATTTTAATCAAACACATTTTAAATGTCATTTTGGTGAACAAAATTAAAAGTTTTAGGATTTGATGACACACTTTTTATTATTTTAAGTGTAAATTTGTAAAAAAATAAAAATATTTAGGACTTATTTGTATTTTTGAAAAGGTTTATGAGTTATTTTTAATTTATTTAAGTTATGAGTAAAATTGTCAAAAAGGTTTGGAGTCATATGTGTTAGGATTAGAAAGTTATGAGACTTTTCAACACTTTCTGAAAGATTAGGGACTTTTGCTACAAATTTTTCTTTACAAAAGTCAGGGACCATTTGTGCAAATAAGTCTTTTTTAAATAAAAAAATGGCCACCGTCAAATTTCACGGTCATTTGGATGGAAATTGATGAAAATGACCATTGCCACCAAAAATATTTGAAATAGGGGCTAAACTGCCAAAAATAAAACGATAGATCCTCAACTCCGCAGTAAGTGCAAAAGTCAGGGACCATTTGTGCAAATAAGCCGTTCATAAATTATAAGTATTGTGAAATGTGCAAATAATAAATCTATATCTATACTAATTTAAAAGGAGTTTAAAGGGAGAAATATTTTTGGACAAATATGTCCTTATTAATATTTTATATTTTCTAATTTGTCCTTGAGTTAATATTATAATTAAACTCCAAATTTAGCATTTATAATCATATATAATCCCTAGAAGTTGAAAAAACTAAATCACTATTTATTATATTTAATTATTGGATTTTGAAAATATTTTTTTTGAATTGTGATAATGGATTTGGTCAGTTACAAGATTAATAGTAAATGACACTCTACCAACAATTTATTCAACTTATTTAAGGTCTAATTGAAGTTTAATGTTGTTTTATTTGAAGGTAATTATGTAGTCTGTGATGTCCATAAAGACTTCATTTGAAGATTTGTATTTGTGATTGTGGTTTTTGTTAGTTAATGTGAATAATCCTCTCTCAATGTTCTTCTTATTTCAAAAAAATAATAATTTGTATTTAACTATAAAGGTTACGGTGTATTTTTTAATTATTGTGCATGATCATGCGTATTTGTATATTGTTTACATATCTAAATGACTTGCGGTTTCAGATTTTCTGGACAAAAAAATTTTGTGAACTAACTTCAATAATGGTTTCAATCTGCTATTGATACATATCTTATTTCTATTTTTTTTTATGCTTTTGAATTGAATTGTTATCTATTTTTCTTAAACTAATTTTTCTTAACTATTTATGCTCCAACGTGAATAAGATGCTTAAATCACTACAATATTTAGTTTTGATAATATTACTTTATTTCTCCATTACAATTTGGATAAGTTCACGTGAAGACATCTGGGCACTGAATTGTGCAAATGAGAATGTTTAATTTGCCAATTCTAATGTAAATGTTATTTTGTTTTCTTTTATATACTGATTGATAAATCTACCTAACTTGAGGTGTTACGAGTCCAAATTGTATGTGATATTTTGGGTTAAACCTTTTCATAGTTGAAGAGCTATATTAAATTACAAAAATTTGTTATAAGTCATTTGCCAGTTCATAAAACAAGAAAATTCAATGGGTTTAAGTGTTCGATATATTTAAGAACTTATGTACACTATTTTTTATTCTTTTTGTTTGTGTTCTTTAATTGATATTATTTGACTATATTAGAGACATTAAAAAATAGATGTTCAATACTGGTCACACAATTGTAGAAAGTACTTTGTTGAATGCAACAACACACATTATATTTCACCGTATTTTCTAATGTCAGATTTTTGTATTTTAATGCAGTATTAAATTAAATTATAATTATTTAAATATTTGAATAAACATATATCTCACAACACCATTATTAAATCACGTGCAAAGCACGTTTTACATACTAGTGAGTAGTAAGTGGTGGGTCTTACGAAATATGTAGACAAAGTACGTATAATTATTTTGACTAGCTTAAATGTTAATTTAAGTATAACCAAACAATGTGTCATGGGCCGACTTTTTTTGTCGCGCATCACAACTATTTTTCGCTCGTGTGGTAATAGTCTCACTTTATTTGACTACCTTTTGCTTTATCCATCATGATTCTAGACATGACCCATTGCTCATTTTGTCACAAAACTTACTATCGTGTAAACATTTAAATGCATCCATGCGCTGAACTTGGTTCCAAGGCGCTCGCCTATTATCAATGTTGTTGGACCCAGTTTAGCTAGCTTGCCCACATACACATGCACAATATACGGTCCTCTCGAAATATACTCGATGGATGGGAGCTCTCCTAGCTCCGTCCGAAGCAATGAAGGTCGTTTGGATGCCCCCACAACGCAATTATTGTGCTCATCCCTTCCTATGGACATATTGGCTTATTGTGTACCGATATGCCCTTCGTTAGGCTTTGCCCAAAACGGTGCCAACTGACAATTCATGGATAATTTGAAGTGCCTTCATAGCATACTCATTTCAACAACAACGATATCTTGCCATATTTGCCCAACTATGCAGCATCACTCTATGACCGTATTTCTAGCCAGCGGACACTAGAGGCAAGGCTATAACCCATAATCAAAGCGCACAAGTTAGTATACGAGGCCTTTAGAATGCTTTCCTTGATAGCTCATTCGACCTAGAGGTGTTACCGTATCCTTTGGAGCATAGCAATGCTTAATTGGTAACCTCAAGCTCCTTCCGGTGCCCAATGAAGACCACAAAAGCCAATGCCGCCGTCTCGATAAGTTCCTGAACTCAAATGAGTACTTTAGCCACATCTTGAAGTGCCTAACACAGGCCCTTAGTTGTCCTGCGACCCCTAAGGTTTGCACATTTTGTGTATAAGGTTAGCCCGCAAGCTACCCTTTTGTTAGGACGGAAGCACGGGAGAGGCTGGTTGACTGCTCACCAAGCATGTCCTCCTTTATAATAAATATGGAGAAATAACTCAAGTGACACTAACAAATGTCTTTTGGCCGATGAATCATAACTGGTGCTCCCTACCTCCAAATGACGTTACATTTGATCCGTAACGAAGTTAATATTTTCAATATGAACTCCACAAAGTTTCAACTTTAATATATACTCGATCATTAAGTTATTGCTCTCGCAATATCATGCAATTATGACAATACCACTACTTGACACTATCACCTTCGGCCCTTACGTTTCACAACCAAACGGACTCCGATTGTTGTCTGATTTGGTATAAAGCTTTCTAACTCTTTAGGCAAGCCCTCCTCCGTAAAGTAGCTTCTCCAAACTATTGTTAAGTTCTCTGCTCATTGTATGAAGTTGCTCCCATTATGATCACCCTTAATCTCATGTTATGCCAACTTCTCCATCATCTCCGATAATTATGAATATTAACGTTGAGCTGATATGCGATCCGTGAGATAATGACTTTGTATTCTTGAATTGACAAACACTCCATTGGAATAGCATGTGCTATTAGCTCCCTCTTATGGGCCAATAATTAAGTTTAGATGATATAATTGATTAAACAAGCTGCTTACTTAAAATTTCCATCACTTAAATTTTTCTTTATTTATTGTAAGTTTATGACTGATGGACTTTTAAAATTATTTATCCACTTCATATTTCATTTAATACTCATTTTCTCGATAAATTTAGTACATTTTTAATTCATTCTTAACTCCATTTTTCTTTTGGTTGAGATTTTGATGATAGATGAAGACGTGGAAGGGGTATTTCCGTCATTAAGCTACACGTGGCACTCCAAACCGACGTGGCGTCACTTCATTCGTTTCTTGACAAATCACAGACTGAATTTCCGATAACATCCCCACTATCCAACATCTAACTCTCTCTCTCATGAAAACAAGTGAAAAAATCGAAACATAAGCAACAGAAAAGAAAAAACCGAAAGCAAAATAAATAAAATAAAAACCCCTAGAGAGAGAAAACTCAGACACTCAATCCTCTCTCTCTCTCTCTCGATCCAGTTTCAGTTCTTCCCTAAACCTAGATCTATACATACAATTCTTCCATCTCTATAAATCTGAATCTCCCTTCCTCTCTCTATATACACCACCACGTATACGTAGAGGATTGAATTTTCAGGAGGTGATGGCGTCGTGTATAAAGGGGGTGAACAGATCGGCCTCGGCTGCTTTCGCGCCTGAGGGTCCGTACATGGCGGCGGGGACAATGGCCGGGGCGGTGGATCTTCAGTTCAGTTCCTCTGCTAATCTTGACATCTTTGAGCTTGACTTTGTGTCCGACGATCGTCAGCTGATCTTGGCTGGCACGGTCCCCAGTTCTGAGCGCTTCAATCGGATTTCCTGGGGAAAGGGTCCAGCCAACTCTGAGGAGTTTCCGCTTGGCCTCATTGCTGGTGGCCTGGTAGATGGCAACATTGGCCTTTGGAATCCCAAGACCCTGATCTGGTGAATTTTGTCCCCGGATTCTCAGTTTTTTGTATAATTGAATTTCTTTTCGATTTTTTATTCTTTTGTTATTTGATGAGTGTTGGAGTGAGTGAATTTGAATGTTGATTTCGTTTCATTAGCAAAGATATACAAATTTTAGCAATTGATTATTTGGATCAATATTCTGATGATGTATGCTAATATTGTTTTGAATTTGATTATCTTGCATTTGATATTTGATAATTACAGCTTTTCTTTCTTGTTCTGAATCGAAAATGCAGGAAAACATAGCTTTTAAACGAACTTTATAATTATTAATCAAATCATATGTAGCTGTATAATTCATATTATCTCATATGCATAACGCATTTGATAGTGCTACTTTCTATTTTACAGGAATGATGAAAATTTTAAATTTTGTAACTATTGAACGGATCACTGTATGTCTACTGAATTGAACTGGAAATTCGGCAGCATTTTCTTTTAAATAGGGGCTCAATGGCATACATCATTTCTGAAGGATATTATTTTTATTTATAGAATTTTCAATTTGTGTTGCATTATCTAATCCCGTTCTATCTTATTTTTTTCATTTGTGTAGCATTTTTATATTTTGGGTACAACAATTCGAATAAATGATTTTTTTTTTTTTTCATTTGGTTCATATTTCCTTCTCTTGTTAATTATTTTTGTATGCTTTGAACACTGTAAGATTAGGTATCTGTTATAGTACAGTTTAATGGCACGCAGAAGCAATTCTTTCTGAGCTGCCTTTTGCCAACTTTAGAATTGTCTTGTTTTTGTGTATCACAATGTATTCTCTTACTTCTTTGTTGCTAGAATGTGCTTCCTTCATTTGTGCACTTTGTTGGTAATGATTGGCATCCAGAATTTATTTGCCATTTCTCTGTTCTACATCTCCCAAATTAGAATAGGAGAAAATTATTCTTTGATGATGCAATGTACTGAGTCTCTTCAAGAATTTTGCTGAAATCACAAATTTGGATTTTATATTGCACGACTACTTATTATTCTGCAGCTGTTTTTAGTTTTTCTTGCTTTCATAAGGTCTTGATTCTTTTTTTGGTATGCTTCTATTAGTTCTGACACTAAAAAGGGTTCCGAGACAAGTGAAAATGCTTTGGTTGGCCAACTTTCAAAACATAGAGGGCCTGTAAGTGTTTTGGTTTTTGTATTGTGTATGCTTCATGCATTTTCACTGTTTTGATTTATTTCCTATTTGCTGGGCAGTGGTAGAATGACGTGCTTTAACTTGCCTCCCTCTTCAGGTTCGCGGATTGGAGTTTAATGTTCTTTCCCCAAACCTTCTTGCTTCTGGGGCTGATGAAGGTGAAATTTATATATGGGATGTATCAAAACCATCAGAACCAAGCCATTTTCCTCCTCTAAAGGTATGAAACAATGTAGCAATGAAGTCTGCTGCAGGAAACCTTTTTCCTCTGCTTGAGTTTTTAAATTGACAACTGCTAAATATATTTGGGAAGTGAACTAATGATGCCAAGATGCCAACCGTCATTGCTTCCTACAGATTTCCTTGCTAATCTGTGAACTCCACAACTAACATTTGTATGCACAATTCTGAAATTCAAATTCCTACAGTTTATGTATACATAGTAGTTTGGGAGGAAAAACTCAAGTAGAAGAGTTCAAAAGCTATATTGTAAACCAGTAGTTGTTGTACTGCGCGCGTTTTTTTGAGAGAGACTCCATTCAAACTATCAGTTTTTCCTACTTCATTTTTTAGTTTTCATTATTTTTTTTTCTCTTTTTGGGTTGGGGTGGGGTGGGGTGGGTTGGGTTGGGTTGAGGTTTTAGAAGAAAATGGTTAAGTTTTTAGGAAGCTTTACATCATTAACGAATGTTAAAACCCTTGAAGATAGCTAGAGAAATTGGTTTATGCCTAAGCTGGTGTTATATTATATTGTGGGTGCAATGACTGAGTTCAATTATTACAAAGACTACTACGTTAGATTGGAATTCTAATACTGTAAATATGTATCATGGTTTCTAATGGACAGCGTCAAATTTAACTTCTTGTTATGTGAAGAGTTAATTATTAGGATAATGGGAAGCGTCATACTTTCTCTGACTTCTTTCCTGACAATAGAATATTTCCTGCCGAGAGGTGTATATATGGGAGGATATGGGAGTGAGCATAGAGTAAAATGAGCTTCCCGGGGGTTTTTCAAAGGGATATCCAACAATCAGGCTCCCATTTTAGAAAGTTGTGTTATCACAGAGCCATGATGTGCATATCTTGGAGGCTCCTTCTCTATTTTTGCACTCTATATTTTTTTGCAGATATTAAATCAGATAAATGCAGTGTATGTAATTTCTACTTGACAAGATTACACGGCTCAGGTCCAAATATAGTTCTGAGTTAAATTGAAGTTACAATGAAACATGGTGGACAAATAATACAAAACAGAAATATAGTGATTTCTGATATCCTATTGCAACCTGTGCAAATTCATATCCAAGTTCCAGGTTGAGGGCCTCAACAATTTGTTCGCATGTCAATTGCTAGAAACCTTCAGCTATTGACTTCACAATGCACACACGCACACACTCATAAATATAAGAGAACGGGAGATTTATATGCATACAAATTTACAAGTTTCGAACTCTATGCTAATCAGAAAACATATCTAAGAATCTGTACTAGTAGGGAGGGATTGTCAGATCCAGGGAACAGAAAAAATAATAATAATCTCTGAATATTTCTTACGGGGTTTTTTGATATTGTCAAAAGCTCTTCTGTTACATTCCTTCCAAGCACACACAATACGCAATGGGAATTCACTACCGCTCCTTCCATGATTCTCTCTGGCCCTTCACAAACCTCAAATTTAGCATTTTGGCTCTTGCATTTTGTGACGTACTGTAGAGTCTGAAATAAAGAATATGTACCAGGTAAATGTATGAGCTGAAGAATCTTGCAAGACCTTCACTCTAAGGTGTTTTATTTTCTTGCTCCTCCTTTGAAAATAAATTACTATTTTGGGGAAACTGAAAATGAACCATATGATTATAATAATCTTTCATTTGGAAACATTACAGTCTGTTGGGGTATTGAAAAGTTGGGCATCAAAAGCTCGCTTAGATTTCTATTTCGTCTCAAAGGTGGTTCTCGATTTAGTCTGTAAGGAAGTTTTATTAGCATTCTTTTGGAGATAATATGATGTAACCTTGTTGGTGCAAGATGGGGCTTATTCTCCTTGGATCATTAATAATATTTTTCATGAAAAGTTGAGGTAACAACACAATCAATGACTATTAATTGGTTTTTACAATTCGTGAAATCAAGAAATTATTATTAGTTTTGCTAGCATGAAGGAGCAGCTTGATGATTTGCCATCTTTTGTTATATTACAATTCAAGAATTGTTTTTTTCCCAATATTCTTGTCAGTGTTGGAAGGAGATATGAAGTACATATGTGAATCTTTTCTTTATTTAAATCCGGCAGGAATCGTAACCAATTTCTTGTGGTCATCTCTCACCAGTTGATTATATTTCAATGACACAATTACCTGTCCTTTCTCAACAAATTTTTGATCTTAAAGGAAAACTGCTTATTCTCTAACTGTGTACTCATGTAGTTCAAATTTATCTCTGACATTTCTTGTAATTGATGGACAAAATTCATGGAAGTCTCTTTTTATTAATTTGTAGTATCCTCTGAGAATGGAATTTAAACTATCTTTAACACTATAGTTAGCCTGACTTATTCCATCTCATGATCATCCTTTCTTATTGAATAACCAACTGCCATATTTTTCCAGTACCCAAATGGAAAACTGAATGGAAGTACAAGGGCATGACGTTTATACTCTGCTATTTGACTAACAAACATGTTCTATTCGTTTAATTTTAAGCATGGGAATGCGCTAATTTTTGTAAGGCTAATGGGGTTCAGTTTATTAACATCCCTCTATGCTTGAATTTGCTTTCGTTACTTCAATTGCACGCTGCTACTTTTGTTATTGATTATGCCTGTGACATCTACTTGAGGATACTCACTTTCTTAGCTGTTTTTTGCAGGGTAATGTATCAGCTACTCAAGGTGAAATTTCATTTTTGTCCTGGAATAGCAAGGTTCAGCATATACTGGCCTCCACTTCATTTAATGGAACTACCGGTAAGGAGGCTTTTGAATAATATGTTATTCGCTTCGCCGTTTCACTTTTGTATTAAAAATACTTTTCTGTAATTTCAGTTGTGTGGGATCTGAAGAAGCAAAAGCCAGTCATTAGGTAAATTGCTTGCCATCAAATGTTCGGCTCTCAACTTATTGTACGTTTTAATCACGGAGAACTATTCTCCGTGTTTCTGAACTTGAATTTGCCAATTTGCAGTTTCTCAGATTCAATTAGGAGGAGGTGCTCTGTCTTGCAGTGGAATCCTGACGTTGCTACTCAGCTCATTGTCGCTTCAGATGAAGATAGTTCTCCTTCTCTTAGGGTAATGAGTTTGTATTGGTCTTGGTTAAACGACTTGATATAGCTTTGAATCTGCTCAACTCATTACCCTTGTAATTGGTTATTGCTCTCGTACAGCTATGGGATATGCGGAATGTCATGTCTCCAGTGAAAGAGTTCGTAGGTCACACTAAAGGTATACTAGTATTTAATAATTCACTTTTAAGTTTCTCAAGTTGATTTTGTAGCGTTTAATTTCCAGCTTTTAAGCTCTCTCAAATTGATTATATCTTCTCTTATTTAAGTGGATTTTATCTTGCCTATCTTTTCATGAACTGCAAGTGACAGAAATCAATTATTGGTAATGAGGGTTGGAATCTCTCTCGCACATGCGCATGTACACAAACACGCAAACTGTCTCTCTCTAACACACACTTGAACAACACATGACTAATAAACAAACTTCAAGGGGTGGTTGTGGAGGATCTCTCTCTATATAACGTCCAGTTTTGCTTTTATGAGCAATGAAGACAGTGAAGAATATGTTTCTAGTTATGAAGCGTGTATTGTTGCTTGGTTTCTGTTTCTCTTGCAACCTCATCCCCCACGCCTGAGAAGTAAATAAAATAAAAAGACTACAGTCCTTACTCATTGATCAAATTGTGACTTTCAGCAAATTAATTTTGGGTAAAATGAAATTTTGGTCATAGATCTTTGGTTTCCTTTTGTAATTGAGAACTCCTTGCCTTCCCCTCTTCTAAAGTTCTTCTGTTATGAAAAAGATTGGGTCCTGTTAGAGTTGCCCGTCACGTTCCTTTTCTACTGGCCTCGTTGTGTTATATAGTTGTTGGATGTTGCAGAAAAAGCAGAAGAAAATAGTTTTGAGTTGCCTAACATTGGGTTCTTTTTGAATGATTACAAATGCAATGGCCTCTAACCAGCATGGAAAGACGAAAGGAAGAGTTTTGAATATTTGCAGACAAATGAAGTAATGGAAACTGAACTTATTAAATCCGTAGTTCCGACTAATGTTTGCACATGGTCCCATCCAAAACTTTGAAGCCACGAAAGCTCACCTAGTTACATTCTAGAATGAAAAGATCTAGACTAATTTTAAGTTCTTGTAACAGGAAATTAATATAAGTTGCCCTAGGTTATGCTATTATTCGGTTGTAAATATTTTCTCACAAGTCAATGCTCATAGAACTGAAATAAAATGCTAGGCTGTTTTGATGTTATCAATTAGCATGAACGTATTTGTCCGGGCAACTTTAAGTTACAATCAGATTTTTTGTGGTTCTAAATCAGGAAAAAAACTATCAAGTATAGGCCTTCAAGAAATAAAATTCAATTATGTGCTTTGTGGAAGGATGGGAACTGGCCGAACATTTGAAGATATAGGCACATACTTCTCCAAAAACCTGATTCTGAATACTCATTGCACCATAAACATTTGTTGAAGTCATTGATCGCTTTAAATAGGGAATTAGGAGGATTCATTTCATTTGCTATATGGGTTTAATTATAAATAAAGAAGAGAGCATGCTTTAGTGATTGGAAGAGTAAATGTAGAACATTGGAGAGTTAGGATTGCTGTTTTATTTGTTGAGAGTGAATATACAACAATATGATTGATGTACTTAGAGGATTTCAAGCAGAGGAACAAATTTTAAGATCCCAAAGACAATAATAAGAGTGATATGATATGCTTTTTCCTTTTCTTCATTTTCACCATGCTCTTTCACAAGCTAACTGAACCAGAAGCTTTTTGGCTGGTGGCATCTATCACCTTATCTTTCATTTTGATTCTGTTTCGGTTGCTTGAAGTGTGAGTTGTATCTCCTTACATTTTTGGTTCAAGATTTTCATTTACAAGTTGTTCGTATCAGTTTATTCCATAGTTCAATTTGGAGCTTGAAGGTGCAATGCATTTTAAAGGCATTTATTAAATGCCTCGACACTTATGCCTTGAGTGTCATCGGCAAGGCTTGTGCCCTAGATTAATGAGGCTTACGCCTCTAGGCTAAGCTTCAGGGTGATTGATTATTGTGCACATTTGTCTTGGCTTTCTTAGGCTTTTCATTACTAGCCTCAGCCTTTTGGGCTATATTTTTTATAGCCTAGAACATTTTATGAGTTTTTTCCTTTTGTTTTCTGCCTTTACACCGAAGGGGAAGGGGAATGCATCATTGCAAGTGTAGGATAACGACAAAGGATGAGAGAAACTGAGCGATGAGGATGATGATGGGGGAACCAAATATCTTAACATTCTCTTAAAGATTCTATTAATAAAGATAGTATTGGAGACTTCTAGGTTGTTTCTGTTTCTAGTGGTGAATTACAATTTTATTATGTGATTACTAATTTGAGAACTCGTTGTTGCTACTTTATTGATCTATTTTATGTTTCCTTACAATTATTATATTGTTTTTTCTCTAGCCTTGTGCCTCAAGGCTGTACCTAGTCTCACAGAGGTAAAACACTTAGGTACCCACTTGAGCCTTTTAAACATTGAGGTGTTCATTTTAATTGTGCTGTATCATTTCCATCAGGTGTAATTGCTATGTCATGGTGCCCCATTGACAGCTCCTATTTGCTTACTTGTGCCAAGGATAACCGCACCATTTGCTGGGACACTGTATCTGGAGAGGTAAGTGAGTTTGATTGCTAACTCTTTGTTGAATTACATGTGTTCTTTCTTTTAAATGAAATGTCCTCCTTTTTGTTTTTTCCTGTGTTTTTCTTCAGTCTCTCTTCTCTCTGTTACATTTTCTATTTTCAATTTTTGCTATTTTACTTCATATACATGGGGAAAGAGATGGAATGGGGTTGGCAGAGAGTTTTTGGAGTCGAGCATTGTGCAACAGGTAACAATGGTTTGACGCAAAACTTTGTGCAGATTGTGGCTGAATTGCCTGCTGGAACCAACTGGAATTTTGATGTACACTGGTATCCTAAGATTCCAGGGGTCATATCAGCATCGTCGTTTGATGGGAAAATTGGCATTTATAATATTGAGGTTAGTTCGATTGTTACTGAACTTTTCTGATTGTGCCTTTTGAATTTCTGATGGGAAGTGTTGTAGTGAGTGACACAGTAAATGACTGAAACTTGGAAGCTCAGCTTCATTGGTCCTCTATTTTCCCTTTTGATTTTCTGTAGCTTTAACATTTAGCAGTGGTGGATGGCAACTTAAATTCACGGATATAACTATAGGAGATACACCTTTTGCATGTACAGTGCATTAAGTGTATGTTTGTTAGTGCTTATAAGCACTTATAAAATGGTTAAAAATCATTATTATCCACACAATTAGTAGGATCCACAATTTTTATCCAATTTTTATCCACACATTACGTAGGACCAACTGCTTATAATCTACAAAAATTTTACCAAACATACACTAAATCTGCCTCTTGCATTAATTTACGCTTGGAAAGCAAAATGCTTTGTAACGGCCACATGGGGTGAGAAAAGTCTCTGTAGTTAACTGCATATCATTTTCTGGCGGTGTTCATGCTATTTTAAGATGGAAGGCATCTTGGCATAACATGCATAGTGATAAATCATTTAGCTACTTGGTGGATGATTCTATTTCTGAGATAAATGTTGTGTAGACTGGTTATGATGTTAAGGCAGGGTATGGTAATTTCATTTTTCCTGCACTTCAACCTCAGGGTTCTCTCCATAAATTTTAATTTCTTATGTTTCCTTTGCAGGGTTGTGATCGATATGGTGTTGGAGAGAGTGATTTTGGTGCAGGTATCACATCTCTTACTTGATAGAATGTTATGTTGTTCTAACTTATCTGTATGGATAAAAGTGGAATTCAATTTTGTTCTGGCACAGAGTTTAGTAGTATAAAAAAAATGGATTGATTAGTTGGTTGCATCTTTTTATGACGTGTGGCAGTCCATATGCCTTGGCATTTCCTGCCCCAAAGACAACATTTTGGAACTTGTGGTTTTGGTGATGAGCACAAGACGTGGTCATAATTCAATGTTGGGAATGAACTGATCATAGTTAATTTATATCCTTCCAATGTCATTCCTTTTACCTGATCTTTTCATTGAACATTTCTTATGTGCTACAAGTGAAAGGTATACGTTCTTGTGAAAGAATTTTCACGATTAAATCATGTGGTCATGCCTAGAGAGGAAGATAAAGGATCTCCGTGTGTTGGACTTTGGCTATTGGAATTTGGTCATGTACTGTACTGTAAAATTCTGTGGATATTAATGTCTTACTGTTGTCTTCCACTATCAATAGCAAGTAAAATGGATCCACCCAGACATAAATAGTAGTTATATTGCGTGAGTCAGTTTTTCTTCCCTGGACGTTAAGTGCGGCAATTCAAATTGTCTGAGGGTTTCCTGGAAGTCAATCAGAGTTACAGCACCAGAATATTCAAAAAAACTTATTCAATTTGTAAAAAGCAAATGAGCTAGAGATAGAGACTGGTCTATATGCAGGTGTCTAATGGTTCCTAGTTGTCCACTTAGCTATTCTGTGGGCAAACTTCTCTTTTAGAAAAAAATAATAGCCTCGTCGCCGTTGTCTGTACTACCGGCATTGTTTCGTTTTATATTTCTCCATCTTTTATCTGATTGGTGTGTCATGTGGTGTTAGTTTCTCTTTTGCACTTCTGTTAGTTTAGGTGGTGGGCTGCTCTCATACACATTATATTCCTTGTAGCACCTTTGAGGGCGCCAAAATGGTACAAGCATAAAGCAGGAGTCTCATTTGGTTTTGGAGGCAAGCTTGTTACGTTTCACTCAGCTGAGTCACCAACTGGATCGTCAGAGGTATGTCCAATGGGATATGGCTTAATTTCCCTTAGCATCTGATCACATTTTTCTGACCTTTTCATTTTTTTCTAGGTCCATGTGCACACATTAGTTACAGAACATGGTTTGGCAAGTCGATCTTCTGAATTTGAGGCTGCAATACAGAATGGGGAGAGGTCATCACTGATGCATTTGTGTGAAAAGAAATCTCAGGAGTCTGAGTATGCCTTCTATATTGGACCTATGTTATTACATTTGAGTTAGGTTTCACAGTCTGTTGCTTCCAATTTGTTTTAATCCATTTTATGCTCAGATCTGAGGCTGAGAGAGAAACATGGGGCTTCATGAAGGTTATGTTTACTGATGATGGAACTGCGAGGTCAAAGCTGCTTTCCCATCTTGGATTCAATATGCCTGCTGAACAAAATGATACTGTATTGAACGACATCTCTGAGAAAATAAATGATCTTGCTCTTGATGAAAATTTAAGAAATAAAGAAGGATTTTCTGGAAACAAAGAACCAACCATATTTGCTGACAATGGTGAAGATTTCTTTAACAATCTTCCCAGCCCTAAGGCAGATACACCTTTGTCAACTTCTGGAAATGAATTCGTTACCGGTGACTCTGTTCCTGTTGTAAAAGAATCCGAACAAGAATTGGATGGACAAGAAGAGAGTTCTGAGCCTTCATTTGATGATGCTGTTCAACATGCTTTGGTTGTTGGGGACTACAAGGGGGCAGTTGCACAATGCATTACTGCAAATAGAATAGCAGATGCTTTAGTTATCGCTCATGTTGGTGGTGTTCCCTTGTGGGAGCGCACACGTGATCAATACCTCAAAACAAGTCATTCTCCCTATCTGAAGGTGGTCAAAATTTGCCTTGTTGTATTGGAAATATGGGAACCTTTTTCCATTCCCTTCATGATGATGTCTGTGCGTTGATGTGGTGGTGTTATATTCATCATCAAGGTTTCTCTGATATTTCTTATATTTCAGGTTGTTTCTGCAATGGTCAACAATGATCTGATGAGCTTAGTAAACACTAGGCCTCTGAAATCATGGAAGGAAACACTTGCTCTCCTCTGCACGGTGAGTCTTTTTTGTCCAGAAAAAAAATAACAAGTTGTTTATTTTGGTTATTCATAGCCAATTTAGAGTTCACAGCCAATTTAGAGTGAAGAAAGTTAAGCTTGTACATGTTCTTAGGATTGTAATGCTCCTATCGTTTTTATTTTGCTTTTCTGAAGTCTTTGGCTCTCTTCAATCCATCTGCTTTTGCTAGTGACAAACAGATCATTTTGATTTTCAATTATTGCTTACCTCTTAATTCCATCTTTTATGCTCAATCTTTCGTGTGAAATACTTAAATTCTTGGTCATCAGGATAGAACTATTTGATCAATTTTATAATGCAAGCCTTTTGTAGTTGTCTATTATGCACGCACTATTCATGTACATATTATGTATTATGCATATTTATATAAAAATATGCATACAACTATACAAGTATAATTTAGAACCACCCCCGATATCTGACTCTGTAAAGGCAGTGGTGCCTATGCTTTAATATAAGTTTAAATGCAAAACAGGCAATCTTCAGTGCTCGCTTAAAATGTTGCGTGACTTCAATATGACAACACTAAATTAATTCATTCCCAGTTATATTTCACTGAAGATTTCGATGATCGTGGCAAGGTTCGGGAAAACTAGCTTTTTTTTTCTTCTCCCTGCTGAAGTTTTTAATCATTGCTATCATACAGTTTGCCCATCAAGATGAATGGACTCTGTTATGTGACACTCTTGCTTCTAGACTCATGGCTGCTGGTAATACGCTTGCTGCTACGCTTTGTTATATATGCGCTGGAAATATTGACAGAACAGTGGAAATATGGTCAAAGAGTCTGTCAACTGAACATGATGGGAAATCATACGTGGACCTTCTTCAGGTATGTTCCCTTCTAAGGTTCATTGGATCGCAGTTTATGACAAAGAAAATTGACTATTATTTTTATATTTATTCTTTTCTGAAGGATTTAATGGAAAAGACCATTGTCTTCGCTTTGGCAACTGGGCAGAAGAGCTTCAGTGCTTCTTTGTGCAAACTAGTTGAGAAATATGCTGAAATATTAGCAAGTCAAGGGCTTTTAACTACTGCAATGGAGTACTTGAAGCTCTTGGGGACTGAAGAATTGTCTCCTGAACTTGCAATCTTGCGAGATCGTATTGCTCTTTCCACTGACTCCGGTTTGTCTCCACCTTCTGAGAGCTTGCTTTATGTTGGCTTCAACATTTGGATTCTGATAATGATATTTAAATTATTTTGCAGACAAAGAGGTTGAGAAGCCTGTGGCTTACGAGAACTCTCAGTCACAAACAGGACTTGCATATAATACTGTTGATCAATTGAGTTATGGCGTTGCTGATACCTCTCAACATTATTATCAGGTAAATATTTCCTGTTCTGCAACATATATTGTGGTCATGCAACTTTTGAAGTATCTGATATTCATTTAAATTCTTATCATTGCTCAGGAAACAGCACCATCTCCAATGCAGCCGAGTGTTCCAAACAGTCCATATGGTGAAAATTATCAGCAGTCATTTGCTCCTTCAATTGGGAGGGGATACAGTGCTCCTTCTCCATATCAACCTTCTCCACAGAATATACAACAGCCCAACATATTTGTTCCATCCCAGGCACCTCAAGTTCCCACAGTAATTGCCCACGTGGTTTATTTTGTTTTAGAAATTGAGCTACGGATGCTAAGTCAGACTAGTAATGGCTCTATTAGAATCTGATAATAATTAAATTAAGATTTCAATTTTTGAAACTTTTGCAGGGAAACTTTCCTCCACCACCTGCTGCTACTCAGCCTGCTTTGAAACCCTTTGTTCCTACAAATCCCCCTTTATTAAGAAATGTTGAGCAATATCAGCAGCCAACAACATTGGGTTCACAATTATATCCTGTAAGTTACCCTTTTTCTGTTAATTATCTTCTCATACGTGGTATCATACTAAAATTTATCTTCTCTCTTTCATTTAGGGGGGTGTTAATCCTAGTTTTCAAGCTGGACCACCTGGTGTGGCTGCATATGGTGCTAACACATCTCAGGCTGTGCCAACTCCGGGACAAAATATGCCCCAGGTTGGGGCTCCTCCTCCCTCATCTAGAGGATTCATGCCAGTTACTAATGCAGGGGTTCAAAGACCTGGGATGAATCCAGTACAACCACCTAGTCCTACTCAGTCTGTTCCAGTACAACCACCTGTAGCTCCTGCTGCTCCCCCACCCACAGTGCAGACTGTTGATACTTCGAATGTACCTGGTAAACTTCTTCTGCTTTTGTTTCATCTGTTTTGGATTTAGTAATAATTTTTGAAGGAGCAGGTAGCCCTATACTTTGCATGGTTGCTTTAATGGTTTTTGATCTGACAAAGTGCTACTATAAAATCTCCTTTCTTTCTAAAGGCCGAAGTAAAAAAATAATTTAAAAATGAACTGAGAAAGTACTTCCAGTAATTTTTGTTCAAATTCCCATGTGAGATCACTTCTATTGTTATAGATGATAAAATCTTAATTTAGTTGAACTTTTGTCCGACTTATGGTACATCGAATATTCAATAAATCTTGGGACAGACACGGGATGATTAGAAGTTAGTTTTTTTTTTGTTTTTCTTTTTAGGTTCATAACCATGCTCAAAATCATTTTATAGGTTCCGTGATCTTATTCTGGGTAAACTAATAATTAATATATTGGTATTTTTAATTTTCGTGATACATGCTATTTTGCTATTGTGTCACCTTGGCGATAAGATATTGGTATGCAACATATGATAAAAACTGGACATTGTTTTCTGAAATACGGGCTCTCTGCACTTGACAGAAAGCGTCATGTCATTTGACTTTCTTCAGGCATTTGGATCTTTAATTCACTGCGAGAGTAACCTGTATACTGATAATTGTATTTACTCCTAAAGTTTTTAGGTATTTCTGCAGTGTTGTGGAAAGATTTGAAATTCTATTTTGACTTCCCTAAGTGATTCTCCGTTTCCAAGTGTACTAACTAACTATAAATAGATGAGGGTTAAAGTAGTTCCATTTCTCTACAAATCCCATAGTCTGAGAATAGATATATTATCATAGTCCTATTTGGCATCTTACATTTAGTTGTTCCTGCAATTTTAATGTTCTTACAGAACTATAAAAAAGAAAACAAAAAATTGAGGAATTCCTTTTAGCTATCTAACATGATAGCTTCTTTGCTGTTGTATGCTACAGCACAGCAGAAGCCTGTTATTGCAACTTTAACAAGACTATTCAATGAGACATCCGAAGCGTTGGGAGGATCACGAGCTAATCCAGCTAAGAAGCGGGAAATTGAGGACAACTCAAAGAAGTTAGGTGCCTTGTTTGCGAAACTCAATAGTGGGGACATTTCTAAAAATGCTGCCGAAAGGCTTGTACAACTCTGTCAGGCTTTGGACAATGGCGATTTTAGTACTGCCCTTCAGATCCAGGTACACCTTCAAACCTTAGAGAAGTTTCTTTCTTTTTTCATTTCTTTTCGTTTCGTGTGCATGATCAATGTCATCTTGTTGCATGTTAATTGTGGTATAGGTACTTCTCACCACTAGCGATTGGGACGAATGCAACTTCTGGCTCGCAACTCTCAAACGAATGATCAAGACAAGGCAGAACTTGAGATAAATTAGCAGCCCTACTCCTCAGAAAACGTTCAAATTCTGATTTTGGCAATCCTTTCAGTTGTGGAATTATGTCAAATTGACCCTTTGTACACAAAAAGTGACATCTTTAGATACCATGCCGGTTTTTTGTTTCATTTTTATGCTAGTTTCTTTGCCCCCATGATCTCTTTCGGCTTTTCAGAGTCTTGGGATTTTTGAGAGCAGTTGGAGACAAGATCCAAGGACATCAATAGACGCTGCTGATTGTTTTTCACATAATATATGTAGGCTTGAAATATAGATGTTTTCTGATTGACTATGCTCAGTTGTAGTTTTTTCCGAAGTGAATTACCTGCGTTGAATTGTATGGCTTACCAAAACATATCTTATCCTTATGCGAGGAGGCCATTAGCTTGTACTTTGGTCAATGATAAAGCAATAATTTTTTTCTTGGGTTTCTTGATATGATGGTTTAACATTATGATCAACTGTTGTTCATGGATGTTGGGATTTTTATATTGGCATGTTACAAAGGCAGCGATATTCTTCTTCTCACACAAAACGCTTAGGCAGAGGTAGCCATGGCCTTGTTTACAAAGGTGTTCTCAGTGGTGGCTGACTGTGTGGCCATCAAGAAACCCCCCCGGCCCAAGAAGTCTCCGTTTCGACAGCCCAAATGGAGTTGAAAATGAAATAGGCATTTTGTCAAAGCTCCAGAGTCCCAGATTAATCAATTTTGTTGTATTCACCAAGAATGATTCCCGTGATATGTCGAGTTCATGAGCAAGGGGACTGGATGATGTTTTGCACTTCAATACCCGGCCTACGACATGGGGGAGGAGAAAATTAGTCTCCCAACCCAACCTGCAAAAGCGTATTGATAGACTCCATTCCTTGAGTCTGCTGGTGATCCATTGCGAAATAAGTCATCCAACATGTTTGGTAGACCAGATTTCAACGCGTGGTTGGGGGATTTCAGGCTGGCATTGAGGTGTGCGCATGATTGTAGGTGGAGGCCAAGTCCTCCACTGGGACGATATCCCCTGCTGTGTTTCCTCCGATAATTTAAGCACTAAACCTGATGTATTGAGTTTTGGGATTTTGTTTTTGTAAATCATTAGTGGGAGAAAGGCTATTGACATGGGACGTTCACCACCCTGCAATGTGGATTGAGCTATTCTCCTTATAAAGAGAGGGAAGTTGTTGGCCATTTATGGTTCAAGAATCGCATCTCCTAAGGATGCTTTGCTGAGGACGCAATTGGCAGTGATAGCCGTTAAATGTGTGGTCTTGTCAGGAGAGGAGGCCGACAATGAAAGAGGTGCTTTGAGTTATGAGTAACTTGCTTCTAATCCATTCTTGGAATGGTTTCACGAATTCTTGTTTGATGGTGGAGACTGTCTGAGGAAACCAGCTCTCAGGTGAACACGAAGAGAAACGGTGGTGAAAACATGAATTCGAAGAATTCGCAGAGAGCATACTCTGATTTGGAGCAATTTTGATGGAGTACATGGCTGGCCCGTGCATTTTGCTGGACAAATGTTATCTCAGTCTCAGGTGTGCATTGAGATTAGGATGTTTTCTGGTGATGGATTTATATATGTTTGAAAAAGAAACTTGTAGAAGAAAAAACTGATATTACTTTTAAGTAAAAACTTTTAGCTGAGATGAGTATAAAATCTATAAAAGACGTGTATCTATAAACATGGATATACACCAGAAAGCAGAATTTACATAATATTCTGATAAATGGAAGAAGGGGCTCTTTCATTGAGAATTGGTTCCCCTGTTTTCCAATCCAGATTTGAAACGAGAGATTAGTCGATTCCAGGTGGAGAACTTGGGTACGCGGAATTTCACCCGAGTTGATTTTCTGCACCCTTCTCTAATAAATTCTAAGTCCCAGGCAAAATGATCATCAACACTTTCTGGGGTATCAAGCAGAGGCAATGCAGTATTACCCTGGGACTCCAGGTTTTGTATCCATCCTCGTAGTAAAAAATTCACAACCTGTTCATATAAATAAGAGTCAGATGTCTAGGCACTTGGTGCTCAATACACTGGAAGAGAACTGCATGGAATGAAACTAGAGAAAAGCCCCTTGAATTTAATGAAACTCAATTTTAAGAGCAAAAGCCGGGCGGTTTCTTTTCAAGTAAGCTACCCTATAAGTGAAGTGTTGCACATTGATCTATGAAACAGATATAGCAATAGACATGCAGCATTCGACCAAGGAAGGTGGTCGCTACCAACCTTGTGGCTGATAACCTGGAAAGCCATGAGTGCAAATATCTATCTCTTATGCAGGGACAAAAATGCACATTTGATAATATGTGCCATCTTTTCATTTTGAATGTACGAAGCGGAACGTGTGAAATCATTATAATTAACTTCTATATAATTATTTCTGCTCCAACAACAAGCTATGCTTTATTCCCAATAAATTTGGAGTTGGCTACATGAATCATTCTTCATCAATACATTCTCTTCATTGTTAGATCTATTAACACATCTAAAGCAACTAACACAGGCCAGATTAATTATGGGCTACCTCTCTCTCCCTTTTCTAACTTGTTCTACTGAAACCGCATTACTCTTATAAAAAAATATCTTTGCTCCAAAAATTACTAATTCTTAGAGAGGTCTGTTTAAAAATTAAGTGACAGTAATAACTTACAGCCTTTTAAAGTCACAGGGAGCTCAGGATGTGGAAAAAGAACTGGGGTTTGCTGTTATCATTTCCTAATTTAATTATCTATTTGTGTATGATATATTCATATACTTACTAATTTTATCAATTAACTCATCCAACAACAAAAGTTTGTCTATATATGTCAAATAACAGCTTTCAAGATCTTCAATTTGGAATGAATGACTTGAATGGAAGGCTCATACACCAGCAGAAAAGCCATAAATACATTAGTAAACTGTAAATAGAAGTCCAAAACTAAGACTGGAACAGGGCATCATAAAGACCAATTTCGTACTGAAGATTTCATTATTTTCTAATTACGCAAACAAAATCTGCAGTTAGTATCATAATTCTAGTTCATTGGTGTCAAGCTGCATACCTCCGGAACTTCATCATGAGGGCAGTGACCAGCTGGGCTAATCTCATAATACGGTGCTTCTGGCACTTGCTGTTTCACCTGTAAACCCCAAATTGGCTTCACCCAAGGATCTTCCTTCCCGTACAAAAGACAAATAGGTACGTTGTTCATTCGACACCTATAACGGAAAGCAAGCTGCAAATCCTTAATTTGAGAAAGAATACAAGGATTTAAATAAATTACGTGTTGCAATTTGAGCTGTTGCTGCACATACCTCGATAAAGCCTCCCTGAAGGATAATTGACCCTGAGGAGCAAACAGAATTGAGGCAAACGAGGCAGCAGCTGCAGGATGCTGTGTTGTCTTGAGTATACGAGAAAACACCTTATCAACCTTAGTTGAATGATCTGCATAGACTTGGTCAAGTATTTGCTCGATACTTCTAGGATCGCTAATTTTCTGCCATCTAGAATGAATAACAGGACAAAATAAGCAAGTTCGCAACATAATTGGCAAGACACCAATGGGTTTTGAGAGGTAAGACCACAATCCCTTGAAAAACATTAGGAGGACAAGAGAAAAACCAAACCTCAACAGTATCTCACCAATCCATAAGTCCTTTTTCATTTAAAATATAAATTTTGAACTGCAATTTACAAGACTTGTGTTTAGAAGAATTCTCATCATTAGCAAAGAGATGTGTGTATCCAGAAGGCAAAACAATGGGAGTAACGGATAGCTGAACCTTAAACAGAAAAGTTTTCACAGTTCCATGAGATGCTGAAGCCAAAGGTATAGTACCAATAAATAAATAAATAAAAGAGGGGACAATGACGTCATTTTTCAGAGATGCCGTTTCAGGGGGACTTTACATTCTAAAAGAAGAAATCAAAACACTCAATACACGATCAGAACTTACAAAGTTTCTGTTAGCTTTCTGACAATAGAAGGAAGAGGAAATGTCCCAGCCCATGGAAATAGTCTTGATAATATTGGATATCTGACAGGATTTGGGAGGAATCCCCAAAAGGGTGTTGCATTGAGCAAGGTTACACCTTTCACCAACTGAGGGTGGCATGCTGCGAAATAGATTGCAACAAACCCTCCAAGCGAATTTCCCACAAGATAAACTGGTTCTTGAATAACCTGCAGCACAAGCAAATTATACTTGTTCATTTCTGTACTGACCATTAATCGTTATATTCTTGCAATATATAGATTTTCTGTGCCAAAAAGTAAAGTATAAAATCCTCAACACTGAGAAGGCAACAATAATCTGGTTCCTTTTACCCAAAGCCACATTTCGTTATAAGCATGGTAAAAGGATCATGATGTCTGTTCATAGCTTTATAAGTCGATAGAATGCAAGAGAGAATAATGAAAACAAGTATTGCAATAAACAGGTATTGACAAATAAGGCCACAACACAATAATGTTCTTCCTGTGCTGAAACAACAACATAGGTGCTACTGCCTAGTGAAACTAGAAGAATTTTGAAGTCAACAGCCACAAAGTGATTGGCTGAACGGTGCAGATAGCCACTTAAGATGAAATGCGTAACATGAAGTATGACTCAATTCAACCCACCACCAATTGTGCTATGAAGGTCACTAATACTTCAAAAAAAAGAAAAAAGATAAACGCGAATCAAACTAATACTTACTATTCACCTGTCCACACCCTAAAGATATGGCCTGTAACAATTTACTTTGTTAAAGTAGGAACATAAAACGATCATACCAGGGCAAGTTTTGGAATGAATGTCTGCAGATAGACCTATTAACAGATTTACTTTGTCTTTAATAACAAATACAAAAATTACAGTGAGTTTTTCTGAATGTTGCAATCATATCTCAAAAATTGCATGAAGACCAATATTAAAAGTTATCAGTTTCAAACCCGGGTAAATTAATAAATTCACAATTATATTTCATAAAAAATATGGAAGGTCAACTACGACAATACCATAACCACACAGTAAAGTGTACTATAGATAGACTGGGAATATCAGCAACACAGAAACACGGTAAGAGCTAGATTTTCTAAACAAATGTGAGAAACTGACTCAAAGTGAAAGGAAAAACAAAATGTGCATACTCAAGAAGATCAAAAGACAACTCCACTACAAGTTCTCATGTATATAGAACACCCAAATATTACCAAAGAAATTCAATAATAAAAAAATGACATGCTACCTCTTCTATGAAACAGCGGACTTGGTCCCTCCACAAGTCGACAGAATAAACAAGTTCCTCTGCCCAAGTTTCAGTTTCATCTCCAAAACCCCAGATGATAATCTCCCTATCTGATTCAAGTTTATCTCCATCATTGGATCCCAAAGTTGGATCTTCACATGGCAATGACATGCCCTGACCGAGAAAATCCATAGCCCAGGCTCTGAAATCACGACCAAGATCATTTAGCTGCTTTTCATAATGAAAGGAGCCGACACCAAAGCCAGGAAGGAAGAGCAAAGGCGGGGAATGAACATTTTCTGACCCTGATTTTTCATAATGGACGGTCAGTTTGGGCTTCCATTCCCAGAAAGAGCTGCTAATTGGAGCTACATAATCACCGTTAGATTTATCTGGCAAACTAGGAATCAAGACCTTAGACACTAATTTGCCCCTACCATTCACATTGTTCACACGTTCTTCCCCATCAAGCACATAAGAGTTATAATTTTCACCCAAGACCCTTGAATTGATATGTTCATATCTATTGAGAACAATAATAGTTCTAGAAGGATGGCAATTGTTAAGTTTCCTCAAGCTAAAACAATGTGGACGAGAATATTGCAAATACTTGCTATCAGATTTAATTGGGACACTAAAGAACCTTGTTTCTACTGAAAGCTTGGATTCATGCAAGCTTGGGCTTTTCTTGACCACCTTTCTTCTAAAATTTACAATATAACAGCAGCGGCCAGCATCACAAGAAAGAATTTCCATCCCTGAAATTAGCAACAAGAATGAATTATATAGCAATAACTATCTATAGCCCATTCTACTACAAATAATGAAAAAGTTCTAAGGAAACTGACTCAACCTTATTTTGAGAAACTAGCTCACAGTACTTCATTATTTAGAAACTGAAATTTGCAGAACGAAAGAGCAACTCACTTCTTCATTTTCTATTCCATTTTATCCTGCTTATTTTCTGTAATAAATTAAAGGAATGAACTCCTTAATATTCATAATTTCATTTTCTGAATTTTTTTCAGTATTCAAGAGCAGTCAATTACAAGTTCTAAACCATACTTATCAATAAGATATAAGCACTAAATTACCCACAATCCTAAACGCCACTTACTCCAACCATTTTACTAGAACTTTCCAAGTTATGCAGGCTTACTTATGAATAAACAACTAACGAGAAAACCATATATTTACTCCATAATAGATTTTGATCTTTCCCTTTCAATAAGGAAAGCCTGCTGCTACTTTAACCAAGTCGACTGTAGCCCTCAACCTTAACTTCTTGTTACTGTAGGTTCGAACGATAATGGTACGTGCATAAATACAAATTTACATTCATATAATAAATCATAGATATGAATATATGATATACAACAGACCAGACGGCAAGACATATCAAAGAAAGCTAATGTGCATAAATCAAAGCGTTCCAAGGTCGTTTGCCCTGACCACCTAGAGGGACAATTGTCTGGTCAACCAACATGCTCCCAGAAAAACCTTGTCAATTGACCTTGTGGCTAGTTGGCCATTTAACGTAACCCCCGTACGCTCAACTTAGACCAATCAGACTGAACCACCGAAGAAACCTCCTTCCCCAAATCGGTCCGACCAAATGACAACCTCATACTTGGTCTCAACACAGATATTTTCGACCACACACTTTCCAAATCTAATCTAACAGAATCCTCTAACCAAGTCAACCCATTTAATCATCTCTCTGGACAGAGCTATAAACGAAAATAGCCATAATTGGAGAAGTAGAACTTCCATGATCCAACATGAACCCAACCAACAGAGAACATGCTCCAGCAAAGGGGGAGACATACGCTACTTAAACTTTATCTAACCTCATAAATAGTGGTGCATACTTAAACAAAGACATAAAAAATCCTCTTATCACACACACTGCCAAAATACTCTATAACCCTACAATTTCCATTAATGCAAAACTTTCATGTAGGAATGTTAAGAACCATACCGGTGTCAAAACATACTTTGGCAAAGAGTGATCATCATTGTTGACGGTAGAATTTTGAGATCTACAATTTGACCCCATTTTTGGAAATGATTTAATTAAATCTTCCAACGGCTTTCCAAAAATTGTAACAAAATGGTGAGCTCCACACAAACGGCTGAATGCAGACATCGCAAATATACACAATACAATATTCTCCATAGATCACTCACATTGACCATAAAAAGAGGGGAAAACTATAGAGTTTAAATCTTCATACGTAGTTGATCAACCAATCTGCACCTCATTGATCTCCTCATACCCGTTCAGTATATGACTAGCCAACCATCCTTGACTTCAACTGGACGAAGAGTCCCCTTCTAACTATCTAGCGAGAGACTAGCAGACCATAAATGGCACCACCATACCTATTACAAAAAGAACTCCCTCCTATTCGCCCAACATACAACATGTTAAACATTCACAACTCCTCTTAACCGTCTAGATGAGGAGCTTCAACCTACCCCTCCAGCAAACAACAACATGGTTGTCTACAATTCTACCCATTGATCATCCCTAAGTACACCAGACCTATAGGATAAAGGGCTCCCTCTAACCTGTCAAGTATAAGACGGATTAACCATCTAAGGTATTACCAAACCCATTGGACGTTGAACTCCTTAAGATAACACCGTTAGATGGAGTAACCATCCACAACTCCACCCGACCCACTACATGTGGAGCTCTCACCTACTTGTTAAGCAGATGACTGGCTAATCATCCCTGGTGATAAGTACAAATTTGTACTTATTTAAGCCAACAATAAGGGACGATTATGAGTTATATTAATTATTTTTAGTTTAATGGCGTGTTGTTTTTCTTATTATTTTAGGAAAAAGTCGAATTTAAGTGTCGATCTAACGAAAAGATAGAAAACAAAAGAAAAGAGGACTTAAATGCAAAGACAAAAGAGACTTGAGGGGCTTGACATGCAAATATCAAAGAAAGAAAACTAGGAACTTCCTCTACGTTAACCATGCGATTGCATGGTTAACCATTGCTGCGATCGCAAGACAGTGAAATTCTCTGCAGAATCTTGGTCGATCAAACCATGCGATCATATGGATTTCTGGGCAGATTTTAAGTAGATTCCTGATGGGATTATAACTCTACCAAGTTCATATTAACACAACTGTCTAAGCCACGTTTTGGGGAGTTGAGGGACCAGTATAAAAGCAAAATAATAGACATATTGCGGGAGGCGAATTTTTGGGAACAAGATACAAAAGAAGAATCAAAGATTGAAAAACAAGATTGAAGATTCTTAAGCCGGGATCACGGGTTTTATTTTATTTTTTTTTCTTTTTTATTTGGAACATGATGAATTCAATAATTTTAATAATTAACGAAATCATGACCGGCTAATTTACTTATTGCTAGGATGAACGATGAAGCCTCATATTTTTAATTAATTAGAAGATTTTTTCGTTTTAGTAATTAATTACTTTTGGATTGATTGTTCTTTGTTCTTTGTTCATTATTTCTATTATTTTAATGCTTGATCACCATTAGAGTATGTTGTGATCTATGTTGAAGTCGAAAAATTCAATATAGATTAAGCACGTAGTATTGAATAATATAGAGTCTAATAATAAATAGAGATTATTATTATGTTTTATGAAATTCGGTTAGGTGTTCTTGAGATTTTAATGCATATATTTATGTTCTTAGAGATAATTAGGTTCACATATCGATATAGAATTGATTGACTATCGAGAGAGGCTTTTGATTGTATTAGGATCACCGATTTTCAATCCAAGGTAATTATAAGTTAAAGCGATTAAATGGATAATTGATGAAGGAACGTGTAGGTAAATTCGTGAATCTTAGTGTTGGTAAAATTTGAATTCGTTCTTACAAATTTACTTTGATTTCTTGATAATTTAGATTTAATTAAACACAATTAGAATAGTTTGGAATTAAAACCATAAACAAATATGTGTTCTTACATTGTTAAAACTCGAATTATAAATTGATTGGCTAATTGATAACTAGTCCTCGTGAGTTCGACATTCTATACATCACTCTATTACTTGTTAATGATCCTTCCACTTACGGGATTGAAATCAACAACACTAGGCTTCACCAATCATGCAGGATGAAGAGCTCCCTCTTACCGTCTAGCAAATGTCAAGATGAACAGCTCGATGGGACCTTCTAAATGTGGAGCTTCTTCCTACCCGCACAAAAGACAATGAGCTAACCATACAGAGGTTTGTGAAAGACGTTTGATGAGGAATATCCTCCTACCCACCCAGCCGATAATAGATTGACCATCCATAACCATTCAACAAAAGACAAGCAACCATCCAAAGCTCCAACTTACCTGTTAACAGGTGAGGAGCTCCCTTTTCTTGTTAGCAGATGATAGGCTAACCATCCACAATGCCATCAGACATATTAGAATATATATTAGACGATTCTCATATATATTAGAAGATTGTCCCAATATATTAGAATATATTATTTGATTAGTTTACTTAATATAGATTAGGATTTACCTTATTAAATAAACCAGTTGTATCAGTATTTTTATCATGTCGTTTGCTTAATAATATTGGTTCTTCTTTCTTCCTCTTTGTTCTTCTGTTCTTAGTTTAATTTATATTATTATTAGAACTTTCACATAGTATCAGAGCCAGGTTTGATCCGACTTGGTTTAAACTTGAAATCGCTTCCTTTCTCCAGCGAGTGACCTTGTGCCACTCGTCCGGCCAAGTCTTTTTTCGTTTTTTTAGATACTGTCATCTGGTTAAGTTTGAAATTTAAAATTTCCAGTTATTTTGTTCTCGAATTTGGTTAGTTTTACATCCAGTATGTCTAAGTTAGTTTGGAATTTGTTCAGTTCTGTTTTAGAATTTAATTGGTTTTGCATCCAGGTGATGATTTGGAATTCAGTATTTGGTATTTGTATCTAGTGATTTGAATTTGGAATTTGATTCTAAATAATCTAAATTTGCAATTTAGTATTTGCATATATTAATTTGGATTTGGAATCTAGTCCAGTAACCTAGAATTTAGTTGGTTTTGTTTCCGGTTAATCTGGACAATCTATCTTCCTCTTCCTATCCCCTTCTTCTCTTCTCTGTAATTTGGTATTTGCATCCATTAATTTGGATTTAGAATCTGATCCAGTATCTTGGAATTTGGTTGGTTTTCTTTTCGGTTAATCTAGACAATCTGTCTCTCCATTCCTATCCCATTCTTCTCTTCTCTGCAATTTGGTATCTGCATTCATTAATTTGGATTTGGAATCTGGTCTAGTAACCTGAAATTTGGTTGGTTTTGTTTTCGGTTAATCTGGACAATCTGTCTCTCCCTTCCTCTCTTCTTATTTCCATTCTCTTTTTCTTTTTTCCCATTTTCCCTTCTTTCTATAATTCTAGTTTTTGTACAATCGTCTGTCGTCAATTTGGTATCAAGTTAATCAGAAATTTTAGTCTTCGAAGTTCGTATTCTTTTGATTTGATTACTTTGATATGTTCGGATTGGTATTAAGACTTTTGTAATGAAGTTGCCGACCTATGAGCGCATAAAGCATATTGAGATTAACTGTCGTCTTATTCGTCACCATCTTCAACATGACACTATTTTCTTTCTTCATCATTGTAGCTTGCTGACTTTTTCACAAAGTCACGCCAAGTCCACCGTTTACATTTTTTGCTCGACAAACTCTCGCTGCTTACTACTGTAGCATCGTGAGTTTGAGGGGGAATATTAGAATATATATTAGATGATTCTCATATATATTAGAAGATTGTTCCAATATATTAGAATATATTATTTAATTGGTTTACTTAATATAGATTTGGATTTACCTTATTATATAAATCAGTTGTGTCAATATTTTTCATCATGTCGTTTGCTTAATAATATTGGTTCTTCTTTCTTCCTTTTTGTTCTTCTGTTCTTAGTTTAATTTATATTATTGTTAGAACTTTCACAAGACAAGCCAACCATCTACAGTTCCAGTATCCACCAAACTTCCTTAATGAGAAGCTCCGTTACACCTATCCAATAGATGATGGACTGACTATTTATAGCTCCACTTGAAGAATGAAGAGCTGGATGCGAAGCTCCGTCCTACCATCCCATGGATGATATCCTCATCAGCCTTATCAATGCAGAATCAAACCAGAACTTAAATGTCTAATCTAACTCCCTTCTCAACCCTTATTGAAATAACAAGACTCATATTGAAATAACAAGACAACTTCCTTAACAAATCATTATTGATAAAGTTAACCCACTAAGCCACTCCACAGAGCGGGAGTGTGACTTCTAAAGAAATCTCAACAAAGCGGAGCAGTGGAGAAATGAGAATGATCGACCATGAACCATGTGTAGAAACTACCAAGGAAGGATTTAGCTGTATAGAAAGGGGCAAAACTCCCTCACGGCATTTGTTATTCAACACGCGGCAGTCTTATTTAATTTTGGACAGAATTTCTTATGCTTCGTTTTTCCCGCCTTTTCATGCTATCAAGTACCAACACAGTTTTCCAGCATTTGTAGAGTAAAATCAGTTGGGAAGAGCTCGATAGATACAAGTTTTTAAGCTAAAATTTGAAGCATCTCACCCACTAACCAATAATCCTTGCTAAAATTAACAAAATCTATCAAACCCAAGAACCCGAATCAGAAATGTGAAATTGCGTGGACCAGATTTATAAAAAGAGTAAATTGACTACTCCAAGAATTTTATAAAAAGATACGATTTCTTTTCTTGGAGCCAGGTAGCTTTAATAATTAGTCCTTAAACAACAGATTCAATTTGTACATTTATACACTGGGCATATATTATACAGTTACACTCACAAACACACACATAGTTCTTGAGTGTGTGTTGGTGGGAATTTATAATACCTTTACTTAGCAGGGCAAGATGTCATTGGATGCACCTCCAAGACTTGAGGAGAGAATGGCTGCTGCCTGCTGCTATTAAATAATAAGGGGAAGCTTTCTCTTCTTTGCTTTGGGAGCACTATAAAGAATAGATATTCTACAACACGAGAGAGAGAGAGATTTTGGATTGCTTAAAAATATGGTGTCTTCTCTGAAAGCCTGAAACTATTGTTTACTTGATTACACGCAACAATTTGGTGCGGACACCAAGAAGAATTGACAAAATCTCTTGCCTCGGGTCGGGCCGGAGAGTTGCTGAATGTTGTGTTTTCTAACTTCAAATTCTTTAGAATGATTAAAAGTAAAATATGTAAAATTAAATATTCAAAAGATCAAAACTTTAGCAATTTTTGAAGTCCACAAAAATTAGATTTTGTTTTGATCGGGAAGAAGACAAATTTAACAACTGTATTTAACTCTCCTCTCATTTTGTACTCAGTTTAAGAGCAGAGTAGTTTAACTGCAATAACGATCGTTGTTGGTATCAAGCCCAAATTTGATTTCCGTTCTCCACGAATTGTAATGAAATTAGAAATTTAGACAAATGCATATGATGATTTGCAAAAATGCACTTTTAATATCATTTGCAAACATAGCGACTTTTTAGTGCAAATAGTCATATATTTTTTTTTGCCAAAAGGTCATTTGTTTGTTTGTTTTTTTTTTTTTTTTTTTCGCGTGTAAAAGAAAGAAAGAAAGAAAAAATTCAATATGTTTTGTGTTAAATTAATTTGGTTCTTCTTCTTCTTTTTTTATTTTTTTTCCACATTCTTTTTCTCCAATCAGACATTAATTCATGAACCCAATATTTTTTAACAATTTTTAAGTAATTATATTCAATATTTTCAGATCTAAAAATAACCAAATTAATCTAGCACAAAACCTATTGAATTTTTGTTCTATTATAATCTAAATTATTCTAAAAAAAAGTAACTTATTTGACGAGGGTTAGTTGGTGGCGAATGGTGGCGTGAAGGCGGTGGATAGTGGAGCAAGATTCGATTTTTGTAAAATAATAGATCTGATTTTGAATTAGAATTGAAGAGAATATAGTTGGTGTTTAAGTAATTATTTAGGGTTATATTTGTCCAAAGTGATCATTTTTAACTTATTTTTAAAAGTTGCTATTTTTCAAGTATACCACTTACAAATGGATATTTGCAATAATTTTCTCTTCTTTTTATTAATAAAGTTTACTTTACATTGGAATTTTGAAAAGAGAGAATTCAATAAAATATCTACTTTTGAACGTGGGTTTTGAAATATGTTTGATTTTCAAATTTTTATCAAATTGTCAAATTTAAAAAAAAAATGATGAAAATGTCCTTAACAAACAACCAAAATTTTAATTTTTACTATTTTCTTTTTGCAAGTTTACCATTTTACACCACCCGCTCCTCTTTCTCTTTGTCAGATTCACTCATTGTTATCACTTGAATAAAAAATTTTTGCTTTAACCGCCACTGTGCCATTGCAATTGTATTGCCGCACTCAAGTACTCAATCAATTGTTTTCTTATTATAATTCTGTCAAATTTTGGACCAAATAATTTTTGATTTTGCACTAAAATTTTTTGGGGTGCATTTATTTTGTCCATTTCACATGTTCATTCATTTTAATACTAGATTTCATCGATTTGATATAATATTTTATCATTGTTCTCAATCGCAAAAATGGATGAAATGATAAGTATGTAAAATATTCGTAGGACACAGAGCCAGAACTATCGAATTTTCGACAATTCAAAAATAATTTTTTTGAACTGTCGATTTTTAATTGAAGTGTCGAATTTGACATTTTAATTGAAAAATCGACTATTAAATTTTTTTTTTTTTTGAATTGTCGATTTTTTCGACAATTTTTTTTTATATAAATTGTCAATTTTTTGAGTTCAAAAAAAAAATAAATTGGAATCAACATTTACCTTCGTGAACTTTGATAGTTCAATTGAAAAATCAATAGTTAATTCACATTATTTTATATGTAATTTCAAGATCCACTTTGATAGTTTCTCCATATAGCTATTGTATGAGTTTTACGTACGGTGAAATGTTAATCACACAAAAAGTTGTCTAATCACACAAAAATAATCACAATTATTTTATGTGTAATTGATAGATTTGACATTTTGCATCTAAAAATAGCTATTTTGCAAGTATTATAAAAAGTTTCCATATTTTCAATTGACATTTTACTTTTGGGTATTTTTACAAATTCTCCTTTTGAAAAGTGGAAAAGTAAAGGAGGATTGAAAATATGACAACTTTTGATAACATTTACAAATATGGCAATTTGTAGATAAAAAGAATGCCAAATATACCATTTTATAAAAATGGCCATTTTTTTGTGTGATTAAGCTTCAAAGGTACTTGAGACTAATATAATCGCTTTCAAGAGAAGCTATCAAATTTGATTTTGCAATTACGTACAAGATAATCCCAATTGACTCATAATCTCGAGATATGTCTCATATTTGTAATATTTTTTCATAGTTGTTACTGAGAGTTAAGATGTGAGTGACAACACAAGGCTTTAATCCGATTATCATTTGATTTTATTGATTAAGATTTGAAGTAGAAACTTGAAATCTTGATAACCAAAGTTAGTATTTGAAAGCAAGGAAATGTTGGTACTTTTTTATCAAGAACTTTGAAACTTGTTTTATTATTAATGTGGACGTTGTAGATTCGTAGATTTGAAAAACGACAATTCATCTTTAAAAAAAAAAATTAAGTTCAATTTGTAAAAATGATAGTTCACCATGAATTGTCATTTTAGATGGTTGAACTTCGTATTTTTTTAAAGTTATGTCAACTGTCTAAAAAGACAATTGATGGGTGAATTGTCGTTTTAGACATTTGCATTGTGTGCCTTTTTTTTCTAAAACGGAAATTCATTCCATGAACTATTTATTATCATTTTAGACAATTCAACTGTCTTAAACAACAGTTCATCTCCATGAACTGTTCTCATAATGCTTGAATTTAACAATATTTCAACCAATAAAAATAAAAGTCAGACAAGAAGTTACTATTCTTTTCATTCACTTGCTAAAATAAAATGTCATCTTACTAACTTGTCACACATCTCACATTCTCACTTGCACTACCTTCCAACTATACTGATACACATTATGAAATTCATATTTTAGTAGAAAAAAATATTAGTAATCCAAATAACTGTTGAGTTCGAAATTTCTTGAATTGTGTATGATGGAAATCCATATAAGTTTCAAGTGATAAAGAATAAAGTGGGGATATCTCTGCGTTTTGAGTTTTGAGTTTTGAATTTATTTTGTGTTTTGTATTTTGAGTGTTTGTTTTGATATTTTTGGAAAACGTTCTTTTTGATATTTTCGAAAATTGTTTCTGAAAACAAAAACTCGAAAATGCGTTTCTTTGAAAATTTTTAGAAATTTGGACATACTTGGAATTAAAAATAATTAGTATTAAAAACAATTAAAAATAATTATTTTTGGAATTAAAAAGAATTAAAAACAATTATTTAGAATTAAAAACAAAAATTAAAAACATTTAAAAACAATTATTGTTGAAATTAAAAATATGTAAGTTCAATTGAAAATATTTAAAAACATTTAAAACAATTAAAACATTTGTTAATTTAAAAACAATTAAAAACTTGGAATTATTTGGAATTACAAATAATTATTAATTAAAAAAATTATGTTTGGAATTAAAAACAATTATATTTGGAATTAAAAACAATTTAAAACAATTATATTAATTCAAAACAATTAAAAAGGAGCTCGCATGTTGGGGACTCAAACCCCTGACCTCCAACTTGAAATTATCGCGTGCTGACCATTTTGGCAAGGAACCGCGTTTTGTAAAAAAAGCGTGAAAATGATTAAATTATCATTGTTTTGGCCCAGTAAAATGAAAAAAAAATGTTGGATGTTGGACTCGAAACATGGAACTCCTCAACAAAACGCGCGTTTTCAACTGTTTTGGAAAATAGCCATATTTTGTACACAAAATGCGAAAACGATGAAAACATCATTTTCCATTTCCTTTGAATTTTTTTGGATGTTTTGGAAAATGCATTTTCAAAAATGGCAAAGTGAACGTGTTTTCATTATTTTCAAAAACACAAAACGGAAAATGGATTGAAAACACCAAAGAGAACACTTTTAAGAGGAGAGAAATGAGTTTCAAACGAAATCTTCTTTTTGCGATGGAGAACAAGGGTTATCAAATGAGTTTCCTCCATTTCTTTTCTTCTTTCTTTAATGGAGAACAAGAGTTTTAAGAGGAGAGGAATGAGTATTCCCAAAAAGAACAAAATAGCATTCTCTTCTTTCGGTATTTTTGAGCTGATGCGGTGGTTGAGAGTATCGATTTGGTGAGGTGAGAGAATTTCAAAATTGGGTTTTAGAATAGAGAGTGTAAAAAGCGTTTAAGGATATTGACAAGAATTTACTAAATTTGTTGAGAGTATTTTGGTAACATTTTGAATAAAATGGTCATTTGGTCAAATATTTTCAAAAATTGCCATAAAAATGGACATTTTCTACAATTTCTTACTTTATATGATAAAAATCTCATGTTCCTTTATTACCATAATTCGTAGAGAAGCAGAGATGGCAACAGGTTGGACAATCCTTCTTGTCTCCTACTCTGCCCAAAATTTTGAGAGTCGGGTGGAAGGCAGAATTAAAATGTTCTTATTTACTATCCTGCTTACTAATTTATTTATTTTTAATATAATTTAAATTTAAAACATAATAAATAAAATAAAAAATAAGATTCAAAGCGTATATAATGTTCCCGTCCCGCCTCATTTGGGACGGGGGCCAAATCTAAGTATAAATGAGAAGTAAGAATTGATACAAAAAAAAATGAAAAAATGATACCCAGTCAAACTTAATGCACATATATAAGTGATTTGGCTCTTGCTACTATCAAAGGGGTCCTAAGAGGATTTTGACGACCTTGATAATATTTTTTAATTATATAAATTGCTCATTGTGCAATAAATTATTTCTAGCCAAGGGAGAATTTGATATTACTGTTATAGGGTAGATTGATGTTGAACGTACAAGTTAAAACTATTTAAACAAAAAATAAATACATGAATTAAACTAAAAATGTAATTCCGAAGTTGAAAAATCTAAGTCTACATCTACCGATCTACGGTGAGCACGGGTGAAAACTCTTGTACATACTAGTAGAATTGAAACATTTCTAGTTTTACAACCAAACACAAGAATAATATTATTCATAGTCGCTCATTATCAGTATTAAGCATATGTTAGAGTAATTATTGTTGATCGTGAGTTCCATAACAGTTTTAAATTTGTTGTTTCATATGCATAAAATTTCAGAAAGGAATATAGAAAAATTTAATGGAACAAATGAACAGGATGGATATATACAAACTTAAACATGTGAGCAGTAACGATGACAGATCCTAAGATTAAGAATGTTGAATATGTAGTCATAAATATCTAGAAAATATGACGTGCTAATAAAATTTGAACCAGTAGCCATAATCATACAAATAATACATGCAGTATTCTAGGAAGCAGTATAATCCCAGAACCAAACATGCAGATGAACGAGAAAACAAATGATCGAGGCGAGAACTAGGTTCTCTATCCTTAAGACGTTTTTACCCCACCACACGATGCTTACGGTATATGGTAAAGCGTCTCCCAAGATACAACGATCAAACAACTTGCAAATTAGCACCTTATATGCAAGAACAGCGAACCAAAGGAAAGGAGCACCCTCTGAAAATGCAAAAACCGGAAAGACTGAAAAATGGTTTTCAAAGAAAACTGACTGTATGTTATGGACGATATTCTTTTTCTGCTTTCTGTGTTTCTGTGTGAAAGAACAGGACTTACAGGACTCTATTTATGGATGAGGAAAGCGGTTGATCAGTTTTTCAAACTCACCACTTACCCATGACCATGCATGAACGATTTCCACTTACACACATGGATGCAACCGTCTTTGGAGGGAAGTTATCAGTTTTAATTGAATAAGTTTTATTCAAAAAATTAATAATGATATTTTACAGGCCCAAACCCGTGATTTCTCATTCAAAGTGGTCGTCCAATGGACCATTTCCAACAATTATTTCCACGTAGGCTTAATACTGATAATGAGCGACTATGAATAGCATTGCTCAAATAAAAATTTCTCCAAAATCCTTTCATTCTCGACTTTAAAGAAACTATGTTTAGACATAATTTTGTGTGAAACCCGTTTCTTCATTGTGGAAGATAAAAGTAGATTTGTGTTCTCCTCTGCGAGAACATATATTTATTTGACAAAATTGATGCTCGGGTGAATGAGAAATTGAAGTTCAAAGTAGAGTTGAAAAAATAGTGGAAGGAAAAATAAGTGGGTTATCCTACATTGAAAAAATGATGAAAGGTTGACTAGTATTTAAATGTTCACAATTTACAGAAGTGTAATGTGTAGCATAAAGGCTCTCTCTTGTGTGCGCTAGGGGTGCAAATCACAATCCAATTTACACATTGAACCATAGAACTCATATGCGAGCGCGATTTCAAACCAAAATTGGCCCGTTTAATGAAGAATTGAAATGTCTTTTGGGAGCTAATAACAAGTCTGATTTTCTACAATCGGACACACGAATTTGATTATGCTTCATTCTTCTGTCCAGAAAATTTTGATTTAGCACTTGATGATTTTATTCATATCAACAGTTACTTTATTCAAGCAGAAGTTTTGTACTAAACTTAATGCTTCTTCCACCGTTGTATCCTGTGAGATAGAAGCTCGTGAGATAGAAGCTCGATTATCTCAAACACCTCTACGCTGAGAGAGCGAATATGTTTTACGGACACTTTGAATACATAGTCATGTCATCCAGTTGTGTTTTCTATTCAATTAATAAATAAAATACATTATTCATTATTTTTGCCAATATTAAGTGTAACACAAAATCCTTTCATTCTCTGCATATTCTTATTGGCAATTTCAATTCTGTTATAGGCATCGGTGGTTCCACATTCTTCTCACAACTTATAAGAGACTAGGCTCCATTCTCGGTAAAATACACACACACACACACACACACACACACACACACACACACACACACATATATATATATATTCTTTTGTAAAAGGAGTGCTAAGAGCAAATTCCTTAAGAGGAAGCTCAATGCGGATTAGGCTGTTTATAGCTGAAACGCGGGCCTATGGACAAAAAATTCTTCCGCCTCTTCTTTATGTTTTTAATTTTCTGCATTTTTACTGGCTGTTTGAAACTGATTGCATGTTATTGTGACTTTTCACACGTGTTCTGATCAATTGAAGTCTATTCAACAATAATTTTTATATTAAAACAAGTACATCTGGTATGAAACAATTGACCATAAATTGATGGGCACAAATAGCATGAATTACAGTGAATTACGTTGATCACAGAACCTAATGGAAGTTCTTGGCCCGCTGGAAATCCCAATTTCGTCCTTGGTCTCTAATGGATGAGCTTCCCAGGCACCATCCCTCCAGTAAGTGTAATACACTTGAGGAATGTGTGCAACTTTATGGTAATCTCCATCGAGCGTGTCTTGAAGCAGTTTATGGACAAATTCTTGGGGCATGTCGAAAAATTCAAGAACTTGGATGTTGGTAAGGCGTTCAATTCCAGATGGAACTCTTTCCAGAAATGTACACCGTTGAATAATCATCTTTTCAAGATTGGGCATTGCTCCCTCCTCAATTATCACATGTTTTAGATGTTCCACCTTGTCAAGATCCAACAGTTGAAGCCTTTGAAACTTTCTCGCCTTAAAACACAGTTCTTCACCAACATAGCCCACAAGAAATTCAAGATGGACCAAGCTTGGCAAATCTTGGAGATACTCGAGGGGATCTTCTTGTAATCGACTCCACCTGAAATAAACTTTAACTAAGTTGTTGAGAGATTTTATCCAATGTGGAAATTTCGCTAAATGTCCTGACATATAGAGTCTCTGAAGGTACACAGGAGGAGAAGACAAGTAATGCAAGTCAAGGATTTCATCCTCTGCTGTTGAAGATATGTTCAACGCGCGAAGATTGTGGAGCTTATCAATGGATGAACATATAGCCCTTCCGTCCTCTCTTCTCAATTTGAGAATGCATAGCCTTCTCAGTTCCTTCATCTTCCCTAGCTCTATTAATATGCCACTACCAGGGGTTGCCTCCACAAAAGAGAGTTGGTGTAAAGATGTTAAAGCTCCCATTCCAACTGGTGGCTTGAATCCAAGTGTAAAGTCAAAAGGAAGATATGAATATTCTACACATCTGTAATTTATGAGATGTCTCAGATTTTGAAGTTTTAAGATCTCTACGGGCAACTCAGTAACATAGGAGTGTTTGAGGTCTAATGTCTCTAGCTTTTGAAGCTTCTTGATTGACCTTGGAAGTGATTTAATTTTTGTACTCCTCAAAGATAGATATCTCAAAAGAACGAGCTTGGTGATTACCTTCGGGAATGATTCAAAAGGTAATCTTGACAGGTCTAGAACTTTAAGCGTCCTACAACTATTGAGCAGCTCTTGTATTGATGAAATGGATTCCGAATCAGTCTCACCAAATGCAAATAAAGAACGGAGTTTTGTGCCACACCTTTGAGGATTAAAGTTTGCCCAAGAGCCATGGACTGATAAGCGATGAACTTTGTTGATATATTCATTGGTTTGTTCGTTGAATATCATCAAGAAACCCTGGTCTCTTGATTTTGATAGAAGCATCTCCCTGAGAAAGTCGTGGATGTGGAAAGATTTTATGCTTCCATCGTCCATAGACCTCGCCACTACGATCAAGTTTTTGTTGGCAAGCTCATTTAGGTAGCCTTGAGCAACTTGTTCCACTGTTCTTCCTACTTTTTGTTTCACAAAACCTTCCATTATCCATTGCCGAATCAAGTAATTACTCTGTATCAAATGATCTTCAGGATAAATGGTCAGGTATAACAAACAAGATTTTAGATAGTAAGGCAAATCGTTAAAGCTAAGCAACAAGATCATTCTCAAACTCCCAAGTGTGTCGCCTTCCAATTCCGCTCCAAGACTCTGATTAAGCATCGCCCAATCTTCATATCTGTTGCTCTTCGTGGCCAAAAACCCACCAACAGAAATGATAGCAAGCGGCAACCCTGCACATCTCTTTAAGATATTGTGAGATATTTCCATCAGATGGGAAGGGCATGAACTTCCTCGAAACGTCTTTTGACAAAACAGTGTCCAAGATTGCTCTGGAGTAAGGGGCTTCAACATATAAACATTCTCATTATTTTCAATACTACAATGGGAAGCTACATCAGTAAGACGTGTTGTTACGATGACACGACTGCCATAAGAGTTGTTAGGCAATGCATATTTAATAGCATCCCATGCTTGAATGCTCCATACATCATCAAACACAAGCACATACCTTCTTTCCTGTAAGAATTGCTTAATCACGTCCTTCAGCTGATAACTATTCATGGTGTTCATTCCACGAGGGACGGCTTGCTTGGTTTCTTGAAAGAGTTGCTGAATTATGCCCTTTAGAAGCTCCTCAATCTTGAATAACTGAGAGACAGTTATCCAAACGTGACTTTGGAAGTGCTTCTTCACTGCTGCATCACCATACACTTTTTTAACAATGGTTGTTTTCCCCAAACCTCCCATTCCCGCCACTGAAATTACACCCAGTCTTGAACCACCCTCCACAAGCAATCCCATTAACTCGCGTTTTGGGCTCTCGGTTCCAACAAGATCAGCTTCTTCTACCAAAAGGGCATCACCTCTAGTATCATATGCAAGGTCCACATTGGTGCCAACAATTGAACTCGAACCTCTCGCACGGTTACGGAACTTGTAGAGATATCTCTGACGTCCTTCTGCAATGCTGATGACTCGAGATTTAATGCTTTTGATTTCAGAAGCAATCTCATAATTGAATCTTAAGTTTATGATCCAATTAAAACATTTAAAAACAACACTGATGGGCATGTTGTCATGATGATTCCTTGTCAAGCCAATAACAAATTTGTCGAGAACATCTTCAGTGTCTTGTGCAACATCGCGAACTTGGCTAACCCAAGTTCTCATCTCCGCGTCACTATCAGCCATGGCATCAGCATCTTTGAGAAATGCTGCCATTCGATCCAACTCATCTCTGATGTTCTCCACCTCTGTCCTAACTCCTCCCACCACCTCACTCAGCTTTTCCCATAGTGTTTCTGTAAGCCTTTCTACTACAAATGAAACCGCGGATTCGGCCATTTCAAATCTTTTAATGAAAGTTTCTAGTTTGCAAGTTATAGTAGCAGATTGATGGTCCTAACTGCATTTATAAACTTCATGAAGTCAGAAGAATGGCACGAAATGCAATTAGTTGATGATTCCCTTGGCTTTCGACTCACTTTCAACTCAAGGAAAGAATACATAGAGATTAAAGATGATTCCCTCGGCTTTCAACTCACTTTCAAATTAGAATCTGGTACCCAAGAAAAGGAGAAAAACTTCCGTAAAGGCTCGTATGGGGAATGATCCACTGTGTGTGGACAACATTGTTGTCCGCACATAGTGTGTTCCATTACTGATGTGGCACTCCTACATCAGCGGTGGGCACCATGAGCAGGAGATCATTCCTAGGTTCATATAATGACGTGTTTTTGTTATCCTATTTAATTTTTTACTATATTTATTTATTTATTTTCACCCTCTCAAATGAAAATACGTGTCATTTGGATAAATTTAAGTTATATATTTTCCTCTTACTTTTTTTTAAAAATTTAATTTTTTTTTAAAATTTTATTAATTCTTATAGATTTCATGAATTTGAATAGAATTGTAAAGAATTTATAAAATTTCAACAAAATTGTATATTATAAATTTTGATAGATTATCATGAATTTGTAGTCTTTTTAATAAAAATAATAATTTTATTCATAGGGGATTAATCAAATTTGTCAACTATAAGTTGATAAAATTTTAAAATTCACCATACTATTTTAAGGTCTATTTTTTTTTTCGAATCAAATTAAAAGTTTGAACGAATAACTTGCTCTAGAATTAATGTTGATGATCGAACTCAGCATAAAAATGTACCATTTTTTTTTTGTTATGAATAAACTAATAGTCCTCAAATATTTGTAGTTTTACAACTTTAAACTTCAAAATTTCACTATTGACTACTTGACACCAAGTGACAACTGCACTGATTGAAGTGACTAAACTTGCATACAATATTTCAACTAATAAAATTAGGAATGAAAAAAATACTTCGTTCCCGCTTTGTCCCGTTCCGTTAGGTAATCGGGACGAGACATGATTATGGTCCTCGCTCTTAATCTTTTTATTATTATTTTTTTATATTTTAAAATTTAAAATTCAAATTGTATTTAAAATATAATAAATAAATAAATAAATAATAATAATAATAAGTAATTTATTAAACGAGGCGATAAACAGAGATATTTTAATTCCCATACCGCCATATTGCTATCCCTAAATAAAATGCACGAGGTATGAAGTGTAAACTGCTTGTGTTAATAATATTATCTTGTTTTACATTTTGAAGCGAGTCCTTATGCAATCCCAGAGTTAAATAATCGTGCTAATAAACTATTTTCTTGATTTTAGAACCAAGAATGTTGATTGAGCCATTCTTTTTAGGGTTTACCAATAGATTATTTATATATTCTTTAACTCAATTGTTTGGTTTAATTAATAATCATGGATTATCAAGTATAAAATTTTAAAGACGATGTTGTTGACGTCGGAACCTGCGCCGTGCACGTGTCAACAGATCTCCAGTCACTCCTCTGCCAACCTGTATGTAGTAGCACACTCGAACAATCGTTAGGTACCAAGATCTCCGGAGAAAAATGGTCCGGCGATCGTTGGTACTCCGATGATCAAGTCAACTACCGGTATATGGAGTAATATACGGGAGGTGAAAGTAATTGGGTGTGGGAGGGACAAGTAGGCAGAGATTTGAACAGAGTTTATGGTGAAATTCAAGTGTAAAAAGAGCGTACTTTAGAATAACCGGAGACGTTGTATTTATAGCACAAGAGTTCTAATTGATTTAGGAAATAATCAATTAGTTATCTAATCGGATCCTCCTTCCTTATGGGATAGGGATGATTGGCTGTCAAGGCAATCTCCTAGATTGCCGTCCTTATTTCAATTCATCATGTTGTCTAATCTTTAGGAGACTGTGATTTGGTTTCCTTGTGAGGATTCGTGTGCCAATCTAACGTAATCTGCCTTTAATTACTTCTCTAATCATCCCGAAATATCATGCTGTCTGTTAGTTACAATAGATACGGATCCTGGCGAGGCTTTATGGGTCGGCCGCGAGTGTTGAGGACGTTCAAGGCCTTCGCAATACTCTGATCCAAGGATGTTATGATGCCCGATAGGCCCCCAAGGCCTTCTGAGATTTTACGATGCCCTTGCTGGTCCTTCGAGGCATTCGCCGGTTCTATGGGACTTTTATGAATCTGGAAGATCCTCAATGGGCCTATAAGGCTTTAGCGAGGCCTAAGTTGGGCCTATATGGGACCTTCACTGTGCCTTTACTGACGTAGATGCCCTACCAAAATCGAGTAGTAACAGATGTTTAATAATTGTAAATAAAAAACTACTATAAAAATAAGAAATCAAATAATTCAATAAATTCTCATGCTAATACATATGAGTAAATTGAAAATAGTAGAAAAACTTGTGTCACAGATAGAGGAAAGAGTCCAGAGGAGAGAGTCCAGAGAAGAGGTGGATTGATACTTCGGAAGGTCAGACTAGAATTTCTAAGAATTTGGCATTTATATTTATGAGCTTGAAATCCATTAAAATTTATTAAACTCTTCTAATCAATAAAATCATTAGAAATCCACTAGTTATTAGGACATCTACATTTCTAAAGAATCTATCTAAATCAAAGTTGAGAGCATCTCTAAGCACTCCGTCTATTGTAGTCTACGTGGCAAGTAAAATAAATAGATTTATAGTCCATGTGGCACTATGTTTGTTGAATAGACAGTCAAATTATAAATTTATCTTCAATGGATTCCTTCTAAAACTAATTTACCGCTTATGTGGCATTAATTTTTTTTAATTTGTCAGGTCTTCAATTTTTATTTCCCTCGTCTTAATTTTTTTATTTTAATAAAATGCTGAGTTTGATTTAAATTTGCTTAGTCACTCCGTCTAAATTTAGACTGACTTCTAGTCTATTTTTTGGTGTGTCACATTAGCTAGACGGAGTCCTCGTCAACATGCATTAGAGAGGATTTTTTTATAAATCCGTTTATCTGTGCTTATATAACGCGCCTAAAAAATAATAGACTGAATGCATTGAAAATGTTCTGAAGACACCTAAATTTGAATAGAATCTATTAAAATCGTGATAATTTCACCATATACTACAAAATATAAAATAATTAAAAAAATATTATTTAACTTTTTTTATTCTAAATTTTTTTTTTTTTTTTTTTTGTAACACTTGTTACATTTGTTACAAATGTAACAACAAGTGTTATAAAAAAAAAATAGTATTTTTAGAATAGAAAAAATATGACAATATTTTAAAAAATATTTTATTTATTTTGATTATTTATGAAAAAAAAACTCCTTCTAATGGGTTAAACACTGTATTTGAAATTTCAATTTTGATGCTCTATCACCATTCATTGAACCAAATAATTGAGTTGGAGAATATAAAGAATCTATTGGTAAATCCTAATTAGATAATTAGTCTAATACCATATAGTGTAATTATATATTGGACTTTATAATCAATATAGCACCAAAAATTCTTTTTTGAATTTGAAAAAATTTACCCGTGAATTGATACACCTGCAAATTATATTTTCAAGACCTAAAATAACTTTTACACAAAACGTTTAAACGATTGATATTGGAAGAGTAGTATCGAATATGAAAGAGGAAATTTTATAAAAGAACAAAACAGAAATCAAGTGAAAGTTAAACTTTATTTCAAATTTTATTTTTTTATAAGAAGTTTGGCTCTTAGTCATTTTTCTATAGAGAAATTGGTGCAAATGGTGCTTAACCTTTGCACTCGGTATGGAAATGGTCCTTAACCTTTGAATATTTTGTAAAAGTTAGAAATTCAATTGTAATTTTCTTTAATTAAATTTAAGGGTATTTTTATATTTTTCATCAAATAAGGACTATTTGCGCACCAAAACACATAGGTTAGGGGTTGATGTGCCAGAAAAACAAAGGTTATGGACCATTTCTGTATTAAAGACAAATGTTAGAGACCATTTGTGCCAATTTCCCTTTTTCTATATTCAAAATTGAGGAAAAGTTTGACATTCCTTATATTTCAAGGGTGGTTATATTGACACCACATTTTTTTTCACAAATGCACTACATTTTAATTGCATTAAAGATTCCTAACTTTTATTCATTGTCACATTTATGTTCTTAACTTTTTTTTTTTTGGTTTTGCATCCCAGATTTTTATCCTTAACATTCCATTAATTAGTACATCTTGTTCCTAATGACAGTTTTTATCCAACAATTTTATTAGCATGCTCTAAAATGATTAACAAATATTTTGTCGCAATTTTATATTTTATTTTTTACTATTTAAAAATACGATGGACAAATAAATCTTTTTACTCTCTCTTGATAGAATTTCTGGACAAAACCCGTAATAAAAAACAAGATTTGCTAATTTATAGAGGGTTGATGATAAGAATGTGATGGAAAAAAAGTTGAAGACATAAATATGATAATGTGTAAAATTTATGGACTTTTATGCAATTAAAATGTGGTGCACTCGTAAAAAAATCTAGTGTCAATATATTTAGCCTGAATTACTCTCTTTCCAAAATTCTACTCAAAATATTTGTTTATGTACAACAGTAACTTGAATTTTAGAATAAAGTCAATGTAAAATTATTACTTTTAATAAGACGACAGCAAATCTGAGTCGAGGACAACCCTCTAAGTTGGAGACACCTAAATTTATATTGATTTTAAAATTCATTTAAATCTGCTTTGAGAACATCCACCTTAGTCTTATTTTTTATTTGAAAGTTATTTGAGCATCAAGTTTTTGCTAAATATTTCCAGTTGAATATCTAAATTACGTATGAAAACTCTAAATTTAATATTCAATAAATTAATAATTTTAAATATTAATAACATTCTTCAATGTCAAATTTAATAGTTCAATACCCATTAATTTCTTTTTTCAAGTTAAAAAGAAATCAATTAGTATTGATATAAAAAACATTAAATACTTATTATTACTATTAGTTTCTAGATTGAAATTCCGCTTAAATTCACCACATTTACTCCACCAATTCATCACTTAACTCATAGAGAAAATTAGTTGAAATTAGTCAGGATTTCAATATAGAAACTAATAGTAATATTAGTATAACAAATATATATCATCTTGTATTAACACTAACAAATTTCTTTGTTTTCAAAAAAGAAGTCGACATTGATTTATTAAATTTGGCTTTGAAGAATTTTATTAATATTTAAAATTATTAATTTATTTAATATTAAGTTTAGAACTTTTAAACGTAATTTAGTCGTTCAATTGGAAATCTTTAGCGAAAACTTGATGCCTAAATAATTTTTGAATAAAAAATAAGATTAAGATAATGATTAAAATTAAATTAGGAAAAAAAATAAAAGAGAGAAATAAAATAGATTATAAACTCATTTGAGTTTATTTCAGCCGTAATTTTTGACTTTTCAACCTATTTTTAACATGAAAAGTCAACAATTTCAACTCAAATAAACCAATATTGGTCAAATAAACCAAAAATTGGTTTATAAACTAGTTTATAATCTCTGTCAAACGGGCTCTAAATTTTATACAAAAAACAAGTGCACATGTCATTATCTATGTTGTTAGACACACCACGAACAACACATCACGTACAACTATATCAACGTCTTATCGAAACTTTTCATCCATGAAAAGGCATTTGATGAATTAAATTAAGAGAGAAGATTTGCTTAGATTTGACGCAAATAAAAAGTAGAGAACAGATTGAAAACAACCCAAAATTCCTAATGGATTTACTAATTCTGATGCCATTTTAATAAAGTTTGAATGAGTGGTTAATAAACTAGCTAAGTGGGGTGTGGGAATCTCCTACAAAACTTTGATCATATCTTGAATGGTTTTTTTTTTCTTCAGAAATAACCACAATAAATAAAATATTTCTTAAAATATTGTCATATCTTTTTTATTTTAAAAATACTATTTTTTTTTATTTTTGTAACACTTGTTGTTACATTTGTTATTTTAGTTATAATAAATGTGTTACATTTGTTATTAACAAACATAACAAATGTAACAACAAGTGTTATAAAAATAAAAAACAGTATTTTTATAATAAAAAAAGTTAAATAGTATTTTTAAATTATTTTATATATGGTGAAATTATCACTATCTTGAAAATAGAACCGGGACCAAATTCATGTGTTGATACATGAGCAAATTACAATAACACTTTTAAGTGATTGTTTGTCTAAATTTAAATTATAATTTAAGTTAGTTAAATTGGTGAAATATAATTTTTTATTCAAACATTTTGTTGAATTCACAATTTGCTATCTATTTATTAGCCACACATTTAATAGAGTCCACAACTTATAAATATTTAAAAATAATTTCAATACTACCAAATAAGCACTAAAATATGAAGAGGTTGAGAGTATTTCACTTTTAGGGATGGTTATTTTAAAATATTTATGCGTACTTAATTTTAAAGAATTTCGTGATGGATGGAGTGCAATAAATACCCACGTATGAGGAGGTTACGAGTATTTCACTTTTACAAATAGTTACTTTAAAATATTTATGTATAATTAATTATTGGTACGTCTGAAGTTTTGAGATTGACATAGAAAATTAATTAGCTATGAACTCAAATTCTATCAATGATCGAGTTATACACGTTGTTTAGAGGATTTCTAATTTTTTTGAATAGATCATACTTCATTCTAGCTTTATTTGAAGTTCAAAAATTCTGATTCTATCATGATTTTCCAATACTCAAATTATTTGAAAAAATTTCAAGAAATAACTGCACTCTAAATAGTAATACATATTTACTAGTAGATTTTGAACCCTTGCTTTGGATATCTAATTTAAAACATTGTACGCTAGTTAAGTTTAACAAGGTATTCATCAAAGTGCAATTCAACATTTTAATGTTGTTTAAATATTCAAATACTATAATTTGAAGAAAGCAATACTATCTCCCACAAATCTTAGGGTAAATCTAAATTTAAATTGATGGTATAGTGCAAATAATAATTCCAACACCACAATTCTGGGTAGAATTTAGCAATATAAATTCGTCAACTCGTTTAAAATTCGATTACGTCGTTATTTATATTTATCTATTGGATAATACAATCTATTTCATTTTATTCAACCTTGAACTATTAGTCACCATATAAAATGACTAAGAATGACAATGTCTCATGAAATCCCATTGTTACTACAAACGTGACGAGTAGCGTTTGTGTCGATAGATCATTCTCTCAAATTGTCCACTATATTGGCTTTGAACACCATCACTTAGAGCGTTAGATTCAACATCCCATTAGACAATTTGTCTTCTTCAATTAGAGAATCTTTATGCAAGACCTCGTTACATTCAGCGTAATGAGATACAACATTAGTTTCTGTTGCTTTCTCTTTAAGTTCACTCCAGTAAACTTTTCGAATTTCTTTCTTTGAATATTGACAAGGAGAATGATGTAATTATTGATCAATTTTGTATCAAATAACATGCATAAATTTTCAAAATAAAATAATGCATGTAGTAAATACTCAAATACCAAATCTAAAAAGAATTTTAACACCGATTCATGCAATAAAATAGAATATAAAATGTAAAAAAAATAAATCATATTGGTAAAATTGGTGCTTTATTTATATTCTAACAATTTAATCACATGCATGCAAAACGAGTAAAATGATGACTTACAGAAATATCGAGAAATGAATAATTAGATTCGGTCAAGACAAGAGTTGGACTATTTCTCCTTAAGACGAAATTGTCCCACACAGGTGCTTACGGTTTTTCAGCACACATCTCCCAAGTAGTACTCTAAATTACGAGAACAACGAATTAGACAATATTCTATACTCTCTTTAAATAAAAATTGGACTTGGAATTTATGTAGAAAACTAAAATGATTTGTGCAAGAAGTGCATAGACATTTTGTTTAAAGTGACGTTATTTGATATGTAATCATAAGTAGTCTATTTATAATATCTGAAAATTTGTCTCAAAAGACACAACTTTATAGAAAGGCATGTCCAAAAGGCATTTCTTGTTAGAAAGCATATGTCCAAAATGACATCTTTAAGATGAAAATATGTGACTATTTAGATGACATGTCCAAAAAGACATGACTTTTTAGTCAAACAAATTCTAGAATATTCCACAATATTCTAATTTATTTTTCAACAATTTTCGAGTTTTTTAAGCAATTCACTTTGGGCCTTATTTTCTCATTCACCCAAAATTGGTTCAAGCAACTAAATATACTACGTCAATCTATTTACGTTTGGTCTTACAACTTCCGTGTTCGAATAACAAGTCCGGCTTAAGTAAATAGTCAAAATTGATCAAAACCAACATTTCTAATCCAATTTCCAACATAGGTAATTATTTTCAAACTTTGCTCACCTTGTTTTAGAATATACCTTAGGTACAACGATGTATCTATTGAACTTAGATCCATCTAAGTTTCTCATAAGACACCCTTGGTTGTGAAATGGTAGTAAAATGTTTTACGACATATCATATTTGGGGATGTTTGGCAAATAGGGAAAGAGGTTAAATTGGAAATGTGTTCAAACATTTTTTTCTTCTTTGTAGGCTGTCCTAAAGGTATGAGATGAGATCTTAATTGTAGTCCTAGAATGTGAAGATATTTGTTAATACAAATGCAATCTTTTCAAATACAATTCCTTCTGTTGAGATTAGTTCAAGTTTCACATAAAAGTCACATAAATTGCACTACAACATCTAGTGCTTTGTCATATTGAGGGGTTGGAAGGTAGTTGTATAGTCACATGTTCTTAGGAGTGTCCTTTTTGGCAAGTATTTGTTAAACATGATATTGACCCCTCTGTGTATAAGAATGTTGAGGAGGATGTTGTTGCAGACTTATAGCAAAAGGTCATGAACTTGGAGTTAGAGTGTGTGTTCTCTAATGAAATCTAAAAATTGTAGATGCACTTAAAGATATAAATTATATACAAGAGAAACATAGGAATAGACGAAAGGTGCAAACGATCTAGAATTAAGAATTTCTTCAACTTGTACAGACCAATGGATATAGTCCGATAAATAATCACATATTAGGAGGTTACGCGCATTTCACTTGTGGGGATTGTTATTACAAAATATCTCTGTGTACTTGATTATATGTAAGTCATTGTTCAGTAGATAAAGAAAATTACTTAGAGTAAGATCTTTCGATTATACTGAAACAATAATTACTTTCTTCGAGTACTTAAAGAGTACTTGTCAAAATATGGATATACATTCCACATGAGCACACTGGGGTTTCCAACTAATTTTTATTTTTATTTTGAAACTACAACATTTTAACCTAATCAACTGTGCAAATCTTGAACTTCAATTACTTGTGCAATTGAGTCCTTGTCTATTCAAGGAGCTATCATAGGGACCTCATCAGACAAATACTATTTAAGCTCCAATAATTAGACGTAGTATTTCCGACTTAGACTATACAATCCAATTATTAGCTCCGTTCACTCCACTAAATGCCGAAGGTTGAACTCTTAAATTATATGAAATCAGATAAGCTAAATATTATTTATCACACAATTATATCCTCGGACTTAACATCTTTCTTACATGTGTGAAGAGAGAAGGTAAATATCAAATTTAACAAGGTCAGTTTTGATTGCTAAGGACCTTCGAGTGGTGAAAAGAGATTCATCTAGCCAACCACAATTAGATAAGGAACAAAGCTTAGTATGTTCTTGTTTTTGTACAATGGCCAATTATTTCTCATGGGCATTCGATAATTAAAACCTGGTTAAAATGACTGTTTCATCCTCTAACTATTCTTATTACTTAAGCTCACATTTTCAACAACAACTTTTCCTCGTGAACAAATAATGATGTTATTTATCCGAAATATTGAACTCAGATTAAAGCTGCCCAATAGAAAATACAAAAGACAAATTCTTTGCCCTATCAAATAAGGCGATGATTTTCTAATATGAATACGTGTACACTACTTCGTTTGCTTTAAGCTCTCAACTTATCGATGTATTTGATCAATTTAATTGATCTAATTCATTTGGCACATTAATAACCCTTGAGCTCACGAATAGTGCCCTCTATTCTATACAAGATTTAGGTAGTCCATACAGTCTAGCTATAGAATTAAATTCTACACAATGGTCATGTCTAATACACTACCAAATGCACTAGTGTCACTACATTCACTGCTGTTAAGGAAAAATGTTCATCTCAATGAGTGGAATAGTCAACCCTACAACGTTATCAGAACAAAGTACCAACCTCCGTTCACTAGTTTAAGACTAACTAATTCTCAATCGAAATATAAAGTGCATCTATCACAAAGCACTCAATTTATATTATCACAAAGCAATCGACAACTCTTCATTGAATGTTCAATTAAAAAACTTTATGCATTTACTTAATTAAATAAATAGATAAATAATGTATTATAAAAGACAAAAAAAATCGTGCAATAAAAACTATTACTTTTGAACACACACGCCAACACTGGCAAGATCCACAACCTACATAGGCGAATAATATTCCAATATCAGACACAAATGGTGCGAAAACAGAGAACTTGCTGGGCTAATTGATCTCCGTGGCGCAAACTGAATCCACGTCAATCTTTCGTTGTTGGAGGGCTAAATCTATAGGAAGACGCTGAATATTTGAGCTGCAAAACAATTCTATATCCCAAACGGACTGAATAAAATTCCACATTGCTCATAATGCCAAATTATTCAATGGTATCAGATGTCAAAGAAGAAGAACTTGTTCTGATTACTGAAGATGTTTTTAATTTTTGAGACATGTTCAAGATTAGAAAAGTTAAAATTATTTTTAATACGTTCAATTTACTAAATAAAATTATGTTCTCGATGAATTTCTTGTTTCCCGTATGAGCATGGACACACATAGAAGAGATACTTGATGGAAATTGGTTTAAGAATTCGAGAAATTAACTGAGTGTTTAAAACTGTTGGAAAATAAGTTGAATGAAATTTTTAAAACTCTTCATTTGTTTGAGACATTCCATCTTCTCAACATTCATGTTTTGTAACTCTTGTAACTCTTGTAACTTTCATGTTCTTGATGGAATTGGAAGGTCATTCTAAGGCACTGTATAAGCATGTCCATTTTCCTCATTTTACAAACAACAATTCAACATTTCCTCCTTCGGTATTGTAGAAATTTTTTTTCCTCTTTGGCATTTGAATTTCCTTACGGTGATATTGTTAAGGCGAAGAGGTCAATTATTTGAATACGGCCAGCTTCTACTGTTGTATCCTAAAAAGCGATAAATGTTCATAAGCTACGGTAGGGGCGAATCATTTTAAAGAAAGCGTATACTGCGTCTGAGACTTGGTTTGCATTTTCTGGTCTTTATTTATTCAATTTGTATTCTGCAATTATCTATTCCATTTGCTAACTGTTGTTTTTAGTATAATATGTTGTTTAATGTTTTTTCAATTGACGTATGTATTAACTATTTTGTAACAATCTTAAAACAGATTCTACTAAACTCATATTATATGAAAAACAATGAAATAGTTTAATTGGCAAATTCCAGTGACCAAAATTTTTATTTGATTTTATTTCAGTGATTAATTTCGGTGATTTTAGCGACCAAAAGATTGATTAGCATGTATTAACAAATGATTCCTTTAATTACAGTAATTGGCAGATTGTTTTTAATGTTTAACTATTGTTTCATGATTCCAATAAATCAATTGCGTGTGTTATTTTTTTTCTTTTAACATTTGTATCAATGATTAACAATTGTTTGTTTAGATTATTGAATTTTGATTAACAAGCGATAACTTTTTGGCAGAAAAAAAAAAAAGAAGAAACAATTGTTTCATAATTGGTTTTTAATTGTTTTGTTTTCAGTGGAATAAAAACAGTGGAATATTTTAAATGGAATAAAAACAAATTTAACAATTGTTTGATAATATATCTTTTGACCAGTTTATGCTCCAGTTTCTGTAATTCATGTTATGATCCAGTTTTAATTGATATACTTGGATAAGTTCATCTCTTGCTATTTAATTAATGTATGCAATTGTAACTAAATGGTAATCAATTTCAATTACCTGTAACTTCAAGTGTGACTAAACTGGATTTAAAAGTTAACAGTTTAATTTTATTTAAAAGTTGAAGTGAATTTTTATTCTTGTTTCAGAAAATGACAACTGATTCGATTACTCAAGTTGTGGCTACTGAAAACCAAAATGTGGCTACTGTGCCAAATCCATCTGTGAACCAAACTGTGGGACAAGTGCCAAGTTTTGGTGTGACCCAAACTTTGGCTCTAACTGATCATGTAAATGTTCCTATTAATCATGGAGAAAAACCTGAGAAGTTCAATGGATTGTATTTCAAAAGGTGGCAGCAGAAAATGCTATTTTATCTGATCACCTTGAATCTTATGTAGATTCTTGATCAAGATGCTCTCGAAACTCAAACAGGGGTGGCGAAGACATACAAGTCGTCGTATTTGTTGAAGCTTGGAAACATTCGATTTCCTATGTCGAATTATGTCATGAATAGCTTGACTGATTCACTATACAACGTGTATAGTACAATGAAAACGGCAGAGGAATTGTGGAGTATCTAGACCGCATAAATATAAAAGTGAGGATGCGGGGCTAAGAAATTCATTGTTGGCCGCTTCCTCAATTATAAAATGGTAGACTCAAAAGCATGAATCGGTCAAGTACAAGAATTACAAGTGATCTTGCATGAGATTCATGCCGAGGAATGAGTTTGAGTGAAACTTTCAAGTGGCAGCTATTATTGAAAAGCTACCTCCGGCTTGGAAAGATTTCAACAATTACCTGAAGCACAAGCGAAAGGAATATGAGTTTATAGCCTTCGACAAGTGTGGTGAAGAGGCTGAGTTGTTACGTCACTTCCTAGAGGATATTCTTAGATGGTCAAAGTCTGTGCCAGCAATTTACATACATTGTGATAGTCAATCTGCAATTGGTAGAGCACAGATTAACATGTATAATGGTAAGTCTAGACACATACGTCGTAGATATAATACCATAAGATAACTACTCTCAACTGGAGTTATCTCTATTGACTATGTGAAGTCAAAGGATAATATTGTGGATCCGCTAACTAAAGGTTTGAATAGAGAGTTAGTTAGAAAGTCGTCGAAAGGAATGAGACTTTTCTTTCCTGTCCATTCCTATGATGAAACAGTGATACCCGTAGAGGAAAGGATAAGCAATAAGCTTTTAATGATTCTTACACGGAGTAGAGCGGACTACTCTTAATAAGAAATCACCTATGTGAGAGAGAAGTGGGGCCGCTACTAAGAGAATTGTATGAGGCGAAATTCTTGAAAAACTCGCAGAATCGGTATATGTTCACGACCATAAATGAACATAACAATGAGAATTGAACTATGTCGGGAAGAATTTTGTGTGAAGTATATCATCGTTTACACAAACGGCGTAACGATTCAAGGACATCGTGTCTACTGATTAGTTAGTAAAGTAAATATACTTTCATGAGGGAAGGTTCAAAAGGTAACACCTACCTATCCTATGCAGGATTCAGACGTTAAACTTTATCACAAAAGTCTTCTGTGTCTCTATCAATTTTTATTTATGTGGAGGATTGTTGAAAAATAAGTTAAATGAAATTTTTAAAACTCTTCATTTGTTTGAGACCTTCCATCTTCTCAACCATTCATGTTTTGTAACTCTTGTAACTCTTGTATCTTTCATGTTAATGGTGGAATTAGAAGGTCACTCTAAAGCCTATATAAGCATGTCCATTTTCCTTATTCTACACACAACAATTCGACATTTCCTCCTTCGATTCTTTAGCATTTTTTCCTCTTTGGCATTCGAATTTCCTCATGGTGATATTATTTGGGCGGTAGGTCGGTTCGCCGGTATATAGTCAGTTCTACCGTTGTATTCGAAAAATAATTGTTCATAAGCTACGTAGGAGACTTAACTCATTTTGAGGAAGCGTATACGTACATGCCTCTGTTTGCATTTTCTGGTCTTTATTTATTCAATTTGTATTGTGCAATTATCTATTCCATTTGCTAACTCGTTGTTTTTAGTATAATATGTTGTTTAATGTTTTTTCAATTGACGATGGATTAACAATTTTGTAACAAAAACAACTAAAGTGACTTCGTGTCAACTTCGGTCAAAATATTTAGACCCGACCCCAATCCATTAGGCAAAATAGTTTGTCGCTTCGGGACGTCAAAACGGGGTTCGAGGCGTCAAAAGAGAATTCAAATTTTTCTGCATGTGTTGAAGGGTATATTTGGCATCCCGAAACCAATATCGAATGAGTGAAAAATTACAGAAAATGACAAAATCGGGTCAATTTTTTTACCATGCGATCGCATGGATATTTTATCATGCGATCGCAACTTGTGAATTTTTAAGCAAAATATTTTTTGGCCCTACTATGCGATCGCATGAGACAAAGCCATGCGATTGATAAGTGCAGATTTTGTACTTATTTTAGCCTTTAAAAATAGATAATTGTGAGTTCTTTTAAGTTGTTTACTACTTATTTATGTTCTTTTGATTATTTAGGTAAAAATCCGAGCTTGGATGGTGATTGGAAGAGATCTACGTGAAAAATGAGCAAAAAGGACTAAATTTGTGCAAATCGAGAATTTCAGAGACCAAAAGATAAATATGTCTAAAGATGGAAGACCAATGTTGCAATTTATGGAGGACTGATATGAAAGAAAATCAAGAATTTAAGGACTGAAGTCAGCATTCCACAAAGTTCAAGAACCTGAAGTGGCAATTTCAAGTGGGGTCCAAGCTGCAAGAATGATCTGTGCGATTGCATGGCTATAGTACCATACGATCGCCTGTGTCCCAAAATTTTAGTAGAATGAATTTTCCTCATGCCATGCGATCGTATCCATGCGATTGCATGGTTATTTTTCATGTCAGATCGCGTTTTTTTCTAGTTTTTGAAGGGTATTTTGGGAATTTGACTCTTCACGAATTCTAGGGTTTAAGGAGCCGTTTTTCTGCATTTTGGAACACACTCTCCCTATTCTCTCATACTCCATACACATTAGAAAGCTCTCGAAGGATGAAGATGAAGATGAAGATGAATAAAGGTTTATAGTGGGAAAATAAAAACAACTATGGGCTCAAGCTAAATCTTCCATTTCTCTTGACTTTATTAAATCCGGTGATGTATTTTGTATCTATTTTTCATTTTGTCTTTGTAAATACTATGGGCTAATTTTATTTACTAGGAATAAGATGAATCTATTAATGAAACTTTAAAGTGCATTGTTCTTGTTATTGATTCCTTATACTTGGCTTTTATGGTTGTTTATTATTAGACTTTATTGTGTATTGAGATGATTGATCACCATTGAAATGTTTTTGTGACTTAGTTTGCTACCGGGAGGTTGAAATTAGGTTTAGCTCATTTAATTAACAACACAAAGTTTATGAACAACACAAGGTTGACCATCATAAGAATTTTTGGAGGTTTAGAGGTGGCTATGATACTATAAAGAATAATATGAGAGGAAATATTCTTCTTGTCTCATTGTATTAGGATAGGCAGAAAAACTGAAATAAATAGGAGAGGATACCCACACAATTAAGTAACTGAAAGTTCTAAAACCTAGATTAATTAAATTAAAAATGAATTTTAATCTTAATTAAACAAGCAGTGGACAGAACGTAGTCAGAACTGGCAAGATATAGAGATAACAGTTCTAACTTGCACAACAGTGTTCGTTTACCTAATCTTCTCAAGTGCGGAAATTAAAGGATTAATTATGAACACAAGATGTAGCGTGGTAAATCCCTAAGGGAAACATCCACGGGCCCCCATGCCATAGGTAAAAACAATCCACTAATAATCTTGTTCAAAAATACAATAGTATCGATTTTTGTAATTTCGCAAAATTAACAAAATAACAATCAAAAGAAAACAGATCAACTCCCTGTGATACTTCTTCTTGTGACTTGTTGATGAAGTGGAATCAAACCCACCGGTCTTGACTTTATCGCCATTTCCCTATTGTACTTGACCGCAACTACCACTTGGATTAAGAACCCCAGTTCTTAACTTCACGCCAAGTAGCTTAAACAAGATATGGAATTGTTCGTTGAGCACCAATTAGTTCTTGATTCTTCAACGAGTTTGAAGAAAACTTTTTTGCTTTGAAAGTTAAATCAATGAAGCATCGGGTCTTGTTTTCTACCAATGAATTCGGTCGGTTTTGCTTAGAGAATCTAAGTTCAAAAATTATATTTCAAAAGCGTTAATTCCTTATTGATTTCCACTCTTACTTATAGTTAAAGTAGAAATCAATTTAGAAATTATTTCTTACCTAAAAATATGCAACAAGAATGGTAAAAAAATTAGTAGGAAAGAATGTAGAAAATATTATTAGATTTGTAAAAGGAAAGAATTTAGGAAATTAAATATTTCTTTTTTAAACAAATCTAAGAGAATAAGAAATGATTCTTTAACCTACAAAAGGAGCTGTCAATAATATTCATGAGGTCAGAATATATCAAGTATAGAAACAGAATAAAATCACAGCTTTTACTAATCTGAAAAAATAATCTGCTTATCAACCCAATCGGTCGATCGGCGTTAACTGACAAGTCAAAACGCAAACGTTGACCGCTCTTTTATCATTAAAAATCAGTTATATTTATTAAGTTAGCCAAGATATAAAAAGTGAAAAATATGATACTACATATTTTTCCAACAATAACTCAACTGGTTGATTCTAGGAAGAAAACTAAGATATAAATCATGGAGATTTGGATACTGATGATAAATATATTTATACTTTGGTAGATGACTGCTGCTCTCCTTTGGACGCCTGTCTTAAGTAATCTGCCCGCCTCATCGGTCTCATATGCCCGCCTACACTAGATAGACAACTGTAACCCAGCTGCCATCCAATTAATCAGATAGACGGTCTATAGAACAACAGTTACCCACATCCATTGGGAACATGAAACACCAGCAGTTGAAGAAAATGAAATGTTTCTCATTAAATCCTAATTATGAAGAAGATGAAAAGACACTCGTCATTAATGATCATTGAAAATACAGCTGCGGGTCATTCCTATAAATAGGAGATCAACCTTCCAGGTAAAAATACAACATATATACTTAATATTGTTATTCTGCATATTTGAGTTTATCCCATACTAATTATCACGCCGGAGTGGAAACGGGGGACAAAGCCCCACCACCTTTTGCAGGTCTCCACCACTGTTGTCGTCGCACTTGGAGGAGAAAAAGACATATAATCATCAATTGGCGCCGTCTGCAGAAACCGTATAAGAAATCATGGCTCGAACCGAGAAGAACTAAGAATGCAACGGCCGCAGACCCTCATCGGGGATGCGCATACTGAGTCTAATGCTGCCACTAATCATCCCGCAAGAAGAGTTTGCTTCGCTACTCAACTTACGGCGTTGCAAGCTCAAGTGGCGGCCTTAATGGCTCTGCTCCAGGGTCGTAACACTACGGTTTTCCAGTCACCGCAAGGTCCCCCTTCACAAAGGTGACATTTACATTGGATGTTCCATCCTGTGGTCTTAACCTTCGCTTTTAGGGCTCTCACCTCCGCAGGCTCCTCCCCGCACTCATATTTTCTGCACCTAAGCACGGTCGGGAGCTCCTCCGCTGGCTCATAATTTTCGATTATGGAAACACCGCCAACAATAGTCCCACCGTTGGCTCCATTTTCTGCACCTCACCTCAATTCACTGGTATCTGGTCCAAATCCACTTTGGAGACAACCGTCATGGGTACCAACGCCTACTCTGGCTGAGACACATGGGTTAACCCTAGAACAGCGACTGGAGGACATGATGAGTCGCAAAATAGCTGAGGCTATGTTAAAAAAAGGCAGTAGACAACAATCTATGGTGTTGGAAGAAGATATTTTTTTCCCAGAGGTGATGGCAGTTCCATTGCCACGGGATTTTGAACAGTAGAAGATGGAAAAATACGACTGCATCATCGATCCGTCGATCACCTCAAAGTTTTTTGTCGATTTGATGAGATTGAGGGCTACCCCGACACAATCATGCTGTGGCCTTCCGCCTACACTTAGGCATAAAGCCGGGGATTGGGTAGCCACTCTTCCCCAAAGTCAATTAAAGACGTTTGATGATTTTTCTAAGAAGTTTCTTTGCATACTTTGCCAAGAGCAAACGTTCTAAGCAAAACCGCTATTGGCCCGATGCAATTGACCCGGGACAAAGATGAATTCTTGAAAGATTTCATTGCTCGATTCAATAGGGCCACTTTGGGAATTAAGGATCTCTGGATGTCTGCTTTGTAGTTCTTCGCTATGATGAATGGAACTCGCGATCATCCATTCAAAATGTTACTCTCTAAAAACCCACTTTGATACAATGCACGAGTTGCTAAGGAGAGGAGATAAATATGTGGATGCGAAGAGGCCTTCTTCATTACTAAGGGCATGAAGGATCGAAAAGGACCCGAGTCTAACAAAAGAAAGAGCTGAGACAGACAAAGCCCCTAGAAGACAAAGGCAAGCAAAAATGGTCCATCCAGTCCTAATCGGACTAGTAATGGAATTGAGGCGTATAGTACACCGCTGCACACCTCCAAGACTAACGTCCTGATGGAAATCCGAAATATGAAAGAGCTCGCATGACCCAAAAAGATGTGGGCGCCATCACATAGGAGAGATGAGACCAAGTATTGTAAATTCCATCGAGATCATGGACATGATACGGAGGATTGCCAGCAGCTGAAGGAGGAAATAGAAAGACTTATAAAAAGAGGATACCTATCCAAATTTGTGAAAACGGATAAAGAAAAGGGAAAAGAGGTTGAATATCAACAACCACCTCATCGCGCTGGTGTTATAAATGTCATAGTTGGTGGTATTGCCATGGGAGGTGACTCTAATTCAGCACGGAAGAACTATGCCTGGGCTAGTAAAGCTATTTTGGTAGATAAAAATGAAAGGTTTAGCCAGAATATCACTTTCAATGATGAAGATTTAAAAGATGTTACTTGCCCACATGATGATGCTTTAGTAATAGTAGCTGATATTGCCGATTTTGATATGAAGAGGGTGTTGGTAGACAATGGTAGTGCAACTGACGTTATGTCTTTGGGAGTTTTCCTAGGATTGAAGATATCACCTAGCAAGATCCAACCTATCACTACTCCACTCCATGGGTTTGGAGGAGCCACCGTTATACCAGAGGGAACAATTGAATTTGGGTGACTTTAGGTACTTACCCAGCTAGTGTGGTGATAATGACTAGCTTCTTGTTGGTAAAAGCTCCTATGGCCTACAATGCGATTTATGGTTGCCCACTTTTGAATGTAACTAGGGCCGTGGTTTCCACGTATCACCATGTGATGAAGTTCTCCACTAGTCGTGGAGTAGGATGTGTGAGAGGTGACCAGCAAGCATCAAAGAGGTGTATGTAGACAGTATACTTCTCAAAAATACGGTAATGATGCTTGATATCGAACAACCTAAAGGACGAATCGAACCGTTGGAACTTACTGAGGAAGTGGTGATAGCTGAAGGTCAGATTTTGAAGAAATATTATCAGTAATTTATCACTTTTCTTTTTCTTTAGAAGCAAGTATATGTAGTTGTATCAAATAGGTACTCCTACATTTGATTTCTAATTCAATAAAATGCCCACGCGGATGGATGATGAGAGTGCTACGGAAGGATCAACTTCGCTGAGAAGTCCTGGTGCACCTACTGAACTCGACCTACGGCAACCATTTATTACTTGATATGGTCTCTATTAAGGTTTTATCGGGGCAATACGAATTTTTTCTTCAACTGCTACTACAATCACATTACGGCGATGAGCCTTAATTAAAAAATTCAGGCGATGAGCCTTAATCAACATATCAATGTGATGAGCCTATATCTCAGAGATCAAGGCGATGAGCCTGTATATCCAAAATTAAGGCGATGAGCCTTATTCAACATACCAAGGCGATGAGCCTATGTTTCAAAGTAAGGCGATGAGCCTATATCTTATAAATTAAGGTGATGAACCTTAATGAAATGAACAAGGCGATGAGCCTATGTCTTAAAAATTAAGGTGATGAACCTTAGTCAAAAGATCAAGGCAATAAGCCTATGTCTCGAAAAGTAAGGTGATAAGTCTATATCTTAAAAATTAAGGTGATGAACCTTAATGAAACGAACAATGCGATAAGCCTATAAATCGATGGGTACGGTGATGAGCCTATGTCTTAAAAATTAAGGTGATGAACCTTAATAAAAAGATCAGGGTGATAAGCCTATGACTCTACGAGTAAGGCGATAAGCCTATGATTCGAAAAGTAAAGTGATAAGCCGTTGTCTTAAAAATTCGGGTGATGATGAACCTTAATCAAAAGATCATGGTGATAAGCCTATGATTCTACGAGTAAGGCGATAAGCCTATGATTCGAAAAGTAAGGTAATAAGCCATTGTCTTAAAAATTCGGGTGATGACCCCTAATCAAAAGTTCATTCCGATAGGGGGAAAAATGTATTTAAAGCTGCGGAATTGATCGAATTTAACCAAATTAATGAAAACTAGATACATCGATACCAAATAATCACCACAATAATAACAAACTAAATAAATAAATTCTCTTAAGCTCATCAGTAAATGATTGTTGCCTCGGATATTTTTCCGCCTCACTCCAAACTCCTTATGCACGCACACGCTTCAACATCCACCGCCTACGGTGTAATGACTTTTGGAAAAGAGGGGGAAGGGGGGGAAGGGGAAGGGGAAGGGGAAGGGGGGGCGCCGCCAAGGGGGTGGGCACCCGCACCCCCCGCCCCCATAGGTAGGGGCGCCCGCCCCTGCAGTCGCCCACCCGACTTTGGTCCCCGGCCATTCGGATATTTCCAATTTTTTCAACATGTTTTTCACTTTCTTATTTTGTTCGGGAGAGGGTATATTATATTATACATTGCAACACCAACAATTATAAAGTGAAAAACAATTTTATTAATGATGTATGTTTTATGACGAACATACAAAACTAAAATTCGCAGTAATCAAAAGTATTTGAAATAAAATAGACTGAATATTAAAATTTTCATGATTAAGCAGGACAACCTCCATGAAAATAAAATAAGTAAAACTACTATTTAATTATCATGAGAGCCAGCAAGTTGAGATCCAACCCCTCCATGGTTAGTCACTTTGACCTTCTGAGCAGCTAAATCTACAGCTCGACGTTTCCTCAGATACCTATCAAATTCATCTGGGTCTATCTCCGAATGATCATCAATTAGCCACTCCTTGGTCATTTTGATAGAGGCCTTCAAAGATTCTGCGCCATACATGTGTAAGTTATCCTTGTATTCGGCAGACAACTTGTATCTTGCTATGGCCTCATCATTCAGCAATCTCCGACTTCTTGAAGTCGATCTACCTTTTTGAAGGAGAGAATTCTCATTATCTTTTTTCTTAGATGCAGCTGTTGCCTTGTCCAACAAAGACTGCATCTCTGCTACAACTTTTTTCTTGTCGTGGTCTCTATCGGCTGCACACTTTTCAAATTTCTCCAGATCACGCAATACTTTCTCCTCCATAACAAGCATCCGTACAAATGTAAGAAATCGAAATTAAATAGAGGATAAAAATTAATGAGAAAACAATAGAGTGTCATCAAAATATAACAACTTACCCCGTGGTGGTTGGTATACATAATCTGACGATGGCATGGCGCTTCTTTATTTTTAAATTTTCAATAAGTTTTCATTCACACAACCTAACATGATCTCGGCTTCAATAGTCGAATCAACAGAGGAATCCAAACTCCTTGAAAGCATGGGCATCATTGCCTCGGTAGTTCGCGACGTGGAGCGCGAGGGCAACAGATTATCTCAAAGAATAGCTTTTCCTTTATCACCCGCCTTTTCTTTTTGTTTAAAGAAGATAAAGACAGTCTTGAAGATCGATGGCGCTAATCTCGCCACATCCATCATGCCTCCAAAGTCAAAATTATCCATATCTGTAAGAACAATAGAAGTTGATGAAACAAATACAGCAAAAATAAAGAGTCCAAAAGAATAAAAACATAAAAGTAGCCTACCATCGGGTGATCCAATGTGAACCCGCCTCAAGTTCTCATCAGATAACACATCGCTCATTTGTGATCCCGGAGGCGTCAAGCATAAAAGCTTATCTAATCGTGTTTTCAACTCATGATCAAGATCCAGGGGCTCGTTAAAATGTTTACAAAAAGGAGTTCTCCAATAAGTTTTAAAAGGGAACTGTCCTACTTCAGGTCGAACAAAAAAGAAACGTCTCCTCCAACCGCTATTTGAATTGGGAATGTGAGGTAATAACAATTTTACCTTAAGTTGAATATACGCATAACAGTTACTCCCAAGCACAGGATACATATCAAATACACTTTTAAAAAGCCTCAAGCACGACTCGATATTATTTGTAAGGCACAAATATAAGAAGTAAGTTGATATGCGCCAAGAATTAGGGGTCAATTGGTCAGGAGTGACATGAAATTCGTTGAGGAAATAAACAAATAAAGGATGAAGAGGAAATCTTAAACCTACCGGTTTGTCATGCTATCACGGTAAACTACCACCTCAAAGGGTCTGATCCTGGAATTCTTTCACTAGGATGGGGAACTCGGTATAAATGACCGGGAGGTAATTCATATTTTTTCAACATTTTCATAAAACTTTTGAATTGTAAACACTAGCATCGGTTGGTATATCTAATTCTATCAAATTACCACTAAGAGAATGTTCGGTTTGAATATTGAGTGGGCGGGATATCGTAGAAGAATCGGCATTAGAATCTACCAATCCGATAGAAGATAAAAATCAATTATGGGTTCAATGTCGTAAAGCAGTGTGAAGCCGCCCGCCAGCGTCGCTCGCCGCTTCAAAGAAGGGGCGTGCACTCGCCTCCGCCCCCAGGCGGGGCGGGGCTAGGCCCGCCCTCAGCAGTGGCGTGGTTTGATCGCTCGCTCCTAACAAGGGGCGAGTTTGACTGTCGCCCCGTCCTATTTTCGGCCCGGGTGGAATAATTTCGAACTATAATTGAATTTTCCTCGTCCGGACCTACATCAAGTTCATCAACGGAATCATTCAAATATCGAGGTCCACCACGTCCTAAAGAACTAACAAATGTCCATTCTTCAATTGGCGGAAAATTATCATCTATTCCTATAGATAGAGGCGCGATAAGAGGGACTTGTTAGAATTATTGGTTGAAGAACTGCTGCTAGAGGTAATCACCATCCTATGCATCTAAAGAAGATGGCCGAATTTTTTTCTTAAAAATAAAAGAAGAAGAAGAAGCCAAGAGTGAAAATATTACCTCAATCGATGAAAGAAGAAAAAACCTTTATAATTTAGACAGGAAAGAAGAGATCAGTCTGAAAAAGAGTTCCAGCCAAGCGAGGAGATATAGGAATACTACAATTAATATTCCATCTACCTCTCTTATATATATAAAAATAAATAAAAAATCTTCTAAATGTGGCTAAGATTTAAGCCCATACCAATTTTAAATTAGGCCCAAAATATTTATTCTATATTTGGTCAGTTAATTACCATATATTTTTCATTATAAATAAATAATGAATTATTTATTACATGAATTATTTTTCAAAGTTTTGGCCAAAAGTAGATGATTAAAAGACAATATTTCTACTTCTCATTGACAATAGTACATGAAAGTAGAGGGGCTTATGATAATAAATATATTTATACTTTGGTAGATGATCACGCTCTCCTTTGAACGCCTGTCTTAAGTAATCGCCCACCATCGTGGTTCGCCCCTCACTCATTGTTCTCATATGCCCGCCTACACTAGATAGACAATCAGTAACTCAATTTGCCATCCAATTAATTAGACAAAGCGGTCTATAGAACAACATCACCCACATCCATTGGGAATATGAAATACCAAAGTGAGTTGAAGAAAGCGAAACGTCTCTCATTAAATCCTAATTATGAAGAAGATGAAAAGACACTCGCCATTAATGATCATTGAAGATACAGCTGCGGGTCATTCCTATAAATAGGAGATCAACCCTCCAGGTAAAAATACAACATATATACTCAATATTGTTATTCTGCATATTTGAGTTTATCCCATACTAATTATTACGCCGGAGTGGAAACAGGGGACAAAGCCCCACCACCTTTTGCAGGTCTTCACCACTGTTGTCGTCGCACTTGAAGGAGAAGAAGACATATAATCATCAGATACTAAATATCCTCCTCTCTTTATTTGGAAGCTAACAAAATGTGCTAAATAAGGAAATGCAATCTCAGATTTCTTCTGATTGCACATCCGTAAATTCCACAGAATTACAATGAATTACGTTGATCGTAGCACCTAATGGAAGTTCTTGGCCTGCTGGAAATCCCAATTTCATCCTTGGTCTCTAATGGATGAGCTTCCCAGGCACCATCCCTCCAGTAAGTGTAATATACTTGAGGAATGTGTGCAACTTTATCGTAATCTCCATCGAGCGTGTCTGGAAGCAGTTTATGGACAAATTCTTGGGGCATGTCAAAAAATTCAAGAACTTGGATGTTGGTAAGGCGTTCAATTCCAGATGGAACACTTTCCAGAAATGTACACCGCTGAATAATTATCTTTTCCAGATTGGGCATTGCTCCCTCCTCAATTATCACCTGTTTTAGAGGTTCCACCTTGTCAAGATCCAACAGTTTAAGCCTTTGAAACTTTCTTGCCTTGAAATGCAGTTCTTCGCCAACGTAGCCCATAAGAAGATCAAGATGAACTAAGTTAGGCAAATCTTGGAGATACTCGAGTGGATCATCTCTTAACTGACTCCACCTGAAATTAACATTAACCAAGTTGTTGAGAGATTTTATCCAATGCGGAACATTTTCTAAACGTCCTGACATATAGAGCCGCTGAAGGGACGCAGGAGGAGAAAACAGGTGATCCAAGTCAAGGATGTCATTTTCTGCTGTTGCAGATATGTTCAATACTTAAAGATTTTTTAGCTTTCCAATGGATGAACAGAAATCCTTCCCATCCTCTCTTCTCAATTTGAGAATGCATAGCCTTCTTAGTTCCTTCATCTTCCCTAGCTCCATTATTATGCCAGGGGTTGCCTCAATGAAACAGAGTTTGTATAAAGAAGTTAGAACTCCCATTCCAATTGGTGGCTTGAAACCAACTACAAAGTCGAACGGAAGATACGAATATTCAACACATCTGTAAATTATGAGATGTCTCAGATTTTGAAGTTTTAAGATCTCTACGGGCAACTCAGTAACACAAGAGTGTTTGAGGTCTAATGTCTCTAGCTTTTGAAGCTTCTTGATTGACCTTGGAAGTGATTTAATTTTGTACGCCTCAAAGATAGATATCTCAAAAGAACGAGCTTGGTGATTACCTTTGGGAATGATTCAAGAGGTAATCTTGACAGGTCTAGAACTTTAAGCATCCTACAACTATTGAGCAGCTCTTGTATTGATGAAATGGATTCCAAATCAGTCGCACCAAATGCAAATAAAGAATGGAGTTTTGTGCCACACCTTTGAGGATTAAAGTTTGCCCAAAAGCCATGGATTGATAAGCGACGAACTTTGTTGATACATTCATTGGTTTGTTCGTTGACTATCATCAAGAAACTCTGGTCTCTTGATTTTGATAGAAGCATCTCCCTGAGAAAGTCGTGGATGCGAAAAGATTTTATGCTTCCATCGTCTTTAGAACTCGCCACTAGGATCAAGTTTTTATTGGCAAGCTCATTTAGGTAGCCTTGAGCAACTTGTTCCACTGTTCTTCCTCCTTTTTGTTTCACAAAACCTTCCATTATCCATAGCCGAATCAAGTAATTACTCTGTATCAAATGATCTTCGGGATAAATGGTAAGGTATAACAAACAAGATTTTAGATAGTAAGGCAAATCGTTGAAGCTAAGCAACAAGATCATTCTCAAACCCCCGAGTGTGTCGCCTTCCAATTCCGCTCCAAGACTCTGATTAAGCATCGCCCAATCTTCATATCTGTTGCTCTTCGTGGCCAAAACCCACCCACAGCAGTGATAGCAAGCGGCAACCCTGCACATCTCTTTAAGATGTTGTGAGATATTTCCATTAGATGGGAAGGGCATGAACTTCCTCGAAACGTCTTTTGACAAAACAGTGTCCAAGATTGCTCTGGAGTAAGGGGCTTCAACATATAAACATTCTCATTAGTTCCCATACTACAATGGGAAGCTACATCAGTAAGACGTGTTGTTACGATGACACGACTACCATAAGAGTTGTTAGGCAATGCATATTTAATAGCATCCCATGCTTGAATGCTCCATACATCATCAAACACAAGCACATACCTTCTTTCCTGTAAGAATTGTTTAATCACTTCCTTCAGCTGATAACTATTCATGGTGTTCATTCCACGAGGACGGCTTGCTTGGTTTCTTGAAAGAGTTGTTGAATTATGCCCTTTAGAAGCTCCTCAATCTTGAATAACTGAGAGACAGTTATCCAAACGTGACTTTGGAAGTGCTTCTTCACTGCTGCATCACCATACACCTTTTTAACAAGGGTTGTTTTCCCCAAACCTCCCATTCCTGCCACTGAAATTACACCCAGTCTTGAACCACCCTCCACAAGCAATCCCATTAACTCGCGTTTTGGGCTGTCGGTTCCAACAAGATCAGCTTCTTCTACCAAAAGGGCATCACCTCTAGTATCATATGCAAGGTCCACATTGGTGCCAACAATTGAACTCGAACCTCTCGCACGGTTACTGAACTTGTAGAGATATCTCTGACGTCCTTCTGCAATGCTGATGACTCGAGATTTAATGCTTTTGATTTCAGAAGCAATCTCATAATTGAATCTTAAGTTTATGATCCAATTAAAACATTTAAAAACAACACCGATGGACATGTTGTCATGATGATTCCTTGTCAAGCAAAGAACAAATTTGTCGAGAACATCTTCAGTGTCTTGTGCAACATCGCGAATTTGGCTAACCCAAGTTCTCATCTCCGTGTCACTATCCGCCATGGCATCAGCATCTTTGAGAAATGCTGCCATTCGATCCAACTCATCTCTGATGTTCTCCACCTCTGTCCCAACTCCTCCCACCTCTCTCAGCTTTTCCCATAGTGTTGCTGTAAGCCTTTCTACTACAAATGAAACCATGGATTCGGCCATTTCACTTCTTTTAATGAAAATTTCTAGTTTGCAAGTTATAGTAGCAGATTGATGGTCCTAACTGCATTTATAAACTTCATGAAGTCAGAAGAATGGTATGAAATGCAATTAGTTGATGATTCCCTTGGCTTTCAACTCACTTTCAAATCAAGGAAAGAATACATAAAGATTAGAGATGATTCCCTCGGCTTTCAACTCACTGTCAAATTAGAAGGGAAATGGCCAAAACATCCCTAACGTATAAACTCGTTCTTAGCACAAATCATCCATACCTTTTTCAATTTTGGCAATTATATATCCTCTTTATCCATGTAGTGAATACAAGAATCATCCCTTTGAGCAGGAAACCATCCAATATTCCGTTAAACCTTTGGGATTTCGGCGCAAATAGTCCCTAACCTTTGCCCTTAGTATGAAATTGGTTCATAACGTTTATGTTTTGACAAACAAGTCCCTAACCTATGTGTTTTAGTGAGAAATTGGTCCTTATGGGATAAAAAAGACAAATATACCCTTAGTTTTAATTAGAAGAAATTGTATGTGAATTCCTAATAATTACAAAATGTGTAAATAAGTCCAATACTTTTATTGTTTATAAAAAAAATTAAAGAAAACTAATGAATTTTTTTTTTGAATTAAGACTTTAGTAATAAACATGTCAAATAAAATTATTATTTTTATTATTAAGTAATAAATATATTATTTAAAATTAAAACTTTTATTTTATTGTTGTATAAAAAAAATAACTTTGTCACAAACTTGATGTTCAAATACTTTTATTTAATTGAGTTATATGTTTATTAACTACAAATATTAGAAATCTAACTATATTCTTTATATTTTAATTTATCGTTTTATTTTCGTTAAAAATAAAATACATAATATGTAAATTAATTTTTATTAGTATTTTTATGTTAAATAAAAATGTAATAAGATTAGTTCAATGTCATAAAATTATATACGTCATTTTGTTATTTATTTATTTAACTTAATTTTTAAAGTAAAGAGGAGAAACAAATTTATAAGTAAAGAGGAGAAAATGATTTCTCACAATGATTTCTCTCTCTTTAAATATATTTATTACTTAATAATAAAAATAATAAATTTATTTGACATGTTTATTACTAAAGTGTTAATTCAAAAATTAAAAAAAAACTCAAAAAAAACTCATTAGTTTTTTTTTATTTTTTTATAAAAAATAAAAGTATTGGACTTATTTGCACATTTTGTAATGATTAGGAATTCACATACAATTTCTTCTAATTAAACTAAGGGTATATTTGTCTTTTTTATTCCATAATGACCAATTTTGCACCAAAACACATAGGTTAGGGACTTGTTTACCAAAACATACACGTTAGGGGCAAATTCCACACTTAGGACAAAAGTTAGGGACCATTTGCGCCAAAATCCCAAAAGTTTAACGGAATATTGGATGGATTTCGTTCAAAATTATGATTTGCGCACTACATGGATATATGAGGGATGTAATTGTCAAAATTTGAAAGGTAAGGATGATTTGCGCACCGGGTCTATACATTAAGATCATTTTGGGCCAATTTCCCAAATTAGAATCTGTACCCAAGAAAAGGAGAAAAACTTCTGTAAAGGCTCGTATGGGGAATGATCCACTGTGTGTGGATTACATTGTTGTCCATTTACGGTTGTGTGCTCCACTCATCGATGTGGCACCCTACATCATTTCGCATCGGCGATGGACAATTAATCTCCTATTCACCATGGGCAGAAGATCATTCCCAAACTCATATAGTTACATGATTTTGTTATCCTATTTTATTTATTTAATGTATTTATTTATTTATTTTCACCCCCTCAAATGAAAATACATGTCATTTGGATAAATTTAAGTTATATATTTTCCTCTTACTTTTTTTTTAAAATTAAAATTAAAATTTTAAATTTTATTAATTCTTATAGATTTCATAAATTTGAATAGAATTCTAAAGAATTTATAAAATTTCAACAGAATTCTATATTATAAAATTTGATAGATTATCAAATTCTTTTTAATAAAAATAATAATTTTATTCCCAGGGATTACTCAAATTTGTCAACTTTAAGTTGATAAAATTTTAAAATTTCACTATACTATTTCAAGGTCTATTTTTTTTTTCCTGAACCAAATTAAAAGTTTGAACGAATAACTTACTCTAGAATTAATGTTGATAACCCAACTCAGCATAAAAGCGCGTCGTTTTCTTTGTTATGAATAAACTAATAGTTCTCAAATATTTATAGTTTTACAACTTTAAACATCAAAATTTCACTATTGACTACTTGACACCAAGTGACAACTGCACTGAATGAAGTGACTAAACTTGCATACAATATTTCAACTAACAAAATTAGGAATGAAAAAAAATACTCCGTTCCCATCTTGTCCCGTTACGTTAGGTAATCGAGGTGAGACACGACTATGGTCCTCGATTCGAATCTTTTTTATTTTTTTTTATATTTTAAAATTTAAAATTTAAATTGTATTTAAATAATAATAATAAATAAATAAATAATAAGTAATTTATTAAACGAGGCGATAAACAGAGATATTTTAATCTCCACCCCGCCATATTGCTATCCCTGAATAGAATGCACGAAGTATGAAGTGTAAACTACTTGTGTTAATAATATTATCGTGTTTTACATTTTGTAGCTTAGTCTTCTGCAATCCCATAGTTAAATAATCTTGCTAATAAACTATTTTCTTGATTTTAGAACCAATAATGTTGATTGAGCCATTCTTTTTAGGGTTTACCAATAGATTATTTATATATTCTTTAACCCAATTGTTTGGTTTAATAAATGATCATGGATTATCAAGTATGAAATTTTAAAGACGATGTTTAATAATTGTAAATAAAAAACTACTATAAAAATAACAAACCAAACAATTCAATAAATTCTTATGCTAATACGTTTGAGTAAATTGAAAATCAAGAACAAGAGTTTAGTAGAAAAACTTGTGTCACAGATAGATGAGAGTGTCTAGAAGGGGAGAGATGTGAGAGAAGAGGTGGATTGATATTTCGGACGGTCGGACTAGAATTTCTTAAGAATTTGGCATTTATATTTATGAGCTTGAAATCCATTAAAATTTATTAAACTCTTCTAATTAATGAAATCATTAGAAATCCACTAGTTATTGGGACACCTAGATTTCTGAAGAATCTATCTAAATCAAAGTTGAGAGCATCTCCAATGCACTCAGTCTATTGTAGTCTACGTGGCAGGTAAAATAAATGAATTTATTGTCCATGTAGCACTATGTCTATTGAATAGACAGTCAAATTATAAATTCATCTTCAATGAGTTACGTCTAAAACTAATTTACTGCTTATGTGACATTAATTTTTTTTTAAATTGACAGGTCTTCAATTTTCCCTCATTTGATTTTTTTTTTATTTTAATAAAATCTTTGAGATTGATTTAAATTTGTTGAGTCATTCCGTCTAAATTTTGATGAATTTCTAGTGTGATTTTTTGTGTGTCACATTAGTTAGACGGAATCCTCGTCAAACATGTATTAGAGAGAATTTTTATAACTCCGTCTATTTATACTTATGTAACGTGTATAAAAATAATCGATCGAGTACATTGAAAATGTTCTGAAGACACCTAAATTTGAATGGAATCTATTAAAATCTAATGGGTTAAACACCGTATTTGAAATTTCAATTTTGATGCTCCATGACTGTTCATTGAACCAAATAATTGAGTTGGAGAATATAAAAAATCTATTGGTAAATTCTAATTAGATAATTAGTCTAATACCATATAGTGTAATTACATATTGGACTTTAAAATCAATATAGCACCAAAAATTCTTTTTGGAATTTGAAAAAATTTACTCGTCAATTGATACACCTGCAAATTATATTTTCAAGACCTAAAATAACTTTTTACACAAAAGGGTTAAACAACTGATATTGGAAGAGTAGTATCGAACATGAAAGAGGAAATTTTATAAAAATAACAAACCAGAAATAAAGTGAAAATTAAACTTTATTTTAATTTTTTTTACAAGAAGTTTGGCTCTTTAGTCATTTTTCTATAGGAAAATTGGTGCATATAGTCCTTAACCTTTGCACTCAGTGTGGAAATGGTCCATAACCTTTATTTTTTGGTACAGAAGTCCCTAATCTATGTGTTTTGGTGCACAATTGATCATTATTTGATTAAAAAAAATAAATATGCCCTTATTTTTAATTAGATAAATTTTTAATTGGATTCATAACCTTTGTAAAAAGTACAAATGGGTCCGATACTTTTATTTTTTATAAAAAAATTAAAAGAATCTATCAAATTGATAATATATTAAATTATTTTGTATATTTTAAGAAACTATTATAAAATAACTAAAATTTAAGCGCATCATAATTATTAACAAACGTGTTAATTAAAATTATTTTTTTATTATTAATTAATCATATTATTTAAAATTCAAACTTTAATTTTATCGTTACAACATAAAAAGAAAAATAACTTTGTCAGAAACTTGATGTTCAAATATCTTTATTTAATTGAGCTATTCGTTTATTAACTACAAATATTAGAGCTCCCATTATATTTTTATATTTTATCATTCAAAAATAATGAACACATAATGTGTAAATTAATTTTTGTTAGTGTTTTTATGTTAAAAAACATAATAATAATATTTTAATGTCATAAAATTATATACGCTATTTTTGTTATTTATTTAAGGGTAAATTCAGGACCGGTCACTGTTTGGGCACTTATGGACTCTAAAGTCATATGCTCAAAACTTAATTTAATTAAAATCATATTTTAGAGTTAAAAGACCAATATACCCTTAATTGTAAAAAAAACGCTAATTGTGATATTGTTTTGTGGTGATACTATTTTTTTGTGATACTGTTTTTTGTGATACTGTGTTTTTGTGATACTATTTTGTGGTGATACTGTTTTGTTGTGATATTGTTTTTTGTGATACTGTTTTGTTGTGATACTGTTAAACTTATGATTTTGTACTACTAATGAAATATTTTAAGAACAATATTATTCTCTTGTTTATTCTCTACTGATTAATTCGTCAACCTACCATTAAACACCTTATATATTTATACTTATCTATCCTATAGAAATCTATATCATAATTGAATCTCAAACATATTCTAATTCAAAAGAAGAATTAGAAACATTGTTCATAGTTTTATCTAAGTCAGATCTAGAACTACTACTCTTGTCTTTAGATGGGAACCCTTTGCATGACTTCCCATTAACTTGAGAATGATTGGCAGTTCTTCTTTCTTCATCTTGGCATTGCTCTGAAGTATGTGTTTACTTTTAAGGGATCCAGATACCTTGGAAGAGCTTTAATTTGCTTGACAAAAGGATGTACATTATCCGTGATCATTGTTTTAGAGGATTTGTGATATTGTTTTGATAAAAAAAAATTAAAGATTGCCATTTTAAGTTAAAAGAGCGACTTCAAACGGGTAAAATCCATCACACGTAGTGGCAAATCAAGCGGTCTTGACCGTCTCGTCGAGTCCATTCCGAAAACATATTATAATAAAAATTTTGAGTACGTGTACGAATTCTATGCTCATTTCTATTGTAATACTATTTTTTGTGATAGTGTTTTGCATAATATAGTATTAAACAACACACATGACTATGATATCATACTTTTATCTTTGATACTGTTTAATTAGTCATGTGTTTTGTTTGATAATGTATTATGCAAAACAGTATCATAGATTAAAACATGGATTAAAACAGTGTCAAAATTACTAATGCACATTACCTAAATAAAACAATATCATATATTAAAACAGTATCATAGACAAAACTAAGACATTCAAACAGTATCACATGTTCAAACTTTGCCATAATTAAACAATATCAAAGATAAAAGCTCAGTATCATAAATAAAACTCATTCCACATAGATTCAAACAGTATCATGGAATAAAACAGCATAATAGATATCATGGAATAAAACAGCATCATAGATTAAAACAGTATCAAAATATACTAATGCACATTACCTAAATAAAACACTATCATGGATTAAAACTAAGACATTCAAACAGTATCATAGGATTAAAACATTATCATGGATTAAAACAGTATCAAAATATACTAATGCAAATTACCTAAATAAAACAATATTATGGATTAAAACTAAGACATTTAAACAGTATCATATGATTAAAACAGTATCACGGATTAAAAGCAAGTATCAAATTATATAAATGCACATTACTTAAACAAAATATTATCATGGATTAAAAGCAATTATCATAGACAAAACTAAGACATTCAAACAAGATATCACGGGTTCGAGACCTTGCCATAATTAAACAATGATCAAAGATAAAAAGCGGTATCATAAATAAAACTCATTCCACATAGATTCAAACAATATCATGGATTAAAACAGTATCAAAATATACTATGCACATTACCTAAATAAAACAGTATCATGGATTAAAACTAAGACATTCAAACAGTATCATAGGATTAAAACAGTATTATGGATTAAAACAATATCAAATTATATTAATGCACATTACCTAAACAAAATATTATCATGGATTAAAATAGTATCATAGACAAAACTAGACATTCAAACATTATCACAGATTCAAACCTTGCTATAATTAAGCGAAGATCAAAGATAAAAGTATGCGGTATCATAAATAAAACTCATTCCACATAGATTCAAAGCAAGTATCATGGATTAAAAGCGAAGATCAAACAATATACGTGATCATCGTTTTTCTATATCTGATATGAAACAACACACATGACTAACAATATTTTACGTGATATTGTTTTTCTATATCTGATATCAAACATCATGCTCTCTTTTAATAATGAGAACTTCTTGCCACTTCCTCAACACAGAGTCATAACTTTGGAGGACATCATGCTCTTTTTTAATTCTCTTTGCAATGAGAGATCATTCACTAGCAAATGTCCGGGATGCTTATGTAATCGAATAATTTCCTTATCTTGTTGTGTTTTCTCTTTACTAGCAAATATCCGGGATGCCAATTGTTTCCCAATATATATCCGGGGGCGATTCTGTTGTCAACACCACAACCACCTCTCCAAACACCCAAGCATTGCCACAACCAGTCAAATTCGCCCCACTACCACCCACGCAAGTGTAACACATGGGTTTTGGGATAGTGTTGTGGTAGGTGGGTTCTATAAATTATGGTTAGCGATGAGATGAATATGGATAGTGATAGTCTGATAGGTAGGATGAGATTTTGAGTTTGTTTAATTAAATGAATAAAGATATAAAATACTTACACAGTAGTTTTAAAATAAATACATGCAGATTATAAATACACTTGCCGGAGGTCACCGGATGTTGAAGAGGTTGTCGCCGGACGTCTCCGGATGTGTAGGAGGTTGTTGCCGGAGATGGAAGATGTTTGTAGAGTTGGAAGATTGTGCCAATGGAAAATATGGTTTAAAATGGTGATTTTGAAATTAATTTAAAATAGTGATATAAAGTATGACTTAATCACAATTTAAAAAAAAAGTTTTGACCTAATTTGAAACAAGTCATGTGGAGATGACTTATTGGCAATTTTTCCTTTATTTAACTTTATTTTTATTCAAGTTTTTCACATCACATAACAATTACATATATATAAAGCACAATAATTTTATATTTTTTTCTTATGAAAAATTTAATTGACACGACTATAGTGATATATTTAATATGCTAAATTAAATATTATTTAATAATTGTATCAGACTTATTTGAACATTTTGTAAATGTTAGAAATCCAATTGTTATTTTCTTTTTTTTAAAAACTAAGAGTATTTTTGTATTTTTCATCAAATATGGACCATTTGTGCACCGAAACACATAGGTTATGGACTGTTGTGCCAAAAAACAAATGTTATGGACCATTTCGCACTAAGGGCAAAGGTTAGAGACCATTTGCACCAATTTCCTTTTTCTATATTCAAAATTGAGGAAAAGTTTGTCATTCCTTATATTTCAAGAGTGGTTATATCGACACCACATTTTTTTTTTTTTGTAAATGCACTATGTTTTAATTGCATTAAAGATTCCTAACTTTTATTCATTGTCACATTTACGTTCTTAACTTTTTTTATGTTTTTGTTTTACATCCCAGATTTTTATCCTTAACATTCTATTAATTAGTACATCTTGTCTCTAATGACGGTTTTTATCCAACAATTTTATTAGCATGCTCTAAAATGATTAACAAATATTTTGTAGTAATTTTATATTTTATTTTTACAATTTAAAATTCGATGGACAAATAAATTTTTTACTCTCTCTTGACAGAATTTTTGGACAAAACCCATAATAAAAAATAAGATTTGCTAATTTATAGAAGATTAATGATAAGAATGTGATGGAAAAAAAGTTGAAGACAATAAATGGGTTAATGAGTAAAGTTTATGGACTTTTTATGCAATTAAAATGTGGTGCACTTGTAAAAAAATCTAGTGTCAATATATTTAGCCTGAATTATTCTCTTTTCAAAATTTTACTCAAAATATTTGTTTATGTAAAACAGTAACTTGAACTATTTAGAATAAAGACAATGTAAAATTATTACTTTTAATAAAAGGCACCAAATCGAGTGAGGACAACCCTCTAAGTTGGGGACACCTAAATTTATATGGATTTTAAAATTCATTTAAATCTGCGTTGAGAACACCCATCTTAGTCCTATTTTTTATCTGAAAGTTATTTGAGCATCAAGTTTTTGCTAAATATTTCCAGTTGAATATCTAAATTACGTTTGAAAACTCTAAATTTAATATTCAATAAATTAATAATTTTAAATATTAATAAAATTCTTCAAAGTCAAATTTAATAGTTGAATACCCATTAATTTCTTTTTTCAAGTTAAAAAGAAATCAATTAGTATTGATACAAACCATTAAATACTTATTATTACAATTAGTTTCTAGATAGAAATTCCGCTTAAATTCACCACATTTACTCCATCAATTCATCACTTAGCTCGTAGAGAAAATTAGTTGAAATTAGTCTGGATTTCAATCTAGAAACTAATAGTAATGTTAGTATAACAAATATTTATCATCTTGTATTAACACTAACAAATTTCTTTGTTTCAAAAAAGAAAAGAAAAAGTAGTCGATATTGATTTATTAAATTTGGCTTTGAAGAATTTTATTAATATTTAAAATTATTAATTTATTTAATATTAAGTTTAGAACTTTCAAACGTAATTTAGTTGTTCAATTGGAAATCTTTAGCAGAAACTTGAGGCCTAAATAATTTTCGAATAAAAATAAGATTAAGATAATGATTAAAATTAAATTAGGAAAAAAAAATAAAAGAGAGAAATAAAATAGATTAAATTTTATACAAAAAACAAGTGCACATGTCATTATCTATGTTGTTAGACACACCACGAACAACACACCACGTACAACTATATCAACGTCTTATTGAAACTTTTCATCCAAGAAAAGGCATTTGATGAATTAAATTAAGAGAGAAGATTTGCTTAGATTTGACGCAAATAAAAAATAGAGAACAGATTGAAAACAACCCAAAATTCCTAATGGATTTACTAATTCTGATGCCATTTTAATAAAGTTTGAATGAGCGGTTAATAAACTAGCTCAGTGGGGTGTGGGAATCTCCTACAAAACTTTGATCATATCTTGTAGGGGTTTTTTTTTTCCTGGGAAATAATCACAATAAATAAAATATTTTTTAAAATATTGTCATATTTTTTTTATTTTAAAAATATTTTTTTTTTATTTTTGTAACACTTGTTGTTACATTTGTTATTTTAGTTATAATAAATGTGTTACATTTGTTATTAACAAACATAACAAATGTAACAACAATTGTTACAAAAATAAAAATCTGTATTTTTAGAATAAAAAAAGTTAAATAGTATTTGTTAAATTATTTTATATTTTGTAGTATATGGTGAAATTATCACTATCTTGAAAAGAGGGAGGGACAAATTCATGTGTTGATACATGAGCAAATTACAATAACACTTTTAAGTGATTGTTTGTCTAAATTTAAATTATAATTTAAGTTGGTCAAATTGGTGAAACATATTTTTAATTCACACATTTTGTTGAATTCACAATTTACTATCTATCTATTAGTCACACATTTAATAGAGTCTACAACTTATAAGTATTTAAAAAATAATTTTAATACTACCAAATAAGCACTAAAATATGAAGAGTTTGAGAGTATTTCACTTTTAGGGATAGTTACTTTAAAATATTTATGCGTACTTAATTTTAAAGAATTTTGTGATGGATGGAGTGCAATAAATACTCACATATGAGGAGGTTGCGAGTATTTCACTTTTACAAATAGTTACTTTAAAATATTTATGTATAATTAATTATTGGTACGTCTGAAGTTTTGAGATTGATATAGAAAATTAATTAGCTATGAATTTAAATTCCATCATTGATCGAGTTATACACGTTGTTTAGATGATTTTAAAGAATTTCGTAATGGATTGAGTGCAATAAATACTCACATATGAGGAGGTTGCAGTATTTCACTTTTATAAATAGTTACTTTAAAATATTTATGTATAGTTAATTATTAGTGCGATGCGAAGTTTTGAGATTGATATAGAAAATTAATTAGCTATGAATTTAAATTCCATCATTGATCGAGTTATACACGTTGTTTAGATGACTCCTAAATTTTTTGAATAGATCATACTTCATTCTAGCTTCATTTGAAGCTCAAAAATTCAGATTCTATCATGATTTTCAATAGTCAAGTTATTTGGAAGATTTCCAAGAAACAACTGCACACTAAATAGTAATACAAATTTACTAGTAGATTTTGAACCCTTGCTTTGGATATCTAATTTAAAACATTGTACGCTTGTTAAGTTTAACAAGGTATTTATCAAAGTGCAATTCAACATTTTAATGTTGTTTAAATATTCAAATACTCTAAGTTGAAGAAAGTAATACTATCTCCCACAAATCTTAGGGTAAATCTAAACTTAAGTTGATGATATAGTGCAAATAATAATCCCAAGACCACAATTCTGGGTAGAATTTAGCAACATAAATTCGTCAACTCGTTTAAAATTCGATTATGTCGTTATTCATATTTATCTATCGGATATTACAATCTATTTCATTTTATTCTACCTTGAACTATTAGTCACCATATAAAATGACTAAGAATGACAATGTCTCATGAAATCTCATTGTTACTACAAACGTGACGAGTAGCGTTTGTGTCGATAGATCATTCTCAAGTTGTCCACTATATTGGCTTTGAACACCATCACTCAGAGTGTTAGATTCAACATCCTGTTAGATAATTTGTCTTCTTCAATTGGAGAATCTTTATGCAAGACCTCGTTACATTTAGCGCAATGAGATACAATATCAATTTCTGTTGCTTTCTCTTTAAGTTCACTCCAGTAAACTTTTCGGATTTCTTTCTTTGAATATTGACAAGGAGAATGATGCAATTGATGATCAATTTTTTATCAAATAACATGCATAAAATTTCAAAATAAAATAATGCATGTAGTAAATACTCAAATACCAAATCTAAAAAGAATTTTAACACCGATTCATGCAATAAAATAGAATATAAAATGCACACAAAAAAATCATGTTGGTAAAATTGGTGTTGTATTTATATTCTAACAATTTAATCACGTGCATTCAAAACGAGTGAAATGACGACTTACAAAAATATCGAGAAATGAATAATTAGATTCGGTCGATGCAAGAGTTGGACTCTTTCTCCTTAAAACGAAATTGTCCCACACAGGTGCTTACTGTTTCTCAGCACACATCTCCCAAGTAGTACTCCAAATTACGAGAACAATGAACTAGATAATATTCTATACTCTCTTTAAATAAAAATTGGACTTGGAATTTATGTAGAAAACGAAAAATAATTTGTGCAAAAAGTGCATAGACATTTTGTTTAAAGTGACGTTATTTGATTTGTAATCATAAGTGGTCTATTTATAATATCTAAAAATTTGTCTCAAAAGACATAACTTTATAGAAAGGCATGTCCAAAAGACATGTCTTGTTAGAAATCATATGTCCAAAAGGAGATATTTTTAAGATGAAAAGATGTAATTTTTTAGAAATGACATGTCCAAAAAGACATGACTCTTCAGTCAAACAAATTCTAGATTATTCTACAATATTCTAATTTTTTTTCAACAATTTTTTTGAGTTTTTTAAGCAATTCACTTTGGGCCTTATTTTCTCATTCACCCAAAATTGGTTCAAACAACTAAATATGCTACATCAATCTATTCACGGAGTAGAACACGTTTGGTCTTACAACTTCCAGATTCGACTAACAAGTCCCGCTTAAGTCAAAATTGATCAAAACAAACATTTCTAATCTAATTTCCAACATAGGTAATTATTTTCAAACTTTGCTCATCTCGTTTTAGGATATACCTTAGGTACAACGATATATCTATTGAACTTAAATCCATATAAGTTTCTCGTAGGACACCCTTGGTTGTGAAATGGTTGTAAAATGTTTCACAACATATCATATTTGGGGATGTTTGGCAAATTAGGAAAGAGGTTAAATTGGAAATGTGTTCAAACATTTTTTTCTTCTTTGTAGTCTATCCTAAAGGTATGAGATGAGATCTTAATAGTAGTCCTAGAATGTGAAGATATTTGTTAATACAAATTCAATCTTTTCAAATACAATTCCTTCTGTTGAGATTAGTTCAAGTTTTGTTGGCGAATTTTGTGTAAGTGACTTGGAAATGAGAAAATCGAAAATAGAAGATGAAATGTAAGTCGAGACAAGTGTTGAACACTTTTTTCTTAAGTAGAATTTGCCCCGCAATGGTGCCTACGGTTTATGACAATCGACTCCCAAGATACAACGACTTCTACTTGTGTTTGTAGCACTTCAAAACACAAGCACAACGAACCAAAATTGATTTTGTACTCCAAAGGATGAAATGAAATGAAAAAACCAGAATTTCATGCAACAAATGCAAGAATTTTGGTTTAAGAGATGAATATATGAGTTTTTAGTGTTTGCATATGTTTTCTGTATGTTAAAGGACGTCCAGAGGATCCTATTTAACGTTGATGAAGTGTTGGAAACGAAGAGGTATGGAGCCAAATCATGCAACACTTCAAAAGAACATACATGTTCGCGTGTAAACCTACGCGATCGCATGGTTTTAATATGCTGCGATCGCAAGGTATAATTTTGAAAACAGAATTTAATCCAGGTTAACCATGCGATTGTATGGCTTTGTCTCCTGCGATCGCATGGTAGGACCAAAAAATATTCTGTTTAAAAATTAGGCAAGTTGCGATTGCAGTGTAAAATACCCATGCAACCGCATGGTCGAAAATTGACCCGATTTTGTCATTTTTCGTAATTTCTCATTCATTCGATATTGGTTTCGAGATGCCAAAAATACCCTTCAACACATGCAGAAGAATTTGAATTCTCTTTCGGGAGCGTTGCCCCGAGCTCCCACGAGGGGTGCTGTCCCCTCGACCCCCGCGATCTGACCGGGTTGAACTCCGTTTCTTCGAAGCGGCGAAGTGGCAAACTATTTTGCCTAAACGGATTGGGTCGGGTCTGTATATTTTGGCCAAGTTGACACAAAGTCACTTTAGTTGTTTTTAAACACTTAGTCAATTTCTCAAATTCTTAAACCAATTTCCAACAAGTTTCACATAAAAGTCACATAAAATTGCACTACAACATTTAGTGCTTTGTCATATTGAGGGGTTGGAAGGTAGCTGTATAGTCACATGTTCTTAAGAGTGACCTTTTAGGCAAGTATTTGTTAAACATGATATTGATCCCTCTGTGTATAAGAATGTTGAGGAGGATGTTGTTGCAGACTTATAGCAAAAGGCCATGACTTGGAGTTAGAGTGTGTGTACTCTAATGAAATCTAAAATTGTAGATGCACCTAAAGATATAAATTCTATACAAGAGAAACATAGGAATAGACGAAAAGGTGCAAATGATCTAGAATTAAGAATTTCTTCAACTTGTACAGACCAATGGATATAGTCCGATAAATAATCACATATTAGGAGGTTACACGCATTTCACTTGTGGGGATTGTTATTACAAAATATATCTGTGTACTTGATTATTTGTAAGTCTGTTCAATAGATAGAGAAAATTACTTAGAATAAGATCTTTTGATTAGAGCATCTCCAATGCTGGCTTCTATTTTGAATGTCCAACTGATGTCGCAATGAGGCGAAGGAGACAAAATTAATGTGACATCATTTATTGTAGAAGGTTGTTCAACAGGATGTCCACTTTTAGATGATTTGCAAGACACCTTCTACAATAAATGATGTCACATTGTGTCTATCTCTCTCATCCATTTTTCTTTCTCTTTCCTCATTTCACACACACACTCTCTCTCTCTCTCTCTCCCCCTCCTCATTTCTTTTCGTTCTCTTGCCACGTAGACTCTTAAAAGGTGTTTAGCATTGGAGATGCTCTTATACTTAAGCAATAATTACTTTCTTGAGTACTTAAAGAGTACTTGTCAAAATATGGATATACATTCCACATGAGCACACTGGTTTCCAGCTAATTTTTATTTTTACTTTGAAAGCATATCACAATTCATTCAATAGCAGTCTGCTGTTACAAAAGTAGAAATAAATATAGGACAAAATCGACCAATACCCTATCTATATGAGAGGGAGTAACGAAATACTCCAAGGTGTGGGCCACTTCATTCCCTGAACGAGAAATGAACTAAATGTGGAAAACTAGTTGATAAACATTAGTAAAAACAAAATTTTTATTCAACACACTACGAACTGGATCTTTGCTAGATTAATTACTACACATTGTAATTTCTCCTAATTAATTACATAAGAGTTTAAAACAAAATACATATTCAATGATTAATTCTGACTGCAGTATTCTTCAAAGACCTGATTAATTTCCCCTACCTTGATATATTTTTCAGTATTCTTCAAAGACCTGATATTTGAACATCCAAATCAAGAAACAATAATCTCACATTCCAATTCTAGAACACAAGAATGTTTTGAGAAAAAGTGAAAAACAGATCTCAATCTTTTTCTCTTTTTTCTCTCACATATTTTGAATACTGGGTCATATTACAATATTGTCCTAGTTCGAGTACCACTAGATCTAGGCCTAGGGCTATTCTTGTTTTAGTTCGAGTTGAATTAGGACTTCCAAGTATCTTGAGCTCTTGAAATTCAAGTTCTAATCACAATAAAACTTCTTCCATGACTTGGTCAAAATGGCTTGACCTGATCAACATTTTAACTTAATCAACCGTGCAAATCTTGAACTTCAATTACTTGTGCAATTGAGTCCTTGTCTATTCAAGGAGCTATCATAGAGATCTCATCAAACAAATACAATTTAAGCTCCAATAATTAGACATAGTATTTCCTGACTTAGTCTATACAATCCAATTATTAGCTCCGTTCACTCCACTAAATGCCGAAGGTTAAACTCTTGAATTATATAAAATCAGATAAGCTAAATATTATTTATCACACAATTACATCCTCAGACTTAACATCTTAATTTCTTACCTCGTTGGACATTCGATAATTAAATCTTGGTTAAAATGACTGTTTCGTCCCTCTAATTATTCTTATTACTTAAGCTCACATTTTCTACAACAACTTTTCCCTGTGAACAAATAACATACATTATTTATCCGTCACTAAATATTGAACTCAGATTAAAGCTGCCCAATAGAAAATACAAAAGACAAATTCTTTTGCCCTATCAAATAAGGCGATGATTTTCTAATACGAATACGTGTACACTACTTCGTTTACTCTAAGCTCTCAACTTATCGATGTATTTGATCAGTTTAATTGATCTCACTCATTTGGCACATTAATGATCCTTGAGCTCATGAATAGTGCCCGCTATTCTATACAAGATTTAGGTAGTCCATACAATCTATCTATATAATTAAATTCTACACAATAGTCAGGTCCAATACACTACCAAATGCACTAGTGTCACTACATTCACTACTGTCACGAAAAATGTTCATCACAATTAGTAGAGTAGTCAACCCTACAACGTTATCGGAATAAAATACCAATCTCCGTTCATTAGTTTAAAACTAACTAATTCTCAATCGAAATATAGGGAGCATCTATCACAAAAGACTCAACTTATATTCTCACAAAACAATCTACAACTCTTCATTGAATGTTCAATTAAAAACTTTTATGCATTAAATAGATAAATAATGTATTATAAAAGACAAAAAAATCGTGCAATAAAAATTAAAAACTATTACTCTTGAACACACACGCCAACACTGGCAAGATCCACAACCTACATAGGCGAATAAATTCCAATATCAGACACAAATGGTGCGAAAACAGAGAACTTGCTGGGCTAATTGATCTCCGTGGCGCAAACTGAATCCACGTCAATCTTTCGTTGTTGGAGGGCTAAATCTATAGGAAGACGCTGAATATTTGAGCTGCAAAACAATTCTCTATCCCAAACGGACTGAATAAAATTCAACCATGCTCATAATGCCAAATTATTCAATGGTATCAGATGTCAAAGAAGAAGAGCTTGTTCTGTCTACTAAATATGTTTTTAATTTTTGAGACACGTTCAAGATTAGAAAAGTTAAAATTATTTTTAATACGTTCAATTTACTAAATAAAATTATGTTCTCGATGAATATCTTGTTTATAGTAAGAGCATGGACACACATAGAAGAGATACTTAGGTTTCACACATCACACAATCACGTCTTAGAATAATACGTTTAGACTTTCCGTTATATACTTTGTCATACGCACGTTCAAGGGCAGAATTAGGGGGGCAACCCTGAGCTGAAGTCCAGGGCTGCCCAAAAATTTGGCCCATTTTGTATTAAAAAAAAGGGAAAATTGCCAATAAGTCATCTCCACATGACTTGTTTCAAATTAGGTCAAAACTTTTTTTTAAATTGTGATTAAGTCATACTTCACATCAATATTTTATATTAATTCCAAAATCACCCATTTTAACCATATTTTTCATTGACACAATCTTCCAACTCCACAAACCTCCGGCGACAACCTCCGACGACAACCTCCTCCACCTCCACCTCCAACGACCTCCAGCGACAACCGCTTCCACCTCCGGTGGCCTACGGCGACCTCCGGCGAGTGCTTCTAAGGCACAGTGTCACTTTTTAAGCACTTTTTTTTGTGAAGATTTTGGATCACTTTTTAGACAGTTTTTTTGGTAAAGATTTTGTTAGCTATGAAACTACCAAAATAAATAACAAGTTACTACAATAAGAGACTTTTTCAGACATGTGTATAGGGAGGTGGTATTGGTCAACTTTCATGTGGCCGGAAATCAATTTCTCGAACTTCACGTCATGGTGGAGCAGCCAGAGCTTTCGGTGGCTTGAAATATCTGTAGTGGATAACGTTTTATAGACTTTGGTCACAGTGTTTGAATCCTTATCTTTGGTTTGTATGCTTTTTATTTCTTCATCTTTCGTGGTTTGTACTCTATTCTTAATCTCTTAACAGATTAGCATTGATCTATCCGTGCCGCAAGAGAGGTGACCAATATGATTAACTTTGGGTTGAGTATTTGGATTGTGTATTTTAGCATTTATGTAAACAATGAGCATTTTCAGGTTATATAAACAATGAGGTACCATCCGTTGTTGATCTTGTATTATAGAGTAGCAACTTGATATTGTATTATACAAAACGATTATCACATGATGAAATGGGCATAGAATGTTGTATATATGAGCTTGAATCTTTGTAAATATGAGCTTGAATACTCTACTATCTTATGTAAATAGGAGTTTGAATGCTCCACCATCTAATTCTTTGTAAATAGGAGATTAAATGTTCCATCATCTAATGTTTAGTCATGGTATGTTATTTGATACTATATTATACAAAACGATTATTCTGAAAATGATATCACAATATAAATGGACATAGAATTGTTGTAAATAGGAGCTTGAATATTCCATCATCTAATGTTTGAATGTCTTAGTTTTAATCTATAATCTTGTTTAATTATGCAAGGTTTAATAGATTGAAACTTTGTCATAATATTTCACTATCATTTGAAACATGTTTTAATCCATGATCTTGTTTTAATCATGTGGTCTTGTTTGAATATATATATATATATATATATATATATATATATATATATATATATATATATATATATATATATATATATATATATATATATATGTGATCTTTGATCTTGTTTAATTATGGCAATGTTTGAACTCGTGATATTGTTTGAATGTCTTAGTTTTAATCTATCATCTTGCTTTTGTTTAGGTAATTAGTATATTTTGATACCGTTTTAATTCATGATCTTTGTTTTTATCCCGTGATCTTTGTTTGAATCTATGTGATCTTTGATATTGTTTAATTATGGTAAGGTTTGAATAAGTGATACTGTTTGAATGTCTTAGTTTTAATCCATGATATTGTTTTGTATAATACATTATCAAACAAAATATATGACTAATTAAACAGTATCAAAGATAAAAGCATGATATCATAGTCATGTGTGTTGTTTGATACTGTATTATTCAAACGAAGATCATAAAAAATAGTATCACAATAGAAATGATCATAGAATTTGCATACGTGCTTTCGAATTTTTATTATAATATGTTTTACGAATGGTCTCGACGAGGCGGTCAAGACCGATCGCTTTGCTTAACGCCTATGATGGATTTTACCCATTTGAAATCGTCTCTTTAGCTTAAAATGACAATCTTTAATTTTTTTTTTTGCAAAACAGTATCACAAATTCTTTAAAACAGTATCACGGATAAATGTACATCCTTTTGCTGCAAATTAAAACTCTTCCAAGGTATCGATTCCTTAAAAGCAAACACATACTTGAGCAATGCTTAAATGAAGAAAGAAGAAGACGCCAATCATTCTCAAGTTAATGGGAAGTCATGCAAAAGGTTCTCATCTAAAACTATAAAAAATGTTTTTAATTTTTCCTTGAATTTGAATATGTTTGAGATTCAATTAGGACATAGATTCTCATTGGATAGATAAGTATAAATTTATAAGGTGTTTAATGGTAGGTAGAAGAATAAATCGTGAGAGAATAAACAAGAGAATACTATTGTTCTTAAAATGTTTCATTAGTAGTACAAAATCATAGGTTTAATGATGATCACAAAAAAGCAAGATCACAAAAACGAGATTACAACAAAATAGTATCACGGCAAAAGCAGTATCACCACAAAGCAAAGATCACCACAAAACAAAGTATCACCACTCACAATTAGCGTTTTTTACAATTAAGGATATGTTGGTCTTTTAGCTCTAAAATATGACTTTAATTGAATTAAGTTTTGAACATATGACTTTAGAGCCCATAAGTGCCCAAAAACAGTGGCCGGCCTACAATTTACTTAAAAAAAAAAAAAAAAAACCCAAATCCAAATATACTTATGCATTTTATTTTTTTTGTAATGTAGTCATTGAATTTCGCAGGCTTCAGTCATATATATAATACTATTAAAGGGTTTAAATATTTTGTGTATCGACTACATAGCTTAGTTTTAGATAAAATAAATATAGATTATATTATAAAACAATTTTTGTACATTGACTACATAATAATTTTTGTTGAGAGGACCTTGTTAATAAAATAAATATAGATTCTATTATAGAAGAATTCGCAACTGTAAAAAATCGTCGGACACAACTTTCTTTAGCTAGTTTTATATCTTGAATATTTTTGTGTAATGACTTCTTGTAAGTTTTTTAAAGATTATGACTTATAAAAAAATATTAGATTATTATAAAAATAGACTAAGTAATTGTGGTTTGAAAAAAAAACCCTCGAACCCCGTGAAGGCAGTTCCTCTCTCCCAGTCCAGTCCTAAGTCGTATCCTGGCTCCACCCTTGCGCACGTTCAAATGTACGAAGACATTTGATTAAACAGAAGCAATCAAATGATGCAAAGTGAGATTTATTGGTCAATAAATATTCTTTCATTTGAAATTAGCATTTCATTTTAAAGTATTCTCGTACAGTGTACCAAAGAATTTAAGTATAACTTTAACCAAATTTGAAGATTTCCTAAGAATAGATGCACGATTTCCTAAGAATAGATGCAAATCAAAAAGTATTAGAGGTTCAAAACAATTCAAGATTCCTAATCAAAACAGCATAATTACTAAATTGTGATCTCTTGATGCTTAGAGTTATTAAAGTTCGAATAGGCAGCTCATACACTAGCCAAATAGGATGTGGGAATCTCCTTTAAAACTTTGCTCTTATCTTGAAAAGAACAAATTCATGTGTTCATTCTGGCCCTGATTGAATTAATCATCTTTCATAACATCCAGAAACCTTTTTCATAAATTCCTTGTATTCAGTTCCCTTTTACTAGTTTTACGGCTAGTATTAGCAGCAAAACATAATATTTGTTATTCAAATATATACCCTTATGGTCATTTATTTATTATAAAATAATATTATTAGTTTTATAGCATATACTTGGTTGATTCCTTGACAGGATTAAGCCATATACTTTGTCATAGTTACACTTGTATTGTTCAATTTGGTACTTCGATGGTCTTATTGGATATAATTTTTATATTTCAATCTTGGAGAGCAATAGCAAGTCAAAATAATTATTCCAACAACATGACCAATCTAGAGGTGTGGTTTTTTTATTACCAGAATAGTTTTTTCTAGTCATTGACTTTTCAAACTAAACGGTACCTGAAATGATTAAGGGCAATTTGGTCAATTTAGCCACCATTTGATTTGAAAAATGGTGATTATATTGCCACCACATTTTTTCTTTGTTGCACCACATTTTAATTAATTTTAAGGTCGTCAATCTTTGCTTATTGTAATAATTATGTCCCTAACTTTTTTTCCATCAAATTCTTATCTTTAACCTTCTAATTAATTAGCACATCTCGTCATTGATGATGATTTTTGTTAAAATATTCTATTTTGCGTGGCTAGAAACGAGATAAAAATATTTTGTCACACTTTGTATTTATTCTTTTTTTTAAAAAAAATATATATGATGGACAAATAAGTAGTTTTACTCTTTACAAACAGACTTTTTGGACATGAACTTTTATTAAAGACGAGATGTGCTAATTAATGGAAGATTGAGGATAAAAAATGACAAAAAAAAGTTGATGACATAAGTACTACAATAAATAAAGATTGAGGACCTTAAATATAATTAAAATGTGGTGCAACAAATAAATTTTGTAGTGTGTATATAATTACCCTTTGAAAATCAACAATGGTGACTGGAAAAAACCATTTTGACCAAAAAAACCACACTGAACAAGCTCCTAATAAGATTGTTGATGCTGGTACGAACTTTCCTCTCACGCTCAACACGGTGCTAGATGGCTGCAACATGTACTAAGAGTTTGTTTGATAGAGTTTACAAGAAGTTTTTAAAAGATTTTGATAAAAGTTGGTGAAATATGTGGTTGAAAAATTGATAAAAATTGTAGATCGATAAAATATGTGATTGAAAATGAGTTTAGCAAAAAAATTATTTAAAACCCTACCAAACATGCTAATGAAGAAGAACACAATAAGAACATCTCCAATGCTACACCTTCTAAAAAAATCTATGTGGCAAAAGAGAGAAAACAAATGAAGAGAGAGAGAGAGTGTGTGAAAAGAGGAAAGAGAAAAAAAATAGATGAGAGAGATAGACACAATTTAATGAAAAAATGGGTGGAATGTGTCTAACAGGATGTCTAAAACTAGACGATCTGTTGGACGACCTTATACAATAAATGTTGCAATATCAGTTTTGTCCTGTCCACCTCGTCACCATATCAGCTAGACATTGTTACATTGGAGTAGTGTTATCAGAACCGGCCCGACCCAAGCTGGTTCAACTAGTAAAATCGAGAACCGGCCCCAAAACTGGACTGATTATGCAGAAAAACCCTTTATTTAAAAACCCGCCCGGTTTTGAGAAACTCGTTGAACCGTTCCCGATTTTATTAGTTTTTAAAATCATTTTTTTCACAATTAATTGTAATTAACCAATGAAATTTATCTCTCTTCTTGTACGAAATGAATTAAAGGAATGAAAAACCCAATGTGATTTTCAAAAATTATTTTTCATTTTTTAATTTTTTAAAAATTATCGGGTCAACCCTGGTTCGATCCTTTAACCCTTGACCCTTTCACTTTTCTGGATCGATGTCTGGGTTGATTTTTAAAACGTTGCATTGGAGATGCTCTAATCATAAAAGAGTTGGGGTTGGTCCTCCACCAATAAGCAATAAAAAGGTAATTAAAGTTCCTTAATGGCAGAGATGCTCAATAAATCACTGCTTAATTATGTATGTGTGCTTGATTTTGATTAAAATAAGATTTTTTTTTGTAAAAGTTGATAAAATTTAATGAAATATGTAGTTGAAAAGTTGTAAAAAATTGTGAGTCCACAAAATATGTGATTAAAATTAATTGTTGACTTTGTATGTTTGGTAGTCTTTGAAATTATTTTTTAAGTGCTTATAATATAAGTCATTGGTGAATGTGTAAATAAAAAATAAATTTTAAATTGTGAGTCCTATAAAATGTGTAGATAAAAAATATGTTTGACCAATTTGACCAACTAAAATTATAATTTAAGTATGGCCAAACATGTGCTTAGCTTATTAGCAAAATTATAGTGAAATCAAATAAACAAAATTTATAGTGAAATCAAATTTATAGGGCAATCTTCTTTTTCTTAAAGAACATGAAAACTGAACGAGAAAACTGACAATCTTCATTTTCTTATCAACAATTCTGCCAGCAATCAGTATGCACAAGAAATTAAGAGCATGTTCGCTGGTCATTTTCCATCAAAATGCATTTTTCATTTATTGCATTGGGCCATATTTTGTACAGTTAACAAATGTTTTGCATTGACTAAAATATATTCACATTGGACAATTTTGCCCTTCTTCTTCACGGTGATTTGTTCCCACAACCAAAATAAAAGTTCCAACCAAACAATGTTTACTATGCTCCTTCTAAACATATTTCTCCTTCGGGTCCATCTTCGACTTCGCCGAACCACTGCCACCCACCGATTCATCTGCCAACACCGTCGGACTCGACACTTTTCAGTGCACAATCGACGCAAAGTTTGACTTTTAGTTGATCCTTTGAAAATGGTAAGCTATCTACCTCCTTTTCATACTCGTCCGACAAATGTTTTTCTTCCCAAAAATATACAAAATCAAATGTCAATTTCACAATACATATTGTCTATGTTCCTCATTTGTTAGTTTATTATAACTAATGTCTCATCATAGCTATATAAATTTCAAAAACGATTTGCCCTAATTTTGTCCCCTTTTTCAGTTGGCTGATAATGTCTCCGGCGCAGTACCCACCGGGTCGTTCGTTCTGCCTTCATAGTCGAGCTCCCTCTTATGGAAAAATGCCAAATGGGACGACTCTACTCACCAAATGTTTCTTCATTGTTGTTAAGTGATGATTGCTCAAGGATTCTGACACGGAAAATGTTTTACCAAACTGGGATGGGAGAATCTTACCAATTTGTTCAACTTAAGCAAGGAATCAATGGACTCAAACCCAGCTAAAGAACCATTGGTTTAGTATGCAATTGGAGTATCAACAATTTAATGAGCTTCTCCGTTGTACTAGAATCGAGTATGACCACATCCAAGGCGTTACTGTTTCCGATGACTGGTGGTGGGAGAGAAAGATCCAGGTAATTCAAATTTCTTCTTACGATTTATTGATTACTACACGAATCAAGCAAACAATTAACTCTTTATTCATAATTCCTGCTATGGCCATGGCAACTGAGAGTAGTTTCAAACAACTCCAACACCATTTATATATGCCATTAATCAATTGTAACTCATGTTTCCAATTAATGAAGAATACATTTTTTTGAGTGATCTAGACCAATTCAGTACACTTCAAGCAAATGTGTGGAATTTGAAGTCGAGTAATATGCATATTGTTATTATAGGTGGTTATGACCTGCTTACAAATATTGCAAAGAACATAGGATGCTACGTCAAAGTACTATAATTAACATACTTATTCACTGACTAATCTTTTCTATACACATAAAATGAATATATGGTTGTCATTTGACTTCGACGTACATAGTGTGGTGTTGTTCATTTCTGTATCCATTAATCAAGGTTGGATAAATCATTAATGAATTTGCTCTTGCAATTGTTGTTGTAGAACTTAAATGTTGTTCAAGAACTTTAAATGTATCTATTTTTTGTATAGGAAAACAAAGATTACACCAAATTTAAGGAAAAGAATTGTGCAAAAATTTTCCACAAGTACCGTATTATTTTTGGTGACATGTACAACTCGGAAAAATACGCCCTCAACCCTTTGAAGCTCTCTAAAAAGGGTTTCGATGACGATGTTGTCAGTTTAGAAAAGATGCCATTTAGCGTTGAGATGCGCGATGAGCATGTGCCATCATCCGGTCCATTTCGCACGTTTGGAATAGAATGATCGAGCGAGCATACGAGGGGGAGAAGAGGAAAAAGCGGCTCGTCTTGATAAAGGAAGAAGAAGGTTAACTCTCAAAGTGTTGTATTGTCAGAATCAGTTGAGAAATTGGCATCGGCCGGAGATGCATTGGCTGCGTACTTGAAGTTGAGATCCAACCCTCCTTTGTTTGAGCAGTGCATGCAAGAGTTGACCAAATTAGGGGTTTTCGATGGAGATGAGAATTACGAATGTTGGGCCATCAGTTTTTTTAGATAGGGAAAAAATCGGGTTGCTTTCGCAGGATGCCGCTCAAATCACATGAAAATCAAATGGATACGCTTCGAGTACACCAATTAGTTGTGCAACAATCCACATTCATTTGATTAACAGTAGCATAATTAATTTTTCAATTCTTGTATCAGATATTTTATGTTTTCAATTAATGAGTTTCACAATTTTTGATCATTCGTTGTATTGTATTATGTCTTATTATACGTTTCATTTTCAATCTGAATCGAGAAATCTTGGACTTTGTGACTGAGCACGTGATAAGTGCAACTATTTGACTGTAAGCCCAAATTCTGAGCTTGGTTGGTGATTGGAAGAATTCCACGAAAAAGGGCAAACAAGACTAAATTTATACAAAATCTGATTTTTGGGACCAAAGTAAAAAGAATCCAAATGATGGAGGACCGGAGTTGCAATTTAATGAGGACTTATCCAAAAGAAAACAAAAAATTCAAGGACTGAAGTCAGCATTTCATAAAGTTTAGGAGCGAGAATTGTAATTAATAGGGATCAAACTACACTCGCATGGCAATTTGGGCTATGCGATCGCATGGGCCAAAAACCTTGCGATCGCAGCTTGCCATTTTTTAGCAGAAATGTATTGAGTTATGCCATGCAATCGCATATCATAAAGTTTAGAGACTGGAATTGTAATTAATCGGGATCAAACAACACTCGCATGACAATTGGCCCATGCGATCTCATGGGCCAAAAACCTTGCGATCGCAGCTTGCCTAATTTGTTAGCAGAAATGTTTTCAGTTATGCCATGCGATCGCATGGCACAACTTTTCTTCTGCACGCATTTTTTTGTGAACAACACGTGACTATATATAGAAAAACTATCTTACAGGACTAGGTTGTACTTTGAGAGAAGAAAATGTTTCTTAAACAGTTAAAAGTTGTACTTTGAGAAGAGAACATTTCTTACAACAATTAAAGTTTGTCCTTAAGGAGAATAAAATCTTTCTTGTTCAATATTGGATTTTGCTGGCGTGAATGGACAATACAGTCAAGTTTCAATGACAGCGGACACGAGTTAAAATCTCTTTTATAAAAATGACATACCATTGTTTCAAAGTTATACATACACCTTGTTAAAAATTGGAAGTTGGTGAATTTCAAAAACCTGCCATTTTCACGCTAGCAATGAATGATCAATTTGTGTATGAATCGGTACGTATTGCCGACCACGACGACGACATGGACAGACTAGAACAAGATACGTTTGTGGCTCGAGTATTGTCGTGCTACTGAAAGCATCGTTTAAGATTATCTGCAACGCAGCCGGGTTAGAATTCGAATATTTTCGAATGCACAAAATAGGCACATTTTCATGCTCGAAACACTACAAGATGATCCTCAAATAGCTTTTCAAGAATTTAGGATGTATCCCCATTTGTTCGTAAATTTTACGCACTTACTGCGTGATGAGTTTGGACTTTCTAGTGGACAAAACGTGGATATTTATGAACAAGTAGGTATGTTCTTATGTATTCTAGCACATGGAAAATGGTATCGGCAAGTGCGTAATATGTTTGGGCACTCCATGTACACAATTCACCATTACTTCGGTGTCGTTCTGCGTGCAGTTGTTGGTCTGGGGACAAGAATAATAAGACCAAAACCGAATTACAACGAAAGTCTACTTGGTCACAGGCCCTGTCCAAACAAGCATCCCCACTTCTAGGTGAGTGAAGTTTATGGAATTTAATCGTAATGTTATTGGTCAATTCTATCATTTATTGGTTATAATCGACCTAAGTTTCGATTGGCACGAATATTAGGATTGCATTGGGGCGATTGACGGGACACACGTCAAAGCGGTTTTACCCGCTGACAAGCGACTGTACTTCACAGGGCGAAAAGGCTACCCAACGCAAAATGTGCTGGCGGCTTGTGACTTCGATCTTTGCTTCACATTTGTCCTCCTTGGGACGACCGAAAACATACACGATAGCCAAATTTTGGCTAGGGCTATTCATAATCCTGATATAAATTTTCCATTGCCGGCCAATAGAAAGTACTATCTGGTAGACTCTGGTTTTGCACATAGGATTGGATACATGGCCCCGTCCCGTATAAGGGAGCGAACATCATATATCATTTTCAAGAGTTCCATTCGGAATCTAGCGGTGTTCGAAGAAGGTTCAAGGATGCGCGCAAGCATTTCAACTTTGAACACTCCTCTCTGCGCAATGTAATTGAACGTGCTTTTGGTGTGTTGAAGAATAGGTGGACAATTTTAGATCGTATGCCGCGTTATCCTTTTCGAAAACAAACCGCAATGGTTGTTGCTGCACTGACGATCCATAACTTCATTCGACGAGCAGGCCAACGGGACTACGCATTTCGTACTGCGATAGAGGTTGAAGAAACCGCCGAGATTGATTTGCCAGACGAGATAGAGCAAACAACGGCTGATTACAACGCGCCACAAATCTCGAACACAGAATGAGATCAATATTGTGATTCAATAGCGTGACAATTATGATAGAGAAGTGCTATTGTGTTACATTTTCTGTTTTATCAGGATTCATTGCTAATATTGTACGCAACGGACTCTATGAATGAATCTAATAACTTGATTGCACGAAAACTTTGAGGATTGAATTGTACACTTTTGATCCTTGTGTAAAATCAAAGTGCAGATGTGTATACATGTTTTGCAACAATTTCCAAGCTCTTCAATGTTTGGTGATGAATGTTGAGGAAGTATTGAGCATAAAAATGCAAAAAATTGAAAGTAGAAATCAGGGGCGGATGGGTCACATGGCGAGACCTCGCGTCCGCCCGTGTTGGAATTTAGCTAAAAAATGGTGCGTAAAATATTTTGGGCCGCAACCCGGCCTAAGTTTGTTAGCCTGCAATTTTTTTTTTTTTTTTTTTGAATCTGTTAGCCTGCAATTTGAGTGGTGAATAATTTTATGTTGTGTTTGTGTTAATGTTTTAGTTGGAATTGAATAATTTTATGTTGTGTTTGTATTAATAGAAGAAGGATTTACAAATGTTAGAAGTTAATGATTCTTGATTAAGAATGTTTTGGTGTGTAAAGTGGCATGAACCATGAAGGCTTTTGCTTGCTGAACCAAACAACATATTTCTAGGATGGTGTGATTGCATGCATTCTGTTTTGAGGTACTTTTGAGTGAAAAGAATCTCTCTGAGTGAAAAGAATCTCTTTGACTCTATTCTCTTTTTCTCTTTTCTTGCTATACTTTCCATTAATTCTCCCTCATCTGTTAACCATGTGATCGCATGGCTGTCTCCTGCGATCGCATGGTAGGACCAAAAAATATTCTGCTTAAAATTTAGGTAAGTTGTGATCGCAGTGTAAAATACCCATGCGATCGCATGGTCAAAAATTGACCCGATTTTATCATTTTCCATAATTTCTCATTCATTCGATATTGATTTCGAGATGTCAAATATACCCTTCAATACATGCAGGTCGAACCCTGTTTCTCCGAAGCGGTGAAGTGGCAAACTATTTTACCTAAACAGATTAGGTCGGGTCTTTATATTTTGGCCAAGTTGACACGAAATCACTTAGTCAATTTCTCGAATTCTTTAAACCAATTTCCAACAAGACTACAAACCAACACTCTCACTCTCACTATTATATGATTTTCTTGTTACTTGATAAGTTACGTATTTATTAAAAATATTTTCACATTATTTATTCACAAGCATCGGCCGTTGACTGGTCAACGGTCAACCCTAGATCCGCCACTGGTCAAAATACCAAAATGCGTAAAAATGAAAGTTGAAGAAACAAGATGCAAAAATAGAAAACGCTGTGTTTGAACACCCGCCAACCTCGGAAAGCATACAACGACTAGCGGCTAAAATGAAGTGTTATTTGAAGCGGTCCAAACAAGATTATGCAAAAATAGAAAAAACCGCCATGACCTCGGAAATGGATTGAAATGTTTTTTTTTTTGGGAACACAAGATAATCATTGTTAAATTTGTATATTTTAATTAATGACCAGTTGTATTTCAAGCAAGAACAATAGTTATCTTCTTCAAGATGATACCAATACATACACACATATATTATAGAGAGAGAACCAATTTTGAAAGAAAATGGAGAAGGGCATAAAGGTAAAATACTATTGTTGGTCAAAAGGTGAGTGAGAGAGAGAAACGGTGTACCAATTTCAAAAATTTAATGTTGATTATTTGTCATGACTCACAAACATTTATTATAAAATAAATTTTTTATTGTAAAAAACAGCTAGCAAACATGTTCTAACAAAAGTGACAAAAGCATCATTATTCATTAACAATATACAAATCCCACTATTATTATAAAATTAGTAATTTACCAGATTAATTGCTCTTGTCATCTTCATAATTCAGCACAGAGATTATAAACTAGTTTATAAATCAATATTGATTTATTTGAGTTAAAATTGTTGACTTTTTAAACTATTTTAATATAAATAATAAAATTGTCTTTTTTACTTTAAAATGACATTTTGTTGTTTAACAGTAATATAGACATTTTATATTAAGAACATTTTATATGGATTATAAACTGATTTATTTGACCAAAATAATTTATTTGACTAAGAATAGTTAAAAAATCATGCTATAAAAGTAAAATTTTTGGTCAAATAAATTGTTTTTATGAAATAAATTATTTTGATCAAATAAATTAGTTTAATCCACCCCCAGACGGAAATTAGTTTAAAAAGTCAAAAGTTACGACTAGTTTAATCCACCCCAACTTGATTTATAATCCCTATCAAACCTTCAGTCTCCAACTGTGGAAGTAAACCTTGTCTCAGTAAAAATGGCAGCCCAAACCCTAACCCTAAACCCACTCCACTCTCTCGTCTACCACTTCAAAACCAAAACCGTAACAACCCTGACTCTAACTCCGAAATGCAAACGTAACAGTATTGTTATCACCTCCAACCTCCGAGCGGCCGTGATCGGCGGAGGTCCTGCTGGATCCTCCGCCGCCGAGGCATTGGCTACCGGCGGAATCGAGACATTTCTCTTCGAACGCAGCCCCGAAGCCGCCAAGCCCTGCGGCGGCGCCATCCCTCTCTGCATGCTCGATGAATTCTCCATCCCAAACGACCTCATTGACCGTAGAGTCACCCACATGAAAATCATTTCTCCCTCAAATCTCACCGTTGATTTTGGCAAAACCCTCAAGTCCCACGAGTTCATCTCCATGCTCCGCCGCGAAGTACTGGATAATTTCCTCCGCCTCCGAGCCGAGAGCCGCGGCGCCAGCCTTATCAAAGCCCTCGTCACTCATATAGACGTCCCAACCTCAAAAAAATTGCCGTATATTATTCATTATATACTAAACAATACTCAAAATACCCTCGCTGTGGATGTTATTGTTGGGGCCGACGGCGCCAATAGCCGGGTGGCAAAATCCATAAAAGCCGGAACATACAAATGCGCCATCGCCTTTCAAGAGAGGATCAAATTACCCGAGGAAAAAATGAAGTATTACGAAAATCTAGCCGAAATGTATGTGGGTGACGACGTATCACCCGATTTTTACGCGTGGGTTTTCCCCAAGTGTGACCACGTAGCAGTGGGCACTGGAACTGTGTGCTCAAAAGGGAACATCAAAACATTACAGCGTGCTATCAGAGCAAGAGTGCACCAAAAAATCGAAGGTGGGAGGATCATCAAAGTCGAGGCTCATCCAATACCGGAGCACCCACGTCCAATCCGGGTTCGGAACCGGGTTGCTCTAGTCGGAGACGCAGCAGGGTACGTGACAAAATGCTCCGGCGAGGGGATATATTTCGCAGCCAAGAGCGGAAGAATGTGCGGGGAGGCAATCGTGAGAGCGTCGGATTCCGGTAACAGGATGATCAGTGAAGAGGATTTGAAAAGGGAGTATTTGAGAAAATGGGATGATGAGTACATTATCACTTTCAGATTCTTGGACTTGTTGCAGAAAGTGTTCTATGGAAGCAATGCAGGTAGAGAGGCATTGGTGGAACTGTGTGGAAATGAGTATGTTCAGAGGATGACATTTGAGAGCTATTTGTACAAGAAATTAGCAGATGGAAATAGGTGGGAGGATATGAAGATGGTGATGAATACAATTGGTAGCTTGATTAGGTGTAATCTTGTTGGGAGGGAGATGGAGGAATTTGATAAACGAATTCTTGCTCAAATCTAGAGTGCCAATTGCCATTGTATTATTTGGTACATGAGAGTTTGTCTTGGTCTTAGGTTGATATGACGAATTAAGGTTGACTCTCAACGTGTACTTTGTGACATGACTTAAGATCCTCATTTTAACACTATTCTTAATATTTGAAGATTGATGAACAAACACTAGAATAAAAGAGGTGGGGATAGTAATTTACATTTAGCCAAACATGGCTACATGCTTTTGCATCCTAGAGAGTACCTCACAGAAAGAATTTGAAACACTTATGGCCACTCTTGAAACATTGTCCACCCCTTCTTATCATAAATCTTAGAATGTATGTACAGAAAAACATGGTGTGACTATTTTAGAATCAAAATTAAGATTTGATTTTAGTTGTTACCCAATTAGGAGGCTCGCCATGGCCGAGAGAAAATAAGAGTAATTTTGATGTTGCTCGTGTTTTATCGATGAAATTAACACTGTTGAACTCGAATAATTTGTCCTTTCACCTCAACTCATTATAACCTCGGGTAATCTATGTCTACGATCTAGTATAATTTGTTCTATGACAGTTTACTGACTTTGCTTCTCGTCTGTGTACAATGTTGCTCCACTTCAAGGAAGGTTTTCGTGTATTGGTCGAAGTGGCAATTGATAAGCTTGAAAGGCTAAAAACACAGCTCAAAACTTGAAGGAAGCAAATGTTTCAAACCTATTTGTCAATAGATCAAGTAGTAAAACATTCGAATTTCAATACAAAATTTAAACCCACTTTTATATTGAGAAATATAACATGTATTCTTCTTTCGTAATTCATTTCTTTCCAATTCTGTATTTTATAGTCTTCAAATTCTTCATACGCATATTTAATATTCTGTGAATTTTCCAATATCCATTACTTGCATATTGTCATGTTAAGAAGAAAAATTAAATGCAACTGATGTATTGGGCATTTGCACCATGTGCACAAAAATAATTTGGCTGGTTAATACTTAGATTTCTATACATAAACATCAAGAAGTTGAGCCAAACAAGCCCACACCACCCCTGCCTCCCCCATTTTCTCTATATATGTAACATTATACACCTCCGCTTGGGTAATGATCGGGAATAGTCATAGACTGAAACACAAACCAACCCCAACTGCAAAATCTGCTATGCTCAAGTCTTTCCAAATCCTCCTCTTTTCTGGAAGGAGGCGAAATCGCCAGATGCTCCTCCAGTTTTCATATTGATAGAAAGAAAAAGCAGCAAATATGCAGCAGGATCGTGATTAAATAATAAGGTCGTGATCCATTACCGGAGGAGATAATGGCGGGACAGCTGCTTCGTGAGAGGGGAAGGCTGTCATTTCTAGAGTTTTTCTAGCTGTTGCTTGAGAGACTCGATTTCTACCAATCTTACGGGATGGATGTGATTGGGAGGCAACTGCTGTTGAGGAATTACTGCTGACAATGGATGCTAAGAACTTGTCCTTCGAGAGAGTTCCTTGGGCAGAAGAAATCACGGAGCTAAATACCTCCGACTCCCTCAAACCTTGGATTATGGCCTGAAACGGGAGCAAGATACAATACTTTAACAGAAACACAAACTAAAAACGGCAATGACATGTTTGGCACGTTCGACTCAAATTGCACTAGATATGATTAAATTAAAAAAAAAAAAGTTAAGATTTATCCGCTGCACTGTACAGCACTGTCCATTAATGTATGCTAAACATGCTCTAAATGAAATGCCCATGGAGAGATCTTTGCAGTACAGTAGCACTAGTTTTCCAGCAACATGGTAAAATCCAAGCTTACCATGGGAGCATAGATGCGCGTCAATATGCCCTTCCTTAATAATTTCAAATTGATAGTTTTATCAGTCCACACCACATGTTCATGATACCTGGAGAAGCAAAAAGGAAAATATTTCAGCTCATGGAACCAACACGTTAGTTCTACGAAAGTTTTACAGCAGTAGAACCTCTCGTAGATATGTTTAGAAAGTTCCACGTTATTAAGGCACCGCAAATAACGATATAGAAGAAACTGAAGTTATTCTGTGCAAATTGAATATTACCAGTTTAGCATCTCCTCCTCTGTGGCAGTTGAAGCAATTATAAATGCCTGTGATTACATCAAGAATACTTGTCAGTATGGCCATAATCGAATAGTTCCAAAAGATGAAGGTCAATCCTAACAAATCAAAACTGATGACAAGATAGAAAGTGGTACAGAAAAAAGAAACGTAACTGAATATTAAGTCAAACTACATCCTCCCCTAACACTTCTGTAGTATCTTCTCTAATTGACAAAATTACAAATAAATGGCATCTACCTACTTTCATTGATTGTAGGAAGTCATATATCATCTAGGTCACCGTGCACGCATTATTATTAAAACCCAACAATGTTCTTAGCAAAACTCAAGTTGAAGCCGATGTAATAACTCATAACTTTAAATAGGAGAAAGAAGCCTTTACAATTCTAGGAGATAAGTTGTCACATTATCTGACCTATATTAACATACACATGAAAAATAAGCTTCACATGCTTAATCATCTCTATCGACAGGTTCAAGTCACTAGCTAACCACAGAAAATAGAACCAGCTTCCAGGAATCGAAATAAACAATCAGATTAAATTCAAGGCCTGACAAGAAAGGTGGAATCATATATTATTTCATCCTCCTAAATGTCCCTTTCATTAAGACTGAATGCATCACTGTTATTGGCTTGTTGCTTTAAGTCACTTCCACTTTAGTTACAACTTATAGTGGCAGTCTGATGCCACTTTAGTTACATATCGGATACTTATACTTCGCGCCGTCAATTAAATTTTTTTATTTTATAACCTAAAGAAAATAAAATTTCCTTATTGAATAAAAACAATACTAAAACATGATTATTTTAACATTAGCAAACAAATAATTAGCCCATTTAAAATTTTACTGCCCCATAAAGATGCTATTTTTTCTAAACTCTAAATAAATAAGGCTTACGGACGATCGTGTACATTGAGTGCTTCTTAGGTGGCAGTCCTAATAAGATATTAAGTCCAACCTAAATTAGACCCAAATGCAGTCAAGGCTTGGACAGGATACATTGAGAATGGAAAAAAAAATGTTCCAAGGCCATTTTTCAAGCCCAATAATTTTTTAGTCTGTCTTAATTCTGTTACATCTCCAGCCATTTGGACCATCTGAAAAAGTTGTTGCTAGATATCATAAAACAAACTGAAAAATGTTTTAAGTTCAAGACATGTAACAATTGCAGCCAATAGTTCTCTAGAATCTGTTTGTTTCCTAGCACCAGTGCGCGGTACGTGTCAGCAAGTACCAAACTGGTACAAACAGTATCGACCACAAAAAAAAAAAAAAAAAAAGAAAATCTTTGTAATCTAGTTGGAGCTTTGTAATCTGAGTGATTCAATGTTGGCTTTCTATAAAAAGCTTCTAGATGCTTAGATCTTTTATGGTCTGAAGCTGAAGATTGGGAAGTGATTATTTCAGTCAGTGATTGTAATTGAACTAAATGACAAGGCAATTCAGGTGTTTGACGTATCCCAATCATCAATGCACAGCATAATGGATCGAGATTAGTGGAAGGCGTCTGTTAAAGTTAAATCTGTACGTACATGTGCTTTTGGAAGGACTTGGGTAGAAACAGTATGACAACAGGAAGAAAAAAAAAAAGAAGTGGCAGGAAGAAAGAGAATGCTTTAACTTGGAAACATTAAGAGCTGCTGAGCACTATTTCAACTTTCGGCACTCAATTCTGTCTTAAGGTAGGAAAGAACATTTCCTGCCAAATAATGGCAATAATGGCACAGATCCCGCTCTTCTATATTATTGAGAAAAGATGGTCCATATGTGACCTATTCAAATCTTCTGCAGTGAAACTAAAGTAAGAATTTTTTTATTTTTTTTTCAGGTGCTTCTTATAATTAATAAGCTTTAAGAGTAAATCAAATTTCAAACCTAAGAATGCACATCAATGGGGATCATTCACCAAATGAAACCTATTCCAGAAAGAAATCTACCATCAGATCTAATGGAGCACTGCTCTTGGTTTAAATTTGATTTTAGTTTATTTGCAGCATGTTGTGTTCTTTCATCAGTAATAATTAATAGATTAATTTCATTTATTATTTCATCTCTAGGTTTATCTTTCTTGATTTTTCCCTTCATTGATTCAAGCAAGGTAAGTGTATACATGTTTTATATTACATGTTTATGGAATATATGATGGGTCCACATGTATGTTATAAGATCGGACCGGAGTTTAGTAGCGCTACGCATGAATAACTATTACCATCTAAGTTCGGTATAGTTTTTATGTCTCCACCATGAAAGTTCAAGTGAAAGTTCCAAATGAATGTTCCAAATGAAAGTTCCAATGAAAGTTCAAGTACAAGTTTCATGTTTCAAGTTAAAAGATTCCATAACATTGTAAATGTATAAACATGTATGTACTTACTGAGATTTTCTCACCCCTTTCATTTTTCCCCTTCCAGGTAACTAAGACTTGTGAAGATTCGAAGCATGGACAACACCCGTGGTGGAATATTTAGATTAGGAGTCTTTAATTAAATAAGAATTTTGGAACATATGTTTTACGATTAATGTTTGTTCTAAATAAAATGTTCTTTGGTCATCTTTTAGCCTTAAAATTTTAAATGTTATTAGGCATTGATTTATTTTTCTAAAGTTCATGTTATGTCATTATGACTCTCGGGTTTTAGGATCCGGGCGTCACAAAGTGGTATCAGAGCAAAGGTTTACATTTCTGTAGACTTTTCAAAAAAAAAAAAAAAAAAAAATATTTATATATTCACACGTGAACAGTGACGGTACACTGTTCACGGACGTGAACAGTGATTAAAAAAAATTTTTTTTTTTTTTTGTTATTAGTTAAGTAATAAAGACTATTTCATGATAAGCTGATTTAAAGTTCACCAGGGTGATCGTCCAAACTTCGAATCTCCAAGTCAGGTACAAGTAATTTTGCATAATGTATTTATTTATTTTTTTAATTATTATGCGAATATGAATGATTAAATGTTTAAATATGTATATGATGGAAATTAAGAATTATATGAAAAGCACGTTTACATTTAAATGTTAATTAAGTATTATGTTATTTCTAGTATAAAAAAAAAAAAAAAAAAATGCTTTACATATACAGAAAACCGTTAAGATTCTACCCTTTTGTTTGAGTTTTCTTGATTTGATATTCGCAAAATTGAAAGGCTTTGTCAAAAGGACCTAAACCGTCTAAGGAAAGCTTGGGATTTAAGTGGTCTAAATGACCCCCCTCCTCACCGGAAGCCTTTTAATTGCGCTGATATTCAAGTTAATGAAACAAAAACAATTAATTACGATATGTTTCTTTCTTTTTAGATGGTTGATAGAGCGTCCACAAGAAATTAGAGCCCGAGCGAGGCGTGAAATGTTTTGAAATTACATAAGGCGTATGTGAAGAACCCGAATCATAACTGTTAGGAGCACTTGGAACGTGAACTAAATTATAAGAGAGAGAGAGAAATGGGCACAACTTTCATAGAGATGAAATTGTGATCAACTTCGGTGAGGACACTCAAATTTCTTACTCGGAAACAAGGTTTATGGATGAGATTGAGCAGTAGTTTGAATATCGACACCCCCAGCCTTTTTAATGATGAGTTTGAGGAAGAAATGGTTAATCACCGAGCAATAAGGAAACAAGGTGGTACCCTCGATTGACAATAATGGTAACATTATTGAGGAAGACCCCGAGGAAGACCCGGAGGAAAGCCCCAGTACAACCCCACACCATACCTCGAAGAAGCGCGTGAGCCAACTATGTGGATAATCAAGAAGCAAGAATAAATGAAAGCGATGGAGAGAATTTAGCTATGTTTTATATTCTAAGTTTTGGACTGCATGTCAAGTAATCATTTCCTTTTATGTTAAATTATCAAGATTTATGAAATAAAGTATGTTAATCTTTTCACGAGATTAGTGCTTTTCGATGATTGATTGTTTTACATTTACATGTTAACTAAGGAAATGGAAACTCAGCGCTAGAAACGCTAACAATAGGAACGGTCACCACAAAGCGAGGAAAACGAACCAACCAATCAATTTATGCAATTCCTTGGCGTGATCAACTTGGTGCCAACACCACCGGACAAACCCCGATTCCGAGGAATGAGGTGGGTGCGCGATTGTTGAACAATTCAGAAGCTCCAACCCCGTCATTTGAGGTGGTCGACCTACACAGTGGCAGCAAGATTGGATAGCCGGAATTGAGCGGATCTTTAACTTTAATTGAATGCCCGGATCCTGGAAAGGTGACATGCGGCATTTACGCCATGCGCTGTGAGCTAGACATTAACGGACTCGGACTCGGTCCCGGGTCAGTAGCTAGTGACATGTGTGGACTTGGAATGAATTCAAAGAACTTTTCCTCTAAAAGTACTATCCACCAAGCATTCGAAGTCGGAAAGAGGCGAGTTCCCGACATTTGAAGGCGGTACTGATGACCACGCTGCGGTATGAAAGGAAGTTTGATGAATTATCACGCCACGCACCGGAGTTGGTTGACACCGAGCTTAAGCGGGCGGGCGCTTTGAAAGCGAGCTTGAAAGATGACCTTAGGCAGCAATCGGTGGTTACCGGAATTGCGACGCATGCTGAAGTGCTAGCTAGCTAAGCTCACTAGCCAATTTAAGGAGAACTCCAATAGCGAAAGAATAAGCAACCACAACCGGGTCATTCGAGAAGCGTAAGTGGGAGGATAGTAAGGATAAATGGAAGGAACTTCACGAAAAGGAGTAAAGGGACTCCATTACAAACAATTATAAAGAACATCCAACTACGAACAATAATCAACATCGATTTATGGCAATGAGTGCGGGAAGCGCCATCTTTGCCGGGTGTGTCTTATGGGAACCGATTCTAGCTATTCTTGTGGAGAGACGCAGGCCATGGCGAATTTCGCCCAAGAGGGCAAAAGCAGCAACATGAGAAACAAAAGCCCGGAAATCTCCTGCACAAGGGCCAAGCCGAGGTGTTTTCACTCAGGAACAAGAAAATGATCACATCAGCAACGTTAGCGGGTAATATCTTCATCTCCGTGATACACCTTGCTTATGCTTTGATTGATTCTCGCTCTACTCACTCTTTTATAACCCCCAAGTTTACGAAAGCAAACTCAATACTCCCTAGTGAACACGCAAGTACTCCCTTAGATGTTGCTATCCCCTCGTGAGAAGTATTGAGTGCTGAGACGTATAGTAAAGACAACTAAGGTAGAGATTGGAGTAAAACTTTGGAAACAAACTTATATGTCGCTGAAAGCAGAGGAATCTATCCAAGAACTCAGCAACTATTTTAGCTTTGAAAAGGAGGTGGTGTTTGATGATAAAACCCATCATTTCACCTTTCATTTGGCAGTGAAGAGTAAAATTTTTCGAGGTCGTGAGGATCGGGGATTTCAAAGATTTCGGTAGTAGCGCAAAATTTTGAAGTTAAAGTCGAGGAACAAGGATTCTTAACGACGATGAAGCTAAGGAAGTTAAAGAACCAACATCTAAGGAAGTTTAAGGTAGTGGCGGGATTTTTCGGATGTTTTTTCCGATGATTTGAATGAAATGCCACGGAACGAGAAGTAGAGTTCACGATTGATCGATTCACGGATCCGCACCTATTTCTAAAGCTCCTTATAGAATGGCGCCGAAGGAGTTACATGAATTGCCCAAATAGAATAGAGTTATTGGAAAAAGGATTCATTCGCCCGATGTGTATCACCATGGGAGCACACCGTGCTTTTGTTAAGAAAAAGGCGGGTCGATGAGGATGTGCATCGATTATCGGGAGTTGAATGCAGAATTACTATTAAGAATAAGTACCCCTTCCTAGAATTGAAGATTTATTTGACCACTTCAAGGGGCCAAAGTATTTTCAAAGATCGATTTAAGGTCGGGATATCACCGGTTGAGAATCAAACTAGTGACATTTCAAAAGACGGCGCTTTAAGAACTCGTTATGGTCACTATGAGTTCTTAGTTATGCCGTTTCAGCTTAACTAATGCTCCTGAGTTTTCATGGACTAGATGAATCGCATTTTCCATAAATACTTGGACCAGCTTTGTCATCGATTCATCGACGATATTTTAGTCTCTCAAAGCGAAGAAAAGCACGAATAACACTCGGCGAGGATTGTGTTAGAGATCCTAAGGAAGGAAAAACTCTTTGCAAAATTCAAAAAGTGTGAATTACGGTTGAAACGGGTAGTATTTCTTGGACATGTGATCACAACACGAGGAATAGAAGTGGACTCGATTAAAGTAGAGGTAATCTTGAGGCAGGCGGTTAAGCCAACGATGTAGGAGAAGTCCGTAGCTTTTGGGTTTAGCAGGATATTACAAAAGGTTTATTAAGGATTTCTAAAAATATCGGGGATTAATACAATTGGTGACTACATGCGGTATAAAGTTTGATTGGACGGAGAAGTGTGAAAGCAGCCGAGGAATTGAAGAAGAAGTTAGTTAATGCGCCAAGATTGACTATACCGAAGGATCAAAGGATTTAAGTAGTTCACACCGATGCATCCAAGCAGGCGTTGGATGTGTATTGATGCAAATGCGTAAGGTAATTGCGTATGCATCAAGAGGCGATTGAAGCCTCGTGAGCGTAACTATCCAACGCATGATCTCTAGCTAGTGCGGTAGTCCACGCCTAAAAATTTGGAGGCATTATCATGCGGAGGAAAGTGTGACATCTATATAGATCATAAGAGCCTCCAGTATATTTTCACCAAAAAGAGTTGAATATGAGGCGAGAGGAGATGGCTTGAATTGGTAAAGGATTACGATTGTGAAATCCATTACCATCGAGGTAAAGCGAGCGAACGTGGCCGATCACGCATAAAGTAGGAAAACAACAGAATGAGTGGCGATGTTGTGATCTGAGAGACCTATAGAAGGAATTTGAAGATTAAATCTCGAGGTGATTGTCCCACCCACGATTCTCATTGCTCGAATTGCAAAGACTTTCGATTCGACCAACTCTTCGTGATCGGATTAAGAGCCATCAAAGAGGTGATCGGTTCTTCGAGTTTATCAAAGTTTGAGATCGACATTGAGAAGCGGAAGGATTTCAAAGATAGCCGAAGATAAAGCATTATGTTATCGAGGACATTTTGTGTCATCAATTTTGAAGAATTGAGAAATGAGATTTTGGAATAAGCTCACTCTACTCCTTATTCTCGTACATCCGTGAAGTACAAAGATGTATCGTGACTTAAAAACTATATTTTGGTGGAAAAATATGAAGGAGGATGTAGCTAAATATGTAGAGAAGTGCCTGATATGCCAACAAGTGAAAGCCGAACATCAGCGACCGTCGAGATTATTGCAACCGTTGGAGGTTCCGAATGGAAATGGGAACATGTGACGATAGATTTTATGGTAAGTTTTAGAAGGCAAGTAAAGGTCATGAGGCCATTTGGGTAATTGTTGACCGATTAACCAAGTCGGCCCATTTCTTACCTGTTCGCATGACTTTTTCTATGGATCAATTTGCACGGTTGTATGTTAAAGAAGTGGTGAGGTTACATGGTGTCCCAGTTTCAATTGTATCAGATAGAGACCCAAGATTCACCTCTAACTTTTGGAAGAGTTTACATCGGGCTATGGGTACTAAATTGAAATTTAGTCTGACTTTTCATCCTCAAACGGATGGACAATCCGAAGCAGACGATACAAACTTTAGAAGATATGCTCCAATTGTGTGTTCTAGAGTTCGAGGCCATTCGAAAAAACATATACCTTTAATTGAGTTTGCATATAATAATGACTACCATACCACGCCTATTGGCGTGGCACCCTATGAGGTAGGCATTGTATGGGCGAAAATGTAGATCACCCGCTCATTGGGATGAAGTTGGCGGCGTAAAATCTTGGGCCCGTAAATTGTTGAACAAACAAAGACAGCAATTGAGAAGATTAAAGTTAGTATGAAGAAGTGCTCAAGATAGATTGTAAAAGTTATGCGCATAAAAGAAGAAAAGACTGAATTTGTAGTCGGAGATAAAGTACTCTTAAAGGTTACGCCAATAAAAGGAGTACTACGATTCGAAGAAGAAGGTAAACTTAGACTCAAGGTATATCGGTCCTTTTGAAATTTTAAAACGAGTTGGGAATGTCATTTACCAGTTATCTTTCGCCACCGTAACTTTCAAAGAAGACATGATGTCTTTCACGTATCGATGCTCGAAAGTATATTACCGACCCAACCCATGTAGTGAAACTTCAACCTTTGGAAATTAAAGAAGATCCGAGCTATGAAGAAGCTAATCGATACGTGTTATAGCTCGGGAAGGTGCGGAAAGCCACAATAAGGAGATACCGTTGGTTAAAGTATTATGGCAATACCATTCAAGAGAGGAGGTAACTTGGGAACGCGAGGATGAAATGCGATCTAAGTATCCCCAACTGTTCTTGAAACGACGACAATGAGGTAAATTTTCGAGGACGAAAATTGTTTTAAGTGGGTAGATTATAATATCTAGAATAAACGTACTAGCCGTTAAATTTGAATATATATAAATATTATGTTTATCCGAAAAATAAGAACCGATTTGAAGTAAACTAATAGTTTGGGACCAAAGCATAATTTACCTTTTGTCCACATGTTGCAGATTGTATTTTAATTGGATAATTAGATATAATTTTGTATATCTTTTATCTAATTAATTTAAAGTGGGATAATTATGGTAGTGAATATCGTTTAAATTATTGGATGAACCTTTAAGATAAATGTGGTTGAGTTATCCTCAACAAATCCTATCTCTTAGGATATGATTGTTTTTAAAGATAAGAGTTCAAGATAAGGTTTATCTTTTAAAGAGTTTCAGTTGGTTTCAACCAGGACTCTTGGTAACCCTATAAATAGAACCTAAGGTCCATCATAATTTTCACACCTCTCTCAGTTTATACATAAGTACGATTCAAGAGATAGTGAAGTAAAAGAGACAGTTTAGCAAATTCATCGTTTTCATCGATTCAAGCAAGGTAAGTGTATACATGTTTTATATTACATGTTTATGGAATATATGATGGGTCCACATGTATGTTATAAGATCGGATAGGAGTTTAGTAGCGCACGCATGAATAACTATTACCATCTAAGTTCGGTATAGTTTTTATGTCTCCACCATGAAAGTTCAAGTGAAAGTTCCAAATGAATGTTCCAAATGAAAGTATGACTCGGGTTTTAGGATCCAAGGCGTCACAATCTTACTCATGGATTGTATGACAACCAATAAGCTTGTGAGTCTCTTAAGAAAATGAATGCAAGTTTCACTTGAACCCTTCACAAGAGGTTGTTGCCTACATAATTTAGCTGTACCAATTGCAGACTTCTCCAGAAATAGCATAACCAACTACAAAGGATCAAAAAGCCCAAGTGCAAAGAACTCACAGCTCTATCGAATTCCAACATAAAGCACCGTTTGACGTCCTCCTTTGTAGGCTTGCAACCACATCGATCCCGCCTAGAAGTCAAGTCAGAGAACTTGGCATATGTGTAATGTAAGACAGCAGCCTCTTCCAACTTGATCTCACTGTCAAAAGTTACACAGAAATGTATGTAAAAAAGCCTATGAAGAAAGACAGCTATTTGGTTTCAAAGCTAAAATTGACAGAAATAACAAAACAGAAAGATGAATAAGCACAATTGATCATTTACTTAAGACATGGGATGGATAAGATACTTAAAACAAATGTGTGAAGATAAGTGGACTTATTAAGAGAATGACATACTTGGAGTTTTCATATAATTGTGCCATCTGTGTGCACCATTGGGGCGAAGATGGTCTTGAACTCGAGCAGCTGATTTCCCATTTCCGTAAGTCAAAAAATAGTTTGGATTACCACGGGTTGATTCTTTATACATGCCAAAATAGGTATCCTTTGGTAAATGGTCATAGTTCTTCTTGAACATTGATACCTATTAGACAGATTCAACAACGAAAAATTAATCCAATGTTACATACTTACATCAATGATCGAGTTCATGAACATTCTCGCCATGAAGAGGCTTTCGGCCAATATTTTCTTAAACTCTCAAAACGCCACTTATCAAAAGAGAAAACATTATTTTGAAGTTCGGCAAGATCAAACTAAGCAATTGTATGTTCCGGCTGCATCTCCGGAAAATCAAGCAACTGCATCTATCTGTTAGGTAGATGATTAACATATTGTTGTACGAGATAATTATGCATATGGATAAAATAATTCAGGACAATTTTGTCTACTGTACTTTATATTCCTACATCTACCACAAATCCGTGAACTTGTAAGATCAATTTGCCAATCAAAGGAGATATAACTTCAAGAGTAAACAACAACACAAAAATATAAGTAAACCAAAAAAATCAAGAATGTGAGAATTACCTCTGTGAAAGGTTCCTTGATGTCGTCTCGTTCAACACTGCTCTCCTGAACAAGAAAGAAATAGTTGTGAAATTTGATGAAGATTACTGATATCACGATGTCTTTTTCAAATGTTTGAGTAAGTTATACTGTAGTTATTTCAATGATCTCACTGCAATACAATTAACATTTAGTACACATACACAGATATTAATATATATCATACACAGAGACACAGACAAAACATATGCCATATCACTTACATAATTGGGGAAGATAACCATGTCCACACTCCCAGGCACATCAAGCAGTAATTGTCTCAAAGAATACTCCCGTGCACCAGCTGGATGTATCAGTTCATCAGTGTCTACATGAATTATCCAGTCCATGCCAGCATCCTAGCATTATAATAAATAGAAATTTCACTCTCTTAAGTAGAGATAATGTTAGACTTCTCTGACACTTAATAATGAACTGCCATACCCTAGCCATGACAATTGCCATCTCCATATTAAGAGATTGCTTCACAAAAAGCTCATAATTGCAAGGCTTGTAAAAGAAACTTGACAACCATGTTTCATTCCAGATGCGGCTGAAGCAACATTAGACAAGGGAAAAAAACATGTAAGGCGCTAAAATCCATTGCTAATGCAGCAGTCATCAGATGAACACTACTGCAATTGCAGAGACAACAAGCTATGCTTATTTCCAAAATCTTGGATCGGCTACATGAAGCATTACCTCTACAGTTTTACTGATATTGCAATTGAAAAGACAAAAATATCAATATGAGAAAGCTGACCACTAACACATAGATGAGATTTTGCAATGGTATATACGGGATTACAAAAATGTACCAACCCTATATTAAATCCTACGCTGTTTGGTAAATAGAAGTTCCATGGCATATAAAACTGGCGAGACCCAAAAATCACAACATAGGTCACTTACCTCTTAGCTTGTTGCTCTTCCAGCTCTCGGGTTCTGTATATTACTTTCACTCCCTGCAAAAGGATAAGCAGACTTCGTGCTTATTGATTTTGAAACTACATCTGTTCGAAGTGGAAGTTAGCACAAATTGATTGACCTAGACCATGCCTGCACCAACTGGGATGATTCCAGAAGGGTGTAAAATAGATTGGGTAAATTTCGAAAGAGGGCAGACCTGGAATTTGGCAATTTCTACCATAAATATAAATTATAGAAGAACCTAATTCACTAATGATGTTCAGATAGACAAAATTGTGGTGACTCTTGTCCCCTCCTGTAGGTACAAACTGGAAGTCAAAAATTCTTTAAGAATGGACAAAGGCGCTCCATCCACTGTTTTGTCCCACATGCTAGCATGCAGCATCAAATCACACTCTAAAAGGCATTTCGTATTAAGCGAATTCAATCTCTGTGCATCCAAATGATTAGCAGAATGAAGTAGCTGCAGGATGACCATTTGCAATCAACAATGTAATGAAAGCTAAATTACTTTTACACCTGTGTTTTTGAGGAGGAGAAGAAAAACAAGAAACAGGTTTTCACTTTTGAAACAAACAAAATGTTACAGACAGACCCTTCCAGAGCAATTTGGTGAATACGAGAGCCTTTTGAAAAGACTGCAACAGCCCGAGACCAGAGATTAGAAATGCCTTCAGGCCAATGTCATCCAAATACCATTAAACTGTAATAATTCAGGAGTAAAATTGTCCATTGTGAGCTTAAATCAACTAACTACTTCTGTTTTATTATTGAAGTTATATGTTACACTCATATCAACATTGTGTGTCAGGACAACTAAATCCAATAACATATAGGGATCTATCATGGAGTAGCAATGCAATTTTCCACTTGCAAGAAGGCATTTGTTATTATGTAAACCGATAGACCGTGGGTGTAAGTGATTACACATAAAAATACAACAGATGAAACACGTTTTCTTTTTTATTAATTACACAACATAGTTTTTTCAGTTGACCGGAAATCGATCAAAACATATTTCTTTTTCGTGCCTCTCTCTACGCTTCCCTTGAAGACCAATACAGGTTACAGGTGTTTGTTATCCTTTTTTGCCCTCTTGCAAATAAGAAATGTAAAGAGTGTATTTCATGACATAGTATTTCAGTGGATTGTGTTGCAAACCAAAGTGACTCTATTGGCCCTAGAAAGAGTAAATTAGTTGGTCAAAAGAATAAATAAAAGTATCAACAGGGAAAAAAAACTCACAGGAATGGATTCAAGGACTTTAGAGACAGTGGGAGATGCAGCCGTCCCTTCAACAAAAAGAAAAAATGTTGATACCCCAATAACTTTATGATAGAACATCCATGGCAGAATCTGATCTAACCCAGCTGATGTACTTGTCGTAATACCTATCTGCACATAATGAAGCCAAATAAAGTAAGATGGTCAACAATGTTTTAAAATGACAATGTACTTAAACCATGGGATGCCAAGAATTTAGGTCCAAATTTGAAGTCAACTTTCGTGTCTAAATATGTCCAAGTAGAGAGATTTAAATCTATAAATAGGTGTTGGAAGAATTGTTTCCCTAAAAAAACGTACCTCCAACTTTTATTAGGGAGTAAATATATCAGCCAACATTATGATTATGCAATGAATTTGCAACAAAATCTTTATATAATGTTATAAAAGACAATATTTTGAGCATAATCTTCATATAATAACACACCCATGTTAGCCAACAATGATATCGTTCCTAACTGCTAATCTGAATTTGTTAGTCTTCACCATCATAAATTTAAACACAACCATGTTTTGAGTATAATCTTCATTTAATGTTAGAAAAGATAAAATGACATGACATACATCTGGGGACTGGGATCATAGACTCTGTCCAGAAGGTAAGCATCAATTTTCAAAGGTTTGGGAAGTTTTCAACATGAAGACTTCTATGGATAATAGTAGTGGCCATCTTTTTTAAACATCTCTATCTCCACATATCGGGAAAATAAAATGGAACTCTTTTGTTGGATTTCCATCTAATTATATTGGACGTAGCTTTTTCCTAAGAATTCACCTCCTTATTACCCAAGGATGCAGTGATCTAGCATTTATCAACTTCAAATAAAAGAGTAAAGAGAAACTGTGAACAAATAAAACTAATTTATCCAAGAAAACTGTAAGTTACAAAGTATAAATCAAAACTTAGTTGATTCCCATATTTACTAATATCAAGATTCAGTTTCAAGACACAAAATTCAAATCACAATAAAACCCAACTTGAATCACGAAACAAGCAAAACCCATTTCACATCTACCTAAAATCAGATCACCCCCTACCTAAAAAAAAACAGAAACGAAAAGGAAAATGATGAAAAAAGACAAACCTTGGGCTTAAGATCGGAATCAAACTTGAACTTCCAGTCCCTGTAGTACGGAAATGACAATGCATTGGAGTGTCCCAAGAGCATAGAGCAATCAGAAGAAGAAGAGTGTCCAACAGTGGCTAAAGGAGAGGTATCCATGCCAGGGAACTTGGTGTGGGAGTCATCAGGGGACCAGCGGGAGATGGGATCGTCTACGATGCCACCGCCGCGCCATTGGAGGACGAAGGCGAAGAGCGCTAGTGAGAGAGGTAGGAGGGTCAGGAGAAGGAGGATTTTGGCGGTGAAAAAGTGGTGGTTGCTGGTGGATGACTGCGGTTGGGGCCTCAGGAAGGTGTGCAGACCCGCCATTGGAGGTTGAGGGTGGCCCAGTTGGTGGTGGGGGTGGGTTTGGGGTTTATAAGAGTTTGAAATTTTTGGGAGGTCACTTTGGCAAGTATTAATAATGAGGTATATTTGTCCCCGGGTTACATTAGGTTCTAAGTTTGGGGATAAATGTGAATTTCCACATTTTGGCATTTCTAGAAAACTATATGAAACTTGGAAAATCAATTTTTATTTAAAATAAATGAGAAAGTAACTAGTATACCACTTTTTTTTTTGTAGTGAGATCCAATCGTAGTAGAGGATTTTAATAGATTGATGGATTGAGATGAATATGTCGAAGATTGAGAAAGAGTGTGTGTTTTGTTTAGGGGGTGTTTGATTTTGAAGAATATACAGAAATTGAGAGAGAGAGAGAGAGAGAGAGAGAGATGGGTTTTGGTTTGAAAAAATGAAGACGTAGTGACATACATACTACTTTTTTTTTTCTAGTGGAGAAAACCTTCCTACATTCGATGATAAAAAATAATATATAATATTAATGATGACGTAAATAGTAATTTGTGATATGTTTTGTATAAATTTAATAGTTTTTATCAAAAATCAAGTTTAATTAAGAGCTTGTTTGAGCGATTTTTTTTTTTTCAAATTTTGATAAAAGTTAATGAAGAGTATGTTCGGTAGAGTTTTTTCTCCAAAAAATCTATTTTTTTACCTACAATTTTTGACTTTTCAACCCTTTTTACACTACAAAAAGGTTTGAAAAGTCAAAAAGTAACAAAAAAACCCATTTTTTCCCTAAAAAAACTCTACCGAACAAGCCCGAAATGTGTAATTGAAAAGTTAATAAAAAGTGTGTGTGAGTCTGTAATAAAATGCAGAATAAAATTAATTGTTGACTTTTGACAACAATTTTTAAATAGATTTTAATATGAGAATGTGCAGGATTTTTTTGTTCAAAATTGCTAGCCTTATTAGTAATGAGGGGAGCGATACCGTGTTCTTCATGGAGGTGTCCCACGATAAACTATAATTTTGATACAGTTGGTGGCTAATTTGGAAGAGTATAAGGGAAAATTCTGGTGTAGTAATTCAGAATGGAGTAGGCACGGTAATTGCAGTGTGCGCAAAGAGGACAATGGGGTTGTTCTCAGTTCAGAATAGGAAAAGTTCTTTTTTTTTTTTTTTTTTTTTTTTTAAGGTGAGAGTGCAAAAGTATTAGAGCATCACCAATGTTTTCTATAGATTATTATTTATGTGGCACAAATGTTAAAAGACTTTTAATCTACGTGGTATTGATGTCTAATGAATAGATATTTAAATTCAAATTTGGTATCCAATACATGATATAGATTGTTATATATGTGTATTTTATTTAATTAAAATTAGATTACATTTAAATATGCATAAAAATTCAAATTTACATAAAAAATTTAAATTTTGCTTAATCAATTTGTCTAGTAGAGTTCTAGATATTGTCTTTTTTTTTTATCACGTCAGCTTAACAAAGTCATTGACAACTTGCATTGGAGAAAAGTTTTTTAAACATGTCTATTTTATTTATATGACAATTTTGTTTAGTATTCTACTATTATATTAGAGATGCGGAGATGCTCGAAGTATTAGTATCGAGAGATGACCTTCTTTTTGCAAAGAAGCATGGTTTCTAGTTTCCTATTGTGGAATGTGACTTCTTGCATGTGGTACAAAGCCTCTAGTATAGGATATTATAGGTGTGTTTGATTTTGATTAAAATCAAATTTTTTGTAAAAATTGATAAAAGTTAATGAAATATATGGTTAAATAGTTGTAAAAAGTTGTGGTACACTGCATTACATACTTCATATTATTTCGCTCATAGTGCGAAAAAGAAAATAGTCCACATATTAGCTTCGTTTTTTTTGTACTGATTACATTAGTTGCAAGTGGATTGACTTTATTCCCTGATTTCTTTTGCGTGGTTTGTGGCTATAAGTTAATGAAATTCTAACGGTGTACATGTATTAAAATATTTATTAGAATGTATGATGTGGATATAAGTATTTTAAAAGTGTTAATACATCGAGACTATTAGATTGGTTGAATTTAATGGCCGTGATTGTTTGTCAAATTTATTTGTCAAATATATTGATAGATATAATGATCCCCAATACATATTACATCAATACTTAAAAATGATATTCTAAGAAGAGAATATAGCGTATATAGTCATCCCTAACCTTTGTCCCCAGTTTAGAAATAATCTTTAACCTTTGTTTTTTGGCACGAACGTCTTTAACTTGCGTGTTTTGACACATAAATAGTCATTATTTAATGAAAAAAATCAACATGACATTAATTTTAATAAGAGAAATTCCATTTAAATTCCTAATCTTTGTAAAATGTGCAATAGAGTATGGTGCCTTTATTTTTACTAGTTAAGAATACGTGCGTTGCACATGAATTTGTAATAATATTATGATTTTTTTATTTTAAAATTATCGATGAATATAATATTTAAATAAAACTAATTTTCAATCATAAATTCATCAATGATTATGATCAACTAAGGAATTATATTCAAACTTCTTGGTAAAACATGTGGTTCATTAAAAAATACATGGCCTACATGAATATTAAGTTTGAAAGATTATTGATAATCTTTTAATTATATTTTAAATCATATATCTAATGGCATATCAGAAAAGACAACTTTCTTTTTATGAAAATTAGTATCAAATTATAAAATACATGAAAATAGTAGATATAAGTATAACACAATTTTTCATTGATTTTTCAGTATTTATATCATTAAAAAAGCACACAAAACAAAATATTTAGCCTTTTTAGGTAATTATTTCTCGGAAAAGAATTTCAAAATTCTTTGACGTAAAATAAAGAAGAATTTTCTATTGCAATATCCATTTCGCTTTTAATGCACCCATTAATTAAGGGTTTTTTTTTTTTTATCTTCTTGCATTCTTTCCCGTAATTCCATCCGAAATATTATTAAATTTCAAGAAAATTCAAAACAACTAAGTATTTGGACAATGATTTTAACTCATCACATAAAACTACTTATTATGTGAGATTTACCTTCACCTTATACATAACATGACTCACTTTATCCAAGTTATATGCCTTCCTCAAGCGTCTTGAAAGAGTTAGAAAGAACAAATTCTCCTTGTTTCTAACTCGTTCTTCCACAATAAATATCGTTTAATTGCTTACAAAATGACATAAAACATCATTCGAGCTTAAATTCCTTTGTTATCAAGACTACCACAATAATTAACATTTTACATCGAACAAATATTCTAAATCGAGAAAAAAGATATAGAAGTCAAAATTTAAAATCAATATTACCATAATATATATTCTTAAAATTAGTGAATCATTCATGGAAAATTAATACATCCATTATTACCACATTTCTATTAAACTAATTATCAAAGATTATAAATCGTCATTGTGAGGAAAAAAATATTCTTGGCATAATAAAAAATAAAGGCGAATAACAAAGGAAGAAAGTATGAATCAATAATAAGAATGTCGAAATGCAAAACCAAATTTATCTTGTTTTGTTATGTTGATAAGAAATTTGCTTAAATTAAATGCATAATAAAATTGACTCTTTGATTGTTTACAATTAAAAATAATAATTTTAATATATTAAAAATTTATTAGTATATTTTTATTTATTTTCATTAATTACAATATATATATATAATGGAATTTAAAATGACAAATCACTTTCAATGATCAAAATGCAATATTTATATAGTATTAAATAGTTTAAATTAAAGCTTAAATAAATTATATTAATTGAAAGATGATTTTAGGAATTATAAGTTATTTAAGGGGCAATATCATCCATAAATGTTTCTCCCATATTTGGAACAGAGGAAGAAAGTATGAATCAATAATAAGAAAGTCGAAATACAAAACCAAATTCATCTTATTTTGTTATGTTGATGAAGAAATTTGCTTAAATTTCCGTGCATAATAAGATTGACTCTTTGATTGTTTACAATTAAAGATAATAATTTCAATATATTAAAAATTTTATTAGTATATTTTTATTTATTTTCATTAATTACAATATATAATGAAATTTAAAGAGACAAATCAATTTTAATGATAAAAATACAATATTTATATAGTATTAAATAGTTTAAATTAAAGCCAAAATAAATTATATTAATTGAAAGATGATTTTAGAAATTATAAATTATTTGAAGGGCAATATCATCCAAAAATGTTTCTCCTTTAAGGACTTTTAGAATTAGTATAGATAAAAAGTTAAAGGAAACTAATGAGTTCTATTTTTTAAAAATTAAGACTTTATTGATCAAATTGATTATATACGTAAATTATTTTGAATATTTTACAAACTTGTGAATTAACTAAAATTTAAACTCATAATCATTAACAAACGTGTTAAATAAAATTATTAATTTTATTATCAAGTAATTACATTATTTAAAATTTAAAATTTTATTTTATGGTTATAATAAAATAAAGAACAATAATTTCAAATACTTTTATTTTAGGAAAATTTATAAAAGTAGCTAGATGCAAAGGGTAAATTTTTATAATAACAAATTTTAATAACATTTGCAAAAATAGCAATTTTTAGCTGCAAAAAATCATATATACCATTTTGTTCAAATTGTTTGATCGAAAGTTGATTGTCGGTCAATGGTGATTTTTTTACAAATCCAACTATCGTTTTTTTTTTTTCCAGAATTTCAACAGCCAACGCTGGTGTTCGATGGCGAAAGCATCGAAATGTAGCTTCAAGCTGCCGTTCGACAGCAACTCAACCCACCAGTTCTGTTTGCTTTTTTTGTTTTCACATTCTTCTTATTCAACCATACACGAATTCATAAACCCAATTTCTTCTAATAATTTTTGAACAATTATATTCAACATATTTTTAGAAAACTATCTAAACTAATCTAGCACAACATTTATTGATTTTTTGTTCTTTTATAATTCAAATTAATATAGTATTTTTATGTTAAAAAAAGTGGTTATATCCACACTACAATTTATTATAAGCGCACCACATTTTAATTATACTTAATATCCTTAATTTTTGTTCATTATTACAATTATATTCTTAATTTTTTGTCATCGAATTCTTATCTTCAACTTTAATTAATTAACACATTTCATCATTGATGATGGTTTCTATCGAGATATTTTGTTTACGTACTTTGAAATGAGGAAAAAATATTTTTTCGTACTTTTGTATCTATTTTTTTTTTAAAAATAAGACACACAAACAAGTCTTTTTACAAATTCTCAACAAATATTTTTGTTGGAAATCGTATCAAATACAAGATGTGCTAATTAATGAAAAGTTAAAGATAAAAATGTGATAAAAAAAATTAGAGACGTGAGTGCTATAATGTTAAAATATTAAAGATGTTAATTGTAATTAAAATGTGGTGCAAAAAATAAAAAGTGTTGTGTGATATAGTTGTCGTTCTACCCAGTGTTTTTTCTACAATGGGTAGAACGACAGAGATATCACACAACATTTTTTTTTTTGCACCACATTTTAATTACATTTAACATCTTTAATCTTTTAATATTATAACACTCATATCCCCAACTTTTTTTATCACATTTTTTATCTTCAACTTTTCATTAATTAACACATCTTGTATTTGACAATGGTTTCTGTAAAAAATATTTGTTGAGAATTTGTAAAAAAAACTTCTTTGTCTGTCATATTTTAAAAAAAATAATAGATACAAAAGTACGATAAAATATTTTTTCCTTATTTCAAAGCACGTAAACAAAATATCTCGACAGAAACTATTATCAATGATGAAATATGCTAATTAGTGAAAGTTAAAGATAAGAATTCGATGACAAAAAGTTGATAACATAATTGTAATAATGAACAAAAGTTGAGAATTTTAAATATAATTAAAATGTGGTGCACTTATAACAAATTATAGTGTGAATATAACCACACTTCATCAAATATTATAAAAAATGGGCATATTTCAAAATACACTTTTGAATTTATGTAGTTTGTTCAAAAAATTTGTTATACTCTTTTGAAGATAAAATTTCTTTTCATTTTTGACTTAAATTATTATCCGGACATAAATTCCATCCAAACAAGACAAGTTTTTTTTTCCTTTATTTTTTAATTTTTGACCATATACCAAACATGTTCGTAGAGTCTAAATAATGGATTTTTATATTAGAATATAAACAAATGAAGAGAGATTGGAGAGAAGAAATAAAGGAAAGAAGAAAAAGAATAATAATAAATGAGTTAATTTTATTGGCAGTCACTAAAGTTTCAACGAAATTACAATATATTGAAGTTATAAAGTTTCAGTGTTGGTCACTGAAGTATACTAATGAGTTTATTAATGGTCACTCAGTTAAATTTTGAATGTAAATTGACGACGTGTCACCTTTAAATGTCCACGTAGAACACAATCGATCGACATTTTGGTAAACATTGATGTCACGTGAACTTAATGTACTAATAACAATAAATTTGGAACACAAAGGATGTACATAAAATATGAGGACCTAACTATAATTTTTAGATAATATCTAAATTAAATTTCCAAACTATTTATACAACCCGATTTTTCTCAAACTATTTGTGCAAATAATCTGATATTTGACTTAAATATTGTCCAAAAATTACAGCTAACTCCTCATATTTTAAATACATCCTTTGTAGTCCGAATTACTGTTATTAGTACATTAAATTCATGTGGCGTCAATTTTTGTCAAATATCGATCGATTATGTGCCACATGGACATTTAGCGATGACACATCATCAATTTACGCTAAAAATTTAACAGAATGACTGTTCGTGAACGCATTAGTATATATCAGTGACTGGTACTAAAATTTTGTAACTTCAATGACTATTTTGTAATTTTGTTGAAACTTTAGTGACCGGCGGTGAAATTATCCCAATAATAAATATATTCACACGCCTAATAAGTTAATTAATTCACCAATTAAGTAAAGGGTTGAATTGGTCAAGTTACCGATCTAGTCAAGTAAAAAAAATAAGTCTGTTGAAAAATATCTTAAATAATTTTTTTTTTTCATTCAATCGCAAAATATAACTATTTAAAATAATAATAATAATAAATCGACCAAAATGGATGAAATCTAACTTTAAATTTAAATTTTGTAACTTGTCTAATAGAAAAACTCTAAACTAGTTGGCTCGGATCTTATTCAATCGACCAAAACTAATTTGATTTTGATATACCAAAACAAGCAGAAATTTACAAGAAATCTAAAACTATAGTCCTTATGTTAATTTGACACTTATAACCTCTCGAAGTTACCAAAAGTTCAACAATGTGCGATTTTAGAACCTTCAAACTTGCAATTTAGTTCCAAAATTCTCAATAGCCTCAAATGAACCCAAATTGGTTTTCTAGTAATTAATGATCTTACTTTTCACTAATTACATTCAAAAGCATATCTTTCAATATTTTCACTTAAGCCCCTAAAAACTTAAAAATTGCAAATTGACCCAAAACTCAACTTTTTGCAATTAATAATAACTTCCAGTCAATACTATTTACCTCCTAAACAATTATCTAGGCTAACAAGATTATGGATGGCAATGAGTTGGGGAAATTTTCGGGAGGTAGGAGAGGTAGAGATTAAAATATATTCGTTTATCGTCTCATTTTTTACTATTTCCATTTCAGTCCTTGGGAACTTTAAAAATTTAATTTCGACATCTGAACTTTTCAAACTAAAGTTCTGACGTATGAGCTTTTTATGCTGAAGTGCATGTATCACATAATTTCACCTTATGACTCTGTTAAAAGGTTGATAACTGGTGTCAAACAAGCTAGATACAAATTATTTAATGAAGAAATAAATAGGAAGATTTTATATGTACATCATCAAATATATAATGAAATGGATTTTAAAAAATTAACACAATCTACCTATACCTGTGGACCACCACCTCGTTCATCCAAATTCAATCATCTTGGTGTGCATATGCACTTGGCGTCTCCTTGTCCTTCATGCAAATCCACCATTTCTTTTCCCAACGCGTGTCTCTGGCTCACTTCCCCAAATACAGCCAAGGATAAAAACCTCTACGATTACCCTGAAATTACACTATTAATAGCTTCTGAAAATCATGAAATTCAAGTAAATCCTACTATCCATCATCAGGTTATATGCAGAATTTCCCTATGTTTTTCTCTATATATATTTCAAAGTTGAAACCATCAAGTTTAGTTTTCTGGTTGGATTTTAATTTTATAGTATACTGATTAATTTTGGTTCATATATTTGTACACAGGATAGGATGGAAGATCCAAGCGAAGAGTGGGAAATCGAAAATGAAAATGGGTCTTCATCTTTGCAAGAAGAAAAGATTAAGACAAGTACGGTGAGTTGGATCTTGGACAAAAGTCTCAGCTTGGGAAAGAAGGTGGTAATTACAGGTATTGTAATATCATCTGCTCCGCTGGTTCTTCCTCCTCTTGTCGTTATTTCTGCAATTGGCTTCGCATTTTCGGTCCCTTTTGGGTTTATCTATGCCAGCTATGCTTGCACTGAAAAACTCATGAGCCAACTGCTGCCGGATCCTGCCCCGTCCCTTATGTGGGACGAGGGGGAACAAATAGAAGAAGTTGGAAATGCATCCCTTGTTAAGGGGGATGTAGTTGCAATGGAGGAAGACGAAAGGGAACGGGAGGAGGAACACGTAGAAGAAGTCGGAAATGCATCCCTAGTTAAGGGGGGTGTAGTTGCAATGGAGGAAGACGAAAGGGAACAGGAGGAGGAACATTTAGAAGAAGTCGGAAATGCATTCCTTGTTAAAGGGGATGTAGTTGCCACGGATGAAGACGAAAGGGAACAGGAGGAGGAACACGTAGAAGAAGTTGGAAATGCATCCCTTGTTAAGGTTGATGTTGTTGCAATGGAGGAAGAGACGAGGGAACAAGAAGAGGACATGAAGGATGGCATTGAATTGAGAAATGAATTCGTGGAAGATGGAACTAGGGAAAATGGTAATGATGATGCTAAGGTTAGAGAAACCATTAAGGATGACCAAGAGAAAGTGGTTAGCACAGATGAAACTTTGAAGGAACGAGGCTATGAGGAAGATGAATCTCTGGAGAGAATGGATGATATAGAAATTGAAGAACTGGATAAAGACACAGAGAAAGAACCCTATTAGAGTGCAAGGATGAAAAGCGAATAGGAGTTGCGGACAATGAAAAGGATAGGAAATTTGAAGGGCAGAATGCGGAATCTCTGGAAAGTATTGGGGATGTGGGTAGTGTTAGAGCGGATGCCAAAATTAGTGTGCACTGTTCAGAAGTTCAACCTGTTGATTTTGTGGATAACGAGGATGAAAAGAATGTCGGAAGTAGGAAAGAAGAGGATGTGTCTAAAGATACAAACGATGACAAAAATGTTGAAATAAGGAAAGAAGAGGATATGTTGGGAGATAAAAATGTGAAACTCGATAAAGATGTCCCTGAGATGAAGGGAAGAGAGGAGAGAGAGAAAGAACCTCTATTAGAATGTATCGAAGAGCCAAGAAGAGTAAGTGAGAATAAAGAGGATAGGAAATTTGAAGGGCAGAATACAGAATCCATTGGAAATACTGGGGATGAGCATAGTGCTAGAGAGGATGCAAAATATAGTGTACACCGTTTAGAAGTTGAACCTGATTTTTTTGCGGAGAATGAGGATGAAAATAATGTTGGAAGTAGGAAACGAGAGGATATGTCTGTAGATAAAAATGTGAAGCTGGATAAAGTTGTCCGTGAGACGAAGGAAAGAGAAAAGGTGAAAGGAGGTCAGACCATTTCTAAAGGCAAGAGCATTGCAGTTGAAACCAAGGGAAAGATGGATAAAGGTGTCCCTGAGATGAAGGGAAGCGAGGAGGTAAAAGGAGGTCAGACCGATTCTAAGGGCAAAAGTAGTGCACTTGAAACCGAGGGAAAGCTGGATAAAGATGTCCCCGAGAAGAAGGGAAGAGAGAAGATAAAGGGAGGTCAGACCATTTCCAAGGGCAAGAGCAGCGCAGTTGAAATTGAGGGAAGAGGGAAAAGGAAAAGTAGAAATAGGAAAGGAACTGCAACAAGAAGAGATGAGAAACATGAAACATCTCTGGGCAAAGTAGAAAAACCCAAGGTTGAAACTAAGAATTTATATGAAAAAGAAGATTTGAACATGGTCCAAGACACAAAAGGAAAATATGAAGAAACGGGGGGAGATGAATGTAGAAGTGATCAAAGAACATACTCCTAAAGATGGATCAAATAGTGATCCAGATGATATCAAGCAAGATGGAGAAATGGAAGGCATATTGCTTGAGAAAGGAGATGCAGATCATAGCAAAATTAGTATGGTATCTAGGAAATCAACAGACAGGGAAAATGAATTGATTAATGGAAAGCATGATATACTGCAGGGGGAGAGTTCTAAGGACGGTGCTGGCTCTGTTGTATATAGTGATCCTGCATGTGAGAAAAGTGAGGAAAATATAATCAGTCAAGAAGTGAGCTCCAGTGTAAATGCTGAAGCTGAGGCTGCAAGTCCGAATAGCGGTCTGTTTAGTTTGACAGGATGCAACAAACCAGAAGGTAATTGTCTATAATTTTAGCGTCCCCATGATTACATTTGACCCTTGCATTCCAATGCTTGGGCTTATCAAAATTGTTTTCACATTCACACCAAATGACTGTCAGCAACTATTTTACCAGATGAAAGCAAAGATTCTGTGGATGATGTAGCCTTATCAGGGGTACCTGAGTTGAAACACCACGTAGAAACCGAGTCAAAAGGCAATGGAAATGTTTGTGAGGCGGATGGTGCTCTAATTTCTGATGAGGTCAGTTCTAACTAATTTTTTTTTCCTTAATGTAATGTATGATCTAATTTCAAAATTGCATAAGAAGAATTTAGGAGAACTCAGTGATCAAATTGAGAACCACATTTCTTCTAAACGGGATTTACACAACAATCTGAGGTGTGCTTGTTCCTTTAATCATAACTCCCAGAAATCAGCTGCGTGGGCCTCTCTCCAGTGGCCTATGTTCCTGATTCCTGTAGCAGGATGGAATCATGTAATATTCATTGTTGTATAACTTCGAAGGTTGTGTTAGGACACGATTAATCTCATTTGTTGAAGACTTTTTTGATATTCACCTAATTGTATCACGAAATCTAATGATTTTGTAGAGGACATCTTTTATATTGGAAGTATAATTGCATTGTTCCACTGTTACTGTGGAGACACTTTTCATGTTCATCAAATTGGATCATGAGATAATGATTGGTACTTGAAACAGATGTAGTTACCTTGGAAATATATTGTCTTCAAAAACTAATTTTTATTAAAAATTTGTTATTCTTTGTTGTCATAATTATTCGTCAATATGGCTTTCAGCCAATAAACCTCACTTTCCAATATGAAGAATAGTTTGAAATCTGGGTTGGCATGTCATGCATGGTGCACACAACATATTTGTTAGAAAATAGGTCAAAGTGTAGCTTTATATTTTCCTAATATCTTTCATGTTGGATATGAGGTAGTATTGTGATATTGGTATTGAAGCTTAGAAAGTGTGAATTGAATAAAGCACCCATTGTATGGCTCTTGTAATTGCATACAAACAAGCAGAAATTTGGATTTGTTTTTCTTGGAAAATCTTCAAAACCAGGAATGGTAATCTACGAAGACAAGGAGTTGCAAACAATGATTTAGAGTTTTGCCTTTAAAATGGCCCCTTTGGCACCTAGTTTTTTAAGAGATGAGGGAGCTTTATAAGAGAAATTTCTTTTCAGAGCTCTCCACTAGCCCACTTGGTTTCGCCTATTAGATTATTGTTTCTCTTTCTATTGAGAAAAAGCATTGATATGGGGTGGAGTATAATCTATTGTACTGATGTTGTATTTGCTGTTGGAGGACCATATGTGAGAGCAAGGATATTGGTGCATATCACATAGATAGAAGAACGTAAAATCTAGCCCTGTTTCTTGCATCTTGTAAGCATCTACTTCTTAATGGGATTAGGGCAGTATGATTATGTAACTATATGATGTCGGATTAGCAGAATAGTAACACCAAAAGTTTCTATGGCTGAACATCTCTCCCCTTCTCCAAAAGAATTGTACTCGATCTTGTGTTTAACCAGCCTAGAATATTTACATTTTTTAGCAGTTCCCGATATAATCTATAATCTGCTATGTACATACACTATGTGATATGATTGCAAAAGAGACTGTCGTGCAAATAATATGGGCACCTAACACTCTCAAGTTGATATCTATTTCACAAGAGCCTCTCAAGTTGATATCTATTTCACAAGAGCTGTGTAGCAAAAATATAATGAAATAAGGCGTTTTCTTGTTATTTTATCTGATACACACGTTGAACTATTTTCTTGTGTGAAACAGGCTAGGGTCGGATCATTACTGGGTAGTGTTGTACTTCTAAGATTGCATAATTCAAATAATGAATAGACATGCCAAATAATAATGCAATGAGGAAGATGAGAAACCAGATTTAAGGTAGTTCAAATTGGTGCTGTGAGATGCTATGCCTATAGGAACTTGCAAACCAGCACCACCTTTGAGCCAAATTCTGGGTGAGCACATCTCCTAGTGTAGCGTTAGGATTTTGGGCTTCATCTACACTTCCATTCAAGTACTCTTACCTTCTATCTTGTGCATGATGGCTTATGGTATGCTATGTCTGAGTTTCATATTTACTTTTTCCAGACTATTCTTGTAACACTACACTTTTTTTATTGTTAACTGAGATCTAACGTAACGTGCTCCATTAGATCCCAATTGGGAGAGTAAGACTCCACAAGGTCTTACTATAGCTTTCTTCATGAAACTGAAGCTGTCATGAAATAATTATGGTCCTCCAAAATTTCTTGGAATTGGCATTTCTCAGATTTCATTGTTGGGTTTCTTATGTAACTTGTCCATGTTGTAGGGGTTGCCTAGCGGTGAGAAGGTTTGGACCCAGATTGATGCTATCAAAGCAATAATTGGCTACAGAGAGCCCCGACTTGCTTCTATCTATGATGAAGTGAAGGCTTTGTATTTATTCACGGGAGTTGAGCCGCCCTCATCATTTGAGGAGTCATCTGGTGTTGCAGAGGTCTATGAAAATCTCCAATTTCTCATGTCAGTGATAGGAGTAAAATAACCAGACTAGCATTTTTCTGCTAGTGGATACATTTGAAATGCAAGGATAGTTTATTGCACTGATTGAAGATGTGTTTTGTTGGTATGTTTTTGTGGTAATGTAGGTTCTTAGGATTTTTACCACTTTGATGGACAATATTTTCTTCAGAGTAAGTGTTTAAAATTTGATGTGTTGTGTTTTGAATTTGTTTGTGCCCCTTTACTTTCCAAGTGCTAAATAGATCCCAAGCAGTCATTATATGCTTCTGAAGCAACAGAAATTTGGAAACAGGGTTGTAAGATGGAGCAAATCCATAAAGACTGGTTTTAACAACACACTAACTGAAAAGAAACATCTCCTCCTACTACTGAAATTATTTTGATTTTGAGAAGTTATAAACATACCGGGCCTTCATTTTGTGTATTCATCAAATGTCCATTCGATCAATGGGGAAGCTATTCTTTTAATGTTGTCGACTCCTTCCATTCATCCTATTGCCATGCTGTTCTTCCAAAATAGGTTGTTGGTCCTTCCAAGTTTGTTCTGTTGAGTTGCTGACGCCATATTGCATTAGGTGTAATTGGAGAAAGATGGTAACAAGCTCGAGGGAGTAGAACAAATCCAATGAACTCAAGAGTTTCCTGGGATATTCTTTCAAGTAATTCAACGAGGGGCTTCTGCATATGAAGAATAAATACTCTTAGAACCAATTCCCCTTGAATGCAACTAAGATCCTCAAAGTTGAATACTTAGAGTACTAGAGGCAAGAGGACAAACCATGCAAGCAGAAGCAGAGGTGGCATGTGCAACGCATTTGAATTTGCAATTTTGGAAAGGATCTTTGTTCACAACACACCTGACCACCATAGACTGGTTATTAAGTATTTTGCAGAAAAGGGTCATTTTATCTCCCAGAGAACGCATTGGTTCGATCACAGAGACAAGCACAGCCAGACCAGCAGCAAACCACGTAGCTTTACTCCTTCAATAATTTGCGTGTCTAACCCAGTTTAAAGAACCACCTAAGTTCTTTTCTGCATCAGGGTACCGAAACACTGTCAAGTTACTTGCATATATTTACTATTCCAGAAACTAAAAAATCCTAAAATGTTTGCATGGGACCAAGGTACCAAAACACAGACAGTTACATACCTTTACTAAACTAACAAATCCTAAAACTATTTCATAGCTCAAAACCAAATGAATAAAAATAGATCAATATGCCCTCAAAGTACCACTTGTCCACATAATTTACACTTCTTGCTAATTATAGCTACATGCATAGAGTTTGCATTTCCAGCTTTCAGTGTGTCAGAATAACTGGAAAGGAAATATGCTTCTGCATCAGGGTACCGAAACACTGTCAAGTTACTTGCATATGTTTACTATTCCAGAAACTAACAAATCCTAAAATGTTTGCATGGGACCAAGGTACCAAAACACAGACAGTTACATACCTTTACTAAACTAACAAATCCTAAAACTATTTAATAGCTCAAAACCAAATGAATAAAAATATATCAATATGCCCTCAAAGTACCACTTGTCCACATAATTTACACTTCTTGCTAATTATAGCTACATGCATAGAGTTTGCATTTCCAGCTTTCAGTGTGTCAGAATAACTGGAAAGGAATTATGCTTCTGCCTCAGTAAAACAGAGCTCTATCACAGGCAGTAAAACTGCCTCAGTAAAACAGAGCTCTATCATAGGCAGGAAAACTACTGTTTTTTTCCTGCCATGAGATCAGGAAGTAATGGCAATGCACACATCGCCTGATCACTTTGTGTTGAAATAGGTCACATTATTATGTCACTAAATCTGTGTGCTTTTATTGAGATATAACAAAAAGTTTGAAAGACTACCTCACGGGAATAACTTTTGCATCCAATGTCACTGAAGAACTATCATCTCCTGTACGGCTTTAGGTGATACTCTTCAAATTCCAAACCGAAAGTTATTGATTCCTCCTCAAGCTCCTTCTTCAACCTTCTCCAAATCCTCAACATATCAACTTGTATCAATCCTCGATACAGTGTCTAAAAAGTAACCGTCTGCGGAAGAAATCCCTTTTCTATCATCTCCATGAACAACTCTCAAGCCTCTCTCCATTTCCTTTTCTCGCACAATCCATGAATCAACAATGTATAACCATCCAAATCTGGTCCAGTTCCACTAGCCTTCATATCATTCCAAATCTCCCTAAGCCCCATTTTACCCAACTTCATAAACATCCCTAATAGTATATGATAGGTATGTATACTCGGTGAACACAACAATCCGCCTTCATTCGCCTATATAACTTCATCGCACTTTCTACATCACTTCTCCCACTATATTCCTCAAAAAAGCAATTAAAAGTCATAGCCGTGAGACTAACACCATTACTCCTCGGCATCTTCAATCCTCCCACATGAACACAGACATTTTTCAAATGATGTATATGTGGCCACACTTGAGCAAACACCCTTTTCTCTTATCATTTTCAACTTGTCTAACGACAACTGGGGCTTATGCACCCTGCTATAAATACGAAGCAAAATTGAAAACTTGTGACATCGGCTGCTCCTCTCAGACATTTCCTCAAATATTTCCTTTGCCTCCCTAATGACCATCTCAAACCATCCCTCTGGATGCAAACTAGCACGCCGGCAAATCCCATTGAACAAAACATTATACGTTACCACATTTGGCCTGAAACCCCTCTCCAACATCTCCCCAAAACCTCGATCCCTCAATTGCAAATACACAAACAACCTCTCTCTTTCTAAACTCTCTCTCTTATTTCTTGGAGTATCTCTCAATGGATTTTCTCTCTCTATCTCTCCTTGGATAGGAATTACAAACGAAAGTTAACCATAGACATGGTAAGTTTTCCATTAGGGGCCGAGTTGCCAAGAGGCACCACCGAGTCTCCCACTATCAGAAGAGAACCGAGAAGTAGGAGGGTTTGCATTTAAATCCCCCAAGCGCATCTCTCTCTGGATGACAAGCGGTTCACTGTGCTCGAATTATTTGGTATGCTCAAGAATCAAGTTCCACTCTTGACTTCAAATTCACCAAACGCCTCATCAATAGGGCTTTGTTTGGTTGTCTTAGCTTTGGTACATGTCCTCCGTAGTTTCCCAAGCGGCATACGATCGCATCTCGCGCTGCGCGTGGTGAAACACACTATGATCAATCCGTTTGTCGATTTGACCTATAGTTTTTCTGTTTAACTTCTTCCACTCCGTCTCTTTGGAAGAATCGGGTTCACCTTTGGCCAGGGGTCATACAAATCCCCACAAAACCTCCGATCCATCTCAAAATCGACTTTTCTAAATTTGGGAATTTTGAAATTCCTATCCAATGAGAGATAGAGAGAGAAATTTCCCTATTTTACACCATTCCCATATATCAAAACTCTGTTTCGTATAAAGAAGTCCGCCCCAACTCTATATTTCTCCTATTGAACACCTCAGTAGCCACCTTCAAATATCCATACGTACTTTTTAATGAAAAGAAAAGGTATCAAAATCGTATAAAAGGTGACAAAACTGCAGGTAAAATACATCGTTCGTGAAAAAATGCCATATCATGAAACGTATGAACTGCTGTTCTAGTCAATCCCGCAGAAACTAACCTACGAATCAATATAAAAAAGTTGCCATGTCGCATCAAACTGGCGAATCGTGCACAATAAATAGTCAGTATATTGTAACAAGAAGTATCAAGCGGGGAAAAGGAAGAAGAACAATAATGGTGGTAGGGTCGTGAATATTTGAAAAAGGCCAGCGCTATCGGGGAATGGTGTTTTAACCGGAGGAGGGTCTGCTGACTCAAGGTGGGCGTGAGGGATTTCCGTTGAGTTGGAGGGAGGATTCCATGTGAGGAAAAGGGTTGTGGTGTGCTGGATTAAGATTTGGGACAGTGAGTCTGCGTCCGGTGAGGGTTCGATTGGAGTGAGTTGGGCTTTGGAATAGTGATTGGGAATTGAGTTTTTTTGATCTTGAGCTTCCATTTGTTCGGAGTCGGAGAATGTTGAGAAGAGTTTGAGCCGGAGAGAAGTAATGGGAGGGGTTTTGGGTGACAGGAACGGAGGGAGTTGGAGAGTGACGCCATTTGCGAGAAGAGAACTGTAAATTCCCCCAACCCTTGCTCACTGTGAGGATTTGGGCCCCAATCTTCCATAATTGTGCGATCATGGTCCCAGATAACACAAACCGTCAATTTGCCGGTTGAGTAAAATTTTTTGTGAAAATGCCTATTGTATGATTGAATCCTTATTTTGAATTAACTAAAGAAAAATAATAGAAAATGAAAATGAAAATTGTTTGGCATCCACCTCGCGGTAGAGGCTCCTTATAAGTGGATGATCTGTGCTCAAGGCACGGGCCGAGGCATAGGGTACACTACACCTTGCATGTTGAAGACTGGTTGGCGCCACCATGACCAAGGGAGACCGAGGCTCAGGCTAAGGCTTAGGTGCTTTGGAACAATATGACAAGCTGACTCATTGAGTTGATAAATAGGCTCTTAACTAAAAATCTATCAACTTGTCTCTCCATGCTCAATTTTTATTTATAACTTGATCATCAAAGTACATACAATCATTGCTCTATCACCAATGCAACGATCTTACATTCTAATTTTGACTTCGTATGTAGGTACTATACAAGCAGATGGAGATGTGGCTGGGTTATGTTGACTTTGATGTGGGACATATTTTGGTGTCGATAAAAGTATGAGAAAAAGTAAAAGTAAAAATAATATAGAAAAGGTTGTATTTCTTAAACATGGTAGCTATCGCCGCCTTCATGCCCTCACCAACCACCTCCACCTCCACCTCCACGGATCCACCCCACATCTCTATAATTTATATGAAAATCGATGGTTTGCAAGTGAAATATTGTATCTAAAATCTGCAATCAATAGCGATATAGGTTATGTTGATCACTAACCGAAGTATCTTGTGATCAGCAATTATTTCATGTTAGTTCTTATAGATGGTCGAAGTTCCACAAGATTGATTAAACGTACTATACTAGAGTTTATCACCATGTCAACACGGGGTCCATAGATATAGGATCTTCCTTACAAACACCTCCGATTTTTAGGAAATAGAATACTAAATTTAAGAGGTCAATTTTTCTCCCAAAAGCACATTTTTGTAATTCATCACATTTACTATTATCAAATAGGTTGTGTTGACCACTAAAATCGAAGCCAACAAATTATTGTCCACCTTATTGCTTGAATGAATGAGTCAACCTTCTATAATTTGCCATATGAAAATTGAGAATTCAAGAAGCAAGAATTTGGCTAAGATTTCTAATTATTCTCAGGGGCAGAGCCATAAATTTTAGCTTGTAGGGGCGCTATGGCAGTTAGCAGGACTACAGTGCTAGCTAACGACATTGCGGTGACATGTGGCACCTATAGCAGTGGCGACATAGCGGTAGTTAATAAAGATAGCGGTATGTGAATAAAACAATAAAATTACTTATTTTATTCAAAAAAAATTATTTTATAAAAGAAATCGACTTTGGGTTAGCAGTACATAAAAATAGAATAAAATAATAAAAAATAAAAAATAGAATCCATATTTGTTTATTAAAAAAATAACAAATTTTAATTAAACCAAACTTGAAAAATAAAAATAAAAATGTGAAAAAACTGAAAATCAAAGTTACTCATGTACATACATATGAAAATAAAGTAAACAAAATATAAAAGAAAAAACTATTCTCCATAAGTGAAGAAAAAAAAAATTGTTCAAGTTAAGTAAAAATTAAAAACCGCAATCATATTTTCACGAGATTTGTACGTAAAAAGAAAAAGGGTAATTTGTTTTATTTTTTTTCAGATTTTGGAATTGAAAATCAAAGAAACGTTATGGTCTATTAGATTAAGTTCAGTATTAAGCATAATATTTTATCAATTTTATCTTTCTAAAACGTGAGAAAATTAGCGTTGAAATTTATAGAATTATGTAAATAGACGAAATATACAAATGGAACTAAAGATTGAAGATTTAAAAGACATTTTTTAAAGTTGGAGATTAATTGCACAATTCTTTTTGAAGAAGAAAATTTTTAAAAATAGCATATTGTTGGGACTTTTGAACCCGATTTTAATCAAAATCAAAAATAAAAAATAGCATTGTTTGGAAACCTTACCACTAGGATAGAAGCATTTTCTATGTATATATTTTTTATTTTGTTGTGGGGACAAAATTATAAAATTCAAATTTTCTTAAAAAAAAAAAAAAAATTTTGAATCGCGATGGGGCGATCGCCCACACGCTAAATCCGCCTCTGATTGTTTTTCTTTTCTTGTGATTTAATTGAGACTATTTATAGGTATTACAAGTTTTTGGATTTTTCGGTCTTTTTTTCCTTTTTTCCGGAATGTGTCATCTTTTTATTAGAAGACTCGCAATTCTGGAAGATTCTATGACACATAGCAATAAGATATAGTTCCAGCCATCTCTTTCTCTAGATTTGGTAGTTATCTTCATGTAGTCTTTTGGTAACTGACTTTGCTATGTGGATATTCACCATGTGGTCCTATTCTATTATCTGAACTCAGCAGGTGGTGTGAGGGTTATACTCATATTCTTCGTCGAACATATTTCTTTAGATGGCGAAGGTAAAATAGATATGTCCGAGTTGGACCTAAATAGCTAGCTAGTTGGTTCTTAAATCCTTTGTCTTTGTCTTTCTGAGGGATATGCGAAGGATTTGGTTAAGCAAGTCGAGGAGACTTCATTCAATTTCTCTTGTCTAGTCGTTTGGATCCCCAACCTTTTCTCCCTTATCTAGTCGAAGGTAAAAGGAAGATAGGTGAAGTTGACGGTCTAGGCGAGCATCTTGTTTTAGATTCTCGATCAATTAATTCTGGAAGATTATGTTTTGCAAGATATAACATGCAAGTTGAATATGGTTGAAAATTTTGTGAACATTGATGAGTTGAATTTTGTACAAACTTGTTTTGTTTTGTAGGTTGAGGACAAATTTACTATTGTATCAATATTGGAGACTAATAATGCAACCCCCTTCTTTTCTCCTTGAAATAGAGGTGTGCTCAGGCAGACCATGTAGTCTCGGCGTAGACACTTAAGCCTAGCACGGTCTGCCTTTGCATAATTGCATGAACCTTTAATATATTGTTCCTCAGTTCAAGCGTGTCAAGCCATCTTGGTTTTGTGCTGTAGCGCTATGCTTCGGAGAAGGAAAATAATTTTGAAGACGTTGATGGTTAATGAATAAACAAGAAACAAACATCGAAAAATATAATATTTTTATATTTTTATCTAAGAATTATAAAGAAAATCAATTTATCTATAAAATAAGACATCATAAATCAATAAAACAAAATACAAAATACGAGAATATTAAAAAAATGTCAATACATATATCAGTTTAACAATAAAAAGAACATATTGAAAATCTAATTAACGGTCTCAAATTCCTTCTACATAAGTTTTGAAACCAAAACCTATTCCGAAGCTAACTCTTGGACTTGCATTTTGCAAAAGGTCAAAAGACTTTTGCGTGCCAAGTCCTCTAATTAAGAAAACTCTAAAAGCGTCTTGTGTCATGCCCGGCAGGCAATTAATACATAAATATGAAAGTAAATATAAACAACAACAATCTCTCTCACGTTTTTACGTATCTTTTCGTGTCGTATCACTTTTCAATTTGTTTCTATGCAACCCCCCTTCAACTGGATTGTGTCACTGAACATGCGACGGTTTGTGCTCAAGTAAAATTTAAACAATAACAATCTCTCTCACGTTTTCACGTGTCTTTTCGTATCACGTCACATTTTCAATTTTTGTTTCTATGCAACCTAGCTAGGTACCCTTCAAGAGGATTGCCTCAATGAACATGCGACCGCTTGTGCCCAATGCCTCAACTTTGTCTTCACGTGTTGAGGATCATCACCTGTACATTCATTCAACCAGTAAATAATGTCAACAAGATCTGTTTTTAAGACTTCAAATGCATTACTAACTCAAAAATGCAGTTTATAAGATTTTTGTGTTTAATTTTGTCGTTTTCCATTCAAATAAGTGTCCATTCTAACCAAGGATACATCATGGAGAAGAACTAGAACTATATTTGTTGGTACCAGCTCGAGTGGATTAGGAACTAGATTTTAAGGTGGACTAAAACTTAGAGCTCGACTTTTGGGGTGGATTAAATTTTTGTCGGGCTAATTTTATGAATAAAATAAATCTTTCTCCGTGCCAATCTCCTTCTTTGTGGACACGTCGTGGAAGACTCTTCATTGCCAGAGATTTCAATAAGAGGAGTTAACTAATGGTACTATTTGACATGGACATAGAGGGAGATTCATGGAGTGCGTGTTTGACAACTTTTAGTGCATGCTTGGTTTTGCTTATAAGTGTTTATAAGCAGTGAGTAAAAATCGAGGGTTCTACAAAATATGTAAATAAAAATAATGTTTTGTCCAATTTATAAATGCTAAAAAGCCCTCCCAAACATAATGCTTAGTAATTTTTTAAGCTAAACCAAACAATATAATCTCAGAGGAGGTTGCAAAAATTGAAGATTGCCCACTATTATGCAATTTATGTCTACAAAACATTATTTTTATTTATATATTTAGGACTTATTCGGTGTAGTTTTTTTTCTTCAAAAAATAGATTTTTTTTGTCTACTTTATTGACTTTTCAAACTTTTTTGTATTGTAAAAAGTTTGAAAAGTCAAAAATAGTAAGAAAAAAATGGAGGTTTTTGGAAAAAAATGGGAACCGAACAAGTTTTTAGTAGGACCTATAATTTTTATCCATACATTCTATAGAACCAAACAATCAATGCATTTGTTTTGAGGCCAAAAGATTCATGGAATGGTTCATTAATCTAACCTGGACTGCAAATCTTCCATGAATCAGCAGAGTCGCTCCTAGGGCTCCCAAACGACGTCGACCGGCCGCCAAGGGGCGGCGCCGACTCGGTACTGTTTGGACTCTCCATAGGGCTCATTGAAAACTGGCGGTTCACCGCAAAATAAAGGTCAAGTGCAGGCAATGTGTTGCACAGCTTTTGTCCTTGCTCTTCATTGAACCCGAACCCTAGCTCTATGCATCCTTTTAGCTCGCTCAAATCCTCATCTGTCAAATAATCCGAGTCATTAATGCCGTTTTTCTTCCGCTCTTGCATGAAAATCTGGCGGCGGCGCTTCTCCCATGCAATATCACGAGGGGTCTCTAACATGGAGAGCTGCTTCGACAATCTCTTTGCCTTTGGATTCTTCCAGAACGGTGGAGCATCCTCTAACCGCCTCAGGTCCTCCATTTCCGACTCGAAAGAAGAGGTAGGGGAAGAGGAAGATGATGACATTATTAACTCTTGATGATTTGACTCTTCCATCTCCTTCAACAAAATTGGAGATGGTTACTTTCTATTATAAAAGAAAGCGGCTTCACGGCGTATTTCGGCTGCCGTGGCTGATCAACGTATGACCGCCGCGGCAAGCCGTGTATGGTGGTGGAGGCGCGGCGGTTACAAGAAGAATTTTGACACTCCGATGGGGAGTGGATCTTTGTTGACCTTCTTGTCATGCAAGGCTTGGGAGGGCTTTAATGGGAGGATTGCAGGGGGAAATTTTGCCATGAAATGCGGGGGTCCTCTCTCCACAGTCAACCGTTAATTTATAACTGTCATGCAGCAAAATTACAACGACAAATTTGACAGCTGATGACTAGAGCTGACAAATGGACCGTCAGAAAAGTGCCACACATGAAACGAGAAAATTATATCCTCCACCTACATTTTTATAAAAATGTGAATTATTATACTTGTGTTTGATTTATTAATTTTTGCTTTTTTTTTTTTTTTTTAAACAATCAATCCATTTTTAAAAATCAACAATTTTTTCAAATAAACTACATTAATTATCAAACGACTCTATATTAATTTTTTCTTTTTTAATAATATTTTAAATACATTAATTATACTGAATAATAAAAAAAATTGTTATTTGAATATATTTCAAACATATCAATTAATAGTGGAGTCATTAAAAATAATTACTAAATTATCTCTCTTCCAACATACAGTCCACCATTTTCAAACTTCTTTCAAATTTGTAACCGTAGAAAGAGAAATCTCAACAATGCCTTGAAAAAGTTAAATTATTTTTCTTTAGTATTAATGGCTTCGCATACAACAATAACAAATTCAAATGTAAAAGCAAGAAAAGACGAAATAATTCAACCGTTAATAAGAAAAAGTTTTTCCAGACATTGAATGAGAAGTTTACAATATCGGTTCTCATAGGAGAAAAGGTATTTTTTTTTTTTTTTTATGCTATGCATGTTATCTTCTTTTTTCAACATTTACTTTTTCGATCTAAAAAAAGTAACAAATTTTTGGTGCTCTTTTTCAAAATAATTAAGGTTATTTTGTAAATGAAGTTGATTTTACATAAAACACGATAAATTTAGTAATTTAATACCTATTGAATGTTTTTTTTTTTTTTTTTTTGTCATTAACAAAATAAATCAAATTTTAGTTTTGTGGGCATCTAAAAAATATTCATGTTTTGTCATCATCTGCACTTTTTGTTAAACACTAGTTGTTAATTGTTTTTAGTAAACTCTGTTACGATTAGATGTGTCAGCAATATGATAATTGTTAGTGCTTACTGAATGCTAATGTGATAAAATACAAAACATTTCGATATAATAGATGTGCAAAGATGAAATCAATTCATTATTTTTTCAAATCTCAAACAACATATATTATCATGCTTGTTAATTTATTTTATTACGATTTACATATTATTATCTCAAATCGGTAATTTACAATGTTATTATTCTTTGTTATCATTTTGCCTAATGTGCGTTGTTTAATGTTATTGTGACCGAAAAATGCTAATTTGTCAGATAACATACAATGGATAATTTAATGATAAAAATATTTTTATATACGATGTGAAATTTATAATTTATGTACACTACTATTTGAAATTCACCGTTTTGATTGATATGAAATTATTTCAATTTATTTAAATATTTTTTATTTAATTTGAGATTAATAGGGAATCCTTAGATCATTTCACACACTAATCCAGTGCGTTCCATTTTTTTCTTCAGGAATATGTATTTTATACATCCAACTGATTTTATTTTGATATGTTGATGATGTAGAAACTTTATTTTTTGAATTTTGAATTTGAAATGATATTATGGGATAAGATATTTTAATTGAAATTGATTAAAGAATAATTTGAATGATAACAATGTATAATTTAAGGGTTTTTTTAATAGTCTAGTAAAATTCATATAATATTCTTCAAATTTGGTATTCTTATAATTTTTTGTTTTTGTCTTGTAAATCTCAATTTCTATAGAAAATATAGTGTATTTGTGTAATTATCCCCACATGAAACTAGATTGGGTTGGCCCAACCCAATTTTGTATGGGTTAGAAATTCTTTAGATTCGATTCAACCCATCTACCAAACTTGTCTTTAATTTATTTTTTTTTTTTTTTTTTTTTAAATAAATTTTTATACAATATAATATATTATATCAAATACAATCTTAGATAAATTTAGACTATATATTTTGAGATTTTTAAAGAGATTGATTTATAAAATTGGGGCTCTCATGTATTAGTCAATACATAAACGTCAATTTTTTTTTTAAATAATAATTTTTTTTTTTAATTATAAACTATTTCTAGACACTTTTTAAAAAAAAAATTACAAATATTAAAAACATGCTAATCTTATTGCTTTGAAATATAAGTATGTTTGGCTTAAATTAAAAAATTTACTTATAAGTAAATTTAAAATAAATAATTTACTTATCACACCAAATATATTTTAGATTGAAATTTAAATTAAACTAAATTTTAAATAAATCTAAACAATATTGTTTTGGATTTTGGGATTTTTGAACTAATATTTATTAGTGACTTGGGCTTAGATCATTTTAGATTGATATCATTTAGATTATGTATTGGGACTATTCACAAAATAAGTGATTAGTGTTAAGGAGCACACAAAAAAAAGGGAAATTTTGGGGCGGTCATCGTTAACGCCATTGCCATGAAAAGTCATATGATATAATCTTAATTCAACTAAAGTCATACTTTATTACTAAAAGACCAATATACCCTCCAATTGTAAAAGTGTCATTTAAACACGTAAAACCAACAAAATCATTTCAATGCACATTTACAAACTCCTTCATTTACTTTTAACAATTTTCATCTTCTTCTCGTGTTTGATTCTTCTCACCATAACTCAGAATCGTGCATACAAACAATTCGAAAGTCGATATTTCAATGGCGAACATATTATTTTATTTATTTTTTTTGTATAAAGTAACCATTTTCGGTTAAAATAATCATGAAAATATTGAGATATTGTTTCAATTGAAACATGTGCAATCACGAGTTAATGAATGGAGTTTGGATGAACCGATTCAACTAGTTTTTGATAATGTAGTTGTTGTGAGTTAGGGTCTTATGTTAGATCATGTAAAATGCTTGATATCGCTTTCAATAGATGTGTTTCAATATATGATATCGTTTCTAATGATAGTGAAATTTATTGATTTTTTTTCTTTGTTTTTAATGATAGTGAGCAATTATTCTTTCTTCATCTTGGCATTGCTCTAGTGAAGTATGTGTTTGTTTTTAAGGGACTCAGATACTTTGGAAGAGCTTTAATTTGCAGCAAAAGAATGTACATTAATCCGTGATACTGTTTTAGAGGATTTGTGATACTGTTTTGAAAAAAAAAATTAAAGATTGTCATTTTAAGCTAAAGAGACGACATTAGACAGGTAAAATCCATCATAGGCAGTGGCAAAGCTACTGGTCTTGACCGTCTCGTCGAGACCATTCCGAAAACATATTATAATAAAAATTCTGAGCACGTGTGCAAATTATATAATCATTTCTATTGTGATACTGTTTTGCATAATACAATATCAAACAACACACATGACTATGATATCATGCTTTTATCTTTGATACTGTTTTAATTAGTCATATGTTTTGTTTGACACTGTATTATGCAAAACAAGATCATAGATTAAAACATGGATTAAAACAATATCAATTTATATTAATGCACATTACCTAAACAAAACATTATCATGGATTAAAACAAGATCATAGACAAAACAAAGACATTCAAACAAGATCACCGGGTTCAAACATTGTCATAATTAAACAATATCAAAGATAAAAGCACGCGGTATCATAAATAAAATTCATTTCACATAAATTCAAACAATATCATGGATTAAAACAAGATATCATGGATTAAAACAATATCAAAATATACTAATATACATTACCTAAACAAAGCAAAGATCATGGATTAAAACTAAGACATTCAAACAAAGATTATCATATGAATAAAAGCAAAGATCATGGATTAAAACAATATCAAAATATACTAATGCACATTACATAAACAAAACAAGATCATGGATTAAAACTAAGACATTCAAACAAGATCATATGATTAAAACAAGATCATGGATTAAAACAATATCAAAATATACTAATGCACATTACCTAGACAAAACAGTATCATGGATTAAAACTAAAATATTCAAACAGTATCATATGATTAAAACAGTATCATGGATTAAAATTAAGACATTCAAACAGTATCGCAGGTTTATGACAAAGTTTCAACCTATTAAACCTTGCCATAATTAAACAATATCATGAATTAAAACTAAGACATTAAAACAGTATCATGGATTAAAACTAAGACATTAAAACAGTATCATGCATTAAAATTAAGACATTCAAACAATATCACAGGTTCAAACCTTGCCATAATTAAACAATATCATTGATTAAAACATGTTCATATGATACTGTTTGAATGTCTTACTTTTAATCTATGATACTTTTTTAATATATGATAATGTTATTGAGTGTAAATAGTATCAATGGTCTTATAATACTAATGGAGTATTTTAAGAACAGTTCAATTACTTCAACTAGTAAAACATCTATGATACTATTTTAATCTAATGATAATGTTATTGAATGCAAACAGTATCAATGGACTTGAACAACATATTTTCATATATAACATTTATCTGTAATACTATTTTAGAGGACGTAGTGGCAAATGAACTGATCTTGACCGTCTCGTCGAGACAATTTCGAAAACATATTATAATAAAAATTCCGAGTACGTATGCGAATTCTATGCCATTTCTATTATGATAATATTTTGTGATACTGTTTTAATATGTATGATACTGTTTTGACAAGAAAAATTAAAGATTGTCATTTTAAGTTAAAGAGACGACTTCAAATGGCTAAAATCCATCGTACGCATTGGCAAAGCTACTGGTCTTGATCGGCTCGTCGAGACCATTTCAAAAATATATTATAATAAAAATTTTGAGCACGTATGCGAATTCTATGCCCATTTCTATTGTGATACTGTTTTGTATAAACAACTTTCATGACTAATTAACTACACAGATAAATAATCTAATGACCACCTTTTATCATAGAACCATAAAACATGTTTTTATGAAACTATCACCATCATTGATTTACACAATCTAGCACTATTTTAAAGCTTTGGTTGATGACTAAATTGCAAACTTTACAAGTCGGTCACGGATACATTAACAGTACCAAAGACTATAAGGAAAAAAAAAAACTCAATTAGACATGTATATTCAAAATTTAAATCACAAACATCAAGTATGCAATCCAAAGATCTACACCTTATACCTTATTGAAAGAGAACCACAATGGCGGTGGTAGCATTGTTCTTCATGAGAATACATCTCCTTCCAAACTCAAACTATTTCTTTGATAAACCAATACTTGCTTGTGTGTTGCAAGGAAAACATATTCACCGATCGACAGATTGAAAATGCCGACACCATCCCCATCAACCATATGTCATTCTTCTCTTGCATAATCTTCCATTATATAAATATTCATCCAGACGTCGAAATTTGAATCATAAACAAAAGCCCATCCGACTCCAACAACTAATAAACACGACTTAGTTTCTATTCATGTGTGCAAAATGATCGAAAACAAGAAACCGTAACCGCATTTCTTATGGTAGACCCGACCCAATACCAATTGGGACCCGGGACTTCACGGACCACATTCGGTCATCCTCATTGCACCCATACTGACTTCACACCATCAAATTCAGCCCCACGCCAAAAAATAGTACCCAAATCGCGGCGGAATTAAAAAGTGACCTCCTCCACTGAACGCGGAGGGAATTAAAAAGTGACATTGCACCGTAGAAGCACTCGTCGGAGGTCGCCGGAGGTGGAGAAGGTTTTCGCTGGAGCGGAGCCGAGCCGAGGTGGAGGTGGAGGTGGAGGTGGAGGTGGAGGTGGAGGTGGAGGAGGTTTGTAGGGGTGGAAGAACTCGTGGATAGAAAATATGGATTATATGGGTGATTTTGAAATTAATTTAAAATATTATTGAAAGTATGACTTAATCACAATTTAAAAAAAAAAAAATTTGACCTAATTTAAAACAAGTAATGTAGAAGTGACTTATAGGCAATTTTCCCAAAAAAAATCAAAATCGGGGCCCGATTTGTTTGTACTAGGGCTAGCCCAACCCAAAAATCCGAGTTATATGGGTCGGCCCACGGGCAGGGCCGATTTTGCCACCTCTACTGATGACTCATATTTGTTTAACTAAAAGTATCTACGAGAGAATTTTTATTTTAATTTTTTTAATAATCATTTATTATTTTTCTTTATTTTTCAATTAATATATATATTTTTAGATGTCAATACTTAAAATATTCAAATATAAATTGAATAATTCAAGAAGTTGAACATTAAAACTCACAACTTATTAATTGAAATTATTATAAAATACAAATAGAAAGTGGTGAAGAGTCCAACCCACTTATAAACATATGTTTGGACGTGTTTATAAGTACGAGTTGACTATTTTTTGTAGGTCAAAATAATAAATTGTAGATTTCACACTCTAATTATTTAGGTCAAAACACTGTTACGTTATTTACTTTATAAAAAAATAATGTTTAAGCATGAGTGCATGACCGTGCATCCACAGTTTAAAGAATGTTTTTTTTTTTTTTTCCTTTTCTTTTTTCTTCTCTTTTTACCAAAATGATTTCAGCACCAAATAAGAGTTTTGGTTGAAGATGACATTTTTAATTTAAAAGATGGACAAATTCGATCTTTTAATTTAGGAAAAAAAAGGAATAAAAATAAATATAAACTTGAACATTTTTCAATGTCAATTTTGATAAGTTTTGAAAATTGAAGGGGTGTTTCTATAACTTGCTCTTCTTTTCTTGGAGATATATGGTGCGTGCATTTCAAATTTTGGTTTTAACGGAGAAAATGGATGGAAACTATTAATAGGGACCTATGATGTCCATTTCTTCTACGTTGTAGGTTATGGGCATATCTCTAACAATTTTGAAACGTTGGAGACCTTAAACGCAATTATCCCCACTTCTTTTTTTGAAATAGCCTTCTTACAAGGTGCATGATAGAAAGTAGCTCTACTTTTTTATTTTTGGTTTTAAATTTTATATTTTTGTGTAAAATGTCTTAAATAAGTATATTGTAAAATGTATTCTTTATAAAACTATTCAAAATCATTTTAATTTAATCAAAATTGAGATTTCGACCCTTATTTTATCTAATCTTGCCAGAATAATATAACGGAATAAAGGATTAAAGGTAATGCAAAAAACTAAAAATAGTGGGGGAGGAGAAAACAAGAAGGTTAGGACTTAGGAGGAATAGAAAGCTCGGATGCAAGGGCAATATGGTTTAAAGTTATGTTTGAGAGAGTGGATATAAGGTATTATGATGGATTAAGATGGATACTCATCTTTAAATTTTCATTCAAAAAATATTATTTACATTATTAAACGGACGTTGGAGATGGGGTTTAATCCACATAATACCCTCGCCTAATAACATCCATTATATTCTTTATACAAACATAACTCAAAGTGTGCTAGGAAAAATATGTTACAAGCAAAATCATGTTTATCGTTTTGTAACTTTGCATTTCGTGTTTTTACTATGTTCAAACTTATTTATGTTTTACACTATTAGACTTGGGCAAGATTTCTTGTTTGTCATTTTATTTCGCCTTAGTAAAATTTTATTTTATTTTGATTTAAAAAAGGGGAAAACAAAAGTAAATTTATATCAAAATCTATTAAGATAATGATTAATATTTTTCTTAATACCACTAGAGGTTTTAATCAACTTCTCACCACGATTTTCTTATTATTTTTGTGTTAGCCTTGCGTAGGATTTTTGTCTTTGATCTCAAAATCTCTACTTTTTCATTCTAATTATTCATAAAAATATTTTATGTATCATTGTATGGTTGATAACATAAGGTCTAAATTTGTGTTTCGTAGAAGGAAAAAAAATAGAAAAAGATGTTGTTATGTCTCGAGAGATTCAATAATAAGGTCTCTTATTAATCCAGTTAGACCAGTTGTATTACATTGCAACTAAAATTTTGATAATCGAATGGTTTTTACCATTGGGGCTTTTGGCCACATAAAAAATCAATATTTGACATCAATTTATGTACAAGCTTTAAATACTTTTATTAATATTTGTGGATACTTCTAATTGACTATTTTATTTGATTAATAATGATTATGAACTAAATTAGTCCATTCACCCTCTCTAGTCTCTAGGCTTAATCATGAAGTGTCGGTTAATCAAAACGAACTAGTTTTAATTGCAATAATTTGACAATTTTCTTAATTAAAAGTATATTAACTCAGTCAATTAATCAGGAATATAAAAACAGTAACAAACAAACATTAGAAGCCCATGTTTGGCTGTACTTGCAAGCCAGTTGTTTTAGTTGTCATGTTTGACAGTGTTATATAAGCAGTTATAAATTAATTAAACATTAATTTTATCCACACATTCTGTAGCACACCCACAACTTATAATAATAAAAATAAAAACAAAAAAACAAAAAACTGCTCATAAGCATAGCCAAACAATCGAGCCCAAGCTTCAAGTAGTTTGGTTCAATTTTCATTACCAAATAGAAAGCAACAGTAATATCCCTTGAAAAAAGACTTGTCATTACAAGTTACTACTACTACTACAAATTCAGTTATACACAAGATACAAATCAAACAACAGCACCAAGTTGTGCATGATTAATACATGAAACACAATAAATTATAGAAAATATACAAGCTAGAATCAGATCACTTTTGCCAAGTAACTATGGGTAAGAAAGAAAGTAGCCATTTAACCTGGCCAGAATATTTTGATAGCCGATAAGCGAAGTTGGAATTTTACCTTTGCTAACAGGCAAACTCAAAATCGGGAAGACTAAATTCTTCATGACTGTACGGCAAGATCTTCAGTTGTCTGTTCTGACATCATACGAGACTTTTCTGTTGGTTTTTTTGACTGTTGAGGACGATTAGTTCCATTAACATTGCGTAAACTGCTGCGACTTTTGGTAGTGATAGGAGTGTTATTGCCTTCTTTGAAAACGCCTACGCTGTGACGCGGTGCTCGAGCACAAATTCCCTTTTCCTCTGGTGTTGATTTGACTACATCACCACAGCTCTTTCTCCGTGATAGATTTGGTGATTTTGCACGAGTCACTGGCAGCTGCCATTCAACCAAAACTAAGTAAATTTATTGTTTAAAGCAAGCACAGAAGAAAAGATAGTATCGTAACAGTAGTAGTGGCAGCAGCAGCTGCAGCAGCATTGCACTATAAGTCTTTCTCCGGGTTAGATTTGATGGTTTTACACAACTAACTAGCAGCTGGCATCCAACCGTATTGGTGTAACAATGAAAAGCATTTCAAAAGTTGGAGGAGGAGTAGTAGTTGAAGTAATAGTAGGAGTAGAAGTGGTAGTATAAGTAGTAGGACCATGACAAAGGGTGTTTTAACTTTCCAAGGTGCAGAATTTTGAGTCACATTCAAATTAATCCAGGGAATGATGCACACACATTTACTAGGAAAATAATATGTCACTGGAAAGCTATTGAGTGGGAATTCCCATTAATTTTATGAATCACAATTTGGACTTGCCTACAAAAAGTTAATGGTGTTCGTCTCCCAAAAGGTCTTGCTAGCTAATCTACTCGGGAATAGTAAAATTTTCCTCTTTTCTTGTTCTAGGAGAGTTCGTATGATGTTCCAGTGTTCTCGTAATATGCATGAACTTGTTCTTTCATTTGTTTTTATTTAATTTGATCTTGAAAATAGTATAAAACATGCTATTGAATTTGCCTTTGCTTGGAGGGTTGTTCCAAGACTTGGTATATATAAGCCACCATCTTGTAAGCCTTTAAGGCATTGAGAGTTTGAATGTTAATCTACTTTTATTCGAGGGATGTTATCCTTTCTCTTGTGAACTCTGTACCTCTTTGGTAGATTCCATCGAGTGGTGAGTTCCCTAGTCCTGTATCCTGTGTTAGATTCCTTTGGATGGTGATAACTATATTCATTGGGTATTTCTACTTCAGATGGTTAGCTATTTTATCTCCTCTTCACTATATATTCTTCAATCTCATCCAACCCAGTACCAGAGCAGTAGTAGTACCCATGAAAGACCAAACATATCAAAATATAAAGAGAATCGGTGTAACAATGAAAAGCATTTCAAGGTTATCAAGCTCAATAGGATATCTCTTAGTAGGAGATTGCACAGTTTGCTGGAGCTTCAGCTAGTATTTACGCTGGAGACAAGATATCACAAAATTAGGTGTTTACTCGAGCACAAACTGTATGCCAATTTTGAGAAACCCATACAGGAGAGACTAAAGTAGTACCTTTTTAAGTTCAACCTTCATAGGTGGAGGCCCTTCACGGTAAAAACTCGGAACTGGATTTGCCCTATACGTCATGCTCTTTCTGAGTTGCTTTATAGCAGCAGCTTCTTCTTCCTATAAATAGGATCAACAAGAAAAAGATATGTTTAATAAAAATTTGTATACAGAGACGAAGCGAATGAGAAGTGAGACAGATCTTGTCAACATTGACGAACTGAAAGTATATGCCATATGAGAAAGTTGTACCTTGGTTCTAGCTGCATATTCAAGTTTCTCTTGCTCCAAAGCTTTGTGTTTTTCCTCCAACTTCGTGTAAAACTAAAAATGGAAGGTGGAGCCAAGAATAATAATATAATTCGCTAAAAGGAGGGAAAAGAAGGAGAGAGGGAGAGAAATATATCATTTGTAGAACAATCCGGAACATGTATTTAATTCAGCATTTAATCTAAAAACTACCTGCTTTCGTCTCTCTGCACGATCCATGCATCTAAATGATGGAGCCACTGGAACTGTAACTCTGGATTTGACTGTCCGCACTGATATTGCAGTAACACAAGCGCTAAGGACAATCCAATTTCAAGAACATGGAAACCACAAACTCATTCAAGAAATAAAATGGAAATGGATTATCTGTTAAGCACAAAAACAAGAATCTGAATTCAGCAGGATATGAGGAAGCCAAGGACCAATTATCTTCTTCATCCTGATATTTGTTTTCATTAGGTCGCAGCAGGTTCCTTGATACCAAATGAGATATTGTCTGCAGCAAAAGTAATGTTTGCCAACATAAATACCAGATCCAAAAGGATTCCACTTAACAAAATTATCTCTATCCATCACAGCATTATTTACACCTACAGACAAACTTATGCAGCAAAAGTAATGTTTGGCAACATAAACACCAGATCCAAAAGATTCTCAGACCATACTGAGCTCCCCGCCCAAACTTCTTAGTTGAGCCAACGAACTGCTAGGCTGAGGGCAAGGAAGGCTAGTTCGGCAACTGCTGGCTGTTGACGAGGAGAACTTATGCTGCATGAATCTCTAATTAGTCAGTTAACATGCAAAATTTAAAACCTGAAACTCAACATTTGCTTCTGTTATGTCAACAAAACGCTCCTTGTTTATGCGACAACCCAGTGGCATGAGAATGTTGCAATGGAAGAATGAAGGGATTTGGTAATTCGTTATTGGCTCCATGCGTGCAAACAGTCACCTCTTTTCTTTCAATTATTCGAGAAAAAGTAAGCTCCGAATCTCCATGAATTATTGGCCCCGTACATATAACTAGAGCTACTATACCTAGTAACAATCCCAAACTACAAGATTGGACACTGACTTTCCACCCTGGGGGGACTGGACTCGGTTTACAATTGCAATGCATAAGAAAGTACAGAATTTGAATTAGTTAAAGACTAAAGAACAAGGAAGAGATACAACTATCACATGGCATCAAAGAAATGGTCTCATTACCTGTGATTTTCCTGTGGTCTTGGTAAAATACACATCATTTGATTTTGGTGAACATTTTTCACCGGAATCAATGGTTTTAGTCCCATTAGCATGGATTTCATATGACGTTAGTTTCTCGTCCTCAACACTTGGGGTAAGCGGCTCAGAGGAATCCGTGTTGATTGACCGATTGACAGCAGACTTGGACTCAGGCTTGACCAAGGAATTTACTTTTTCATCACCCGACTTCTGAACCTCAGCCTTCAGACTTTTCTGCTCAGGCTCATGGTTGGTGCTTTTGATTCCTAGCAAATCTTGCTTCCCATTACATTCATCAGCAACTGTACCATTTTCAGCATGATCCTCCAGCTCATAATCCTTTGTTTCAACTTTTTCCGATGAGATTTTGGGAGCAACATGAACTGTACCATGAAAGGTATCATTGGATTTCATATTGACAGCAGTAGAGTTCTTGTCAACATGCAAGCCTGCAACATTCCTCCCCATCTGCCTGCAGCGTAAGAAAATATTTTAAATCAGAAAGTAGAACTCAGTAACATTTTATACCGCTACAAATAAGAGATCTGGTACCAACAAAAATATAAGATTTGTTAAACCTTCTTACTTTCACAGTCTTGAAGCAACTAATTTATGGAATGGGTCTAAGGCATCTAAAAGTGAACATAGTATAGAAAATTTACAAAACATGTGCATTTTCTATAGAAAAATAAATTAAGTGCTATAAAAAACACATTCAATTTGCAGTATTTGAGTAAAAGCTTTACTCCTTTGTTCTTGCTTGGTAAAAATAGAAAAATAAAATACCCTACCCCCAGCAAAATATGCAATAGTTAATTCGCCAAGTTTATGCCCTATATTAATCAAATGATAGTGGTCATTTGATCTTTCCAAGCAACTCCCCGACCCTCCGGCCCCCTTCACCAATAAAAGGGGAAAACACATTCCTGGACAGGTTAATCTCATCAAATTGAAAACATTGGCTCATTTGATAGTAACTTTACTACGCAACTAAATATGGTTGAATTTGCGAATTACACCTTCAAATAAATAAAAAGAATTTGCAAATGACGACAATTTCTGTGCCGGGATAGGTAAAAGAATACATTAATTTTTCATGACATCCAAATCATGTATATTCAAAGAAAAACAAACATAAATTGAGTTTTTGAAGTGTTCTAATTCTCTCCCTTCCAATTCTTACATTTCTGCCGACCGTAAACGTTTTCGATGTGAAACTAACACACCATGGGGAACAATTCAATTTCATGGAAGAAATCCCTCCTTTATAGGCAGGACTACAAGGGTAATACCGCAATAGCAGAATTAGTGCATATTCAACCTAGGATTCTTTCAAAAAGAAAAAAATATTACAGTACAAAAGAAGTAATCCGAGTACAAAGAAAGGCAATAAAAACTGCCAGGTAAAAATGAAATTACCGTAAAATAAATAAATTATATATCCAGACAGAAATGCATTTTCCCACACCATTATCACATGAAAATTTCTTGAAAAGCATCAAAGAACATAAGCTAAATCAAGCCCTCGTACCATCACAAATCAAAACAGTCTGAAGCTGAAATCAAAAGGAAAGCTAAGAAGCCCATTTCAATTGCTCAGTCTTTTCTTGTAAAATGCCCACATTAATCACATAGAATAGCTCAATTTCTACCTTAACATGCAAAATTTATAACAAAAAATCCCAACAAGTAACACAAAACCCAGAAATTAAATTTATACATGTAGCATTTCAAAGTCCCTCATCTGCCTCAGAAAAAAGAATGCAAGCCCATAAAGAATATACATACATATATAGATACATAAATAGTTATATATATACACACACAGAGACAGAGATAGAGATGGAGAGAGACCAAAGAAGAGGAAAACTGAGCAACATGCAGATCGAACCCAGCAAAATAAGACATTGCATGAAGTAAAAGATAAAAAAAAAAAGGCTAATAACAAACTAATAATTAATTCTTACAGATAAATTTTCTTCTGTCTTCCCGATCTGCGCCTGACAAGATCTCCAAGCTCCACCAACGCCCACAAAAACGTGAACCCCAATTCTCTCTCTATCTCTTACAGCAACAATTGCAATTTCTCTTCTTCTATTTTTTTTTTTTTTTTGGTTTAACGTTGGGTTTCTTTTTTTAGTCCTCTGGTTATTCTCGAATCTCGAAACCGTTTTTGTCGGGCAATTTGTCCTCTAGATTTTTTTTCTCTTTTCCTTTCAATATTTTTCTTTTCAAATTGAAAATAAAAAATATACAGCAGTTACCAGTTAGCTTATTTTGAATACAGATGGTATCATGGTAAGGACCCGATTTTGATGAATTACTTGCATATAATTAAATTATGGATAATATATAAACCAAATATTTTTACCAAATAATTGAATTTGAGTAATTTAAGGAATTATAAATTTACAAAAATAGTAACTCGTTTCACCGAATTTGAGATATTCACCGATTATAAAGAAGTTTTCTCCACTGAGAACAAAAAAAGTAGTATATACGTCACTACGTCTTTATCCCTCTCAAACCAACACTCATCTCTCTCTCTCTCTCACTCAATTTCTCAATTTCTCCATATTTTTAAAATCAAATCCTCATCAAACAAAACTCTATCTCTCTCAATCTTCAACAGATTCTTCTCAACAACTCCATCCATTAAAATCTTCTACTACGGATCCCACTGCAAAGAAAAACGGTATGCTAGTAAATTGGTAAAATTGCACAATTGGTCCCAAGTATATTGCCCTAATAGCAAGTTGGTTCTCAATCTTTAAACATGAGCAAATTAATTCCCAAATTTTCATTCAAATTGCACAGTCAATCTCAGAAACGATCATAGCAAGACTTGAGATTCCATCTCAAAAAATCAACCTTATTAAGAGGATTATCTCAAACTCATATTTATCTAGTGTTTATTACTAATTTATGTGATAGTAGAGTTATTGCTATATTGTCCAATAAAATTAGGACGTATTTTTATTCATTAAATAATGTATCAATAATATCACTGCTACATAGATTAATGATAAAATATCAATAATGATAAATATAATTATTATGTCATTTAACATGTCCTACAAAAATGGTGACTCATTTGAGCTTCTTGAGACATATTGACTTCTACTCAAATTCAAACTTTTGATGCAAGAAAATGCTTCTTTTCTTAACAACTCAGCACATGTTGGGCTATCTTTAAGAAATCACATAGTACATAAATAAATTTCAAAGTATATAGTGTTAGTAATTTGTCAAAATCTAATATAAATGAATTACTTATTTTAAAAGTAATATGTTGAACTAAATATTTTTTACTTATAAATTAAAAACAATTTATTCAGACATATTTTTAAAAAAAATTACTCAGTACTAAATTAGCTTACCAAACATGTTGGTGAACTTGTGAGTTATAAATTATTCGCACTTTTGCCTCCTAAAATAGAACAAAACTAGAAAATTTATCACAATATTTTACAGTTTTACAATTTTTTTGAAAAGTATAAAAAGAATTGAGATGGACCAAAATAGGACCAGTTCGTTCTGGTCTGATTTGGTTCCATCATTGTACATCTGTCATTTGATTCGATGTGTAAAATTTATTACTATTCAATTCAGTTTAATTCTTATTGAAAATCAGATTAAATCGAATTATACCCACCCCTAATTTAGTACATTGCAATATTTATCTTTATGAACTTGTAGAGAAATGGGTGGTCTAAGAGTAGCCATCATAGGTACAAGTATTAAAGTGATATTTCTAATTGAAGAAGACAGTTTTTTAAGAAGAAAAAAAAGTTTTGTAAAAGGAGAAATATGATATTGTTGGAGGGAGGGTCCATTAATGATGAGGACATATGTCATATTGTCATCAATAAGAGACTACAAATTATAGTTTGGGGCTCAAAAAGATTCCTTCTCCGCATAAACCCATCAAAGCCCAACATACCACAATGCAAATAAAGCTATAATTCAACAAATAATCATTTTTTACACTCTTTAATTTTTAGGGGAATTTTGAAAAGTAGATAGTATATTGAAAATATGATAATTTTTGACAATATCTGTAAATATGACAATTTTTAGATTCAAAATGTTAAATATTGGTGTGGTTAATATTTTACGGTAGTTGAGACTCATACAATAACTTTTAAAAGAAGCTATCAAACTGGATCTTTCATTTATACACGATATTATGTCATTACACACAAGATAATATAAAATAAATTGACAATTATTTTTGAGAATTTTTTTTTTTTAAAAAAAATCAACAATTCACCATTCGAACTGTCGAAAATTTGACATTCATAAAAAAAAAATTCTTGATTTTTTTTAGAAATCTACAATTCAATTTTTTTTTAAAAAAAAATCGACAATTCACAAAGGTAGCTTTCGAAAAATTGATAGTTTTTTTTGAAAATCGACAATTCAGTTGAAAAATCATCAATTTTTTTTTTTGAAATCGACAGTTGAATTTTTTTTTAAATCGCCGATTAAAAATAAATCACCAAGGTCGAGTCGAAAAATCGACAATTCCTATAAAAGAAAAAGAGGAAGTGTCTCGAAGTTGAGTGGCAGTTTCATCGAGTTTTGTTTACTAGCAAATGAGTCGCCAAATTATTTTTGCTCTGTATAGTGCATAATACAATCGTGAAATAATATTTCACCCACTGTTGGAAAATGAGAAAAAAAATCGACATGTATCATCAATAATATCAAATATCAAACCAAATGGGTCGTAAGAGATCTAACATTCAATTGAGTGAACATAACAAAAGAATGCACCCAAATATATTTAGAGTGAAACCATAAATTTATTTTGTCCAAAATTCGACGGAATGGTGATGAAAAACAATCGGTTGAGTGCTTGAGCGGAGCGGTAATACGGTTGCGTCGTGGCGGTGGCAATTAAAGCGAGTGGCAGATGATTTGATGCTTGTAACAACAATTGATAGAATTCCACAAAGAGAGAGAATAGGGGTGGGTAGTGTGGACAAACAGTTGAAATGGTAAAGTTGGAAAAAGAAAAAGGTAATTATATTTACACTACACTATTTGTTAACTACACCACATTTTAATTGTAATAAAAATATTTAACTATTGCTCATTTTTGTATTTATGTCCTTAACTTTTTTATATCATTCTTATCATCAACCTATTAATTTGCACGTTTTATTTTTGTCATTGATGATGAATTTTGTCCAAAAAAATAATTAGGAGTGCATAAATATTTTTTTTGCCCTCGTTTTTTTTAAAATAAGAAAAATAAATAATAAATATAAAAGTTTGACAAAATAATTTCCCCTCATTTCAATGCACATTAACAGAATATTTGAACAAAAATCATAATCAAAGATAATATGTGAAAATTATTAAAAGTTAAATATAAAAATGCGACAAAAAAATTAGAGACATAAATATCAAAATGTCAAAGGTTGATGGACCTTCATTGAAATTAAAATGTAGTGTAAACAATAAAAATTGTAGTGTGAATATAATTACCCAAAAGAAAATGGTAAAAATTGAAAAATTGATGGTTTGTTAATGACATTTTTGTCCATGTTTTTTCAAAATTGACTATCTAACTAAAAAAAAAAAATTCAACATTTGATATTTTTCCAAAACTGACAGTTCAAATTTGATATTTTTTCAAATTTCCTCTAATTTTATAAGCTTTTATTTTCGTGTTTAACAAAAAAAAAAAAAATCGAATTGTCATGTTTTACAAGTGGAACTCAAACACGTATGTGGAGTTATCTGCTATGAAAAAAATTAATTTTTAGTTCAATTTTAAAATAATTTTTTTTTTTAATTAAGTAATAATCCGCCCTCAAAAAACTCATGACTCCACTTTTCATCACACTGCATGAGTTTGCTTCCTCAATCAACTCTCAAATGTAGTTACATGCACTTGATTGAGATGTTGCATTGGGTAGTTAAAAGGACCTTCTTTTCATCATTAACTGCAACCAAATTAATCATTCACACATGCAAGTATCATTTTCCCTTCACATTTACTACACTAGTTGTCATTATTTATGTCACGGACTGCTACAAAAATCTCGTACATTTTTGGTAGAATAGACACTATAATTTTTTATAAATATATTAAATTTTAATTACATTAAAAGTTATTTACATTTACTTATTAATATATTTATATTCACATTCTTATCTTTAACATTCTATTAATTTGTATGATTTCTTCCCGCTACTTGTATGCATGTATGCAATTATATATTATAAACTCTTCGTGTTGAGTTAATTACTTTAACTTGGTAAACAATAAACTCTTAATAAAATTATGACTTTTCTCTCATGTATGAAACTGTGTAATTATGTACATTATTGGTATTTCAACATATAACCTTGAGTCCTAATGATATTTGCTCATGAAGAATCATAAATCAATCACATTTATTAGTTCAACAACAACAACAAAAATAAAAATAAATACCCATTTCTTTTATAGGGTACATGTATGATTATGTTGATAATAACATGTACGTGGAGAATGATCTCCTGCCCGTGGTGGACAGGAGATCAATTGCCCATTGCTGATGTGGACTTATGTGGGAGTGTCACAACAATAGTCGGCATACAACTGTGTGTAAACACAAATGTTGTTTCATACACACGATGAAGAAGAATATATCTCCTACCCATGGTCATTCCCCACATGTATGTTCCTTGTTTACTCTGTAGTGCATGTTTCATTGCTCGCCAAGATTATTTATAGGAAATTATTTAATGTACAATATTAATGTTTTGATATTTTATTTTAAAATGTTTTTCTACTACCAAACTCTTGGTGTAGGTTTGAATTTTTTGCCACACATATTATTCACTTAAATTAAGATTAACCGTATCCGATCTTTTGAAGTTAAACTAAAGATGCTTGTCAACTTCAAAGAAGTATACCATCACGCTTCTTGAAGCTATATTGATGAACTTTGAATATTCACAATTTATACATTGTTACTTTTCTCTGAAAATGGTGGCAACTACTTGTTGATAGGCATGTTTGAATTATACTATATTCTATGCGATCTAATTATACTTTTCGTCATCATACACCAAATGTAGAATTTATGTGGTTTATCGACTCTAACTAAGTTCATAACAAAATTTTAATTACACCACGAGGATGAGTTTGACATACTGTTTTGGGCAATGGAAATAAGATACATGTTAATGATATACTCTAAGTCCAATCGTTGATGAGGTTGTGAGCACTTTATTTGATTAATGCATTTATACATTATGACATTTTTTATTTTTATTGAGCTTATTTATTAAATAAATGTAATAGAGTGTGAAGATTAAGTTTTGATAACTTGTTAATCATAAAATGTTGTGATTGTGAGATATAAATAACTTAGTCTTGCATTATCTCTAGTCTTAAATAATAATGAAACACGTATACTGTTATCATGGATAATCTAACACGTTTGCATTTCTTTCGTATGATGAAAATAGTTGATGTAAAATGTAGATATACTTAAATGAATGCGTGGATGATTTGTTGGAAGAGCAAACCATTGGATGACTCGCAATAGAGATCTCACATGGACAATTATTTTAGTGTCAATGATTAATCTCGAGTAGTGAATTTTGTCTTTTGACATAGGGTCATCATAGAATCTTATATGAGAATCATATTACTTTGGTAGCGTTGAATGTTCTATTCTTGGGTTGCAATACGATGTCGTTTTGGTACGATGAGAATCATATGAAGATTAGTGAATGGCCAACATTCTTGGATAGTGAGAGACTATGTTTCGTCCACTTAAGTTGACAATAAATTTCTTGATCAATGTGGAGTTATGAGTTGAAAATGGTTTCAAGTATAACTCATTTAGATCAACATAAGATCTCTACGAATAATATAATTCATTAAATCGTTATTGGCACTTTTCCCTATCTCGTATTCAATTAGGTTATATTGATAAATGGATTATATTTTCACAATAACCGATCATCTTGGTTTTGTTATACTACACAACATTTCTCTTGTATTGATATATTGCTAGATGTCAATCAAGGACAATAATGCAAATTAATTAATCTAGGTGAATTGATGATAAATTAAAAGGCGGGGTTTTTTTTTTTTTTATTAGATTGAAATAATAATTTCATGTCATTTGCCTTAATGACCAGCAACCTAATGGCCACACACAAAAAGCAAAAATTAGAAGAGTGTGATTGATAAATTAATTAGTCGACAAATGTCTAAGTTAATTAATTTGATCTGGACTATTCATTGATAAGCCAATTAAATAAAGATGTTTAATTTAATTATACTTTTACTTTTGTGACTGGGTTAGGATTAAATATTTTAAATACATAATCGTGGTTAAAAGTTACAATACAAGAGACATTATAATCTTGCTACCACGAGAAGGCAAAACCCTAGCATTAATTCTCTCAATGTTGCTACCAATGCTACCTTATGGTGCCAGAATTCTATTCTTGTTCTCTCCGTGTAAATTTCTGTTAGAGGCTGAACATGTGGACAACTATGGTGCCAAAAGATTGGAGATCTTCCAATTCAACTTAATTAGAAGTGATAGGATTTCTCAGAGGTATAATTTCTATCATAAATTATATCAAAACACAAAGGTGACCCGATGAAAGGAATCAAAATTGTTTTAAATTTTACTATGCATGCTTAAGTAGATTCTCAACGTAGTATTAGGGCCGACTTTGTTGTTTGCTATAATTTGTTAGAAGCTTTTGACGTGAAGTCAATTTAATTGTTTGAGCATGAATACCTTATGAATTGGATTTTGTATTAATTGGGTTCAAATTAGAACGAAGTTTTGGGGCATGGAGATGCTGGAATTGGGTGGTGGTGGCGACACAGTGTGGGAAGCAAGTGCCCCGGAGAAGACTGCAGACATCAGCGGAATCGTTGCTATTTGCATAGCAAGCGTGTGTAGTCTTTGTCATGCGTCTTGGGCTCCACCTCCATTAGAGTTTTAAGTCCTTGTCTTATTTTGTGAAATTAGGGTTTGAGCCAATTTGAGAATTTTCAATTTAGGGTTTAGCTAATTGTGATCAAAATTGGAAATTTTGACTAAAAGTTAATTTTAACCATAATTAAGTTTTGAATTTTGATCCAAAGACCAAAATCAATAATCAATAAAGTAATAATAAATCAAAGATGGAAAATAATAAGTAAGTAAATTATTTCTAAACTATATTTCAAATTGAAGTACCATGTTTTAGTTGAAGATTTTGTTCTTGTATTCTTGCCATAGATCCGCATTTTCTACTCTACCCCCATCTCTCTATTATTAATATTCATTATTCATTTAATTCAAACTTGAACCCGAGTCTCAAGATACTTTTATTCTTTCTCTTTCCTCCCTTATTCTAAAGAAGGAAAAAAGAGAAAAACACCTTGACACCAAGAGGCCCATGAATGTTATTTTCCTAGCGGCCGATCCTCACTCAGAATAGTTACACTGTGCTTTTTTGAAAAAATTAGTCTCGGAATTATTAGAAGAATTTCATATGTCGGAAGAACAAGTTCTTTCTTTGACCTTCCCAAAAGCTTCTTCTACTCTGCGGGAGTATATAGAAGTCGGATTTGGTATTTGGATATTATTTGTATCAATGATCTGTTCAATCATAAATAATTAGTCTGAAAGCTTGGAAATATAAATTTTTTCTAAATTAAATGGATGAAGAAAAAAAAATGTGATTTTCACTATTTTGAAATATTGATGTAGTATGTAATAAGGGTTAAATCAACTAAGTATTCAACTTTTTAAAGTCTTTATAAGAAAGGAATAGGGAGAGCCGTGTGCGATGAAAAATGAAATTGGATTTTGACTGAAATTAATTTGTCCAGAATTTGGAATTCATCCTGAAAATTTAATTTTGACCCAATTTATCCTAAAATTTAAAATTAGGGTTAGACTCCAATTTAGGATCTTAATTCCATATTGATTTTATTAAAAATCATAAATTAACTCTCTAAGCAAATCAATTAATTAATTTGAATAATTATTAGTTTGTTCACTCTGCTACATTATGTCTAAACTAGTAGTCACCCAACTTTCACCATAACTACAATTAGACTACTAAACTTCAATTTTCACCATCAGTCACTTAAATCTGTTTATTTTTATGTAATTATTTTGTACAACTAACTATATTTGTAATCTTCAAAATCTGCTCTATCTCCTCAATCCATTTCTCTCAATCGATCATATCCTTCCACCGATCATCTCCAAAATCTTATAACGGATGCTCGTTAAAACTAATTATTAAATACATGAAGTTAGGCAATTAATTAATGAAATTATATATATATATATATATATATATATATATATATATATATATATATATATATATATATATATATATATATATCCTTATAATAATATAAGAGCCTTAAATTTTTCTTCGTTCATTTTTTTCGTCCTACACGCCTGGTCGTTTTACAACTTCTTTTTACAATTTTAATTTATTTTATTTTCGGCTACTTTTGAGGTTTATCCTTACAATAATATAAGAGCCTTTAATTTTTCTTTGTTCATTTTTTTTCGTCCTACACACCGTCGTTTTACAACTTCTTTTTACAATTTTAATTTGTTTTATTTTCGGCTACTTTTGAGGTTTAGCAGACTTTTATTGACTATTGGAATTAGAATTCAAATTGATTCAGACATCTTTGGAGTTCCGTCCTTATACAACTTTAATTTTAATTTGTTTTATTCTCTATTACTTTTCAAGCTTTGGAGCAGATTTTATTCACCATTAGAATTAGAATTCTAGAATTGAGTGGAGTCGAAGTTTTGAAAGATTGGATCCTACAGAGTTTAGATTTTTAGACTTTGTAAGTATTATTACAACAGTTAGAGATTCATTTGCCAACACGGTATACAAAATGAGTGCGCATTCACGTAGGGAATACTTCATTTGACTACAATTTATCTATTGCTTTTAATAAGAGAAAAACGAAAAATTTTTTTTTATTAATTATCTAAGAACCGAAGGTTGGTTGTTTTTAGTAATATATCTATCTATATATATCGTAATATGAGGCCAAGTCGTTGGCTGAAGTCTATTGAAGTGAATGATCGAAATCCCCAAGTCATAGCTCATGTCGAAATCTTACGACAAAATGAAGTTGAAATTGAGGATTTGAGCGCCATCTCAAGTTGCTGTCAAGGTATGGTGCGTTAGTACCGATAATGCATCAAATTCATTGGTAAATCTAAGGACAACAAGGGCTAATGTATCAACAAGTGGAGAAATCAAGGTCAATGAAGATCATTACAGAAGCCGCAGAGCAAGCACACGATTTGCAGAAGAGGTGCCCACATCCCAAAGCATATGGTTTATAAACCATATCCTAAATATGATCACAGTTTAAAGTTAGTTCAATCAAAGAACTTAAAAAGTACTCTTTAGAATTCTAACTAGAGCATATGGTTCATAAACCATATCCTAAATATGATCACAGTTTAAAGTTAGTTCAATCAAAGAACTTAAAAAGTACTCTTTAGAATTCTAATTAGACGCGGCGACCTTACCAAGCAAATGGCACAAGTCGATTATATTCTAATTTCACAGAATGCGGTAGCGTCAAAGTCATTATGGGCTCAGTAGCACTAAGATCACAAGAGAATGGACCACCTATAACTTGCTTCCCACCGTTGGATACATTAAAGTTAATGTAAAGAGCCCCAAGTTCCATCAATCAAGGAGATTGCGAAGCTCTATGTGTTCAAAGACGCATTTTAGTTTTGAAAATCCTTCCATTGACAGAAGCGTGCTCAAGAATTGATTGCCGAGGTGGCTCGGCAATCAATCTGCCGAGATTGATGAGCAGTGTTTAATTTCTTTTTTTCTTTTAAAGGAATAATTGCACAAAAGGTCCCTATTGTTTTATCCTCGTAAGCTTTATATGAGGTTATAAATGTAGTGCCTAATTAAAATACAGCTGCATATTTTGTTCTTTTTCAATGTAAAATTGAATTTATATAATAATAAACTTGTCATTGAATTCTAAATGTATATATACCTTTGTATGGTTCACCAAATTTTTTTTAAGCCCATTTGACATAAAATTTAAAAAAAAAAAAAATAAAAAGTGTTTCGGAATTTTATTGCCGAGATGGCTCAAACAATCAAGTATTTAACTTTTTTTTTTTTCAATTTTAAAGGAATAATTGCAGAAAAGGTTCCTATTGTTTTAAAATCGTTGGAATATGCCAACAACTTTAAAAAAAATCTTTAATTTATTTTTCTTTTACACTTAATTTTCATTCAATTTTTTACTAATCTTGTTTTTTTATTTTACCTTTTACAAATTATTCTAAATAAATGCTAAAAAATGCTTTCAAATTCCACGGTGGCAAATTGGATGATTTTATTTTTTTTACACATTTTCATTCAATTTTTTATTAATCTTTTTATTTTATCTTAAGCAAATTGAATGTTTTTATTTTCTATAATGTTGCCACATTAAAAAAAAAAAAAAAACTTGGCCAGTAAAATTCTCGGCAATGAATTGTTCATTGTCGAGCAACTCGATCTTAAGCCTATTTTCTTTAACACAATAAAATTTTTAAAAAAAAAATTTAACAAAGTCATGGCTCGAAAATCAAAAAAAAAAAAAAAATTAAGGTGATTGCCGAGATGGCTCGGCAATCCATTGCCGATGTGGCTCGGCAATCACAGTGTTTAAATAATTTTTTTTTACAAGGAATAATTGTACAAAAGGTCCCTATTGTTTTAAAATCGTTGGAATATGTCAACAACTTAAAAAAAAATCTTTATTTTTTTTTTCCTTTTACACTTAATTTTCATTCAATTTTTACTAATCTTGTTTTTTATTTTACCTTTTACAAATTATTCTAAATAAATGCTAAAAATGCAATTCAAAATTACAAAATCCATCATTTGTCAAATCTTGGTGGCAAATCGAATGATTTTATTTTTTTTTACACTTTTCTCTTCATTTTTTACATACGTGCATTGCACGTAGCCAAAACAAAGTATATATATATATATACACACACACATACATTTTTCTGTAAAATATATTTTGGAGTTGTTTTGGGCGGGAAAACTGGTTGACTTTTTGGGATGACTATCATTCTTTTATATATATTAAGATAAGCTGGTTTAGAAATTATTTTATTTGTGCTACAAATTTGAATTAAGTTGGTAAATTTAATATTAGATATTGATACTATCATTAATGGATCTCTAGTAATGATTTTGGATTTGAACAATGTGATTAGTTTGAATCATAGTTATTACACCGGTCCGGACATTCACTTGAATAAAGAGGCGGGTCACCGAGTTGCTGGTTTAACCGATGATCCGGTGATTGAATTGGTAAGTCAATTCATGTCAAATCGATAAGTATATTTTTGTTAAATCATCACCATCAGAAATTTTAGCAAAATAAGTACGAGATTATTAGTATCATCAACTAATTCTTGTAAAAAATAATATAAATTATTGTATTTCATTGCATTAACATCTCATTAATAGAATGGAGAAGTACTTGATGCATCTTTTGGGTAGAATATGATAATAAATAAATGAAAATTTTCATTATATAATGACTCGACAGGTCACCGAGCTACTTAAAAAATCGATGATTTTTTCGAGTCGTAAACGATTCGATTGTTGGACGATCAAATTAAAAGAATAGAACCAGTTGGGGTATCGGGTTGTCGATTTTTGGTAGGACCGGCCGGGCTATGATTGAGACTGTTTCCATTTAATTAATTTGGCCAATGTTGTGAAAATAATGTGATTGCAAGTGTACAATATCACAAACAAGTAATAAAGTGGACTTATTGAGTTCGGATTATCGTTCACATGAAGACTATCTTATTTACATACTAGTTAAATTAATCTTAATGCTAATTTATTCAAAACAATTTGAATTGAGTTGATTTGAAAGATTTAAATTAGAATTATGAATTTAAGGAAATAATATAATAACTTATGTAAAAGTAAATAACAAGAATTAAGAGAAGAATGATGGTTGAAGCGTTTGGATAAACGAATTCACCATACTTATGATCTTTAATTTCTCATCTCAAGATTTGTTCATAATGTTGTATTCGGTTGAATTCACAAATTTAACTTAATTTACTTCTCTCGAGTTCAAATTCGTTATATCTAATTAAGTCAACTTAGGCAATCAGAATTATCCTTAATTAGATACATTAAATCGCCTAAGAATTCAATTCAGACTGCAGCAATAATAAAAGCGATCTCTACCTTTTATCCAATTGCCGGATTTTACTACATGTGATGGTATAGATTAATAATTTACTTATCATTTCATTACAATCCACAAAATTAATGAAATAATGGCAAGTTATTCAAAGCATTAAAAAAATAAGTAAATTCAAATACTTGAACAATTTATAAATCAAAATTGAGATTCGAAAATAAAGAATTAAACTTAGGCTACATCATTCATCCAAACTTTAAATATAGCTACTCATGATTCAGGAGAAATAAAGCGTTAAAAGATTTGAATATATAACCGGATTTTGAATGAAAGAGGAAAAGATGTTGAATATCTTGCACCAAGATATCTAAATCTTCACGTTTCAATCTTCTTGATCTTTGTCGTTCTTCGTTTTTTTTGCCATTCTTTTCTCCGTCTTCTCTTGTGTTCTCCAAAGAATTCACTCCCCCCCCTTTTTTTTTTTTACCTAGATTAGGTCTTTATATAGTCTAACTCTTTCTAAATTGTATTTAATTCTAAAAAGACTAAAATGCCCTTAGTTTAATTTAAGAAAACCGATTTTTTCTTCCGTGGGCGTGGTCGGATCGTTTGATGAAAAGCATGCCCAACAGTTGTTATTCTTACAGATTCATAAACCGCGATGGTTCACTGCAACCATTTATTGCTGTTTGGTCCTTCTACTTTTAGTTGTTTGCAATTTAGTCCTTGAATTTCTTCTTTCATATCAATTTGGTCCCCTTTTATTTGCCACTCAAGTCCTTCATCTTTTACATACTTACGAGTTGATCCCCACTTCTCCATCTTCGTACATGTTTAGTCCTTCTTTGCCATTTTTTTTTTGTTTCTCTCTAATTCCATTCGAACTCGAATTTCAATCTAAAACAATCAAATTGACATACAATTAAGTAAATATTCATTCAAGATTACATACAATTGTCCAGTTTTAACACCATAGATAAGCGTAAATTGACACCGATTTGTGACACAAGTATGAGCTCATCAATGTCTTTCGATGATACAAAAGAATTTGTAGCATATTGTTGGGAGAGAATGATGCTGATTGACAAAATTCTTATTGAATTTGAGGTCCATTGTATCTATTGCCACCGATTCGTGACACGAGTTTGGTGTAATTGACACAATTGAAAATTTTTAAAGCACACATTTTTCGGTGAAGAATCTCCATGTATATACCAATGGCTGCAACAAGAAGTAAACTTTTTATTTTCAAAACTTTAATCATCGCGCCAAGCCATGGCACTTGACCTTTTCACAAAATGCAAATTGGAATAACTCCATCCACAACATATATACTTCTTTTGATCAACTGCAAGGAAAAATTAGGTTTTGGAGTTATTTTTCTTATAATTTTTATATTTAATCGACTTTCTTAATTTTACGAGAGAATTTATATTAAATATAATTAGCGTTTCATAGACGATTCAATCAAATGTTAAGCTTAATTCATTTCATATCTTCTGTTCAAGTACTAAAATCGAGAATCAGACCAAACCTTTATTGGTGATTTGGTTCTAATATCTGAAACCGGAACCGTTTAACCGTTTAACCGTTAAGCAGAACTGAACTAACGACCGGTCTGATCCGGGTCTGAATTCGACTTGCCTGCCCGCTAATTCCTCCAATAAATTAAACTTTGGAGGTCAAAGCAGTAAAACATCCCACACATTTATTTGCAGGAAAAGGCAGGAATAGTGTGGAGTTGAGCTGCAAACGCCTCAGTCATGGCTGACCGGAGGGGTCAACGGCAACGACAAATGATCGCAAGAAACAATTCCTCTTCTTCTTCTTCTTCATTCAAATCCCATAAACCTTCAAACCCTAACACTAATGCCAAAATTACTCATACCAATAAATTCGCCACTGTCAATCCGGACAACAATGATAATATTGATGACCACCAAGATATTCCCAGTTTGGTTGGAACTTGCCCTTTTATGTGCCCTGGTCTCGCCATAAATCTTTTTTTTTTACTTCGTTTTTCTTTGATTTCTGATGTTAAATTGCTGGTGTTTGTTTAGTTGTTTATGTTCTGTTATTGGTAAAGAGCAGTTGAGGAAAGGGCACGGCGTGAGAGGCTTCGAGATTTAGCTGTGTTTGAGAGGCTTCATGGAAATCCTGCTAAAACTTCATCCACACTCGCTGTTAAAAAGGTACACTGTAAAGAAAATGCTCGTATTCGAGAGTTCTCTGATATTTTGAGCTGTTCTAACTTCTGATAGATCATTTGTAAAAAACGAGGGTTCGTATTGGAATGTTTTCAAAATTGTTACTGAGGTCAATTTGATTTTTTCTAGTAGTAGTTAAGTGTTTGAGTTTGACTGTTAAAGTTTATATTTTGAAGATTTGATTAATGAATAGATTCTACACTCTAGGCCCATACAAGTTCGTCGAACCACATAAATTTATATTTTTTCTCTTCTGCTTAGCTTTTCCCTTTTTCTGCTTTGTGCCATTTTTTCCCCAATATCAAGAAACAGAAACACGTTTGGATGAATTGATTGAAAACCAAACTGGTGCAATTCCCTTTTGGAGGATGGAAATGGAAATGTCTACTTGATGGTTTTTTGCTTTCAAGACTGTTCACATTTTTGTTTTTGGAAAATAGGGCAAATAAATGTATCTTTTGTTATTAGAAGTGAACCCTTAAAGTTGAAAGCAGGAAACTTTGATTTCATACCAATTTTCTTCTTATCTCATGTCAGTTTTGCAGAACTATAAGCACAAATAATGTCCAAGCTTCTGATGTTCGGCCTGTCTTAGTCTTGGAAGATACTCTAAATTATCTTCTTAACTTGCTGAAGAGTGATTGTCATTTTGAGGTGGTTCATGACTTCATCTTTGATAGGACAAGATCCATAAGGCAAGATCTTACAATGCAAAATGTTACCAGTGATCAAGCGATACATATGTATGAAAGGATGGTATGCAATTATCTGAAATGTGGTTTAATGTAATATCTCCTCTCTAATTAAGTTGACAATAAATTGTCTACTTATGAGGCAGTTTTTCATATGATGCATAGATTGCATTTCTTTGATATGCCTCTCTGTCTATGATCGTATGTGATCGTTTCATGAAGTATTTAAGTTAAATTTCTATTATCAATTGTACGAGTTCCTTCTTTCTATTTTTGTTTAAGTGAAGCATTTATTTCTTGACTAATTTTTTTTTTAATATGGGGATTTATTTGAATTTCCATGAAAATTAGGTTATAAGTACGTCCAGCGTCCTCAGACTCTGAAACGTATGCTTTTGCTTTACTTATATGGCTGTTTCTACTTGTTCAGAGATTCTAATGTATAAAGAACAATGCATCCTAGAAATTATATTCGGAATTTCTGTAATAAACCCAAATCCTAGTTTAGCAAATCACACCGAGATACACAATCCTATCATAACACTAAAGGAATCCTTTTTCGCTACTCTAATGGATCCACCCATATGTCTACTGACAGATCTAATGAAATCAACCCTTTTGCAAGTTTGATCTACATTTCCCTCTTATAAGTTGTTCCTATTGGGATTGTGCCGCTCCTTTGAATAAGAGTTTCTTAGTTTTATGCAAGACACACACTGACCATTTAAGTCGTCATTCCCTTTAAATTTCCTCAATTAGTGCCACCTCAACTTGGAAATTTTGGGCCTCTGTAAAGTTCAAACAAGTTTGTGGGTATAGAAAATTGTTGAATAAAGCGAAGTTTAGTTGAATTTTTGGCTCGTTTGTTTAGCTTTTTAAGTGACTGTTATTCTCTGAAATGTATTAGAAGTCATTGTCAGTTTTGTAGTGCATGGGAAGTGACTCTTCTAAGAGCATCTCCAAGGGACTCTTTAAACATAAGATGCTCTCTATTATAAAGAGTCAATTCTTTAAATTATGCTCCAAAAGACTCCCTAAATTAATTTTTTAAAATAGAGAGTGAGTTTGACACCCACTCTCTATAATTAAATGTATTCAAAGAATTTCAATTTTCAATTCTCATATGTTGACTAAATTAAATAGTACATACAAAATAAAATAGAGAAAAATGAAAGAAAATCATATAATAATTAAGAGAGAAGCATGTCAAAATAAAATATAAGGAAAAATGATAAATACTTATTGGGAGAAATAAAATGAAATGTTAAAAATATAGAGGTTGTTGGAGTACTTTAAAAATTTCCTCTCTAAATCTATATATACTCTCTAAAATGCAAAAGATGCTTTTTATAAATAGAGAATCTCTTGGAGATGCTTTTATAGTAATAAATAGCTACTTATAACTAGATTATTGGTAGGAAGTCTCCCGTGTGGCCACAACATTATTAATTGTCGCTTTTCTGGTCCACTTCATGTGAATATCTGAGGCTCGTTTTGAATTTTTAATTTTTTTTCTTGGGTTGCTCTAAGAATATTTTTCCTTTAGTTTCCCAGTAAGGCGAGAGAGGATGCTGGAGAATTGGGAAGGAAGAGGTGCCTGTATCAGTCTGTCATAAACTCCTGTCTCACTCCCTCTTCATTGTTAAAGTTAATAAATCATATAAGAGTTATTTAGTTTACGGTGTGGCTTTTAGGCATTCAAGAAGAAATTATGTGACCTGCACCTCTGCCCACATATTCTGTTCATAATCGAGAATGTATTTTACTTTTTTATATTTAGCCCCTGTTTGGCCTCCATTTATCCGAACTCATTTTTCCCCAAACTCATTTTAAATCACACATTCCATGAGACCCACAACTCTTATCAACTTTTCAACTACACATTTCTTCAACTTTTATCCAAATCTCCTAAAAATCTAATTTTTATCTACACCAAACACGCTCCAAACAGGCTCTTACAATTTATATGCAGATATGATAGTAAGTAAAAATATCATTTTGGCATTTTATCCTTTTGTGTGCTGGCATGTTCCTCTAATGAATGATGCAATTTATTGGTTTTAGTATTTCAACCTTCAAAATTTGATAAAGGCAGATTCTTATGTGTTTATATCATACAGGTCAAATTTCACATCATATCACATCACAGGCTTCCTAAATGTGGCAGTCCAAATATTGCTTCTATTTGTCACCTCAACATGGAGCAGCTTACCAAAGCACTTACGTCTTTATTTAATCTGTATGAAGCAAATCGAGCTCCACATTCTATTTATAAGGATGAAGCAGAATTCCATTCATATTATGTGCTTCTCCATCTCTGTTCCGACAACCAGGTAGTGGTTTATATCTTTAATCTCTCCGCTTCTGAGGTTGTTCTTTTTTAAGTCATAGCCTGAGCTGGTTCATTAATTTACTTGGTTTTTCTCTAACCTACAGGGTGAGTCATTGTCTTTGTGGTTCCGTCGTGTTCCTTTTGTAATCATGAAGTCAAAAGAGATGTGTTTTGCCCGCAGAATATTGAGGTTAAATTCACTGTGGAATTTTATAGCTTTATTCTATTTTTAAATCATCAGATGTTGTTCTCTCTCTCTCTCTCTCTCTCTCTCTCTCTCTTGTTTTCTTTGGTCTAATTTGACTAGGTTAATTTTTTTTTTTCTCAACTGTTAATTTGCCTTGTGAGCAGATATTTCCGTTTGGGCAATTACAAGCAATTCATCTATACTACGGAGGCAGAGGCATCCTACCTGCAGTATTGCATTATTGAACCTTACATCAGTGAGGTTGTTTTTCTATATCCATTTATTTTCAGTGGCTTCACATTGAAGTAGGATTTGATGACCCTAAAGAACCTTTTCTTATTGAGAAGAGAAAAGGAATCTATCCAAAGATGACCTTGCTTGTTACAACTGTGTGCACACATATAGGGTTTGGATCTCATATCTATAGAAAATCTCACTCCCGCTGGGAAGGCAAGAGAGGAAATGATTTGGGAAGGAAAAAAGTTAGTGAGGTTGAAAAAAACAGACGGGTCTATCTATCTTTATCCTGAAGATACTTGTCCAACAAATATTAATCTTGTGAATGGGATGTCTTGATAAGTCAATGATTTAGTTGATCAATAATTGTCTCCTACTAGTTGGTCGTTTTTTTTTGTCTTTTAGTTTAATAATATGTTGGTCGTTTTAGCTGTTTGAACAACCAATACAACAACCAATGCTTTATTCATTCATTTTCTTATTTTTATGCAGCAACTTTGCTATTTGTAAATTGTCAATGTACTTGATGAAAGATAACATTAATAATGTTTTCAGTTCCGGTCAACTCATTGCTTGGTCATTATCTGGTGTTTTTTGGTAATTCATTACCAAATTTACGAGGCAATTTATTAATGAGCCTGTGGTTACAAAAGATTTTATTTCGTTGGACCTATCAATAGTTAGAGTACCGATCTAAACGAAGTAGTACACAAGGATTTATCCAGTTGACTTCAACTGTAGTGGGAACAAGGCATAGGTTGTTGATCTGTTGATTGGGATCAGTATACAATTTATTATGTTACTTATAAAAATAATATAATCCTAATTGTTCTCTCTCTACTTTATGACTGTATAACAGGTACGAGCATTAGCCTTGTCTTGTGTAAATTATGGAGGATACAAGCTTCAACCATATCCATTGACGCACCTATCCAACCTTCTGATGATGCAAGTATGTGGTCTATCTTTCTCTCTGTTTCTTTCAAGATGAAGACCCATCTTCATTTGATGGCATTCTTGTTTGATTTTATTACAGATAAATATAACATGTTTGACTATCTTAGGACTTACATGTTATCATGTGCTCTTCATATAGGAATCAGATTTGGAATCTCTCTGCATTGATTGTGGTCTGCAAACATCCACTGATGGAATTGGAAAGGTGCTATTGTCCACTAAGCTAACAAATACGTGCAATCCCAAAAGAGGGTACCATAAATACTATGAACTGGTTTCGGAGCGATTAGAGAGGTAAAGTATGCACTTCGCCGTAGAAAATAATAATAAATCCCTAATTTTGGGGTTTTGAAAATGTTAAACCAACTGGAAATAGGAATGTGCAAAGTAAACTTTGAGGTGCTTGGAGAACATATGGTTTTACAGGATAGCCTACAAGGATGTAATTCATATGCTCAGTTTTGGTCAAACTGTTTTTAGTTTTTAAAATTTGCAATGGTATTCTCTATCTAGATTTGTTAGAGGGACGCTTAGTGAGACTTATAGTACTTATGCATTAAGGGAGGTTCAACCTCTATCAAATTTATGAGGCCTAGATGGAAAATGGGAAACTGTTCTGTGTGGTTTAGTGAACATTAAATTTTTTTCCATATTACATGACGTACCAGCGTGCTGCTATTTTTTAAATGATGTAGTTATTTGAAAGTAAAGACTGAAAGAGGCCTAGATGGGAGTGGTGGTGTTCACGATTTCTTTTTCACTGTACAGACATTTGGACTAAAAGATGGGTGGACTTAAATGGAAAGTAACTTCTTGTTCTCCTTAAATGGAAAGTAAAGAATGAAAGAGGCCTATATATTAATAGAAACGCACATAGGCCTTAACTGGAATAACTAAGTCTCGCAAATTGGGATAGTGCTTCTTATCTACTTGTTCATGTGTGTGCCTATATCTACATGCTCTTGTCCTGATTGAATTTCTTTTTGTTTCTCCTCCGCAGATGGGATGGGGAAGATTTTGTTGAGAAAGGGAGGATGTCCCTTTTTACTTTACTTTATTTTATTTTTTATTTTTTTGGAATTTTTGTTTCTGTCGAATAAGATGTCACCAAGCACTCCTGTTGTGTTGCATTTCCTCTAGTTGTTTAATAATGGGCTTGAAACTTTGTAACTTGGATTCTACCTTATTCTTAAATTCCCATCACCATTGTCAACGGCCAATTTATTTTTAGTCCAATTTATTTATTTGCAATCTGTAGCTTGGGAAATGACTTCAGATTGTGTAGTGTCTTTTCTTCTGATTACTTTTTATGCACTGGCGTAGTTTGATAGTGGGTTAGCTGTTGTGGAATGCAAATAGCAAATTACTGGATATTATGATTATAGAAACAGGAGATAAGTGTAGTATAAAAGTTTATTCCAGCTAATTGAATTAACTTTCGTGGTTACAGGTTATCTGCTGAACTATCAGAGCTGTGATACCTGCAATTTTCTCTCATTGAGGACCTTAGAAGAAAGTCAGGTCTTAGCAGGCAATTTGTTTACATGGTAATTCGTAACTGAACTGAGAGGAGAATTTGAATTTTCCACAGATAAGTAGAGCTCTTACATCAATTTGTCAACAGCAGAATCACATCCTTCAACCGCAGGCTGTTGTAAGAGTGAAGAAGGAGATGACATAAGAAAATATCAGCAGCTTATCTTGACCATTTGGCAATTAAGTCATAAATTTATCCATCGCTGATTCAGCAGGTAATTTATATCTCAATTTATATAGTACTCAGTGCGATAAATGGATGGCAGAGATCCAGGTTTCAAAAAGATGGGCTCTCTTTCTTAACCCTTCAATAAGCAAAGCTGCGTGAAGATTGATGGTATCACTGTAAAAATGCACCATAACATCTCGTATATTTTTCTATAGTTTGTTTGTTATGACTAAGGCATTTCTACTGGGAGTTATGTTCTTCGCCAAGAACTATTCAAGCCACTGATATTGCTCGTCGGGTATTCTGTCCTCCAGTTGTATGTTGTAGTGATAGTAACATTTCTTGCAGTAATAATGGCAGACATTATAAATGTAAAATTTTATCAGAACGTGTTTTGAAGCTAACTTGTTATTTTGTGAACCATCTTTCAAAGCTGTGTTGGGATATTTTCTCAAAACTTGCCAAAATCAAAAGATGTGCCAATTGTTGAAAGGGAAGACTTTTGCTAAAATTACAAGTTTCTAATCTTGGATACTTTGGTAGTCGATAAACTAAAATTGAACAAGTTTCCAAATCTTGGACTCTTTGACGGTTTAAAGACAACTATAAATTAACGTGGTTTATAAATTTTCGAGAGAAACAATTGTAAGCTGCTAGATCTTAGTTGTTTTTCTTGTTCTCTTTGTGGGATGTACAAAAGTGAGTAGAAATTTTTATCAGAAAGTGATATTATTTTAAAGAGATTTGAAGATTGGATAGGCTAATATTAACAATTTTTTATCGTGAAAGATACCATCTTTCAAAGCTCTTTTGATACATAATTGGTCTCAATTCCCAACATGCTCTTTGGTACATAAATCCAATGTGGTTTATCTCCTGTGGGGTTTCGTCTCCAACCTGAGAGAAAGGAAAAGGAAATCTAGAATGGCATGTATGATGTCATTGGGTTAGACCTTTTCAGTCTTTCATTGATTTTGTTATGGGCAGTGTGTCTAGAGGAGTTGGTATGCGTATTTAAATATGGGAGAATAGATCTAATCTGGTTGTTAATTGGAACCCCATCAGAAATGGGGGTGGTCACTTCCATTCACCACTTGGCCATGAAGTTTTCCATCCACCACTTAGCCGTGAAGTTTCTCACTGCTCACGGGTTCTAGATAGCCTGTTTAGGCCTGTATTTTCTTCTACCAACAAAACATGAAAAAATGTAATGGTGTACTTGTACTCAACTTGGAAAGGAAAATTAAAGACGAGAACATAATAAATGACAACATATGCTAAGAGTGAGATCAACACGATTCTTATTTGCTCACAGAATTTCTAATATTTGATTCATAAAGATGAGCGGATCATAGATGTTAACTCTTTAAGGATAATGATGACAATTTAGAGACGAAAAAGGGCTCAACTAAGCTGTTGCCCATGCATTATAAGAAAAAGAATGTATTATTGCAGCAAATAGAGGATTCGAGTTCTCACCAATTAATGTTTCCTTGAACAGAGCCTAAAAAAGAGAACCAAATCGTATCCAATCAATGAAATGTTATGCTAGACGAATACATCATTTGTAAAAGATATACTTCAAAAATCACAAATCTTAAAAGGCCATCAAATTACAGTGCTTGAAGACTGAGGACAAGGCAAGGGTATTCTAACAAATCTTCAGAATGATTGCATCAATCCATATACCCTCATGAAGCTTCCTGTTGAGATAAAAGGCATATGATCAATCTGGAAAGCAGAAACAAAGCCTTAATGAACCTCCAAGTGTACATCAATTATAGAAACAATCATCAAGATGAACCTGCATTATCTGTGCAAATGTCTGAATTTGTTTTTGTCAAAATGAGCTTCAAGAAAAAATCTGAGACGCGTGCAGAACGACGTTCAGAAATCAATTATAAAGAGCAATATTCATGGAAGTTCGGATATTTGGTAGACAGCAGGCATATTATTCCAGGTAAGACCCCATTCAGAACTCAGAGCAGAAGTTCCAGGGGTCGTGTCTTTTACTTCAGTGCCTAAATCATTGCCAAGAAGAGCTGTTATATCATCCATCACGGTGCCATGTTCCTTTGAACAGAAAGCACTCTGCTCAAGCCAACATGAACCGAGTACAGCATCAGGCCTGGAGAAATGCAATTGATTCAGATTTTCTGTCTTCTCTCCACCCAGGATCCAACTTTGTTCAATCCCTATGACAAGAGACAATAAGAGAACAGATTCATGTTGTGCTCAGATAGTCAATGCAATTACTTAATTTGGCTCTTAAAAGTAAAAATATGTGGAAGTTTTAAAGCTCTCCAACTAAAAGACTGCAAGATTGTCAGGAAGAAGCACGTGGAAAACTGTATAGTGGCATTAAGTGTGAAAATAGACAAAAATAAGAAAATAGTGATGCATATGAGACTCTTCAGGAACTTCCGAAATTGTGGATAAAGGTACATCCTTGTCCCACGATGTAAACTTCAAGTTTTGCCATTTTAATTCATCACAAACTAAAATAAAATAAGCACAAGAATTTTTCAGAACCACCAAACTGATATGGATCCAGCTGACTGGAGCATAACTGGCAGACTCACCCTCTAACCAATCAGTATCAAGGGTAACATTTGATAACCTACACTCAGTTCATTTTTTCATGTACAAAAAAGTTCAATAAATAAACCGGATCGACATTCTGTATGCAAATAGCATATTCTAAAGAAGATTAGACGATTTAAAAGTATTCCTCAAAGATATTCAAAATTCTATACCAAATTTCCTTTCCCAAACCCTTTGATTTCCTCCAGTTGCCAGTCTGCAGCAACCAAGCCTCATTCACCATCATTCCCAGTCCACCACTATACTCCTTGTCACCAAATACCTTTGATCTTGTCGCACTCCCTCAGGCTCCTCCCTTATTCTCTCCTCCTCCACAAAAGAAAAAACTAAAAACAGACAGCAAAAAGTTCCTCTGTTCCCCCATAGCCAGTTCACCATCAATCTTGGTCCTCAAAAGTCCAATAAAAACTTACAGCACTTTGTTCTGTTTTTGCCTGTTTTCATCTACCACCATTACCAACAGAAACTCAATCAATTCCCATTCACCAACTTGCTACCAACATGCAGACAGATGTGCATCAAATGGGCAGCCATAGTTTATGCAATCTCAAGAAAGCGTCAGATATCACACATACTGATAGTATTTAACACAAATCTAATTATTAAAATCCAAAAGGGTGAAAGATAACTTCACAAGTCATCTAGAAAGGTCATCTAAGATTAAGAGGCTGCATATGGTAACACTGCAAAGGAAACACAATGCCATAACCTTACACATAACTGCAATTTGGCCAGCATTTTCATACTCTCACTTTTATTCTTATACTTGCTGAACTGTGGTATCAGAACTTGGGAAGGAGACCAGGCAAGTTGGGATTATTAAAATAATTTAATATTCAACATAGGGATGACAAATCCAATGTTCAAATTCCTTCCCAGAAAGTAAATTATCTTTTACAAATATATTTGTCTCTCTTTTCTTTAAGTCAATTAGAAAGTGAACCAAGAAAAGAGCCCCTGCCAATGGAAATTTAACTGGAAACGTGAACATGTAATTGCCTTACGTAGAGTTTATTGACCAAAATGTCTAAACAAGGAAAGGGAATAGCATAGGATATACACAGTCCAATAACTACACAACATTCCGTTTTCACTACAAAGAATTTATCCAAGAGAGTAACATTGGCCTGGGAACTTCTGCAGAACTGAATTTGTTAGCTGAATAGAGCACAAGTCAAACAATATGGATATTATTAGGAGGGAAATGCACAGACAGTTTACTCTCTTCCTATCACTACACAAGAATTAAGATCAAATGAACATGTATTCTGATTCTGTCAAGTGCAGATATACTACTAACCTCTCACGAGCTCAAGATCAGTCGACACAAAAAAATTTCATTTTGGTTTTTTTATAGTAAAAAAAAGATAATGGCTTGTTTCTTCGAGATTAATATCTGCTAAAAAGCTATGGTGAAAAGTCAACAATTAATTTTAACGACACATGTCATAGGACCCACAACTTTTATTAACTTTTCAACCACACATTTCATCAATTTTTTATCAAAATGTGCTAAAAAGCTCTCTCAAACAAGCTCTAAGATTCCTGACACTATAGCTCATTCAGAAACTACAGGGATGGATGAAAGAAAAAATCTTAGTCTTAGGAGAGTAAATACTTCAATCACTTGTAACAGCTACAATATTTATAATTTTCAGGAACAGTTTATGGTTTTGTAAACAATTGCACCATCACAAATGCTGATAGAAAGGAAAACCGATTCTTACCAGGTATATTTTCCTCCAATGAACTTCCAGTGGCACTCGTAGGAGTGCACTCGCTTAAAATTGAACCCGTTGAATTACCCAATGGGGACTTAGGGTCATGATAGCCTCTGAACTCTGCGGAGGATGTTTTTAAAGCAGAACTTTCAATTACATTATTATGAGAACTCAAAGATGAATTTGTACTCTTTTCAGAAGACTGATTCCTTGAATTGCCCAGTGAAGCCTCATAAACTAAAGCTTCCAATAGTCCGCTGCTCCGTGGTGAAGGACAATCTGGTGGCAGTGGCACATATTTGGGAGACTGGATGAAAGAATCCACTAATTCAAGTACAGGGGGCAGAGGAGGTGATCTCCACTGACCTGAACTGGTTTCTTGATGTTGGAGTGAAGGGAGCTCTAACTTCACAGCACCTGCTGAGGGCTTAGAAGCAGAGAAATTGCCATTTAAGATAGAATGGCTGTGATTTACACCAAAAGATAATAGCTTCTTGGTGATTGGATCAGGGTCATATGGAAAACAGGGAACAACTAGTTGAGACATTTTATTCTGATAACCATCATTTTGATCCCTATCAAATGGGGGAGTATCATCTGAAGTACTGTTGCTATACCATGATACACATTCATCTGATTCTCGAGTTCGTTTCTGGCGTCTTGGCATACGAGGAATGATGCTACAAAACTGAGAATTAAAACCTTTCATCAACGAGCTACTGGCAGAACTATCTGGAAATTCTGGTACATATGGTAAAGTCCCCTGATTGGTGTTTAAACTATCAAACATTACATCAGGTGTCTGATAACCATTACTTTGCAAGAGATCATGATATCCTGTATCTCCACCAGGTATTCCAGGTGCATTTAGATTTTGTTGATTCTCCTGCATCGCTTGCAAGCATAATTCAGGAGGATATAATGGTAAGCCAACACGTTGACGTCTTTTGATTCGGGTATTCCAGTAGTTCTTTATCTCATTGTCTGTACGTCCAGGCAACTGGAGAGAAAAAGAGGCACGGTATTATGAAATTCAGTTTGAACAATTTATGCTTATAACTTTGCAACAATCTGAAGTTGCGTAGTAAATCTCAAGTTACAATAAGAGTTATTAATATATTGAATTCCACAATCAGGGTGTAACAGATACGGAGGTAGCAATATGCACTTTTCTGAAAGGTTTTATGCCACTAATTTATTGTAGTCTTTTCTTCTTTCCTGTTAGGAAAAAATAAAAAATCCATTGGACTATAATGGCTGCACAAGGAATGGACACTCTGAATTTCATGATGTGATATACCTCAGTGTACCAATTTTTTTCTTTTCAGATACCCTCCAAGGACATTATTACAAGGCAGATATCAAAACATTTTATAAGGCATAGTTTATCTATCATTCTTATTGGCAATCTAGTATCACAAGTTTGCAAATAAGATTGGCTTCTTCATTCCATTGCTTACAAATTTTCTTTTACCATTTCTCAAATGATTCTATCCTTTCATTGCTAAGCGTGTTTTCCTTTTTCCTTTTGTCTTCAGGTATTGGTAAAAGTTGAGGTGCTCAAGAGAGATGGACGATACTCCTTATGGAAATTCACAAGCAAGCAAGATCTACAATAAATTAAAGCTTCGAGAGATTATGCACATGTTTGGACATGCTTAAATTATAATTTCTAGTAAAACTGGTAAAACTGGTGAAATATATTTTTTATCTACACATTCACCAACAACTTATATTATAAGCACTTAAAAAATAATTTCAGCACTACCAAACATCCGCTATGTTAGTTTTCAGCCTATAAGTTGCAAAATTGTTTCACTTTACCCAGTTCCATACTAAATGATAACATATTGAAATTTAACATATGCAACGTGTCATCTTTTTCTAGAAATCATTCAGTATCATTTCTGCAGCACCAACTCTAAATCAAATCCACACAAAATAGTACAATAATTTATATTGCAGTTGTGATTCTATATATAAATTCACTAAATTCTTTAGATCATCATCAGGATATATAAATTTAAACCAACATATTACGAGTAAGAGAAGCTCACATGTGCAGCCATTCGCGCCCATTTGTTACCCATCTTGGCATGGAGTTCAATGATTAGTTGCTCTTCCTCTGGAGTGAATGCACCTTTCTTTAAATTTGGCCTTAGATGGTTAGCCCATCGCAGACGGCAGCTTTTACCACACCGGGAAAGCCCTGAGTGTTTCTGGACCGCATTCCAGTTACCTTCCCCATGCTTCTTCACATAGTCCACCAAAATTGTGTCCTCCGCGGAGGTCCATGGCCCTTTCTTCAGAACAATTGCTCCATTTGAGCTCCCTCCATAACTACCACCTTCATCAAACAATGTTGAATCAGCAGACAGTTCTTTGCTGTCATTACTGATGCTGCAGCTCATCTTTTTGACCAAGATCAAACTGAGTTCTCAAACTCCAACAACCCAATAGCTCAAAGGAATTGGGAATATCTTTAACAAAACTGCAGATACTGAAAAACCAAAATAAATTAATGATCCACGAGATAAAAATAAGATCATATTCACTATCCGTGAAACTATAATGGTCAAACATGTCAATCTCAGTTTGCTAAGAATATGATATACTAAGACATAAAAACATTGATAGACGAAACAATTATGATAAAGAAAATTCTCTGACGAAAAAGACATGCAGGAGCACAAAAACAAAAGAAAAGGCAAGCGAAAATTTGAATATATGCTGTCACCATCATCACGATCATTCACATACCCCTAGCACCAAAAAAACTGAAAAATTAGAAATCAAAGAAACCTCCTTATGAATGTAAAACCAATATCGTGAATATAAATATTTAAATTAACAGTAACATATAACATTCTTATAACAATAACCCATGAAAATTCCGTACTTAAATTGTGCCCTTGTTTACAATTAGAACTATAACTATAGCACTACAATTAAATCAAGTTACCAAATCAAGAAGGTTCCCAAAGAGTTATAATACTATTAGTTCATTTATTAAAGTTACGAACAACAATTAGCAAATGAACGAAAAGGGAAATTAATGAAGAAATATTAATTATTCTCCTTAATTATCTGTTGACTGAGTAATTTAAAGCCTTCCCATATATATATATATATATATATATATATATATACAAACCAAAAATATTATCTCCTTCAATTAAATGCTTTCCTTAATTTCCCATACACGGAATAGAAATGAACATAGTGGATTTACCTGGATTAGGAAGAATTCAATAACCCGAAAAAGAGCTAAAAATCAAGATGCGCAAAAGAGAAAAAAAAAAGGATGAAGAATTGGAAAGCAATAACCGAGGGGAATGATTACAGTTGAAATGCCTCTCCTAGATATATATATACACACATATACATACATATATGCGCAGAAACATAGACGTATGCACCATTTTATATATATCTATATCTATATCGTAGTGCGTGCATTTGTGTGTGAAAGCCGGGGCGCAGAGGATGGGTGGCGGAGGGTGGGTTGGGTGGGGTGTACACCATATTTGTAATTCGGAGCTCACGCAACTCACTTGAGGACCCGAGGATGACGGTCACGGCATTGACGCCTTTTATTTCTGTTATCGTTATTTTATTTTATTTTCTCATTTTTTTTCCCACTCATTTTTGTGAGATTTAAATTAAAGATAAGTGATTAAGAGTTATAATCAATCCCAATATTAAATTTGAATAAAAGTTTATATCACAATTTTAAAAGTAGATTTAGATTAATTGTAAAAGTCTTAAGCAATCATAGTAATTAACGATAAGTATAGTCTAATTTGATCTAGTTCTTAAAAAAAAAATTACACTAAACTGTATTTTTTATGAAATTCTACACATAAAATCAAATGGTTGCATGTTGACTGTTCAAATATTAATTAGTCTAAAAATGATTTCTAAATTAAATTAAAGTTCAAATATGTAGCTATAAGTGAGAACTAGACTAATGGTCCATTTGGTAATGTTGGCGTTAGGGATGACAATGGGCGGGTCCGGTCCGCGCTTGTGAAAATTTTGGCCCGCCCTGCCCCGCTCCGCCCGCCCGCCCAATGAATCACATGGGCGGCCGTTGACCCGCATAACGCCCATAAATTTTTATTTTTTTTTGGTTAAACTAAAAATAATTAAAAATATATATACAAATTTTTAAATATTTGTACCAAACCAAACAAAAAAAATATAAGATTTGGGTTGTAGTGTAGTGGTTAAGGTTAGTTGTTTATAAGTTTTAACCGGGTTTGATTCTTTAGTCCATTTTTAGTGAAAATCATAATTTCTACTATATTTTATGATTTTTAAAAAATTATTTTTTAGGGGCGGTCATGAGGCGGGCGGGTTGCCCCCCGGACCCGGCCAGGGCAAAAAAATCTGCTCCAAACCCGTCCCTATTACTTGGCGGGCGGAAGGGCGGGTGAGCCGAGGAGTTTTTGCCATCCCTAGTGGTAGCCGCTAAGAGTTTTGACAATAGAATTTTTGTTGAAAAAGTGTGATTGTTTCTTACTCGTATAAGTTTTATATTTATTTGACTAAACAAGTAGTTAATTATTATATATCTCATATTATTACTTTTAAAATAAATAATTATTTTTATATCTTATAATAACTATTAAAATTAATATATTATTTAATTATAATAATACTATTATTTTATATTTGACTAAGCGATAATTAATTATTATATATCTCATATTATTTTTTTAACATAAATAATATATTTTATATCATATAATAACTATTAAAATTAATATATTAATTTAAATATAATAACACAATTATTTTAGTATATTTGACTATTTGAGTAAATATTAATTAATTATTTAAATCAAATATATTATGTACAATTTGTATTATGTTATTTAATATGTCAATATATATTTTTCACATTATATAAATATATGAAGTGACAATTTGATATAAGTAATTAATGCTGAAAATAAATTAATATTTTTTTGATGTATTAATGATAATTTTATTAATTTTTAAGTTCATTAAATGTTAATTACAATTTCATGTAAATGTTCAATTAGAGCTTTTTAAAAAAGCTCAAAATTTGAACTTATTTGAAACAGTCTTTTTAAACTATTTTTTAGTCAAAAAGTGCTTATTGACTTTAGCCAAACAACTATAAATAAATATAACTAAAAGTACTTTTGTTTTTCAAGAAGTGCTTTTGGACCTCAAAAAAATCCTTCTAAACACACTATAAAACCATCCGATTCTCGATTTTAAAACTCAACCAACTATATATTAACTAGAAGAAAATTGAACTCACCAGTTCAATTCCATTCGAATCTCATTTCGGTGGTTTAAAATATTAACATATCAATTTCATATCAATTAAGTATAAAAATACTAATAAATATATAAGAGTTTAGATTATTTCTCTTGACTTAAACGAAAGTAACCCCATTCCTAACATATGAATTCCGAGGGTACAATTGTAATTTTAGACTCTCAAATGTTTTATGAACTTTCGTAGTTTGAGTCTTGAGTTATACGTATGTTATTCAAGTCAATTAAAGTTCATAATTAATAATTTAAATTTGAGTACTAAGAAAATATATAATGCATATTTGCAGGCATTTGGTTTCAAGTATGTTAGACCCTCGCTAAAACTGATGCGAAACCTACCTTAAAAGAAGCTAATTAAGGTTTGTATTAATTTACAATATAAAGTTGACTCTCGTGATAGAGATATTTTTGCTAATCCAAGTGAGTAATCAATAATTCTTGAACACTAGTTAACCTTGAGGACACGTCATATATAGCAATTGTCAATTGATGTTGAGAATACATCATATAATGGAACAAAATTATCATCTCTTTGCACCAATTAATTTAGGACGACCAATAAGTTGTTTTTTATGATCATTTACACATGTGAATAAAATTGAAATATTTAAATTAGAATGTCTAAATCGATCGATCTAAAACACTTTAAGATATGAAGCCAATAGTAATTGGATTCAATCCTTATGCTCAACATTAGACTTTGATGCTCGATTAGACTCTTTCTATGGATAAGAGTTATAGAGAGGCAACATTTTAAGTAAATTTCATAACTAAATCGATTTATTAAGTCATTTCATGGCATGAAAGAGTAACATCTAAGCATTCTAACATATTTAAACTCGACTAGAATTGCTTTAAATGAATATTTCGCTTTCCTTAATATTTCCTAGAGTTCAACACTATTATAAATTGTCAAAGTTAAGGAACGTGACTATGTCAAGCACGTTACGGTGTGATGATATATGTTTGGCATCTATAATTTGGAGTCATGTTTGTGAAAAATATAATATACTCTTTCGCAAAATTTTCTCAAAAGTTCTATGAAAATGGTTGCTGAATAGCGTGAGCATCTTCAATGCACTCTGTCTATTATTTTTTAGACGTGCCATATAAGCATAGATAAACGGAGTTATAAAAAAATCATATGCTGACGAGGACTTTGTCTAGCTGATGTGACATACCAAAAAATAGACTATGTCTAGAAATCCATCTAAATTTAGACGAATTTTTAGACGAAGTGCAGGAAATTTAAATTTAACTCAACATTTTATTAAAAAAAAAAAAGTCGGACAACAGAAATAAAAATTGAAGACCCACCAATTTAAAAAAAAAAAAGTTAATGCCAAGTAGTAATATTAGTTTTAGACAGAATCCATTCAATATGAATTTTTAATTTGACCATCTATTCAAGAGATGTAGTGCTACATGGACTTGAAGTCTGTCTATTTTACTTATCAAGTAGACTTCAATAGATAGAGTGCGTTGGTGATCCTCTTAATAGTAATAAAATCTTATGGTACTTATCTCTTTTAATCTTGTTTTGAATAGCATATTAAACGAGCTGCAAATGAGCCACGCTAAATACCCCCATTAGACGTAATTAGTTAAATCAAGAAATCACAAAGTCGAAGTAAATGAATAACAAGTTGATGACTATACCAATGAGCTTGGCCTTTGAGGCTCAACTTGAGTTTTTATATTAAAAAGGCTTGTTACATTTAATAAGATAAGAGGAAAAATAATCTAATCACATATAAAGATTAAAATTTCTTCTTTTTATTTAGGTTGAGAGCTAGAGAAAAGAATGAAAATTAAAATATATAGGCATGGACATTTAATCTTTTATTTCATTGATTTCATGAACAAGAAAAGAGTTAAAGATGTTACGATTAATATCAATATACTATTTTTAGTATCTACGTGTTGAAAAAAATAGCATGAATATAAAATTTATATGAAGCATTATGTCAATAATTTCTCATTTTGATTATCCAAAAATATTGACCAATTTTGTTTCTTTAAAAAGATCCCAACTCTTTGTGAATTTTAGAAAATAAGTAAATTCTTTTTTCTAGTCAAATATTTTTTAACAAGACAATACATTCATTATTATTCTTTTAAAATTAAAAACCTAATAAATTTCAAATTTTATAAAATTATAAAATAAAAATATATCATATAGTGCAAAAATTAATTAAATTAATATTATTTTTATTATCCAACTTGCATCAATTCGATTTCAAATGGTTATTAAAAGAATTAGTTTAATTAATTAGGGGTAAAAGGGTATTTTAATAATATATAAATGAAAAAATAAAGTGAATCGAAAAAACATCATTTCTTACGCTTCAAAATCTGTTCAATCGGGTGAGTCGAGATTATTTTATAATCCACTCTAACTTATGTACTTTAAGTTTCCATATAAATGAGAAAAAATTAATGGATCATGAATTGAGCGAAGTTCATATTATTTTCCGTTTGCTTTCATATATCCGATATGATAGATGATATATAGGAAAATGTACTATTAAAGTGGTTATCGTCTCTTGAATTTGACTACTACTATTTTCGTTGTAAAACAAGGTATTTCTATTTACATCATCCGCATTCTTTAATTAAAAACAAAATTAATATTTAGTACATATTTAGAGAAGCTAAAAATTAAATTTTTAGCAAAAATTGATAATTTTAATTTGTCAAACTTCAATTTTAACTACATATTATATGAAATCTACAATTTTTATCAAATATTTAATTACAAATTACACTAACTTTTATCAAAATCTACTAAAAAGTTTTATCAAACGAACCGTTAGTTTCTTTTTCTAGTTAACAAAATGTTCTTTATTATTCTCCGGCCTTGTCATTATCCTGACCAGTAGCACCATCTTTCATCATCATTATCCAATTACGTAAAACATTTATGTGTATAACAACACAAACATGGATTTGGACGTTTTCTTTTCTTTTTTTAAATTTTGCTCAAAAGTTGGTTGATTACTTGTTCCAGTAGATCATATTGAATCATGAATCATGAGTCTCCATACCACAAGCTATACATGAGGTGCAAATATTTGAAATACATAGAGATACAAAGAAGTGAAGTTAAAACTTATGACGTATTTAATAGGGAAAAATTTCACCTTAATTTCTTCTAAACTGACCGGGATGAAAAATAAAGAGACGAGAATTCAACAATTTTCCCTTGCGACTTATTCGGTAAAGTCGATTAAATCACGTTAGATAATATTAAAAAATATATATATTAATATCCACTCCGTGTGAATTCTTTTCCGGCTCTAGACTTTTGATAGGGTAATACAGTAAGAGGTCCATACTCCAAGTTGCAAAGAGAGTGACGTAATACAATACAAGACGAGACATTTTATCCTCTGCAATGCCCTTTCCACATACGAGGTTTTGGTGTATTGTATAAAAGTTGTATAGGTTACGTATGCATGAGTGTATTTTTGTTCATGAAATACGCGTGCTTCCTCACAATATTAAACTCTACACTTGAACCTCAATCATTCTATATTTAGTAGCTGATGGAGGCACGGAATATCAATCCCCCTTAACCCATTCCTCATCAATCATTGTGTCATTGGTGCGTGTTTAGTACGTAATATTATACAGAACTCGTCTAATAATATTTATTTATTAATGCTATATATAGTCGAAAGGCTTATGAAAAATACTTTCGAATCATACAAATTATAAAGCATGGAAACCGATTTACAGATATTTTGACTAGGTTTCATTTTTCCCCCAGAAATAGAAACAGAAAATTAAGAAAAATTATATCATAGTAGGTTCAAAATTTCAATTGCGTAAATATATGAGAAGATGCCATGTTATGCATACATAATTTATTACATTTTTAAGCAAGAACATATTTTCAGACATGAAAAAAATACAAAAATAAATAATTTCTTCATGTTGTCGGTATTATAAAGAGGTTGCGAGTTCAAGTTCGAAGTAGAACTTAAAGTCTTGAACTACTCCTCTGACCCATCGATTAGCTCACAAGGACGACCAAGACCAATTTTCGAACATCCCTCAAGCTTTGAAATAGAACTAGTTGTACAAACTGTGAAAATAAAAAATTACAATAGAATGTGAATAATTAGTATAATCCAGCTGATCTTGTAATTTTTTTTACTGCTATCCACAAAAGAATGCATGTAATTCATTTCTGAAACAAAATAAGCTGAGAATTACATGTCTATAAATATTGAAAATTACACGGCCATGCGCAACCAAACTGGAAACCAATTTCAACTGACAAAACCCTTTCAAATGGCTATTAATTTATGTAACAACTAACCCTTTGCTTTCACATCAAAAATGAATGTACAATGTCATGAATTCACTGTATTCAGGAGTGTGCTGCTCTTCCTTTCATTAATCGAGACCATCGAAATGCTGCAGCAGCATAACCCCATCAAATCGCATGCTCACTTCTACATTTGTACGGGGTTCAGGTTCACGGGGCTTTTCTATATAGTAACATTCGGCATGTATGCAACATATTTGTGGTTAGAGAATTGGGACTTATTTGACACGGAAATCATGCCTAAATATGGTTAGATTTTGGGTGAACTTGTCTCTGTTCTTTGAATCCAAGCTTCGAACAACATCAGTCATTAATTTGTCAAAACACAACGCAAGGCGCTGATGTTGATCTACCGGCTGCAAGATGACACAAATGTCATCACATTAAGAATATGCACAGAAACAACAGTCAACAGAAGAAATATAGTTCGACTTCGACATCTCCATGGCATTGAAATAATGTGTCAATGGACCATAATGCTAAAACAGCATGTGTTGTACACTCTCAAAATGATAGATAGCACGATAATGGTCGGGACCTGAAGTCTAACAAATTCAAGCAGATGTTTAGATTTTACCGCACACCTGCCTTATAACTTTTAGCAAACCATTGATTTCCTCCGATTAAGTAAATTGGTTGGTCTGAGAATCCTTAGCAAAGATGACTAGAAGACATTCTATTTTCCCATATAAACACATTGTTCAAGAAGAGCTTGATCATAAATGAGAAGATTGGTTGAGTAGAAATACGAAAATAGATTCTTGAATCACATAAATGAGAATTTTATACGAAGAATAATCTCTGATTTCTTTTTGAAAAAGATATGGATTTGTTTGGAGCGATAAGACTATTCCAATGACAATACTTTGTGGATAAAGAATCAAAATAAATGCAAAGAAGATGAATCTTTTTACCCAATAACGAAGAGTTCAAACCAAAATTTCCAGATGAATGGGATAGGATAGTAATATTCCCCACAAAGTTTAAATGTGAATCTCCAAAAAATGAAATATTACAATTGAAAGTAAATTAAGAGATTTTACTATCTTATTACTCTCCCTTAAGAGATTTTACTATCTTATTACTCTCCCTTCTAGAGACGATTATCATTACTGGTAGAGAAAATGATATTCTACAAATTCAAAACCCTATAATTTAAGGATTCAAATTCTTGTTGCATCCCAAAGCCTGATTTTGGTTAGAATGGTTTTTTTTTTTTTTTCCGTTCATTTCATCATCGCAGCTAAACACATCTTAAAAAGATTAAATTATTTACTTCCAAAGAAAAGTTATCTTCTTTCATGTGCAGTTAGCCATTGGCAAGGAAATTAGCATCTCCCAGCAAACATGGTTCAAATAAGACAATATGGATGGACAAAAAGTCCCATGAACCGGAGAACCAATGATAATTTTGATAACTAAGCAAATATTCTGGAGTTGTGGCCAAGCATAAGACCACTCATGCAAGATTAACCAACAACAGAAAAAGCATAAAATTTCACCTGTGAAGCCAATATATGTGCTTTCAAGCCTGAATACATCTGCACAAGTCATAGCCCTATTAATTAATTTGCTAATATTTAAAGAAAATGAGATGAAAATTTCTATATGGAAACAATATATGAATTCTGTATGATACAGAAACGCAAGAAAGACAGCATAAGGACATGAATGACAACTAAATTACAACCATAGAATGATTGAATATTCGACCTTGGACCAGATAGGAACCCAACTAGGTCTTCATAAGTTACAGAGTAATAAACATGTATGATTTCTAACCCTTACGTGAATGGTAATGTATGTACATACAGTAAAGATACGACACGACAAGTAACAGAAAGTGATTGAAGACTGACAAAGCCAAAGGCTGTGAAGACATAAGCCCAACAGTGCATGTGACAAAGGTAGAATTACTGTTACTAAACACTGGTGAATATCTCGAAAACAAAAACTTCAGGCCAAATTTGACCAAACAGAAATTAGCACCAATCAACCTTGCAAATCAAAACCGTCAGGTAGATCTACAGCAATGAAGAATTGTGAAAAAGAAAAAATGCTGACTGTGATCACCTGCTCACTTATGAGTATCAAGCTCAGCATTGGCCTACTAAGATTCCATTGATTGCCACAATCCTCAAATAAAACAATCTCAAAGAGAGTTTTTAGTATCTGGATAGGAGAGTAATAATCAGATTACAGCATCAAACGCACAAAAACCAAACTTATTTTAATTTTAACAAAAATGTATTCCAGTTTACGTGTAATAATTGTATGATTCTCAAAAAAATCCGAATTGACATTGAGAAATAATTTGCAATGTATTCTAGTTTATGAGCAATAATTATATCATTCTCAATAAGATCTTAGTTGATACTGAGAAAGTGAGAGAAAGAGATAAGAAAAGCTGTTAGTTATTACATGCATGCCTGTGAGACTCGTAATCTTTTCCAGGGAAAAATGTACGAGCAAATCAGTTGTGGTGAAACTGATTCACATAGTGAACGATATATAGAGTTACTCCATATTTGAAGATTTGCCAAATGACGAGAAAACAGAGTATCCATCAAAATCAACATACTAAATATACCCATGACCAAGCATCACTTTCTAGCAAGGGATAAAGATACCACGCCACAGAAAACCATTGTGTGTTTTTACCTTAATGCAAACCAAATCAAGTTTCTTACACCATTTTCATGGAAAGAATTCAGCAACAAGTACTTTTTATTAGCTGCGAATTTTAGGTAAAAAAATTTTCAAGACGAAACAAAAGTGGAGCAAATATATCTTAAAACAACGTACTCATTGACAGAGTGAAATATTTGATGGTCCTCTCAGAACATTAGAACTAATGCCACAATACAAAGGTCAAGTTACAAAAGAATTCATTACTCACTTCTGGGAGCAAACTGGGGCATTCTGCAATGTGACTAGCAAGATTTATTGCAGCCGGTGAAGTTGGGGCCTCCCCCATGGTAATGTTGAGGAAATAGAATGCGGCCAAATTATCAATTGCAGATGCACACTGAGAAGCAGTTGGAAATTTATAAATATGACTTCAATATAAAATTTTAGTCTGGTATAAGTATTATAGTAAGAAATGAAAACATTGGACTAAAATATATATCTAATTATGAAAATTAAATCCATGCAGCTGCACAGCCACTCGTTAGGATTGAAGATCATGAAAAGATACATAATGTAGAACATGTCTTCTTAATGGCAAAGTTTTGTATATATCAAAATCACGTACTTCCACATTATTAGGGAGCAAATAAATGTAGGTAAAATGAACGGTGGCCAACTAATATACCTGTGTGCAATGCCTAGAAGAATTCTTTTAGTAAGCACAGCATACCTATTACAGTCTTCAAGGGAGTCCCTCACATGCAGGTATGACTCTTTTTTCTAATTGCTAAGCATGAGATGGAATAAAAAATTACATGCTCTGACACCATACTGAATGCTCACTCCAATAAAAGCTCAATTAGGCTAGAGAAATTTATTCGTCTTGAACAAAGTCTTCACACCACTTATTTTTAATATTAAACATGGACGACAATAGAAAGTTTGTGATTGCAAGTCATAAGAAATTTAACGGCGCAGAACTTATGGTTGACACCCATTGAGCTTACTGAGGATGGCACTGGACAGGTAGTTAATACTAGATGCAATAATAATTGATCATGAGTAGGAATGGATTCACCATATAATACCTGTGAAGATATACCAACATCCAGACCTTTAAGACCAGATTCAAGTGAACTAACTATATGCATGAATGCGCTTGTATGAAGATTTAATACGAAAACAATATGGCTGTTGAATAGGACTTCCAAGAATGCAAAGTACGCCCTTGTTAACTGCAAAGAAAAGAAGAAATGATAAGATGGCCACGCAAATTCCAATCAGGAATGCAAGATTGCTTTTCTCAGAAACTTGTACTCAATTATCTGAATAATACGATTTCACAATGAACTTAAAATGGCTGTTAGATACTTTTATATTGCCAAAAGTATTGTGGCCAGGGCCCAAATAGCAGTAAGATCTCCAGCATTGAGATCTATTAGTCGGTAAATGCACCTCCTGAAGTAAAGAATTCAATGAAAAATATAAAAGTCATCCCTACCGAAAATTAGTATCAGAAGAAGTTAACATATGGTGGGCATCTTCTCCTTTCAGCAGCCCTCAGTTATAGTCTGCTAAGAATATTTGACTGGTTTTTAGCCTCTTCACAGAATAGCAAAAGGGGCTTGTCAAGGGTTAGACTGGACACTCTTTCACTCGGTTATTTGATCCATCTCTGTTCTAGCACAAGGAATTAAAGCTTTTAGGAAAACAAAGCAAGTTGCAATCAGTCTTTAATTTTTTGGATTTTCTACAGTTTTGATAAGGATGCGCTTTAGAGGAAGCAAAGAAAGAAGATGTGCATAGAAATGGTCTTAGCACTTCACATCAAATGCTTAAAGCCAATCCTAACTAGAGATGAACAAAGTCGGAGTGCTAAAGCTACCAAGGATATCATCTTTGGGATATATTAAATGTTTGCTGAGGATCAATTGGAATGGCTGGTTACACAGAGCATGTCCAGATCCTCAGTTCTCTATCCCAGCTTTGCAAAAGCAAAAGAAAATGTTTAGCGGATTTCTATTATTTTTTGATACTGGAATATCCATTAATATTGTTCCAAGGGGCTGCAATCCACTGCAATCCATATGCAAGAGGGACTGTCTTGTCATAAAAGGGAACAATAAGAGAGCTCAGATTAAATAGGTATCCACTGCAATCCCTATGCAACGAGGCTGTCTTGACATAAAAGAGAACAATAAGAGAGGTCGGATCGAGTCAGTATATCAATAACGAATCCAATCTCTTGAAATCATCTTATCAACAACTCCAAAAGAGAATTAAGAGAATTCAGAGCTCTTCCCATGACCCAAAATAAAGAGTATTTATTCATAAAAAGAGGCTTTAAGGAGTATCCGCTCCATCGAAGCCACCCTATTTCTTTCCATAAAATTCGAGAGAGAGAGAGAGAGCAGACATTTTCATAATATCATCTCTCTTTTCCTGCTGTATAGGCCCCAACTTAGCAAAAAACAGAAAATGGCATCATCAATGATACACATCGGAAAAAGCATAGACCACAATTCAATTGCCACCATGCAATGTAACAGCTAGTGTGCTGAATTCTCCCCATCTCTCTTAACGAAAAGCTTGCACACATACTACTTCAGCTTCTAATATTGTCTCACATAGAACAGCTTCTAGAGCTGCATTTAAAGAATAAGGAAAGGAAACAGCACGGCCGCTTTCTTCATTTCTTATTTTATAGATTCTAGTATGGCCATGCATTCATCTTAAGGTCCCGATTTCTACTACATCCATCTCATTAGCATTTAACTTTAATAGCCCAACACTCAGTACCGTAAAGCCTGCCAGTCCAATAACCATTTTGTTGAATTTGCATTTCAACTTCACAGGTATATTTCGATCACATAGAATCCCCGTAGCACTTCTCCATTTCGTCCAATCTGCTATAGTCATATAGATTACATTCTCTTTAACTCATGCTTTATTAATAATCTAACCTAAATACGTAAAACAATAACTAATAAAGAAAACACAGAACCTCAATTGTGACGCCAGTGTCGTCCATATTCCCCTTATTCCAACAATTACAAAAGGACATTCTATGTATTTCGACCTAATTCTACTTAATCTAAAACCTTTTAACTTCTAAAGTGATCCTCCAAAATCCTAGTCCCAATTTAGCTCCTAGTAGTCTAATCAATTAAATCCGTCCAAAAAAATAAAAATAGAAAATTGATTCTATTCGTATTTTCAATTCCACATATTAAGGCCCGCTTATACCTTTTTATTTTGGGTAGTGTAAGTCCCAACATTTAGGCCTTGTCGCAACTGGTTTCCGACCTATATTTCTTGACAACATGTCCCCAACCTATCTATTTTGGTAATGGCAAGCCATGTGATCTTTTCTCATCATCTCGCGGGCTCAGATAGAGTGATCATATATCTCCATCACTGTTTATTATTGCTGCAGATTATTTTTCACGACTCATCGACTCAAAGACTATCAAGATATTCCTTCGATGGCATCTGAGACATGGGATGATGCTCTTATCTCTCATTTGTCCTTTGCGATGATGATATGATCATTTTCATAATAGCCGAAATGATCTGTCCATCGACAAGTATTACGATGTGTATTGAGCACTATGAAGGGCTTCTGAGCAATTAGTGAACAGAGATAAGAGCGGAATTATCTTACATAGAAGATCTTTTATTAGTCGATGCATGTCGGAGCATCCGGCGGTGTTTTATCATCGTGACGATCCTTCACTTATCTTGGTGTTCCTTTATTTAAAAGAGCCAAGAAGATCTTTTTGTATGATGACTTAGTCCAGAAAATCCGAAATAGAATTTCTGACTAGGCCTCGAGACTCCTATCACATGGGGGACGGATTACTTTGATACGATCAATACTATTTTCTATTCTTCTCTATCTCTTTCAGATTATGAAGCCTCCCAAGACTGTCTTGAAAAAGTTAGAGAGCATATTTGCTAGATTCCTTTAGGATTCCAAAGACCATGCACACAGATTACATTGAACGAGATGGAAGGACTTTTTTATTCCTACTGAGGAAGGTGGACTGGACTTTAGGAGACTGTATGATATTGTTGATACATTCTCTCTAAAGCTCTGGTGGTTATTTAAATCTCAATAGTCATTATGGGCTCAATTTTTACTGAGTAAGTATTATAAGGGTACCTATTTATTGATGGCTACTATTCTTTACTATGTTTCAGCTGTATGGAAGAGACTAAAATACATAGGCCCACAGGCAAAGACATACATTGCTTGGCAGTTAAGACGTAGACAAATATTCTTTTGACATGACTGCTAAATGGGTTAGTCTATATTAGCTTATCAGCACCCACATTTGCCACATTCTTCTATTTAGGTTAGAGACTTATTTGATGATACTAGATGAAACATTGACAGACTTTTTACAATATATTATTGCTAAGCAGATAAGGAGCATCCCTATCACTGCTGAGGTGCACGATCAGATTATGTGGAAAGATACTTTGAATATTAGATTTGCTACCAAGTCTGCATGGCAGCTAGTTCGCAAGGAACATATTACTCAAGCTGTTTAAAGTATGATTTGGAATTTTATTATCCCCACAACTGTCTTTTTCTTCTGCTGAAGACTATAACAGGGTCTTATCCCAATTAATGCTGTGATTCAGAGATGGATTGAGAGTCATATGACTTCTCGTTGTTAGTGTTGTTCGGCTATTGAGATTATTTAACATTTATTTATTGACAACTGCATTACCGACCAGGTTTGGCGCCACTTTTCTAACATTTTTCATATAACCTTTCGACCGATGGAGGGTTTATAGTATCACTTTCAATCTTGGCGTTTCTCATATCAGTTTGTCAGGCAAGATCATATTCGCACGATTATTCTTCTTTTGATTCTCTAATTTATTTTGACTACGATGAATGATGCAAAGTACCATAATATCTCTATAGAGCCGAAACGGATCATCTGGAGAGTATACCATACTATCTCCCTACTACATACAAGCCATTTATTTCAGGTTATTTATTGGCGCATGGATATGAATATTGCTCCTCTTTTTGGTATCTCTCTTACTATTCCATCTCTTCCTCCTCCTCCTGTTTTGGTTTATTGGCGTACTCCACTAATGGGATCTTACAAAGTCAACACTGATAAATACGTCAGAGATGGATTTGAGAGTGAAAGAAGAATTATTAGGGATTCATCAGGTTAGTATGTTCGCGCATTCTTCTCTTCATATGACAAGTGCCCTATTTTAGAAGTCGAACTCAGTGCTATTCTTGACAGTATCATTCTTGTTACTCTCAAATTTATGGATTGAAGTCGACTCTACTTTAGCCATTCACTGCATCACCAAAGGTGGAGGACCTTAGTTTATTCAGGTCACTCTTCACCACATCAGACATCTCCTTGTCTTCGACCGTGATACTACTTCTCATATTTATCGCGAGAGCAACCATGTAGCTGACTTACTTGTTTCAGAGGGTTGGGATCGTCATTGCTATTTCGAGTATAGCAATCAGGACTTACCACAACGCTAATGCAGCTTAGTTAAGATTGATAGACATGGGCTTCCTACAGTTAGAGATCTATAGATTTTTTTTAGGACTTATTGTTTAAAAAGTAGTACCTCCTTATTTATTGCTTTATTATTTATTCATTTATTTGTTTGCTTTACCTCTTATGATTAGAGGTTAGATTTTATGCCTTCCTACCATGTATTTTTTATGAGTTATTTATATATGGTTGGGGTATCCGAACCCCCCATCCTTTCCTAGTGGAGGCCTGACAACCACACTAGGGATATGATGGTGTGTTGACTAAAAAAAAAAATACCTATCTATTTTGTATAGTATTGGTCCCCAAAAACGAATTCCCTCCATTTGATAGCTAGAAAGTTAATTTTTTTGTCTAAAAGACCACAATACCCTTATTTATAGTTAAAGGGGAGTTTAGAAAAGTGACCAAAAACAATGGCTAATTTTGAAAAATAGCAACTTCTAATAACATTTGCAAAAATGGTAATTTTTAGATGAAAAAAATCATATATACCCTTTACAAAAATGGCATGTTTTTCTTTTTGGCTTCCAAGAGAAACCATGTGAAGTGTCATTTCGACAATTAAACAAACAGTTTAGCTGTCTTTTTTCTTTTTCTTTATACAGACAGTTGAAATATCAGTCGTTTGGACAGTTCAACTGCGATTTCCACAGTCGTCTTCAACGATATTTCTTCCTTCTTCAACCACACATCAACCCATAAACCTAGCTTACTTCAACAAATTTTGTGAAACAATATTCAAGAAATTTTCAACAAGAGTTATATATAAAAACAAGCCCAAACTAATCTACCAAAAACATATAGAATTTTGTTCTTTTATAACCTAAGTTAATCTACCAAAAAAACTAACTTCAGTTGGGTAGTAGGTAGTAGTGGGACATCGAGTGAGGCAAGACTAAGGCTACTTGCGCGACGTGTTTTGGTGGCTTCTTATTGTCGATATGATGTTTTGTGGAATTTGTATTTGACTGATTTTGATTTTGAATAGGATAGGTTGGGATTTTAGGTAATTAATTGAGGGTATTTTTGTCCAAAATAAATTCAAACGGCCATTTATTTAATTGTTTTCAAAACTTGCTATATTTCAAAATGGCCACTTGAAAATAGACATTTCCTACAATACCCTTATTTATAGTTAAGATAAATAAAATAACTAAAAAAAAAAAAACACAGAGAAAAAATTCTTCATCTTTCCCATATCCATCCCAGCCCACTACCCCTACTTCAAGCTACTCAAATCCCCACCGACCACCTCCTAAACACCAACTCTTATTGCCGACTGCTACCCACCACTCGCATCTTGTTGCTTTATAGAGCTCCACACCTAAACCAAATTCTCGTCGTTACCATTCCCAAAACCAGACTCTCGTCTCGTCCACTACCAAAACTAGTGTCAACCTCTGACAAATCCTCACTTGGTAACAATAGCTTTATCACATAAAAAGCTAACAATTCATCCCCCATAAACCACCATTAAAATCCAATAAATTAGCAAACCTATCATCACACATTATGTAAGACCAATTCTGATGTTATGATTTATTCAAGTACCATTACGAATTATCTCTTGCAGCGATTTTAAGTGCAATAAGTACCTGTTGTCATTAAACATGTTGGTGTTATGACACAGATAAAATAATAATTCAATTCATCCAACAATAACTTTTCGAATGCAAGTTGACTGCATAAACCCTTAGTCACCATGTTTTCTGGGTGTGGAGGGAGCCAATGTAGGCGAATGGCGGCAGGAGCTAGGTGTGGATGGCAACGGAAGATGGATCCAAGAATCACATTCCTTTTCATATGTAGATGAGGACAGATCAAGGAGGTTTGGATGAACGTGCCAACACACAGTTGTCAAATCTGGGTAATTGTTCCCGTAACTCAAAGTTCGGATTCTTGAATAGGATGGGGATGGGGATCTACTGCTGAAATGTGATATCAGATTGGGGTATGGTGGTAGGAAGAGAAGAGGTGCGCAGGTCAACGGTGGGAGAAGCCTCCAGAGATGCGATCTGGGGATGCTAGCGACACACGGTGTGGTTGAGAAAGGTAGCTGCATGGCAATGAAGGTAGGGAAAATGAAGCCTGATTCTATTTTTTTTTTTTTTATTTTATTTACTTTAACTACAAATAAGAGTATAATGGTCTTTCCAATTAAATATATAATGGTCTTCCCAATTAAATAAATTGACTTTTACCGGTCAAATGAACAGAATCCTTCGTTGGGACCAAGGCTACACCAAAACATTTAGGTCGGGGACCACAATGCTAAGAAAAATAGGTTGGGGACCAATGCTCCAATTTTTTCTTTAGATTTCTTGTTCTTTCTTTTATTGGTTTTTTTATGGTGGCGCTGCCTCCACTTGACCCACTACCCTTAGGTCAAAGCACTGCTACTTATAGCTGGTAGAGAAACAAGAATATGATTGCTAAGTACCATATAAGGGCTATTTACAAAGAGTGGTAACTTAAACTGATTTCACCAAAAGAGACCGCACGACTCTAAATATAAATTTAAAAGTATTAAATAAATGCTGCAAGCGCATCTAAGGAGTTCACTAGAAAAATTTACCCACCTTCCTGTAAGCCAAAATATCCGCAAGTGGAATTGACAACGCCATTTTTAGAGCAATATCAAGTACATCGGCTAGTGATCTATCACCATAGAGCTCGAACACACCAAAGTTCACATAGTTTCCGCTAAGAGCTGTCATTTAGTGTGAAGACCCAATAAAGAATCAGAAAAAAAACTTATACACCACAACACAACAAAAATGGAATATTCATAAAGAAGCAAACAGCAAATAAATCAACTAACTTATGGCTCTAAAAAATAAATCTCAAATGTTGGTGTGATAACAGCGTGGCCTAATGAACAACGGGTAAAAGAAAAAAAAGAACTACAACCTATTGAACTGATCACATACATATAAACAACTTTTCACAAGATTAAAGCTGTGAAAAGAAGAAACTTTGTTCGTGCATATCTATAATCTATAATATATTAAGTGTCCCATGAAATGGGAATCATTTTATTGACGATTTTATCCAAGCTATATTTAGAATATTTCAATAGTACCCTTCATACGTTCACACAACTGTTGTACTAAACTCTTTAATTCATTTAGTTCTAAATGCTGACTCTTATTCAACATATCCATTTATGATAATGAGTCTGTAATATTTCTTCAACAAAAAATCAAACTTCAATCACCAACTATAAATGCACCATCGTCTCGCTATCTCCCCTTTTTCTTAAAATCAAAATCTCTGCCTATGCTTCACGATGAATTCAATATTCCATGTACATCAATGTAATGACAGAATATGTATATTTATACATACATATATATGCTCGTATTTTTATGTTTATGTATCAAAGTGGACGTCTAAGATATAGACAACATGATCTGGTTTCTCAATCTATATGTGAAATGCCAACAGATTTCCAATTCTATGATCTAAAGATAAAAGAATAATTAATTTTGTTGGCGCTAAACTTTATGCATAGATCTTTTTTTTTCCCCCTTTTCTTATTTGCTTAGTGATTATTCATGAATTTAAATGTTGTTCGAACTTTCCTAGCTTTCTGTTGATGTTTTTGTAGGGCATTAGACGTCGTAAAAAAAGAAAGCGTTACTTAATGCATGAAAGTGTATTTTTTTTTATTATTTGTTACATTTTTGTGTTATCGTAGTATTGATCTAACATCTAAAAGTAACAATTTTACATGACTTAAAAAAAATTTAAAAATAACAAGCAACGCACACTTGATTACGACTAGTAAATCAAATTTAGCTTGCCTCTAAATATGTTTATGGTAATAAAACAAAGGGAGGAGGAGAGAAATAACAAAAACAATATGAATGCCATTGAAAAGGATCATATGATTTAGCCTTTAGGAGACTAAAAATCTAGTGTATAATCTGAAGTACAGGGCAACAGAAATTTACCTCTAGAAAGAATAGTTAAAGAAATCCATATGCCCTTGTATTTGAAGGCATAAATATCAGTAGCCTTTGAAAGAGACAAAATCCTTGAGCCATATGCAACAAGCAATTTGCTAACTTCTCTAAAAAGAAGTATGCCATTAGGAGATGAAGTATCAAAAGTCACACGTTGAGCCTTGTTTAACACAAACTCAGCCATGAATTTCAACAATGGTGTTGTGACCTACACAAATCAATCATAAGGTTGTAAAAGTGAGATTTTCATTCATGTTGAGCAAAAACATAGAAAAAATATTATCTTCCTCTATAATAACAGAAGTTTCTTCTTTCTTATATGTTCAGCTTGGGGGGTACATGTAGGATGCAACACCAAACAGATTCTCAGAACAGAAGGCCCGTCTAGCATCAAAATAGAGAATTTTCAATGGTTTGGAGAAGAAGAGAAGTGAAGTGAAAAGCAGAATTACGCTAGCATAAATATCTAATGGAGTAAAATCTTGTTCACAAAACCATAACATTGTGACCAAGAAAAAATGAGATAATTTCTATGTCCATCCTTATTTGAACCAGACAGAAAATACCTACCTGGAATTACCAAGTTGATATAGCAAAGCAGGAAAGAGAACAGAAAATATCACTATTTAGTTCTGTAAAAGCATCTATATGAAAATCTATTTGCATTGAGTTGTAAGGCAGCCATATACTCGTATATTAGTCTGCAATATATCCATGCGGTAGAAGCATCAAGCATGTCAACCACCACTTATGTGTGGAGAGATAGGCTGAACAACCAATTAAGTACAGTAACAACCAATTAAGTACAGTAGTGCCATATAAATATGGGATCAGAGATTATTGATCAATTGGAACAGAAAATTTGAGATCAATAAATTGTCCAAAGCCTCAATTTCATCCCAAGCCAAAATCAATGTTACATAAAATGTATTAGATATTTAATTTAAGTCATATAAATGTTAACTTAAGATGCTCCTACTCAAGATATAGCCAGAATTGTAGCATTCTTATTTTCCTCCATTATAAGTTCAGACGACACTTGTTGAATCCAATATGATCTTACAGTGAAAAAAATTCGATTATTTGGCATGTACTTACATGTATAATTTTCGATGATACTGCTGGAGCAATAGTCTTACAGTCAGTGCTATTTTTGTTTAAATTTTCATCTTCTCCAATGAAAATTTGATATTATCAGTGAGAATAACTGACCTCTGGTTTATCAGCCCAATGTGAGATGCCCCTCAAAACAATAGGCATGTGAGCAGGATATATCCAATCAAATAGAAACCCATAAGTTCTGCGACTGAAAAAAAATAATGACAAGAGTTAATGCATGCAATAATAAAATCCATCATTAAGAGAGAACTCGTAATTATAAATCCTGACCTATTTGTGGCCATCGCAATCCCTCTAAGATCTCTCATCAATCCAATCAATGCATATTTCACAGTATCAGTTCGAAACATTGCATCTGGTGTTGATTCTAAAGTAATAAAAACCTAAATGACACCCAAAAACATTTCATAAATCCCATCAACAATGAAATCTACAGAAATTTAACAACATTACATTCATTGAACTATAGGGACAATAATGTTTGCAGAACGAATATATATTCTTTGCCATTTTCCTTCGTGCATGGTGTGCAAAGGAACCACATACACCTGAAATTTATTCTATCCAAAAATGCAAAGAACTTTTGGTCTATCTAGAAAAGCAGAGAACGTAATTGTTACCAAATACATAAGCCAGTCTCTCCTTTTTTTTTTTTTTGTAATTTCTAACATTCAATTTTCCGGAAATACCTAGTAGCAAAAATTTCCTTCATCGAAAGTTATACACAAACTAATTACACTTGACTTAGTTATCCACCAAATATAGTGTCTTCACTGCCTACACCCAATTTCCAAGTAACTTAGCATACCCTTCCATTGTCAAACAAAGGAGTAGTGCCATCAAATATATTTCATTAAGAAGTGCTTGTTTGCTTTTGCTTAAATTATAATTTCAACTTGTCAAACATACTTTTTATCCCCACATACTATTCACTTATTATCTACACATTCTATAGGACCCACAACTTATATGCACTTAAAAAACAAAATCAGCACTACCAAACATGCGCGAAGTCAATATATATTTATCACAAAAAGCCGGTTGGGGGAACACAACACGAAACTGTCCATTTTGGGAATGTTAATGCTTGATTTATTTACTTTTCAAGATTTTGACATGTTAACATGTTTTCAATTATTAAATTATAGGATATCCCATATGCTGATAAACTTTCCTACCATCATGTGGCTTTGGTACATGATATTTTAGTTTGATCTAAATTGGTCCAAGCATGACCATCATTAACAAGCTATAGTGAGTCAGTTGACATTTGAAGTTATTTATAGGAAAATTTCTAGTCCTTTCCATTTGTTTTTTCCTCATTTCACAAATGAATTCTAATTTTTATCACGAAAAAAAATAGCACTTCGAGACTAACAACTCTTCAGTACGGATCCCTCCATCACAATCTTCATACATGTTTGGCATGCTGAAACCTGAAATTATTTTTTAAGTGCTTATAAGTTGTAGGTCATATAGAAGGTGTGGATAATAAGTTGTAGTTCCTACGAAATGTGTAGATAAAAAGTATGTTTGACCAATTTGACAAGCTTAAATTATAATTTAAGCTTAGACAAACAAGCTATTAAAAAGAGTGGTCGATGATCTTCAAGATTGCTCGTTTGTATCAAAACTGTCTAAAGATGCTACACATGTGGAGGTTAATCAAGGAAAAAACTAGTCTAAATTGCACCTAGAGAGGAGAGAGGAGGGAGGAGGGAGGAGGGAGGAGGGAGGAGGGGACTATACCTTCAGCAATGGAGTCATTGAAGACTTAAATAAGACAGGACTGTCATCCATGAAGATTAACCAGCCAATAGTATAATAGAAGGTTGTTCTACTCTTAGAGCATCTATACTCTTCCAGAAATGGGAAATGCTCCCTCTGAAGTAGGGAATGGGGAGAGACCACACAAGTAAAATGAATATGAATAAAAAACGTAATTAGAACTTTTTCCAATTCAACAGCTCAAATCAGGGACATACTTACATTATGATGCGCAACTATGAATTTGATAGTATCCAACTTGAGAAGGAGCTTTCCAGTGACATAACTGCAAGAAACGAAAATTGTACTAATTTATTAAGTTGCCAAAAAATCATTAACCTAATCAAAATTTTCAAAAGACTGTGTAAGGGTACAAACCCAGATGCCAGCTCCAAGAATAGACTTAAAGTATGATCAATAACTTCCTCACTCTGCATGTAAAAACAAATTGAGATAATACAAATCCCATAGAACAATATCAACAAAAAGATAAGAGTAAAAACATCACCACCGTGTAGCACTTGAGGTTCGTAGCAATTTTTCGAACAAAAAAATCTAATAACAAAAGGTGATCATGAAGCCCAAGAAGTTCCGATAATCGGGCATACAGCTGCTGCAACCAAAGAGAGAGGTTCAAGGTATGCATAACAAACTGATCTCTATGTAATGAGAAGAGAAACATCACCTTTGATGAATGCATAGCCTGGTCACCAACATAAGACTTCCTGAGATGCTGGAAAAAGGTGAGAATTGCACGATCAAGTCTCTGCTTACTTAATTCGCCATATCTCTGCCAATCAGCCATACTTGAATAAGTTCACTTCAGGCATTCCACATAACATATTAAGGGAGCTTTTTTCAGATATAATCATACTAAAGAAGATGTGATGTCCTGTAAGAAAAATTTTTGTCTTCCGAGAAAGATTTTAAATAATGGTACTGGAGGCCCTGAAAAAAGAACAAATTTCTCTTTTTCTTTTTTGTTACCTAATGATAAAATGTGAAAATTACTTGCAACACAGAAGAGAAAGAGTGCATGCCAAGAAAATAATAACTTCACGAAGAAAGAACAATGTTTGGGTTTCACAGCATTTTGAGAGAAAATTATTGCTACAGGTTAACTTCCTGGAAGTAACCCCACTCTGTGGGATGTTTAATCACTCGGACCAGTGGTAGACATCATCCTAGAAGTATAAAACATGACGATGACGATACTACTTGTGTTTTAGCAACACGACATGTGGGGAAAAACCTTTAACTAGGATGGAGTTGGCTGAAGACTTTGGAAATTATCAAATATATGCAATCTAAAAATCAAAGAGCAATAAAAAGGAGAGGCTTATCCATTCATAGTGAAACACTATCTAATTAATAGTTTTCTTCTCCTGCTGATCTACCTGACTGGGTAATACAAATCGAAGAGCATTAGAAAGCAGAGGCTTATATCCAAGTTTCAATGCTATCTCAAATTAAAGGATATCTTCTCCTGCTGGTCTACCTGACTGTGTAACCCACTATCGGCAACATTTACTAATCGTAAAACACGAGCTGAAAGTTCTGCATCAATTACTTCTTGTGATTCCATGCTGCATGACAGAGATATGATATCATCAGTATAATGAATTGAGGGTACATCAGTGGGAATCAAAAATTATGTTCACCTGCACCCAACAGACTGCTTTGTTTTTAAGATAGCAGCAATTATATGTACAATCCAAGCAAGCTTGGCTTCAACCACAGAAAGTTCGCCATTATCACTGGTCTGAAGCTGAGCTCTTTCCTATTATGAAAGCAAGAAAATGAGAAAAAATGTCCATAGATTGTCAGAAAGTTTGGGAGGTCACAGGGAATGTAGCTGAAAATACATTAGTTTTCGAATGAATATTCAGCGTACCATGTATACTTGTAAGATGGGCTCCAGGATATTTATAATAAACATGCTACTGCTTTCATACTGAAATAAGAAGCATTTATATAGGTCAAAAGGAAAAGGAAATTTGATTTGGGGAAAAAAGAGAAGAAAAGAAGCATAAAGAAAAAATAACACGATCAGAAAAATCAAAGGTGGTGTCTAAATGCAACCTGGAATCTGCAAAGATATGGAAAACAATCCAGTTGATCTTGAAGGAGGTCAACATTGTCCAGTGGGTGCTCCGAAATATCATCAGGTAGCCCAGCCTAAAATGACAAAGTTGAAGCAAGAGGAAATATTAGTGCAAGAAACTTATTCAGAGTCCAGTTATAAATATACCAGAACCATACCTGCACAGAATCCAATCTTGATGTGATAAAACCTTCAGTAATGTTTGGCACGAATTCATCGAGCAAGCTTGGTGCATCACCCTTCAGATACGGTACAGAACTCACTAACCTAGACCACAGCCCCAAAAGATAATACACACTGCTGCTGGCCCACTGAAAGAAGACACAGACTTAATAAACATTTGGGACCTGAAACTTCAATACACATCCCACAATGAAAAGAAAAAGAAAATATAGATGGGGAAGCAAAATTTCAAGGCAACTTCACATTCAAATCACCATATTAGGGTCCTTTTATGCCAAAGCTAAAAGGCATTGTGCAAACAATTGTGAAAATCAGTTAAAGTTTCTTCACAACCACATACCTGCCAGGATTGAAGAGATTTTGAAGTGAATTCTGCAACTAAACGTATCCAATCAACATAGCCTTCCATAGTCACAAGTTCTGATAACTGCACCACAAAGTCAAATTTACTCATCTCAGAGATAATCATACTCAACAATGATAGCATAGACTAAGAACATACAGGACTATTTACAGACGAAACAAAAGACTATTATGAGGTGAGAAGCTTCTTTGTGTTAAAGCTCCCAAGAGCAGCAGCACAACCCCAGGATAGAAAATTACGAAAAGAATAGAGAAATGTGTATGTGCATTGAAGCGCAGCATTCTGCATACAAAAATAAAAGAGAATTTTCAAAGAGTCTATACGAGTTGCGATGGATGCAAGAACAGAGGGAGAAGGGATAATGGGAAAAACATAAAGACTCTCTTGACCACTAAAACAGAATTCTCAACTTTTTTCTAATAGCATTCTCAACTCATTCAAAGCTGTCATTTTTCTCCCTGCGTGTTGTTCACAAAAGGACTAGAAGGAGCCAATTTTAAATTCTTTGTCTTGACAATCCTGAATCTACATGCTACTCTCCTTTTCATAAGTTATCTGACATCTATTGACAAAACAATAATGATCCAACATCAGATATCATAGGGATTGACACAGCAGGGCAGCACCGACACTGCATTACAAACTAATTGAGATCCACTAAACAACTTTGCACCTATATCCATTTTTGTTTTATTCAATTCTCAGATTTTAGATTTGATTATTAAGCAGATTGGTATTAATTTTTTCAGCAGAAGTCCCTGTTCTTTCTCAACAGAGATTATAACATTCACAGTAAACAGAATTCCCCAGCCAGAGACTATTTAAAGTTTTCTATGCTATATTTATCTACATTAACTTTACACTCCAGTTAAGTGAAAAATCTACATGGCACCAGCAAGTAGATCACACGTGCATCGCTAACAAAGCAAAATAATCAGAATTTTTACAACTAACTACACCAAACAGAACATATGCTTTAGAAATTGATGAAAACAAAGTGAAAACACAAAAATTTAGTGCTGAGTGAGATCACTAGTGAGTTGTTATGGTTGAAGCACATGCTAGAGAATTTGGGCTTTAATTTCTTCTTATGCTATGAATTTATTTTGTGATAACAAAGTTGTCATTCATATAGCATCACGTTCAAAGCATATAGATTGATACTTAAATCCATGAATAGCTTTTCCAGGAAATCATTTGTACTAAATCCATTCAATTAACTCCACAAAACAGTTGGCAAATTTGTTAACAAAATCCTTAGGGTGGTCGTTTGTACAATTTATTTGCAACAAACTTGAAGCACAAAACATACATGCTCCAGCCAGAGGGGCAGTGTTAGAACTCTACGATTGTGTTTATTCTCATATTGTAGTAAGATTTCACTAGTGTGGTAGGAAATCCTTGTGGTAGTATGGATGTTTTTTCCTAAATCATATATGAGTTGAGTTCTCCTTGTCACTATTTATTGTAAATACATGAGCCCATTTGCCCATTACGAATGAGATAGAATAAAAAAACAAGCCGATATTATTCACTCAAAAATTCCAATAAAACCAAAGAGACCTCTCCTCCCTGCTGTAAATATGTGAAAGGGATCATGAGAAAGGAACCAACAGGAAAACAATCTGTACAAAATCAAAAAAGGCGAAAGCATATTTGAAACCATCAAATTTCTAAAAAAATATTACTAAACTTATGTTTGATGCATATCATGCCCATATACACAGAAAAATCAAATAATCTAGCACGTCTTAAATTGTATATATATATGCACGAGAACTAATAATTATGTAGATTCAATCAACTACTGAACATAACAGTAGCATGCAGAAATGGCAGACACGATATCAGAAGAATATGAATTGAATACCTGATAATTAGCTTTGAAGCGTCCCAGTAGACGACAAAACTCATGGTAGTTATCATGATCGGCAAGACCTGATTCCAGTCCAACACATTATTATAAAGGAAATGACTTGGGTGTGGCAGAAAGGTAAACGTCAAGAAACATCAATAAATACACAACGTTACAGTCAGAAGAACTTTGAAACAACTACTGGCCCACATACCTTGCCCTGTTCGTAAAATTTCTTTGGTCCCAGACATTAGATGGTCCAAAAACTTAGAACGGGCAGCATCATTTGTGAAAAGAGAGCGTCTCACAGAAGCCAACCTCACTAAGCATTCCAGTGACTGAAAAAAAAAATGAAATTAGGAACAGCCAAATGACATATATCAGACAGTGTCCTTAAGAATATCTAGAACATGATAGTGATACTATGTAATTTAACATACTTAGAGCATGCACAACATCTACAATAGCAATCAATATTAGAATCTGTAACATCAACAATACAGAACCATACTTTTCCAGACATTGAAACATTGAAATCGGTAATAGAGTTGAAATAAGAAGGGTCGTGTGGCCATACAACAAAATTTTCCAAGTAGTAAGACACCATAGCATTCCTTGAAGCCCTTAAAAACTTCCAAGCACCATGACTTGCGGAAACCCAATAAAAACATCAAACAGAATGAGGAGAGGTCAAGTTTAAAAAATTTAAACATGAAGTGAACCAGCAGAGAGCTTGTTTCCTCTTGTTAATCACTAGTTTTTCAATCTTTTAATCTCATTTCTAATGGTTGATCTATGTTTTTGGATCAATGAAGACTACACCAAGCATTTCATGCGCCACACAACACATATGAAGGTCCCACAAATGCCAGCTCACAAACATATTGAATAGAAAAGCATTTTTCCATACATGAATTTTGTTGTAATGAATTTTTACAGTTGCTAATGAAAGCAAATTAAGTAAAGTATCACCAGTTTAAACAAATTCAATATAAAATTTTAAGTAGAAGACTTTAAATATGCATACAAAAAATATGACATGAACGAACCTCCTTTGACATAGGTGGCTTTGTGAGTGCATAATAGTCAAAAAATATCTGTAGTGTAGAAAAATCCTCTACGACTGGCTTCCAAGAAGATGGAATCTGTGAAATCATAGCAAGCTCGACTATGTCAACAATTTGCAGAAAAAATTTAATAGCCAACTCTTCTTGAGGTTATAAAAACAAAATGATTCCTTATGCTTAATGTATAGTCGTGTTTAACTTTTGAAAACCTAACATAAGAACCGATTCTTTGTTCACATCTTTATCTCTGCATAACACGTTTATTAATCAAAAAAGTTATACCTGAACAGTTCCAAACTCTTCAGAACTTTCATCAATTGATGTCCCAACAAAATCAAAAGACAAACATTTCAGAGAAAGAGATAGTGCCAATTCTCGCAAGCGGTCGATGGCTGCATATGTTAAACTAGTAACTATCAAACTCAGAGCCAAGAGCAAATATATTAACGCAATAAGTTAGCACTGTAGCAGAATGAGAACAAAAGCCAACACATTACCATCATTTTTCAGTTGATGCAATGAAGTTAGAGATATCTGGAAAATTTGGAAGAGAGATTGATCCCTAAAGGAGCAGGCAATCCTTCTATGATGTGTTGAAGGCGATCCAGGATTCGGCTTAACATAGACAGTCAAAAGGTATCAAGTAAGATTTAGACAAAGAGAGCTTAAGAAGGGAAAAGGGGGAGAGACAGAGAGTAAGAGATCATTTTATCTCTCAAGGGATGCCATTGTGATTTCACGGTGTTGTGTTGCTGATTAGCATAATAGCCAGATTTCTTTAAGTTGCCCATTTAGTAGTTCCTCTATGACATTCAGTTTCTCACTAAATAAAAACTCAATTGAGTGTTAAATCAGACCAACCTGATTCATCTCACAAACAAGCTGATTTAATAGCTTTAAACCAATAGCATAGTGATCTGTTGTTGCCTGATAAATAGAAACATTAACAGAATGAATGTACAAGCATTAGCATGCTGACATCTACAAGAACCAACTTAAAAGTTTTTATGAAGCAACAGAGCATAATAATAGAGACACTTTAAACTGAAGTTGTATAAAGCCCAAAAGAAATAAGAAGTGCAAACTGCAAAATGAGCATTCATAACAAAAAGATAATAATGCCCATCACTAAACACAAAAATGCTAATTCATTCAAAATAAATTAATATAGCGCAAGCTGCTCATGGAATACAAAAATAAAAAACAAAGAAGGGGAAATAATAAAACTTGAAATTACGGCAAGCCCCTAGTGAGACAGGCAAAAACATACTTGCACTACAGAAATAAGATGTAACTTCTCTTTTACCGGGCAGAGTATTTTAGAGAGCTTCATCGTGCATATTCCATTAGTTTCAGATATTCCTGTTTGTGGTATTTCTGTTTTTTGTTAACTTTTCCTACTTTAGATATTAATTTGATGGTAAAGCAGGTTTAAAGGTAAAATGTGGAATCGGCAAATGACAATTTTTCACTTTTTAAGAAAATATAGAGATGGTGATGATTAAAAGAATAAATATGATAACAATGATAAATTGCTTGGCATTGTAAAGAATCATCCGATTATACATGCCAGGCTTCTCCAATATAAAAACAATGAAGATGACAAAGATGACGATAAGTTGCTCGGAGAAGTAAATAAGCATTGTACGTCAAGCTTCTCTTGCATAATGCCCACATTCCTGTGGACTTGCTAAAACAATAGCCCACAGCAAGAAGTTCAAGTCTTTTGATTAAGGGTGGGTTTGATTTTGATTAAAATTAGATTTTTTGTAGAAGTTGATAAAAATTGATGAAATGTGTGGTTGAAAAGCTGTAAAAACTTATAGGTCTATGAAATGAGTGGTTAAAATTAATTGTTAACTTTGACTTCAGTTTTTTAGCAAAATTTTAAGTGAATACAAACAGGCTCTAAGTAATAAATGGAGCTCCAGAGTTTCCTAATATTTTCAGCATGTGTTGAGGAGAGTGTTAAGCTAGGAATGATGTGATCAGCAACTTACACGGGGGAACCTAAATTATTGAATTCCTTACAGAAATAAAATGCAGCAAAGAGGTTGGGGATATAAATCTATAAATGCTTCTAGAGCAGATTATTTTTCACAATCCTTTTCCAAAGAATATTATTTTGTGTAAAATCAGATTATGTGTTGTTGCAGGTGATGACTGTTGAATTGTCAAGAATATCTGGACACTGAAAGGGCCACAACGTACAGCTGCTTTTATTACGAGGTCAGATGGGAGGCCATTTTAATGACAAATAACTTTGAGAGAAGAAAGAAGAATTACAATCATCTGTCATTTTGTTTGCAATGATTTGAAAAGGATGCTCCGATAATCAAAGGAAGGTACTAGGAGTGAACATCGTTATTTATATTGCACATATCAGCGAGGCAAAACTGCCCCGTGGAAACATGTGATCACTGGAAGGTAGACTCAGAATGGAGGAAACGAGTGCTGCAAAAAGCATTACTGTGTATATGGTCGAGAATTTTGAGAAAAAATTTAGATCTTCATTTTTACTCTTTTGTTTCGGCGAGGCCGGGGGGTCGATATGCTGCATACTTTTTTAGCAGGGCATTAAATATACGACCAAACTGAATTCATTTATATGGTTCTCATAACTCTCTTTAAGTAGAAAATCTGCTTTGCCAAAATTATTCCTATTGTTATCGGTCAAATTTTTATTTCACCAAGTAACTTCTGAATTAAAAATATTACCGAATAAATATAGCCTTTTGTTCACATCTGAATTGTTGGGCAAACTCCACACCCGCACTCATTCCAGCAGCCAAAATGATTGATCGGTGTCAATCTTGCAGAATTCTTGATGAAGAAGAACAGAAGGAAACAAAATCCCTCTACCAGATTGAGCAAACCCACCCAGCACGATGTTGGTGTGCAGTTGCCAAAATTTTTGAATGTCAACACCTTTCTTAGAGTTGTTATTACCAATTTTACTTATTTGATTTGCTTTATTAAATAGATCATCCTGGTAAGATATTAAATCATGTGAATCATTTTACACAGGAACTTTTGTTCTCATAGTCTAGTCATCCATTTGTTCCATCATTTTTTTGAAATTTTTCTGACGTCTAAGATGTTACATCATACCGATCGACGACGACAACAAAAAAGAAAAGAACAAGCAAACAAAGTCTTATTCCCAATAAATTTAGTGTAAGGTATACAAATTATTTTTCATCACTCCGTATGGTTCATTGATCCAATTCAACTAGATCCTTAGCAACAACAGTAAACAATGTTAATTTTGGAGTACACCATCTTCTACTTATTCTCATTTCTTGTATTATTCATTCTAGTATGGATGCAGTCATGCAGATCCAACATAACACCTCATTTCCGCTATGTAATAGTGTTGATATTTTCATTTCATCAATTTATCCATGACTTTCTACAATTTCTTTTTAAAACATTTCTTCTTTCAGGATAAAACTCCTTTCTAAAATAATTTATACACTAATAATAAAAACTCTTTGTTCAAGATGATAATAAATTGTTTATTAAACTAAGATATGCTCTTGGAACTAAATGTGTTTTTGAATTGCTAAACTAAGATATTTTCTAGGAACTAAATGTTTTTTCGGCCTCAATTTAGTAATAAAAAGTATAATTTCATAAAATAAAATAAAATCGAAAAATTGGATCAATTTTTTCCCCACTAAATAAAGCCACTACTTTTTAAAGCGACGAAGTGAATATATCTTTTGACCTTTTCAGGAAGTACATCGGGATATTGGCCAATATATTTATACTTTAGTGAAATGGAAGGTACTTTAAGAAATTGTCCATGTCAGTAATAATCACCATAAATACATGTAATCTTGCATAATTTCAAATAATGGTTTACATTTGAAGAAGTCGATAACATTTTCCTTTTGGATGCTTCGTTAACCATTTTCCTTTTATACCTATTCAAGTATGTCGTATCTCATTAGCATTACTTACCCATAGTTTAATTCCTACCCTTTTAGGTTATTAGATACTTGCTATTCAATATACTTATAAAGAATAAAGATATGCGGTCTGTTCAAGTCAGTTAGATTCTCAAAGGCTTTAGATTGATTAAGTGTAAAAACATTAGTGCGCATTAAAAGCTTTTTTTGGCCCATCATTTGTGTATAACTTAAAACTATTCTGCACCAAAGATGATAATAGATTCTGCTTAAGAATGCATAATAGAACTGCAAGCCGAAACAAAGCTTTTCATACTAGTTAACTGAACAGATTGTGCAAACTGCTTTAGGTATATTCTGCAAGGTTTTATACTTGCTTGATTTCATATAATCAACCAGTCCATAAAACTCAAGTAACCAAGTCAGGTTCAAAAATAGATTTCAAAATTTTATCACATATCTATTTGTGAATTCATTTTAGAGAATGCATCATATAATATGCCTTCTAAGTTGGGCCAATCACAATATAATATTAATACTAAGTCCCTGCCATCCGTAATACTTAATAACTACTCAGTCAATCTAGGTATCCTTCCTAAATGACACAAGTTAAAACTCGTAGTTTTTCCAGTAACAGAGTATTTTCCATTGTCGTTAAACCGAAGGCTTCATCTTGCTTTGAAAAACTTGTTATTAGTTACTTCAAAACAGCCATACAAAACCTTAAACAACAAGATGCAATCCATGAACCTTGGACAGTAACTTTTGTTCTTAACTCAAAGCACAATGCAAGACAAACAAGCACTTCATGACTTCACTTCCACAAGCTAGATATAATATATAGCAATTAGGAAGATAAACTGTAGGAGCATAAGAAGTCCTCGCGGACAAGGGCCAGAAAACATATGCAGACAGATGCCTACTTCGAAGGACGCGGAAATTTTGCATCAGCATAACATTATTACATCATGCATAAAAACACATTACCTGGTTTAAAAAGTTAATAGACTCTTTAACCAGATCTTTGAATCTATCATCATCAAACCATCCAAATTTGGTAATTCGACATAGAAGCTGAACTAGAGATCCAATCACAAAGGGCTGCAGCTCAGGACCTCTGTTTGCCAGATAGTTTACAAGGTAATTTCCTAACAAAGAAAGTCCAAAACAATAAATATATAAGGATAGTTAAAGAATATCATAAAAAAAAAAACAGACAAACATTAGTTGGTTCTCTTGCACCAAGGTTGTGCTTTTAAAGTTACCGGTGTGATCAAGTACTCAGAAAATAGTGAAATAACTAAATTCGAATCATGCTCGTGCTAACAATACTCAGAGATGAAATCAAGCCAAATAAACAAGTATATAATGGTATAAGCAATTTTCTTAGCATAACATTGCACTAAAAATGCGAATCAAAAAGTAGATTACGGATATCGAGACGGAGCTGCAAGGAGAGACTATGCTCAGTCACTTGCTTCAACAAGCTCGAACTAGCCAACATCAACGCGTATGGAGTCAAAGCGTTATCCAGGATATACTGACACTGAGAAATGTAATCAATATTTGTCGAAAAGCATTTCAGGGTGTTTTCAGCATGTGTTCGTTCTGCAGAGTCTTGTGAATTGTAGAGCCTTTCACACAACACTTCCAACTGCGCTAAGTTCTCCATTATTGCTTACATCACACCAAAAGGCCCTCACGAATTTTCCAGGTGATCAAGATCCCGCACTCATCCAATCCAACCTCAGTCTACAAAAGTTTCCACATTTTCCTGTCACACATTTTGGGAAAGAAAAATAATATTAACAGAAGTGCATTAACATACATACAATCTATACAGGTGTTTTGGTTCGCAAAAACAGCATAAATCGATACTACAATACATTCAAGAACATGTAGAAAAGTGCAGAAAGTTGAAGAAATAAATTACTGTAAGCATGTAATACTTAGACACAACTAGAAGTTCAAGATAACGACTTGGCAACAATGCTCGTATATAGATAGACGGAATGACGCAAAAGTGGCGTTATACCCTTTGCTAATGGTATATCCTTGCAGAAAGAATTGCATTTGCACAAAGAAAAATTCAAGTCAAATAATAAAAACAAATGGAAATGTTACATTCAATAGAACCGTAAACCGATACAAATAGAGTCGCTCATTATTGAACAACTGTTCTCTACAAAACATAAAAAGAAAATACAATTACATATATATATATATAAGGAGCTCCAGATAAATGAACGAGTAGCTGTTCAGCATCAAATCCTGGCAAAAAAAGAAAAAGAAAAGAAAAGAAAAAACAGAAATATATAAATTAATTGCTGTTTTAAAAAAAATCTACGATTATATTTGTACAAAAACACAAATATATAGTACACCACAATTTTAAATTTAACACGTACAAGCAAATGAATGGAATTAAAAAAAATTGGAAGAACCTAGTAATTATCACCTCAGAGAAAGCAAATAAAAATTAATTGCTCTCAGAAACAGAGAATTTCTTCAACGGAAAGCTCTGTGCTATGATCCAAGTTAATTTATTCTGTTGGAAGAAATGTATATTTTTGCATAGACCCGATGAAAGAGAGTGGGTTAGAGTCAAGACCCGCACCCGTTTGTTGAGTGCTGTGAGCTCGATAACCGAATTCGGAATATTTTAGAAAAGATTTGTGTACATCATAAACATGGAAACATAGAATCATACGAAATATATATATATATACGTAGATAAAAAGTGAATAAAAGTTGAGCATCTCACGAAATATATGAATGAAAATGATATTTAATTGACTTATAAGTATTTATAAACATATTCTTAAACATACGAACATAGTCTTAATTATTGTGAGGAATTTTGATTATTTTAGTTATATGAGCATTTTAAGGACTCTTTATTTTATAGAGTCAATTCTTAAAATTATATTTCAAGTGATTCTTCGAGTTGATTTTTAAAATAGAAAATATATTTTGCTCTCTAAATTTCAAATTCATTCTCTATAATTAAATGTATTCTAAAAATTTCAGAAAAATCATATAATAATTAGGAAGGAATCATGTCAAAATAAAATATAGAAAAAAAATAATAAATACTTATTGGGAGAAGTAAAATAAAATTTTAAAATAAAGAAGGTGTTGGAGTTCTTCAAAAAATTTATTCTTTAATTTTATTTTTTTTATCGAATTTACTCTCTAAATTTATATATTCTCTAAAATGTCAAATATACTTTTATAAACAATGAACCTATGCTCTAAGTATTTATATTTTTTTACATAATAATCACTACTATTGATTATACTAATCTAATAGTCTAAATCTATTAAAATATTTTAAAACTCTTATACACACATCCAAACACATCCCAACAAAGGTCTAATACATTTAGACCGTTAGATTAGCTTAAATCAAATATTATGATTATTTGTCATATTCATTTGTCAAATATATTGGTAGGAGGAACTTTTTCTTTATGTTAGATAATTTTATATTTCATAAAAAATTAATTTTTATGATTCGAGTACATTACAAGTCAATATTCTCTATAATTCAAGAGACACTAATAGCATCTCTAATGCAACTGTGAATTGTAAATAATATTTTGCCACATAAGCAAAATAGATAATGTCTAAAAAAATTCATCTCCAATGTAAGTTGTCATGCACTCTGTCAAGCTGACGTGGTATGAAAAAAATAGACAATGTTTAACACTCTGTCAAGCTGACGTGACATAAAAAATAGACAATATCTAACAGTCTATCTAATTTTGGACGCTCTGTTAGACATAAATATTCAAATTTTCTATATAAATTTAAATTTTCTATGTATATTTAAATATAATCTATATTTATTTTAGGGATTTTGGCGCAAATAGTTTCTAACATATGTCTTTAATGCGTTTTTGGTCCCTTACCTTTTATTTTTTGTTAGAAGGTCCCTAACCTATGTCATTGAGTGAGAAACTGGTCCCAATGAACGGATTCTATCTAAATTTACTTTTAGTTGGGTGTGTGAATTGCACCTGCCTTTTATAGTAGGGGCAAATTTATCAATTCTAAAATAAAACAATAAAAACAATTTAAAAAAAGAATAAAAACACAAAAGAAAATAAAAGATGATTTGAGGTGGGTTGCAATTTCTGAGATTTGCAAGAGAGAGAGAGACTTGGATGATTTCAAAAAAAAAAAGCAAAAGAATAAATATGGATGATTTGCAATTTTTGGGATTTGCCATTTCGAAAGGGGTTCTTGCCAAGTCAAAAGATTTAGTGGTGGCATTTAGGAAAGATGATCAGGAGAAAATATATTTGGAGGTCAATAAAAATCCATTTCTTTATCAAACTTCATGCTTCCATTTTTCAGATTCAATTAAGACTCACTTTGATGATTTTGTGAATTGAAGAATATAGTTTATCTATTTAAATCTCAATTATTGAACTCAAATCATTATCTATACAACATATTTTCCATGGCAGAATAATTTCAAGAATCTAAAGTAATTTTTCGAGAAAATGTGGGACTTGAACATAGGGAGGACTGCAATTAGAGAAATATTAAGGGAATGAGAAACAGATTGAAGAAGAAGAAGAATTCAGTTCTGGTGAATATCTCAAAAAATGTGTCTAGGATTTTATGGTTTGAGCATGTGGATTCAGTGAAGATGGTGATGATGGAGAAATGGTCCCACCCCATATCATATTCGGATAGTACGTCGCCGGAAAAAATAAGATGTGTACACTTTTGTTTCCATTTTTTTTTTCAATTTTTTTTTTAACTTTTGATTAGTGAATTGACGAATTTAACACTGCAGATAAACATAAATTAATAGAGATTTGAACCCACGCGCCCAACTAACAGCAAAGTTAGATGAAATCCGTCTAGTGGGACCAATTTTGCACTCAATGGCATAGATTATGGACCTCCTAGCCAAAAATGAAAGGTTAAGGACCAAAAATGTACTAAGTGCACACCAGGGACCATTTGTGCCAAAATCTCTTTATTTTAATAAAATGGTTTATTTCACTAACGATCACTGAAGTTACCTTAAAACTTCAAAACAGACAATAAAGTTCAAAAGTTGTAGCGCTAGTTACTAAAGTATATAATCATTTCTCAAACGGTCACTCTGTTAAGTTTCCAACTCGAAATGGTACCGTTAAGTGATGATTTGGCAAACAATAGACCTTTATTTATTTAATGGTAGTCCATGTACTTTATATAATATTCACTTCAGTCCCTATATTTTCAATTATCTTTCAGTTAAGTTCTCCAAAAATTACATGTTAAGTCCTTAATATGTTTACATCTTTACATTTTAGTCCCCACTCAATTTTCAATATCTTTCAATTAAGTTCTCCAAAAATTACATCTTAGGTCTTTCAATTTTTTACATCTTTAAACTTTGGTCCCCATTGATTTTATTGGCCAAAATAAGTACAATTTTAATGGTCAAAATAAGTACATTTTCAATTAAATTATTGACTTTACACTCGAGTTTTCACCTAAATGAACAAAATAACATAATTAAATAATAAACTATTTGACAAAACTCACAAATGTCTATTTTTAGTGGTCAAAATAAATGCAAACCCATACTCATCAATTGGAGCGGTCAAAAATAGACAAAAATATATTTCTTTGACAAAAAGTACATTGTCAAAACTCGCACTTATCACTTTTAGTGGCCCATTTTGCCTCGCAAACTGTACATTTCATTCTCTTTCACCATCACCTCTTATGCCAATCTTCTTATCACCATTATTTGTTGTCCAAGTGTCTGAATGTACTTTTTGTCAATGAAATATATTTTTGTCAACTCTAAGTGATAAGTGTGGATTTTGTACTTATTTTAACCGCTAAAAGTGGACATTTGTAAGCTCTGTCAAGTAGTTTATTATTTAATTATGTCATTTTATTCGTTTAAGTGAAAACTCGAGGGTAAAGTCAAGAATTTTAATTAAAAGTGCACTTATTTTGACCACAAAAATTGTACTTATTTTGACCATTAAAATCAAGAATTTGTGGACCAAAGTTTAAAGATATAAAAGTTGAAGGACCTAAAATACAATTTTTGGAGGACTTAACTGAAAGATAATTAAAAATTTGAGGATCAAAGTGTAAAGATGTAAAAAGATTAAGGATCTAAGATACAATTTTTGAAGGACTTAACTGAAAGATAATTAAAAATGTAGAGACTGGAGTGAATATTATATAAAATACATTGACTACTATGCAATAAATAACGGTTTATTGTGTGCCACGTCACTATTTTAAGTTGGAAACTTGACGAAGTGACTATTTGAGAAATGATTATATATTTTAGTGATCAGCACTGCAACTTTTGAATTTCAGTGTCCGTTTTAAAATTTTAAGGTAATTTCAATAACCATTAGTGAAATTAACTCTTTAATAAAAAAAATAAACTCAAATAGTAATCCATATAATGCATTGGAAACCAAATTTGAATTTGAATGTATATTCATTAGACATCAATGTCACATAGATCAGAAGTCTTCAAATATATGCGCTGCCTAGATAACAGTCCATAGGACGCATCGGAGATACTCTAACAAATTCAAAACAATTGATCTATTCGAGACAAAAACTACTATTCAACACTATTCAAGATTCTCTTTAAAAAATGTAGGGAAGTATATGATTCCTCAATATAAGTCTGGCAACACCAGTAAATATTCACCATGTGTTTCAATTATTTTAGTCCAAGAAATAGAATGAAAACAAATTCAAGTCTAAATTTTCTTTGTAAAAAGGGAGACAATGAAACAAAGGAAATTTGGTGCAAATGGTTACTAATATATGCCTCCAGTATGTAAATGGTCCATAACTTTTCATTTTTGGTGGAGTAGTCCCAAACCTATCTATTTAGGTGCGCAATTGGTGTTTTTAGACATATTCTGTTAAAAAAATCCATTAATTTCACGAGTGGGTTAAACTCTCATTTTATTTGTCTTTATTAAATGGGGTAAAATCTTCAAATTATATATTCTTTCTTTCTTTCTAATTAAATTCTAATTTCCCTTTTTAATCATCTTCTTCTAGTTAATCAATTAGGTTTTCTTACCAAGAGTGTGCTTATTGTTATGCATCCAAACTATGAGCACATGCCTTCTAATTCCAAAGAGTAGAATTTAGCTAAAAAATGATGGAGTTTGAGGATCAAGAGAAGGAGCATAATGAGGAGGTATCGAGTTTTAACTCACTTGATAACTCTAACTCAACTCGGCCAACTAAAATGTCGAGCCATGTGGAAGCGCCGGCCACGCCTTGAGGAAGTCTAAGTATAAGAAGTTCTTGAAAAATCACGCGGTGGGCATTGGAGGCCACGCGGTGGATGGATACGTTGAGTTCATGGCAGCGGGGATAGAGGGAAGCCTGGATGCACTCAAATGTGCCGCTTGTAATTGCCATCAGAATTTTCCCCCGCAAGGAAACTGAAGGAAGCGGGACAACAATAGCTAATCTTGACCTACCACCCACATGGGCATTTCAACTACAGAAGCCAAAGTGGCAAGTGGGTACCTCCACGTTGCTCCTCCACAACAGTAGAGACCCCTGCTCGCCTTGCCGCTGAGCTTAAGCAATGAATAAGGAAGTGCGTCAAAAGATGAGCTCGAGGACTATTATTCGAATCCCAGTGGAAGAATAAGTGATTAACTAGAAGATGATGATTAAAAAGGGAAATTGAGAATTTAATTAGAAAGAGAGAAAAAAAAAATATAACTTAACGATTTCACCCCCTTTCATAAAGATAAATAAAATGAGAGTTTAATATACTCGCGAAACTAACAGACCTTTTTAATAAAAACTGTCTAAAAGGACCAATTGCACACCTAAATGAATAGGTTTGGGACCACTTCACCAAAAATGAAAGATTGAGAACCATTTGCGCACTGGAGACATACGTTAGGGACCATTTGCGCCAATTTCCCTTAAATGACTAGTTTAATTGATGTTTTCAGGTCTCTTCTTCAACGGCTTTATTTCTCCATTGTTATGATTCAATTGTAGAGAATGGATAAGTCAAAAGTATTTTAGTTTTAATTATTTAGAAAAATATATTGACTTAACATTAACTTATATTAAACAAATCAATGTATTTAGATATTTAAGCCATGCTTTAATCAAATTGAGAGTTGTCAAATTTGTTTAATTTATAATTTAATTCCGAAAATGATTCTTTAATTTATAATTTTAATTTTATAAAAATTACTTAAATTTAAAATCTATTTTTATAATTTAAAAAAAAAAAATTAAATCACATTCACCCAACTTAGTAGTCGGATGGTTTGAGGGAGTAGTAGAGAGAGTCCGTTGATGAATATGTTTGGCTAAGTTTTTTAAAAAAAAAGGTAAACATGTTTGATAATTTACTCTTTTTTTTTTTTTTACTTTTAAGTAAAGAAGATATTTTTTTAAATTTGTCTTTTCGTCAAAATAAGTAACTTACTTGTTATTATTTTTTATTAAATAATTATTTATTTTAAAAAACTTCATTTTTTAATCTGAAGTAAATTTACTTAAAAATGAAACTTGTTAAGAATAGCCCAATATGCTCTTAAATGGATTTCCCTTGGGTAGGTTTCAATTCTGAGACCCATCGGGCTCGAATTCAGAGTCCCACGTGGACTCCTAATTTGCCACGTGAGTGGCATGAGTTTTTTTTTGAACAAAAATTGTTTCGAGATATTCTTTTCTATTTCTTAATGTTTTTTCTAATTATAGTATCTATGTTCCAAATTTCTAAATAATGATAAAGGTTCCCACAAATTTCTAGTTATTCTCATACTTGAGAATTGACGTGAAAATTGTTAGAAAAGGTGTCCAATTTGATTAGTGACTTAACTGTAGAATGCTTACAAATTTAATTATTGTCCAGTGTAGATAGTTTGCATCTTAACAGACATGTGCATTTTACGGAGCCTCTCTCTAAAACAGTGTCCAGATCGTCATGCCTTTTGTTCGAGTTGAAACTTATTTGACATAAAACTTCACTACATTAGGACTGTTATAGTTGTGGCTGTCATTCAACGAGACTTCAGTCGCCGGTTCTCCTATCTTCAAGTCACCAACTTCTTTTGACATTTCAGCACTAGATAAACGTCAACTGAAAGTCGAGACTCTACAATTTTATATTAACATAAGTTGTTAATGCCCTGGTCTTTCACTTTCGATTGTTTCGTATGCTGCGTGATTGAAAATATAAATTTTTTGGAAGTCAATTTTTTATACAAGGTTGTTGAAGTTTGTGCAAAAATTTAAATTGATCCTTAAAATATTTTTTCCTTAGAACATCTCCAATAAACTCTTTAAACATAAGATTCTCTCTAATTTAAAGAGTCAAACTTTAAAATTATAGTTCAACGGACTCTCTAAATTAACTTTTTAAAATAGAGAGCGGGTTTGACTCTCTACATTTAGATAGCCAAACTCACTCTCTATAATTAAATGCATTCAAACAATTTCAATTTCCAATACTTTAAATAATGATTGAATTAATTAGTATATACAAAATAAAATAGAAAAAATAGAATAAAATCATATAATAATTAGGAGAGAGGCATGTTAAAAGAAAATAAATAAAAAAATAATAAATACTTATTGGAAGAAGTAAAATAAAGTGTTAAAGATAAAGAGATTGTTGGAGCACTTAAAAATTTTACTATCTAAATTTATAGATGCTCTCTATTATTAAATGCATTGAAATAATTTCAATTTTCAATACTTAATGTGTTGGTTTTAATTAAATAATATATACAAATTGTGAGAAAAATATATGATAAAAAGAGAGGAGAGAGAAATATATTGAATGCTTCTTGAGAAAAGTAAAATAAAGAGTGGAAATAAAGAAGCTGCTTGAATATTTAAAAAAAACTGCTCTTGAAATTTAATGATGTTCTTTAAAATGCTAAAGATGCTCTTTAAATATACATAAGTTGTTGTAGATCTCTAAGTCGCTAATTTTATTTAACTTTGTAGAAATGATAAATTAATTCATGAAAGTAACCTTCAATCTTCAATCTTATGTGGCATTCATTAAATGCTAAGATGGCCCTCTACATGTGCCATTCAAAATACTTGAATGAAATATGCACAATATTCCTTTTCATAAGACTGGAGTTTCACCTTTGTTAATGCTTTTACCACGGGTGGTTGATCGGAGGTTAAAGTTAGGGTTAAATGAGAGATGAATTTGAGAAATTTTAACAAAAAATTAGTTTTTTTTTGGCACACATTGTAATTAACGAATTGGATTAACATTTGTTAGTCTACCTTGACATTTAACAGGCACCACGTAAAATTAGATATTACTTTCACTATTGAGTGACCATTTGTGTAACATTGAATAACTTTAGTAATTAAATGGACGAGAAAAACATTTTAAAGACCAACTTGAGATTTTGTATAAACTTCAGTAATCGTTCATAAAATTAACTCAATTTTATGAGATCGAATCAATTTTAAAAATAATTGCAAATTTCTCTACAAATAATGCCTCCAACCACAAATATTTTCACTCATAAAATCTCCACGGTATTATATTTATTCTGTACTTCTCAAAAATCTGCATAAAATATTTTATTATTTAACTTTAGTAATGAAATGGACTACAAAATACTTTAACGATCAATTTACCATTCATGTTGAAAGTGAAATTAACTCCCTTATATCAAAACAAGAAGAATAATGTTATTCATATAAACCACCACTTCTTAGTAGTTATCATAACGCAGATTACTTAAATGAATGAATTATTTATAATTAATAGTTGTAAATAAATTATTCAATTAGAATAAATAATTTATCAGAGTGAGTAATACCACGTAATATAACTATCGATAGTGAACAATTATAAATATCATTATTCAAACAAGAAATTGAAATAGCCATTTGGCTCTAGTCTGGTACCCATGTTAGGTAAAATGATGGGAGAGCTTTTGGTATATCCTATGATAGGCTCAAATTTGTTTGGTAAGGTCAAACTTCAAAACAAAGTCTAGTGTCAGAATTAATTTTATTTTTGGTCCTCCAGTGTCTAGATTATTAAAATTTGTGATGAAAAATATTAGTTTGATTAAAAGGTCAAATTTTGAATAAAATAATTAGCATAGTTATATTTAATTTTGAATTAAATAAAAATAAAAATAAAATGAAGAAACAAAAACAAAAAACAAATAATCATCTTTCTTAATTTCAAACTACCCACTCCAAACTCCAGCGGATGCGATATTTCATGATAATTTGTTTGTATTTTTAATTTGTTGATGAAATTATCGGTTTGAATAGGTGAGATGATGATTTCATATTTCTTTTTATTTTTTTTTAATGGTTAAATTGATGTTTTACGTCACAAAATGACCTCAGGCACAAAAGTTTGAACAGTTTGGAATTTCGGGAGATAGAAATCAAAGATTCAGGACCTCATTTGTTACAAAGTTTAAATGTTAGAGACTCTCAATACTATTTATCCTAAATTAAAATAAATGTATAAATGTCATTTCAATAAAAAATTATTATTTAACAGTTAAACTAACTTTTTTTGTTACAAAAGGACCTTAGGCACATAAATTTGAAAGATTGAGAATTTGAGTTGCTAGACATCAAAGGTTTGGAACCCTATCGTCACAAGTTTTAAATATTCAGGATCTCTATTGATATTTACCTTTATTTTTTTGAAACCAAGTTAAATAGTTCAATTTAGTTTTTGATAAAAAATAATGACTAGACATGTAATCAAGAACATTGCGAAATTAGGTTGATGAGAAACAAGAATTTCTTTTCAACTACAATTAGACGGTGAAGACCACGATCAAAGGAAAATGTAATATCCATTGAAATTATTATTAAATTAAACGATTAATTTCAATTCTATTCACTTTTAAAAAATCTCAATTAGATCATTCAATTTTAATTTAACGTAAGTATTGAACTTCAATTATATTTAAAATTGTCAATTTACTATCTCCTATTAATAAAATTAAAGTACAACATCATGTTTTTGTGACAAAAAAAATTAAAAAATTAATACCACGAATGTGACAAATCATGAACGTACCTTGCAAGTTGCCGCATGTATTAACGGCAAAAAAGAAGAAAAATAAAAAATAAAACTTTACTTCTCAAGAGTCGTGGGCATCTAAGATGAAGATCACGGCCAAAATTAGTAAAAAGAAGGGTAATTAGTGTGTTTCGTCTATATCTTTTGAGTCTATTGTGCAAATCGTCCATATCGTTTGTATTTTGGCATTTTTGTTCTTAAATCACCAATTCTTTGCGCAAAAGGTCATTTCTGCCTAATTCTGCTGTTAAATCAGTGTGTCATCTGCAATGTCTCATTCTATGGATGGCATAATCATCAACTCATCAAATATAATGTTTCCGCCTAATTCAACCCAGTATCCTACAACAGTAATATGTGTGTGTGTGTGTGTATATATATATACAAAACAAGTTTTCACTTCAGAACAACAATGCGTCGTTCTTGTATAGGTGTGGAATGCAAATAGAGATGAAGACATCTTAGACACAAGCCAATCCTAGTCGACGCTTCATTCCTTACGTGCTAACGCCGTTTGGTAATTGCTCTCACACAAGTATGATTTTTCATTTTCTGGATTTTTTGTATGGCTACTGAAACTGTAATTTTTTTGCAGCAAAATAGAGGATGTGGCTTCTTTTTCTGGTGTAACCCACCTATGTGTCCTAGATATGTAGAGATAATACCTAGTTTGCTTAGATCCAATAATGCGTGTGAAGAACAAGTGTTGATTCTGCAGAGAGAGAAGAAGATGCTCCATTTTAGAATTTGGTGTACTGAGTTTGTTTGTGGGTTGGTTGTAATGTGGATTATGAAAGTTACATCTTGAGTGTAGAACATGGTTTTTTGGGTTTTGTTGGTGGGTTGGTTATGTGAAGTGATTGTAATTTGTATGTGTAAAGTGTTAATGTATTTGATGTTATCTAGGAAAATAATTAGCATATGGAGTAAGAAGACCCAACACCTGGGATGTAATACTTTGTTTATGCAAAACGTCCCAGTGATATAACCATTTGCGTAAATCGTCCATATCCTATGGAGTTCATTGTGTGTATATCCTTTTGGATGGATTGTGGAAAACGTCCCAATCCTATAATATTTTGCGCAAATAGTCCCTGTATGTTTACCATGAACACAACCAATCAACAAAAGAACACAACAATTACACCTTTAGCGTACAATTTCATTAGCAACTTACGAACAAATGAACACATCCAATCAACACAAAGTAAGTAACATATAAACACATTATTCATACGCAACAACACAGTTAACAAAACGTTGTAAAATAGTTACATTACATCACTTGAACTTTTACAAAAAAACATTGTTCAAGAAGTAAAAACACATAATTGGGCAGTGATCACAGATTAGTAGCAGGTGGTGGAGCTCCTTTGCAAGACCCCTTGTTGTGGCCCGGTTGACCGCACTTCTTGCACCTCATTGTTAGTCTTTTTTTGCTCAAGTTTTCACTTGTTGAAGGTGTAGCATTTGCAGCTGCTTCAGGTATAGCATTGGTTGACTTTTGTTGCTCACCTAACTCTTTTATTATGTTCTTCTTCAGTATTCCAACTTTTTTGGTGTAATATGGTAGCGTAAGTGAGTTGAGTCCCATGTTTGGCCATGCTTGTGAACCTGTGATAAGAGAAATACTTGGGGTGTATGTCCAGATATATGCATCTCGTTTGTAGATATCATCAACGTATCCATCACCATCATGCCACGAGAATGCAACATAGCAATCACATGACAGCATGGAATTCCAGTTAACTACCAAGCCCTACATGTGCATGTCTTCAAACTGATGTCAACAACATGGAGGATGTTGTCTGCATTATGACGTACTTGGAACTTCAAATGACCACAATAATCAACGTACTCTGGCTAATTTTCCATTCTTTTCCAAAAAAAATTGTTTTATTGGGCCTACATCTCCATTCCACTTCTCACATGCTTTCTTTCGAGCCACAATCATTTTCATTAAGTACATTCAAATCTCCTCAAGCATTGTTGAAATGGGCTTCTCTCTTTTACCAAGGATTGTACTGTTGAATGATTCGCACAAGTTGTTCAACACCATATCGCACTTGTTACTTTCTTGAAAATGTGATTTGCTTTACTGTGAAGCTTACTTCAACTCCAACCAACTGTAAGCTACTGGACATATATCACACATTTGCTGTATTTGTTCTAGCTACTGCGGTATAGTTGTTGCTCTTGCGGCAGTCCACAAGAGATTCTTCAACGTCAATTCCTTATGAAGTGAACTAAATTTTGTGTACAAGTGTCTAACACAAGTCCAGTGCTTCGCGTGTTCAAACAATGATCCAATCGCATTCACCAACCCCTTTTGTTTGTCTGACATGAATATCAGTCCATTGCTATTGTGAAGGCCCAGATCCTCTTACAACAACTCTAGAAACCATCTTCAATTCTCACCATTTTCAGTCTTCACTACTGCATATGCAACTGGGTATTATCCATTGTTTCCATCAACTCCAACAGCAGTTAATAATTGGCCTCCATATTTTGTCTTCAAAAAGCACCCATCCAATCTTATTAGCCTCCTACAGCCATGTACAAAACCCTCATTGCAAGCTCTTAAACAAATGTAAAGTCTTTTGAACTCACCACCAAACCCTTATACTTGAGCAGTTGTTCTTAGATTTGTACATTTCAACTCATCACAATAATCTCATACAACTTTGTAATGCTCTAGCACACTACCCCTTATCTTCTCCAAAGCCTTTTCTTCTGTCTTGTACACCTGCTAGACTGAAATGTTCCCCAAACCATCTTTTTTCATCCTATCAATAAATCCACCAACTGACTTGTTAGGTTCAGCCCTCCAAGCAAATGCGTATCTCTCTGCCAAGTATGTGGAGCTTACTCGCTTGTTTTTATAGACCATTGGGCAAGTGTGCTCTCCTCTGAAGGTCTTTACAATTAATCTGGACTTTCCCTTCTCCTTCGTAGTATACAATACCCATGTGCAATCTCTATGGCACACTGTCCTTAATTTGTTGTTGTCGTCCTTTTTGTAGTTGATCTGTCTATTGTTCACTACAGAATATGTAGTGATTTTCAGCATTTAGTGCACTTTTTGACTCGAACGTAAGCTCTATGAATTTGAACAAAAATTCAGTTAGAAGAAGTATAATTACATTCAATAAGCACACTTGACGTATAGTTTAGTATGATTACAGTTCTGAACAGTGGCTTATCCATGTCAGTCGTTGGATTGAAAGAATCTACTCTACTTCTCTTATTTGAACTTGTTTTGTCTTCGTCTGCGCTGCTCAAACTCATTACCTCATCAGAGTCCTCGTAGTATGTGTTATCTGCTCTAACCTATTGACCTTCAATTGTGCCAAAACTAAAATCATAATTCACCTTTTCAGCAGGAGTAGTTGCAGGCAGCTCTTCATCCACTTCATAATCTGACTCCACTAGTACTTCGTCAGATTTCCCTCTAACTTGCTCTCTAGCTCTTCCATCATCACTTATATTGCCTGCATGTGTTGGTAGATCATTATACACAAGGGACTCATCCAACTGGCTCCATATATCTTCTTGCTGGAAAATATATTCATCAATATTATCCTTATCTACCTTCATCTCACTACTGCACTAAATTGTAGGAACAAAACACCCACCATTGTTGTTACTTCCTAAACCATTACCTTCATTGTTCACACATTTATCATGACCTTCAAATGCCTCCATCGCCAATGATAGGGATGCGTGTGGACCAACAACGTATATTTGTACAACCCTCTGTCAATTTCTATCCCTCAACATCTCCTTCATATCTGCTTCAAACTTCAATCTGACCAACCCCATTCCTAAACTCATTCACCACTTCTTGTAATAGAATTCCATATTCTCTCCACACCCACATGCATCACAAAATTTGTCCAACATTACTCTGGTAAAGTGCTTAGGCAGCACGAAGTCGACGAACATTACATACCCGTGTTTGTACACTACATTGTTCAGCTTATCGAATAATTTACCTCCATGGTGCACTTCAGGAGTAAATAAGTCATTTTTCCACCTGCATGAACATGAAAAACACAAGTCAAACATTCAGATACAACAAGTTTCATGAAATAGAAGTATTTTATTATACAAAATAGGAAACATCAGGTATTAAAAGCTTTTGAAAGTGCTTCATCGAAGAGATTGCAGTCGCCATATCATACGTACTTACCGTATTGTTGTGCATCCTTGCCAAAATGTCTCAATCTTGGTATTGACAACATCTTATCCAGATCTGTTATTGACTGTGTGAAAAAAAATAAAAACAAAACTTCCGTCAACCAAAATACATGATTCGTCTTCTTCCCCATGTAACAACCACAAAAACCCACGAATAATGAACAATATTCTCTAACATTGATTTACCTAGTTGCTTAAACACAGAATTTTGAGAGGGTAATGGAGCAAAGTCACTTCTTTGTCGGCGCCGAGTGGTAAGAAATTGGAAATTTGATTTTGTGACTCTTCAGGTTCTTTCTCCACAGAAACGGTTTTCATCAACTTTTGATCTTAAAAAACACATCTTCCACATTATATTTGGTGAGTTGATGAAAATGCCTTCGATAGAATGAAACATTGCAGATGACGCGCTGATTTAATGGTTACAATTGACAGAATTAGACAGAAAGGATCTTTTGTGCAAATAATGTGTGATTGAAGAATGAAAAAATATTTGAAGGACAAAAACGATTCGCACAATAAACTCAAAATATAGAATGAAACGGTTAATTACCATAAAAAGAAATAAAGAATACAAATATCACAGGCAATGGCGTGGGTGACAAGGAACAAAGGACACGTGGCAAATGGTCCTGACATGAGACGTGCTAAAGATCACATAATTGGTAATTTGGCAGACTGTAGCGACAGTAGTGTCAGACACCAAACAGAGTATCTGCCTGTAGCCTTTTGCATAATTACACTTGGTCTGGAATTCCATGGAGGTTAAGAGGTGAATTGTGGGATTTCTTATTTTTGGCCTTACACGAAAATTAATATTTTATAATTCAAATATCTTTAATGTTCGCAATTTATTGTTTTATTTATTTTATTATTTTTTAATATTATTTTTCAAATACGATTTAAATTTAAAAATATAAAAATAAAATTAGAAATGGATCAACACAAAACAAGACAGATCTGAATATTTTGATATCCCTATTTATATGATAATTGTGATTAATGAAAAATAAATTACATTGTTAAAAACAAATTTGGATAATTTGCACGAGTCCAGCCGCTCAAAATCACTAGAAATAGTAACATAACTTTTGTTTACACGAAGTACGATGGAAAACAAACTTGATATGTGGTACCAAAATTATGTAGAAAAATGAGAGCTTTAGATTATGGGTAAATTGTAAATTTAGTCCTCAACTTTTGGTAAAAGTTACAATCTTATCCCCTACTTTTGTAAATTTTCGTTTAGTTTTTATCTTTAGAATTTAACAGACTATTGCAATAATATGTATCAAAGGAAAAACATAAGTTTCTTTTCAAAAAGCCAGGCAAAGGATATCTAAGAGTTTGTTTGTCAAAACTTCCTATAGAGTATAAAAAGTAGATTCTACGAAATATATGAATAAAAAATAAATAAAAATTGTGAATCTTATAAAATGTATAAATAAAATTAATATTTGATCAACTTATAAGTGTTTATAAATATTGATAAAATCTAATATTAGCATTAAAAAAAATACACGTGAAACTACACGTGGGACCCAATGGACAAAGTACACGTGGCAGGTGTTCATGACATGAGGCATGTCACATTTCCCATTATGTGCAAGCAGAAATCTGCAGGAAAACAGGTATCAGATAATCAGACCCCAAACGAGTTTCTGTTGCAGCCTTTAGCATAATTGGAGTGGGGGTTAATCATCTGTGATAGCATGGTTTTTCTAATCTGTGCTCCGATGTATCGTACAAAATTACACACGTGTTACATTTTATTTTTAGATGTTGAGTTAATATAAATAGATAATTATATGATTATATAAATTGTTTATAATAAAAAATGAGTGTTGAATTTATTTTGAAAAAACATAAAAAGACTCATTATTATAAACTAATACGTTCAATACGACGTATATAATTTTTATTAAACCCAAAAGAAACTTTTAGTCTGTGTAGAAAAAAAAAAAGGAACTTTTATTAAACCCAAAACAATTTAATTTTGTCTAAATTAAAAATAAGGAAAAGAGAAAATATAGTTTATATTCAGCAAGAGATAAATGGAAAAATATGAAATTTATGATAATAGGAAAAATTGTGTAATTTTTAAAGTCATAAGAGTGTCTATGTAATTGTCGTAAATTCGAGGAGTTTAAGTAATTAATTTACTCATTTAATAAATATGATTAGACAGATAAAAAAGAATAATATTATTCATAGTCGTTCACTATCGATAATAATTCTACGTAGCATTATTCAATCAGAGTAATTATTACTCCAATTGAGTAATGTATTCATAATCAACAATTATAAATAATTACTCCAATTGAGTAATGCCACGTAGAATGACTATCAGTACTAATCAACTATGAATAACATTACTCAATAAACAATGCAATGAATGAACAAATCAAGTTTTAATATTTTGTAATTTGAATTATTTTCTTCATTTACCGACATATTGAAAAAAAATTATTTTTTCTTCATTCTTTTTTGTAACCAAGTTTACTTATTTAGGCTTGCTTTGGTATTGTTACAAATTTTGAGAGAATCAGTTGTGAAAATAATAAATTAGTATTTGATTAAATTTATTTTAAAATTGTTGTATATTTCAAACTCCATTTTGACATTTGGTTAACAATTTATTATTATAAAGTGATTTTTTTAATTATAATATAGAATTACTAAAATAACTTTGATCCACAATTTATAACCCACTTTTAATAAAGTTCAACAACTTATATATTATTAAAATTAATTTTAATATGCATTAAAATAAACTTTGACGATAATAAAGTTCTTATATATTATTAACATTGCTAATATTGTAATATTTTACCTTTATTTTTGTAACATGTAATATTATTAAATATTTATTTAAATCAATATATCCATCATAGTTATTTAAAAAAATTAATATATATTGAATCTCAAATTTTATAAAATTACTAATAAACCTAGAATCGAAAATACATTAATTTCATTCAAGTGAGTTAAAAATTATATTTTATTTATAGGTAATAAGAGAAGTTAAAAGCATAATTTGAAAATTTACATTTTTGTTGTTTTTCAACATCTATTGTCAGATAATACATATTTTCTATACTTAATTTTTTAAAATTTTTTAAAATTTAATAAAGTTGGACCTAAAATATGTGTGCTCATTTTACAATTCTTAATTAAATTATTATAATACATAATTATTTGTCGATTGTATTTGCAAAATGTATATATTTTTTAAGAAATAAATCAAAATTTATAATTATTTAAATATTATAAAATATTTATTTCTTTTTGCCTTTGGGCGAATTTGCTACAAAATATAAACTTTATGGAAAGGTTTATGTAGTTTTTTAAAATAGAGGTGATGTCTTCTTTATAATAGTCAGTAATCTCATAGTATGTCTCCATAATTTGCTTTCATTTAATTATTTTAAAATATGTTTTTAAACAACATTCTGAATCTAACTTAAGACGTATACGTGTATATATTGTAAGAGCTAAATTTTATTTCATAATTTCCCTTCAATATTACTTTATAACGGCATTTTTTCAACGAAAAGCCATGTTTCCATCAAAATAGAAAATATAAAAAGTCTCTTAAATAATGTGAAAAAGAGATAAAAAGATTATTTAATATCCTTTAATATAATTTATATATAATATAAAATGAAAAGGTAAATGTAATATATATATATAATATATATATATAGTTTTTGGTTGACATGGATAATCTAGTGTGAAAATCAAATTTGCAAGAATTTTATCCGTTATATGTCTCAAGTGCAATTCACGTGTTATTTGATCTAAAACAATACTTGAAAGGAGGCTAGCTAAAAGCATGAGATCAAGTGTACTTCATTCTCTCTCCCCTTTCACGAGTCTTCACTTTTTCTCCACATTCAACAACCAAGTTCATATTGTCCAAAAAAATCCAAAGATTTTTTCAACCGTGAAGCCACTGGCGATTTTTTTCCCCCCATGTAAATGGGGTTTTTATTGCATAAGGGATTTTTTTATAATTATGTCCTTTGTGTGTTTTTGCAGAAGAAGAAATGATTTTGGAAGAAAACCCCATGAAAACACGGTTTTGCTTTTTGTAAAATTTGTTTGAAGTTATTAAACTCTACTTTGAAAATGGCAGACTTTCTCTCAACGTTTTAGTTTATAATAATGAATCATTTTATGTTTTTTCAAAATAAAATCAACACTTTTTTTTTTTTTTATAAACAATTGATATAAGCAATATAATTATCTATTTAATATTAACTAAAAGTCTAAATATAACACGTAACACATTTGTAATACGTATAATTGCAACAAAATGAACTTGAATGAAGAACTTGTAATTTTGTAGTGTCCATAGTGATTATTAAGTGTTGGTAACCCAATTTTCGTGGAATCTTGCAAAAGTGGACAATAAAGCTATTTTTTGGCCATTTATTGTATAGTTCGATATAGTGACACAATTTTGAGAAAAACGATAGTTTCAAATTTAAGAATAAAGCCAACAAGTGAGACGAAAAGTGAGTACTTTTATTTATTTATTTATTTAATTTTTAAATAGGTAAGGAGCATCAATCTAAAACCAATTACCTCTAGAAGTGTAATATAATTTGCTTTAAAATTAAGAAAAATAAAACCCAAACACGCAGTCTCTATCTTTTAGCATCATGGAACACTGTAAATGCATAAATTTCAATTAATTAAAATTCTATCTAGTTAAAATTTCAAAGTTTACCAAATTTGTATTAAAAAAAATATTGAGTAATCGATTTGATAATACATTCATCATTGGTAGAATATCATATATGGCATTAGCATTCTTTCGATTAGATGAATTATTTATAGTTAATATTTATAAATACATTACTTAATTGGAGTAAATAATTCATTCAATTGACTAAACGCGTGGGATATATCTTAATAAAAACAATTATAAATAACATTATTCTAAAAGATTAGTAGATATTTAACACGAACGTCTACATTCTTTAAAATAATATTTATGGATCTTAACTTATCTTCCATTATTGCAATGCATGTTTTGATCGTCTTTTAAACTGAGATACTCATAAAACAAACAGTACAATCAACACGACAGATACAATTATCGCTTTTTGAAATAAATAAACACATAAGATTCTGACTTTAACTTTAGCAAATAGACCTAGCTAGATGAATTGACCTGTGTGAAGTAAAACTAAATACAAATAATTTTATTAAATTAAAATTATATTAAGAATAATTATATTATTACCATAATTTTGTTTTATTATTTTTTAATTGCATCAAATGTCCACGTCGTACCTCGTAAAATTTGGTATTGAACACGACAAAAAGTAAGAGAGACGGATTAGAACAAATTTCTGTTACCTGCATATAAGTAGGAGTTGGCCCTTTAAATCCCTTACCCTAAACCCTCTCCTAAAACTCCTATTACAGTTTTCATATTTCTAGGGTTTTGTGCCTCCCCCTCTCTCTCTAGACGAAGCTACTCTCTCACTCCTCCAGTGAGTTCAGGTATAGACTAGGATCCTTCTCTCCTTCTCTCCTCTCTCTCTAATCTTCGCTAGCTGTTTGGCTAAACTTATTAAAAGATGTTTTTGTTTCCTTTGTGATTTGTTTTTGGAAAAAAAATCCCAGATTCTGTACATGGGTTATACATGTTTTTTTGCCTTTGGTTTTCTGGGATTTGAGTTTTGAAATTTACTATACACACACAGACTCAGAGCCGTACACATCTCTGTGAATGATGAGTTTTTTGTATTTTTATTTTTATTTAGATTTACAGAAGTATTTTGATAAAAAAAAATTATTGCAGAAGTGGGTTTAACTGGTTTAATACGACTGATGTTTTGTTTTATTTTTTTTTTTTGAGTTCTTCAGATTCACTCATTATTAGGGTTTTGAAGTGTTTTTATCTATCTTTCTGCATGTATACGTTTTAAGCTGTTTATCTTCTCAGATCTCAGATCCATTTTTTTTTTATTTTACGTCTTAGATTTATGCATGTGGGTACGAGGTTGTCACTAATCCATTTTCTATTTTTTTATTCAGTTTTCAAATATTTATTATTATTTATAATCTTTATGCGCGTTTATTTAACGTGTCATTAATCCCGAGTTTCTTCATTGCTGTAACATCATTTGCAGTAATTATTATCGACCTTTCATATTCATTGTGCTAAATAAGATTAATTAAATGAGTTTATGTAATAAAGTATCTATAAATGATTTGTCTGACGTCAAATAAGTCTGTCATATTGGGTCATTAATATTGAAAGAATTTGAGGTTGTAGTGTACATGTATTTTAATATTTTTCTTTATTAATTTATTTTCGAGCAATTGGAGTATCCATATGTTTTATGTCTTAGGCTAAGAAATTAATATTAATTTTTGCTTTTGTTTGTGTTGGACAGATTTGTCGTAATGGAACCTCCAAAGGACGTTGTATCATCTGAAAAGCTGCCCCCACCTCCGGCAGCTTTGCCGGACAATTTGGTGCCACTGAAGGCACCGACGGCAAATCGTGTACCTATGGCTCGACGGAGTCTTGCTTCAAGAGGAGCCAAACTACAGTTGCAGACCAACCATTTTAAAGTTCGGTTGGCGAGCACAAAGGAGGACTTCTTCCACTACAGTGTATCTTTCTATTTCTTGTTTTTATATCTGTGTGTGTTTGTGGGGTGAAATTTCAAAATTGTGCACTTGGCTCCGATAACATTTTGTTTTTATTGCATAGTTTACAGGACTTAAGTGCAGCTATAAACAAAAATTAAGGACTTTAATGCAATTAAGGGCTTGTTCAGTAGAGTTTTTTTGGAAAAAAATGGGGTTTTTTTTTTTACTTTTTGACTTTTCAAATTTTTGATAGTAGTATAAAAGGTTGAAAAGTCAAAAATCAGAAAAAAAAATGAGATTTTTAGATAAAATGGCGGTAGAACAAGCACTAAAAAGCATCGCTCTATATTCATGATGAACGAACAATCTGGACTTTAATGCAATTAAATAAATTATTTTTTGATCAAAATTATTTTTAATCACATATTTTATGGATTCACGATTTTTATCAATTTTTCAGCTATGCATTTCATCAATTTTTATCAAATGTTTGGTAAATTTTTTGTAGATTATAAGCAGTGGAATGAAAAGTGGATAAGTATGATAAAAGTTGTGGATAAAGTTTGACCGACTTATAAGCAATAACAAACATTTTCAAAATCTCTTAAAAACTATTTTTAAATTCTATCCAACAGCACTAGATTGTCAACAAGAGAGAGGATCTACTTTCATCACATTAATTTTCACTATATGATGATCAGAAGTTCATTTGGAAGAAAAAACAGTGTGTGATGCAGAAACACACATGATGTGCCTGTGTGTTAGAAACTGAGAGGAACGTTACCTTATCTCTGCTTATTAATTTGTTTACGTAGGTTAACATAATGTACGAAGATGGAACAGATGTTGACGCAAAAAATGTAGGAAGAAGAATACTCGATAAGGTCCATGAAACATATTCTTCTGATCTCAATGGTAAATATTTTGCCTACGACGGTGAGAAGAGTTTATTTACTATTGGTTCTTTACCACGTAACAAGCTCGAGTTCACTGTTGTTCTCGACGATGTGTCATCAAATAGGTACTCTTTAAACTCTTTACCTTTTTTGAAAGTCTTTGTTTTCAGATTTTTTTCACTCCTTTGAACGTTCTTAAGAAATTAATTACCTTATAATACGATAAGATGTTGTTGTTTACAGGAAACTGGATAGTGGAGACTTTGGAGGCCATGGTAGCCCAAGTGAGGGTGATAAGAAGAGATCTCGTGGTTTTTCTCGTTCCAAAACATACAAAGTTGCAATAAACTTTGCTGCCAAAATTCCAACTCAAGCAATCGCAAATGCACTCAGAGGACAAGATTCTGATCAGTTTCAAGAAGCTGTGAGAGTACTCGATATCATACTGCGACAGAATGCGGCTAAACAGTAAGAATCTTGCACATTTTCTTAAGAGCATGTTTGATGGAGTAAAAAATCTGCTAAAAATTTGAAGTTAAAGTCAATAATTAATTTTAATCGTATATATCTATAATTTTTATTAACTTTTCAATAACACATTTCATCAACTTTTTATCAAATAATGGAATCTTTTTTTGAAGGGGTTGCCTTCTAGTCCGGCAATCGTTTTTTCACAATGAACCAAGAAACTTTGTGGAGATAGGGGGTGGTGTTGTTGGATGCCGAGGTTTCCACTCGAGTTTCAGGGCCACTCAGGGAGGCCTTTCTCTGAATGTTGGTAAGATTTCAATTGCAGTGATTTTTTTTATCAAGCCTTCTATTTTCTGAACTTTTGTTATAGAAATTTTAGACCATCTTTTTAATTGGCAGACGTATCCACTACAATGCTCGTTAAACCTGGGCCAGTCATGGATTTTCTTATTGAGAACCAGAAAGTCAGGCATCCTGATTCGATTAACTGGATCCAGGTAATCCATTATTTCTGTCTTATCTTTAGCATTTCTGTAGCAATTTATGATGTTGTCCTTTACAACTATCAGCTTGCTTCCATAAACAGGCTAAAAAGACCCTGAAGAACCTTAGAGTTAAGGCTACCAACTCTAATTTGGAATATAAAATCACTGGGTTGAGTGAAAAGACCTGCAAAGATCAAAAGTGAGCTCTTGCTGCTAACTTTGTCTTTTTGTTATTGTTTCAATGTCTGTTTTCTCAAGTACCTTGTATTCATGTTTTAGGTTTGATATGAAACTAAGAAATGGAAAGGAGGGGGATCCTGAAACTGTAGAACTGTCTGTTTATCAGTATTTTGATGAACATCGGGGTATAAAATTAGAATATTCTCAACACTATCCATGTATCAATGTTGGAAAACCAAAGCGTCCCATTTACCTTCCAATTGAGGTACTCTTTACTTCATGAACGGAAGCTTAATCTCCCTCATTTTGAGTTCACTAAGTAACCGTGTTTACTTATTCCTTTATAGCTCTGCTTATTGGTTTCCTTACAACGATATACGAGATCTCTGTCCAGTCTACAGAAAGCTTCCCTTGTTGAAAAATCCCGTCAGAAGCCGCAAGAACGGAAGACAGCTTTGTCTCAAGCAAGTTTCAAAGATTTTTCTTAGTCTTGCTTTCTTTAATTTTCATGTTGTGGATTCTAATGATTGCTGAGGTTTGAGTGCAGGCACTTCGTAAAAGCAATTACAATGCTGACCCTCTTCTTTTGTCTTCTGGAATTTCTATCAATGGAGATTTCACCGAAGTTCAAGGTCGCGTTTTGGCACCCCCCAAGGTAATCGCTCTCTAAATTAAGGTGTCTAGCATTTCGTCTATCGTATATTGTTTGGTTTAAGTTTTAACCAGGTTGAGGAGTGGCAAATGGCTAAAGAGTTTTTCCTTCTTTTCTCATCATTCTTATTTCCTTGCAGTTGACAGTGGGAAAGAATGAGAACTTTATCCCTCGCAATGGAAGGTGGAACTTTAACAACAAGGTATACTTCTTTGGACACTTGTTTTTTTCATTAATATAGGGAAACCATGTTATTGGTGGTATTGACACTGAAGCTATGCTTTGCAGACAATGGTTAATCCGACAAAAATTGAACACTGGGCTGTTGTAAACTTTTCTGCTCGCTGTAATTTGACTGATTTGTGTCGGGATCTAATCAGATGCGGTCAAATGAAAGGAATTGTCAGTATTTCCATCTTCTATTAATTTCAATTTGAAACTCCAAAAATTGTTCAAATATGTTTTTGATGTTATCAATTATTTATTTATCTCTTGTAGATGATTGATAAACCCTTTCGAACTTTTGAAGAGAGTCCTGAGTTCCGCAATAATCCTGCTCCTGTTAGGGTGGAGAAGATGATTAGACTGTTAATGTCATCACTTCCATCAGCACCCCAGTTTCTCCTTTGCGTTCTCCCAGAGAGGAAAAATTCTAAACTCTATGGTTGGACTTTTTCTTTGCTTATTCCTCTAATCTCTGTTATTCCTTCTTATGCAAAATCATGATTTTTGTTGTTCTTATTCTCATTGAAGGGCCATGGAAGAAGGCAAATCTTACTGAACTTGGGGTAGTTACTCAGTGCATTGCACCTACAAGAGTCAACGACCAGTACCTTACTAATGTGCTCTTGAAGATAAATGCCAAGGCAAGTTGTGTAATCCAAAATAGATCAGTTAACACGTTTGTGACTTCTTTAGTATTCATTATTGCTTGTATCCACACTCATCTTTTCTTCTCTTTAATATTTTCCTTCCAGATGGGTGGTATGAATTCCCTGTTATCCATTGAGCATTCTCCTTCCATACCCATGATTTCACAAGTTCCAACCCTTATTGTTGGAATGGATGTCTCCCATGGATCGACTACACGTTCGGATCTTCCCTCGATTGCTGCGGTATTTTGTACTTTTCCATGTTTCCTAGTCAATTCGGAAACGACTTACTCCTCTCATATGAGTTCGTAGCACCATATTATACATCTGATATAGTTTTTCTTGTACATGGAATCACTAGGTGGTTAGTTCAAGACGGTGGCCTCTGATTTCTCGTTATCGGGCTGCCGTTCGTACTCAGTCACCAAAACTTGAAATGATAGATTCCTTATTTAAGAAAGTGGATGCAAAGGATGAGGGCATTTTCAGGTTATTTAGTTCTGATTTAGAAGGATATATATTTTGAAAATGATTTCCATATAAAGAAAGTATCATATAATTGACTTGTTTCTTAAAGAGCTTTATATGGACTCTCAGGGAGCTGTTATTGGACTTCTATCATAGTTCTGGACAAAGGAAACCTGAGCAGATAATTATTTTCAGGTATTAGTCTAATCACCTTTTCCTGTTTTGCATATTGTTTCATATTATATTTTTGTTGAAACATTTGCACTTGTAATTTGTAGGGACGGAGTGAGCGAGTCTCAATTCAATCAAGTTTTGAACATTGAGCTGGAGCAAATAACTGAGGCATGTCATTCCTTTATATTGCGAGTCATCCCTTTTTCCATATTGTATTCTAAGAGTTGCCAATTTTTTCAGGCGTGCAAGTTTCTCGATGCTAACTGGTCTCCGAAGTTCACAGTGGTTGTAGCACAAAAGAATCACCACACCAAATTTTTTCAATCCAATTCTCCAGACAATGTTCCACCTGGTCTGTCATTATCATTTATTCACCAAAAATGACTACGTATAGTGCTTGTTTGGTAAAGCTTTTTGAAGATTCTAAGCAGCAGTGGATCCTACGACAATTAATGATGTTTGAACTTCTCTGATATTGTAAATGTGCAGGGACTGTAATAGACACTGGAATTTGTCATGCAAAGAACAATGACTTCTACATGTGTGCTCATGCGGGAATGATTGTAAGTTTTCAGTCATCTCTGTTTATAGTTTTGTGAAATTGTAATTTGTAGATATTAATTGTATGTTTTACAGGGAACAACTCGGCCTACACATTATCACGTGTTATACGATGAGATTGGCTTCTCTGCCGATGATTTACAGGAGCTCGTTCATTCTTTGTCATATGTGTGAGTAAACAAGTTCGCTGTTATTTTGTTACTCTCTCGTAGTTGCCTAGATTTAGTAATATTTGAGGTTCAATCATGCTTCATTTTCTGTTCAACTTCACTATGCCACTTAGTAACAAATAGACAACATGAATTTTCAGGTACCAAAGGAGCACTACAGCCATCTCTATAGGTAATGAACTTGTGCTCACATATTTTTGCTTTTATCCATTTTTTGTACTAACTTATTTTTCGACTGCAGTCGCTCCTATATGTTACGCCCACCTTGCTGCAAGCCAAATGTCCCAGTTCATCAAGTTTGATGAACTGTCTGAACAGTCATCGAGCCATGGAGGATTGCCTGCAGTGCCCGAGTTACCCGCACTCCACAAAAATGTCAGCAGTTCAATGTTCTTTTGTTAAGGAACCTGGGGACACTTGGTTTAAAGAGAGAGTTAGAAAAAAGAATATTGACTTGTTTCTCTTTTCACTGTTATTCTGATACTTTCTGGGATTATTTATTGGTATGGTACTGAATTTGTACAAAGCTGAAGCACATTTTTGAACTATTTTGGTGAACTGTTATCCATTGGATGCACATTTTATAAGCGGTGGCTACAGGATGTTTTTGCGTGCTACAGCCATTCAATAACCATATTTCTAGCTCCAATATGATACGCCAGAACTATGTGCTTGCAGTTGCAGGCATCATAAGAATTCGAAAATAGCATTGAGAGAAAAAATAAGGTGGTGTTCTCTCTGCGTTTGTGTTTTGTGTTTTGTGTTTTGTGTTTAATTCGTTTTGTGTTTTGTGTTTTGAGTGTTTGTTTTGATATTTTTGAAAATCGTTCTTTTTGAAATTTTCGAAAATTGTTTCTGAAAACAAAAAACTCGAAAACGCGCGTTCCTCAAACATTTTAGAAATTTGGACTTACTTGAAATTAAAAATAATTATTAATTACAAACAATTCAAAATAATTATTGTTAGAATTAAAAACATTGAAAAAAATTTGGAATTAAAAACAATTATTAATTAAAAAGATTTAAAAAATAATTAAAAACAATTATTTGGAATTAAAAATATTTAAAAACATTGATTGTTGGAATTAAAAATATTTAAAAACAATTATTTAGAATTAAAAACATTTAAAAAACATTGATTGTTAGAATTAAAAACATTTAAAAACAATTAAAAACATTTAAAAACAATTATTTAAAATTAAAAACATTTAAAAACATTGATTGTTAGAATTAAAAACATTTAAAAACAATTAAAAACATTTAAAAACAATTATTTAAAATTAAAAACATTTAAAAACATTGATTGTTAGAATTAAAAACATTTAAAAACAATTAAAAATAGTTAAAAACAAGTATTTGGAATTAAAAACATAGTTTTAAATAATTAAATATATTTAAAAACAATTATTGTTGGACTTAAAAATATTTAAGTTCAATTAAAATATTTAAAAACAATTTAAAAATATTTAAAAACATTGAAAAATAATTATTGTTGGAATTAAAAATATTTAAAAATAATTAAAAACTTGGAATTATTTAGAATTACAAATAATTATTAATTAAAAATAATTAAAAAACATTATGTTTGGAATTAAAAACAATTATATTTAGAATTATTTGAAATTCAAAACAATTATATTAATTCAAAACAAAAACAAAGAAGCCGCGCGCATTTGGAGAGTTGAACCCCTGACCTCCTTGTTGGAATTAGTGTGTGCTAACCATTTTGGCAAGGAACAGCTTTTTATCAAAAAAAACGCGCATATTGGTTAAATTATAATTATTTTGTCCAGCGTAAAAAAAAAATAAAATAAAATGCCGGCTGCTAGATTCGAAACGTGGACCTCCTCATTGAAAATGCGCGTTTTCAACCATTTTGGAAAACAGCCATTAGTTGTACACAAAACGCAAAAACGATAAAAATACCATTTTCCATTTCCTTTGAAATTTTTTTGGGTGTTTTGAAAAATGCATTTTCAAAAATGGCAAAGAGAACGTGTTTTCTCTATTTTCAAAAACACAAAATGGAAAATGGGTCCAAAACACTAAAGAGAACACACCCTAAGTGTTTCTCAATTCCTTAAGTGCTGTGAACATTTTTGAGAGTTTGAAAGTAATTACAATTCGGAAAAATGTTTCGGTGACAGTTGAAAAATATCGTTAAGATGGAATTTTTTGCCACTTGATAGTATACTATAAAAGTGCTTTTATATTTTTATCTAGTGTTCATTTATTATATAATAGTAATTACTGGTGATTTGTTTGAATATCTTTTGATTTTTACTGTGTTTTTATCTTTTAGGAACAACTTCGAACTTAAGAAACACATTGGCCAAAAAGGAGCAAAAACGAGTGTTAAACAATGGAATGAGCAAACTTTTGAGAGTAGCACTAGTAGATTTATGAATTTTCATCAAGCATATAATATATCACCATATATCACCACATTGTGTGTTCGCATCGGTGGCGCATGCACAGTTAGTCGCATAGTTCCACCTAGATTTTTTGATATTTTAGAGAGACTTTTGCATCTTGGATTGGATGTGGACAAATTTGAAGGGTTTTGAGAGACTTTATATACCTAATGTTGAGAGAAATCAAATTATACAATTTTAGGGGTGTATTTAATTAAGACTTGATAAGATTTTTATGGAGTTTAAACGTCTTTTTCCTTCAACAAACTGTATCGTCAAGATTAATAATTTTTACTTTCTTCGATATGATTTTTCACCTCTTCAATATATTTTCTTAACTATTTTTTCTCTCTTTTTTCTTTTCCTTCTATAACCATGATTAATTACCAATAATTTTATGAAAAAAATATTAATATTTTTATCTCTAATCAATTTGATTTTTCTTTTCTTTTCAATATTCTCCTAACCATTTTTCCATTTTCTTCCTTTTCCTTCTATGAACGTTTAGAAAATGTGATTTTTTTTCCTCATAACCATTTTCTTCTCTTATTTCCCCACCGTTTTTCCATTTTTTATTAAAAAATAAATAAATTTATAATTAAATTTTTATATAATTGTTGATTATAGTTTATTAATAAATTTCACCATATTAAAAATTTAAATTTTATTATTGTATTTTTTATTTTTATTTCATTTTTTTTATTTATCTTGATGAGCCTGCAAGGTTGTATTTTTTTTTCTTCGTAAATTGATACTTTGGTTATTTATTTATGTAATTGTGGTGACTAATAATTACATGTTACCTATAGATTATTAAATATCTCTCTCTTATTTCCCCACCGCTTTTTCCATTTTTTATTAAAAAATAAATAAATTTATAATTAAATTTTTATATAATTGTTGATTATAGTTTATTAATAAATTTCACCATATTAAAAATTTAAATTTTATTATTGTATTTTTTATTTTATTTCATTTTTTTTTTATTTATCTTGATGAGCCTGCATGGTTGTATTTTTTTTCTTCGTAAATTGATACTTTGGTTATTTATTTATGTAATTGTGGTGACTAATAATTACATGTTACCTATAGATTATTAAATATAAAAGAGAGATAATGAAATGGATAAATTTTTTGTTGGAAAATATTTTTAAAAGAGTCATGTGCCATAATTTTTTGAATTTATCCACAAGCTATTTGAAAGTTTATAGGTTTACCTAAAAGAAAAAATAGAGTGAGTTAATAATTTATATTATTAACTTTTGACGTAGTTTACTTGCGGTAATTAAATAGAACACTAATTTTTATGAATTTAATAAGATTAATAAAATTAAATAAATTATTACTAAACTTTTATCTTGCTACAATTTTTTTTAATTGTAAAATATTAAATTTTTATATTCAAAATTTTTAATTGAAAAAATAAAGTCAGTGCATAAAAGTACGTGAGAGTCTAAGAAAATCTTCTAAAATAAAATCTATAAAAAATTAAAAATGCATAAAAATATGTAAGAGTGTATTAAAATCTATAAAAGTGAATAAAAATTAATGAAATCTGTCAAAAGTCAATTATTTGAAAAATATCAATCAAAGTATTTAAAAGTCTAAATTAAATAATCAAAGACTCATATATAATTTTATGGTTTTGGATTGAGAATTAATTGATTCAACACGCTACAAAATTATATAATTTTGTCATTTCGCGTAGGTTGTCGCCGATATTTTACTTGTTTATTTCACTACGTGATTAGTACGACGGCCGGTGAATTTGACGAACATTTTAGAATCTACCAATCCGCAATTTTTGGAGATAAAAAAAAAAAAAAATTGATTAAGAACTTGTTTTGAAAATGTCCCATGTAAAGAATATCTTTAATTCCCTTTCCATGTCAGGTTCATGAATAAAAAGCCAATGGCTGGCGGGAGGATTTTTCTTTATTTGTCAACGTCATGCTCTATTATTTTCTTCTCCATTCCACCAACTTTGCATTTACTATGATATAAGAAGACTTGCAAAAAGCAACAAGTTTGTCTTTAGATGATGAATTTGATTTGAATTTCCATGAAATTATTATTGAAAACACACACAAAAAAAATTATTGTTATATACTGGGAAGAGCATCAATCTGCCATTACAACTTATAATTAAACTTGAAGAAGAAGTAGATAAGTGAAAAATGGCAGAATGTGCTGTTACTCATTTACTGGACAGGCTTACTACTATATGGGAACAAAAGGTGAAAGAACTGAAGGGAGTGAAGGAAGGAATAGAGGCTATTAAAGATGAATTTGAAAGAATGACAGCATTTCTCAGAGTTGCTGATGCCATGGAAGATACTGATATGGAGCTTAAAGTTTGGGTTAAACAAGTTCGAGATGTTGCGTATGATACCGAAGATGTTCTTGACAAGTTTATACTGAATCGTCAGGAGTCCAGGCCTAATGTATTTGTTTGTAAATTGTTTCACTGGATTTCAACCTTGAGATTCAATACTGCGATTGCTTCTGATATCGAAAGCATTAGAATTCGAGTGACGGGCATAGCCGAAAGGCATCAGAGATATCAGTATAAGTTCAATATCCCGGAGGCAGGCTCGAGTTCAGTTGTTGTCAATAGCCTGGCGTATGATCGTAGAGGTGATGCACTTTTGGTTGAAGAAGCTGAGCTTGTAGGCATCGAGGGCCGGAAAAGCGAGTTGATGGGGTGGTTGGTGGAGGGTGGTGCAAAACTCGGGGTGATTTCAGTGGCTGGAATGGGAGGTTTGGGGAAAACAACCCTAGTTAAGAAAGTTTATGACGATGCAGCGGTGAAGAAGCATTTCCAAAGCCATGCTTGGATTACTGTTTCAGAGTCATTCAAGATTGAGGAGCTTTTAAGGGACACAATTCACCAACTGTTTGATGAGACGAAGCAACCGGTCCCTCAAGGAATTAATACTATGAGTAGTAATCAGCTAAAGGAAGTCCTTAAGCAATTCTTGCAGGAAAGAAGGTACGTGATTGTGTTTGATGATGTGTGGAGCATTCAAGCATGGGATGCTATTAAGTATGCATTGTCAAATAATTCTTATGGCAGTCGTGTCATCATAACAACGCGTCTTACTGATGTAGCATCTCATTCTAGTATGGGAACTGAGGGAAACGTATATATGTTGGAGCCCCTTACTCAAGAGGAATCGTGGACTCTGTTTTGTCAAAAGACATTTCGCAGGAGCTCGTGCCCTCCACATTTAATGGAAATTTCTCACAACATCTTGAAGAGGTGTGCAGGGCTGCCGCTTGCTATTGTGGCTATTGGTGGGGTTTTAGCCACAAAAAGAAACAGATTCGGTGATTGGGTGATGCTTAATCAAAGCTTTGGAGCAGAATTGGAAGGCAATGACAAGCTCGAGAGCTTGAGAATGATTTTGTCGCTTAGCTTCAAAGATTTGCCCTACTATTTGAAATCTTGTTTCTTGTATCTTAGTATATATCCAGAGGATTATCGAATAGAGAGTAAATCCTTGATTCGGCAGTGGATAATGGAAGGTTTCGTGAAACAAAAAGTAGGAAGAACACTGGAAGAAGTTGCACAAGGCTACCTAAATGAGCTCGTCAACAGAAACTTGATCCGTTTGGTACGATCGAATGACGATGGAAGTGTGAAATCTTGTCGAATCCATGACTTTCTCCGCGAAATGCTTGTATCAAAATCAATAGACCAAAGTCTCATGATGGTAGCAAACGAACAAACCAGGGGAGGGATCAACAAAGTTCGTCGCTTATCAATTCATGGTTCGCTTGCAAAGGTACAACCTCAAGGGTTTGGCACTCAACTTCGTTCTTTGCATGCTTTTGGTGTGACTGATTTGGAATCCATGTTATCAATACATGAACTGCTTAATAGCTGTAGGATGCTCAAAGTTTTGGTTCTGTCAGGATCAAATCTAGAATCATTCCCAAAGGCAATCACCAAACTCCTTCATTTAAGGTTTCTAAGCTTGAGACGCACAAATATTAAATCACTTCCACGATCGATTCAGAAGCTCCAAAAGCTAGAGACATTAGATCTTAAACACTCTTATGTCACCAAGTTGCCTGTAGAGATATTAAAACTTCCAAATCTGAGACATCTCATAGTGTATCGTTGTGTAGAATATTCGTATCTTCCTTTCGACTATACACTTGGATTCAAGCCACCAGTTGGAATGGGAGCTTTAACATCTTTACACCAACTCACTTTTGTTGAGGCAACCCCTGGTAGTGGCATAGTATTAGAGCTAGGGAAGATGAAGGAATTGAGAAGGCTATGCATTCTCAAATTGAGAAGAGAGGATGGAAGGGCAATATGTTCGTCCATTGAAAAGCTCCACAATCTTCGCACATTGAACATAACTGCAACAGCAGAGGATGAAATCCTTGACTTGCATTACTTGTCTTCTCCTCCTGTGTACCTTCAGAGGCTCTATATTTCGGGACATTTAGAGAAATATCCACATTGGATGAAATCTCTCAACAACTTAGTTAAAGTTTATTTCAGGTGGAGCCGATTAAGAGAAGATCCACTTGAGTATCTCCAAGATTTGCCAAACTTAGTCCATCTTGATCTTCTTGTGGCATATCTTGGTGAAGTACTGCGTTTCAAGGCAGGGAAGTTTCAAAGGCTTAAAAAGTTAGATCTTGACAAGTTGGAACCTCTAAAACAGGTGATAATCGAGGAGGGAGCAATGGCCAATCTGGAAAAGATAATTATTCAGAGGTGTACATTTCTGGAAGGTGTTCCATCTGGAATTGAACACCTTACCAACATCCAAGTTCTTGAATTTTTCGACATGCCCCAAGAATTTGTCCATAAACTGCTTCTAGATACATTCGATGGAGATTACCATAAAGTTGCACACATTCCTCAAGTATATTACACTAATTGGAGGGATGATGCCTGGGAAGCTCATCCATTAGGGGCCAATCGTCAAATGCCAAGAGCCATCACTTGGACCAATGATCAGCGTAATTCCCTGTAAATCATGCTATTTTGTGCGATTGAATTTCCTTAGCATGTTTATATATTTGTATCTCCTCTAGGACTATGTGTATGGAGCTTTATGTTTTTGTATGTTTGTACTCTATGTAATTAGTTTGTTTCCAACAATTAATATATGTTATACGGTTTGACATGGAAGACTGAAATCACCAAAAAAAAAAAAAAATGAAAAGAAAAGGTCTGGCCTACCATGAATAGTTGCTTGTGATTGAAAGGAATCTCTGTTTGATCTACTAATGCCATATTAACAGTAGAATCGTGAGGCAAAAAATATTGTTTACTTCGATTCTAAGTGTTGGGATTATTTCCACTTTGCTATTACATAGATAATGAAGAATAACAAAATACAACAATATCCAAGATCTTTACTACTAACACATCAAGGATATTCACAGACCACCCTTAGAGAAAATTCAATGGCTTAGATCAAAAAACCACAAACGATCACCTCACCTGCCGTCCAAGGATAACAAAGATTTCACCAGATCATTAGAAACCAACCACCATAAATCAAGGCCAAAACCATCACTGTAATTCTGTTCTGTTAGAGTTCGATGACCCAAATTCTGTTGAGCCGACCTCAAAAAGTTTGCGGTGCTCCATATGTGATGAAATAAAATTATGAGAAAAAAAACACGAGTGTGATTTCTCACGTTAAATCTGTGTGTTCTTGACTTCTTTGTTATTTTTGTTGCCTATTTTTCGTTCATATTATAACACGGTCCTTAGATCGGAGTTATCAACAAAGGATGAGATAGATGAGAGAGAAACATTAACTGACCGAATGAATCAATTCACCCAACGCAGAAGTGCACTAAAGTGTTAGGCGCTTTTATCCACTTAAAAGAATCGGGTTGTGAAACACGCTTTTAACATTCTTCACCTCGGTTCACCAACCCACCCGTACTATTATCCTTGGTTGCATTGTGCTCTCCAATATAATTGTTGTCTTGTTTTATTTCATCGCTGGGCTTGTGGCCATTTTCTTCAAATGTCTCCCTATTACGAATAAAGATTTTTATGAAGTGATTTCGTGTTACAATATAGTATGTTTTGTTGGAGAAAGAGTTTCCATTTGTAATATAAGCACCCAAGAAGAAGCAACGCTGCCGGATTGTGGTCGTTTTGGTCATGTAGGTTTAGGTTACTCATCCCTTTCAGACGAATTCAAAATTGTTCGGTGGTTTATGCAGAAGAATGAGTTCTTGATTAGTATGAGGTGTGAAATTTTCAAACTCATCGTCTCAGATTCATGGAATTTGATTGATATATTTCATTTTGAACAGAATTTTGTGTTTGTTAATGGAGTGATTTATTGGATTATTTATACTCAAAACCATCCGAATCCGATTGATACTGATTCCATTATTGCGTCCGATTTGGACAAGGACAAATCAAAAATAATTTCATATCCAAAGTTGAGTCCAGATAGCAGTGCCTACTTGGTAGAGTTCAAGGAGTGTTTATATTTGGCACACTGTTGGAATGGAAAAGCATTTGTTAAAATGTGGAGACTCAAGGATCCAAGTAATTGAGTTTGGGTTTCAGAATATTACATCAATTTTGCATCCATATGCAACACCATTGTGCCACTTACAATTGTACTGACGGATCATTTTGAAAAGCTTGTTTTTATATAGTTAGAAGGTAAAGGTCCTGAATATTATATTGGAGTATTATATTGGAGTGGGCTAATATAAAAAAATTATATAATTTTTTTAGGGTAAATTCAAGGTCGATCACTATTTTGGTACTTATAGGTTCTAAAGTTATATGGTCAAAACTTAATTCAATTAAAATCATATTTTATAGCTAAAAGACCAACATATCCTTAATTGTAAAAAACGCTAATTGTGATACTGTTTTGTTTTGTTGTGATACTCTTTCGATCTATGATTAATAATGTTGAACAGTTTGTTTAAATGCAAGTCATTAGAGAATGAAGACATTTATTTATTTAAATTGTTTGAATATATTTTATGCATAAAACATGGTCATATCGAAAACTCCAAGGTTTTAAGCTGATTCGTGAATCTCAAGGTAAGCCATGAATTTGATATTGTTGAAATTTCAATATTTTAGGATCTGATCGATTAGTTGGTCCATTAATGGCAAAAGACCAATCAAGAACTGAGAGTGTTAATGAATAAGGATCAAGTTCAAAGGATGTTCAACAAGAGAAAGATGAAGGGTGACTTCAATAAAGATACATTTATCCGTGATACTGTTTTAGGGGATGTATGATACTGTTTTGACAAAAAAAATTAAAGATTGCCATTTTAAACTAAAGGGACGACTTCAAACGGGTAAAATTCATCGTACGCAGTCTTGACCGTTTCGTCGAGACCATTCCAAAAATATATTATAATAAAAATTTAAAGTACGTATGTAAATTCTATGTTCATTTCATTTGTGATCTTTTTTTACATGATAATTGTTTCACATAATACACATGATCAAACAACGACATAAGACTAATTATGATATTATAAAGATAAAAGCATGGTATTATAAATAAAACTCAGATTATAGATTAAAACAGTATCAAAATTTCTAATGCACATTACCTAAATAAAACAGTATCATGAATTAAATAGACAAAACTAAGACATTTAAACAATATCACATGTTCAAACCTTGCCATAATTAAACAGTATCAAAGATAAAAGTACGGTATCATAAATAAAACCCATTCTACATAGATTCAAACACTATCATGGAATAAAATAGTATAATGGATTAAAACAATATCAAAATATACTAATGCACATTGCCTAAATAAAATAGTATCATAGATTAAGCATATGTTTGGCACCACTTAAATTATAATTTCAAATTGAAAATTGGTCAAACATAATTCTCATCCACACATTTCATGGGACTCACAACTTACAACCACTTTTTATCCCACATTTACCAACCGCTTATAATATAAAGACTTAAATTATAATTTCAAAGACCTCCAAACATATGCTAAAACTAGGGATGGCAAAAAACCCACGACCCGCGACCCGCGACCAAACCGCCAAACAACACCGCCCCGCCTGTGGGTCGGACAATAGAGGCGGGTTTGGGGCAGCCTGCCCGCCCAGCCACCACCCCCCATGACCCTTTTTTTTTTTTTTTTTTTGAAAATCATAAAATATAAATATATAATAGAAATTATAATTTTCACTACAAATAGACTAAAGAAGAATCGAACTCGGGTTGAAATTTATAAACTACAAATCTTAACCACTACACCATAACCTCAATTTTATAATTTTTTTGTTTTGTTTAGTACAAATATATATATAAAAATTATTTATTTTTTTTATTATTTTTTCAGTTTTCAAAAAAAAAAAAAAAAAAAAAAAAAAAAAACGGCGGTTGCGGGCGGTTAGCGGGTCGAAGCCCGGTCGCCACCATGGTCATGGTGAGGCACGGGTAAAATTGGGGCGGGCGGGCGGGGGGCGGGCGGGGCCGACCTTCAACCCCTTCCATTGCCATCCCTAATTAAAACAATATCATGTATTAAAACTAAGACATTCAAACAAGATTATATGATTGAAACATTATCATGGATTAAAATAATATCAAAATATACTAATGCACATTGCCTAAACAAAAAAAACGAAGATCATGGATTAAAAGCAAGATTATATAGACAAAACTAAGACATTTAAACAGTATCACAAGTTCAAATCTTGTCCTAATTAAACCGTATCAAAGATAAAAGCACCGTATCATAAATAAAATACATTCCATATAGATTCAAACATTATCATGGATTAAAACAGTATTTGTGATATTGTTTTAGAGAATGTATCATACTGTTTTGACAAAAAAAATTAAAGATTGCCATTTTAAACTAAAGAGACGACTTCAAATAGATAAACTTCATCGTATGCAGTGACAAAGCCACTGGTCTTGACCGTCTCGTCGAGACCATTCCGAAAACATATTATAATAAAAATTCTGAGCACGTATGCGAATTCTATACCCATTTACATTATGATCTTTTTTTTAATAATCTTTGTTTTGTATAATACAGTATCAAACAACACAACATGACTAAACATTAGATGGTGGAATATTCAAGCTCCTATTACAGCAATTAGATGGTGGAGCATTCAAGCTCTTATTTACATAAGATGGTAGAGCATTCAAGCTCATATTTACAGCATTCTATGCCCATTTCTGTTGTGATACTGTTTTCTTCTGTGATACTGTTTTGTATAATACAATATCAAACAACTTTCATGACTAATTAACAACACAACCAACTTAATACAATATCAAGTTGCTATTCTATAATACAGTATCAAGCTGTTTTCTATACTGCAATATCAAGCGGCAAATCATGGTTACAACTAATATAATGATACTATATTCTATGATACTATTTTCTATAATACAGTATCATCCCTATAGAAATTCATCTAACAAATCATCCTTATAAATACTCTAGCACGGAGACAACTCCAGTTCAACATTTGATTTACAGATTATTGTACTTAACTGTGGAACAAGATGGGCCATCGCCCAATCTTCTTGTCCTAAGAAGCAAATGCACAACAATCCCACAACAAGTGTTGCACTTGAGCCAACAAGTGAAACAGCGTGTAAATAAGCATAACTCTTTCTTAGAATTCATGTCCCTTGAACACATAGCCAACTCAATCCCAGCAAACAACAAAAGAACCTTTAAAACCCCAACTGGAAATTGATCCAAAATCTTCACCAAAGAACTGCCTAAAACCAATCCCAAAGCCAGTTTAGCTACACCAAGAAGTGCCACACACCCCCTGCTCCTCCCACCAAATTTGTACTTCCCGGCTAGCCCTCTAGCGCCATGGCAGCATAGCGTTGCACCCGATTAAGTTCATTATCCCAAACACGAACGTTACTGAAACATCATTTTATGGGAAAGATCTGTTGACAATTTACATACAGCAATGACTAATTTTAGGATTGATAAAGGAAGTTGTGGAATAGTCTCTTTCACAAATCTTTCATTCCTTCCATGAATGCTTAGATATCTTCACAATTTCAATTGCAGATGGCCCAGATTTTACTATAGGAAATTAAAAAGTGACACTGCGCCATAGAAGCACTCGCTGGAGGTCACTAGAGGTTGTCGCCAGAGGTGGATGAGGAAGTCGCCAGATGTGGAGGAGATTTGTGGAGGTGGAAGAATGTGCTGATGAAAAATATGGTTAACAATGGTGATTTTGAAATTAATTCAAAATATTGCTGTAAAGTATGACTTAATCACAATTTAAAAAAAAGTTTTGACCTAATTTGAAACAAGTCATGTAGAAGTGACTTATTGACAATTTTCCCATTTTTTTATTCACATTTAAGGGTTGGAGCCGGGGGGAAAAATAAGAATCACAACCCAAAAAATTGATTAGATTTCAAGAAAAGATAAAATAAATAGCATAATTTGTGTGGGGAAATGGGTTTTTCGAGGGTTTAGGAGTTGAGGTTTTAAGATGCAGGGAAGAGAGAACGAGAGAAGTGGGTTTGAATTGTCTTAAATTTCAATTTCAATTGCGTTGAAGTGGAGATGGGTAATGGGCAAATTACTAATAGTTTTAATTGGGTTTAAAGGAGAATAACTGGGCCCAAAAACTAAAAGAATGAATTAAGTGAAAATTTGATGACTGTGAATATTTAAGTGGAAAATTTTCATCAATAAGTCATAATATGTTAATAATTATAAAAAAAAACTGTTACATTTTGTATATTACATGAATACTGGATGAGGCTGTAATTTTTTTCCTTTTTTATTTTTTTCCAAATCTAAATAATTGTATGTAACAGACACTACATTTCACTCCAGTTAACCATATTAATTAGGATTTTATATTTAACTAAAAATCATAATCAATCCTAATCTTTTCAATATCTGTCTTCCATGAAAACAAACTTCATTCATCTCGACACTCTGCAATTCATCTCCTTCTTGCGAAGTCCTGTCCGACGATGACATCCCTATATTCTGGTAAGATTTAACAATTTTTCTGTTCAATTGTATTATATCATATTAACTTCATGTTACAAATAAGCGATCTCATTTAGAATCAGATGTTATTTCCAGTCTTACTTCATTTCCTTCTGTTTCATTAGAAGTGTGGATTGCATTGTTATAATTTGCAGTTCACTTTTGATGTTACAAATTCTAATGATCATTTTCAATATCTGCTAATACGTTGTTGCCAAGGATGTTACAAAATCAGTTGCAATTGCTATATTAATAAATCGTTGATTTCGTATATGCTCTTGTCATTGTTGAAGAATGTGTTATAATTCTGTGCCGAAAAGTTGTTTGCATTCTCTGATCCCATGTTCTTAGAAATGATGTTACAAAAACCAGTTGCATTGTCTCTGTCATTAAGCTGTTGCAAACGATGCTACAAAATATTTTGCAGTGTCGCTGATGTTAATCTGTTGTAGGCGGTGTTATAAAGCCGTTTCATTGTATCTGGTATTAAAATGTTGCAATCGATGTAACATAATATGTTCTAGTGCCGCTGTTACTGATATGTTGCAAGCGGTGTTATAACACTTTTCATTGTCTACTTATACTAATATGTTGCAAGCAGTATTACGAAATAAATTTTTAGTATCTGTTGCAAACGAAGCTACAAAATAGGTTGCATTGTCTCTGTTAATAATATGTTGTAATTGATGTTACAAAATCTGTTTCAATATCTTTGTTATTAATTGATTTATTACCATGATATTGACACGTACGGATAACATAAATATTTTCATCAATTGCAATGGAGAAGGTACAAGAATTTTTGTTCCAATATGTTGTACTTATATAGAACTCGTTGATTTGTTAATGTCTGTATTAAAGCTTGATAAACGTAGTAGTGCACTATCTATACAATATGAAGTAGCTGGGTGCCTGTCTTTAATGAAGATAACGGATGACAACACATTCATGTTCTATTTAGAGTTTAAAAGAAAGGATCGGAATCTAAAGAGTTACCCCCTGTAAATTGATGTTACACCTTCATTGGGAAATATACCGTCAATATATACTTTGGATATTTTGGGTGATCAAGAGATGGAAAGATTAGAGCAACAAAACCTAAATTGTCATTCATTAACGAGTTACTCAGGTAACAACTTGTGCTATCTACATAGATTTGCTGCTAGTGTATGTGAAACAATTCCAGAGTTGCCAGGAGTTGAAATTCAGGAAGATAACATTGTTATTGGACACCCAGACTTCAACAGCATTTCAGCATGGAGAATTTTAGGGATAAAAATGTGTTAAAGAAGACTATATCCCTATATGCTATTCATAACAACTTTCAGTATAAGGTGTACATGTTTGACAAAGAAGAATACGTCCTCAAATGTCTCGATGATAATTGCATGTGGCATTTTCGGCATAGTTATCAGACCCGGCCCGGACATCGACCCGGACAAGGAGGTGGGTCACCGGGTTGTTGGTTCAACTGGAGATTCGGTGGTTGAACCGGTGGGTCAATTCATGTCAAATCGATAAGTTTATTTTTTTTAAATATAACATAAAATCATGATTATTACACTCTAATCAATAAACATTATATTAATTTTGTAACTAAATATCACCATACAAGTATAAATCAAACAAAAAACTATATCTATAGTAAAAAATCATCACTATTACGAATGTATTTTGTAAAATAAGTACGAGGCTACTAATATTATCAATTAATTATTGTAAAAAATAACATAAATGATTATATTTCATTAAATTAATTATATTTTATTAAATTAACATCTTATTAATAGAGTGGAGAAAAAATTGGTACATTTTTAGGTAGAATATGGTAAGAAGAAAAATAAAAAAATTCATCATGCAATGACTCGGACGGGTCACCGGGTTAGTAAAAAAACCGCGAGTTTTTTCGGGTTATAAACGATTCGATTGTTGGGCGGTCCAATTAAGAGAACCGGACCGGTTATGGCACCGGGTCGCCGATTGTTTTTCGGTCTGACCGGCCGGGCGGTCCGGGTTTGATAACTATGATTTTCGAGCTTCTAGACTGAGCGACACAGATTTATTCAAGATACGATATATTAAAAATGGACATAACTGCTCAATGGATTACATTATGGGAGATCATAGATAGGCAACAAGTTCTCTATTCGCATATTGCATTAAATACAAGTATATGGATGCTAAAACTATCTACACTCGAAGGGACATCATAAACGATGCGTCGAAAACATACGGTGTGACTTTGAGTTATGGGAAGGCATGGAGGGCACGTGAATCGGCATTGGAAAAAATAGTTGGAGAGCCAGAGGACTCATACAACAAGCTCCCAAGTTTCTTATACATGTTGACATTGAAGAATCAAGGGACCGTAACACAGACTAAGACTAATGTAGATAATCAATTTGAATATATGTGCATGGCATTGGTAGCATCGATACAAGGATGGAAACATTGCAAACTTGTGGTCGTTGTCGATGCAACGTTTTTAATTGGGCGTTACTGTGGCACACTTTTCACTAGGCCTGGGCGTCGGGTGGGTCGTTTCGGGTATTTCAATACCCAGAACCGTTGGTTCGGGTTCGGGTTCGGGTTCGGTATTTCGTAAATGGAACCATTCGGGTCCACGTAATTTTTGGAACTAAACCCGAACCCGAACCGTCAGTTCGGGTTCGGGTTCGGTTCTACCCATAACTTTTAACACTTTGTTAATCTAATGCACAAAATATGAATAAAGCATCCAATAGATAGCATAATATAACATCCAATATATAGCAAAACAAGCCACAAAATAGCATTTATTAGTAGAGTATAAATATGAAACACCAAATTACATACCCAAAAAAAAAAAAAAAAAACAAAAAGTACTAAATTTTACAAATGCTAAAAATAACATAAATTTTTTCCTCTCAAAACAACATAACAATAAATATTGTCGAATTTTCCTTCCATCCCATCATTTCATTTGCTTTACCATTCATCAACCTTTCAAAAAAGAGTGAATTGTAAAGTTAGAAACAATATAAATAAAATATTTTTTAATTTGTATAGAACTACTTAACATTTACCAACCAACCATTTGAAGACCCATATTAATTATCTTATTTAGTTGGTGTTGGACCATTGAATAAATTGTAAAAAAAAAAAATCGGTTCCAGTTCGGGTACCCACGGTTCTTGTTCAAGAACCAAGAATCGGCCTAAACCCGATCGGTTCTCGGTTCTCGGTTCTCGGTTCTTGGTTCTCGGTTCCGGTTAAAATGCCCACCCCTACTTTTCACCGCTTGTACTCAGGATGCTAACTACAATATATTTGTTCTCGCATTCGGGATAGGTGATGCCGAGAACGACAATGCATGGGAATGGTTCCTAATGAATTTCAATGAAGCTTATGGAGAACGAGATGAGATGTGCATAATATTTGATAGATATAAAAGCATAGAAAATGCAATCGATCAGGTATATCCAGACGTAATGTATAGATTCTGTTCTTACCATTTGTTGCAAACCTAAAGTGGCGATTTGGAAAGGTAGCGAAACACATTACAAAGCCATTTAATGCTGCTGCTGGAGTATACACAGTTTCTGAATTTGAGTACCAAATGAAACAATTAGACAAGGTCCACGATGAGATTCGACCATATCTGGTAAGAAAAATTCCATCTTATTATTATAAGCATAAATGTGTGTCATATTTTCTAAATCTGATATGTCATTTTCATATATAGGAAGAGAAAGTGGAATTTTATAGGTGGTCAAGAGCACATACGCCAATCAACCGGTATTCTACGATAACTTCTAATATTGTTGAGTCGGTGAACGCTGTTACAAAGTCGGTGAACAATTATCCTATCGTGACATTGCTAGAATGTTTGAGGAACATTTTGCAAGACTGGTTGTACAAAAATCATAATAAGACACTTTCCACCTTTACAAAATTGGCAACAAAAAATGAGAATAAGCTAAGGGAGAACTCAAAAGATGCACTCAAATTGAAGGTAATGTTTTCTTCCGTTTGAGCCAGTTGTTTATTTTATTTTATTTTATTTACTAGTTAAAATCACAAATCTGTTTCAATAAACAGGTTTCAGGTTCAAACGACGTTTTATATCAAGTTTGCGATGAAAACACACATAGCATTCAATCGACATGGAAAAATGCAATTGTACATGTAACAGGTTCCAAGTTGACGGGATACCGTGCAAACACGCTTTGTCAATTATCAGCAAACATAGAATGACAACATATAAATATTGTTCTTCCTACCACACGAGAGAAGCTTATATTGCAGCATATGATGGTAACATCGTACCACTCGGTGACCGGTCCAATTGGATAGTGCCAAAAAATATAGAGGAAGTGGTTATTTTGGCCCCAATCCTTCTGGAAAACCAGGAAGACCTAAAGATAAGAGGTACAGATCTTTTGTGACGAAGTGTACGAGATGTGAACTTTTGCTTTTGTAGCATGATATTTTTGACTATTCTTGTTTAAATAAACCATTTTGGTCAAATAAATTAGTTTATAATCTACACCAAACAGGCTCTAAAGCACCACGGGTAGATTATGAATTTCCACCGCGCATATAATATATCAATACAAGCCTTAATTTGGAGTTCATCACAATTTGCGGATCGTAAATTGAAGTTGTATATCAAAAATTGGATTGACATGACTAAAATCAATTTTTTGAGATATTAGGGACAATTTTGGCATATTGGATGGACGGAATTTGAAGGGCTATACACATACCTAAAGATGAGAGAAATCAAATTTATGCAATTTTATGGTTTTGGGTTGAGAATTAATTGATTTAAGGTCGAAGTGGGAGAATAGACTAAAAAGTCAATGTATGAACTAAATCGAACACGCTACAAAATTAAAATTAAAACTGTATAATTTTGTCATTTAGCATAAGTTATTGACGATATTTTACTTGTTTATTTCACTATGTGACTAGTTCATGGCCGGTGAATTGTATGAAAATTTTAAAATCTACAAATCCGCATTTTTTGAAAAAAATAAATAAATAATCCTTTAACGACTTGTTTTGAAAATATCCCAATGTAAAGAATATCCTTAATTCCCTTTCCATGTCAGGTTCATGAATAAAAAGCCAATGGCTGACGGGAGGATTTTTGTCTTTATTTGTCAAAGTCATGCTCTGTTATTTCCACTAAATTTGCATTTACTTTGATATAAAAAGACTTGCAAAAAGCAACAAGTTTGTCTTTAGATGATGAATTTGATTTGAATTTCCATGAAATTATTATTGAAAACACACACACACAAAAATTATTGTTATATAATGGGAAGAACATCAATCTGCCATTACAACTTATAATTAAACTTGAAGAAGAAGTAGATAAGTGAAAAATGGCAGAATGTGCTGTTACTTATTTACTAGACAGGCTTACAGTTATATGGGAACAAAAGGTGAAAGAACTGAAGGGAGTGAAGGAAGGAATAGAGGCTATTAAAGATGAATTTGAAAGAATGACAGCATTTCTCAGAGTTGCTGATGCCATGGAAGATACTGATATGGAGCTTAAAGTTTGGGTTAAGCAAGTTCGAGAGGTTGCGTATGATACCGAAGATGTTCTTGACAAGTTTATACAGAATCGTCAGGAGTCCAGGCCTAATGTCTTTGTTTGTAAATTGTTTAACTGGATGTCAACCTTGAGATTCAATAATGGGATTGCTTCAGATATCGAAAGCATTATAATTCGAGTGAGGGGCATAGCCGAAAGGCATCAGAGATATCAGTATAAGTTCAATATCCCGGAGGCAGGCTCGAGTTCAGTTGTTGTCAATAGCCTGGCGTATGATCGTAGAGGTGATGCACTTTTGGTTGAAGAAGCTGAGCTTGTAGGCATCGAGGGCCGGAAAAGCGAGTTGATGGGGTGGGTGATGGAGGGTGGTGCAAGACTCGGGGTGATTTCAGTGGCTGGAATGGGAGGTTTGGGGAAAACAACCCTTGTTAAGAAAGTTTATGATGATGCAGCAGTGAAGAAGCATTTCCAAAGCCATGCTTGGATTACTGTTTCAGAGTCATTCAAGATTCAGGAGCTTTTAAGGGACACAATTCACCAACTGTTTGATGAGACGAAGCAACCGGTCCCTCAAGGAATTAATACTATGAGTAGTAATCAGCTGAAGGAAGTGGTTAAGCAATTCTTGCAGGAAAGAAGGTACGTGATTGTGTTTGATGATGTGTGGAGCATTCAAGCATGGGATGCTATTAAGTATGCATTGTCAAATAATTCTTATGGCAGTCGTGTCATCATAACAACGCGTCGTACTGATGTAGCGTCTCATTCTTGTATGGGAACTGAGGGAAACGTATATATGTTGCAGCCCCTTACTCAAGAGGAATCGTGGACTCTGTTTTGTCAAAAGACATTTCACAGGAGCTCGTTCCCTCCACATTTAACAGAAATTTCTCACAACATCTTGAATAGGTGTGCAGGGCTACCGCTTGCTATTGTGGCTATTGGTGGGGTTTTGGCCACAAAAAGAAACAGATTCGATGATTGGGTGATGCTTAATCAAAGCTTTGGAGCAGAATTGGAAGGCAATGACAAGCTCGAGAGCTTGAGAAAGATTTTGTTGCTTAGCTTCAAAGATTTGCCCTACTATTTGAAATCTTGTTTCTTGTATCTTAGTATATATCCAGAGGATTATCGAATAGAGAGTAAATCCTTGATTCGGCAGTGGATAATGGAAGGTTTCGTGAAACAAAAAGTAGGAAGAACACTGGAAGAAGTTGCACAAGGCTACCTAAATGAGCTCGTCAACAGAAACTTGATCCGTTTGGTACGATCTGACGACGATGGAAGTGTGAAATCTTGTCGAATCCATGACTTTGTCCGCGAAATGCTTCTATCAAAATCAAGAGACCAAAGTCTCGTGATGATAGCGAATGAACAAACCAGTGGAGGGATCAACAAAGTTCGTCGCTTATCAATTCATGGTTCGCTTGCTAAGGTACAACCTCTGAGGTTTGGCACTCAACTTCGTTCTTTGCTTGCTTTTGGTGTGACTGATTTGGAATCCATGTTATCAATACATGAACTGCTTAATAGCTGTAGGATGCTTAAAGTTTTGGTTCTGTCAGGATCAAATCTAGAATCATTCCCAAAGGCAATCACCAAACTCCTCCATTTAAGGTATCTAAGCTTGAGATGCACAAATATTAAATCACTTCCACGATCGATCGAGAAGCTCCAAAAGCTAGAGACATTAGATCTTAAACACTCTTATATCACCCAGTTGCCTGTAGAGATATTAAAACTTCCAAATCTGAGACATCTCATAGTGTATCGTGTTGTAGAATATTCCTATCTTCCTTTGGACTTTATACTTGGATTCAAGCCACCAGTTGGAATGGGAGCTTTAACATCTTTACACCATCTCACTTTTGTTGAGGCAACCCCTGGTAGTGGCATAGTATTAGAGCTAGGGAAGATGAAGGAATTGAGAAGGCTATGCATTCTCAAATTGAGAAGAGAGGACGGAAGGTCTATATGTTCGTCCATTGAAAAGCTCCACAATCTTCACACATTGAACATAACTGCAACAGCAGAGGATGAAATCCTTGACTTGCATTACTTGTCTTCTCCTCCTGTGAACCTTCAGAGGCTCTATATTTCGGGACATTTAGAGAAATATCCACATTGGATGAAATCTCTCAACAACTTAGTTAAAGTTTATTTCAGGTGGAGTCGATTAAGAGAAGATCCACTTGAGTATCTCCAAGATTTGCCAAACTTAGTCCATCTTGATCTTCTTGTGGCATATCTTGGTGAAGAACTGCGTTTCAAGGCAGGGAAGTTTCAAAGGCTTACAAAGTTAGATCTTGACAAGTTGGAACCTCTAAAACAGGTGATAATCGAGGAGGGAGCAATGCCCAATCTGGAAAAGATAATTATTCAGAGGTGTACATTTCTGGAAAGTGTTCCATCTGGAATTGAACACCTTACCAACATCCAAATTCTTGAATTTTTTGACATGCCCCAAGAATTTGTCCATAAACTGCTTCCAGACACATTTGATGGAGATTACCGTAAAGTTGCACACATTCCTGAAGTATATTACACTTACTGGAGGGATGCTGCCTGGGAAGCTCATCCATTAGGGACCAATCATCAAATGCCAAGTGCCATCACTAGGACCAATGATCGGCGTAATTCCCTGTAAATCATGCTATTTGTGCGATTGAATTTCCTTAGCATGTTTATATATTTGTATCTCCTCTAGGATTATGTGTATGGAGCTTTAAGTTTTTGTATGTTTGTACCCTATGTAATTACTGTGTTTCCAACAATTAATATATGTTATGTTCATCTAATACAGTTTTACATCGAAGACTGAAATCACTAGAAATGAAAAGGTCTGGCCTACAATGAATAGTTGCTTGTGGTTGAAAGGAATCTCTGTTTGATCTACGAATGCCATATTAACAGTACAATCGTGAGGCAAAAAATATTGTTTACTTTGATTCTAAGTGTTGGGATTATTTACACTTTGCTATTACATAGATAATCAAGAATAACAAAATACAATAACATCCAAAATCTTTACTACTAACACATCGAGGATATTCACGGACCACCATTAGAGAAAATTCAATGGCTCAGATCAACAAACCACAAAAGATCATCTCACCTGTTGTCCAATGATGGACAAAGATCTCACCAGATCATTAGAAACCAACCCTATCACAATAAATGGGTTTGTGAAACACGCTTTTAACATTCTTCACCTCGTTTCACCACCCGCACTATTGTCCGATTAAAAGAAATGGGTTTGTGAAACACGCTTTTAACATTCTTCACCTCGGTTCACCAACCTGTACTACTATTTTTGGTGGCATTGTGCAAATGTCTCCCCATTACGAATAAAGATTTTTATGAAGTGATTTCGTGTCACAATCTTGTATGTTATGTTGGAGAAAGAGTTTCAATTTGTAATCTAATTACCCAAGAAGAAGAAACGCTGCCGGATTGTGGTCGTTTTGGTCATGTAGGTTTAGGTTACTCATCCCTTACATACGAATTCAAAATTTTCCGGTGGTTTATGCCGGAGAATGAGTTCTTGATTAGTATGAGGTGTGAAATTTTCAGTCTAACTGATCGTCTCAGATTCGAAAATAATTTCATGTCCAAAGCTGAGTCTTGATAGCAGTGCCTACTTGGAAGAGTTCAAGGAGTGTTTATGTTTGGCACACTGTTGGAATGGAAAAGCTATTGTTAAAATGTCAGAATATTGCATCAATTTTGTGTAAAAAAAAAAAAAAAAAAAAGAGATTATGAAATGCTGTAAAAACGTTGCATAAAAAATTATCACCCGGACTCTCCAAGTATTGTAAAAAAAATAATTCTCCAAACTTTACTATTTCTACTAATTTTTATTTTTTGTACAACTTACGAGTTACGAATAGAACAAAAAAATTAGAATATTAAACGTATAAAATTTTCTCTCGAAAAACTCTTTTATCACGTACAGAAAAGAGAAAATAACAAGTGAAATTACGTCCTTATTGTCCCGTCAAAATTAACGGATGATCACGGAATCTACTCTTCAATTATTAAAATATTGATCTGCATGTAAGATTTGTAATATGATTGATGAATACCTTTAACTAATTTTAACGAAAAACAAATCACAAGCTTTGGATAAAAAAAAAAGCAGTTCTAGCTAATACTTCAACATTTTTCCCTCCGATTACGATATATTTGAAAAATTAGTAAATTTTAACAGTGAAATTTTACGATTCGATATTTGAAAATTAGTACATAGAAAATCAGGCTTAAATTTTAACATTTTAACAGTGAGAATTAATATACTCCACTATACAAATATAATCAATTAAAGTCAATAAATTCTAAGAATTTCATTTGCTTATGTCGAACAAATTTGCTAAAAAATTATAGTACAACCTCATTGTTTGACTTTCTTGAGAGCTCATCAGCCAACGACATCAATTCTACAACACAATTTGCATCAATATCAAGTCAATGCTCATGTGCAAACATATGTAACTGCTAATAGTAGCATACCATGAGGAAGTAAATATTTTATTCATGCAACTTCGCCGACGGTTCAGATCTCGACTTTGAGTTACAAGTTAGCCATTTTGAATAATTTTTTCTTACGTTCCACATTTTGAATAATTTTTTCTTACGTAACTAAGTTGTCCACAATTCCAACAAGGTAGTTTCTTTTTTACAAAGTTTTCATTCTTCTATTTTCCAAATATAAATAATGAGTTTTCAGAATAACTGGATCTCTTTTTTCAGAAATCAAATTTCCTATTACTTCTGCAAAATTCTCAGTATCTTTCCCATATATTGCGCGGAAGCATTTTCGGGTCTTATTAGAATTGCAGAGTCCGCTGATCAAATTATGGAAATGATACGCGGAATTAAAGGAAACCATGGTATTGTTGGGATTTATTCCTGGGTTAACAACAGTGACTGTTTGGTTTGATTCGGCTATGAACGATTCTGTGGCCATTGTGGTAAATGAAGAAGAAGAAACGAGACATAGCGAGAAACAGAGATCAGAAATAGCTTGTTGAAGCAAATCGGGCTCCGATACCATTAATTGTTGGAAACACATTAATTACATAGAGTTAACACTTAACACATACAAAAACTTAAAGCTCCATACACAGAGGAGAAATAGCATGATTTACAGTGAATTACGCTGATATTTGGTCCTAGTGGCTGCTCTTGGTATTTGACGATTGGCCCCTAATGGATGAGGTTCCCAGGCATCATCCCTCCAGTAAGTGTAATATACTTCAGGAATGTGTGCAACTTTATGGTAATCTCCATCTAACGTTTCTGGATGCAGTTTATGAACAAATTCTTGGGGCATGTCGAAAAATTCAAGAACTTGGATGTTGGTAAGGAGTTCAATTCCAGATGGAACACTTTCCAGAAATGTACACCGTTGAATAATTATCTTTTCCAGATTGGGCATTGCTCCCTCCTCAATTATCACCTGTTTTAGAGGTTCCACCTTGTCAAGATCCAACAGTTGAAGCCTTTGAAACTTTCTCGCCTTGAAACACAGTTCTTCACCAACATAGCCCACAAGAAATTCAAGATGGACCAAGTTTGGCAAATCTTGGAGATACTCGAGGGGATCTTCTCTTAATCGACTCCACCTGAAATAAACTTTAACCAAATTGTTGAGAGATTTTATCCAATGTGGAAATTTCTCTAAATGTCCTGACATATAGAGCCTCTGAAGGTACACAGGAGGAGAAGACAAGTAATGCAAGTCAAGGATTTCATCCTCTGCTGTTGAAGATATGTTCAACGCGCGAAGATTGTGGAGCTTTTCAATGGATGAACATATAGCTCTTCCGTCCTCTCTTCTCAATTTGAGAATGCATAGCCTTCTCAGTTCCTTCATCTTCCCTAGCTCTATTAATATGCCGCTACCAGGGGTTGCCTCAACAAAAGAGAGTTGGTGTAAAGATGTTAAAGCTCCCATTCCAACTGGTGGCTTGAATCCAAGTGTAAAGTCAAAAGGAAGATATGAATATTCTACACAACGATACACTATGAGATGTCTCAGATTTGGAAGTTTTAAGATCTCTACGGGCAACTCGGTGATATAAGAGTGTTTAAGATCTAACGTCTCTAGCTTTTGGAGCTTCTTGATCGATCGGGGAAGTGATTTAATCTTCGTGCATCTCAAGCTTAGATACCTTAAATGAAGGAGTTTGGTGATTGCCTTTGGGAATGATTCTAGATGTGATCGCGACAGATCCAAAACTTTAAGCATCCTACAGCTATGAAGCAGTTCGTGTATTGATAACATGGATTCCAACTCAGTCACACCAAATGAAAGCAAAGAACGAAGTTGAGTGCCAGACCTTTGAGTTTGTACCTTTGCAAGCGAGCTATGAATTGATAAGCGACGAACTTTGTTGATCCCTCCACTGGTTTGTTCGTTCACTATCATCACGAGACTTTGGTCTCTTGATTTTGATAGAAGCATTTCACGGAGAAAGTCATGGATTCGACAAGATTTCACACTTCCATCATCATTAGATCTTGCCAAACGTATCAAGTTTCTGTTGACGAGCTCATTTAGGTAGCCTTGTGCAACTTCTTCCAGTGTTCTTCCTACTTTTTGTTTCACGAAACCTTCCATTATCCACTGCCGAATCAAGGAGTTACTCTCTATGCGATAATCCTCTGGATACATACTAAGATACAAGAAACAAGATTTTAAATAGTAGGGCAAATCTTTGAAGCTAAGCAACAAAATTATTCTCAGGCTCTCGAGCTTGTCATTGCCTTCCAATTCTGCTCCAAGACTTTGATTAAGCATCACCCAATCATCGAATCTGTTGCTTTTTGTGGCTAAAACCCCACCAATAGCCACAATAGCAAGCGGCAGCCCTGCACACCTCTTCAAGATGTTGTGAGAAATTTCCATTAAATGTGGAGGGCACGAGCTCCTGCGAAATGTCTTTTGACAAAACAGAGTCCACGATTCCTCTTGAGTAAGGGGCTCCAACATATATACGTTTCCCTCAGTTCCCATACTAGAATGAGATGCTACATCAGTAAGACGCGTTGTTATGATGACACGACTGCCATAAGAATTATTTGACAATGCATACTTAATAGCATCCCATGCTTGAATGCTCCACACATCATCAAACACAATCACGTACCTTCTTTCCTGCAAGAATTGCTTAAGGACTTCCTTCAGCTGATTACTACTCATAGTATTAATTCCTCGAGGGACCGGTTGCTTCGTCTCATCAAACAGTTGGTGAATTGTGTCCCTTAAAAGCTCCTCAATCTTGAATGACTCTGAAACAGTTATCCAAGCATGGCTTTGGAAATGCTTCTTCACTGCTGCATCGTCATAAACTTTCTTAACAAGGGTTGTTTTCCCCAAACCTCCCATTCCAGCCACTGAAATCACCCCGAGTTTTGCACCACCCTCCACCAACCACCCCATCAACTCGCTTTTCCGGCCCTCGATGCCTACAAGCTCAGCTTCTTCAACCAAAAGTGCATCACCTCTACGATCATACGCCAGGCTATTGACAACAACTGAACCTGAGCCTGCCTCCGGGATATTGAACTTATACTGATATCTCTGATGCCTTTCGGCTATGCCCTTCACTCGAATTCTAATGCTTTCGATATCAGAAGCAATCGCATTATTGAATCTCAAGGTTGAAATCCAATGAAACAATTTACAAACAAATACATTAGGCCTGGACTTCTGACGATTCAGTATAAACTTGTCAAGAACATCTTCGGTATCATACGCAACCTCTCGAACTTGCTTAACCCAAACTTTAAGCTCCATATCAGTATCTTCCATGGCATCAGCAACTCTGAGAAATGCTGTCATTCTTTCAAATTCATCTTTAATTGCCTCTATTCCTTCCTTCACTCCCTTCAGTTCTTTCACCTTTTGGTCCCATATAAGTGTAAGCCTGTCTAGTAAATAAGTAACAGCACATTCTGCCATTTTTCACTTATCTACTTTTTTTCAAGTTTAATTGTAAGTTGTAATGGCAGATTGATGTTCTTCCCATTATATATAACAAGAATTTTTATCGTTTTTTCAATAATAATTTCATGGGATTTCACATCAAATTCGTCATCTAAAGGCAAAATGTTGCTTTTTGTAAGTCTTTTTATATTATAGTAAATGCAAACTACACGACAAAAATCAATCCCGTCAGCCATTGGCTTTATTCATCATGAACCCGGCATGGAAAGGGAATTAAGGATATTCTTTACATGGGACATATTAGAAACAAGTTGTTGAAGGATTTTTTATTTTTTATTTCAAAAAATACAAAATTAGTGGAATATAAAATTTTCATACTAATTCACCGGCCGTCGTACCAATCACGTAGTGAAATAAACAAGTAAACATCGTCAATAATTTGTATTAAATGACAAAATTATATAATTTTTGTGTTTTAACTTTATAGCTTGTTTGATATAATCGACCCACTTATATTTTAGTCCATTATAGGCAGCAGGCACCTTGAATTTTGCTTTAAAATCTGGATCAGGATAATTGGAACTGGATGACAAATGTAACAAAACAATACTCTTGTCTTCCCATGCTTGGTGGCACTTTCACTTAAGTTCATTGTGATTAGAAGAATAAAATACTTGATAATTACGTTTTTCAACAATAATTTTGATACTACCAACAAATTAAAATGAAAATAAAAGGTAATTATGCAATTCTGGAGTTTGTTGATAAGTTCCTTAAGCATAACCAAATTAATATTAGAAGTATGGTTCTAAATGTTAATTGTTCATGAGTTCTATGCCTAGCGTCCAATTGAGTACTAGGAGATATAATGGAGCTTGATCTCCTACCCATGGTGGATAAGAGATATAATGTTCAACGGTGAGGTGGCTAAACATGATTGGTAGAAATCATGAATATGAGGTCGTTTAACTACTAAACCACGTGACGCTGACATCAAGCGTGAACATTATAAGTGGATAGGAGATCAATCCCCTACACTTAATTGTTCATTGTATAGGCATATTTTTTGGCCGCATTGGCTAGGTCGAGTCAAACATGTCAAATCGACAAAGAGTCTAACTTATAAAAGCTAAGTTACAGATGCTTCTTTTATGTGAAAAAATAATTTAAATACTCTCATTGATAACATCTGTTAGAATTTGACCTATAGTCTGTTAGAACTAGAATTGACCTTAACGGACCATAGGTCAGTTAATAGACCAAATCCTTAACATATCATAGGTTTGTTAAGGTTTGTTAGCGGACCAAATCCTAATAGACCTGGTTTGTTTAGGCCAATTCCTAATCAAGTCTGTTTATGCTTGTCAAATTTGTTTTTTAATTAACCTAACTTAATATTTCACCCAAAAAAAAAAAAAAATCTTTTTAAATTTTAACCTTCAACATGTAAACCCCTATTCTTCCCTCCCTCTTTTGATCGATCGATCGAAAATTCATCATGACTTTTAATATTTACTAGTTATACATGCGTGCGTTGCACGTGCTTTTGTAATCATATTGTTAATTTTTAATATTTAATATTTTTTAATTGTTAATAATTAAAATGTTAAAGTAAAAAAAATATGGTTGTTGATAACATGTTGTTTTGTATTGTTCAATGTTGATATTTTATTTACATTCATAGAAGTACAATTGCAATCAAAGATGAGTTTTATATAGTAGTAATATGAATAGTAACTTGAATTCAGTGAAGAAGTTTTGGTGATTTGAGTTTAGATGATTGACGAACCATTGATATCAAATTGTATGGAATTAATGATGTATTATTAGGAATCTTCAGGGTTGTATTTTGTGGGAAAAAATTAATAATTAATAATTTTATTGGAGAGAATGTCATGATTGACTATATAATATTATACATTTGTTGTAGTAATGACTCCTTGTAAACAATATTCTTTGTGTATGTTATCTTTTTATTAAGTACGTCTGATTAGATGATGTAAGTAAAAACAACATAAATGTAAGTAAGAAACAAAAATTAAAGAATTGTCAACGTTTCTCTCTCTCTCTCTCTCTCTCTCTCTCTCTCTCTCTCTCTCTCTCTATATATATATATATATATATATATATATATATATATATATATATATATATATATATATATATACTAGTTTTTTATCGTGCGTTGCACATAAGTCATCACGTAGGCATTGTTTGAATATATATAAATAAAAAAAAATTAGTATAAAAAATATCAAATGTAGAATACGTAAATAATCTAAATGAATTGGACCAAACTCAAGAGTTACTCAACACAAAAGCCAAATCTAAAAAAAAAAAGTCAAAAATTGTTAGATTTAAAAAAAAAAAAAAAAATTGTTGGCTTTGGTTTTGTCGAGTTTGTCATACATTACTCGACTAAACCAAAGCCAAATATATAAAAAAAAAGTCAAAAATAACGATTGGACTTTCTAAGCTTAAAAAAAACCTTGACTTTGATTTTGTTGAATTACTCGACAAAACCAAAGTCAAATCTAAAAAAAACGCCAATAAAAAAATTGCAGCTACAATGTTAAAACGGTGTCGTATTGGACAAAAAAACTAAAGTCAAAAAATTTAAGACTGTAATATTATATATACTCGAAAAAAAAAGACAAAAACCCATATCTAACCACTCGACAAAACTATATATAAAAAAAATGATTTCAAAAGTAATGTTGTCGATGGCGTGAACAGTTAATTCCTTATCAATGTATTCTATCAAGGGCCCCGGGCGAGGGCTACCTCTCTAATTCACCTCCGGGATAAAGTAAAGCTCTTTTTCCTTCTGCATTCTCTCCGTATGGAGCTTGCAGCCCCCAAAAGAGAACTCGCTTGACTGATATGACCTAACAAATCTAGGAATCAGTAGCTAACTCTCCTTAGAAAGAAAAAGAAGTAGCTCAAACAACTAGCATCCTTAGCTCCTCATCTCTGGGTTAGGAGTTAATTTTTTAGTTGATAGGTCCAACCAGGATCGCTCCCTTCGTTGGTCCTTCGCTTCTTCATATAACCATAAATTCGCCACACGATTTGACTATCAAAACTTGGGGGGAGCACGCTCCACTAATTCACTGCGTTCGATTAGGGGTCGCCGTCGCCTTCGTTTTGCGCGAAATCTCACGATCGCCGGAGCTCATTGCCGCTTGGTAAAGTCACTCTTATTTTTTTTGTTAAAAAAAAAAATTGATTCTTAAACATATGCAGCATTTATTTAGAATAATCTATAAAAAAAATTTTGAAAGATATAAAAAATTTATCTTACAATTCAAAAAGTAAACTGAATTAAAATCAAAAAAAAAAAAAAAAAAAAAAAGTAAAGCCAAAATGGGCTAAAAAGTCCATTTTGATTGATATGGTATGTGTTTGTCGAGTTGCTCGACAAACACACACCCAAATATATAATATATTATTTATATATATATATATATATATATATAAAGAAAAGTCAATAATTGCATGTAGAAGGCATTAATATATATATATATATATATAAAAAATAAAGAAGTCCAACATTGTGGCTTAAATGATTAATTGGTCATGACAAATCGGCAAGCTACTAAAAAAAAAAATTTGTCAAGTTATTCGACAAACCTTACTCGACAAAATTTATTTATTTTTTTTTGATGATAGATTATCGAGCTACTCTAAAAAAAAAATATATTTTAGAATTTGGAACAAATAAATGAATATTAATTTTCATAAAAGCATGCATCGCCATTTATTTAAAATATGTGGTATTATGTTCTCATGCATCGTCACTTGATATAAATTTTGTATAATAATGACATATTTGTATAATATATAGTTCGATTGAAAATCTACATTTTGGATCCTATAAGCAATGGTACTGGATAGGTTTTAAATTGGACAAAGTGAAAAAAAAATTCTATATGTATAATCTAAATGAATTGGACCAAACTCAAGAGTTACTAAACAAAACAAAAGTCATATCTTAAAAAAAAAAAAAAAAAATTCAAAAATTGTTGGATTTAAAAATAAATAAAATTTGTTGGCTTTGGTTTTGTCGAGTTAATCGACTAAACCAAAGCCAAATATATATATAGAAAAAAAAAGTCAAAAATGGCAACTGGACTTTCTAAGATTAAAAAAAAAAAAAAAAATCAACAAGGTGAGCTTTTTTTTTTTTAAATATAAATGTAAAAGCTCACCTTAAAAAAAAAAAAAAATTGTAAAAGCTCGCCTTGTTGATTTTTTTTAATTTTTTTTTTATAAATTACAATTAAAATAGGCATTTACTTTTATTCTTGAATTGACTCCTCTTACAAAATGTGTAGCATTGTCACATTGTGTGCCTTTTTATAGGATGTTCAATGAATATGTTTATTCCAATATATGCATCTATCAATTACTACATTCATTTCCTTAAATAATTCATGTAGCGAGTTCATTAATTCACTTAATTTTATGTGAACGTTACAATTTACATGGCTAATTATAGAATATTCAATGAACACATTTATCTTGATACATGTATCTTAGTATCTATCAATTATAACATTTATCTCTTTAAATAATTCATGTATGTAGCAAGTACACGGAATTTTAATTTCATGTGTCTAATTATTAAAATATATAAATGGTCACTAATTATTCAAAATGAAAAAGTCCACATACCAAAAATAAAAAAATAAAAATTTGGTGACTATTTAACTCGAAAACTTTTTCGAGTTACTATTCAACTCGGCAAACTTTTTCGAGGTGAATAGTGACTCGAAAAAGTTATTGTTCTTGTTGATTTTTATTTATTTTTTGTTTTTTTGAAGGTGAGCTTTTACATTTCTAATTTTTTTTTCAATGAAAAAAATCAACAACATATTTTATTTTTTATAACTTTTAATTATAACATTCTTACAATTAATGTTATAAATTAAAATTTGATTAGAGTAGGTGTAAACAAAAATTAATTATATTATAAACCTCTTTCAATGAATATGTTTATTCCAATATATGCATCTATCAATTACTACATTCATCTCTTTAAATAATTCATGTAGCGAGTTCATTAATTCACTTAATTTTATGTGAACGTTATATGGCATATTATAGAATATTCAATGAACACATTTATCTCGATACATGTATCTTAGTATCTATCAATTACAACATTTATCTCTTTAAATAATTCATGTATGTAGCGAGTACACAAAATTTTAATTTCATGTGTCTAATTATTAAAATATATAAATGGTCACTAATTATTCAAAACGAAAAAGTCCACATAAAAAAAAAAAAAAATCTGTGAACAGTAACTTTTTCAAGTTACTATTTAACTCGAAAAAGTTTGTCGAGTTACTATTCAACTCGACAAACTTTTTTGAGGTGAATAGTAACTCGAAAAAGTTATTGTTCATGCAAAAAAAATTTTTTTATTTTTTTGAAGGTGAGCTTTTACATTTCTATTTTTTTTTTCAATGAAAAAAATCAACAACATATTTTATTTTTTATAACTTTTAATTATAATAATCTTACTAATAATGTTATAAATTAAAATTTGACTAGAGTAAGTGTAAACAAAAATTAATTATATTATGAACCTCTTTCCCTGTATATTTTTTCACTTTTTATTTAATATTCGATAATTTTGGAAGAATGTCAATTTATGGAAAATTGGAGATTTACTTTAAAATGACAAAAACAATTCAAGACAAACTTTATTCTTGGATTGACTCCTCTTACAAAATGTGTAGCATTGTCACATTGTGTGCCTTTTTATAGGATGTTCAATGAATATATTTATTCCAATATATGCATCTATCAATTACTACATTCATCTCCTTAAATAATTCATGTAGCGAGTTTATTAATTTACTTTGATTTTGTCGAATTACTCGATAAAACAAAAGCCAAATCTAAAAAAAAAGGTCAATTCAAAAATTGTGGCTACAATGTCAAAACGATGTCGTATTGGACGGAAAAACTAAAGTGAAAGTCAAATTCTATGCAATGTTTTTGTTCCGGGATCTGCAACTCAAGAATTTCACTCATACTTTCGAAATGAGGTGTGAAATGTACTGAATAGCAGTAACAAGCTAAGAATCATGTTCTTGCTTAAACAAATTCTAAAAATGTCGCTTAGCTTAGAAAACTCAAAATTAGATCCTTAATTATTTGTTTGTACTTCAAATTTTGATGACAGTGGGAGACGAACAAACTACAATGGAAAAGTAGAAAAAAGTTTTTTATTAAGGCAAAAACACCACTTATGTTGAATTACAGAAAATGGGAAACATACATGTTTCAATTATGTTTGACAGATAAGATATAATTGGAAATTATTTAGGAACAAACATGAGGATTGCCAACAAGGTAATGTGCACAACCCTTGTAGAGTCCCATAGCATGGTCTTGTCTTGCAACCATGTGGTTGTCGAGTAAAGTCCTGCAACCATGTGGTTGTCGAGTTACTCGACAACCATGTGGTTGCCGAGTTACTCGACAAAGAGCCCATTCTCTCCACCAAGTGGTTGCCGAGTTCGATCAAAATTTCAACAAAGAATGCATCAAGTATCTTGGTCCGGGTGAGTTTCATTCTCACCGCTCAAGCCCTTGATCACCTTAAAATTCTTATAGATTGAGTTTATTAGAACAATTTTAGCATAGTTGGAACATGCACATGACCCCATTAAATGTATAATACGTAAATAATAAATGTATAAAAAACATGTTTTTGAATCTACCATTTAATACAATTAATTAAGTAAATGTTGAAATTCTATTAGAAAAATAAAAATCAAATAAACACATAAAAATTAAATAACTCGTAAAAAAAATTAAATAACTAAAATTTGTAAACAACTTTTGGATATTGGTAAAGTGATGTGGTAAAGTGACCATTTTTATATTTTATTGAATTGCAAATTTTTTTTTAAAAAAAATAGCAAAGTCAACAAAAGTTGAGTTTATAAAAATTTAATGCAAATTTGTAAGACAAAATGGTGAGAATGGGATGGCCAATGCCCGGGAAAAAAAAAATTTAGTGAAATGAAATTGCTATATAATATTTACTTTTAAATAAATTAATATTTTTTTTATTTAGAATTTATAGAAATATATAGAAATGAAATTTTATTATTATTATTGTACTCGACAAATATTTTTTTTTTTTTTTGTATTTTTATTTTCTTTAATTTTGTTGGAAACTTAATTAGTTATTATATGATTCGCTCAACAATTTTTTTTTGGGACAAATAATTTGTATTTTCCCAATAACTTGAGTAATAATTTAAATATAACAAATACAAAAGAAAAAAAAAAAAAAAAAACTTAAAAAAATATAAAGGTTGTCGATTTACCTTGACAGCATTTGTTGTCGAGTCAACTCGACATCAATGATTGATTGATATTTTTATTTTTGTCTTTTTAATTACTCTGTAAAATTGGTTTGTGTTTTTTTCAGTTAATTTTTTTTTTCTAAACCTGTTTAATTACAAAAAGAATATAGGTCAAAATTTTTAAATATATATAAATAAAATTTAACATATACAAAACAAATAAAAAATTTAAAAATTATCTAGGTTGTTGTTCAGTAATAAATAAAATTTAACAAATATGAAAGATATGGTTGAGTAATTACTCGACAGCCATGTTGTGATATATTGTTATGAAGTTACTGGTCAAATTTTTTGTTAGTTTTTTTTTTTTTTTTTTGTTAGTTTTTTTTTTTTTTAATTTTGTTTGAAACATGGTAGGTTGATTAAATGAAATGACATTTAACAAATACGAATAAAAAATTTAAAAAATCTTAGGGTGCGTTTGATTGCAATACATTTTTTATGAAAAAAACCTTTTTTCCACCTATTTTCTAACTAAATATGTTTGATAGCCACATTTTTTCATGGAAAACACTTTTTCTCACTTATTTTTGAATTATGCGTTTGATTGATTTGTAGTAAAACATTTTCTCATTTACGTTAAAAATACAACATTTTATTTTAATTGTTTAATTATTTTTATTATAGTGAGTTGCTCAAGATTTTTTTTTTTCCACAAAGTTTAATTTTTCCCTAGTAACTTGTAATACACTAAAATTTATGCTTTTTTTTGTTTATTTTTGTCTTAGTTCATTGTTATAATAATCGCTCAACAAATTTTATTTTATTTTGACAAAGATTTTTGTTTTCCAATAAGTCGACACACTAATAAAATAAATTTAACAAATAAAAAAAAAAAAAAAATAAAAAGGCTTGTTGAGTAACCTGGACAATTTATTTTACTAACTTAATTATACTGATAATCATAAAAATTTATGAAAAAGAAAACAAATAAAGACAAAATATAAATTAACTTTTGTTTATATAAATCAAATGAGTTTTTTTTTTTTTTTTTTTTTAGTAATGTTGTTGAGTTACACATTTGATTAATGTTTTTTATAGTCTTTGTCGAGCAACTCGACAATATTTGGTTGTTTGATTGAATTTTTTTTTTTTTTTTTTAATGTTGTCTAGCAACTCGACAATATTTGGCCGTTTGAAATTTTTTTTTTTTTTTTTTTTTTTTTTTTGTAGTGTTGACACTAAGCCATTGGAATTTTTTTTTTTTTTTTTTTTTTTAGTAACAATTAAGTCATTGAAAATGGGCTTTGGCCCAATTTCACTTTTGTTAGTTGTTTTTTTTTTTTTTAATGGTGCCTTTTACTTTTTTATTTTTTTATTTTGTATTCATTTATTGTAGGGTGTGCAAATTAGTGCATTTTGACAACAAATTTTTTCTTTTAATTTATTTTTCTTATTTTTTTCTTTTACACCTAATTTTTATTCAATTTTTTACTATTTTTTTTTATTTTACCTTTTAAATCTACAAATTATTCTAAATAAATGCTATTAATTTTATCCTTTTACTATTCACACACATTCGTCAAGATTAAAAGTTGTAGGACTTCATTTGTAATTTTATTTTATTTTATTGTTTTTTTTAACTTTTATTTTATTTTTTATTAAAGAGGAGGACAAAACGTCAAAAAAAATGTCAAAAGGACATGATCTCGCAATCTACAACAAAATTCAAAGGCAATCTACAACAAAATTCAAATTTGGGATGGCAATTGCTATAAAAAAAAAAAAGTTAGGAGTAGATTTGTTATAAATTAGAAAAGTTAGAGACCAAAAATGCAAATTACCAAATGGAGATTATGTGATTTGAAGACGCTTTTCGAAACCAAACAGCCATTGAAAGGTAATGTAAGATGAGTAAAGTGATATAGTTAAAAAAGGAAAAATGATTTCTGGGACAAAAAAGAGAAAATTACTACTCTACTTAAGATTCCATTCTACAATGATGCGGTGTATCGGGATGGTTTCACACACACATTGCATTAAGGAAAATCAAGAAAAAATAAATCAAGCTCAATAAAAATATGAAATATATATATATATATATTGTTTTTTTTTTTATATATTGTGTAACTCGAGAAAGTCTTTTGATATTATTTTTTTTTTTTTTTGACTTTCTCGAGTAACTCGAGAAAGCCATTTGGGAATTTTTTAATACTAACTTTGCCGAGTTATGAGGCAAAGTGGGGGGAATTTTTTTTTTTTTTTTTAAAACATTACTTAGTCATGGATCAACAAAATTTATTTGACATAAAACAATCACCGAAAAATATGAAATTTTTAGAGAACATAGAATACTCATTTAGCTACCACATATCAAAATTTGATAGTCCGACAAAGATGTTTCGACTTACTAAAATGCTAACCGAAACATCCTAGTTAGTTTTTCGGATTCATGCTGTCACAATTTACAAAATTGTCCATAAATTTAGTTATATAACATGAAATTATGTGAGACCAAAGCCATTGGTTAGGTAACCCATAGGGCTATCGTCTCTAACTGGAATTATATAAAATACTTAATATATAAGGTGCGATAAATTTTGAGTTGGGCAATGAAACGCATCTTAGATAAACATGAAGTTTAGCAAAACCTTTCAAGTTCACATCATTAACGTAACCAAAACATGGAATCCACTAAAACTACCACAAAACCAAGGTCCACAAAAGTTTAAGAAGATATTTACACTACTTAAAGTTTTTGATTGGTTTATAATAGCGATTCCAAGACCGCCGACGCGGCATAAATCCGAAAAAGCAGACTAGGAGGTTTCGCGATGAGTATTTTAGTATGCCTAAACATGCCGTCGGACTACCAAATTTTGATATGTGGTAGCTACCTGAGTATTCTATGTCCCCTGAAAATTTCGTATTGTTCGGTGATCATTTTCTATGTCAAAGAATTTTTTGTTACTCTATGACCGGTGAATAAAATTTTCAAAATAAGGACAGTGTTACTAAAATTTCTTCACCCGGTCATGGAGTAACAAAATTTGTTTGACATAGAAAGCGATCATCGAAAAATATGAAATTTTCAGGGAACATAGAATACTCATTTAGCTACCACATATCAAAATTTGATAGTCCGACGGCATGTTTCGCTTACTAAAATGCTCACCAAAACACCTTAGCGGTTTTCAAAATTGTCAATTCATCGGTTCAAAGCCAATTTATAAAATTGTCCATAACTTGAGTTATATAACATGAAATTATGTGAAACCAAAGCCAATGGTTAGGTAACTCACGGGATATAAAAATCTCCAAGCGGAATTATGTAAAATGCTCGCCGAAACAAATAATGTATAAGCTGCAACAAATATTTAAGTTGGACAACAAAAAATACAATTTAGAGAAAATGAAATTTACCAAAACCTCTAGGAATCGATTGTATTTCGTCCTTTGTTCCCCATAGCAACTGGGGATAAAAAAACACCAAATTTGATGACTTATTAAGGGAAAAATGAATATATTGTTATGAAATTACTAGTTAATTTTTTTGTTAGTTTTTTGTTAGTTTTTTTTCTTTTTTTTAAATTTTGTTTGAAACATGGTAGGTTGATTAAATGAAATGACATTTAACAAATACGAAAAAAAAAAAAAATTTAAAAAGTCTTAGGGTGCGTTTGATTGCAATACATTTTTTATAAAAAAAACTTTTTTTCCACTTATTTTCTAACTAAATATGTTTGATAGCCACATTTTTCCATGGAAAACACTTTTTCTCACTTATTTTTGAATTACGCGTTTGATTGATTTGTAGTAAAACATTTTCTCATTTACGTTAAAAAGGCAACATTTTATTTTAATTGTTTAATTATTTTTATTACAGTGAGTTGCTCAAGATTTTTTTTCCCACAAAGTTTAATTTTTTCCCTAGTAACTTGTAATACACTAAAATTTAACAGTGTTTTGTTTATTTTTGTCTTAGTTCATTGTTATAATAATCGCTCAACAAATTTTATTTTATTTTGACAAAGATTTTTTGTTTTCCAATAAGTCGACACACTAATAAAATAAATTTAACAAATAAAAAAAAAAAAACTAAAATAAAAAAATAATTAGGCTTGTTGAGTAACTGGACAATTTATTTTACTAACTTGATTATACAGTAATCATAAAAATTTATGAAAAAGAAAACAAATAAAGTCAAAATATAAATTAACTTTTGTTTATATAAATCAATGAGTTTTTTTTTTTCTTATAATAATGTTGTCGAGTTACACATTTGAGTAATGTTTTTTTATAGTGCTGTTGAGCAACTCGACAATATTTGGTCGTTTGATTTTTTTTTTTTTTTTTTAAATGTTGTCTAGCAACTCGACAATATTTGGCCACTTGAATTTTTTTTTTTCTTTTTTGTTAGTGTTGACACTAAGCCATTGGATTTTTTTTTTTTTTTTTTTTTTGTTAGTGATGTCGAGCAACTCGACAACGCTAACAATTAAGTCATTGAAAATGGGCTTTGGCCCAATTTCACTTTTGTTAGTTGTTTTTTTTTTAATGGTGCATTTTACTTTTTTTATTTTTTATTTTTTATTCATTTATTGTAGGGTATGCAAATTAGTCAATTTTGACAACAAATTTTTTCTTTTAATTTATTTTTCTTATTTCTTTTCTTTTACACCTAATTTTTATTCAATTTTTTACTATTTTTTTTATCTTACCTTTTAAATCTACAAATTATTCTAAATAAATACTATTAATTTTTTCCTTTTACTATTCACACACATTCGTCGAGATTAAAAGTTGTAGGACTTCATTTGTAATTTTATTTTATTTTATTGTTTTTTTTAACTTTTATTTTATTTTTTTATTAAAGAGGAGGACAAAAACGTCAAAATATGTCAAAAGGACGTGATCTGCAATCTACAACAAAATTCAAAGGCAATCTACAACAAAATTCAAAGGCTAGGATGGCAATTGCTAAAAAAAATAGTTAGGAGTAGATTTGTCATAGATTAGAAAAGTTAGGGACCAAAAATGCAAATTACAAAATAGAGATTATGTGATTTCAAGACGCTTCTCGAAAACTTTGATTTTATTTTTTTGTTAAACAAAAATTAAGATTTTTACGAGTTACAAAAAAAAAATTTAAATCTTTATCGGACAACTCGACAACAATTTGTTGAGTTACAATAAAAAAAGTAAAAATAAAATTAAGACTTTTTCGAGTTAATCTTTTGATTGAATTTTTATTTGTAATGACTTAGTCGAATCTTTTGAATTTTTTTTTTTTGGGAGTTTGTCGAGTAACTCGATAGTTTTTTTTGAATTTTTTTTTTGACTTTCTCGAGTAACTCGAAAAAGTAGTTTTTTTTTTTTTTGACTTTCAAGCCACTTGGTTTTTTTTTTTTTTTTTTTTAATACTAACTTTGCCGAGTTATGAAGCAAAATGGGGAAAAAGGAAAAAAATTTCAAAACTTTACTTAGTCATAGATTAACAAAATTCATTTGACATAGAAAACGATCACCGAAAAATATGAAAATTTCAAGGAACATAGAATACTCATGTAGCTACCACATATCAAAATTTGATAGTCCGAATGCACGTTTCGACTTACTAAAATGCTAACCGAAACATCCTAGTTAGTTTTTCGAATTCATGCTGTCACAGTTTACAAAATTGTCCATAAATTGAGTTATATAACATGAAATTATGTAAAACCAAAGCCAATGGTTAGGTAACCCATAGGGCTATCGTCTCCAACTGAAATTATGTAAAAATACTTAATATGTAAGCTGTAGTAAATTTTTGAGTTGGACAACAGAAACTGCATCTTAGAGAAACATGAAGTTTAGCAAAACCTTTCAAGTTCACATCATTCACGTATAACCAAAACATTGTAATCCACTAAAACTACCACAAAACCAAAGTCCACAAAAGTTTAAGAACATATTTACACTACTTAAAGTTTTTTGATTGGTTTATAATAGCGATTCCGGCACGCCGACGGCATAAATCCGAAAAATAGCCTAGGAGGTTTCGCGGTGAGTATTTTAGTATGCCTAAACATGCCGTCGGACTACTAATTTTTGATATGTGGTAGCTATCTGAGTATTCTATGTCTCCTGAAAATTTAGTATTATTCGGTGATCGTTTTCTATGTCAAGAATTTTTGTTACTTCATGACCAGGTGAATAAAATTTTCAAAATAAAGGTAGTGTTACTAAAATTTCTTCACCGGTCATGGAGTAACAAAAATTTGTTTGACATAGAAAACGATCACCAAAAATATCAAATTTTCAGGAACATAGAATACTTATTTAGCTACCACATATCAAAATTTGATAGTCCGACGGCATGTTTCGCTTATTAAAATGCTCACCAAACACCCTAGGCAGTTTCTCGATTCATGCGATCGCAGTTTACAAAATTGTCCATAACTTGAGTTATATAACATGAAATTATGTGAAACCAAAGCCAATGGTTAGGTAACCCATAGAGCTATCGTCTCCAACTGGAATTATGTAAAATACTTAATATATAAGGTGCAGCATATTTTGAGTTGGTCAACAGAAAGTACAATTTGGAGAAACAATTCACCCAGTCATGGAGTAAAAAAAATTTCTTTGACATAGAAAAAGATCACCGAACAATATAAAATTTCACGGAACGTAGAATACCCATGTAGCTACCACATAAAAATTTGATAATTCGACGGGATGTTTTGACATACTAAAATGCTCACCGAAACATCCAAGGCAGTTTCTCGGATTCATGCTGTCATTAATTTACAAAATTGTCCATAACTTGAGTTATATAACATGAAATTATGTGAAACCAAAGCCAATGGTTAGGTAACCCATAGGGATATCGCCTCCAGCTGGAATTATGTAAAAATACTTAATGTATAAGAGGTAGCAAATATTTAAGTTGGATAACAAAAACTACAGTTTAGAGAAAATGAAATTTACCAAAACCTTTAGGAATCGATTGTATTTCGTCCTTTGTTCCCCATAGAAATTGGGGATAAAAAAGTACCAAATTTGATGACTTATTAAGGAAAAATGAATATATCTTTACTATAATATATAAGAAGGGTCTTTTTCTCTTGAAATGTTTTTATTTTTTATGTTCCAGTCTCCATTTGGTGGACCAAGTCTTAATTCAAGCTGTTTTTCCTCTAAAGATCCATGTTTTGTTTGTTTTTCTTTTGCACTTTTTGTAAGCCATTCTTTCTCATTTGGAATCAAATCCGAGAATCGAGTACACCCCTAATCATTTCTTGAATAACCCTCCATTTATACCCGGAAAATGAAACTAAAAGGAAAAAAAATTGCATGCTATGTGTCGATGATGATGGTGCTACCATGCGCACTTTTGAAACTCTTTTCGAAACGTCTGAATTTGCTCAAAAATAGGTTCCCTTCTACAAGTAATTCAAGTATTGAACCACGAGCTCCAGTTGGTACTTCTCTCGGAAGATGGACTATTTGAGAAACAAAGTCCATCCGGCATTTGTGAGGAGAGACGTGCAATGAAGGTCTGTGTCTCCTTGCCTCTTAAATAGAATATGATTATCTCGTGAGAGAGAGATTTTCTTATGATTCCTAATCAACTCGCATAAATGTCCTGCTTTGAACTACAAAAAAAAAAAAAAAAAAATTCATCAAAAATGCCCTACGCCACTAACTCGAAAAAAACAAAATAACAAATGGCCACAATAAATTTTTTCGAGACACTCGACAATCAATCTAAACAAATATTGGCCAATCTCGAAAGAAAAAAAGCATAAGCTAAAAAAAGAAAACAAGAAACAAAGTCAACAATAGTGGCGCCTGTCTAATGTTTGGATACAAGAAAAAAAATATTAAAAATAAAAACATACTTTAGTTTTGTAAGAAAACCAAAATGTCTAAACAAAATTGTCAAAAATGACGGCTCCCAAAGAAGAGTAAAAGTAAAAAAAAGTAGTTTTTTTAATAAGTTAAACAAATTTAGAGTACTAATGAGTGAGATTTGGACCAAATTAAGATTAACAAAGCATCCAAACTACATCGTGTTGATTGAAGGGTGAACAGTAAACAGGTGATAGACACTTATATTATAGTAAAGATATATATATATATATATATATATAAAATTAAAAATTAAAAAAATTTCATATATTAGTTGTCACTATAATCACTTTGTATAATCTAATGTATTCAAAACAATTTTTTCATCTCCATAATTTGAATTTTAATCCGGTAATAAAAAAAGTTGCAATTTTTCTATTCATTTTTTTAGATCCATTTCTCATTTCTTTTATCTACATAAGGCAAAAAAAGTTGAGATCGTCTTTTCATCTTCATATTTAATTTATATATTAAATATTTACAAATTTTAAATGTACATTTAATAAATTATTAAAAATTTAATGTATGATAATAATGAACAATAAAAGAGTAACAAATAAATATTAAAAAATAATTACATTTATTTAAGTACAATTATAATTATAGATAAGTTTTATATAGTGATAATACCAACAATAACTTGAACTCAATTAAAACTTTTTGGTGATTTAAACTTTGATAATTGACGAACCATTAATATCAAATCTTATAGTATAATAATCTCCATGGCTGCATTTTACGAAGAATAAAATTAATAATTACTAATTTTATTGTGAGAAAATGTAATAATTGACTATATAATATTGTACATTTTTAGAGTAGTAGTTCCTTGTGAACAATATTTTTTATGTATGTTCTCTTTTTATTAAACGTTTTTGATTTGATGACGTAAATGAAACGTCATAAATGTGAGTAAGAACTAAAAATTTAAGAAGTGTCAATATTTGTCTATGTTGTAAGAATATTATTGACGGACAAAAGTAAGATGAGAAGAACATTCTATATATATATATTAATTAATTAAAAATGAAAAAAGTTTCACACGTTAGTTCTAAAATATAGTATATATTTTGTGGGATTTAAAGATTTTGAAAAAAATTAGTAAAATGTATGGATGAAAAGTTGTACAAAATATGTAGTTGAAAATGAATTTGAGAAAAAAAAGAGTTTTATTAAAAGGACTAAACCAAACATGCTCATAATCACTGTAATATAATATATTAAAAATAATATTTTTATCTCCATTTCAGTTTTGAAAACTATAATTTGAATTTTAATGTGGTAATAAACAAAGTTACAATTTTTCTCATTCATTTTTTTTTTTGTTGAAACTCATTTCCCATTCTTTTTATCTACTTATTGCAAAAAATAAAAAAAAAATCAAAAATTGAGATTATCTTTTCACTTTCATATTTAATTTAATAGATTAAATGTTTTAAAAAATTAATTGTATATTTAGTAAATTGTTGAAAATTTAATGTACAATAAGGATGAACAATAAAAGAGTAATAAATAAAATATTAAAAATAATTATACATTAATGAATATTAAAGGTGAATATGGAATTTTAAAAAATTTGTAAGGGTAGAATAGTCCAAAAATATTTCTCAATTTAAGCCTCTTTTAGATGTAGTATAAATATAGATATATATTTGATCTTTGTTATTGTTTTGACTTTTAAGTTTTAACTCCTCTAATACTACTTGAATTCCTAACTTTTGCAAAAGTTGTGAATAGGTCGAATACCTTTATTTTTTATATAAAATTCAAGGAAACTAACAAGTTTTTTATTTTTTTATTTTTAAGGATAAATTACACCCACAGTCTCTATTCTTTCAACTTTGTAACAATATCATACTCATTCAATTTTATTCGCAGATATCATCCCCTACCTTTCATTAATTCTCACAGATAATCTCTTTGGATAACTTTACCCTAACTTAAGTAAATTAAAGAGAAAATAAAATAAAAAATTTGCAGTTGAAGTCCCTAATCTTTTTATTGTGTAAAGAAATCATTAATAGTTTTTTTTTTTAAATTTAAAAGAAAAAGAAAAAGAAAAAATAATAAAAACCATCCTCACCCCAACAGGAACAACCGACAATTTGGGCCAACAACTGTGGGAGGGGGGCCTCTTGTTGCGCGAAAACCAGGAAATATAAGTTAAATTACAAAATTTGATGCATCATATTTCAACAAAAACTACACCCTACATACAGTGGCGGAGGTAGAATTTTTTATTTTTTAGGCAAAAATTAAGTGGCAAAAAAGTTTTGAAATAACATAACACTAATGAAAATATTTAGATACATTACAACAATTATTCCCGTGCGTTTTCATACTTTGAAAATGTTGTCTAATTATATCATTATCAATTTGTAAAACGACGCAGTTCCGACATGATTATCACGTAATTTCACATCAAAATTCAAATGTTAATTTCAATAAAAAAAAAAGAAAATTAATTTTATTAAAATTTAAAATAATGAGCAATTGGTGTTGTTGGTTATCACTACATTCACGTCAACATTCTTTTCTCTAAATATTCATATTTATATGTAACTAAAAAAATATTTTAGATTTACAAAAAAATCTTGTCATCTCTGTGACTTTGTCTGGACCGTTTCCTTCCTCCTCAAGCTCTATTTGACTATTCATTAGCCAGTTAGCCCAAATCTAAGAGGCGGTGACGAAAAAATTATATGGGTCTAGCTCCGTCACTCTTTTCAACTGGATGTTGTTTCCTTTGAAAGAATGACCACGAAGAGAACAAGCTAAACCTTCTTCCCCTAGTCCCTATGCCAGCTGGCCAGCTGGGTTAATGGATTTAGGTTGATTTTGGCTTATTGTAATTTTAATTGGAAGAAATAGAATGAAAATTACAACCGGATTAGGGCGCAATTATCTACAGAGAAGACAATTGAATAAATGATACCAATTGAGCTTGGGGACTTGGGGTATTCAGCAACAACTGATATTAATTAAAACTTGTTACTTGGGCCAATTTGGACTGAAACTTGAATTAAAACTTGGCACTTGAGCCAATTTGAACTGAAACTTGAATTAAAACAATTTTTGTTGCGACTTCAATTTAGACTACTTTGGACTAATTTATATTTATAGATTTGGACTTAAGCCATTTTCAAAATCTTTGCGGGGTCATTTAACCTCATTTGTCCCTTCGTGGCTCCGCCCCTGCACACATATGCTTCAACTGCATTCATTTATTCATTTCTTTAACGAAAGAAGCAAACATAAAATTTGAGTTCTAAATGAATGTTGATTGAGCATGCAATACAAAAGAGGCACTCGAGGTTAAGTAAAAATGGGTAAAAACATTTTGATAATTCTTACAGTGAATTTATTTTCTGAATCTGACTTCAATGCTGTACTCTATGCCTTTATGTTCGGGGCTTGTCTCCTCAACTTTCTCTATCTAGTGCACTTACTATTTTCTCCAATGAAAAAAGTGTAGATGTCAAAAAGCAAGTTTGTTTCTTATGCAACATTCATTTCTTCATTACAGTTCATAAGAGCATCTTCAATGCTAGACATCTTCTAAAAAGTTTACGTGGCAAGAGAGAAAAAAAATGAGGGGAGAGAGAGAGAGAGAGAGAGAGAGAGTGTGTGTGTGTGTGTGGAATGAAGATGGAGAAGAAAAATAGATGAGAGAGACAGACACAATGTGACATCATTTATTGTAGAAGGTGTTTAGCAAGCCATCTAAAAGTGGATAATTCATCCAATTGAATAATTTATTCCAATTGGTGTCTAGCAAGCCATCTAAAAGTGGATGACTTGTTTATTCCAATTGAGTAATGTATTTATAGCCATTAATTATGAATAATTCATCCAATTGAGTAATGACACGTAGGATGACTACTACAAGTAGTGGCGACTATGAATAGTATTATTCTTACTAATTATAATGGGAATAGGCGACAAATTAGGGCTTACAAACCCTAATCTTTCATTGTTTATAAATAGTGTGCCCTAATCCTAGCACCCTACAACACCCTCAGAATATTAAGGCCTGTCAATCCAACCTTGAAAAAAAGAAGAGAGATATCATCCTCCGTCTCTTGATGGAAGAACAACGAGTAGAGAAGACGATGAAGAGAATGATCGAACTACCAGATGACATATTAGTAGACGTGCTATCAAGGCTCCCTGAGAAGTCTCTTTGTAGGTTCACCTGTGTTTCCAAAAAATGGCATACCTTCATAACTTCTCCAGATCCTGGTTTCGTCAAAGATTTGCGTCGTAAACATCTTCGTTCGAACTCTTAGCTATATATTTGGAATCATAGCCTTATCGACAGATATGGTGATCCTTATATTATGTCTTGCGATGTGGAAGTTGAACACGGTGGAGACACTTGTGATGATTTCTAGTGGGATTTATGGGAATCTGAATCCCACATCGGAAGTATGGACTTTCTTTGTGTGGTTTATATGGGTTTGGGTTCTTCAACCACATTGGATAGCTTTTGTGGGCTGGCTCTTCCAAGTTCCATGACATTAGTATCAGAGCAGGCACCATGTCTTCATGTCTCGGTTACCACTTAGGATGTATGGGCACCTGATCGACGTGGACACCGAGTCGGAAGCGTGGTGGTTTGTCATGATTTCTAGTGGGATTTATGGGAATCTGAATCCCACATCGAAAGTATGGACTTCCTTTGTGTGGTTTATATGGGCTTGGGTTCTCCAACCACATTAGCTAACTTTGTGGACTGTTCCAAGTTCCATGACAGCACTCTTGGCGTATCCATTGTGGAAACAGTTAATGAAAGGATTCAAGAAAATTACAGTTTCCCTATTACGACTACAAGGTTTCATGAAGTGATTTCTTGTCATAATCTTGTATGTTTTGCTGGAGGAATAATTTCTATTTGTAATATAAGCACCCAAGAAAAAGCAACGCTGCCGGATTGTGGTCGTTTTGGTCATGTAGGTTTTGGGTATTCATCCCTTTCAGATGAATTCAAAATTGTTCGGTGGTTTATGCAGGAGAATGAGTTCTTGATTAGTATGAGGTGTGAAATTTTCAGTCTAGCTGATCGTCTAAGATTCAAATCAGATTCGTGGAATTTGATTGATATACGTTCTTTTGAACGCCATAGCGAGAATTTTGTGTTTGTTAATGGAGTGATTTATTGGCTTAGTTACACTCAACACCATCCAAATCCTATTGATACTGATACCATTCTTGCGTCCGATTTGGACAAGGACGAATCAAAATTAATTTCTTGTCCAAAGCTGAGTCCTGATAGCAGTGCCTACTTGGTAGAGTTAAAAGAGTGTTTATATTTGGCACACTGTTGGAATGGAAAAGCAATTGTGAAAATGTGGAGACTCAAGGATCCAAGTAATTGTGTTTGGGTTTCAGAATATTACATAAATTTTGCATCTATATGCAACACCATTGTGCCACTAACAAGTGTATTGGCAGATAATTTTGAAAAGTTTGTTTTTATATCGTTAGAAGGCAAAGGTTTCTTATATTATGACGTAGAAAACAATACAATGAGAAAACCCGACAAGTTGGGACACTTAAAACTGCGTCAGCATGAATTCCCTTGTGTTTTGAAGTACATGGAGTTCTAAAGAATGACAGTTTGCTCAAATAGGTAATTTTATTTCATCTACCTTTAATACATATGGCTCTTGACATGCAGCTGGAATATGTCTACTTTATAGAGGTGACATATGAGTAATGTTATTCGCGATCATTTCCGCTACACAGTAATCACCTTATGTGACATTACTCAATTGGATGAATTGTTAATTATGAACAATTCATCCAATTGAGTAATACCACATATAAAAATACCCATAATAAGATATTTGAATAACATTGATGTCAATGATATATATAAGGCATCGTCATTAGTTAAACTTGGATGTTGTTCCGTAGAATAGAAAATTTATAGCATTTTTTCTGTTAAATATTTGCATAATTAATACATTATACATATATTAATTAATTACTAGTTTTACTCGAATTGCTTGTAATTATATTGCGCTCAGTAACAATGGACTTGGGCTCATTACGTTTTTATTCGTCTTCAGAGTTTGAAAGCAAACCATTAATTGTTATGGTTTGTGAAATCATTCCTGTACAGCTAGCCTGAGTCAATTTTGATGAGTACTTTCTTGATTGAGTGGTCATAATCCTTGAGGTGCCAACTACTTCTATAAGAATAAGACCTACTTATACTTATAATGTATTAAAAATAAAAATTAAAAAAAACTTTAACAAACAAACACTGAGCAGTCCTTGAAAGTGTCTACTTGGGCATGGCAATAGGGGCTGAGCAGTGTCAAATAGTTAGGGTGGCCGAAAATAGTTTACCCTACTTCCAAATTTAGTTTAGACTTGGTTTAGTATTGCTGTGCTTTTAAGAGAATCAATTTTTGCTGTGCTGCATAAAGAATCAGCTATAGGAAGAATTAGATAAGTGTTTGATAAACTCTTGTTTCAAAATTGCTGTTTGTTTCAAAAGCATCGTTTAAGCGTTTGATAAACAAAAGTGATTTATTGCTGTAACGATATTAAATTACTAAAAAAGACATTGATTATAATAATGTTATTTTGTATTATTATTATTATCACGAGTGGTACAATTTATTTTTTTCCTAGTCAAAATATTTTTTAACAAGATAATGCATTCATTATTATTATTTTAAAATAAAAATAATAAAAACCTAATAAATTTCAAATTTTATAAAAATTACAAAATAAAAATATAGTCATATAGTGCAAAAATTAATTAAATTTATATTGTTTTTTATGATTCAACTTGTATCAATTCGATTTTCACAAATGTGTACTAAAGGAATTAGATTAATTAATTTGGGGTAAAATGGGTATTTTAATAAAACATAAATAAAACTAAAAATGTAATCGAAGTTCGCTGCTTTTTTCACGCTTCTCAAAAATCGCTACTGCGGTGAGTCAAATTATTTTATAATCACTTTTAAAAATTTTGCCAACGCTTAAATCAACTTTTGATTGTTTGAAAATCAGAAGTTGGACTCCAAAATCAATCCCAAACGGACCTTTATGCTCGTTTTTATTTTTTGGTTATGTTCTTCTTTGTATAATTTCAAATTAAGTCATACTTGGATGAAATTACATATTTTATTATATTTTTGCGAATTACATCACTAAATTATTACGAAATACTAAAATAATTTATAGGTAGAATTCATTGTAATAGTAGATGGATCATTTATACTTTAAATATATTCCAACTCAATTAAATTATTGTAATGGCACCTTTTAATTACTTTTTAATAATTTGAATTAATTGAACAAATTCTCATCGATCGTTGTACAAGTCAATCAAGCTCAACATAGCTCCTTCGTTATTGCATATCACCTCATAAACCGGTCAAACCAAACTACATGTGTTCGTTACGATCCAATTTTTAACGTGCTAGCTAGCTAGGTAATCACAGTCTTTGAACCATCTGCTTATTTTGACACCTATAAATAGAAATGTGACATGGGCTCAAAATTTCATCTTTGTAACCCATATAATCTTGGAATGTTTTCTCCGCCGTGGATTAAAAAATTAAGAATATTGTGTCCTTTTCAAAATAACATATATTAACTTTGACCACCCTATTTTTAGCTCTTTTCATCTTTCAATTTATAGTCAAATTCATCCTAAGCTTTTTAAGAATGCTTAGTACATAAGGTTGATTGGATAAAATTAGATGGTATTAAAATTCAATTCAATCTAGTCCTACGCATTAAATGTGACTTTTATGAACGATAATTTTTATTGAAATATGGTAATAAAGGACGTTCTAGTATTAATTTTTTAATAAAAAATTGTTGAAACCCTAGTTACGCTATCAATGGATTTCCTATGTCCTTATAACTCGATTTTCAATTAATTATTGGTTTCTGCTTACAAAACCTTTGACTTATATAATCGACTATACATGTTATTGCATATCAAATACTCTCGCAAATATATATCACTGTCCAATCAACATTAATCCTCACAAAATAAAAAATGTCTCAACATAGGAAAAAGACAATTATTATTTATGATAGATGAACGGTTATGATTAGTCTGAATAATCTGATGGCAAAGGAGAGAGAATGTGTGCTATTTTATACAGCTCAGTGGCTTTTGCAAACTGTACTTTTGTGCCCAAACCTAGGAGTGGGCGTGGGTCGGGGTGGATCGTGCCCAAATTTTTATTAATTTTTAAACAAACCAAATTCTTTGCATTTTTGGGTAGGGTTGGGCAAAAAAACCGAAAACTATATATGACTCAAATATTTTATACTCAAGCATGGTATATGACTATTGTTCAATAACTACTCTAAAAAAATAATAAAATATTTCAACAATCTTACAATCGAAGTCTACATAAGAATTCAAAGTGCTATGAGTCTTGTATTTATAAAAATTAGTTGGTATATATCAAAAGAAAATTTTAAAATTGTTTTCATATTACCATCATTGTAATTTTAAATCAATGTTGTCTATAAATTAGATTATGACAGAATAAAAAATAAATTACCATAATCTCAAGCTATCAAAATGCAAATGCAAGAAAAAAACAGAATAAGAAGCACTTCTTCAACAAACTTGTAAGGCCTATCGCTCGGAATCCTTACCTAAGGGTTCATGCGCTTGTTCTAGTGAGAGGGAGTTTGGAGTTAGTTCTCAATTAGGCGTTATCGACCCTAAGGAGAACGCTCGTTAGGGAGCCATTCCGATGGCTCAATATTTTTGTCGTCTCAAATACAAGGAACAAAATCCTAACTCTAAATGTTGACAATTGATACAAAATAAAACTAATTTTATAACTACTATGAATCAATTATTTAACATAAAATTGAAAAAAAAAACAAAATTTGAAGAACCATTTATTATTTACCGAAACAAAAAAAATACGCCCATGAAAAATGGTAAAAAAGAGAGCAGAAATTAAATTTTAAAATTTTCAAACTACATAGCAAGAATAATACTCAAAACACTGAATTCACACAATACAATAATAAATAGAAGAATCCACTTTGATTTTTAGAACATAAATAAAATAAAATTCAAAACTTAGAACAAGAATCAAAGAGGTTTAAAATATATATTAAAAGTACCTCAAGATTAGTTAAATTTGCAAATTGATAAATGAATAAAGAGACGAGAGAGTTGTTGAGGATGGAAATGAAAATTTGAGATGAAAATCAAAAGTTGGAGGCATGGTTTTGGCCGGGCTATTAGTTGGCCTAACTAAACAATTTAAGGGTTTTTATTTTTTTCGTCGGACTTGATCTAACTATTAAAAAATTCAGAATTTTGGACTTCTTTTATTTTTGGGCTTAGAGGCTAGGGCCTCATCTGCCTCACAGCAGAACCGAATATGGTCTTAAACCGTGTTTGTGTAGTAAATCAAGTTTAAGGAATGTTGCAAAGACCAATCCAATTTTGAAATAAACAAAATATTACTTAATTTTGAAAGACAAGATTTGCATATTTCGAAAGTTTTTATAGCAACATCCTCGTCTTCAAACTAGTCTTCCTCATTTTTTCACTCTATAAATAAACACAATGTTGACATGAAAAATCAGTAGCATGCATTTTTTAATTTTTATTTTTGGAACCTGCAAAACACGTTTTTGGGAGGCTGCTCAATCGTTTGGAATTTTCATACTTTTTGCATGGATGTTCGAGCCTGTACGTATTCAAGATAAATTAGAGTTTTTGGGATATACTCAAGAAAAGCGCCCCGTGATACTAAGCCTCGTATTTTTCTCTCTTTTATAATACTGGTTACACTATGCCAGTGTGAGTTGCAAATTTTAAAATAATTAGGGATAATTGCATAGTAGGTATCCAACCTTTCAAAAACGTTGGGATATGCTCATAACCTAAAAAAATAGCACCACACATCCCCAATGTTTGAAAAAATAGACATTGTAGGTCCCTCTTGATAGTTTCCATCCATTTTCTCCGTTAAACCTCAAAATTGGACTCCACGCACTTTCTCTCTCCAAATTAAGCGATTGGAATTGAACTCCCTTTTGCCTGATATGATGTAACCTCTTTTCTACTCCTTTCATAGATGTTCCAGCACGTTGGGCCAGCTTTTGCCAAGACAGGGCAAGCACTGATGGTCTCTTCCTGTTAAGAACTGCCACCTTGTGTGCACCATGGTTGCTTTTGCCGATTGAATCGTGGGTCATGACATAGATAACTCTAGTTTCACACAAAGTTGAGATCCACATGGCTGCTCTCATGTAGTCCGTGAACGCAAAGAAAGTTGCACAATATGGAATGAGACCAGGGGTATGGCAGGCAATTCCATTTGCAGATGGCAATTCCCCACACGTCTCTCTCTCTCTCTCTCTCTCTCTCTCTCTCACACACACACACACACACACACACACACTCACTCACTCACTATACATCTACACCCCATACTTACACAAACACCAATATACACCGCAGAAAAAATATAGTAGCACGCAGGAACTTCTCAACATATTATTGCAGAAAGAGTTGATATAAACCAAAGAAATCAAGAATCCACCAATTTCTTGATTTTTTTTATACTAATTGACAATTTGGAGATGGCAATTGCACCACCACTTGAGTCAACTACGGTGGTGCACCGCCGGCCCTCCTTGAGTACATCAGCCATTTCTTCCAATTTCATCCTCTCTCGCAGCAACACTTGTCTCGGGGCTAATTTTGGAACCAATTCACTGAAGCTAAGGGTTGGTGGCATGAAGAAGAAGAGAATGAGCAAAGGGGTGGAGGAGGTTGTGCGCTAACCCCAGGGCGGCTCTGGGTGGAATATTCGAGGGGATATTTGGGAAAGATGTGGATACCGAATAGTCCACCAAGCAGATGCTAAGGCCGCTGAGGAACTCAGGAAAGAAGGCAAGACAGTTAACGGAGTCCAATTCCTATCTCTTAATTTGGATAGAGAAAGTGCGTGGAGTCCAATTTTGATGATAACGGAGAAAATGGATGGAAACTGTTAAGAGGAACCTACGATATCTATTTCTTCAAATGTTGGTGCTATTTTTTTAGGTTAGAAGCATATCCCCAACGTTTTTGAAAGGTTGGGAATCTACTATGCAATATCCCAAATAATTAAGCAGACATGTTAAGTTAATTATTAGGTTCTACTAGATGCCCAGATCACCTCATAATTGGTTAGTAATTAGTGGTGCATGTTATGGAGTGGCCGCGTATAATCAAAAACAGAATAATCATGGGTTTGTTGCAACCACACGCATAACCAAAAAGTGCGAGGAAATTGAAAAAAAAGAAGAGAATAGAAGTGAGGGACACGTGGCAAAGTGACAGTGAGATATATGCAAATATTTCATTCTCTGAAACTAAACTGGCAGAAGACACAGATGAGTAAAAGCATATAAGCATATCATATCATAGTCAGAGACTGGAAGTGTTTTTAATTTTTTTTTTTTTCAAACTTAATTTTTAACCACAGATCTATAATTTTTATCAAATGTTCAAATATGTATTTCAGCAACTTCAACTTTTTTTCAAAATCTTCTAAAAATTTCTTCACTCAATAAGAAAAAGAAAAATAAAAAAAAAAAGAGAGAATACAAGAATTACTTTCCACATTTCTAGCGTTTTGTGTCCAACTTTCTCTATCCTCCAACGAAGGTCCATTTTTAATCTATTTTTTCGTTTCCCTTTTGTTATTTGTGTGCTTGCCGGATCTTTTTCTTGTTTATTTATACACGATTTCATCTTCTTTTTTGTTCCAGTTTTTATGTGTTCTTATCTATTTTCATCTTCTTTTGTGTTTTAGTTTTGATTTGTTCTTGTCTATTTTCATCTTCTTTAATGTTTCAGTTTTGATTTGTTCATTTGCTTTACTTTTCCTTTGATTTTGTGTTTATTTTCTTGAGATTTTCAGAATTGTTTTGCTAATAAATTGTTTAATACGAGCCATCTCTATACTCTTCTTTAATTGATTTTTTTCCAAGTGCTATCTCAGATTCTCCCCTAGGAACTCATTAATCAAAACCTGTCATTATTAGCATTTTTTTTCCAAGTTGCTTTCTCATGATTTTTCTGTTTAGATTAATCAAAACACTAATATAAAATGACTCTCTCTCCCCCCCCCTCGGATCTTCTTTTTTCATTACTTTTTAATTTTTTGTTTTCTTGTTTTTGTGTTTTTTGGTTGTAGATTTATGCATATGTTTATGTTGTGGGTTGTTTTATGAGTTCTGGGCTGCAATTTAATTCTACTAAGTTTAAGTTTTATTAATTATGGTGTATTTGTGATTTCTTTATTAATTTATTTGGGGATCAGCATAATGTTACTAGTTGAAAACAGTAGATAACATGTTTTATTTAAATTTTGTAGAGGATAATAATTAAATTGGCAGAAGACACAGACGAGTAAATGCATATATCATATCACATAGTGAGAGACTGAGAGTAAAAGTGTTACTTTCCATATTTATAGGGTTTTGTGTCCAACTTTCTCTATCCTCCAACAAAGGTCCAAAGTTCAAGTCCATTTTCGTTTTGATATTTGTGTGCTCACCGGATGTTTTTCTTGTTTATTTATACATGATTTTATTTTCTTTTGTGTTTCAGTTTTGATTTGTTCTTGTCTATTTTCTTCTTCTTTTATGTTTCATTTTTTATTTGTTCATTTGCTTCACTTTACCTTTAATTTTATGAAATTTACAAATATGTGTGTCTCTGCAAAGCATATATTATAGTGAGTGAGAGTGAAAACACATATCTCTCTCTCTATATATCTATCTGCACCTTCCAGGTTTCCACCAATCTTCACTTTCGCTCCAAGTGTGTGGTACATCGTTCCTTTCTCTCATCTTTTTTTGTTTCATGGTTTATTTTTCTTGAGATTTTTCAGAAATTTTCAAGTGCTAGCTCAGATTCTCCCCTAAGAACCCATTAATCAGAACGTGTCATTATTAGCATTTTTTTAAAGTTGCTTTCTCATGATTTTTTTGTTTAGAGTTCTCACTCTAGTGTAAAAATGATTCTCTGTCTCTCTTCTCATTTTCATTACTTTTTTGGTTTACTGTTTTTTTTCGTTGTAGATTTATGCATGTGTGTAATTCTAGGTTGTTTTATGATTTTTATTTTCTAAATATGTAAACAACCTTTTTCTATTTTTTAAAATTATTTTACAGAGCTTTATTTAATAAATCATTAATCATCATTTATTGCAATATTTATTGTTTATGTTCATTGTGCTACACATGAGTACTTGAAGGAGATTAAGAACTTGTGTGACGTCAAATAAAGTGCTATATTGGGCTGTTATTTAATTCTACTAATTTTAAGTATTAATTATGGTGTATTTGCGATTTTTTTATTAATTTACTCGGGGATCAGCATAATGTTACCAATTGGAAACAGTAGATTTTTGTAGAGGATAATAATTGATATCTATTTATACGAATATTTTCCTTTGTTTCTGCTTTGTTAGAAATGGAAGCTTCAAAGGACGTTGCATCTTCACCGGCAAAACGTGTTTCTATGGAGAGACGTAGTACTACTTCAATTGGAGAGAACAAATTCAGCTCTTGACTAACCACCAATAGTCTTGATCTTTCAGCTCTTGACTAACCACCAATAGTCTTGATCTTTCAGCTCTATTTATTTATATGCACACACGCAAGCTCCCACACGTGAAACAAGGAATAGAGAGAGATACATACACTATAGTGATAGAACCATTCAACTGCTCTCAACACTTTTCGAACTTTGAAATGGTTAGTCAAGAGCTGAATTTTGTTCTCTCCAATTGAAGCAGTACTGCGTCTCTCTATAGGAACACGTTTTGCCGGTGGAGATGCAACGTCATTTGAAGCTTCCATTTCTAACAAATCTAACAAAGCACAAACAAAGGAAAATATTCGTATAAATGGATATTAATTATTATCCTCTACAAAAATCTACTATTTCCAACTAGTAACATTATGCTAATCCCCAAGTAAATTAATAAAGAAAAATAAATCGCAAATACACCATAATTAATACTTAATAAAACTTAAAATTAATAGAATTAAATTAAAGCCCAATATAGCACATATTTGACGTCACACAAGTTCTTTATCTTATTCAATTACTCATGTGTAGCACAATGAACATAAACAATAAATATTGCAATAAATGATGTTAAATGATTAATGATTTATTAAATAAAGCCATATAAAATAATTAAAAATATATAAAAAAGTTGCTTACAATATTTAAAAAATAAAAATCATAAAACAACCCAGAATTACACACATGCATAAATCTACAACAAAAAAACAAAAACAGTAAACCAAAAAATTAAAAAAGTAATGAAAATAGAAAATGAAGATATGAGAAGATAAACAGAGAGACAGAGAATCATTTTTACACTAGCTAGAGTGAGAACTCTAAACAGAAAAATCATGAGAAAGCAACTTCAAAAAAATGCTAATAATGATAGGTTTTGATTAATGGGTTCTTAGGGGAGAATCTTAGCTAGCACTTGAAAATTTCTGAAAAATCTCAAGAAAAATAAACCATGAAACACAAAAAGATGAGAGAAAGAAACGAGGTACCACACACTTGGAGCGAAAGAGAAGGTTGGAGAGAGAGAGAGAGAGAGAGAGATGAAGTATTTTAACTCTCACTCACTATAATAAATGCTTCTGCAGAGATTCAGACATATTTGTAAATTTCAAAACTCAAATTTCACAAAATTAAAGATAAAGTGAAGCAAATGAACAAATCAAAACTAAAACATAAAAGAAGATAAAAATAGACAAGAACGCATTAAAACTGAAACACAAAAGAAGATGAAATCATGTATAAATAAACAAGAAAAACATCCGGTAAGCACACAAATATCAAAATGGAAACAAAAATGGACCTGAACTTTGGACCTTCGTTGGAGGATAGAGAAAGTTGGACACATGCAATAACTGGAGCTTAATTCCTAAGCAATTACAACCCCAAATCAGTACCAGACATTAACCATCAGCTCCAGATTACAAATTGTAGCTCAATTTAAGAAAACACTTGCAAAAATAGAAATGTGAAAGAAATAGAAGAACATAAATGAAGAAGATGAAATGAGATTAAGAAAATTGAAATTGACTTCCAACAGAATTTCCAAATTATCAGTACCCTCGTTCTCTCTCCTCCCCTGCTTACATAAATTGTTGGTAATAAAAACGTTCTTTACAAAATGACACTTTAATAAACGTAATAAAATTGCATTAATCTAAACGACGTGGTTCTTCCTCCTTCTTTGAATTTCAGTTAATTCAGTTATTCTTGTTTCTCTTCCATCTCCAAGTTAGCTCCTGCCATTGTTGTTGCTGTTGCTCATGACAACACAAAACCCTAGAAAGATGGAAAGTAATACTTTTACTCTCAGTCTCTCACTATGTTATGATATATGCATTTACTCATATGTGTCTCTGCCAATTTAGTTTCAGAGAATGAAATATTTGGCATATATCTCACCATCACTTTGCCACGTGTCCTTACTTATATTCTCTTTTTCTTTTTTCAATTTCCTCACACTTTTTGATCATGCGTGTGGTTGCAACAAACCCATGATTATTCTGTTTTTGATTCTACGCGGCCACTCCATAACATGCACCAAATTACCAGTAGGGCTGGGCGTGGGTTGGGTCGGTTTTGGAGCCAACTCGAACCCAACCCAAAACTTTCGGTTTCCCGAAAATTCAACCCAACCCAACCCAACCCGCGAAATGGGTTGAACCCGACCCGAATAAGCGTCCGGCGGGTTGGGTCGGGTTGGCGGTTTATTTATTTATTTTTTTTCAAACTAACAGTTTTTTTTTTTTGGCCATTACATTTACATGAGTGGACTAATTAGATTAATTAATTCATGAGTAGGATCCATTCAAGGCATTTTATTTTTAATTAGATTAATTAATTCAGAAACATTCTCTATCAGATTAATTTTACACGAACGGTTGCTAAAGTACAAGAAACCCATCTGCTCTAAAGTACAAGAAACCTCATCAAGCCCAACTACCTGCTCAGCTCTAAAGTACAAGAAACCCACCCATGTAATGTAGGTAACTCATGATACCAGAAATCAAATGTAAAAAAAAAAAAAAATCAGATTCAGATTTCCAAATGTCAATGGCTGTGAAAAAACCATCAGATTTACCTTCGTATCGTGGAGACTGGAGACTGGAGATTGACGAGACGATGAGTGGCTTGTGGTGGAATTGGTGGTGGGGACTTCGCCGGAGACGATTATTGGCGACTGGAATGGGGCTACGCTGGAATCGCGGCTGCGGACTGGAGGAGAAGTTTGCTTCTTCTTTTTTGTGCTGACTGCTGACTGCGACTGCTGACTGCTGGGCTTAGACACATTTTATGCCCTTTTTGTTTTTTAGAGGAGAAGTTTGCTTTTTTTTTTTTTTTGTGCTGAGTGCTGACTGCTGGGCTTAGACACATTTTAGGCCCTTTTTGTTTTTTAGGGCAATGCAGGCCCGCAACATTTAGCTTTCTTTTTTTTTTTTAAATTCGTCGGGTCGGGTCGGGTTGACTCATCCAACCCGCAACCCAACCCAACCCGACCCGACCCGAACCGACCATATTTAAGATTTCCAAACCCAAACCCAACCCAATTAAGCCTCAAAACTGACCCAAACCACTTGGGTCGGGCGGTTTGGGTCGGTTTTTGCCCAGCCCTAATTACCAGTGTTCTAAAAGGCCCATCTAGTCTCCGCTTAGGTGTACCTAAGCTCGATACGTTTGCAAAACGCGTCGCATTGAGGGTATACGTGTAAAAATACGGTCAACTCTTTTTGTTGACCGCCTAGGCTCGAATAGATGAGAATATGCGAGAATAAAAACGATTAGGCGAGAATAGGCACGAATAATCGCGCATAACAAGCATTAGAGCAAGCAAGCCTCTTTTTAAATTTATTTCTAGATTGGGCCAAAATAATTTTTTTTTTAAATCTATAAGAGGTGCTAGTCTGCTAGGAATGCTCAAGATGAAATAACAGAGCCCAACGAAAATAATTTTGTATCAAATGGCACATAAGATGAGTTAAATGAAGAATAAAAACTTGACTTATAATTTGTTAAAGAGTTAGACAAAAGTTAAGCTATGTTGGTATGTAATCAAATTGTAAAAAATTATTGAGTAATTTGTGTTTATGTTTGTAGTAGTTGTAATTTACTAACTTTTGAAAACTATTATGCTAGGTTATTATTTTGTAATCTAATTGTAGGCTGTGATATTAAAATTAGTCCTACAATTTTGATTTTGAACCACGTTGAATATGATATGTTCAACCATGATATGTACTTTAATATAAATCTAATTTTTCTTCATTGTACATCGTGCATCAAATTTTGAGAACTTGTGTATTTTTTATTAATTTTTTGAAAATTGTAGTCTAAATCAGTATATTCTCGGCTATGTTGTTAAAATTTAAAATTTAAGCATTAAAAAAAACTTAAAATTTGAAAACGTATTTTGACGCCTATGCTTCGCATAGCCGCGCTTAGGCCTATAATTTTTGATGCTTCACTTCGCCGCATCGTCACGCATTACGTATTTTAGAACCTTATTAATTATTAACCAATTATGAGATGATCTGGGCATCTAGTAGAACCAGGGACGGAGTTAGGATATGATAAAGGGTGGACTAGGGGAGAAGAGACCCCCTTCATGGGGGTTCGGGGACAGAGCCACGAATTATTTTTTCAAACCACAATTATTTAGCCCATTTTTAGGAGAATCTAATATTTTTTATAAGTCATAATCTTTAAAAATGTTACAAGAAGTCATCACACAAAAATATTCAAGATCTAAAACTAGCTAAAGAAAGTTGTGCCCAACGATCTTTTACAACTGCGAATTCTTCTATAATAGAATCTATATCTGGTTTATTAACAAGGCTATCTCAACTAAAATTGTTATGTAGTCGATACACAAAAATTATTTTATAATATAATTTATATCTATTTTATCTAAAAATAAGATATGTAGTTGATGCACAAAAGATTTAAACTATTTAATAGTGTTATATACAATTACATTGTAATCCTATATATTTAATGAAACGACATATAAGTAAGTCATACACAACAGGATAATATCACAATCAAGCTAGAAAATGAAATGATATTTCAACACTAAATAGTGGAAGGTGCAACAAATTAAAAAATTCAAGCCCACTTTCGAATTTTGAACTTTCTAAACTTTGAATTTTGTGGAATTGGGAAGTGCTGGTCTGCAATGGTCCTAGTTTGGCCATGTGGGTATTTAATTGGCCCAGAAAAAAATGAATTAACAAGTTGGACTGGGCTAAACTAATATAATTTTTTTATATAGAATTTGCATTGGGCTTTTGGATCTGGGCTTCGGCAGCCCTGGACTACAGCCCAGGGTGCCCCCCCCTCAAATATGTCATTGGTCTTGTAGATGTCTTTGTTAAAGTTTTTCAGACGAACCTATGCTTGTTCAAGGATCCTTTCATGCATTATGTTAGGCATCAAGGAAAATCAATTATGGCTTCAAAAGGGATGCCTCTTTTGATAAATAAATAGAAATATTACCTTGTGACTTTTTGGCAATGTCATTTTTTGCTGTGGTTTCATCCAAGAAAGATTTATCTAAACCAATTGTCTAATCATTCCCTTGAATTTGTGGGATATCTTTCAAGTGTGCTACTAAACGCTTCAATGGTATGGAGTCAAATTCTAGAAAATTCATTTCTAATCAATAATGCTATTAAGAAGTTCCATACTCTTGTTCCAATTATTCCTCTTATTGGATCATTGGCTAAAGCGAAATTTTGTAACGTATTAGGGTATCCCATTAGTAGGTAGGTTTGGGCTGATTTATCAGATTCTGATATTATTGATTGATTTGGGAGTATAAGTAGAAATATTTCTCATTATCATAGCGGATCTTCCAAAAAAACAAGAAAGAGTTTGTATCGAATAAAGTATATATTTTGACTTTCTTGTGCTAGAACTTTGGCTCGGAAACATAAAAGTATTGTACGTGCTTTTTTGAAAAAATTAGGCTCGGATTTATTGGAAGAATTTCTTATGTCGGAAGAACAAGTTCTTTCTTTGACCTTCCCAAAAGCTTTTTCTACTTTGCGAGGACTATATAGAAGTCAGATTTGGTATTTGGATATTATTTGTATCAATGATCTGGTGAATCATAAATAATTATTCTGAAAGCTTGGAAATATAATTTTTTTCCTAAATTAAATGGATGAAGTATAACCAAAAAAATGTGATCTCCACTATTCTGAAATGTTGATGTAGTATGTAATAAAGGTTAAATCAACTTAGTATTCAACTTTTTAAAGTCTTTATTAGAAAGGAAATGATGTATACATAGGGAAAGCCGTGTGCAATGAAAAATGCAAGCACGGCTTGAGGGGTGATAAGTGTGGTTGTACACTTTTCTAGACCATAAAAAATGGACGATTGTAAGTACTTCTAAGTGAATTTATATTTAATTGTGTGCTGATTTGATTTCTTTGGGTCAAAACTCAAGTTCGGATGGAATTGGAGAAAAACAAAGCAAAATAGGTGAAAAAAGACTGAAAGTGCACGACGACTTGGAAATGGATACCAACTTACAAACATCCAATAGATGAAAGACTTATCATGCAAATAATCAAGAAGTTGAGCGCAATTCGTGATCAGAATTATAGTTTCCTTATTTTATTCAAACTCTAATTTGGTAATTCTTGTGGGACAAGTCTTGTACACCAAATTGGGATTTTTGGGTTATATAAATAGTGATTATGATTTAAAACAAATACGATATATCATATACAAAAATCAAAAGAGAAAAGAGAGCGCAAAAATGAGATAAAGAGGAAGAACGACCAAGATCTTAAATATTGTGATATGAAAATGACGAATTCTTGGTGCAAGATATTCAAATTTTTCTCACCTCTTATTTAAATCCGGTTATGTATTCCAAACTCTTCCTCTTTTCTTTCTCTCGAATTATAAATTAATATTTTGGATGAAAGATGTAACCTAGTTTAGATTCTTTAATTTCAACTCTCAAGTTTTGCTTATAATTTAATTACGTATTGATTTTACTTCTTCTCTTAATGCTTGAAATAATTGGCCATTATTTGTCGTTGAATTGTGGATTGTAACAAACCAAGAGGCAAGTTATTAATTTAGACAACGTAAAAAAATTTGACAATTGGATAAAAGGTAGAGATACGATTTTATTATTGCTGGGCTCTTGAATTGAATTCTTAGGAGATTTAATGCATTTAATTAATGATCATTCTGACTTCACATAGAGATATAATGAGTTGAATTAATTAGATATGACTAATTTGAACTCGAGAGATGTACATTATGTTAAATTCGTGAATTCGACCGAATACAACATTATAAATAAATTTTAAAAGGAGAAATTATAGATGACAACTATGGTGAACTCGTGAATCCAAATCCTTTAATAATTATACTTGAAAAAATCTTGACTTTTGCGTTCATCCTTTTGTTCTAAAATTAATAATTATAGTTTAAATATTCAAATCAAGTTAATTCAACGAGTTTTAAATAAATTAGGATTAAGATTAACTGAACTAGTATCTAAATAGGATAGTCTTCGTGGGAACGATAATCCGGACTCAATAGGTCCATTTTATTATTTGTTCACTTGCAATTAATATTTTCTCACAACATGTGGTTTTTCCTTATCTAACTAAGATAACAAGAAAATTATCTACTCCATCCGACTAGTTCTAGGTTCGAATCCCGGGCAATCCACTATCATATTGAAATTATATGTATAGATGCAATCCAATTCATTCATTTACAAAAAAAAATCGGTAGATCTAAATAGTTATTGGGATTGGTTGACACGAACATATAAGTCATGTTATAATGTTAAATAACAAGCCTTCCATTTTCTATTTTGATTTATATTATAGAAAATAGTGTGCTTGGGAGTCCTTGATGATTAAATAAACCAAGATTTTACCATGACTGCAATTTTAGAGAGACGGAAAGCGAAAGCCTATGGGGTCGCTTCTTTAACTGGATAACCAGCACCGAAAACTGTCTTTACATTAGATGGTTTGGTGTTTTAATGATCCCTACCTTATTGACCACAACTTCTATATTTATTATTGCCTTCATTGCTGCTCCTCCAGTAGATATTGATGGTATTTGTGTACCTATTTCTGGATCTCTACTTTACAGAAACAATATTATCTCAGGTGCCATTATTCCTACTTCTGTAGCTATAGGTTGGCACTTTTACCCTAGAAGCGGCATCCATTGATGAATGGTTATACAACGGTGGTCCTTATGAACTAATTGTTCTACACTCCTTACTTGGTGTAGCTTGTTACATGGGTCGTGAGTGGGAGCTTAGTTTAAAATCGGGTATGCGACCTTGGATTGATGATGCATATTCAGCTCACATTGCGGTTGCTACACTGCTTTTTCTTGATCTACCCAATTGGTCAAGAAAGTTTTTCTGATGGTATGCCTCTAAAAAAAATTTGGTACTTTCAACTTCATGATTGTATTCCAGGCTGAGCACAACATCCTTATGCACCCATTTCACATGTTAGGCGTAGCTGGTGTATTCGGTTGCTCCCTATTCAGCACTATGCATGGTTCCTTTGTAACTTCTAGTTTGATCAGGAAAACCACAGAAAATGAATATGCTAATGAAGGTTACAAATTCGGTCAAGAGGAAGAAACTTATAATATCGTACCCGCTCATGGTTATTTTGGCCGATTAATCTTCCAATATGCTAGTTTCAACAATTCTCGTTCGTTACACTTCTTCCTAGCTACTTGGCCTGTGGTAGGTATCTGGTTCACTGCTTTAGGTATCAGCACTATGACTTTCAACCTAAATAGTTTCAATTTCAATGAATCTCTAGTTGATAGTCAAGGCCGTGTAATTAATACTTGGGCTGATATCATTAACCGTGCTAACCTTGGTATGGAAGTTATGCATGAACGTAATGTTCATAACTTCCCTCTAGACCTAGTTGCTATCGAAGCTCCATCTACAAATGGATAAGATCCGGTCTTAGTGTAAGTTATTGAGAAAAAAAAAAGGGAGCAATAACGCCCTCTTGATAGAACAAGAAAGGGTTTATTGCTCCTTTGTTTTCTTTTTAATTACTACTACTTTATTTTTTAGTAATATTGTACTTACATAGACTTTTTTGTTCTAGTATGCATTTTTTATTTTCATTTATCTACCTATCTTTTGGGAAGTTTTTTTTTTTTTTTTTTTTTTTTTGACATTTTAATTTGAAATTAAACAATAAAAATTCAAATTTTTGCTTAATCTTTTTATCTTAGAGATAAGAATATCTCAGAAATAAGAAAGAAGATAAATGAAATGGTTGAAATTCAACCTTTTTTCTTAAAATTAAAAAAAAATCTAAATAGTAGAGGGGTAGATGTAGCCAAGTGGATTAAGGCAATGGATTGTGAATCCACCATGTGTGGGTTCAATTCCCGTCATTCATCCATAACTAAAATGATACCATCATCCTATTTTGTTTTTGTAAGACGAAGAAAGAAATTCTATTTTCTCACCTATTTACTACGGCGACGAAGAATCAAATTATCACTATATTTATTCCTTTTTCTACTTTTGCTTCCAAGTGCAGGATAACCCCAAGGGGTTGTGGATTTTTTTCTACCAATTGGGGCTCTCCCTTCACCACCCCCATAGGAATGGTCTAGAGGTTCATAACTACTCCTTCTACTACATGACGCTTATCTAGCCAACGCTTAGATCCGACTCTACCCAAATTTTTATGGTTCGCCCCAACATCTCCTACTTGTCCAACTGTTGTTGAGCAGTTTTTGGATATCAAACGGACCTGCCTAGAAGGTAATTTTAATGTAGCCGATTTCTCCTCTTTTGCAATCAGTTTCGCTACAGCACCCGCTGCTCTAACTTAATTCTTTGTACAATTTAAAATTAAGTCATAGTTGGATGAAATTACATATTTTATTATATGTTTGGGAATTACATCACTAAATTATTACAAAATATAAGAATAATTTGTAAGTAGAGTTCATTGTAACAGTAGATGGATAGTTGTACTTTAAATATATTCCAACTCAATTAAATTATTGTAATGGAACCTTTTAATTACTTTTTAATAATTCGGATTAACTGAACCATTTTTCATCGATCGTCTGATGTTATAAAAATTGGTTAAGCGTAAATTAGTAACAAACTGCAAATGTTGGAGGTCAGAAGTAAATTGACCAAATTTAAACAATTTGGACAAAATTACCCCTAGATTACAAACTGAATATCTATTATATCTATTTTCTTATATTCTCAAGCTTACTCTTTATTTCTATAACTTAAACACGCTTTCTCCTCACTTCCTCCACCATTGCCACTGTCATAAGCTCCTTTATCCACTCCCCTTTGTTATTTTTATGACCGAATTCTCTTATTTTTATCCCAGATTCAAATATATTGTCTATCACTAGTTTTTGATCCATTTGAAGAAGTCGACTCTTTTGAAAATTTTGAAATCAGTTATAAGCTATTAAAAATTAAGAAAATTAGTGTATTTTTTTGTAGATTACATGAAACTTAAATTTGATATACTACATCTCTTTTTTTTTTTGTCTATATATTTTATGTTGTTGAGTAATTTTTTTTCGATATTTGTATCTTAGTGGAATGTATTAGTTATTGAGTTTGATTTACAAATTTTTTCGATATAATTTGTTGGTATATTTTGTTGTTGGAAAATGAAATTAGTTACATTTGGTCGAAAATATACAAAAAAGAACACAAAACTCATTTCTTCGTTGACAAAATAGAAGATCATTTTGTCAATATCATCAACAAAAGATATCAACAAAATAGGTGTCCATTTTGTCGATGTCGTTATTTGGTTCCCATTTTGTCTGTCTCAATTATCATAACATAGAATTAATATACTCCACCATAAAATTCTAAGAATTTCATCAACTCATGTCGAACTGACTTGCTGAAAAATTATGGTGCAACCTCATTGCTTGATTTTCTTGGGAGCTCATTAGCCATCGACATCAATTCTAATACACACCTTGCATCAATATCAAGGCAATGCTCGTGTACAAATATGTGGACCCGTTAGTAGTAACACATCTTTTATTAAAAAGAAACTAGTGGCATGCCATGAGGGTGTAAATATTTTATTCATGCGACTTCGTCATCTCTCGTAAAGAGAGACATACTATTCGTATTTGTCTTTGAGCAGTTACTCGAGTGTGTTCCACATTTGGAATAATTTTTCCCCACTTGACCATCAACAAGATATTTTCCCATGAATCAGAGTTATCATTCTTCTATTTTTCAAATATAAATAATGAGTTTTGAGATAAAATATTAATTTCACGACTTGAGTCTTCTTTTTTCAGAAATCAAATTTCCCATTACTTTTGCAAAATTCTGAGTCTCCCCACATATTGCGCGGAAGCATTTTCGGGTCTTATTAGAATTGCAGAGTCCAATGATCAAATTATGGAAATGCTATGTGTTGGTGGAATTCTGTGAAAAGTGACTTCAAACAATAATCTAGAACCGAAATATGGAAGAAATAATTTAACCGAGGCAAGAGTTGAACTCTTTGTCCTTAAGTCAAAATTGCCCCGCAAAGGTGCTTTCGGTCTTTGGCAAATGACTCCCAAGATACAACGGTTTCGCTTGAGTTTTGTAGCACTACAAAAACTCAAGTACAGCGAACCAAGATTGGTTTTTGTACTCCAACGGATGAATGGAAATGAAAACCAGATTTTTGTGCAACTTAAATGCAATAAATTTGGTTCAAAGATGAAATATATGAGTGTTTTATGTTTGCAATATGTTTCTGTATCAATTCTCTGAGAATATGGACGTCCACAGCCCTTTTTAACGTTGGAGAGTCGGTTGGATACGAAAAGGAATGAACCAAAACGTGCAACCCTTCAAAAAGACATATCTGTTCGCGCAAACCTATGCGATCGCATGGTTTAACCAAGTTGCGATCGCAAGGTACAAAAAAATTGGAACAGATCTTCATCCAGATTAACAATGCGATCGCAAGGCTTTGCCTCCTGCGATCGCATGAAAGGACCAAAAAACATTCTGTTAAAATTTTAAGCAAGTTGCGATCGCAGGTTAAAATAACCATGCGATCGCATGGGTCAAACCTTGACCCGATTTTGTCCTTTTTCGTAATTTCTCATTCATTCGATATTGGTTTCGAGATGCCAAATATACCCTTTAAACATACAGATAAATCTAAACAGAAGCGTGCGTCGAAGTGGCAAACAAATTTACCTAAACAGATTGGGTCGGGTCTTGTATATTTGGCCAAGTTGACACAGAGTCACTTAGTTAATTTCTCGACATTTTAAACCAATTTCCAACACTATGCTCACGTGCATGACCGTGTGATGCGGAATTAAAGGGAACCACGATATTGTTGGGATTTATTCCTGGGTTAACAACAGTGACTGTTTGATTTGATTCGGCTGTGAACGATTCCGTGGCCATTTTGGTAAATGAAGAAGAAGAAACGAGACAAGCGAGAAACAAGGATCAGAAATAGATTGTTGAAGCAATGGGGCTCTGATATCATTAATTGTTGGAAACACATTAATTACATAGAGTTAACACATACAAAAACTTAAAGCTCCATACACATAGAGGAGAAATAGCACGATTTACAGTGAATTACGCTGATCATTGGTCCTAGTGGCGGCTCTTGGCATTTGACGATTGGCCCCTAATGGATGAGGTTCCCAGGCATCATCCCTCCAGTAAGTGTAATATACTTGAGGAATGTGTGCAACTTTATGGTAATCTCCATCTAACGTTTCTGGAAGCAGTTTATGAACAAATTCTTGGGGCATGTCGAAAAATTCAAGAACTTGGATGTTGGTAAGGAGTTCAATTCCAGATGGAACACTTTCCAGAAATGTACACCGTTGAATAATTATCTTTTCCAGATTGGGCATTGCTCCCTCCTCAATTATCACCTGTTTTAGAGGTTCCACCTTGTCAAGATCCAACAGTTGAAGCCTTTGAAACTTTCTCGCCTTGAAACACAGTTCTTCACCAACATAGCCCACAAGAAATTCAAGATGGACCAAGTTTGGCAAATCTTGGAGATACTCGAGGGGATCTTCTCTTAATCGACTCCACCTGAAATAAACTTTAACTAAGTTGTTGAGAGATTTTATCCAATGTGGAAATTTCGCTAAATGTCCTGACATATAGAGCCTCTGAAGGTACACAGGAGGAGAAGACAAGTAATGCAAGTCGAGGATTTCATCCTCTGCTATTGAAGATATGTTCAACGCGCGAAGATTGTGGAGCTTTTCAATGGATGAACATATAGCCCTTCCGTCCTCTCTTCTCAATTTGAGAATGCATAGCCTTCTCAGTTCCTTCAGCTTCCCTAGCTCTATTAATACGCCACTACCAGGGGTTGCTTCAACAAAAGAGAGTTGGTGTAAAGATGTTAAAGCTCCCATTCCAACTGGTGGCTTGAATCCAAGTGTAAAGTCAAAAGGAAGATACGAATATTCTACACAACGATACACTATGAGATGTCTCAGATTTGGAAGTTTTAAAATCTCTACGGGCAACTTGGTGATATAAGAGTGTTTTAGATCTAACGTCTCTAGCTTTTGGAGCTTCTTGATCGATCGTGGAAGTGATTTAATCTTCGTGCATCTCAAGCTTAGATACCTTAAATGAAGGAGTTTGGTGATTGCCTTTGGGAATGATTCTAGATGTGATCCCGACAGATCCAAAACTTTAAGCATTCTACAGCTATGAAGCAGTTCGTGTATTGATAACATGGATTCCAACTCAGTCACACCAAATGAAAGCAAAGAACGAAGTTGAGTGCCAGATCTTTGAGTTTGTACCTTTGCAAGCGAGCCATGAATTGATAAGCGACGAACTTTGTTGATCCCTCCACTGGTTTGTTCGTTCACTATCATCACGAGACTTTGGTCTCTTGATATTGAAAGAAGCATTTCACGGAGAAAGTCATGGATTCGACAAGATTTCACACTTCCATCGTCATTAGATCTTACCAAACGGATCAAGTTCCTGTTGACGAGCTCATTTAGGTAGCCTTGTGCAACTTCTTCCTGTGTTCTTCCTACTTTTTGTTTCACGAAACCTTCCATTATCCACTGCCGAATCAATGAGTTACTCTCTATGCGATAATCCTCTGGATACATACTAAGATACAAGAAACAAGATTTTAAATAGTAGGGCAAATCTTTGAAGCTAAGCAACAAAATCTTTCTCAAGCTCTCGAGCATGTCATTGCCTTCCAATTCTGCTCCAAGACTTTGATTAAGCATCACCCAATCATCGAATCTGTTGCTTTTTGTGGCTAAAACCCCACCAATAGCCACAATAGCAAGCGGCAGCCCTGCACACCTCTTCAAGATGTTGTGAGAAATTTCCATTAAATGTGGAGGGCATGAGCTCCTGCGAAATGCCTTTTGACAAAACAGAGTCCACGATTCCTCTTGAGTAAGGGGCTCCAACATATATACGTTTCCCTCAGTTCCCATACTAGAATGAGACGCTACATCAGTAAGACGCGTTGTTATGATGACACTACTGCCATAAGAATTATTTGACAATGCATACTTAATAGCATCCCATGCTTGAATGCTCCACACATCATCAAACACAATCACGTACCTTCTTTCCTGCAAGAATTGCTTAACCACTTCCTTCAGCTGATTACTACTCATAGTATTAATTCCTTGAGGGACCGGTTGCTTTGTCTCATCAAACAGTTGGTGAATTGTGTCCCTTAAAAGTTCCTCAATCTTGAATGACTCTGAAACAGTAATCCAAGCATGGCTTTGGAAATGCTTCTTCACTGCTGCATCATCATAAACTTTCTTAACAAGGGTTGTTTTCCCCAAACCTCCCATTCCAGCCACTGAAATCACCCCGAGTCTTGCACCACCATCCATCACCCACCCCATCAACTTGCTTTTCCGGCCATCGATGCCTACAAGCTCAGCTTCTTCAACCAAAAGTGCATCACCTCTACGATCATAAGCCAGGCTATTGACAACAACTGAACTCGAGCCTGCCTCCGGGATATTGAACTTATATTGATATCTCTGATGCCTATCGGCTATGCCCCTCACTCGAATTCTAATGCTTTCGATATCAGAAGCAATCGCATTATTGAATCTCAAGGTTGAAATCCAGTGAAACAATTTACAAACAAAGACATTAGGCCTGGACTCCTGACGATTCAATATAAACTTGTCAAGAACATCTTCGGTATCATACGCAACCTCTCGAACTTGCTTAACCCAAACTTTAAGCTCCATATCAGTATCTTCCATGGCATCAGCAACTCTGAGAAATGCTGTCATTCTTTCAAATTCATCTTTAATAGCCTCTATTCCTTCCTTCACTCCCTTCAGTTCTTTCACCTTTTGTTCCCATATAACTGAAAGCCTGTCTAGTAAATAAGTAACAGCACATTCTGCCATTTTTCACTTATCTACTTTTTTTTCAAGTTTAATTATAAGTTGTAATGGCAGTGATGTTCTTCCCAGTACATAACAAGAAATTTTTTCGTTGTTTTGAATAACAATTTATTGGAATTTCACGTCAAATTCATCATCTAAAGACAAAAGTGTTGCTTTTTGCAAGTCTTTATATCAAAGTAAACGCAAATTTGGTTGAGTGGAGGAGAAATAATAGAGCATGACTTTTGTCCTGTCCACACGACAAAAGTCAATCCTGTCAGCCATTGGCTTTATTAAAGGTTGAACCCCATTGGCTTTTTTTTTTTTTTTTTTTTTTTTTGATCGTATCCCCATTGGCTTTATTCATCATGAACCTGGCATGGAAAGGGGATTAAGGATATTCTTTACATGGGACATTTTCCAAACAAGTTGTTGAAGAAAGTTGAATTCCTAACCTTTGCAAAAGTTGTCAATAAGTCCGGTATTTTTATAAAAAAATTAAAGAAAATTAACGAGCTTTTTTTTAAAAAAATCAAATCTTTATTGATCAAATTGATAATATATATAAATTGCATTGTATATTTTTCGAACTATAATGAAATAATTAAAATTTAAGCTCATAATTATTAACAAGCGTGTTAAATAAAATTACTAATTTTTTTATTATGTAATTATATTATTTAAAATTTAAAATTTTATTTTATAGTTATAACCAAAAAAAAAAAACTAACTTTGTAACAAACTTGATCCTCAAATATTTTTATTTAATTGAGCTATTCGTTTATTAAATACAAATATTAGAGAGTTACAACTGTATTCTTCGTATTTTAATTTATCATTTTATTATGATTCAAAAATAAAGAACACGTAATTGTAAATTAATAGCACCAAACGTCTCCAATGTATGAACAAATAGGCATCTTAGGTCCCTATTGATAGTTTCCATCCATTTTCTCTATTAAATCCAAAATTTGGAATGCACGCGCTATATATCTACCAAAAATGTGAGTGAGAATGGCAGCGGTAAAAAAGTAACCTTGATCTCCACCAGATACTCTCTTTCCTCCTCGGCATAGAGATCGCCTACTAGAATGCAGCTCGAGTTAATCATTGTAGGACGCGCATGGTAGGAGTATATGGCCAAAATTTCGACTAGATCTGAGCTATGACTGAAGCCAATCTGAATTTTCAAGTCTTGAACGACCACGCTCAATGACCCCACAAACACATTTCGAGAAGGCGTCTCACGACCGCTCTGGACAAAACCCGGATGAACGTCATCGGAATTTCGACATAAGCAAAGCGAGTGAATGAAGGCGATTCTCGCCATTGGTTAGTGTTTTGTCGTTGTTGTTGTGGTTGGCTTGAACACTATTGTCTTGACCATCGGATAGTAAAATAATGCTTGCAAGCGTGTTCTTGTGCCGTTTCGTCAAGAACTTTTGTGGCTTTTTTCAAGGCTTCACAGACGCTACTACCTTGGCTACTGACTAGACTAGCCGGTCGATAATGCTCCGAGCCAATCCTTGACCACGGCGTCATTCTCCTAAGCGACATAAGCCTTTTCAGAGTAGCCGCGAAGGCAATTATACAGAGCTGGTCAACCAAGCCGATGGAGGAAATAAGCAAACCCACGGCTCGTTTCAGCATCTGAAGCTTGGCTCCGTTCATGCTCTCACTTACATCAAGAACAGTAACCAAGTCAATAGGCGCACGACGGACGGGGTCCAGAACATGGGTTGGCGATGGTGGAGGCACTGTGGGGACTTTAACCTTCAAAACGATGGCGTATGTCTCATGGGTTCTGCCCACGGAAATTACCGCAGCCTCGGGCACTAAACTCACCTCCACATTTTGGCCATCTTTGTTGTGTAGATAAGCAATATCGCTAGAAAGGGGATTCACAAAACAATTTTTACCCCTGCCATTCTCACTCGTATTTTTGGTGGATATATAGTGCGTGCATTCCAAATTTTGGATTTAATGGAGAAAATGGATGTAAACTGTCAATAGGGACTTATGATGCCTATTTGTTCATACATTGGGGACAATTGGTGCTATTATTTTAGGTTATAGGTATATCCCTAACGATTTTGAAACGTTTGGGACCTTTGATGCAATTATCCATTTTTCTTTTAATGTTGTAACGATAAAATTAAAGCTTAAATTTTAAATAATATAATTACTTAATAATTAAAAAATAATTTTAATTAACACATTTGTTAATAATTATGAACTTAAATTTTAGTTATTTTACAATAGTTCGTAAAATATACAAAATAATTTAGTATATTATCAATTTGTTAGTTTCCTCTAATTTTTTATAAAATAAAAAATAAAAATATCGAACCCATTTGCACTTTTTACAAAAGTTGAGAATCTAATTAAAATTTTCTCTAAAAAATTAAGTGCATATTTATCTTTTTCATCAAATAAAACCAATTGCGCACCAAAATATATAGGTTAGTGACTTCTGTGCCAAAAGACAAAAGTTAGGAACCATTTCCGCCAATTTCTCTTGAAAATATAAAAACTTTTGATAACATTTGCAAATACAATTATTTTTAGATATAAAATGTCAAATATATCTTTTTTACAAAAATGACTATTTTTTTCATTTTTGTGTAGTTAAAATACAATAGCTTTAAAGAGAAACTATCAAAATGGATATTAAAATTACACACAATATAATACAATTACACATAAGATAATATAGATTAATTCATAGCCAAAAGATATATCCCATTTTTATAATAATTTTTCATGATAAAACTAAAACAGAAGGCAAAAATCTAATTATTGCGAGACAAAATAAATCGACAATTCACCAAAAAGTGTCAATTCTCAATTTTTTTTTGAACGGTAGATTTTTCAACTGAACTTTCGATTTTTTCAATAATTCAAAAAAAATTGTTAACAGCTCAATTCTTGTTAACTTCTAAGCAAAAATTTCATAATTGACTACACATGTTTCTTTTTTAACAAATCTATAGTTTTTCGCTGACATTTTTGGTTATTTTGCGGTTAAGATAATTAACATTGATATACAAAAATTCTAAGATGAGAGATACTACAACAATGTTATTAGAACTGACCTGACTTGGCCGGTTGGACTAGTTAAACTAGACACAAAGTCGAGCTAGTTGTGCTTTAAAACCCGTTGACTCATCAATGTTTAAGAAACCCGCTTTAAGAGTTCTCAGCATCACCAATTTTAAAGGAAAAATTCCTCCTTTCCATAATTAATTGTCATACGCTACTGGGATTCATCTCTCCCCATGCGTTGAATGGATCAAAAAAAAAAATCACTTTCTATTTTTTGATGTTTTTGGAATTTTTTTAATAATCAATGGGTCAACCATTGCTTATACCCTATCATTGATTTTTCCTTGGTCGGATCGATGCCTAGGTCGGTTTTTAAAACATTGCTTACACCCATCATTGATTGTCACAACAACAAACTAAGCCTTGTTTTTAGTAAATTTGAGATCGACTGCATAAGTTTTTTCCCCCTAGGAGACTGTCTCTGATCATCGAGTTGGTAAAATCTAGTGATTTTTATGTGAATAGTCGGTGCATGTTTGGCAGTGCTAAAATTATTTTTAAGTGTTTATAAGTTGTAAATTATATGTAATGTGTGGATAATAAATAAGTAGTAAGTTGTAAATTATACAAAATGTGTAGATAAAAAATATGTTTAACCAATATAAATTATAATTTAAGCTAAGGCAAACAAACACCGAAGACAGCTTTGCTAAGTCCATGCTAAGCATTCGGCCCCAGGGTGATACTAAACGTTGTCAACCTTCTTTGATGTGGATGATCCTCGTAACAATATTGCTTCTTTTCCTTCTTCATGTTGATTAACAATTATCTCTTTCTTATAGTTGATTAGCAAATCCATTGAAACGTTTGAAGAAAATTCTCATTTGAAGGTAGATCTGCTCTTGTTGGGGGTGGAAAAGGTGATTTGAATGTTGATGTCAAAACTTAAGAATCCAAAGTTTCTCATTTACATTATGCTAGAGACAAAGAATTCCAAATTTTATGGGTTGGATTGTTGATCATTCCTCTATATTATTTCTTGTGGTACAATTTATCAGTTGTTACTCTTATTGAAGGCACGTGGAAGAGGAAGTGTTTTTGTGACATTGAGGTAGTTACTTAATGCATTGCACCTATGACTACGAGGGTGAATGACCATTACCTTACGAGTGTTCTCTTAAAAATATATGCCAAGAAAAGTTAATATACTTCATCTAAATAGATCATTTTATTATATATGTGATTGCCTTAGTACTTACTATTACTTGTTTCATACGCATATTTTCTTATCTATAATATTTTTCTTCCAATTGGCTGGTGCTAATTTCCGGTTAACTTTTGGACTTTCTTGTCACACCCTTCTTCATTTCTAAAGATCGGACCCTTATTGTTGGAATGGATGTATTCAATGTACTACTCGTTCGGGGTTTCCATCAATTGCTGCACTATATAAACTTTACACTATTTCTTAATCTTTTCTGAATGTCTTAACTAATTTTTTCATAAGATTTGTATCTCTTCTACAATGAAATCACTAGGTGGTGAATTCAAGATAGTGGCTTTCGATTTATCATTATTGAGCTGTTATTCGTATTCAATAACCAAAACATAAAATGGTAGATTCCTTGTTTCAGAAAGTGTCGAATACTAAGGATAACAACATTTTCAAGTTGGTTTGTAGTCATAATATGTTTACTAGTTCTTGAGCAACTCAATACTGAATTTTTTTATTGTAAAATACAATTCTCTTCAAGAGATATTCTATTTAAGGAAATCAACATTTATTTGACTTTTGAAGATAAATGTATTTCATATTACAAAAAATGATGTTTTCTTATGCAGCTTTAAGAACATCGAGATTGAGGCTGTTTTAAGAGCAACAATCAATAATTGCTGATTTCTTATATAGAACATTCCTTGAAGATAAATGTATTTCTACATTACAATAAAAAATCAGTATTGTGTGACACAAAAACCAGTACACATACTATGAGAACATGCCAACCTGAAAAAGTCGTTATCCTTAATATCCGAAAATTTCAAAAACAAGAAATCTATCATTTCATGTTTTGGTGACTAAATAGGAACCGTAGCCCGATAATGATAAATCGAAGGCCACTGTCTTGAATTGAATTCACTACCTAGTGATTTCATTGTAGAAGAAAAGGATATAACTCCTATTAGAAAACTAGTTAAGACATTTGGAAAAGATTAGGAAATGATGCAAAGTTAATATATTGCAGCAATTGATGGAAAACTCGAACGAGCGGATACATGGAATACATCAATTCTAACAATAAGGGTCCGATCTTCAGAAATGAAGAAGGGTGTGACACAAGGAAGTCTAAAAGTTAACCGGAAATTAACATCACCAACTGGAAGTAAAATATTATAGATTAAAAAAATATGAGTATGAAACAAGCAATAAGAAGTAATAAAACAATTATATATATAAACAGATCTATTTTGGTGAAGTACATTAACTTGCCTCAACATTTATTTTCAAGAGAACATTCGTAAGGAGTAGTCGTAGGTGTAATGCACTGAATAACTAACTCAATGTCACAAAGACATTTCCTCTTCCATGGACCTTCAACAAAAGCAACAATATGTAAATCATATATAGCAATTGTGCTTAAGAATGAATACAAAGGTTAGACGAATGATCAATCGTCAAGTCCAAACCATAAAATGTAGAATTTTTATTCTATGTCCGAATGCGAAGGATAAACTTTGGATCCTTACGTTTTGACATCACCATTCCAATCTTCTCCACCCTAGTATGAGCATGTCTACCCTGAAATTGAGATTTCTCTTCAAACGTTTCAAAGGATTCACCAATCAACTACAAGAAAGAGAAATGAATCTATAAAGATAACATAAAATTAAATATGAACAATTTTTAGAGCAGCCCAGTTTCAAATTTTTATCGGATTGAGAAATGTCTGCGTAGGTATAGCTTCAGTTAGCACCACCAATAACACGATTTTCCTATATTGACCAAAAAAAAAAAAAAGTGTGTCCAAAGAAGTATACCTTGTTGTTGAAGTTCCACCTTCCATTGCGAGGGATAGTCGTGATTACCAACAGTCAACTGCTATAATTTAGAAGGATGAGAACAGAAAGATCAACTCTTTTGCCATTACCCACGCTCAACCACTTTGAAAACAAACCATATGTGATTACCTCGGAGGGTGCCAAAACGTGACCTTGAACTATGGTGAACTCTCCATCGATTGAAATTTGAGAGGACAAAAGAATGGGGTCATCGTTGTAATTGCTACTATTCAAAGCCTGCAATTCATGCCCAGAAATATATCATTAGAATCCTCAATACGAAACAAAAGCAAGAAAGACTGTATACTTGCATCAGTCCCAGCTGTCATTTGCCATGGGGGCTTCAGTCAAGATTTTTCAACACTTTTTGAAGATTGGACAACGTTCCGGTATAACGTTGCAAGGTTACCAGCGCATAGCTAGAAAGGAGTAAGAAAACATGGTTACTACATTACTACATTGAACTAAAAATAAGGGCGATTAAGCTTCTTTTCATGAAGTAATGAGTACCTCGATGGGAATGTAAATGCGAGGCTCTGGTTTTCCAACATTGATAAATGGAAAGTCCTTAGAACGCCTCAAACGTATTTTATGGTGTCGATGAAAATAATCGAAGACATAAATTTGTTTAATCGCAGTTTTTGTTTCCTTGAGAACCTAAAACATGAAAATTAAGGTCAGTCACTAAATTATTTTGTTGAACATTCAACCATTTGAGATAATGAACATTGAAGTAATAACATAACAACTATATATAGCAACAAGAGCTCACATTTGATGTCGGCATATATATTTACTCTATCCAATGTTTTTATATTCCAAATTAGAGTGGATAGTCTTAATTCTAAGATTCTTCAGTGCCTCTTCAGCCTGTTTTTGAACCCAAGCAGATGACAGCATCAATTGCAACAACAATGCTAAACATGAGACTGCAAAAATTGATTACCTTGTCCCACTTAATAAAATTAGGATGCTCGACTTTCTGATTATCAAGAAGAAAATCCATGACCAGCCGGTCCAAGTTTAACAAGCAGTGCAGTGGATACGTCTGCTGAATACAAAGGTGGTCTAAAATTTCTACGACAAAAGTTCAGAAAAGAAGAGGATTGATAAAGAGATACCAATATTGAGAGAGACCTCCTTGAGTGGCCCTGAAACTCGAATGGAAACCCCGACATCCAACAACACCACCCCCAATGTCCACGAAGTTTTTAGGTTCGTTGTGAAAAAAGGATTGGCATACTAGAAGACAACCCCTGCAAACCAAGAACCCATTTGAGAACCATTATCACCCGGCAAAGGAAAAGAAAAATTGCAAGATTCTTACTGTTTGGCCGCATTCTGTTGGAGTATAACGTTCAGCACTCTGACTGCCTTTTGAAAAAGCTCAGGATCTTGATAAAGATCAGAATCTTGTCCTCTGCATCTATTGGAATTACACCAACTGAGATTATTGCAACTTTGTATGTTTTAGACCGAGAAAATCCATGAGATCTTTTATTATCACTCTCTTTTGGGTTATCATCACCTCCAAGCTCTGCACTCTCCAGTTTCGTGTGAAAAATACCTCCTCAAATAATGAGGTAATTTCTTGACAAGGTTCAAATTAGTGAAAGAAAAATGAAAACTAAGCCTTCTAAGAGAAATTATAGAAAAAAGGTGATTCTTCCTCTCAAGACCTTTTAAGAAGTTCCTCTAATAATAATAGAGCATCAAATATTAGGCTGTGAAAAGATAGAGGGCTTAAAGAGAAGCATATAAATTCCAGTGCTCTACCTGATTGACGTGGGATTACTGAGGACTACACGGAACTCAAGTTTTGTGCGAGGCAAAGGCTCACCAACTGTGAACAAACTTTAGTCACCGTCGTTTGCAAACTGTTTACCATTGAGCTCAGTAATATACTTTTGGTGCAACTTGTCCATAATTCTTCTTCCAACATTTTTTGGATCAACAATTGTCCCATCTTCGTACGTTATAGAAAACTACATAAACAAAATAATTCCTCTCAGTTTCTAACACCAGCACGTACCTATATGTTCACCGCAAACAAAACTAGTGAAAAATTGCATTCAACATTCCCAATCTGTGTAATGTAGCATTTAAGTTATCCAATGAACACTTTCCATCCAAGTCAGATTTTTGTTTAGAATCTTAAGATGGTTAAATTCTATCTCGATTAAAAGAGGAAAATACTAAAGGAAAAAAATAAAAATAGAAAAGACATTAAACAACAACAATTCACTCATTGTCACCACTTGGCCTACTCCGCAGCCTCCCATCCGAAGTCAAATGATGTTAAGAACCCAAATGATTTGAAATTTCAGCTACAATTATATGCACATACACGAGAGTTCTCACACGTGAAACAACGAATAGAGAGAGATACATATGCTGTAGTGATAGAACCATTCAACTGCTCTCAACACCTTCCGAACTTTGAAATGGTTGGTCAACAGCTGAATTTTGTTCTCTCCAATTGGAGCAGTACCACGTCTCTCCATAGAAACGTGTTTTGCCGGTGGAGATGCATCGTCCTTTGAGGTTCCATTTCGAACAAATCTAACAAAGCATAAATAATGGAAAATATTCGTATAAATGGATATTAATTATTATCGTCTACAAAATTTAGATAAAACACGAAATCTACTGTTTCCAACTAGTAATATTATGCTGATCCTTAAATGAATTAATAATAAAGAAAAAGAAATCGCAAATACACCATAATTAATAAAACTTAAAATTAGTAGAATTAAATTACAGCCCAAAAATCATAAAACAACCCACGACATAAACATATGCAAAAATCTACAACCAAAAAAACAAAAAAACAGTAAACCAAAAAATTAAATAAGTAATGAAAAAGCAATTGAAGATCTGAGAAGAGAAATAGGGAGGGAGGGAGGGAGGGAGGGAGGGAGGGACTTGGGAAAAAATGCTAATAATGACAGGTTTTGATTAATGAGTTTCTGGAGGAGAATCTGAGCTAGCACTTGAAAAAAATCAAGTAAAGAAGAGTATGGAGATGGCTCGTATTAAACAATTTATTACCAAAAAAATTCTGAAAATCTCAAGAAAATAAACACAAAATCAAAGGAAAAGTGAAGCAAATGAACAAATCAAAACTGAAACATAAAAGAAGATGAAAATAGACAAGAACAAATCAAAACTGAAACATAAAAGAAGATGAAAATAGACAAGAACACATAAAAACTGGAAAAAAAAAGAAGACGAAATCTTGTATAAATAACAAGAAAAAGATCCGGCAAGCACACAAATATCAAAGGGGAAACGAAAAAATAGATTAAAAATGGACCTTCGTTGGAGATTGAGAAAGTTGGACACAAAACGCTAGAAATATGGAAAGTAATCCTTGTACTCTCTCCGTTTTTTTTTTTCTGTCTTATTGAGTGAAGAAATTTTTAGAAGATTTTGAAAAAAAAGCTGAAGTTGGTGAAATGCATATTTGAGTGAATATGATATGATATGATTATATGCTTTTACTCATCTGTGTCTTCTGCCAATTCAGTTTCAGAGAATGCAATATTTGGCATATATCTCACCATCACTTTGCCATGTGTCCTTACTCTTCTTTTTTCAATTTTCTCACACTTTTTGGTTATGCCAGTCGTTGCAACAAACTCATGTTCTACGCGGCCACTCCAGTCCATAATATGCACCACTAATTACTAACCGATTATGAGGTGATCTGGCCATCTATTCGTCATTATTGAGCTCCACCGATTTTGAGGTTACTTTAAGAACATCAAATGGGAGGTATGATTTCTACTACAACAAAAGATTATCTAGTGTAATCGTATTAATTAACTTAACATGTCTGCTTAATTATTTTAAAAATCGCAACTCACACTTGCATAAGATGTAACCATCGTCATAAAAGAGAGAAAAATGCGAGGTTTAAACGGATATGGACGTGAAGAGTGGGGAAGGCATCTCGTATATGGAAAAAAAGCGTGAAAAAAAGGGTCAATCCTATTTTAATTGTCTAAAATGCAAGCTTAGGTGCTAAAAGGCGCAATTAATTCCAAACTAATTGACCAGCCTCCCAAAAACTTGTTTTGCACGTTCCAACAAAAAACAAAAGCATGCTACTTAAATTTTTCATGCCAACAAATATCTTTATATACGTCTCTATTTGATAATATGCAAATTTTGTCTTTCAAAATTACGTAATAAGTTGTTCATTTCAGAGCATGTCTGGAGTCAATTAAATGCATATTTCGTCAAAATCTACTTTGACTATGCAAAAAAAAATAGTCCCACAATAACTTGAAAAACTGAATATGGAACGGTCATAACGGCAAATGTGTCAATAATTATGAAGAGGGTAATCAATAATTGCTGCAAAAGATGAAAGATGCGGCAGCTTTTTTTGAAATTGTGAATTGTTTAAAATATTTTATTCAACTGTACTTGTTGATCAAACAATTTTAGGTGAATTTAATTGAATCCACACAAAGCCTCAAATTGGATTGGCCTTTGCAATATTCCTTACACTTGATTTACTACACAAGCACGGTTTAGGACTTTTTAAAAATGATAAAAATAATAATAATAATAATAATAATAATAATAATAATACAAAAATCCTAACTACCTTCAAACATATATTTGTTCAAGTAGATACGACATGTTTCTAAACTTTACTTGTTCATAGTAGTTTCAAAACATAGAACACTATTTCATATAGTCTTTTCAGTCGATATTATTTTTATTTAGATCTAACATTCTAATTCGACAAATTACGTTTATATAAAATACCCAAATTTAAAAAGCACTATAAAATAAATTTTAAGTTAAGTGATTTTGTCGATGTGCAAAAATTAGAACTTTGTACAAAAGCATATCAATAGCTACATTAGTTGTGGACACATTAATTAGCAAAAGTAATGCTAATTAATTTACCTAGAATGTTGTATTGTCACAAACTTCTAACTGGATATTCAAGAATTGCATGTCACAAACATTGAGACCGCCACGTACCTCGCTAATTCTTCTCCCATTTAATCCACGCGACTAAGAAAACATTACAAGATTATATAAGTTACAAAGACGAAATTTTGAGCCCATATCACATCCCTATTTGTTAGTGTTAAAATAAGTAGACGGTCCAAAGCCTGTGATAACTTAGCTAGCATGTCAAAAAATTGGATCATAACTAGCTCATGTAGTTTGGTCTTGACCGGTTCATGAGTTGATCTACTGTAACGAGCGAGCTATGTTGAGCTTGATTGACTTTACGACGATCGATGAGAAGTGGTTCAGATAATCGGAATTATTAAAAAGTAATTAAAAGGTGCAATTACAATTATTTAATTGAGTTGGAAAATATCTAAAGTACAACGATCCATCTACTATTACAATGAATTCTACTTATAAATTATTTTTATATTTCATAATAATTTAGTGATGTAATTTGCAAACATGTAATTAAATATGTAACTTCATCCAACTGACTTAATTTTAAATTGTACAAAGAAGAAAGTAACGAAAAAATAAAAATGATGGCAGGTATACAAACCAATGTAGGTCCTAGGTCGAACCATGTTTTTATATAGACCGGTTCAGGCATGTAAGGAGCCCAAATTGAGTTTGGACGTAGGGTGAGTTATTTTGGACCAACCCAACTATTTGACACTCCTCAGTCCTATTTCCATGCCCAAGTAGACACCTTCAAGGACTGTGCAGTGCTTGTTTGGTAAGTTTTTCTATATAGTCACCTCTATAGAGTATACATATTCCAGCATATATATCAAGAGCCATATGTATGAAAGGTAGATTAAATAAAATTACCTAGCTATCTGAGCAAACTGTCATATCATTGTTTAGAACTCCATGTACTTCAAAACACAAAAGGGAATTCATGCTGTCACAGTTTCAAGTGTCCCAAGTTGTCATGTTTTCTCATTGTATCTTTTTTACGTCATAATATAAGAGACCTTTGCCTTCTAACGATTATAAAACAAGCTTTTCAAAATGATCCTCAATGCACTTGTTAGTGGCACAGTGGTGTTGCATATAGATTTAAAATTTATGTAATATTCTGAAACCCAAACACAATTACTTGGATCCTTGAGTCTCCACATTTTCACAATTGTTTTTCCCTTCCAACAATGTGCCAAATATAAACACTCTTTAACTCTACCAAGTAGGCACTGCTATCAAGACTCAGCTTTGGACATGAAATTAATTTTGATTCGTCCTTGTCCAAATCGGACACAAGAATGGTATCAGTATCAATAGGATTTAGGGATGGCAACGGAGTGGGGTGACCATTATCATCCTCGTCCTGTTGAGGATTTTTTGGGATTCGGGACGGGGGTGAGGATTAAAAATCCCTATTTACCGTTTTGTTTAATTAATTATTTAATTTTTAATATTATTTTTTAGTTTTTAAATACGATTTCAATTTTAAAACACAAAACTAAAATAAACTAAAAAAATTCGAAGCGGGTTCAGGGAATTCGGGACGGAGACCATGATCTCCATCCTCGTCCCGATTATCTAACATGCGGTGATTTCCCACACAATTTGGGATGGGATGGGATGGGATGGGATGGGATGGGATGGGCGGGCCGGAGGCGGGGTATTTTGCCATCTCTAATAGGAATCTGATGGTATTGAGTGTAAATAAGTCAATAAATCACACTATTAACAAATACAGAATTCTCGTTAAGACGTTCAAAATAACATATATCAATCAAGTTCCACGAATCTGATTTGAATATGAGACGATCAATTAGACTGAAAATTTAACACCTCATACTAATCAAGAACTCATTCTCCTGCATAAACCACCGAACAATTTTGAATTCGTCTGAAAAGGATGAATACCCAAAACCTACGTGACCTAAACGACCACAATCCGGCAACATTGCTTTTTCTTGGGGTGCTTAGATTACAAATAGAAATTCTTCCTCCAGCAAAACATACAAGATTATGACACAAAATCACTTCATGGAACTTTGTAGTCGTAATAGGAAACTGTAATTTTCTTGAATCCATTCATTAACTGTGTCCACGATGGATACTCGAAGAGTGCCTCCACCATGTTCAACTTCCACATCGCAGGACTTAATATAAGGATCACCATATCTATCGATAAGGCTATGATTCAAAATATATAGATAAGAGTTCGAACGCAGACGTTTACGGTGCAAATCTTTGACGAAACCAAGATCTGAAGGTACGCCATTCTTTGGAAACACAGGTGAACCTGCAAAGAGACTTCTCAGGGAGTCTTGATAGCACGTCTACTAATATATCATCAGGTAATACGCTCATTCTCTTCCTCGTCTATTAATTTACTTATAAATAAGTATCTTTAAACTGCCAAACATGGACTTATAAGTTCACATTCATGTTACAACTAGAATATGAGCAGGGACACACATTTTGGTGAGAAAAAGAAAATAACAATCAAAATATACATTATTTCAATTTACCTATTCCCAATTTCTAGAATAGAACATGTACCAATTTAATTATTATTAGTCAAAGTCATGAAGTGTCTAAAGAGCCATAAATCATTTAATTAATTTCATTAAAGCTGAGAACAATACGTAAAATTTGGGAAAATTATTCGATTACCAATTTAATGATAATTTATGTTTATTGAAAAAAAAAATGCACTTGGGACATTGTAAAAAAAAAAAATTAGCTATACTATCAATAAGTAAAATAGACTATAATTTATGACAAATGAATTAAAAAAAAGTAAGATTATCTTTATAAGACAAATAGAGTAACTACAAACTCCATTCTCTAAAAAATTTTAAATTATATTAAATTTTTCTTGTTACTCGAGCTTGTTAATGTATATAAAATGTTTATGTTTAAATGTTATTTTGAACTGGGAAAAAAAAATTGTTTTATGATAGAGCGTAAATTCAGAGTCTTAGGGTGTATTTAATCTGACTTTTAAAGACTTTGATTGACATTTTCAAATAACTTACTTTGATAGATTTCATTAATTTTTATGACTTTTTATAGATTTTAAATGACTCCTACAAACTTTTATGGATTTTTATAGATTTCATTTTGAAAGATTTTCCTAGACTTTCATAGACTTTTTATGTACTTTTATGAACTTGTTTTTTCGGTTAAAAATTTAATATCTCATAATTAAAAAAAAATTATCTAAGAGAAAATTTTATAATAATAATTTATTTAATTATATTAATATTAATATATTCATAAAAATTAATTTTCTATTTAATTGTCAAGTAAACTACGTCGAAAATTAATGATATAACTCACTCTATTTTTTCTTTTGGGTAAAAACTTTCAAATAGATTATGGATAAATTCAAAAATTATGGCATGCGACTCATTTTAAAATAGTTTCCATCAAAAAAAATTTATCCACTTCATTATCTCCCTTATTATATTTAATAATCTATAAGTAACATGTCATTAGTCACTACAATTACATAAAGTAATAAACAGTACCAATTTAGACGAAGAAAAAATACAATCATGCTCATCAAGATAAAGCAGAAAAACAAGAATTAAAAAATGCGGTAATAAAAATAGTTTTAACTTGATGAAATTCATTAATAAAGCTGTAATCAACAATTATATAATAATTTAATTATAAAGTTATCTTATTTTTAATGAAAATGGTAAAATAATAAATAAATAAATATAGAGGAAAAAAAATAGTTATGAGAAGATTGAAGAAAAAAATCGCATTAAAGAAAGAAAAATATTAATTTGGACTTTACAGTTTGTTGAAAGAAAAATAAAAAGAAATGTTACATATAAAAAAATAAAGGAAGCGAAAGATGTTTTTTTTTTTCTAAAGTCTTTCAAAGTCTTAGGATGAATGAGGAGAAATTGTAATATCTTTTATATATATCTTGTGCTTTAAAGTTAGTACATATGAAATATTCTATAAAGTTATTAAAGTCATATACATTTTGAATACCTCTGGATTTCGTAGGATTTTAAAAAGTCTGAATTAAATTTTACATGATTTATAAGACTTTTTAAAAGTCGTTAAAAATATATATTGAATATCCCAAGACTTTTATAGAATTTAAAAAGTCTGAATTTAATACACCTAGACTTTTAAACTCTATAAAAGTCCTACCAAATCTTAATTAAATACATCCTCCTTAATTTGTTTGAATTTCCTTTATTCAAGCTTGTTAATTTTTTATGGTCTACTTGCTTATTACTTTTGTTTTTGGTTTTGATTTTTTCATTTCTTATCTTATTTTTTTGTTTATCATTTCTTTTTTGTTTTATCATTTTAATTGTTTTAAGTGGAGAAATATTGAGACTATTTTGCCCTTCATAAAAATGGTCAAATAGAACAAATTTTCGATCTTGTAGAAGCAACACCTCAATCGATCACTTACCAACGTGGCATCGGAATTTTTTATACAATATAAATTTATTTTTAGGGAAAATATAGAGATTAGAATGAGATTTTGTGTGCCATTCTCTAATTCTATCATGTCTAGATATGTACCAAACATGTGCTATATTTCACACAATTGCATTAGTCACCTTGTTATTCATTACTTTAGCAAGGTCATTCTAATTAATGTGAAAATTAAAAATAATCAAACACAACTCATGGAGCTCGAGCATATATTAGAAGTAAAGTAATCGCTGTATATATTATATACATAGAAATGAGATGAAATTAATTAAAACCTTATCTATCTTGTACAATGAATTAGAAAGTTCCGTACCCACCAGTACTCGCTTTTGAGTGGATAGCTTTCTACAGAATGGCTCTCTAGGGCTTTCTTTTGATCCATACGCCCAGAACAAGTAATGGGAGATGGAGATCGATGTCCGTCACCGGAAGCACAAGGGCAGAATTCGCAGGCAGGAAGATTAAAGGCTGCTCCAATTTCAGCGATAAATAATGGGATGGATTCTCCGTAGAAACATCCTCAACATCTGCGATTGTTCCTAGGTTTTACCCGTGTACAAATAATTCTCCTGTATATTGCTTACATGGTTTACCTATCTACCAAGTTAAAGAGGACAGAATCCTAATCAAAACTAGCAAAAAATGGGTATGATCCAACAACATACACAATCGTCAAGACAAATGAATAAATTAACTTCACAAGCCTGCAGGCATGTACAAGACGATTACAACCCCATTAGCATCTGTCCTGACACGGATCTTTTTCATTACTTATGCGCATTCCTGCTTTATAAGCTGACACAAGGGACATGAGTTCCGCTGTACAACACGAATACTCAGTTGTAAAATCACCTCACTAGTAATATTACACTAGACAACTTCAGATTTTAACATCAATGAACAGGGTATGAAAAACCACATTCTTAATTAATGTTCTACATTGACTAGGACAAAAACTGCAAATACCTCTTTTAAGGTTTCATCTTACAAAAGGTCAAACTCAATTACTAACACAGAGAACAGTCACAAAGGTAATTCATCTCGTACTACATCATGGGAACAATGAGAATGTAAGAGCTAGCAAAATATAGCAAGTAGAATATCCCTAGTGTGAGAGTTTGCATGCATGGTCAATGTAGATCACGAAAAATAAAGCTGAGAATAAAATACACAAACTCAAATAAATTGTTTCATGTAAACTGATCTCTTGTTAACAGTAAAATCCCACATCACTTAAATTCGAAAATAATAATCAATACAACTGTCTGGACCACTTAAGATGAATGCTCTATCAAATATAACTTTCAGCTTGAATGTAAAGGGCCATATGCTTTTTAGTCCATGGAAAATATTATGCATGGGTCCCACAAATCCCCAGCAGTCACATGGGCTTGTGCAACATGTGTGCTGCACTTGGCACGAGCACCTCAAACACAACAGCCATAGGAGTTTACGACAAATTATCTAACAAAATGTATCTAGTGTAATCGTTGAAGTTATATACGTGGTAAGTATGATTATGTGACCTTCCGAATGCATGAATGTGAATTTATTTGGAGTTGTATGCTTTTATTGACAATGTGTTGCTTATTCTGGCAGTAGACTGCTTGTACGCTCTTGGAGGAACATACAGTACACCGAAATGACAATTTAATTGCCTTTTCAATATACCATGTGCATAAACGCATGCCACAAACACCATTGCTACATTCATTACCGCTGCCCAGCATTTATGCATTATACAACATGCATGCATTTAAGTCTGCAAGTTACTAGTCATGAAATATTTGAGCTTGGGAAAGAGAGAAACAGGGGGACACCTATGGTCACCAGGTGGTTAGCAAATGCCTACTCAGTGTATGCATCCGGTACCAAGAGCTCTTGATGGTGATAAACTGGACGTCGCGATCGATAAAACATATGGATGGTACAGTTTACATTTTATGATTATGTATGGTGACCGTAAGGGACACAATGGCACCAGTATAACAGTTTTAGGGAGAGACGGATTACTATATGTTGCTCACTCGATGCACAATAGTGATTGCTTGTATGGCTCAAAGAGAGTCAGTTACAACATTCATGACATGGCATGCATCATACATGCACACGTACAACATATACTGCTGACTGAGCGTTGTTGTTCATGTTGGTTGTGTGGAGCTTAATCTATTGTATTTTTTTTCCGGTGTGGGGGTTTCGAGGCAGGAGCCCCCAAGGCGAATTTTTTAAAGTGTTATAGGGGTACTTTAGGAAATTCGCACATGTATTAAGTCTCCCTAAAATGTTCCTCTTATATAAAAGGTATTAGGGCGAGCCTCGATTCTGAATGATTGTAGAGAGCAAACAGAGAGACGTGAATCCAAAACACATTGTAATTCTCTTCTTCATTATAGTACAATTTTGCAGCGACACTAGGTGCATGTAGCTCTCGAATTAAGAGTGAAGTACTTTAATTCGTGTGTTTTTCTTGCTTTCGAGTTTTCTTATTTCGCATTATTAGTTGCTCTTAGTAATAGGGATTATTCAGTTCATGCCCTATATGCTATATTTCAAGTAATCATGGTCGGAGTTATTTGAAAGGAACAAAAGCAAGTAGGAGCATTTGAGAGATCGCAACAAACTGCATTGAGTTACCAACACAATGTAAAGTCATACTTTGATATGCCCCATGCATGTACAATGTACACCCTAGACTGTAGAAATGAGTTTCATTTGGAAGGATAGGTACTATTCTCATACTTTTAGAGAACATAGATTATGAGATACTAACACACTACCAGGTTACCCGCTTTTAAAATTTTTGTCAAGGCATTATGCCTTAAGGCCAACCCTTTGTTTGGTAGTACACTATGCAACCCTAGTTTTTATTGAGAATAGGGCCGAGAGTCTAGTAACTTCTAAATCGAAGCATGAATATATATATATATATATATATAATATATATGTTATGTGAAATGCTCGGGTTAATGTTATATTTTTGCATTTCCACTTCATACAAATAATTGTGCGCGTGCGTGATCATCCAAGTGTATATACACATACAGAAAAAATTGGCAGCCAAAATTATAGGGATGTCACAAAATCACTTCTCAATCTATGAAGTAAATGCAATCCTCAATATCACCAGGTAGAGGTAAAGCAGTAGATGGAAGATGGTGCTTACATATTTTTAAAGCTGCTCGCGTACATAAGCCATTGATCTCAACATCGAACCTAAAGTATCTCTTGACACTTGAAATTTCACTTCTGTTTCACCCGCAGTTGTTTTAGTATCTTGGAGCTGACAGGTAAAAACATCAGATAATTAGTTCAAATCAAAATACTAGAATCTCATAAAGGAAAAGATTACAAGGTAAAACTGGGAGAAAAAGGCTAATAAAATTATTTGTTGTTCAAACACAAGACTTGCTAATTGTCATGACTCATTTTATTTGTTCCGTCTAACTTTTTTGCAAGATCTGTTAGTTTCTCTTGCCTAGATACAGTGTGCTGATCTTAAACACCAGTGTTATAAAACATAATCAATAAGCACTCAAAATATAGTGATGAATTCAACCACTGACGTCTAGAAAATAAAACTTATCAAATCAAAAAATTCAATTCACTGAACACTAGACTAGTACTATACATTATAAAGTAGAAAATTTAACAGAACAAAAGCACAACACATCTGCATATTAACCTATCTGAATAACTGCAGCTACAATAACCTTTTGCCACCACTTCTGAGAAGAATAGCAGCTGGATATTCTAGGTTTGTTATTTATATATAGTAATCAGATCCACCAAATGTCATTCTCATTGTTGTCCTGTTAATAATTATTGAACAAGGTGAAGGCATGAGAACGGCAATTATCTCTTTGCAAAATAAGGTGTAGCCCCATGAGTTTTTCAAATTTTATATTTCAAAAAAAAAAGAAAAAAAAAAAAGGAAAACAATAAAAATATATATAAGGTAAAAATATAAAGAAGGTACAAAATCTGAAAATAGTGTATAGCAACAAATTAGAAATGAAAAAAAGAGAGAAAGGGAGACAGCCTGGTTTATTAACCTGTACAAAATTAAGTTGAGGTCTTCACGCTTTTAGGATTTTCGCAATGCCATTTTGTGGTATGTTATTGAGTAATTGAACCTTTATCCATCACAAAGTAACTTGGTCAAGTGGCCATGGTTCATCATGTTAATACAACATTTAAGTAAAGAATGAGGGCCCAGAGTGAGCATAAGTCGTAAGACTAGGTGGCAAAGAAAGATCTCCACTTACACTCCCAGTCTTGTATCATCCTCAGAGGCATAAGCCTGAGGGAATGTCCGCCTTACACTTAAGCTTTAAGGTCCTAGGACAGACCTCAACAGTGCCTTCCAAACACTCCCAAAATTCACAAAGGTGCGTGTTTCTTTGCTTAGTTCTCTGCAAAAGAAGTAGTAGCTTCCTCTTGACCATGATTATCTATTCAATACAATGCGCTTCAATTCCTATTGTTCTTTTTAATTGTATAGCACGTCTGCAACTATCTTATTTTTTGTTGACGACTGTAAATGTTGAAACACCTAGCTGCTGAAGCATTTCTTAGTAGCAATTGATTGAAGAAAACAGAGTGCTTCTTTGACTGGGAGGGGAATAATGACAAGCCCTATAGATACCTAATGAGAATATTCAATCATTTATTGGCATACTTATAGCATATGCTTATAATGTGCAATGATGATTGCAATACATCTCCAAGGTGACTGCAGAGGTCTCAAAGTAAATACAAACATTTGAAAACTTGCTAACTGCATTACTAAGTGAAATAATAACCATATAAGGCAGAGATATGCTACATCAAAGCAGTGTTCAATAACCAAAAAGTCATTTAAATAGGTCACTCTTAGTTATTTGTAATCAACAATGTTAAGAGGGTAATTGCCAATTTGATGGATGGACAAATTTTAGAGCGTCTACATGCTTTTTCTCTCTCCGTCTTAAAAAATAACTTATAAGCCCACCCAAACATGCGCTTAAGCAACGAATAGTTAAAAATAAAAGAGATTGAAAGAACAAAGGGATATTGATCTAAATAAAACCTGAAGATCTAGTAATTTAGGCTCAAAATCCGACAAACTTTCTAGACTAGATAAGAATTATTCAACAATTACGTGTTCCAAAATAGTCAGGTCTATTCATAGGCTTTCTAACCCCTAAAAGCGCCAAAATCTACACTAACTAGAAAAGCTTACTGAGAAAAATATTTATAATTCTAGTTGAAACCTAAAATAAATACTAAATGAGAAGTCCAAATAAACCTAATTTATAACCAAGGAAAGTTCAAGTCCAATAAGAATAAGAACACAAACTCAAGGGCTTGTAAAAATTTATCTTTTACTCTTGTGCCAATTCTTCCTGAGGTGAAAAGAACTTGGATTTGACAACAAAACTTGGTTATATTACTCATAGATTGAAGGATCAACTTGCTTCAACTTTTTTCCGAAATCCAAGTGCTTTATGTGAAGGTTTGACCAACTATTTATTTAAAAACTGTCGATATTCGTTAACCCCCACATGAAAAAACTTCTTCAATGACTCTTTTGGCTTCTTGGGCAACTATATGCAACACCAAACGTAAGGCTGATTTGAAGACATCTAGCAAATCCACCACATAAGCATTAAAAATAAATTTCTTGAAAATCTGCACTGACCAATCTTCCTTGACTTGAGCTTATGATAAGTCCCCTTCCGAAGCCTCTCGACATTGGACAAGCTTCAACCAACAAAATAATAAAATAGATTTAAAGAACAAAAGGTTATTGGAAAAGATCAAAGCAAACTGTGGAAAATATTGATTTGTGGACAACTTTAATTAAGATTCTTGCACCAGATTTGCAGGGATTTTTGCACCAGATCTGCAGGGATTCAACTGAGATTTGATTGATTGTGTAGAGAGTAGGTTCCTAGTTTAGTACAATTCAGTATCTAGTCTTTTCCATGGCTACGTACTTTGTATGAAAAAAATTATGTATTTTACAGTAACTCAAAAGTCAAAATCAGTAATAATGAAAATTATTCATTCATTCTCTATAGGTCTTCACTGTCTTCATGGTATCAGAGCCTTGTAGGGTTCTGGAAATTTCTGCTGGAAGCAGCCTCCACTGCTACTAATATTTTCTTATGTGCCTTCATGGTCAAATTCAATCACATCATCAGCCTTCATAGCCTATTCAGTCACCTATATTTTTTGCAGTATTTTTTTCAGCAATCAGAAAGCAAAGTTGAAGAGAAAATAATTGACCCTATAATGTTCAAATTAACGGTTTTCGTAACAAAAGGACCACGCTTGCGCGTTTTTTGAAGGTTAGGGACCTGGGGTGCTACAAATCAAAGGTTCAAGACCCCATCATCACAAGGTTCAAAGATTTGGAATCTCTAGTGCTATTTACCCTTTTTTGTATGTTCAATTGACTCCAGTGAGGTAGGATAATTAGGGGTAAAACAACTTGAGGTAGTATAAACTGGACAACAGCACTAACTATCCACGTTCTAAACCAATGACATAATACCCTTTGAATGAACTTTTTTTTTGTCTATTTATGGTAATGCCTAGATCCAAACGCATTCTAGTGTTACTAGCTATGGATATAGCTATTGTAAGCTGACATGACTCACCACACACGTTTGGAGATAGAATATTGATGCAGGCACAATCATAAACATGAAGAAATACGGGATTACAAATGCATATTCGCACACGAACTAACGATTGGGTGGATTGACTCACCACACACATTTGGAGATAGTAATACTGATGCAAGTGAAAGCGTAAACAAAAACAAATAAGGGATTACAAAAGCATATTCGCACACAAATTAACGAATATATTTGAAGAATAGTCTTCAATGATGTTTTAATAAATATTCATAAACAACCAAAAAGCAATGAACACCTTAAAGTGTTTAAATAGGAAAAGTAGAAAACAAAACCTAACCTAATTGGGAAATAAACTTCTAACCTAATTAGGACATAAGTGTCCTTATTAAAGTGGAATAATTAAGTAAAGATAACAACAGAAGAGGAAAAGATAAAATCAATAAATTAAAAGTTCTAATAAACCACTAAACTAAAAATCCTAATCAACTAAGGAAAATAAACTCCTAATCTAAGGAACATTCTTAACCTCCGTCCTTCATTATTCTGCTCTAGTTGGAGAAAATTCACCCTTGAATCTGATGGTGTGTCGTCATCCAGTGTCTCGTAATGGTGGCAATTGATCATCCAATATTGCATTAGTCGAATTAACATCATTGATAGAATCCATAACACCATTAAATTCACGCTTAGCATAATAAGTATCCACAACGATTAGTATTCTCCCGACCAAGCATAGTGCTGCAGTGCACACGTCTGTGTCAACCAGTGCAGTGCAGGAACATCGTAACTATTCTGGAATGTGCTTTATATGGTCCAGACGCTTCCAACAACTGGTCGTTTTCTTAACTTCTTCATATTGGTCCTCAGAATTCTCAACACTAGGCTCTTCATCTAAAATGACCAAACTATCATAATCCTCACCGAAATCATCCTCCCAATCAGAATTAAAGGGAGCAAAAAGATCTGTGTTGACTTCATCTCAACATCCATACAACAATCTGAGTCGCCGTCCTCCGCAACTATTGCTCTGCCTATCCCACAACGGTGGCTGCCCCTCGACCATCAAAACCTTCTCCATCTTCAGGTTCCTTGCCGGCAACCCAGTCCACGCAGTCAGGCCTGCGACTAACCCCCACCATTGGGTTGGCCTCGCCCAGCCACAACGTGCGCACCGCAGCAACCAACTCGGGCCTCTTGCCCATCCCCATAGAGGTTGCCTGCCATCTGTCATTGATGGGAAACTAATCTGGCCACCTATTGTGCCAAAGCCTTGAGCTGTTGGCGGATTTGAATTAGTTCATTTCTATGGTCCCCATTGTCAACTCTAGCACCATAACCTCTAACTTGTCCTTCTCAATCCAGCGTCAGGAGATAAGAAAAATCAACTAAAAATAAGTCAGTCTTGAATTCTCATGGAAAGTTGAAAGTCGAAGGCAAGGATCAGGCTCCTGTAAAGGTTCGATTCCTTCTGAGCGTAAACCAATCTCTGATACCAACTCATACAGGCGGAAGAGTAAACAAGAACAAATACGGGATTACAAACACATATTTGCACACGAATTAACGATTGAGTGGATATTTGAAGAACAATCTTCAATTACTTTTAACAAATATTCATAAACAACTAAAAAACAATGAACACCTTAAAGTGTTTAAATAGGAAAAGCAGGAAACAAAACCTAGCCTAATTGGGAAATAAAATTCTAACTTGTGTCCTTATTTAAAGTGGAATAATTAAGTAAAGATAATAAAAGGGAAGAGGAAAAGATAAAATCAATAAACTAAAAGTTCTAATCAACCACTAAACTATTAACTAAGGAAAATAAACTCCTAATCTAAGGACCATTATGGAACCTCTGCCCTTCATCTAATATACTCAAAAACGAGCATAATGAAGCAATTCCAAGCTTACAAGCAGCACATTGGGTTGCTTCTCGTAAATAATGTTTCACCCTACCCCTTCATTTGTTTTCCTCCTCCCTTTATCACAGCTTAACATCACCAATTGTAACCAATAAAAACCATAACCACAAATTATACACCATTGACATGATGTCACTTTAAGAAATATTTCAAATGGAAAAAAAAAAAAAAAAAAAACAAGTGACTGGTAGATGGTCAAAGCAGATGCAAACAAAAAGAAAAGGAAGTAATGAAAACATGTACTCCTAAGTCCTTTAATTTTGTTAGCTAGCTGAGAGAAAATTACTTCTAAAGATAAAGTTACACGCACCTTTAGATTGATAACAGCAACCCTGTTAGCTGACACTGAAAGCTGTTGGCTTATGTTACCCATGGACTTCAACATTGGCTCTAGTGTGATTCTTGTAAGTCTAAACTGCACTTCTGTTTCTCCTGAAGGAGTCTTGCCATAATCTTGAAGCTGCACATAGGGCATGAAAAAAATTAGATCTTAAGAGATAAAAAAAGCAGCATTAATCATTTGACAGCTCATAGGATGCTAAGCACATCATAGTTTGTCAATATATATTTGACAATAGTAGTACAAATTGAGAGATTTTTACTGACTCCAAGAGATGGAAAATGAATCTCATGGTGAACTCCATGTCTTCAACAGAGGAAGATACATCAACTTCACTTGATAATCATGGTGTAGTCGGAGTAAGCAACAGGTGACAAAAACAGAAATGTTCATAAGTTTCAAAATGGTCGTGTATTCAACTTTTAACTAGTTAATCAATCGACCTATTCCAGATATCGCATTATTAACTAGAAAGGCATGCTAGACCAAGCAACACTCAATTAAAAACAAATAGCCGCTAGTACAAAGATAGAAGTTTTAGGACAGCTATACAGACCTTCAAATTAATAACAGCTACTTTACTTGCTGTAGTATTATTTTCTATGGCCCACGTCATGGACTTGAAACAAGTGAGAACGGCCTACAAACAGAAAGATAGTTAGAAGAAGAAACAATTATGCACATCTATTATCTTCTTATATCCACACAATTAAACAGCTAAAAATTAACATATCACTGAAAACCAAACAAAGGGATGTCCCCTTTATTACATACTGTATTATCAGCTAGACCTCCATCACGTTTGATAGCAATAGGAACCATAGTTGGCTGATTCAAATCAGCAACAGGTACTCTGACATCATTAAGATTAAAGTGATTTGGCAAAGTGTCTGGCCAAGGCCATAAAGACGGGATCATATCTGGAGTTGCCACGGATGCTTTCTTTCTTCCATTGTCATGGAGATTTCCACTGCCCTGAGAAGTAGGGAGTTTAATTTTGTCAAGAATATTCTTCTCCATTGCAATCTTCCTCGCACCCTCTCTAAGAGCACTCATGGCAACATTATAAGTCTCTGTAGCAATAGATCCTTCTTCTGCAAATTTTAATACTTCCCGACAAAGATTGTTGAAACGCAAGGTCAGAGACTCTATACATTGTATATCGGTACCTTGTTCTTCCATCGGTCCACTTCTAGCATTCCTTGTCCACCTCTTCAGTATATAATGGGATGGAACAGTGAGAACATTTGTTACTGTAAAGACAGTTAATATATGTCTACAGAGAACTCCCACATACTCAAACATCTGACAGCTGCAAGTTGCATTCATCACAGAAACATCTAGTATGACTATGTATGCCTTGTGATCATGTTCATATTTTGCAACCCTAAATTTGTTTACTGTCCCATCACCATCAATTTTATTGGCAGTATATACAAAGGTTTCAACCAGTTCTTCTTGAAATTTCTCAAAAACCTTTTTCGAATAAAGGTTTGCTGCCTGTTGTTCCATTGGTGATGGAGTCTTCAGTAATGGGGTGGTAGAAAATGTATCATAATCCGCTTCTATTTCCCTTTCTAGTGAATTTTCTAAAGCCCTTTCATACTGTTTAAAAAATGCGGGTATGATAGTCTGCTGATTGACATACCCATCAAAAAAGGAGCTTACTCCATGGTTTGATGAAAGTGCAGCAAAAAAAGTATCGCGAAAATAAACAGGAGCCCACTGCTTCCGAGCATTATAGACAGCTTGAAGCCACTCATTTTTGCATAGATCATATCTATCAAGGATAGAACTCCATGACCATTCAAAATCCTCAATTGTCTCAGAAAAGTTGATGCAGCTATAAAGCTCTCCATAAAATGATGGATGAGCAAGATATATATGAGCCAACCTTTCCTGGCCTTCTCTTAATATGTGCAACTTGCAAATGCAGTGACGAGTTTCTGGGAATACTTGATGGATTGCTGCCTTGATGGCTCTATCTTGGTCGGTAGTTATGGAAACAGGAGGCCGATTGTTCATTGCAGATAGCCAAGTTTTGAAAACCCAAGTAAAGGAAGCCTCTGACTCATCCATAAGTAATGCACAGCCAAATAAAACCATTTGCCCATGATGATTCACTCCAGTGAAGGGAGCAAATGGAACCTGTAACTGATTTGGCCTATACATCGTATCAAAAATAACTGAATCACCAAAGTGACTATAAGAGATCCTTGATCTTGCATCAGCCCAAACAACATTTGTCAATCGATTGTCATCATCAAGCTGTATGGCATAATAGAAACCAGGGTTTTCAGCCTGCATCTTACCAAAATAGGTGAGGAGATTCTGGGCATCTCTTCCAAGAACTCTCTTCCTGTTAGAAGGTTGAATATAATGCATTGACATCACTGAGCCAAAATTTGTCGGAGGATTAGTTTCCATGGGAGATACATGCCTAGCATCACAAGTTTTTTCTAGTGGAGATGTATTCTTAAGAAAATGATTAGGATCATCAAATCCATGGTTCCCATCAATTGAAATCATAACATCACTTTGGTTATCGACAGTCTCTGACACGTTCTTTGTAGCTCCAACAATATGCCTGCGGGGACGAAGGTAATGCACCTTGCTGGGACACACTGTAGAATGATTATGATGCTCCACAAATTTTGTCACCACCCAACTATCAGGATCCTGTTTCTCTATCCGAAGCATAGCAATGCAGCTCTCAACATTCTTTCTTTTGAAAATCTCTCTGGAACAGGCAAAGTCCCAAGAAATTATTGGGCCATCAGGCATAGTACGGCTGTACTGACCAACATGTGTGCTAAAACCCACATGCCTGGCATATGCATCATAAAAGTTCTTGGCAGCTTCTTCGGATTCAAACTCCATACCAACATATGGACTCCCATTCCGATCATCGACTTGATTGCTCACTTCTCCTTCAACAGAATTATCTGGCAAACTTTGATTCTCATCCTTTCTACATTCAGCTTGTGCTTCCCCATTTTTTTGCCTCTTCTCCCTTTCCACTTCAACATCCATATTGTTGAACCAATGATATTAAGACGTGTATTGAAACTCATTGGGTTTATTTGCATGTCCTTTGATCATGTCTGTAGGCAAGAAAACAAAAGAAAAAAAAATGATTACTTAAAGATCAATTTCGATAAAAACAGCGACATATATAATAAAGAAATTCAATCAAATTGAATGTAACAGATAGCCTCTGACAACAACACCAAAATAAGCCTATGACCCAAGAGTTATCATAAAATTACATACACGATAAAAGGGGGAAAAAAGAACAGCAGTTACCATATAATTGCAAGCAAATTCTCATGAATTTATTCTACTGGCTCATCCATCGAAATGTCATTTGTTGATTACACATATAACAGCGATATGAACTCTTCCCAGTGCATGTCAGGAGATTATAAAAATTACCACTTACCCCCTTCATTTTTTGGGCATCAGTCGGCTCAGAGTCACTAAAAGTGAGTATGCCATGGTTTCTACTAGTCTTTCTTTATTGTATAATAAAAGTAGGGCGAGAAACCTCAGGTGAATAGCAAGGATGTCGTACTGAACACGAACACAACACCAATTGGAATTTTCTTTTCTCGCAATAGGCATTCAGAATTCTTTCACTGAGTTTCAGGCGTCAGATTATCAATTCTGTCATTTCAACAGTAGTGGGACTAGTAACAAAATGCAAATGATCCTGTACATATATTTGGACAGACAACCCAGTGATAAAAATCACAAACAAAGAAAAGCACAACACTAAATGGTTAACAATATAGCAGATAACCCTAATATCCAAAATGGTGTTTAACATTTCTTCTTTGGCTGGAAAAATGTAAGCTGTCGATAAAAAGATGGTAATTGCGTAGTTTTCTAATTAAGATGGAAATTAAAGGGTAAATTATCACCTCTGTGTCTTCTTTCAAATGGCAGCAAACCCATAATTAAATCCCCGAATCCCTGAAATTCTGGTGAGTCATGGGCCGAGCTATGCGAGTATAATGGGTGCTGCTGAGACAGCGAGCTGTATGCATTTCCTCTCTCTATTTCTTTCTGGTGTGTGCGCGCGCCCGGGTGTTCTATGGAATTTTCTGCCGGCCACTCTGGCTAAATGGCAGTGTCAAAGAAGAATAGATTCTAACTTACACAATTTGTTGAAAATATCTCTTTCAAAAAAAAACTATAACACTAGTATTTAGGATCCGATCGTAAAATCTAGTGCACAATCTTTACTTTCACGATAAATATTTCTCAATAATCACCGCAAGAAAAATAAAAATACCATTTTGCCGCTTCTTTGTTCTATCTATTGATTAAAACAAGATATTTGAGAAAAAAATCGGTGATGATTGATTAAGAGAGTTTTAATGAATTGAAGGTTGATTTTGAAGGCGTTAAGAAGAATCTGGAGAATATTGAGAGAAAAAGGGTTTTGTTTGAGATTGATGAAAGGCGTGAGTGATATAGTCTCTTTTACATCTATAGTGGAGAAAAATTCTCTACGGTCCGATGATTATCGCGTATCATGAGAGTTTCTCTGCTATTGAAAGAAAAAGTATTTCAACGATCCGTGCCTTATACATTACGATATTTTACATAATTCGGTTGGAACAATATCCCTACCAAGTTACCTAATCCGTCGGCTTTGGTTTAACATATAATTTCATGTTATATAATCTCAAGTTATGGAGTTGAGAATAATTTATTGAAAATTGGAGAGAGGAAGGTTTTGTCCGAGGGGGTTGATTTTGAAGGCGTTAGAAAGAATCTACGGAGAATATTGAGAGAGAAAGGAAAATTTCATATTTTGGGTTTTTGTTTGAGATTGATGAAGACGTAGTGATATAGTCTTTTTCTCATGTTAAAATATACAAAATCTTTCGTCGTGACCAAACCTGAAGCAGTTGCTGATTTCTATAGTGGAGAAAAAAATTCTCACGGTCGATGACCGCGATCATGGTGTAGAGAGTTTTTCTCGCTATTGAAAGAAAAAAGTATTTCAACGTCCGTGTATCATTACATCTTTAGCCCATTTTGAACCTTTTAAATTTTTTTTTTTAAATATTGGGATGTATTTTAACAAACACACTTCTAAACAATAAAAATGGGGTTTTTAGCCCATTTTAAACTATTTTTTTTATATAACTTTTTTAATTTGGGTATGTATTTGTTTGTTTATTTGGATCTTTTTATTTATTATTTTTTTGTGTGTTTTCTTTTCTATAATTTGGTAGCAAATAGATTTTCATTTAATTTTTTACTATTTTTATTTTTTTTTCTTATACAAATTGAACACGTATGAATTTTTGTTAATCCATGAATAAGCGAAAGTTTGAAATTTTTTTTTTCCCCCAATTTGCCTCATAACTCGGCAAATTAAGTAAAAAAAAAAAATTTAAATAATTTTGTTTCTTCCGAGAGTAAAAAAAAGAATAAAATAAAAAAATAAAAATTTTAGAAGCTTCCAGAGAGTCACCAAAAAAAAAAAAAGAAAATACAAAACAATTTGGTAGCTTTCTCCGAGTAACCCCGAGAAAGCCACCAATTTTTTTTTTTATTTTTTTTATTTTTGTTGCTTTCGAGTTATAGAAAGCTTCATTTAAATTATAATTTTTTTTTTTTGGTTTCTCAAGTAACTCGAGAAAAGTTATTTGGGAAATTTTTTTTTAAAAAAAATACTAATTTGGCCTAAGTTTAAGACAAAGTGGGAAAATGTAAAAAAAATATTCAAAATTTCAATTAGGCATGGATTAAAAAAATTCATTTGACATAGAAAAACGATCACCAAAAATATGAAATTTTCAAGGAACATAGAATATTCATGCTTAGCTACCACATATCAAAATTCGATAATCTTGACTTACATGTTTCGGAAAAAAATGGAAAAAAATCAACACCAATGATAATGCTTAAACTTTTGTTTTATGTTATAAACAAATTTACACATGCAATTTGAAAATAAATTTTAAGTTTATAACATTTGATTTTTATTTTTTTTGAGAATGGCCTTGACCATTGATGATATGTCGGTTTTGATCGCTTCATTTGATTTAGTGTCCTTTACCTTATATTTAGGCAAGAATGGTCTTTGATTTCAAGAATGAATTTACATCGCTTGTGCTATTTGGGAAAGACATTTTTCATCTTATCGGGTAATTTGTCACATTATTCACCAATGGCCATTCAATAGCCTATAATTCACACCCAAAAAAGCGAATGAGTCTGATACTTAATCTTTTATTAAAACTGTATTAATTATCACCGATATTATAATTGTCATTTTGAATATTTTGAACCATTATAGAACAATTAAATTGAAATTACACTGTTATCAATGTGTTAACTAAAATTATTTTATTATTACATCATTATTTAAATTAAACTTTATCCTTGAAATAAAAGAGGGCTGAAGAAACACAGGCCCCATCTATAACATCGATGATTGGGCCCTCATATTTATCAACACCGATGGTGTTTGTCGGATCAGTCTTACTCATTTAATTATATTCCCAAACCTAGGTCAAAGTGGTCTGTCCACTCATCTTTGCTCACCCCGCACCTCACCCTCCCGTCGCTGGGCCGCCCACACCCAGGGGAGAAACCTCCTTTCGTCCGCAACCGTGGGGAGAACCTCAGCCAGCGATATTGTGAGAACTTCTCACCGCCAGGGACTGTGGACTTCCTGCACCCGCCTAAACCGTGGGGAGAGACTTCACGCAGTTTAACATAGTGTGACTCTCACACTACGGCGAAACCGTGGGGAAAGAACTCTTCTAGCGAAGAGGGAGGTTTCTCCCGTCACGGCCGACGCTGAACGGGAGGGGAGAAATCCTCCCTTCTACTCAGATTTCGTGGGGTGGGGTAAAGGTGGGAAGGGGTGGTGGAACTTTTTTTTGCTTTATTTTTTTTCAATGTAAAAATTAATTAAAATTTTAGCCAGGATCCGGTCCAACTTAAACTTGTGGTGTCAAAAAAAACGACTCGATTGACCCAAGAATATGAGACCAGAGTAAATCGAAATGGGTTGGAGCATAAGTAAAATTTTTATTAGTGACAAATTTATTTTTCTTTCTTTTGTTTTAACGATAAAATTAAAATTTGAATTTTAAATAATATGATTACTTAATAATAATAAAATAATTTTAATTAGTACATTTGTTAATAATTATGAATTTCAATTTGGGTTATTTTATAATAGTTCCTAAAAATATTCGTAAAATAATTTAGTATATTATCAATTTATTAGTTTTTTTTAATTTTTAATAAAAAATTAGCATTTGGATTATTTTCTACTTTTTGAAGGTTAAGAACTTAATTGCAAAATTCTTAAGATTGGGGACGACCATTTGCGCTAATTGAAAGGTTGAAAAAATGACTTGGACATTTTGACTTCCGATAATAAAGACAAAAAATCAAGGCATGGGACCATTTGGCGCACCTAAAGCGATCATTTATGCACTCTAAATGCATAGTGTTAAGTGACCTTTCCACCAAAATGAAACGTTAGGGACCATTTGGCGCACTAATGGTAAACGCTAGGACCATATTTATGCCAATTTCTTTTTTCTAACTAACTTGATAACATTTTATGTTAAATTTTGTCATGATTTGTCAGCTAGAACGCTTTATTCCAAAGTATAATAAATTGATTATTGTAATAATTGACATAATTATTATAATAAATTTTATTCCATCGCTATATAATATAATTGTTAAAATAAAATAAAATATAATATATTATAATAATTTAATATATCGACCGCTTTATAAGCTCACCAACTACAACTTTGTAAAAAAAACAAAATGTTTTATTCACAATAAATTCATATTAAGTTTTATTATAATTATTAATTATACTAAAATTGATTATTTTAATAAAATTTATATATAATTAGTATAATAAATTGACATAATTATTATAATAAATTTGCATTCCAATCGTGTTATTATAATTGTTAAAATAAAGTATATTATAATTTTTTATATCATATATAATTTATTATACAATGTTATAATAAATAATAGGGTAAAAAACTATGCATGTGCTTAAATTATCAAAAAGAACTCGACAAAACCTAAATTTGAGATTATTAGTTGCTCAATTATTTATATGAATAAAATGCCACATACCAATAAAGTCAAAAAATATTTCAAAATAATTTTGTCGATGGCGTGAACTAATTTCTCTAATTCACTATTTGTTTTTTTTTTATAAATTTGATTCTTAAACATACGCAGAGATTTATTTGTAATAATCAGAGAAAAAATATAAAAATTTATTTGCTAACTCAAGTGTTTGTCTGATTAAAATAAAAATTATATAAAAAATTTAGAGGCCAAAATGGGCTTAAAAGGTTGCCCATTTTCTTTATTGATTAGTGTACATGTTTGTCGAGAAACCTCGGCCAAACACACACCTAAATTTGCTTTTTTTTTTATTTATTTGTGGGAGTTTGGGGTGTTTGTCTAGGTTACACGACAAACACCCACCTTCATTGTAAATCAAATGGGCTAAAAGCCCATTTTGATATAATACTAGTATTTGGGATCCGACCGTAAAATCTAGTGTACAATCTTCACCTTCACGATAAATATTTCTCAATATTCACCGCAAGAAAAATAAAAATACCATTTTGCCGCTTCTTTGTTCTATCTATTGATTAAAACAAAACATTTGAGAAAAATCAGGTGATGATTGATTAAGAGAGTCTTTTAATGAATTGAGGAGTTCAGAATAATCTATTGAAAATTGAGAGGGGAAAGGTTTTGTTTGAGGGGGGTTGATTTTGAAGACGTTAAAAAGAATCTGAGAGAGAAGGGGTTTTGTTTGAGATGAATGAAGACGTAGTGATATAGTGATAAATGAGTTCTTTTTCTGTCCGTAGTGGAGAAAACTTCTCTACGGTCGATGATTATCACGACCGTAGAGAGTTTTTTATGCTATTGAAAGAAAAAAGTATTTCAACGTCTGTGTGTCATTACGTCTACATTTTTTCTAAAATTTGTTGATTACTTCAATTCATCTCCATGATTCGTTCATCTCTCAAATCTGATCATCTTTTCAATCCATCTCTCAATTGAAAATCTCTCTCTCCAGTCATCTCTAAAATTTATTCACCACATCATTCCATCATCATAATAGAGTCTACGGTCGGATCCCACCGCAAGCACCGCTTCTCATGAACTCATTTGTTCCTAATAAAATTTTGATGAGCGATAATGATGATCTAAGTTGCGATGGTTATAATTTAGGATTGAAGCAGTGAATACAGCAAGGAGAAGATCGTTTGAGAAAGAGTTTCGTTTGAGATGGAGATTGAAGACATAGAGACACACGGACGTATATATTTTTTTTTTCCAATAGTAAAGAAAACTCCATACAATTGTGAAAAAGTTTGTTAAAAGAATAGTCCATTAACAAATCATATGTTAATAAAGAAAATATTAGGTCATGTACATCTTGCCATTTCAAATTTTGAAATATACATGTAGTTATTATATTTTTCCATATTTACACTTAAATTTATATAAATACATTTGATTGCAATATTTTAAATAATAATTAATTTTCTTAAATACATCTACTATAACCAAAATTTCTCATTATCAAGGAATTTGTTCGCATCTGAGAATCTTCATAGAGAAAATCACGCACATTTCTCTTATTATCCATCAATTTGAAACCCTAGCATTCTTTAATCACCATTTCATAAAAAAAAAAAAAAAAATCAAGATCATTTTCATCTGCATTCCTGGAGTTTACAACTTTGAATGTAATCTTAAAAACTTTCTCAAAGAACATAAAGAAATGGTCTGATAAGAAAGTCCAGAACAAAATCGATGAAGAAGAAATACAGTGTTCTCATTCTTAAACAAACTAAGGTAAGTTCTTGTTTGCCATTTACCTTTTATTATTATTATTAGACATTATTTTGTTTGGTTAGATCATATTTCTAAAATTCCGTTATTCACTATAGCAGATTTTGTTATTGTGAAAAATATATTTCATTAATTGATGTTAGGACAAATTGCAAAACTGTCGTATGTTAAGCTGAAATTATTACATTAGTTTCGACGTATGCAAACAATAACTGTTGTGTATACTACCTTCAGTAACCTCACACTATTAACATATACATATTTATTACAACACAATGTTAATGTATATTTCCAATGTATGATAATGTTTTAGTGTTTGTTGACAAGTTTTGTTACATTATCAACTCATATTGGTTACCACGTTCGATATAAAACGATATAATTGTGCCCATTTGAAATTATTTGATATTAACACATACATTCACGCAAACTTGTGTACTCAACTTTTTGTTGCGGTCTACTGAACTCCATTCTGAAGTCTCTAATTCAAATGATATCCATTATTTTGCAGTAGTGATTGTGGCATCTTCATCATCAAATATGCAGCGGAAAAGCCTTCAAACATGCCATCGATAAATATTACAGATGATTGTGACTTCTTGAAAAAACGATAGACAGAGAATTAGCATTGATGAACTCTGTATTTGAAATTTAAAAATGAGAAATTTTTGGGATAAAATCTTTATCCGATAATGAAATAATTATGTTATTAATTAAGATAACAATGTAGATTAGCATGACTTTTACATCCCATCAATATTCAATTTATGTTATCATTTAGTGATATATGTGAAAAAATTAATAGTAACCAGTAAATTTCAATTTTCTATTTCAAAGTAGGTTATATGTGTAATTTTCTCATTAATAAATTACTAATAGAATTAACAGAGACATGTTAACAGATCAAATGTCTGTTAAGGCCAGAATTGGCTTTAACAGACTTTCTATTAAGGTCTGTTAAGTAAAATAATTTTTCAATTGACCCACTTCAAATGAACTTCAATTTACAGAAATTTAAAACAAAAATTACAATTCATACTCAAATATTTACTTATTTTCATAATTTATACCATAAAATCCACGACTTTACTATAAATTAAAAGAAAAAGAAATAACCACACATTTTATAAGAATTTAGTTGGGTTAGATTCTAACCTTGAAATGAGATTTTCTGCAGAGATAAAATAGATTAGATTCTAACATTAAAATGGGTTAAATTCTAATATTTAAAATCTTCTCTTTTTCCAACAATAATGTATAAGTAACAGAGATGAATTTGAAATAGTTTGAAATGGAATATGCGATGAAGAAAATGCAGCGATATATTAAGTAATTTGCTTGTAAAATGGGTCAACAACTATTCACGGAAATTGGTTAGGTCACTCGTCACCCAGCCATTTATCACTATTCCTACATTTTCTGCACCCAAACAGTCTACAAGTCGAGGCTCAGCCACAACTCCTTCTATTCCTTCATTTATTTTTGGTTTCCTACAATTTTTCCTTTATTTTGAGAAAAAATAACTTTTTAACCTACAACTAGGAGTTAAATATCTCCCATTTCACTATACTTTGTCAAACATTTATGGAATATCAATGTACTTTAAAACGTTTCTAAAATGCCCTTTAACTTTCAAAAGTGAATCTCATATGCCATTGAACTTTTAAAAGTGAATTTTGTATGCCACTTTGTTTTTAAAATGGAATATAAGAGAGTGGCATATGAAATTCATTTTTGAAAGTTTAATAGTATTTCAATAACATTTTAAAGTACAGTGACATTTCAAGAACGTTTGATAAAGTATAGTGACATTTGGGGTATTTAACTCCTACAACTAATACATTGTTTACTTATGGTGGCATCCGACCGTAAAAGATTGAGATTGATAGAAGTCGGTGAGTGACTAGTAGTGAATAACGAAGAGAAACAAAGTTAATAATGAGATATTTGAAGAAATGAGAGATTGCTACCCAAAATAGTAAAGATAGGCGTACATTCCTTTTTCTCGTGAGTAGCGGTGAAAACCTCCTTACGGGTGTTGATAACAAATTTGGTAAAAGTAAAACCAACTTTATATTTTTTAACATTTCAAAATACCAGTTGATCAATCTTATTCCTCGTCCTATCTACTCGTAAATAGAGTCTAGTTTTTCCGTTAGTTGGATAGGACTCGTAAATAGAGTCTAGTTTTTCCGTTAGTTCTTGCCTTAGTCCGCCGATTATTTCCTTTATACAAACTACTCGATTCACCCGACATTGGTGTCCTATCCTCTTTACTCTTCAATACACAACCTATTGCGTTGAGGATGAAGGAAAAATAAGGTTGATTTGACAATATTATCAATTTTGATCATATTGGAGTCAATTTTCATCAAGTCTGAGTTGATTTTGATCTATTTTCAACGATTTGACTAGTTCAAAAAAAAGGTACATAATAAGAATATTAATAAAATATTTTACATAAAATTAATGTTGATTAAACTAAATTAAAAGGTAATATTATTTTTCACAATCGATAACGCAAGGAGGCCGCTGTGAAAAATTCATCTTTTAATTTAAAAACTATTTATCTTTTTCACTATCAATAGCGTAACGAGGCCATTTTGAAAGTATAGAGCTACGCATGCAATTTCAGCTCATGTTTGGTATTTTTTTCAATCTAGGCTTGGGTATCAAGTGAGTCAATTCAGATATTTCAATACCTAGAATCACATATTATTCTTCAGATAGTTCATAAATAGAACCATTCAAGTCCACGTATTTAATGGAACCGGACCCGAACTCGAACCGTCAATTCCGATTTGAGTTCGATTCTATCCATAATATTTTTTTAATAACTCTAAGCTGACAACATATTTTGAAATAAAATAAAAATTATAAATTGATTCATATATAAATACCTTAAATATTAAAATAATTTTGAAGCATATAAATAAAACCGGAATAATAGACATCAAAATTGCAAACACATAAATTGTGACTAGAAAAAAGGAAAAATACCTCTCAAAATTGGGAACTCCTCACGATTATAGAGAAGATTTGCCTTCGCCTTTGCCTTCGCTGTCGTCATCACACTGTGTGTTGAGTGAGAGAGACGAGCGAAAGAGAGATGAAGACATAGATATAGAGAGAGAGAGAGAGAGAGAGAGAGAGAGAGATATGAAACTATTTTGGTATTTGGAATTGGTTTTATTGAGTTTAGGTTGAGGGTTGGTGGGTTTTGGATTTTTGGTTTTAGTGTTGGATAGTTAGACTCTTGTCTTTGGTATCATGATGTTGAGATGAGTCATTAGTTCAGGGTGAATACATTGTAAAAATAAAAAACTTATAAAAAATAACAATTTTGGTTCAAAAGTCGGATACCCACACTTTTGGTTCAAGAACCAAGAGTTGAATTAAGAAGACACACAATTTTATACACTCTATATGATTATTCTCAAGATATCCGGTTTTAATCATATACTTGATTATCACACCGGAGTGGCTACTTGGGAAAAAGTCTTGCCACCTTTTGTAGGTCTCCACCACTGCCGCCTGTGTGCTCGGGAAGAGGAGAAAATTATTTATCATCAATTGGCGCCATCTCAGGAACGCACAAGAAGTTATGGCTCGAACCGTAAGAGCTAAGAATGTAACCGCTCCACCAGCCTACCGTCGGGATGTAGGCACCGAGTCCAACGCCGCCACTAATCACCCACGACTGAACTTGCCTCTGTCGCTCAACTTCATGGGGCGCAAGCCTGTGGTGGCGGCCTTAGTGTACTCTACTCCAAGATCGTAAGCTGCAGCTTCTCGGCTACCATGTGGTCCCAACCTTCCGCCAAGAGGGATCACTACTGGGGGCTCGCCCAAGCGTCCCAGCCCTCCACCGATGGGGCTATCACCGCCGTGGGATCCTCCCTCATTTCTAACTTTTCAACAATAGAAACACCGCCAATGGCAGCTCCACCATGAGCTCCCGCTTTTAGCTCCACCTTCAAAGACCCCTACTTCCATTCATCGACATCCGGACCAACCACACACGGGGCAACCATCATGGATGCCCACGCTTACTGTTGGTTGAGACACCCGAGTGTTAAGCCCGGAGTAGAGATTAGAAGAAATGATGGGTCGCAAAATAGCTGAGGCTATGTCCAATAAAAAGAAGTAGGCAACAATCTATGGTGTTGGAAGAAGACCCTTTTTCCCTGAAGTGATGGCGGTCCCTTGCCACGAGATTTCAAACAGCCCAAAGATAGAGAAGTACGACGGATCATCTCGATCCTCACGATCACCTCAAGTCTTTTGTTGACTTGATGAAGTTACAAGCCACCCTTGATGTAATATATGCGTGACTTTCCCACCAACACTTAAAGGAAGGCCGTGGACCTGGATAGCCACTCTTCTCCCAAAATCGATCCGTACATTTGACGATTTTTCTAAGAGTTTTGCCGCATACTTTGCCGAGAGCAAACGTGTTAAGAAAACTACTATCATCCGATACAATTGACGCAGGACAAGGACTTAATTGCTAAAAGATTTTATTACCCGGTTCAATAGAACAACGTTGGAATCAAAGATCTATGATGTCTGTTTGTAGTCACCGCCATGATGAGTGGAACTAGAAGTCGTCCTTCAAGATGTTACTCAAAACCCCCCGGATCACGATGCATGAGTTACTCAATAGAGGAGATAAGTATGTGGATCGTCAAGAAGTGTATCTCATTACCAAAAGTATGAAAAGATCGAAATGAACCCGAATTTAACAAAAGGAAGATTCAGGACGAGCCCAAACCTCGAAATAATAGAGGCAATCTCACCCAAGACGAGGCAACCTCGCCCAAGCCGAGGCGAGCTCACCCAGAGAGAGCCAAGCTTACAAAAAAAAAAATTAAAGCGAGGTCACTTGAGGAGGGCAAGCTCACCCGAAAGCAAAAAAAAAAAAATTAAAGCGAAAGTCACTCCAGTGGGCGAGCTCACCCAAAAAAAAAAAAAAAATTTAAAGGCGAGGTCACCGAGAGGGCAGCTCACCCAAGGCCGGGCGAGCTACAAAAAAAAAAATTTAAAATGAGTAGATGTGTTAAATTACTTCTACTTCTCATTAACGATAGTATATGAAAAGTAGAGGGGCTTATAAGACCAGAAACAATGTCAGCTGCTACTGTCTAAAAAGCAAGGCCAATGAGCCTTTATCCAAAAATCAAGGCGATGAGCCTATATTTAAAAATCAAGGCAGTAACCACTATTTAAAAATCAAGTCGATGAGCCTCTGCCCGATAAACAAGGCAATGAACCTCTGTCAGAAAAACAAGGCGATGAGCCTATGTTTAAAAATCAATGCGATGAGCCTCTGTCCGAAAAATAAGGCAATGAGTCTCTGTTTAAAAATTAAGGCGATGAGCCCATGTTTAAAATCAAGGCAATAGTCACCATTTAAAAATCAAGATGATAGCCACCACTGAAAAATAAGGCGATGAGCCTATGTTTAAAAAATTAACACGATGAGCCTCGATTAAAACTCAAGGTGATGAGCCTCTCCGATAAACAAGGCGAAGAGCTCTGCCAAAAAAAAACAAGGCGATGAGCCTGTGTTAAAAAATCAAGGCGATGAGCCTGCAGCTCCGGTAAAAACAAGACGATGAGCCTATGTTTAAAAATCAAAGTGTGATGAGCTCTCTGTTCAAAAACAAGACGATGAGCATCTATTAGAAAAACAAAGGCGATGAGCCTATGTTTAAAAATCAAGGCGATGAACCTCATCGAGAAAAAACAAGGCGATGAGCTTCTATCCGAAAAGTTAGAGAAGAGTATGTGCAAGAGATTATTTCTACTTCCCATTGACAACAATCTATGAAAAGTGGTCTATGGGAAGTAGAAGAACTTTATGATGATATAAATAATGACAGGTTGTTTGATATTATTTAGCTATGGTTGAACCAAACCGAATTGGATTCGGTCGATTCTTGGTTCATATTCTTAATTATTTTTTTTTTTTGAATCGGATCGGAACATCCAATTTCAGTTCGAAGGTTTGGTTCTAGTTAAAATGCACACTCTATTTCAATCCATGTATGTTATTTGAACATTTTTATTGAACAAATTTCTTTACAGTTATAGTTTTTCTTTTTTCTTTTTCTTTTTTATTTTGAAACCTATTACGGCTATATTTAATAGTGTTTGATTCAATAACTTTTAAATAATACTCAATCCTTCCCAAAAAGATAAGTCTGTTTCTATAATTTTCACACAGAATAAGAAAAATAGTTATTATAGTTGTAAAAATAAATTTTATTAACCTTTTTTTCCTGAAATACTCTTATATTAATATCATTACTCTATTAAAACTAATTCATACTTTGTTGAAAACAAGATAAATTAAAATAGAGACATATTAGAGAACTAGTAAATCAACTATACTCTCAATAAGAAAAGTGGTCTATAATTTGGAGCGGATGAAAAAAAAAACAAATCTATCTTTTTAGACGGATGGAGTAATATATAATATGAAAATATTTTTTTTATGAGTAGTTGATTCTTAACCTTTGTTTAGTTTTGCATAAAAAGTTGATAAAATTTTGAGTCAAAGTCAACAATTAATTTTAATCATATATTTTATGGAATCTACAACTTTTATCAATTTTTCAACCACACATTTTATCAACTTTTTTTAAATTCTGCTAAAAAATTAATTTTTAGCAAAATCAACCAGACACTTTAATTTATCAGAATAAGTCTTAATTTGTCTTTACTGCTCTAAAAGTAACTTGTTGATAAATAGATAAAATAATGAATAATGTCGCTCCAAAAAAAATTAGTCAAAAAAAAAAATTGGCAAAATTGTTTCCAAGAGTAGAAAACATGAAGTGGGGGCTTTTTATTATGTCAAGATGTAAAATAATCTCCTCTAATTTTATATGTAAAAATAAGACATTGAAATAATACCTTGTGGAGGATGGTTCGAGGTGTTTCAACAGTCAAGTTCTTTGGTTGCTCCGATACCGAAAAGGAGGCGGGGAACTCTCCCGGTTTGTCCTCCCGTGAAAGTTAGATATTGAGGGGAAAGAGTGGGATGAATAAAGTGAAATACGATAATAGCAAATGTATGATTTTTTGTCATCCTTTACAGCTCGCCTTCTGAGGTATTTATAGGTGGGCGATTTTCCTCTACGCGCCAGGCGGTTTTCTCATCGCTTTCGGTAGTTGTTGCCCATCATCGACGGTTATCATCACGTGGCGGCGGTTTTAATAGTCGCCGGTTGGCCGGGGACGCGGGGTGGTTACTTTATCGTTCATATAACCGTTATGTATGTGACGTCGCCTAGTCGCCCGTTGATGTTGTCGATCGATCGCCCTTCTCGATGTTGGTGGTCCATCTGTCCGATGCCATAATCGATCAACTACCATTCGTTATAATGACCGGTCGATCGCCGCCACCTAGTGGCGATCAGCCAACCTGACTACCACCACATAGAACGTCTACTAAGTCTGGCACAATTTGGCTCTAGCCTATTTCTAGTATAGCATCATTAGTCCCTTGCCTGCCACCTAGTGGCAGTCAACTGACTATCACTCACATAGAACGTCTACTAAGTTTGGTACAATTTGGCTCTAGTCTATTTCTAGTATAGCATCATTAGCCCCTCTACCTCTTAAAGATTTTTGTCATTAAGAGGTAGCGATATTTTCTTCCACTCTTCGAATAATTCTGATTACTCTTTTTTTTTTTTTTTTTATCTCTCATCTTTCTTTGGGCAATTAAAGGTAATCCTTCAATCCTCCCTAACTTTTTTTTTTTTTTTTTTTTAAGAGAATGCCTAGAGTTATAAGTTCGTCAATAGTTAAGAAAATTCTTCACCTTCTTCAAATTTTTCGCCTGAATCGAGTGAATCTCGCTTAAGTGTCGACCGCCCATTTGGGGTGGCCGGCTGCCCTATCACAAGTAGTAAGCCGACCACTCCCTTGGAGGCGGTCGACTGCTCACCTGGGAGTGGTCGACTGCTCCCTTGGAAGCAATCGACCGAGGTAGTCGACTGCCACCTGGGAGCAGTCGGTCGACTACTTCCTCGTGGTCGTGGGCGGTGGACGGTAACTCTTGGCTGACCGTCATATTTGTGATAATATCGAAATTGATAGAAGTTTGGCTGGTAACATAGTTGCACTTGAGATTCCCAAAGCATGTAGTCTTTATAGTTCACAAACAAAATTGAATAGGATGCTTGGAAAAATTTTCCTTTATGATATAGCCCCTAGCGCTTGAACGACTTTATTTTGTTCTTGTATGATCGTGCTTATGCGATTAGATCACCATTTTTTTAGCAACAATTTATCTTTTCAATTAATCGACCATGCGACACAATCGGCTACCGACGTGTGAAGTAGTATGGTGAACAGTTTATCGTATAACTTTAGGGCAATCCAAATTATGTAAGGCGGTTTAGAGACTTATCCAAATTCTAGTTTTATTGCTCACCGCCAAGCTACTTTTAAGGCCAGATAATATACCACTTTGTGGCTATTATCTTGGTCAGTAGGGCGATTTAGAGACTTAACCAAATTTTGATTTTATTGCTCACCGCCAAGCTTCTTTTTGAGCTCTTTTGTATAGTAGACCACTTTGTGGTTCTTGTCTCATTGTATGAATGATTTAGAGACTTAACCAAATTTTGGTTTTATTGCTCACCGCCAAGCTTCTTTTGAGCACTCGTTGTATAGTAGACCACTTTGTGGTCACCGCTCAGTCAGTAAGACGATTTAGAGACTTAACCAAATTTTGGTTTTATTGCTCACCGCCAAGCTTCTTTTTGGGCACTCTTTGTATAGTAGACCACTTTGTGGTTACTGCTTCTAGTCAGTATGTGATTTAGAGACTTAACCAAATTTTGGTTTTATTGCTCACCAATCAAGCTTCTTTTGGGCACTCTTTGTATAGTAGACCACTTTGTGGGTCTTGTCTAAGGTATGATGATTTAGAGACTTAACCAAATTTTGGTTTTATTGCTCACCGTCAAGCTTCTTTTGGGCACTCGTTGTATAGTAGACCACTTTGTGGTTCGTCTCTAAGTCATATGATGATTTAGAGACTTAACCAAATTTTGGTTTTATTGCTCACCGTCAAGCTTCTTTTGGGCACTCGTTGTATAGTAGACCACTTTGTGGTCACCGTCTAGTCAGAAGGCGATTTAGAGACTTAACCAAATTTTGGTTTTATTGCTCACCGCCAAGCTTCTTTTGAGCACTCTTTTGTATAGTAGACCACTTTGTGGTTGCCGTCTAGCTGTATGACGATTTAGAGACTTAACCAAATTTTGGTTTTATTGCTCACCGCCAAGCTTCTTTTGGTTTTTCCTTGACGGCTCGTAGATCAAGATGATTTGTTCACACAACAGATTGCCCAAAATGGTGGACTCAGTAGGCGCACCGGGACGTCCCAGCTAGGCTGGCCCTTCCTTAGCACCCTCATCATCTACCGCTGCCTAGGCTTTTCATTAAACATTTCTTAAGACTACAAACGTGTCCAAGCAAACATCATTACAAAAAGAAATGAGCATAAACAAGTCTAGAAAATAGAAAGCACCGATGACCTTTAGGAGGACTAACAATCGGCGTTACATTGAGGAAAGGTAACAAGAGCCCTAGAATAATAAAAAAGGAAAATAGTAAAAGTCTTAACTATATTTACAAAGATAAGTACCAACTTCATCCTGTGTTTTTCTTTTCTAAGGGTAGTATTTTTTAAGATGCTCGGCGTTCCATAGTCTGCTCATCGACTTCTCCATTGGTGGCTCGAAGTCTAACATCAAGATTACTGAAGCATTTCTGATTTGAAAATTTTCAACATAGTACCTTCGGGAGGCGTTCTGGTATCCTCTTATACATCCAATCCCTCTACTAGTAGGAAATTTTAACACCTGATGATAAGTGGAGGCGACCACTCGAGCAGCATTCAAGATAGGTCGTCCATATATTGCATTGTAAGACATGGGAGCTTTGACTACCAAGAAGTTCGTCATAATGACCACACTTCGGGTAAGTCCCTAATGTCACCGGTAACTCTATGGTTCCTTAGGGACAACAGGTGGCTCTTCCAAACCCACCAAGGAGTATTTATCGATTTCGATTGACTCAAAGAGATTTTAAGCCCAAAAGGCATCCCAACCGAGGACATCTGCTGCACTACCGCCGTCGACCAATACCCATCTGACGTCGAAATCTGCAATATCGCCTACCACCACAAGAGCATCATCGTGGGGGCATTGCACGCCTACCAGGTCCTCCTTACCAAAAATGATGTCTTGATCGAACCTTTCTTTCCTCTATATTGAGCAGACTCTAGTTGAACGAGCATAAATCTTTCTGGCAGAGTTGGAATCTCCGCCTGCTGCTGTTCCGCCAACGATCATATTAATTACTCCCGCTCGAGGCTGGAGATGTTCCTCTACTTTCTCTTTACCACGATCATTTCTCACATACTTGGATAAAGATCCTCTTTTTAACAACCGTTCGATTTCCTCTTTTAGTTGAATACAATCTTCTGTGTCATGCCCATGATTTCTATGGAATTGACAATATTTTCTTTTATCTCTTTTCATGGCAGGTGCGGCCATTGGTTTAGGCCATTCGAGGTCTTTCATATCTCGTATTTTCATCAACACTTTTGTACGTGGAGTGTTGAGGGGGTATATATTTGGGTATCCTCATACTTATGTCTAGTCGATCGGTCTGCAAGGCGTTGTCTTTACTTGTATGTACAACGCTTTGTTTTCCTTTGTCGATCATCTTTCGGTCATCATGGGATTTTCGCCATGAGTTTCTGGCTCCCTTCCTTCCATGCAGCTTTTGGTTACTATGTACGCCTCTTGCGTCTCACGTACTTATCTCCTTTTTCAACAGTTCATGCATTGACTCAGGAGGATTTTTGAGAGAGACATTTTGAAAGCCACATTTCAGCGTACCATTCATTATAGCGAGTGACAACAGCAGCAGACATTTGGAGATCTTTGATACCGAGAGTGGCTCACGAACCTTGCCAAGTATTCTTGCGTTGATTCATCCTTCTCTTGGACTACTTGCATTAGGTCGATGACGGTTTTCTCTTTCTTTGCTACTTAAAAATATGCTACAAAGCTTCGAGAAAGTTAATCAAATGTTTTGATAGATCGCGGAGAGAGAGTGGCTACCAGTCTCTAGCTTCTCTCCTCAACGTTGGCGGAAAGGACCGGCACATTCATGCGTCTGGCGCCTGATACAAACCTCATCAGGTCTACAAAAGTCATAAAATGATCTAAAAGTGCATTACTCCTTCGTATGCTTCTATCATTGGTTGCTTAAAACCTTTTGGCGTGGGGACCGCCATAATTTATGGTGCAAACGGGTCCTCTTCCAAAACCATCTACCTACGTCGATCTTTTCTTTTTGACAAGGCATCGTCAATATTTTGCGCCATCATCTCTTCCATTTTCTTTTCCAAACTTACCATTGGTCGTATCCCATGCGGATCTGCCTCTCCATAAACCATAACCGGAGGTGTGACTGCTGGCCCCATTTGTGGTATGGCGTCAGGCGGAGAGAATCCTTGGCCCATCCCAGTTGGTTGAATACACGGTGGTGCGTTTTGATGCTCCACCAACTGCGGTGACCCGTTGTGATTTTCCGATGATTTGGGAGCTAGCTCGTCGGCCTTTTGAGTTTGATTGTGCAAAAGGCCATAAGAGTTTCTATCTTTGTTTCCAATAAGTTGAACTGTATTTGAGTAACGTACGGTAGTGGCGGCAGTTGGTCATCTCGGGCTACAGACTCCGATTCCGCCGTGGTTGCTGTAATTCGTGTTCCACTTCTAGTTTGTCGACCCGTCATAGCTTTTATGTCAAATCTTTCCCATAGACGGCGCAGTGATTCGGTCTATGGCCTTGAGGCTCGCGAGGACCACCTTGGCACCGACCTGACCGCATCTCCGATGAGTCAGTCACGAATAGATACCAAGTGGGTGGCTCTCATGGGTCCATCGAGAAGGTATCTATCACGGCGTGTTAGCAAATTATGCTACGAAATCTGCGCTAAGGCCTGCGCTTTGATGGATGGCGGGGTTTGAATGTGATGTCGAACTGGCTCAATTCGACTGCCCACTTCAATAACCTCCCGAGAGGCGTCGGTTTCGGCATTACACCGCCTCGGAGGAAAGTTGGTCATAACGTGAATGCTATGGGCCAAGAAGTATGGCCTCAATTTTCGAGAAGCGGTGATGAGTGACAATGCTAGCTTTTCCATGTGCGGATAACGTGTTTCCGCCCCCTAGTAGAGCCTTGCTTACGTAGTAGACCCGTGATTGATGTCCCTCTTCCCGACGGGACCGAAGCTTACCGATTCGACGAGACGGCGAGATAGAGCGATGAGTGTCTCCCCAGTTTAGGTTTCGATAGCGGAGGAGCTCGCCAAGTGTTCCTTGAGGCTTGGAATGCATCCTCGCATTCTTCTGTCCACTCGAACCGGTTCCTCCTTTTAGGATCTTAAAGAAGGAAAGGCACTTATCTCGTGGCTTTCGAAACGAATCGGTGAGGTCGCCATTCTCCCGTGAGGCATTGCACATCCTTGGGTTTCTGGGTGATTTCATTTCTATCGGTAGCTTTGACCTTTTCGAGGTTGGCCTCGATACCTCTCTGGTTTACCATGTAGCCTGTGAATTTTCCCGAGGCAACTCAAGGCGGCGCGCCGAGGTTGAACCTCATCTTGTAAGCTCTCGGCGTCTCGAAAGTCTTTTCGGATGCCGTATGTGATCTTGGCTCTTAAGCTTTTGACAAGCATATCATCCACATAGACTTCCATGGTCAAGCCGAGTTGATCGGCAAACATCTTATTGACGAGCCTTTGGTATGTCGCCCCGGCGTTTTTCAAGCCAAACGGCATGACCTTGTAGCAATAGAGCCCCTTGTCTGTTACGAACGACGTGTGCTCCTCATCAGGCGGGTACATCGGAATTTGATTGTATCCCGAGTAGGCGTCCATGAAACTCAAGAGTTCATGTCCACCATGGCGTCAACCAATTGATCAATCCTAGGCGTGGAAACCGTCCTTGGGACAGCTTGGTTGAGGTTGGAGAAATCTATCACAGTCCTCATTTTCCATTCGGCTTCTTGACCAACACTTTGGGTTGGATACCCACTTCGGACACGGCTTCTCGTATGAAATTGTTTTGGAGGAGTATGTGTACCTCCTCCTTCAAGCTTCGACTTTTTCAAAGATTCTGGGACGGTCTCCTTTTCGCACTGTGTGAGGAGAACTTGGGGTCGATGTTGAGGTGGTGGCAACTTATTTGTGCGTCGATCCCACCATATCTTCGTGCTTCTTCCGCAAAGATATCCAAATTTTTCGAAGGAAACTTTTTAGAGCTTCTTTGGACTCCTCAAGTAGATCCTTCCCTACAAGCTTTTTTTTGTCGGTCGCTGCGGCCACCGAAAGTGCTCTAATTCTCCGTTGGAGGAGGCTTGGGAGTCCGCCTGTTATTCTCGGATCGATGTCATCGGAGGTAGTTGCTTCCTCCATCGTGATGTCCCCGGCTCTTCTATCATTTTGTCTACCATTTCCACGTCCAAGAAAGTCATGTTAACCTCTTTCTTCTCTCGCCTTCCTTAAGGCATTACGATAACATTTCCGAGCCTCGGGTTGATTACCTCGTCTTGTTGCTATTCCCCCCCGGTGGGGAATTTCATGCAGAGGTGGTGGATGGAAGTTATTGCCCAAAGTTCTTTTCAGGCCGGCCGCCCAAGACTCGTGATAAGCCGACCTCCTGTCAACCACCGGAACTCCATGAAAGTATGGGATGCGAGGGGCTCCTCTCCCATGCCGACGGGAGGCGACTATCCCTTTCGGTTACGCAATCCCGGTGAATCCGTAGAGGGGCTCGGTTGATGGTTCTAGCCGCACATCCACGTTCATACGCTCATAAGTGCTTAGAAAGATGACATTAAGCAGAGCTTCCGTTGTCAACCAACATTCTTCCCGGCCCATTCAGAGCCACCATCGCTCTTACAACCAGGCGTCGCAGATGGGGTAATGTCGCCCTTCATGTCTTCCTCGAGTGAAGGTGATGTGGTCGGCCCTTTTTGATCCCGAGGGCTGCTTTGTTGATAAGCCGAGTTAGTCATCCGGACCCTTTCGGCCTCTTTGGCATAGCTTTTACGAGGCCCGTGTCTCCGCCCACCAATATAAGGTCCTCCGTGGATGGTGTCAATCTCCGGTGGAGCCTTTTAGGCCCTTTGATCATACGGGGCTCGGGGTTGCGCTCTATCCAGGCAGCGTCTGGCGGGGCTTCTTGAACTACGCCTCGATCACCGCCGACCGTGACCCGAGGCCTCCTATCCCATTCTTTGGGATCGTTTGTCTTGAAAATTGGTTCCACGCCCCTGCCGGGGCTGATCTCCTCGCCGGTGTTCATTCCGTGCACGGCCCCGAGTTGATCGTTCTCCGATTAGCAAGTTCTTCCACCTCTCGACACTCGCCTGCGTGCTATGCCCATAGCTTCGGTGAACGCAGCAATGATTTGCCGAGAGTTCTTTGAGTGGGAGGAATTCTCGAGGCGTCTTTGGTTCCGGCCGTCGTAGTAGGTGGATGGGCGCGCCATAGTTGTATAATCCGACCGAGGATCGGCGGTAGTGGGGAGCCGTGTAAGGAGGAGTAGGCCCTCTTGTGCAGAGGCCACATAACTCATCCAGACATTAGGGTCGGATGGGTAGTTTCTTCGTCGGGGATTGTGTTGGGGACCCGATTACTGTTGGGATTTTGGATATACCGGCCTCGACGCCGGGTTGGCTCTAACCCGCCACGATTCTGTGGAGGATCATATTCTCATTAGTTATCTCCTCATTGATCATTTCCACCAACCGTCAAAGGTGCCGGGTTCTTGTTGTGTACATCCCTCCGTAAGCGGATGGTTCATGTCCGGCCCCGCCTTAAGGGCGGACAAGGCCTCGGCATCGGTTATTCTTTCGCGAACAACATCTCTTCATTAAAGCGGCCTAGGTAACTTTGCAGAGGCTCGCTTGGGGCCTGTCTCACGTCGTGGAGGCGTTGGACCGGGGCTGATGCAGGCTTTTGAGATGAGAAGTAATTTATGAATGTCTTTTTCAGCTCTGGCCAGCTGGAAATGCTCCCTGCGACGAGTTTGTTATACCACCGCTTTGCTCCTCCAGACAAGGTCAGGTGGAAGGCCCTGCATTTCAAGGCCGGAGTGGCTCCTCGTAGGCTCATCTCCGTTTTGTATGTGTTCACGTGATCCAACGGATCGCCCCTGCCTGTGTAAGGGGTAATCTTGGGTACGCGAAACTCGTGGGGGATGGATGCGTTCCTAATTCCTATTTGAGAAAGGAAGGTTTTCGTCATCATCGTCCACTTCAAATGATCTCGTAGGCCTCGGGTATTCTGGGTGTTCACTACTGGGGGTAGTAGGGCGTGGCATTGGGCTTGCTGTCCGCCTCTATAGTTCACTGTGGTTGCATGGTTGGGTACGGGCACGTAGGTCGGTAATCCGATTCTCCCCTAGTCTCAGCTTCTCTCGCCCTCCTTTCCCGCCTATTTCTAGGGGGACTTTGGGGCAGTTCTTTCCTTTGCGGGTTGTCTTGGGGCCATCTCCTGCCTCCCTGTTCGCCTAGCCTTTCGAACACACTGGTAGACATCGTCGGCTGGGGCCTTCTTTCCAAAGCAGTGGCTTTGTCCCCTCCCTCGTTGGTTCTAGCATGAGAGGTTTCTCCATCGACTTGATGGTCACGGGGGTGCCTGCTGTTAACTTCTGTTCTTCCTCGGGCTCGTCTTGATCAGACTCTTGAGGGCGGTTCTCACCCCTTGTATGCATCATTTGGATATATCCACCGCATTTCTTGGCTGCATCTTGAGAGCTAATCGCCTCATCACCGCGGCCATGGTCCTCATTTCTCGTTCGAGGTTTGTGGGAGGCCTTCTTCCTCACCTCCTCCGGGGAGCTTCTTCATCCCTAACTCCGACGTTTGTTGCGGGCCTGGTTCTTCTTGGATTCTCCTCTTCGTTGCTTCCACTCATTTTGTGGGTCGGTTGATCCCTTGTTCAGGGAAATTCCTTTGTTCAAGGAAAAAGAAACTTTTTGTCGCGTTTCCCACAGACGGCGCCAATCTGTTGACCTCCAAAGATGGCTGCCAACAGGATCCCCACGCTACCTCTGCCTACGTGGATTTTCTTCCCTATCTAGACTGCCACGTGGTTTGTTCAACCACGTAGATATGCCTTGGTCCGAATGGGAGAAGAATAAAAGGTCAAGGACCCTATAAGACAAAGGTGACAGCCTGAGGGCCTCGGACTAACAGATTCCCAGGTGGTTAGGACACTTGAGAATAGTTAGAATAAAGGACTTGTTATGTATATACTAGAGTAATATTTTCAACATCCTTGTCTTGTGAAGTGAGTTTGGTATTTATAGACAAATTCTATGGGAGCGATCCCTCTTGATGTGTGACACGTGGCCCTATCTCGAGGGGTTCTCAAGTCGCATCCTTGATGTCGCGTCGTTAGCATTAATGGGAAAGTCACTTTCACCGCAAACTAAGGGCTATGACCATGACAAGCCGCCTGGCGGTGTCCCATCACTCTTGTCAAGGTTGAGTTGCGGGGAGGCTTCACAGGCACGCAACTAGGGTCGGCCAATTAAGTTCATTCAGACCAATGAGCCTCGGTGACCTGCCTCATTGGTGTAGACCGCCTCGGAGAAAGGTTGGGGTCGGCCCAAAACGCCCGCTTGGCGCCACGGTGCCGGTGGGATGGCCGATACTGCGTGGCGCTACACGAATTTGCCGGTAGGATTGGTGCGTAATGTAAGTCTTCACTATTTCATGCGTCAAATTCATTGCTTATGTCTAGAGTTGGAGCAAATATAGTTAGAATTGATTCCTTCTGTATGCTTTTCTTTCTTGTACCAGGGAAAACCAGAAAAGTACTTTTCGTCGTTCAAAAATGGATCTAACAACTTTGTGACTAACTTTCTCTTGCTTTCTTTTCAGATTGGCCAGATGATTGCTTCTCTCTTCTTCTTTTAAGTTCATTTAAGGGTTTCTTAGATTTCAATTACAATTTTATTAAAAAGTTGAAGTGAAAAATAATTTTAATTACACATTTCATGAATATATAATTTTTTATAAATTTTCAACCACACATTTTATCATCTTTTATCAAAAGTTGATTTTAATCAAAATCGAAGACTCTAAATGTTACTTTCCATTATCAAGTCAACAACATATTGTTTTTCTAATGGACAATCAGATGTTTGTTGGGGAGCAATAATCCACTCTTAAGCCCATGGGTTGGGCTAGCCAAATGATGGTGGTCGAATGCCATAACTCAGTAGACACCAATTGATTTTTAGATGAGATGGTTAAAGTGAGATCCGAACAATATTTGTTCTTTTATTGGCTTATAAATTGATCTATCAACAACTTAAGAGTCGGTCATTATTGAGGCACATTGTTTGTATCATTGATTAATGTTTGTTATGATACAATAAGAACCCGATTGGTAGAGTTTATAAATTAATTTATTTGACCAAGAATGGCCAAAGATGTCAAGCTACTAAAGACAAATTTTTTTGTCAAATAAACCATTTTGGTCAAATAAACTAGTTGATAAACTATACCAAACGGGCTCTAAATGTTATGAAAATACACTGATATCCAATTGTCGATTGCCAAGCAACGGTAGCTGAGATAGGTAACTCAATTTTATGCCTTGTATTTCTTGCAGCATGGTAGTATTTTGTGTGTCACATTAGTATACTTCTTCTTCTCCATGACGATTCTCCTCCCACCGATGCCACCGTATAATGTCAAGTAACCCACCCTGATATCTCATTTGTTGTTAGCAAATTATCCTAGTTTATAGCATGTTTGGCAAAGCTTAAATTATAATTTAAGCCTAGTTAAACTGGTCAAACATACTTTTGTTCCACATATTTTGTCTACAACTTACAATCCACACATTAAATAAGGTCTATAATTTATAGGTACTTAAAAAATAATTTCAGCACTGTGCATTGCCCTTCTAATTGTTATGAAACGCATACTCCGTAACTTAAAACACACTCATCATGGCTTGTTCTTAAGCAAATAGTGCGATCTTCGACACATAGCCTTCACTAACACTGATTGGGCTAGGAATCATGATGACCGCTGCTCTACTTCTACATTTCTTATTTTCTTAATTTCTTAGGCGGCACACCGGTATCACGGTGCTCAAAAAGACAATTGGCTCGATTCTCTATCAAAGTGAATACCGGCACTTGCCTTGTGTTCACCGAAGTTACTTGGATAAGTAATCTCTTGTAGGAAATACACATTCTTATTTCTCATTTTCCCACTATCTTTTATGACAATATTTGTTAGATTAATTCTATAAAACCAGCAGATCACCGATCATGCAATCAAGAGTCCCATGAGAATCATCAATTCAAGAAGACACGCACACCATTGATCACGCCATCAAGAGTCGTCCATTAGAGTTTAGGATCGGTTTTGATTTTGTAATTACAATTCTTTATTGCTCCCTTTAATTATGCCTAGACTCGACTATATATATATATATATATATATATATATATATATATATATATATATATATATATACAAGAAAATACATTTCAACATGGTATCATACTAGGTTTTAGGATCGTACTGCGTCTATCTCCTCTTTCCTTCCTATCTCGTCTGTCGTCATCTCTCTCCTTCCTCTATTCCTCTCATTTCTTCCACCCTCTTCTCCTCATGGCTGAATTATCATCCCACTATCCACAATCACTCAAAACACATCACAATTCATCAAGCTAAACGAGACAAATTACCTTGTATGGCTCCACCGGATCAAGCCCTTTCTCAATGGTGCGAAGCTCATGGGCTATGTCGATGGATCAATTCCATAACCTAATTCCACAATTACTGCTACACCAAGTGATGGCGGAGCAGCTACCACCATCCCCAACCCGAAACATGAGAAATGGTTCACTCACCGATCAACAAATAGTCAAGATACTCACCTTATTCCTAACTCAAAATGTTGCTCGCCTCACTATTGGATTTGATACATCCAAGGAAATTTGGGATTGCCTCGCAAAGCACTATTCTCAAACAATCGAGAGCTACTTCTACAAGCTTAAAACTTCACTCTTCGATCTTTGAAAGGGATCTTAGTATGTCCATGCATATCTCCAAAGAAGCCAAATCTCCTTAGCTTCCATTAATCGACTATTCATCGATTACGATCTTGTAATTGCCGCACTTCATGGTCCAGTCCCAGAATATTTAATGTTGCATCGCTGCTCACAACCCAAAACTACTAGATTTCTCAGAACTTCGTGCAAGAATTCTGGCTTTTGATGCTCAGAATCGACCTCTTCGCGACCATGGATGCTTTCGCAATGTTCAACCAAAGCTCCTCTTCTTCACGCCGCGAAAATCGCTCCAACCACAGGCGATCTTTTTTCGGCCGCAATTACTCCTCCGGTCGGAAAAATAATCGGCGACAACAATCGTCCATTCCCCAAGTGACAACTTGCGGCATTCCCGAGAGCCGTTTCTCCTTCTTATCCACCACAATATTTACGGGCCCCTTTCCCCCCTACATGGGCCTCACGCCTGTGTTCTAATAGAATTTTGGGCCTAGCTCCTCGATGGTGCCCAAGCATCATTCAAATCAGCATGGGCTAAACCAATGCCCCCACAGATTCTCTGGTCCATCTACTGTTGCACCATTTTCAGGAGCTCATTTTGCTTCTGATCCAAATTGGTACCCGTATACTAGAGCGACTCACCACATGACTTCCATGCCCGTCAATAAACCACAAACTTATGATGGACCTCACAATGTCTATATGGGAAATGGGGACTCAATGCCCGTTTCTCATACTGGTAACCTTTCTTTGGCATTAGGTTCCTCCAATTTTTCCTTACACAATGTCTTTCATATTCTTTTTATTCAGTAAAACCTTTTTCTCGTAGCTCGTTTCACTAAAGATAATCTCGTTTTCTTTTTATTTGTTCCAGATTTTTACCAGATTTATTGCTTACGAACTGGTCATCTCTTATTTCAGGGCCCTTGTAAAGACGGTATCTACCCCCTCAATTTGTCCGCCATCTCAAGTCCTCCTCAAGCTCTTGCCTCCGTCTACTCTTCTGTCTGGCACAATCGTTTGGGTCATCCATCATCTGATGTTCTAACTCATCTAGGTCATGCCATTGGTTCAAAATTATCTTTTAATTATTTTTGTCGTGAGTGTGCACTTAGTAAATCTCATCAATTACCTTTCAATGCAAATAAAGAGCCTGCGAGCACTCCTTTTTACATTATTCATAGTAATGTTTGGCAATCACCCACTACTTGTGTTACTGGATTCAAGTATTATGTTCTCTTTAATGATGAATTCTCTCGTTATACTTGGATTTACCCTATGCGCCGTAAAAATGAAGTTCTAACTCACTTCCAAACATTGGTTGCTATGACTAAAAATATTTCCAACACCAACGTTAAATATCTTCAAAGTGACAATGGGAACCGAATACATCAATAATGCTTTTTCTCACTATTGCAAAGCTTTGGGTATTCAACAACGATTCTTCCGCCCTTATACTCCTCAACAAAATGGCCTAGTTGAACGCATAAACATCGTCATATTGCAACCATGACTTACAATCTCCTTCTCACATCGGTGTTCCTCAAAACCTTTGGGTTGAAGCTGCATTGACTTCAGTCCATCTAATCAATCTCCTTCCTACATCCACTCTTGATTGGGACACTCCCCATAATCGTCTCTTTCGTAACCCACCATCCTATTCTTCTCTTCATGTGTTTGGTTGTTCATGTTTTCCCCACCTTGGGTCATATATTTCTAATAAATTGTCAAGTCCTAGTATAGAATGTGTATTCTAAGGTTACAGTCCACATCACAAAGGTTATCGTTGTCTAGATCCTTCTGAAGTCGAGTTTATGTGACTAGGAATGTTTTGTTCAACGAAATGAATTTTCCATATAAAATTTGCAAGTACAAAAGATTCCAGCAGCAGGCCTTGATGAATTCATTCATATTTGCAGCCCAATTTTAGTCCCAGCAGAATTGGTTCCACCATCTAATAGCCTACAACCTGCTAATTCCATTCAACACTCATCGGATGAATCAACTCATCCCACGAAGCAAACAGTCTACCTCCATTATCACACACAACCAAACCGGTCTCCTAGTCTATGTGCCCACCCGTCGCCCATCATTACCTACTGACCCGGTGGTCGAGTCACCTCATCCCATGCCCCCTAAACCGTACCACATCTCGGATCTCGGACCTAATGTCCCGAGCACCGATCCAGTTCTTCAAGTTTCTCTTGAATTGGTCTTTGCCCATTCAAATCAATCATCGCGGCCTCTCTCTCTTCTTCGACTCCAACCAGCGATCGAGCCTCTCCCTTCACAACAACACCCTATGGTCACGCGATCCTGTGATGGCATTCTCTCACGTAAAATTTACGGTGATGACACGATCCGCTATCCTCTTTCCCGAGCTCTGTTATAATCGAATTGACCTTTGTTGAACCAACTTGTTATACTCAGGCAACCAAGCAAGAAGTGTGGCGTGCAACCATGGCCGACGAAATCAATGCTCTTTTGAAAAATCAGACCTGGACATTGGTCCCTCATTCTCCATCACGAATACGATCATTTGTAAATAGGTCTTCCGAGTCAAGCACAATCCAGATGGCGCGGTAGAAGCGGCACAAAACTCGCTTAGTCGCTAAGGGGTTCCATCAACGAAGAAGGTATTGACTACGACGAAACTTTTAGTCTGTCATTAAACACGCCACCATTCGGATTATCATTTTCTTTGTGTCTAGAGGTGGTCACTTAGGCAATTGGATGTTAAGAATGCCTTTTACATTGTTATCTCAAAGAAAATGTTCATATGGTGCAACCACCTGGGTTTATTGATCAGACTCAGCCCTCCTATGTCTGCAAACTCAATAAGGCGATATATGGTCTTAAACAAGCTCCACGTGCCTGGTTCCATCGTATGACCTCATTTCTTTGATCAGTTGGTTTTGTGCAAAGTCTAGAAGATTCATCCTTATTCATCTTTCGACATGGACCAAATATCATTTACTTTTTACTATATGTTGATGACATTGTGGTCCTTTGGCAAGATGTGCAAGCTACTCCAAAGCTTCATTGATGCGTTGGGTCGTGGCTTCGATATCAAGGATCTTGGTACTCTTCATTATTTTACGGGTTTGCGGTCATCTCATTCAACGGTAACATTCACATAAGTTAGATTCGGTATGCCCATGATTTATTGCAAAACACGACATGCTTCTCAAAGAAACCCGGTTGGCACCCCACAATATGCGCCAAAATCGACCTCTCTCGCTCAAGGCGACATTCTCCAAAATTCCACAGTCTTTCGAGAAATTATCAGATCCTTGCAATACCTCACCATCACCCGTCCTAACATTGCTTTCATTTGTCAATTCCATCTCTTAGTTCATGAGTCGCCCACCTTGACCACATCTTGTTCTTCGCCAAATACATCCTCCGTTACATCAAAGGAACACTTGATTATGGCCTAGTATATGGTCCCCAATGACATCCCACTCATGTTCTCGCCTATCTTGCCGATTGGTTGGTTGCCGGAAACTAAGCGTTCCACTTTCGGCTATCTTGTTTATCTTGGCACAAATTTGGTTTCTTGGTGCTCCAAAAAGAAGCTTACTATCGCTCGCTCTAGCGCCGAGGTCGAGTATCGGTCACTCTCACATGCAAGTCTTTGAAACTACATGGTTAGCTTTCATTCTTTATGAACTTGGTGCACATCTTCAATTCCCCCAATCTGCTTTGCATTGTGACAACCTCGATTACATGAGACATGGCCTCAAATCTAGTTTTCCATGCTCGCACTAAGCACATAGAACTGGATTACCATTTTGTTAAAGAGAAAGTGGCCCTTGGCGACCATCGGGTTTGCTTCATACCCTCTGTTGATCGGTACCGGCCGATCTCCTCACTAAGCCCCTACACAAGCATCGTCATGCCTCTCGCCAAACAAACTTGTTCGTGCTGGACCGCCAAGTTTGAGGGAGGGTGTTAGATTAATTCCACAAAACCCAGTAGATTATTGATCATGCAATCAAGAGTCCCAGAATCAGCAATTCCGGAAAATCTGCACACCATTGATCACGCCATCAAGAGTCATCAAGCTAGAGTTTAGGATCAGTTTTGATTTTGTAATTACAATTCTTTATTGCTCCCTTTAATTATGCCTAGACTCAGCTATATATATATTGTACATAATATATCTCAATCAATACAAGAAAATACATTTCAACAATATTGATGCTACATATCTGTGTGTTAATCCAATTTTTCATTTGCGGATAAAGCCCATAGCCATTAATTATCATTTTATTCGGAATCATGTCTCCAATAGATCCTTTGTTGTATCTAATATATCATCCAATGACTAGTTGGCAAGCCCCTATCATCTACTAAGTTTAACCGAGTGTTGTCCAAGATCGGCATCTCCAATGAGAGCTCCGTCTTGTGAAGGCTTGTTAAGGATAAGCCAATCGACACCTGCTAGGCTGCCTAAGCGCTCGGCCTCACCAAGCTTAACAGATTCAGTTATAGTTGATAAGAGAGGGTAACCATTTGTTGTATTTTTTAATTGTAATCGTTATACTAGAATCTTATCTTTGTTGCACCATATATAATTGTATAGCATTCATTCTTCAATCAATGAAATGAGATATACTTTCTTTCATATTATTCTCCACTTTTTACTTGCATGGTTGGGCATGATGAATATCAGAACCCTACAAGATTACCCGAGCCGATAAATTTGGACTTCTTTTCAAGGTAGGGAGATAGATTCTTTTAATATTCAACTGATTATTTGAAAGTATTTATACAGATGCATTCACATTGTAGAGAATCTAGTGTTTAGCTTCCCCAGATTCTATTGTGTAGGAGAAGAACACCAATTGCCACAATAACTAGCATGGCCGCGCCAATATTCACCAGCAGTTGTCTCTCTTCTTTGCACACAACAAGCTCTCTGAGTGTCTTCTTATATTTTTCAAGTCTAACAACACCATGATCAATGGCAGTTGGATCGATTCTTTGTTTCCCTTTAGACTCGTTGTCCTCGCCAGCTTCATTTTTCTTAGTATTTTCCTTCTCAACGATCTTTTTGGAGACAATTTCAGCATCAGATGGTAATTTACTTTTTTCTGCGCTCCTCCGTTCCTGCTCAACAATCTTGTTCAGCGGTTTTTCTGATTTTTCTGATGTAATAGGCTTTGCTTCTGCTTCAGCATTTTCAGCACCTCTTGATTGTCTGCTCTTTTTGTCATTTTCTTCCTCAAACCGCCACTTCTGAGGGGTTAAAGGTTCCAAACTTTTCTCATCTGTTGGTTTCTCTTTACTAATTTTTGGATTAACATCTGGAGGACTATTATCGTGTCCCTGTCGAGGCTTTGGATCACTTGGCACTTTTTGAGGGGACGGTTGCTTTTGGCCATAGATACTTGCAGTTTTTGATTGAAGAACGGGTTCTTGGGGTCGACTCTCCTTTTGTCTTTGGCACCAATATTACCAGCAGTCTTTCTTGGCAATGTAATAGTGAGAATTCCTCCTTGAAACTTTGCGTGAATTGATTTCGTTTCACAGTTTTCTGGAATCTGAAATTCCTCCCGGATGCGGTTCCATCTGTTATTGGCAACTTGGCGTTCTCCACGAACCCTGATAATATTCCGGTGAGTTTCAGCCTTAAGTTTCTCCTTCAAGAAACCTGGGGAAAAGATTAAACTATAAAACGTGACATACATTCATGGAGGTATAGGATGTTAAAATATAAAAGTAGATTGGAGTTAGGACAGAAAAATGAAGCAGAAAACGAAAATTAGGCATGTTGAGTTGAAGTCGTGATCATTGGATGTACCAGGGAGATAAAGAATCAGAATATCAGATTCTTCATCTTGTTGCCATTCTGAAATTGGCTTAAAGATTTCATATTCTGATCGGAAACCAAATCGGAAAGGATTAGAAGCAACACCACCACCACCTGTTTCAGGCCACATTGCTGGTGAATATCGGCCCTGTTCTTCTTAATCTCGATTAATTGAATCTCTTATTATTTCGTGGGATTCGATATTTTTCTTTTTTATGCCCAGATTTTATGTTGATCACCTCGTGTTCGTATATTTTTCTTTGAAACCTGGAAATTATTTTGTGAATTGATTCCAACTTCATTGCTTCCATGTAATGTTTGATCCTTGTTGTGAAGATAAAGCTAAAGCACTATTGTTCTTTGTTTGTCTTATACACTTGCCATTGGCTTCTCCACCATTTTTCCCTCCTTTGGTGGCTAGGAACAACTTTCCTTGGAGACTGCATACAGTATTTCGTTACACGGCTGGGCCATACTAAAACAGATGATTCTTATGTAAAAATTAAAACTTATTTGTGGTTTATTATGGTCACTGAAGTTTTATTTTTGTTTCAATTAGACCACTTTGTCCATCTCTCACTACTAGAGATGGCAAAAATATTCGATCCGCTCCGAACCCGATGGATACCGATCCGAATGGAGCGAAAAATACATGATCTGCGGATCGGCGGGGCGGATCGGGACAGATATCTGTGATTCGTCCGCGGATCTCGGGGCGGATCGGATCGGGTATGCCCCGATCCGCCCTGCCCCGAATTTTTAAAAAAAAGATTAAAATATTGAATTTATATTTTGTTTTATATGTGATTTGATAATTAAAATATTTTTTGAATAAAAAATTTATCACCTTCGACATATTGTGGACCTTGCACAAGGTTTAGTGAGGAGGATGATGTTGTTTAAACTTTTATAGTATAGTAGTAAATCTTGTTTCAATATTTTTTAAATTTTTTGAATGCCAAAAAAAAAAAATATGGATCAGTATACGGATCAAGGCTCTGATCCGCCCCGATCCGTATCCGATCTGCCTCGAAAAATGGCGAATCACGGGGCGGATTTGGATCTCCTACAATTATTGCTAGGCGGATTTGGATCAGGCCGATCCGCCCCGATCCGCCCCGTTGTCATCACTACTCACTACAACTACTGTAAATCCGACGCGGCGGATGGAAAATGTGACTTGTCAATTTTATGTCCTTAGCATAATTATCGTGTTTACATGTCACATGTGTGAAAGCGCTGTCGTGGCTTGTAATGCAATTTTAAGAAAGTAATAAAAAGTGAAATTGCCTTCCAAATTGTGAATTTTTCAACACATATTTGATTTTGCACAATACATTTAATAACATGTTCGGCAAAGTTAAACTTATTTTTTAAGTTGATCAATCATACTTTTTATTCACGTATTTCGTAGAATCCACAATTTACTATTTTTTTATTATCTACACATATAGTAAGATACGCCATTTATAAGCACTTCAAAGCATAACCTTTAACTCTATGTTTGGTATTTGAGCAACTCTTCATGGTCTTATCTTGAAGATTCATCAACTACAAGTGTATAGAATTATTGTTTATGGAACTTGAAGGAATTTCACTTGTAAGAAGAGAGTTTTGTCAATTCTTTTGATATTGTTATTTTCTCACGAGATGAATATGCATAAAGAGGATTTTTATTTGGGATTTTTTCAGAAAAAACTACAATAAATAAAATATTTTTTAAAATATTGTCATATTTTTTTTATTCTAAAAATACTATTTTTTTATTTTTATAATACTTGTTTTTATATTTGTTACATTTGTTATTTTAGTTATAATAAATGTGTTACATTTGTAATAAGCATAACAAATGTAACAATAAGTGTTACAAAAATAAAAAACAGTATTTTTAAGGAAAAAAAAAGTTAAATAATATTTTTTAAATTATTTTATATTTTATAGTATAGGTTGAAATTATCACTTTTCATTTCCCTAATGTTTAGGCCCAACAGGATGGGCTCATTCGTGGCCCAATCTTATTCCTGTCCAATACTAAAAAGGTCCGGTATGAACCCAAGAGAAGTCTTGGCCTTTAGACCACTAAAAGAAATAAGTGAAAAGTGAAATTTATGGACTCTATTATAAACAATAGATAATAATATAAGAGGAGAGAGATATGGTCAAAATTCAAGTTTTTAAATTTAGGAGAAATTGCCTATAAGTCACATGCACATGACTTATTTTAAATTAGGTTAAAACTTTTTTCAAAATTGTAATTAAGGCATACTTTAAACATTATTTTAAATTAATTTCAAAATACCCCTGTGCCTTTTTCTATCGGTGCTTTTTTCTATCTCTACAAACCTCCTCTGCAGAGCTTGTAGTCGGAAATTATAACTTCAATTCCGGCGACTGTGTGTAGTGGTACCACGAGAATGGAGGTGGAGCAATGGTACCATGAGAATGTGTAACTTCAATTCCGGCGAAGGTGGAGGTGGAGGTGGAGGTGGAGGTGGAGCAATGGCAACTTCTATTCCAGCGGAGGCAGAGGTGGAACCATGGTAACTTCAATTCCGGCGAAGGCGGAGGCGGAGCGGATGTGGATAAGTGGTACCATGAGAATGGGCCTTCCTGTGAGCTGGTTGTAAATTCAAAGAAGATTTTAGAAAGGTTCATCTGCCACTTGCTATTCCAAATGTTAATTCTTTGAATGCTAGTAGTCCTTCATCCTCGTCGGATAGCGTAGTTAGTTCTCTTTCTCTGGAAGATGCTTTATCTCTCTAAAAAAAGTGTTACTAACGTTGCCATCTGAACAAAATGTGAGGACAACAAACTATGGGATGAGCGTATAAGTGAATGTTTAGGAAGTATATTAGTTGTGGCTATGATTTGTTACTGTAAATAGTATCTTGAATTTCTATAGGGATGAATGCTGGTAGCCTTTAGATTATTTTTTTGTGTTGTTAGTCATGTGTGTTGTTTGATACTGTATTATAATAAAACAGTATCACAAAAATATCATAACAGAAATTACATAGAATTCGCATACGTGCTCATAATTTTTATTATAATATGTTTTCGGAATGGTCTTGACGAGCCGATCAAGACCAGTTGCTTTGCTACTGCTAATGATAAATTTTAGCCATTTGAAGTTATTTCTTTAGCTTAAAATGGCAATCTTTAGTTTGTCATACTAAAACAGTATCACATATAAAACAGTATCAAAACAGAAATGGGGATAGAATTCGCATACATACTCAGAATTTTCATTATAATATATTTTCATAATGGTCTCGACGAGACGGTTAATACCAGTCGCTCTTTCCACTGCTATCGATGGATTTTACCTATTTGAAATCGTATCTTTAGCCTAAAATGACAATATTTAATTTTTCTTATCAAAATATTATCATACATCCTATAAAACAGTATCATAGATAAATGTATCTTAATATATTAGTATCATACATGAAAACATCTTAATAAAACAGTATCACATACATAAACTACAACCCAATAAAATAACAGTATCATAGCTTAAATAACAATATCATAGGTTAAATAACAGTTTCATATGTTGAAACATTATCATAATAAAACAGTTTCAAATATAAAAGTGTGGTATAAGTATTTCGATGCAAATTATATAAATAAAACAGTATCATAGATAACAAAGAGATTGAAATAGTATTATATGTTGAAACATTATCATAATAAAACATTATCAATGACAAAAGCATAGTATAAGTATACCAATTCACATTATCTAAATAAAACAGTATCATACATAAAACAAAGATATTGAAATAGTATCATATGTTGAAACATTATCTAAATAAAATAGTATCATAGATAAAACAAAGAGATTGAAACAATATCATATGTTGAAATATTATCATAATAAAACAATATTAAAGACAAAAGCATGATATATTAATATCAATTCATATTAATTCAGATAAAACAGTATCATAAAACTAAGCACAAGATATGTTAATGATTCAAGTAATGATACTTTTTTAATAGATTAAAACAGTATCATAGGTTGAAACATTATCATAATAAAACAGTATCATAGATAAAAAGCATGATATAAGTATATCAATTCACATTATCTAAATAAAACAATATTATAGATAAAACAATATCATAGAATTAAGCACAAGATATTTTAATAGTTGAAGTAACGATATTGTTTTAATACAGTATCATAGGTTAAAACATTATCATAATAAAACAATATCAAAGATAAAAATATGGTATAAGTATGCAACTACACATTATCTAAATAAAACAGTATCATATATAATAGTGGTGTAATATATCAACATATTAAAGGGAAAAAGTACCATATATTGAAACAGTATCAAACATTTTACATGTTCTAACATAAAACCCTAACTCACCATTATCAAAAATTAGTTGAATCAGTTCATCCAAACTCTATTAATTAACTGCATTGCATATGTTTCAATTGGAACAATATCTCAACATTTTCATAGTTATTTTTAACCGAAAATGGTTTCTTTATACAAAAAAAAAATGTTCGCCATTGAAATAGCAGCCTTCGAATTGTTTCTATGCGATTACAGGTTATGATGGGAAGAATCAAACACAAGAAGAAGATGAAAATTGTTAAAAGTAAATGAAGGAGTTTCTAAACAAGTAGTGGAATGATTTCGTGGGTTTTTACGTGTTTAAATAGCAGTTTTTTACAATTGGGAGGCATATTGGTCTTTTAGTAATAAAGTATGACTTTAGTTGAATTAAGATTAGGTCATGTGACTTTTTAGCCCACCATGACATTAACGGGGACCGGTCCAAAAATTTTCCTTAAATTTATTATAATAATGATCTATATATATGAAATTTCAATGAAAGTTACAAATTGATAAAGATACATACTTTTAAAGTAAATAAGACTATATTTTAGGTATTCTGATGAGACGAAATGGTCATCAACAATTATCTATTATTTTACAACATTCCTTATTTGATAACTATTTATATAATAACTGTCTATTTACTATTTTACAACATTCCCTATTTGAAAGTTACAAATTGATAAAGATACATATTTTTAAAGTAAATTAGACTATCTTTTAGGTATTCTGATAAGACGAAATAGTCATCAACACTTGTCTATTATTTTACAATATTTCCTATTTGATAACTATTTACATAATAATTGTCTCTTTAAAAACTTTATTTGACAAAAATCCATTGGGACGAAAATATCAAACAAATGGTAAAGTCGTATGGCTAATTGTTAAAACATTGTCAGAAAAACTCAGTGTGACAAAATCTAGACCAAGAATAAAGAGTACCACTCATCCTCCTCATGTTAATCATTGGAGATCTTCAAGTCGATGGATTCATATCTTATGTACCAATTTATTGAATGTATAGTGACGTTGGAGATGTCAGTAAACAAATCATTTGTTCAAGGTTCAAGATATCTGATAATGGATAATGAGTCAAAACCAACATAAATTTAAAGTCCTCGTTGGTGACACATTTTTGTACATTGTAGGGGTGAAATTGAGACTTTTACAGTATAATAAAAAAAGGTGCTTATATTCACACTACAATTTGTTATAAGCGCACCACATTTTAGTTGTACTTAAGACCCTCAACTTTTGTTCATTGTTGCAATTATGTTCTTAATTTTTTGTTATCGAATTCTTATCTTCAACATTCATTAATTAGCATGTTTCATCATTAATGATTGTTTTTATCGAGATATTTTGTTTACGTGCTTTGAAATGAGAAAAAAAATATTTTATCGTACTTTTGTATCTATTGTTTTTTTTTAAATATGACAGACAAATAAGTTTTTTTCGAATTTTCAACAAATATTTTAGAAGGAAACCGTTATCAAATACAAGATGTGTTAATTAATGAAAAGTTGAGGATAAAAATATGATAAAAAATAGTTGGAGACATAAGTGCTATAATGTTCATAGATTAATGATGTTAAATATAATTAAAATGTGATGCAAAAAATAAAAAGTGTTGTGTGAATATAATTATCCTAATAAAAAAACTCGTAGATGAGAAATATTAGGTTATTGACCAAATGAAAATTCAATATCGGTCTTCCTCAAGTTCTGAAAATATGCAAACCAGTTCTCAAACTTTCTATAAGTTTCATTCATTCTCGAAACTTGTAAAATTTCTCCAAATGCTCTTTTGATGCTTCCAATCAATCACGTGTTATCATGTTAATCTTTAATTACTTCAAACCAACTCCAATTAAACTCAAAATCTTCCTTTTTACTCCAAGTACCTCTAATTTGGAGTCCTACTTATGATAAAAATATTTACACTAAATTAAGTAGGAAATAGCTAAATTTGCAAATATATCCAGCTTATAAAACAGGATAAACGTGTAAAATAGACTTATCACAAGGCTTTAATAAGGCATATTTTTGTGTAATGAACATCTATGTGAGATTGTTATTAATATTTATAGTTATGGATGCTCATAACCTACAATAAATTTACTCTCAACATAACTATATGACTTTATTCTTGTATGTTACAAAATATATACAAGACTCCTGAAAAGAGAAAAAACAAGATATGTTTTTAAAGTAATTGCATCATGTCATCGTACTGATTATAATCAACTAGCCTAGATGAAAATCCTGTATAAAGAGGGTATTGCATGGATGCTATAACAAGATAACAATATAACAATATAGAACATATTTTACGTGAATGGTTTTACACAAGTTTTAGAAAGATTGTGACATTGAATACATTGACATGGAAGATATAGATGACATGATACAAAAATTTTCATTGATTTAAATCGAAGAAACTAGTTGTACTCTTTTTCCTTAGCACATGTTTTGTTCCACTTGATTTGTTGACAAAATTTTAATGAGATATCATTTCATTACTTCAAATTTTTTATAATTAATCGCACTCATTTTTCATTCATTTGGTATTTTTCCAATTGAATTATTGCCAAACAAAACTTTTAATGAGATGGTTATTGTATATATAGTTATTCAATGGGGAGTATTATAAAAAATTTGATAATGATGAATGACTATTTGATATTATTTAGATATTTGTATGGTTGTCCTACTTATAGTTTGTTTTTGTTTAAAATTTTGCTAAACTGATGTCAAAGTCAACAAATAATTTTAATCATATATTTCATAGAACCTATAACTTTTATTAACTTTTCAATCCTACATTTCATCAACTCTTACAAAAATATGCTAAAAATCTAAATTTTAGTAAAATAAAACGGGCACCTACCCAGGAACAATATATTCTATTAACTCTCATTATTATAATAAATTAGTTATGATTTTCTCTACAAATTACTCTCATTTTCTCTTAATTTTATAACATAACAAAACATGACTATTTAATCTAGACTTTTAAAGACTTTGATTGACATTTTTCAAGTGACTTACTTTGATGGATTTCATTAATTTTTATTGATTTTTAGAGATTTTAACAGACTCCTACAAACTTTTATAGATTTTTATAGATTTCATTTTGAATGATTTTCCTAGACTTTCACATACCTTTATGCACTTTTATAGACTTTGTTTTTTCAGTTAAAAATTTTAAATTTAAAAATTTAATATCCCATAATTAAAAACAATTGTCGCAAGAGAAAATTTTAATAATAATTTATTTAATTATATTAATATTAATATATTCATAAAAATTAATTTTCTATTTAATTGCTGTAAGTAAACTACGTCGAAAATTAATTATATAACTTGCTCTATTTTTTCTTTTGCGTAAAACTATAAACTTTCAAATAGATTGTAGATAAATTAAAAAAATTATGGCATGCGACTCATTTTAAAATATTTTCCAACAAAAAAATTTATCCAATTCATTATCTCCCTTATTATATTTAATAATCTATAGATAACACGTCATTAGTCACCACAATTGCATAAAGAAATAACTAGAGAACCAATTTATACGAAGAAAAAAAATACAACTATACTCATCAAGATAAACAGAAAAAACAAGAATTAAAAAAAATGCAGTAATAAAAAATAGTTTTTAACTTGATGAAATTCATTAATAAACTGCAATCAACAATTATGTAATAATTTAATTATAAAATTATCTTATTTTTAATGAAAAGTGGTAAAATAATAAATAAAAAAGAGAAAAATGGTTATTAGAATATTTTAAAGAAAAAAATCATATTGAAGAAAGAGAAGAATATAGAATAATATAATCTAAACTTTAGAGTTTGTTGAAGGAAAAAAAAAGAGAAATGTTGCATATAAAAAAATAAAGGAATGAAAGATGTTTTCATCTTTCAAAGTCTTAGGGTAAATGAGAGAAAAATTGTAATTTCTTTTGTCTATACCTTGTGCTTTAAAATTAGTACATATAAAGTTAGTACATATGAAATTCTCTATAAAGTCATTAAAAGGTAGACATTTTGAATACCTCAAAATCTCGTAGGATTTTAAAAAGTCTGAATTGAATATCCCATTATTCTATAAGACTTTTTAAAAGTCTTAAAAATCTATATTGAATACCCCAAGATTTTTATAGAGTTTAAAAAGTTTGAATTGAATACAGACTTTTAAACTCAATAAAAGTTCTATCAAGTCTTAATTGAATACACCCTCCTTATTTATGAAACTAGAGAAAAAAAAAAATTAACGACTAATGATAAGAAGCATGGACACGTAGATGGTTGGACCGTGGCCATTTATCACGGCTGTAGGGAGTTTTCTCTACTACGATAAGAAAAAAGCATGTCCGTGTGTCACACTTCACTACGTCTTCAATTTCATCTCTTCTAAAATTTCTGTTCAATCATCTTATTCAACAGACCATATCCAAAATCTGCTCATTTTTCAATCAATCCCCTCAATTAATCATCTCCCTTCACTGACCATCTCAAAAATAATCTGTTCACTACCTTAATCCATTATCATAATAGAGCATACGGTCGAATTTCAACGCAAAAGAAGCGATATACTAGTTCCGATCGTATGGAGATTTCTCCATTATATGAAGAAAAAAGTACTTAAACGTCCGTGTATCACTAGTTTTTCAATTTTTCCTTACAAAACATTTCCTTCAAAATTTGTTGACAGCTTCAATCTACCTCCTTTATTTGATCATCTCCTCAACTGATCATTTCCAAAATCTACTAACCTCCCCAATCCATCTCCTTCAATTGATCATCTATCTTCACAGATCATCCCTAAAATCTGTTCACCTCCTCAATTCATCATCATAATAGAGTTTACAATCGAAATCAATCGCAAGAACTAATATACCAGTATAGTATATATTGTAGTGAAGATAGTGAAGAAAAGGAAAACAAAAACGAAAATGGACATAAAAAGCATGCAACAACAAATGAGCCTTCACCAAATAACAGTTGAAAATTACTTATTTGAAGATGCCCTCTCTTTTTTAACAAATGTAAATAAGTACATATTTGATAATTGCTTAAATTATAATTTCAACTTATCAAATATACCTTTTAACCACACATTTCTAACGTGGGAATGGTGGCAAATGGCCGGGTGACCCGACCATTTTTCCAAAAAGGTCGTTGACCACTTATACTTGTTAAAAAAAACATTAAAATGAGTTATTTTGAAAGGTCCAAAATATCCCTGAGCACTGTAAAAGGAATGAAACGTAAAATATTCCAAACAAATGCAAAAAATAGTTGAAGTGTAACCGCTCTGCATAGTTAAGATTTTGGGTTCCAGCAAACTTCAATTTGTCGATTAATTTCCAGCAAACTTGAATTTGGCGATTAATTTCCAGCAAAACTTCAGCATTGTGCGAGTAAGTTCCAGCAAACTCCATTTTGTTTGTATTTACTTCAACTTCTTTTGATATTGTTGTCTAAAAATCTGTAAAAATCTTGAAAATATGTTGGGATATGTTGAAACTACATATAAAATATGTTGCATATAAGCGATTGTAAATGAAGCAATGTCTTGATTAAAATGAAGATTGAAGTTGATAGTGAACAATCGAACTAACGCTGTTAAAACCCTAGGTTAACAAAAGAGAAAGTGTTAGGTTAATGAGGCCCAATGGTTAGGTTAACCTACCAACATTCCGTTAAAGGTTAGGTAACCTACTAACATAATGAAGTTGTTACGTTGGGTAACCTACCATCTTGTCATTGCGTACAATGTTGTAATGACAACAACATTGTTCTATTATTAACGACAACATTGTTCGTTAACGTAACAACATTGTTACGTTAATGCACAAAATTGTTAAGAGACAACATTGTTTCGTTATGCAGGCGAAATTTTTACATTAACGAGACAAAAGGTTACATTAACGTAAGAGAAGGTGTTAGGTTAACAGGCCCAATGGTTAGGTTAACCTACCAACATTCCGTTAAAGGTCTAACCTACTAACATCATTGAAGTGTTACGTTAGCGACAACATTGTTACATTAATGACGAGATATTTCGGTTAACAGACAATATTGTTTTGTTAACAAACAACATATGTTACCTATTAACCGAACACATTTGTAGGTTAACAGATCATTGTTAACAAAAGAATGTATCAACCTACAGGAAATTTATCTTTTAACAGACAAAAGGTAGGTTAATTTAGCACCTGTTAACATGCACAAATGATAGGATAACCAACCCAATTGTTCCTGTTAACAGAAATTAGTGTTAGGTTAATAGAAGAGATCAGCCTGTTAACAGGAGAATAAGTAACTGTTTAATTGCCATGCTTTAATATATCAGTAACTGTTTCTTGTATTTTAATTTATTTCGTTTATTAAGTTACTAAATGTTAATTTTTATTGCAGGATGGAGCATGCAGTTGACCGTAGATTATGTGACTTTCCTGGAAAGGTGACTGCTAATTGTAATATTACAAACATCAAGAGGGTTGAGAATGCTCTTGATGACTACCACAAAGCAAAGTTGCGCCGATCAATATTTTGGAAATTCCATCAGGTTAGGCGTTTGCAGTTCTCGGGTCAAATAATTGACCATTTATTGCTTCGACTGATGAAGTTAGAAAACGCAGACGAACTGTGGTTTCGATTAGGGGATGAGAAGGTGGTCCGGTTCGACTTGATGGAGTTTCTTCTTGTCATCATGGTCTAAATCTTGGCAATGAAGAAGAAGTAAGACCAAATATTCAATGGTCAAAAGACTTTTGAATAAATATTTCCATGGAAAGACAACGATCATTTTGTTGAGTCAAGCGTCTACATTTGATGAATGCACGGTGATGGAAGATAAGTATAAACTTGGATTGGTGTACATATTGGAGACTGTGTTGAGATGCAAACACCATAAAACGAGCATTGATGTATTTTGCTTGGACGTAGTCGACGATGTGGAGGTCTTTAATGCATATCCATGGGGTCGTAGGTATTTTATGGACACATTGCATGCATTTAAGAGAACACATACGATCAAGGGATCAAGACCGATCGAAAGTATGATGTATACCGATTTCCATTGGCGGTCAAGGGTAACTTTTGAAACTTATAAATTGTAGCATTTTAGTAATATAGTATATGTAATGATACTAAATTTGTAGGTATGGGCTTTTGAGGCTATACCAAGCTTGGCCGATAAATGTGCTATTAGGAAGGAGTGGACTAGGATCCCGAGGATGTTAAATTGGCGGGTGACAGACATTCCTACCGCAAAGGATGTCGACTATACTTGACTATCCTCGGTGAGAACTATTGATTTATATTGAATGTGATGTTAATGATAGTGCTTCCAATTAATGTTAAAGTTCAATATGTCACTTGAGGTCTATATTATTTCGACTCTACACCGAAGAGATGGAGAATGTGTACATTCGTGGATTTTACATTCGCTGTGGTACCGGATCCTATCTTCGATCCATATCTTGTTGGAGAAGAGGTATGCATATATATACATATATTGTGTTATGATATGACATTTGTTTTAAAAATCTTGTAATAGTGTCTATTATGATTTATGTAGGACATTCTCCTACTACACACGTGATGCACCTACACCGCATCGAAGTTTCACCTTTCTCCTCCGCCGCTCGCCTTTCCCTACTCCTTCTCCGGTTGTACGTCGATCATCTAGAGCAAATTTGGGTGCAAATGTATCGATGATTTATTTGAAACGTTTGAGCAGCAATTGACTTGATGGAGCATCGAATTACTTCTCGGTGATGGCCGAGGGGCGCGTAAATAAGAAGGTTGGACGGTGAGTAAGAAAGTCGATGAAGTCATTGAGTGGGTAAGACCATATCATCACACACAGATACAATGGTGCGTAAACCGCATCGATGTGGTTCCGGTTGAGTCGGCGGGGTGAGGGACAGGAGGTGGACACGGAGATGGAGACTAGGGACCATCCCGAATTTGTGACGGGTGTTCGGACGAGATATGGAGATAGAGATGGAGATTGGTCAGCCCGATATCGAGATTGAACGGGGTATAGATAGGGAGCAGGTTGTGGAGAAGGATGGTGTGACAGATGGAGTGGTAATAGAGACGGGTAGACAGCTTGATGTGGAAACCGAAGGGGTGACAAATAGGGAGCCGGTTGTGGAGACCGATGGTGTGATTGATAGGGTGCTCATGGAGACAAGTGGGCAACTAAATGTGGAGACCGAGGGGGTACCTGTTGAAGAGCCGGATGTGGAGACCGATGGTGTGATTGATAGGGTGCTCATGGAGACATGTGGGCAGCTAAATGTGGAGACCGAGGGGGTACCTGTTGAAGAGCCGACTGTGGAGACCGATGGTGTGATGGATGGGATGGTGTCGGGTGGTTAGCAGTCGGCGAGAGAGACAGAGTAGTTGGTGATGGAGCATGAGACGGGTAGTCAACCGCCGGAGGTGGAGACACGGAGAGTGACTGAAGGAGTGGTGACAGCGGAGGTACCAACTGTCATCTTCACTCGTAGGAAGAGGAAGAACGAGGAGATGGTAGAGAATACGGAGATAGTTGGTAAGAGGTTGAGAGTACCTTCAGCCTACTTGAGTTCTCCATTCATGGCTGGGGTGAAGAGAAGAACCTTTATTGACGGGTCGAACATCGATCTATTCCAAAAGGTTGATCCGTCAAAGGAAACAGAGTTCCTTAAGTGGTACTCTAAACTTGGAACTAGGTAAGTTATTTATACATTCATTGGTAACGTATTATTTTTTGGACATCAATTCCTAACACTATTTATTCAAATGGTCTCTTATCAATTGGGGAGTGTTCGAATGAAGACGCCAAACAATGGTTTCACGACGTATTGATTGGACGGAAGTGGCTCATGAGATGAGGTAAGCAAAATTTTTAATATAAGTATGATATACTATACTTTGTTAACCATGTAACATTTTCGATATTTTAGCATGTTGACATGGCGATGTACTTGCTGCGACAACGGGTTGCCATGTACCCAAAATCCTTCAAAAACCAAAGAGTCATCATGGATTTCGGGTTCAAGAACATGCTGGATGTGGTACAAATGATGAAAGACTCATGTCCACAAAATTTTGAGTGCCCAGATTATCTCTTTGACTACGCACATGGGAAGTCGCAGGAGTTTGGTCAACCATGGGAGGGATGTACACATCTGTATATTCCGGTGCTCGCTAATGCTCACTGGTTTGCAACAGAGGTTAACTTCTCTGAAGGTGTAGTATATGTTTATGACCCCGACAAGACTTGCCTTACACAAGGTCAGCTTGAGAAATATTTGGAGTCGGTGTGTTATTTCATCCCTGTTCTTGCGAAGTCAGTGAATATTCCAGTACTAGACCAGATGCGAGTGGAAAGGGTTGACGGCACGGTCAAGCAAAAAATTTCGTAAGTTTATTTGTTCGAGATGATATTTTTTTGCATTATTTGGGAAATGTACATATTAGCCTACTAATTTAATTATTTGTTTGCAGCGGTGATTGCGGTGTATTCACCATTAAGTTCATCGAATTCCTAAGCATTGGTGAATCGGCGATTCTCGTTTCTAATGATTATATGCCCATGTGGCGGACTAAACTAGCAGCCGACATGTATACACAAAACTATGATCCATAGGATATGATTATTTTTTCAAAATATTTAAATTTGTAATTTCTATACGTTTTGTAAATTTGTTTTATTTTTGTACATTTGAAAAAAAAAAATTGTACGTTGTGTACGTTTTGTACATTTGTAAAACATATGGACACAAGTTAACAGATTGATAATTACGGTTACCTACCACATTTCTGTTCATAGAATTGTTGTATTAGTATTAGGTTAACTGATCATATAGAAACATGTACATGTATAATCTAAAGATTTACATAAGCGATAATTGGACATCAGTTAACAGATTCCAATTATCAGATTAACATAAATGTTAATCGATTAAAGATAATCGGTTATATGTGGTCGGTTAACAGATTAGATGGTGTAGGTTAACATAACAATTGAATAGGTTAACCTACTCTATAGTAGGTTAACATAATTGTGTTTAGGTTAATTAACCTACCCATAATAGGTTAACAGAACAATTGAATATGTTAACAGACTACATATAGTAGGTTAACAAAACATCATAGTAGGTTAATCGAAGTATGTTATAGGTTAACATACTCCATAGTAGGTTAACATACAATTGATTAGATTATCAACTACTTAGGTTAACATAAAAATACAGTAGGTTAACCGAAGTATGGTGTAGGTTAACCTACTCCATAGTAGGTTAACATAATTGTGTTTAAGTTAATTAACCTACCCATAATAGGTTAAGAGAACAATTGAATAGGTTAACAGACTACATATAGTAGGTTAGACTACATATAGTAGGTTAACCGACTACATATAATAGGTTAACAATTAATAGGTTAATTAACCTACCCATAATAGGTTAACAGAACAATATTCTGAGTATGAATTGATGATTTTTACTTTAAATTTGAACAAATCTGAGTTGATTTGAGATGGATTAAATCAGAACATCAGTTATAATTGTATACATATGGGTAAGTTAATAGGCATTGGAGTCTAATTTTGCCTTAACAGACCTAAGGCCTGTTAACAGACCAAAATGCATATTCACAGATCCGGAGTCTGTTAATGATCTGTTAACAGACCATCTGTTAACAGAACTTCTTTTAACCGAATTTCTGTCACTAATGTGGATATGTTAAGCTAATTATAGATTAACGTGCTTCATATAGGTTAACCTACTGTGTTTGTTAACAGAATAAAGAAGGTAGGTTAACCTACTCTGGTAATGGCTAAGTAAAGATTAACCTAACCAATGTAGGTTAACCTACTCTGTTAACAGATCGTTTTAACAGATTGTTTCCATTAGAATATCACTGGTAAGCCAATATTTATAGTTACAAATCCATAAGCAAACAATGTATCATAATTTAAAGTAAGTAAAAGCATTGTTTCGATCACAAGAGTGTTTGTAGTAAATTAAAATATTAACACATTGTTTCAAAATGTGCAATGACATATTTGCAATTCAAGAGATTGTTTCGATCAAAATCTGCAATGACATTTAGAGCATGGTCTGTTCTCCCCCTCCGACCGCGACTTTGTAGACGTTGAAGGCAGGCACGTCACCGTTGATTAGAGAGAAAACACATGTGTCCCCGGGTCTGATATTTTTTGTTGTATAAAATGCTGCCCAACCTCTTGCGAAGCGACGAACAACCCCATTGCCCCTTCTATCAACTCCGATTTGCCACACTCGACCTGCGGCATCGTGAATTTGAACATCGTTTACAAATCTTGGGAGATTTGTGCTGGCGAATGTTCCGGGAACAAACTGTCAAATAATTCAAACAAACGGTGCGTTACATTATACAATTCCATGAGTGATAAAATGCTATATAAATTGAGGTGAAAATGCTATATAAACTTACAATGCAACGGTGGCAGAAACGCGTTGCGGACATAGTAATCTGGAAGGATGGTAGAGGTTGACTTGTTGATGATGAACCACCCGGGTCACCCATATGTATTTCACATGCAGAATGGTCCAGTATTGAAGTCAAGAAAGTAGAATCTCCACGGTACTCGAATATCACCATATAACCGAACGTGAGTGAGTGGTGTGAGAAAAAATCAGACCATCCAGTAGTAAAAATTATCCTTTCCTCAGATCGGATAACTTCAATATGCCATAATCGGCCACCCAAATCCCGTAGGATAACACAGCTCCCAAGTAGTTGCGGATATAAAGCCGTAAAATGCCGGGGAATTATCTTCGCAATGTAAGCAAGTAAATGTTAGCGAATGTTTTGAAAGATAATGCAAACTAACTTCAATCTATTTATGAGTTAAAAAACATACCAATTGATCGCGATGTCTTGCAGGGTCAATTGCGATAAAAAACTCTTAACATATTCTGCTGCCATGTTCTACATTACGATAAATATAGAGTAGGTTAACATAATAAAGTATGTTAACAAAAGTACGTTAACATAACATGTATGTATGTTAACAGGAGCACTGCTAATATAACTTAATAACCGAAATGAACTAGGTTAACAGAACATTGTTAACAGAACATGTATGTAGGTTAACCTATGAAATCGAGTAGGTTAACAGACATTTGATTAGGTTAACCTACTTCTTCAAGTAGGTTAACCTACTTCTTCAAGTAGGTTAACCGAACATCCATTTTGTTAACCTACTAGTCATGGTCAGTTAACAGAGATATTGGATTAGGTGAACCTACTAAATGAAGTAGGTTAACAGACTTTGATTTAGGTTAACCGGTGAAATCAAGTAGGTTAACAGAAACACGAAAAATTTAATAGACACTGATAATAGAAATTAATAACCGAAATGAACTATATAACAAGACATCTATAAGTTAACAGACTTTGATTAGGTTAACCTACTTCTTCAAGTAGGTTAACAGAACATATGATTTTGTTAACCTACTAGGTATGGTCGGTTAACAGAAATTTGATTAGCTTCACTGGAAAATGAAGTAGGTTAACAGACTTTCATTTAGGTTAACATGTGACATGATGTATATTAACAGAATACATGACAATTGATTCACGCATTATGAAATATTCAATTGAAGGTTAACAGACACCAGAACATGAATAACAGGACTGTAACATAGACTATAAAAATAACAACCGATTATGTTATTGATGAAGAAATCTAACAGGACTGTAACATAGACTACATGTTAACAGAATTTAGGTGAATTTCATTAAAAATCGTGCAAACAAAAACAAAAAACATATGCATTCAAGAGCACTTTGAATTAGGTTAACAGAAGCATTCAAGAGCACTTTCATTAAGTGGAACCTAAATATTTAGAAATGAAACACAACACCTAATGTTAACCTACTGCTTCAAGTAGGTTAACCGAACAAATAATTAGGTTAACCTACTGCTTCAAGTAGGTTAACCGAACAAATGATATTGTTAACCTACTATTCATGGTCGGTTAACATAACTTTGAATTAGGTTAACAGACTTTCATATAGGTTAACAGGTGACCTGAAGTAAGTTAACAGAACATGTATGTAGGTTAACAGAACTATATAATAGGTTAAATAGACCAAAACACAACACCTAATGTTAACCTACTTTCAAGTAGGTTAACCGAACAAATAATTAGGTTAACCTACTGCTTCAAGTAGGTAAACTGAATAAATGATATTGTTAACCTACTATTCATGATCGGTTAACAGAACTTTGAATTAGGTTAACAGACTTTCATATAGGTTAACGTGAATAACAGGACTGTAAGATACACTAAACATGTTCACTTATTATCATATTGATGAATAAACATAAGTTCAATCAATGATAAGCAAATAACTAATTTTAACAGAAAATATGTGAATTTCATTACAAATCGTGCAAAAAATGGTTGCAAAATCAAACTGTAAATCGTGCACTTACCGGTTGTAGAAATACTTGTTGGCAAATGAGACGAAAGTTAGACGTCTGTCCTCTCACACGATTTGTTGGAATAGATTTTGACAATCGGGACATAGAGATTTTTGAATTCAAGAGATTGTGGAAAAATTGTGCGGAAAATGAACAGTCACCGGAGACCATAAATTTCATAAAAGTTAAAATTTGAAATGTTTTGAGTTTTTAACTTAGAAATTTAAATTTAAATTTCTAATAAATATGAAATAAAAACGATATTATATTAAATTTAAGTGGAACTTAAATATTTATAAATAAAAACTTAAATTTAAAATGTTAATATGGAATTAAAAAAAAATTAAATTTAAGTGGAACCTAAATATTTAAAAACGAAAAACTTAAATTTAAAATGTTATTATGGAATTACAAAAATTTATATTAAATTTAAGTTGAACTTAAATATTTATAAATTAAAACTTAAATTTACAATGTGAATATGAAATTAAAAAAAAGTTTTGTTTGTTTCGATGTATATTGGATACGATCGAGATACACGAATAGGTAGATATGGACAATCGGGGTACCTTTTGGTTGTTTCGATGGATATTGAATACGATCGGGATACACGATTAGGTACATTTGGACAATCGGGGTACCTTTTGGTTGTTTCGAAGGATACTGGATACGATCGGGATACATGATTAGGTAGATTTTGACAATCGGGGTACCTTTTGTTTGTTTCGATGTATATTGGATACGATCGGGATACACGAATAGGTAGATTTTGACAATCGGGATACCTTTTGGGTGTTTCGAAGGATACTGGATACGATCGGAGTACATGATTAGGTAGATACTGACAATAGGGGTACCTTTTGGTTGCACCGATGGATATTGGATACGATCGGGATACACGATTAGGTACATTTGGACAATCGGGGTACCTTTTGGTTGTTTCGAAGGATACTGGATACGATCGGGGTACATGATTAGGTAGATTTTGACAATCGGGGTACCTTTTGTTTGTTTCGATGTATATTGGATACGATCGGGATACACGAATAGGTAGATTTTGACAATCGGGATACCTTTTGGGTGTTTCGAAGGATACTGGATACGATCGGGGTACATGATTAGGTAGATACTGACAATCGGGGTACCTTTTGGTTGCACCGATGGATATTGGATACGATCGGGACACGATTAGGTACATTTGGACAATCGGGGTACCTTTTGGTTGTTTGAAGGATCTTGGATACGATCGGGTACATGATTAGGTAGATTTTGACAATCGGGTACCTTTTGTTTGTTTCGATGTATATTGGATACGATCGGGATACACGATTAGGTAGATACGGACAATCGGGATACCTTTTGGGTGTTTCGAAGGATACTGGATACGATCGGGGTTCATGATTAGGTAGATAATGACAATCGGGGTACCTTTTGGTTGCACCGATGGATATTGGATACGATCGGGATACATGATTAGGTACATTTGGACAATCGGGTACCTTTTGTTTGTTTCGATGTATATTGGATATGATCGGGATACACGATTAGGTAGATACGGACAATCGGGATACCTTTTGGGTGTTTCGAAGGATACTGGATACGATCGGGGTACATGATTAGGTAGATACTGACAATCGGGGTACCTTTTGGTTGTTTCGAAGGATACTGGATACGATCGGGGTACATGATTAGGTAGATACGGACAATTGGGATACCTTTTGGGTGTTTCGAATGATACTGGAGACGATCGGGGTACACGATTAGGTAGATACGGACAATCGGGGTACCTTTTGTTTGTTTCGATGGATACTGGATATGATCGGGGTACATGATTAGGTAGATACGGACAATCGGGGTACCTTTTGGGTGTTTCAAATGATACTGGAGACGATCGGGGCACACGATTAGGTAGATACAGCAATCGGAGTACTTTTTGTTTGTTTCGATGGATATTATATATAGTAGGTTAACAAAACAAATAGATTATTAACCTACTCCATAGTAGGTTAACAGATCAATTGATTAGTTTAACCTACATTGCATATTAGGTTAACAGAACATTATAGTAGGTTAACCTAATCAATTGATTATGTTAACCTACTATGCATAATATGTTAACAGAACATCCAGATTATTAACCTACTTGATAGTATGTTAACAGATTAATTGATTAGGTTAACCTACTTTGCATAGTAGGTTAACAGAACATTATAGTAGGTTAACCTAATCAATTGATTATGTTAACCTACTATGCATAATAGGTTAACAGAACATCCAGATTATTAACCTACTTGATAGTATGTTAACAGATTAATTGATTAGGTTAACCTACTTTGCATAGTAGGTTAACAAAACATTATAGTAGGTTAACCTAATCAATTGATTATGTTAACCTACTATGCATAAATAGGTTAACGAACATCCAGATTATTAACCTACTTGATAGTATGTTAACAGATTAATTGATTAGGTTAACCTACATTGCATAGTAGGTTAACAGAACATTATAGTAGGTTAACAGAACATCTAGATTATTAACCTACTTGATAGTATGTTAACAGATTAATTGATTAGGTTAACCTACATTGCATAGTAGGTTAACAGAACATTATAGTAGGTTAACGAACATCCGATTATTAACCTACTTGATAGTATGTTCACAGATTATTGATTACATTGCATAGTAGGAGTAGTTAGGTTAATTAACCTACTTGATTCATTATTGATTAGGTTAACCTACTTTTCAGTAGGTTAACAGAACATTATAGTAGGTTAACCTAATCAATTGATTATGTTAACCTACTATGCATAGTAGATTAACGGAACATCTAGATTATTAACCTACTTCATAGTATGTTAACAGATCAATTGATTAGGTTAACCTACTCTAGAGTAGGTTAACATGTACATTATAGTAGGTTAAATCAATAAATAGATTGTTAACCTACGTCATAGTAGGTTAATAGAACAAATAGATTGTTCACCTCATAGTAGGTTAACATATCAATTGATTAGGTTAACCTACTTTGCATAGTAGGTGAACAGAAGTATGGATAGGTTAACCTAATCAATTGATCTGTTAACAGATCATTTGATTAGGTTAACCTACTAAATATAGTAGGTTAACAGAACAAATAGATTGTTAACCTACTAGCCATAGTTAGGTTAAAATGAGCACTTAACAGAACCTAGTTAGGTTAACAGGAGCATTGAACACAATTTCATTAACGATGAAGTTTTATTGGTAACTGAAGCAACTTTATTTCATCTCGGTCATTTTTCACATTGTTTCCTCAATGATTTAAAATAAATAATAAAATAAACATCCCACAATAAATCTAATAAAAATCATACAATAAATCATTTAAATGTGCATATACTATTCTCTCGTCCATGCGGCTACTAGCAAGAGGAACCCGATTGCTACAATTAAGTCGAGTGTGTCCGGTTGCACGACATCTCGCACCCACGACGGCGGGGCACTCTCCGGTGATGGTATTCTTGATGTAGATTTGCGGCCCACCCGTCGTTTCACTAAAGGTGGCAAAATATTGAGTGTGCTAGCAATATGGTGGGAACTTCCCATTCGACTTCATTTGGCACGGGAATATTGTTTGACATAGATATGCCGCTCTCCAAAAATCAATCGCAGTAACATCGAGAGCACAACACGTGGGCTGAAATCCCTCTGTGCAGTGCGACGGCGATAGCATGCGTGCAGGGAAAACTCTCTAACTGAAATTGTCTGCACGTGCAAGTGTTGTCATCCAAGTTCACAACGTACCGGGTGTTTGGTCCACTGTTCACGTCAAACCGGAATTGGTCTAGAGGCTCTACATACAACGTCTTTGCCACCTCAAGACTATTGAAAAGTTTTTCTTCCATTGCCGGGGTTAGAGTGCTTGTATGCATCTGCGACTCCTCGCGTCTACTATAAAACCATTCCTGCAACTTGCTGCGTATGTTCTCTATTAGTGCAAGAATTGGTAACTCCCGATCTTTCTTAAACAAGGAATTCAGCGACTCTGCATTATTTGATGTCATCATATTGTACCGGATTCCAGTAAAATGTGCCATTGCCCAATGTTCAACCCCCATATCGATCAAATACTGCCATGCTTTGATCGATTTATTATGTATCTCACCCATAATTTTATCAAATTCCTCGACACTGTATGCCTCTTGCCGCTGCCGCTCTCTTAAACAATGACAAGAGAGTAGGAACCCGAAACTTTGTCTCCAAGTTGCCTTTTATATGGTAGATGCAATAGCTATGGGTGTGCATCGGGATAAACATCTCGATACCATTTTTATACTATTACCCGTCGGGACACAAAAGCAATGTCCCCAACGTCACTTTGTTACTTCCTTCAACTTTGTGAAGAACCAATTCAACGATTCATCATTCTCATTATCGACAATGCCGAATGCAAGAGGATAAATTTGAATGTTCGCATCTTGACATGTAGCAATAAGCATCGTACCTTTATATTTTGCTTTCAAAAATGTTCCATCGACATAAATTACGCGCCGCATTGAAGATATAAATCCTCGAATACACGGGCCAAGAGCCATGAAGAAGTATTTGAAGCGGTTGTCGACATCAGTCTGAATAAAGAACACCGAGCCGGATTAGTTTTCTCCAAGTTGTGGCAATAGGAGGCCAGTTTACTATAACTATCCTCAGGTGAACCCATTAAGTCCTCCATAGCGCATTCTTTAGACTTCCAGGCCTTCTGATAACTCATTACAACCCCGAACTCCCGACGGATGTCATGGATGATATCTGCAGGTCTGTACATAGTTTTGAGGTCTCGGAACTTGTGCATTATATGTCTTCCAATAACCCATGATCGTGCTTGTCTGTGATCATTGCGACGAGTCCCATATTCGCAAGTATGTTCCGTACATACTTTTGAATAACAAAGATATCAGATGTGTCAAACTTCGTTGCTCGCATGCGCCACTTGCAACTATCATCTACACAAACAAGTGTGTACACTGTTTTATTTGATTTTTTCACTTTAAATTCGAAGTTATGTTTCAACGCAATCAAGTGCAAAGCTTCCTGTAGATCTTTCTTCTTATCAAACAATTGGTCAACATGCAAATCTTCACCATTAGGAATCACTCGAGTCGTATGAGAAGATCGTGAACTAGGACCAGCCTGGTGGCTACGTGAAACTGAGGCAATGAGATCGTCGTTTGTAAATGGAAATTCCTCCTCATTGTCTTGAACTATCTCATGAGGTCTTTGTGTAGCATTCGTCTCTGGAAAAACTACATCATCATCTCGAGCTATCTCTACTGTATTCCAAAAATCATCTCCGTTACGGTACATTTCATCCCCGACTTCAACATCTGCTTCATTCCTGCGTCGTGTCTGTTCATAGATTGCTCTCTCCTTACAAGAGTTACACATAGAGGAGTATGGTGCTTTTTGTTCAGTTCAATCAGCCACTTCAATTGCATGTCTGAAGTTATTTTTACCGATGGAACTGAAAAATGTGTATTATTAGGAAAAAGAAATCCAAACTCCATATTGTATTTTGAAGAGTCAAAAATAAGGAGGTTTCCTATATCATGATACAATTCCGTATACGATGTATTCTCGGATACAATAAGTGCAAACAACCGATTCTCCATTATCTCCGTTCCATTTTCCATGTCCTTGACCTTGGTCATTCTTTTCAAACTCACCAAGTAACAAATAGCAAGGAGTGTCATATCGTATTTCAACAAAACAATTAAAATGGCGTTAGCTAAGTAATAACATAAATCCATATGTACTATTAATAGATTGCGTGGTGATGGTTTTATATTCTATTTTATAAGGGTTGTTAAGTTCAGTTGGTCTGTCATATGACGTATACTATGTTCGGTCAACTAGTGGCTAATTAGAAAGGTTAACCGACTAAAAGTGTAGGTTAACATAGCAACTATTTAGGAAAACAGACCAAAGTGTAGGTTAACAGACCTAAATGGTAGGTTAATAGTCAATGGTAAGTTAACAGACCTCAAGTCTAGGTTAACAGACCTAAATGGTAGGTTAACGATCAAAGGTAGGTTAACGAGACCTCAAGGGTAGGTTAACCAGACCAAAAGTGTAGGTTAACATAGCAAGCTGTTTAGGGAAAAGACAGACCAAAGTGTAGGTCACAGACCTCAATTCTAGGTTATGAGACCTAAATGGTAGGTTAACGATCGAGGTAGGTTAACGAGACCTCATGGGTAGGTTAGGCCAAAAAAGTGTAGGTTAACATAGCAATTGTTTAGGAAAAGCAGATCAAAGTGTAGGTTAACGAGACCTCAAGTCTAGGTTAATGAGACCTAAATGGTAGGTTAACGATCGAGGTAGGTTATGAGACCTCAAGAATAGGTTAACCGACCAAAAGTGTAGGTTAACATAGCAACTGTTTAGGAAAACAGACCGAAGTGTAGGTTAACAGACCTCAAGTCTAGGTTAACAGACTTAAATGGTAGGTTAACAGTCAAGGGTAGGTTAACAGACATCAAGGGTAGGTTAACAGACCTCAAGGGTAGGTTAACCGACCCTAACCTATTAAGAGCGTAGGTTAACAGACTCAAGTGTGTAGGTTAACAGACTAAGATGGTAGGTTATCTGAACCTCAAGTGTAGGTTAACCTACTTACTTCTTACCTACGTGACCTTCTTCAATTTAAACTCAAGAACAAAGATCTTAATTAAATTAACACAATACATGAACAAAGATTTCTAATTAATTCGTTCAATTCATGCCCATTAATCTAATCATTTCACAATTACGATACCCACCTAATTCAAAGTGAGAATGAACTTACTTACCAATTACAAAATGTCAAAATGTTGGATTTTGTGTTGTTCACGCGATGCTTGATGCTTGATCTCTACTTTGAAGATAACTTTTGCTGCAATTTGATGAATGAATTAATGTTGGATGCGTTTCTGTTCTAACAATAACAGGAGCCGTTGTGTTCAATAAATGAATTGACCTTTTCATTTAATTCAATTTGTATCATTAAAAAGGTATTTAGGTCTTTTACATTTTATTTATTTTTGTAGTTCTAATAACTTAATAAAGATATTAATGTCTTTTACAACAAAAGAGGTCTTCAAGACTTATTTGTTGAAAGTTAGGCTATTCCATTGTATTGAGTGTTTGAGAAGGCTATTTAGCCATATTCCCCCATTTCTAACACATTCATACCAATCAGGCACTAAATTTGAAAATCTTCAAAAACCTAATTGGAGATGCATCACAGAACGGGAATCTAATATCTACTATCACTCTGTTACACACTCGCGGTGCTCTCTCACTCTCTGTATCTCCCCGCCCATTTCTGTAAGTACATAAATCTCTTACACTGCTATTTGCTTCTTATTTTCTATGTGTTTTTACCTTTTGTTTGGCTCCAAATCTTCAATTTAGTAATGGGTTTTCGTGTAAAGTACTGTTCTATGCTTGACAATTATGGTATCTCTTCTTGCTTATTAAGTTGTTACGCGTTTTGTTTAATGGGGTTCTGACGTAGTACGCAGTCCGAATGAAATTTCTCTCTTTCTTTTTCTAACTGGTTTTTAGGTCTGAATTTTAAGTCTGTTTCGAGTTTTGTCCAGTGAAAACTAATTGAGCTATTGCGTTAACTCATTATTTCCTCGTGTTCTATGACTAACACCCTAGTTTCCCTTGCCTTTTGTCTTCTATGCCTTCCAATGTCTGATTTTATTCCATTTGAAGGTTCGGGCTAGTGCTCTTTATTTTCAATTGGTAGAGAATTGAGTAAATCACGTAGAATCGATGAAAATAAAAGATTTCATTATTGGCAATCCCTAGCAATCACTTTTAAATTTGTTTTAGGAATTCTTGCATTGTGAATTAAATTGGAACTTGGAAGACATCTATCTATGCAATCAAGAAAAAAATTTCCTCATGAAATGAAGAAATAGGACAAGAACAATTAGTCAATTAAAGAACATCACACCCTAGAATCTTTCTCTTCTCTCTCTATCTTTCTATTCATTCAAGAAATTGTGCCATTCTTTCAACTTTCACTTGATGTAATAGCTCTGCAAAGGATGGATACCTTGAACATGCACTGCAATCATGTTCAAAACTGTGTTTTAGACTTTTTTTGTTTAAGTTATATTAAAATATTTTATTACAAGTTATTTATAATAAAACCCATTGCATGTCCACAGCGATGGACTTGTGTCCTTTATAAAATCAGCCAAATACTTTATCTTATAGCAAAGCCAAAATGTGCTGATATTAATGGAAATTGATATATTGTAGTAGCAGCTGTTATAATTTTTTCCTACTTCTCTTTCCTTCTTTATTTTTTAAAAGTTTACCGTACATTTTGGAGAATGTGAACTATGAAATATATGCTTTCGACATAAATGTAGTACGACAAAAAATATGTTAGAGATGTAATAACATTCTTTCACGTATTTCTTCTATTAACGTAAATGATAGAGCCCTGATGATGTGCGTTATTCCCTTAGTTTGCCGCTTCAATGCAAAATCAATGGGATCTCTCTCTCTGCACTTGTAAGTCCACATGTATGTATCGTCATCAGTTTTTGCAGCTGATTATCTGACAGGTTGAATGCATCAAGAGGATTTCCCGGTTTTACTTTTGTCATGCTAATGATAAATTGTTTACAGGGAAAACCCTCAGCCCATCAATTTAAAGCGAACTTTTTTTTTTATTTCTATTTCTCAGTTTATATCTTTTGTGAGTTTCCTTAGAATTAGTAAGAGATATTCCTATTCATATAACTCCTTGCCTGCTTATCTATCGGTAGATGGCCTCATATAGTGGTTACTGTTATGTTTCCTTCTAGCAAAAAAAAAAATGAACTACTCCATATCCCATTTTGATTGATGCTTTGGGAACCGGTGATGTATTACTTTGTGCATAGTTAAATTTGCACTCAGCTGTTGTGCATAGTTAATTTGCACTCCATATCCCATTTTGATTGTTTTTGTAAGGATGATGCTTTGGGAACCGGTGATGTATTACTTTGTGCATAGTTAATTTGCACTCAGCTGTTGTGCATAGTTAATTTGCACTCCATATCCCATTTTGATTGTTTTTGTATGGATGATGCTTTGGGAACCGGTGATGTATTACTTTGTGCATAGTTAATTTGCACTCAGCTGTTGAGCAGAATTAATTCACTTTTAAACCTATATTTATTCAGCATAAAGCTATGGCTGAACTTGATCAGAGTTTTATTGAGCAAGAGCAAGAGCAAGAGCAAGAGCAAGAGCAAGAGCAAGATCAAGAACAAGAACAAGAACAAGAACAAGAACAAGAACAAGAACAAGAACAAGAAGAAGAACAAGAAGAACAAGAAGAAGAAGAAGAAGAAGAAGAACATGAAGATGTGGATGTGGATGTACAAGAACATGAATGTGAAGATGGAACACTGGAGAACTCACATCCTGATAAAAAACTGGACCATGATTCAGTTGCTGCAGAGGGTGAGAAATGGCCTGGGTGGCCTGGAGAGAGTGTTTTCAGGATTTTGGTGCCTGCACAAAAGGTTGGGAGTATAATTGGACGTAAGGGAGAATACATTAAAAAAACATGTGAAGAGACAAAAGCTCGGATTAAGGTTCTTGATGGTCCTCCAGGGACGAGAGAAAGAGCTGTAAGTGAATTTTATTTCTGTGACGTAATATCTTACTATTGAGTTGTTGTGGGCCGGCTAAGTATGGAATTGATTAGTGCTTATTCTTTTTCAGGCTATATTCTCTGTTTAATTTGGACGTTTCAATTGTTTCAACACGTGTCATGCATCCTCACCTGTTATCAGTAGTTTCACAAGTTCAAATTAGTTTTTGAGCCGGCTTAGAAATTTTCTGAGGAGCTCTTTCTTATGAGCTTATGCTTCTCCAGTTCATGTTCTCATGTTCTTTTGATAGGATTATGTAGATATTATTTTATTGGCATAAATCTTCATTTTACATCTTTCCAGTTTGAGTTTGAGTTGGTATAGTGCTTGTCTTGTAAAGCTTTTTGTAGATTGTAAGCAGTGGGTCTCACGACATGTGTGGATAAAAAGTTGATAAAGTTGTGGGTTCTATGGAATGTGTGGATAAAAATAATGTTTGACCGGCTTATAAGTGCTTATAAGCACTCCCGATCATGCACATAATACATCAGCTGCGGCACAATGTTTAATAGCCTTAGATTGAACTGAGTGCATACATGTATTTAGTGAAATACAGACTAAACTGTTATATACCGTTGGTTAGTATTTATTTACCATTTATGTTTCAAATTCATAAATGAGTTTGCAAGAGTGTGTGCATACATATAAGTATTGCAACAATTATGGCCTATGGGAATTAATTCCAATGGTGTTGGCTCTTAAGCATTGGTTCATGAAACGTGAAATGCTTTGCTCCATGCTTTCAACTTATGATGGATATATGCTTTTCCTGGTGTACTTTCGGCACGTTTGCTTCTTTCATTTGCTTGATATTAATTCCCCAATCGGTTTTACAATACTAGCCCCATTGATTCAACATCGGTGTTTTGCTTATTTTCTGCCAAGATGCAGATGTGGGTAGATGGCATCTATCTGTAATAAGGCATGGTTTCCATGGGAGATTTGCATGCCACTGTATTTGTGGCACAAGTCGCTTCTTTGTCAAGTGAATAAAAGGAAAGTCCTACATTCTGGTGTATGTTTCATGAGACTAGGTCAGATATAACCTTGGCTTTGGCAACATGGGCTGTTTAACTACTTGTATTACTAAGGGATTCCACAACCTTGGTGATGTTCCTCACGTTTTCATATTTATACGGTTATATGGTGTGGCATGATTCAGTGTTTTCTTTATGTAAACATATTAGTGAACCTGCCTCAAGTGGGCTTAAAATGCATAAGAGTATTCATTAAATCAAAATTTATCAATTATCTCAAAACATCTATTTGTCACTGCCCTGGTGAAACTGTTGATATGCTATACATTTATTGTTTGAAATTCATTTTAATGCCCTTTTTTTGTGTGTGCGCGTTTTGTGCAGAATTACATGTTTGTGTATTTCTTTCACCTTTCTTTCCTTGCTTTTGAACGTATTGCCTGATTGTCTCTATTTTCAGTCCAATTATTTATGCATTTGTATCTTCTTATTGTTTATTTTTTTCTTCTAATTTTTGTGTATCTCATGCATGTAAATGGTTTCACCTTCCACTAAGGTGATTTCATTTATATGATCAATTTTAACTCAGAGATGAAATTATCTCCGTTCACCTTCCAACTTAGTATGTTTTAACAGAAATACCCATCCAATCCTTCAATCACGCCTGTTAGATGAAGAATTATTTAACTTTTTCTGATCACTCTTACATAAGCGGTCTCTTTTTTTGTTTATTTGAATTCATGGAAGAGTTTATAACATAGACAATGTTTTTTTTTTTCCTGGATAGGTTATGGTATCTGCCAAGGAAGACCCTGATGTTTCACTTCCATCTGCAGTAGATGGTCTACTTAGGGTCCACAAACAGATTTTGAATGGGCTGGAGAATGATTCTCCTCATGCTCCAGCAGGTGTAGGGAGCAAGGTATCAACAAGGCTACTTGTTCCAGCGGCACAGGCGGGAAGTTTGATTGGAAAACAAGGCATGACAGTCAAATCCATTCAGGAAGAGTCTAATTGTATTGTTAGAGTTCTTGGACCAGGTTTTTCCTCTGCTTTTCAATGTGCTGTACTATTATTGGGGGATTGAATTGCATCTGTATCTACATTGCTATAGTGTCTTTTATCTCTTTACAGCCCAGGCAGCCCTTGACTAGAATTTTCTTGAGTATTTTCGGTTTCCAATTATTTGATCAGAGAGTCTGGCTTACCTGATCACAGTCTTATCCTTTTCTGAAATCGCTGACATCTTTTTGAATCAGTAGCTTTTTTTATATAACTTCTTCTGACTAATTGAATGAGTCAGAATCAAGTTTTTATTTTCTAATGTTTAATTTCCTTTTGAATAGAGTATCCTCCCCATGTTGTCTCCTCTAAATCTAAGCAAAAAATGTATAGTTGAAGAGACTGCACTGAATTATGGAGTCCTAGAATGAGGGTGACATTATATTCTTGTATACTTTCTCTTACTAGAACGAGTTTTCTCTGAAGGTGCAGGAATAAACACGTCTTCATGATTTGACACCAACAACAAATATATTCATTCTACTGAAAATAAATGACATGCTACGGAATTGAATTTTTGTTTGATTATTTATTGTGGCCAGGCAAGCTCATAAAGGAGAAGCCTTGGGAACATCACAAGTTGTCCTATAATGAAATGTGATTTCCTGAATATTTAATATAATGCTACATGAAAAGGGAATGTGAAACAAAAATTTTCAACTAGATCAGGTACTATATTTATTTTTAGCTTTTGTAACCTAGGAAGTAAAGACACTCTTGTGGGTATCAAACATGGAGACACTCCAATAGCTTTGGACAAGTGAGGAGACTCCCAATGTAAGGACTTGGACCCAAGTCCTTATAAACAATTCACATAATTTTCACCTAAACAATGTGCATGGTTTGAAGTTTCATATTTATTTAGAGTTTTATCGGAACAAAAAGCGGAAACTTCTCGGAACACAATCAATATTTTTTTTAAAAAAAAATTTAGAAACAAGTTAGTTTTTTGCTTTTAAAATTATGATCCCATTTTATATGTAAAAATATAAAATAATTTTCAACAATATTGGTTGTTTCATAAAAAACTAATAATAAATGGATTTCTAAGATTTTAGAAATTTCTCTAGTGGTAGAATTTTCTTAAAGGTAACACTGTAAGAGTGGTAGAGCTCAAAGAAGCTTTTGAAGTCGTGTTTGAGAAATAAGATATTTATTGTTGCACCTTAGTTTAACATCCACCTTCGTGCTGTGATAGATGTTGGAAAAATGTATTGGAACTTTGAACCACGTTGATATTGTATGGAGCAAGGTTGTTAGGATCGTACAATTTTAAGATCCTACAATGGGATTGGATCGTTTTATCATTTTGGGGATTGTAGAATCTTAAGATCTGGATTGGGAGTTTAACAACCATGGTATGGAGCATTGAGCTGCCTATTACACAAATCCAGGCTTATTCATGTAGATACCATCACACAAGGGAGGGTGGTCTTGGGAGGACTTGTAAACATCTGAGCCGAAAAGACAAGCCTTGGAAATATATTGGAGTCTAAACTATTGTCCCAAAATCTTGAAACTTATGTTGCCGAATAGTAGCCGCCCAAGTCTTTATGAGCCATTCACATAATGCCCTTCAAATTGACTTAGCATGGAGCATATGCTTATTATACCTCTACTATTTTGCCAATCTTGGACATGCTTGGAACACACTAAAGGACATTTGCAGTGTTAAAATGTAACTTACATAAGAAAAATTTGAGTTAAATTTTAATACGATGAACTTCTAGGTTCTGTTGAGGATAAAAAGTGGAAGAAGACATAAACATATGGTAGAAAAGGATGAGGGAAATAGTGATTACCGAAGATTTAAAATTCCTCCTCCGATATCTGTGCTCTTCCATCAACTATTGTTCTTATCTCATCTTGAATACTCCAATTCAAAAAGCTCCCAACCAATTTATAGTTTTATTTTTTATTTTTTCTATCACTGTAAATATGTTCAAGTTGTGTATTAGGTTTTTCCATCTCGAACAAGATTTGATGATGTATTAAAAAATATAAATGTCATATGATGTATCCTTAGTTTTGTACTATTTTTTTGAAAATGACGTGGAGGCTTGTCGATGTTGTGTAGTTTCTTATCTTTGCCTCCCCATCCATATCTTTGATTCTTATTTTTTTATGAATATAATTATTTACCATTTTAAGATGATCTTCTTATATGTTTTCCTTTATAGAGACAAAGATCACATCGGTCCTCTAATAATCTGCTTGGTAGAATTGCGTATCTCTATGTAGTTTCTCATGTTGTTTGAATCATAGAAGGCTTCCTGTGTACTTGCTTATGTAAAAGAAGGGCTTTTCTTGAAGATGGTCTTTGCTGATTTTCTCCAAGAGCCTAGGGCCTGAATCTGCAATTCTTCATCATGCCTAGCCAATGTTTTATCTTTGCCGATTTTCTCTAAGAGCCTAGAGTTTTAATCTGTAATTCTTCATCATTTCTACTATCTAGTATATGATATTTGCTTGATGTGGATTTGGTATATGAGAATCAACAATCTGCATAATTGGTTGAAAAATGTCAAAAAGGATGCAAGTTCAGGTAGAGCAATAGAGTATGATGGTGTGCAACATTTCGTGTTTTTGGCAATGCTTAGAATTATAATCTCCTCATATCGTCTATTTGCTACTTTCATTGATTGAATAAATTGAATAACTGAGTAAACTAGTATACCACTTCCTTGCGGTGGTATCCAACCGTAGACTCTATTATGATAATGAATAAATTGAATAATTGAGTAAACTAGTATATCGCTTCCTTGCAGTGGGATTCAACCGTAGGCTCTATTATGATGATGGATTGAGGCGGTTAATAGATTTTGGAGACGATCTTTGGAGAGAGGTAATCGATTGAGAGATATTATTGAGGATGTGAGCAGATTTTGGAGATGAGCGGTTGAGGAATATGATTGATTCAGGAAGATGGATTGAAGCGGTCAATAAATTTTGGAGGAGATGATTTTGTGAAAGGAGAAATTGAAGATGTAGTAATATTCGAACATTTAAATACTTTTTTCTTTCCATAGCAGAGAAAATTTCCTACGGTCATGAGAACTAAGTTAACCGAAGAGAGCAGGTTAAATCTGTTAATTATATCAACTGGACTGTTCGTCCTAATGATGAGTCTGCATGATTTGTTCTCTTAGGATTCTCTATTTTCAAGAAACTCACTTATTTGAAAGAAATCTTAGATTTCTTGGTTTTTATGCTTATTGCATTTAGTTGAGGAATATGCATTAATGTTGTAAAATCAGGAGTAGATTTGATTTTGATTTTCTGCTGAATCAGAGTAAAATATTAAATCAGAGAATAATTCAGATATTTGTAGATTGTTGATGCAAGTCAAATTTGTTCAGTTCGTATTTTTCGACCATTTTCCATGTACCCTTTTTTCCTTGTATGTTCTGTATACTCTTTAACTACCTCTGTATACCAAATATTCATTACTGAATGAGAATGACAGATTTTGTCAAATCTATGTTCAATTAAATAGCATATTCGAGTGCTATGTTCTATGTAGAAATGCAGCTAGTTAACTCTTTCATTTATCTTGCTACATTCAACTGTTGATATAAATCATTGCAGAAGACCTACCAGTTTTTGCCCTTCAAGATGATAGGATTGTGGAAGTTGTAGGAGAGCCGGCAGGTATACACAAAGCAATTGAATTAATTGCTTGTCATCTGAGAAAATTTTTAGTTGACCGCAGCATAATACCAATAATTGAAATGCAAGTAAGCCTGCCTTTCACCAGAAAGTCCCGTTTCAGGAAAATTTTTACTCAGGCGAATATATTTCTAAACCTCATTTATTGCTTCTCTTGTTAGATGCAAATGCCCAATTCGCAGATGGAACACATGCCTCCTGCCCAATCTTGGGGTCCGCCTCCTCAAGCTTTTCCTCCTAATGCAGCTGGAGGTCCTGGATATGGAAACAGCCCTCATTTCATGCCACCTCCTAGGCAATTTGATAATTACTATCCTTCCACTGACATGCCACCTCTGCCAGAAAAACAACCTCATCAAGGTATATCTGATTATGGCAGAGAAGCGCCAATGCCTGTGCATTCATCATCCAATCAGCCCATGCAATCAATAATCACTCAGGTTCTTCTTCTTCTTCGTCTTCTTCTTTGCCACTAATATGAATGCTAATATCTTGATGCAAATAGAATCAGAAGTAATAGCAGGGATTGGTTTATATTAAAAAATCAAAATCTCATCATAGACAATAGTTACAAAGATATCTTTTAAGCTAAATCTAAAACCATGAAACCCTATGAGATAAGTTTCTCGTAAATTGTGCCTAGACAAAACTTACTAGTAAAAAAAGGAAGACCTTGCAGGTACTCACGAACTCCCTATAATAGTGACCATATACATTGTCCATAATCCAGCTTTATTGACAGAATTGGCAGTCCTGTAAAGCTTGTTGCAGTTTCTTGCATGCATATACTTTGCAAGTTCTCAAGTCTCAACTGTGTTATGGTTGAAGTTATGCCCCTGGATTGAGTTTTCAGGTCAATTTCCACAACCTATTTTGTTTGCTAAGTATTTAGCAGAGCTCAATTTAGAGTATATTTTAACTTAAGACACCTTTTCCTTTGTTACATTTATTGAAACTACAAAACAATAGAATGGTTGGTGCTTCTAGAACAAGTTAGAAGAGGAAGAGATAGAGCCATAATTAACATGGCTTTATGTGGTTGCAGAAGTTCTGATTTCATTGGATTTTGCCATGGATTTAATGATGGGTCAAATGGAGTGGTGAAAAATGTTTTTTTTTTTTTTTTTTTGAACTCAAATTTATTGGGAACAAGGCTTAGTTTTTGTTGTTGTTGTTGTTGTAATTGCACTTACCTCAACTAGATATATGAAGTAAGCTAAATTGATGATGGTGAACCTTAAAAAAAAAAGCAGAGAGAAGATTGGCTTTCAATTAGCAATACTGTTGTGAAAATTCTTGAAAAACACAAAACACTGCTGTGCTATGAGCTCCATCCTTCTTAAAGTGGCAAAATTATCTTTAATGTCAAATGATTTTCCTTACCATGCAGATGATGTTTAAATGTAACTTGAAGGAACTTCGTGTTCAGCTATTAACTGATCATTTTCAAGGCAGAGCTGACTCTATTTTGATTGGAAATTATTTTTTGCCGTGGCCTTGCCTAGCCGAGTGTAGCTTCATAATAATTAATCAACACAAACTTGTCATATTCAATGTTTTCCTTGACAAATGAAAACTAGCAATCTTCACTTTCTATAATAATTAATCAACCCAAAAGTGTTTCCTTGACAAATGAAAACTGAAGTCATCTTCACTCTTTCTTTTGACAGTTACAGGTACCTATTTAGTGCTAAGCGAGAACAGTTGGGACCCATAGATTGAGCCCTCCATTGTCTTAATTCATATTGCTTGATTCAGTATTTGTGTGTGATCTTTTTGGTTGTTGGGCCTCTGGCAATGCTGATTTTTGCCTTGATACTTGTTTGTGGTGTCATCTGACTGAAGTTTTTGGTTAGCTAGAACCAGATTTAATTATTTATTCATTAGGACATTTGACCCCATCAGAACAAATATTATGAAGTGTGCTATGGGATAAGACTATATAGAAACAGTGGAAGACAAAACGAAAAGGAGGTATATGTTTTATTTCCTTCAGTGATTTGAGTTAGGTGACTTCGCAGGTCACACAGCAAATGCAGATTCCACTATCTTATGCTGATGCTGTAATTGGCACAGCAGGTGCAAATGTAAGCTATATTCGGCGGGTTAGTGGTGCTACAGTTACTATACAGGAAACAAGGGGAGTTCCTGGGGAGATGACGGTTGAGATTAGTGGAACTGCTTCTCAAGTCCAAACAGCTCAGCAGTTGATTCAGGTAATATTGTTAACCTGGGTTTTAGATTGATTATTCAAACGTGCGCGCATCTATTTCTCAATTAAATTTTTTAGCCCCTTTTAAATTTGTTAAAATTTGTTATACATGTAATTTCCCATCTGTGACTTAATCTTTCTCTACCTGTCATGCATGCTAGTGAAGTTGCTTAGTTATGGATTCTGGCTGACCAATAGACTCAAGTCTTTTTTACAAACTTCGAAATAAAGTTTATACAGGGTATACTTGAATGAGATGCTTCTTTTTTATTAATTGGAATTAGGTGTAAGGCATAAGGTCTAAAGTTGGTTGAAAGATGTTCTATCTCTTGATGTTAGCTTCTTTGCAATTGAGTCATAAAAAAACTTGGGTGTTTATTTAGGATAAAGTACTCCGCAAAAGTAACACAATCCTTCCTAACTCATATCATCCTTTTGCCTTGTTGGGGTGTGGGAAGTAGGAAGAAAAACAAGGAGAATCTGAGTTGGATCAGTAATATGGCTTTTTTTTTCTTGTTTTCGGCTCTCTTGGAAGAGAAAAGGAAGACTATATGATGGGCCATTGCGCCATTGCGAAACCTAAAATGCCAGAAACTGATGTTTTAATTATACCTCAACATAAATGCGGTTTTACTTGGTCATTGCTTTGGTGCATCGAATATGATCAAATGGTTGCTGAATCTCATCAAACCATTTTAATGGTTTTGTATTGCAGAATTTCATGGCAGAAGCTGGAGCCCCACAGACAAAGACTGCACCTTCTGCTGACCAAGGCTATAATTCTTATGCAACTCATGGTTCGATATATACATCTCCCCCTTCAAATCCTAGTCTCGTGGGACAAACAGGAGGCTACTCTTCATACTATGGCACCAACTATGGTTATTAAGTAGGCTTGGTTCCAGTTTCACATTGAGACACTATGTGCCATTATGTCATTATAGTTTGGTCAGAGAAGAAACTAATAATCCTAAAGTGACAGTTTGCATTATGAACTTAAAGTTTTAAGAACTTGTAACACAAATCACGAGCCAAGAAATATTTTTGTATTTTTTGGCCCCCTAGAAACTTATCCACGTACCTTTGGAATTTGTCAGTCTTCTCATATTTGACCCTTAATTGATACTTTAAGATGTACTACATTGACTATTGTTCTAATTTCATTGCCTTTTTAACATTCAAACAAACATGATGGATATTTGAACAATGTAATTTGTTGCGTTACCCTCTATATATAATCTGTTACTATAAACCCTCAATCAGTTAGTATATTTGACTAAATAGTAATTATTTATTATAAATTTCATATATATTATTTTTAAAATAAATAATATTATTTTGTATCTTATAATAAATATTAAAATCAATATATTAATTTAATTATAATAACATAATTATTTTAGTATATATTACAATACCTAAAATAAATTAATTATTTAAATCAAATATATTGTGTGTAATTTGTATTATATTATTTAACATGTTAATATATATTTTTTATTTTATGTAAATATATGAAGTGACAATTTAATATAAGTAATTAATGTGATAAATAAATTAATATTTTCTTTTGATGTATTAATGGTAATTTTGTTAATTTTTAAATTCATTAAATATTAATTACAACTTTTCGTAAAAGTTAATTTTTTTTTTTTTTTTTTTGACAAGTTCAAAATTTGGGTTTTTCTAAAACCGCTTTTTTTAGCTTTTTTTTAGTCAAAAGAAGTTTTTTGACCTTAGCGAAACAACAATAAATATAACAAAAAGTAACTTTTTGTTCTTTAAAGAGTGCTTTTAGACTTCAAAAAAGTTCTTCCCAACACACTAACTGTAATTATCTTATCTCTCATCCACTCAAGATATGGATATTGATCTAATGCCCGGTGGGCATTGTTATAATCTTGCATGGGACATTTGTCATGTATTTATTGCATGAGTGTAAAGTGTGTGACTTTACACTCATGCAATAAATACATGACAAATGTCCCGATGCAAGCATTATAACAATGCTCATCGAGGGCATTAGAACGGGATAATTTCTTTTTTCCCAATTACTTCCTAAATTAACGCTACATAATCTTACCAATTAAAAAACTAAATCACCAAAACCAGTGAAATCCATTAAAAGCATTTTCAATTCAACCGTGGATTGCAAACAAAATTCTACCACACAAGCAAAACATACAATGTATAAAAAATTTCATGTCCAATACAATTTGTCACTCTGTCAAGCTGACGTGATAAAAAAAAAAAAAAAGACAATATCTAATACTCAGTTAGACATACTGATTCAACAAAATTTAAAATTTCTATGTTGATTTAAATTTTCTTTGTATATTTAAATGTCATCTATTTTTTATTTTAATAAAATAAAATCTACATAAATAGCAATCCATAGAATGCATTAGAGACTAAAATTGAATTTGAATGTCTATTAATTAGATATTAATTCCACATAAATCAAATTTTTTTTAATATTCGTGCCACCTAAATAGCAATTCATAGAATGCATTAGAGACATTCTAATTCTACACCCACTGCAAGAATCCACCGAGACCCAAAACGTTAAATTCAAAGAAGGGAAAAAAAATTCAACAAAGCCATTCAAATCGACGAATTTCTATTTTATTTTCATAATTGAAATATGGCTATCATTTTATATACAATTACTCAACAATTCAAAATGTATTTATCACACATCAATAATTAAATTAATTTTATAATTAAAGTCATATGCAAGGAATTAAATTTCACAATTATTCAACAACTCAATATGTAGGTAACAAATTTCGCATCAAAAACAGGAAATTAAAGGTCACATACGAGGAATTCAATCTTACGACTAATGTTAGATTATAAGTCACAATTACTCAACAATTCAAAATGTCAGCAACCCTTTTTGAAATTAATTTGAGACATTATATTATCAATTTGAGATCACCAACAGTGGATTACAATTACTTAATAAATTGGAGCAAAATTTCAGAATCTTATATTGGATACAATAAATTAAATCAAATTATTCAGACTGATTGGTTACACATAATTATTTCAAAAACATCACTATTTTATTGAAAATGCATGATTTCTGGAAAAAAAAGTTGAGTACGTGCCATTTTTTCCAAATAAAAATTAGGAGCAAGTGATCAGCCCAGAAACATTTTAGCCCACCCAAAGGTGAATGATCAGCCCACATAGGCATGTTTGGCTGGGCTGAAAAGATGCTTCCAAACATGCAATGATAAAATAAAACAAAAATGAAGAACGCAATTTTTAAATGGCAGTTGCTGAACGGAATCCACATCCCTAAGGTGAACTCAGCCAAGGTTAGTAACAATGGTGGTTGATTGGATGTGTAAGGTGAACTGATTATTTTTAGACTTGTTTCAATTTTTTCTTGGTCATTTGTTTAATCAATCAAAGGAGTTCTAATTTTATTCCTCCTCAGATCTAATTGATTTTTCCTAAATCATTTTGATTGTTCATTCCTTTTGCACAATTAGGTTCTGCATTTTAATTCCATCAATAATTGTTGTTGGTCTGATTTTCAACCTTCATTTCTAACGTTGTTTTGATGATTTTTTTATTTTCCCATCGATTTTCTAAAATGGGGGTTTTTCCCCTCATCAATGAGTTTTCATCTAAAAATGGGTTGAAATTTAGGTGCTCGTTGGATTTGCTGTATTTATGCTTAGTCATTCATTTAATGATTTCTTGAGCATTTAAATTGTAATTTAATGACGCTTGAAATATGCTATTCAGTGAATCCTTCTTGATGTTGAGCATTAATTTCACGAGGAAGATGTCTCATTAACCCTGTATTCACTAGTTGTGGATTGATTATGGATATTTTATGACATGCCCTGCTCTAAACGATTGGACAAGGAAGATATACCTGATATATCAGAAGGTTCCTTGAGGTTTGAAGAAGTAAATGAACTAAGGATGGAATTTTTGGTGGTCTTAAGTTTGTCTAGAGTTCTACTCTATAGGATACTTTGTGATTTGATTATAAATATTTTAGGTTTGTTTTGGGTATGATGCAAAATAATGGTTACTGATGATGTAATTTTCATTTTTACTGTTGTTGAAAGATTTCATGAGTGAATTGGAATTTGGGTCCAACAAAGGTTTAATATCTTATTAGGAGTCAAGATAGTTGATAAGAACGTTGAAGATGGACCTGAAATTGAAATATTCATTTAGGTGTGATGTAAATGAGCTAACAATGGATTTTGTAGTTCCATACGGTTTACAGTTCCTGATCTAGGGACTTGTTTTGTGACATATATTTTTATATTAAAGTTCCTTATGTGCCACTCAAATATTTTGGTACAACTTGTTTTGTTAAGATGACAATAATTTTGTTGTCAAATGAGCACAAAGTTTTCATTAAGATGATTAAATTAAATTTTGTTGCTTAGATCCTATTATAGTACATCATCAACCTAAACTTTAGCTCACCCTAAATTTTACTTCTAGCTCCGTCTCTTATTAATGAGTTTGTCTCTCTGGAATGTGTTGAGATAACTAGATGCATTTTTTCCAATCATTTTGCTCATTCTTTATTCTCTTCATTTTCTTTTATTATGCATTGTAATTTGCAGATATGGATATTTTTATTTATTAGGTGTGCTTGATAAATCTAGAAACGTGGATATTTTTATATGTTAATTTTTTACTGAAAATTGTTATCTGTGATTGTTAGCATAAGTTCCCATTTCTAGATATACTGAATGTGTTATAGTTTATGAACTATGGGGGCAGAATGTGAATCATTTATTGTTTAGCCTATTAGATTTTGCATGTAATATGGCATAGACTATGAGATCTTTTTACCATTTGTGGCCACTATTTTCTTTTATTTATTAGTTATGCTTTATCAATGGGCAAATATGGATGTTATTATCTGCTGTTTTCTTACCAAAAATAGTTAATCTACGAGTTCTATGATTTATTCCCATTTGTAGATAATTTTTATAGGAAAGCTAGATTATCAGGTGATTGAGGTCATCCGTAGATTATTTAGATGATGAATAGAGTTAACTTAGGAAAGTAGGGATAATTCAAATATTAGAAATTAAACGTTCAATGATTTAGCATTAAACTTAAAATTGTGAAAAAATGTGTATGAACTGCTTCTGACCTTTTATGTTTTTCATTGGTACTGGACCATTCTTCCTTTAAATTTTGAGGGCCAAAACTTAGATACAGAAGGAAATTGGCTTCCGAAACTTCTTTGCATTTTGGGTTGTGGGGCCTGAATAGATTTAACATAATTAGGCTGCTTCAGTTTCTTTGCTTTGTTTTTGAATGAAAAAGCTACTAACTCAAATAAAGTGCATAATAAATTCAATTCAGTGAGCAGAAGGTTTGGTGTGGTCAAATACTGAGGGTCAAAGGTTCAAACTAATACTGAGTTTTGGCTTGCAGGTTCCTCCATGGTAATTGCTACCAAAATACCATCACCTGGCTATTTCACAAGTTTCAAACGCCTAATACCTAAAAGTTCCAGATCAAGGTTTCTTGCCATCCATTTATCTGATTGCCTTAGCTGCACTGCTTTTTCCTTTGACAAATTTTTGCACTTGCAGTTGATATTTTCTCATGCGGCTCATACTTTTATGTTCAACAAAGTTACGTGAGTATGTTTAGAATAGTGATGTTGATTTTTCTTGCACTGGTTTCTTTGAGATTCTCGTAGAGATTGATCAAAAATAATCAGATTGTTACATGATGTCGTGTCATTGTTTAGATACAAAAAGATCTTAGTTTTTTCCCCCTGTTTTTAAAGTGCATTTATACATGCATGTAAGCTAAAACTTATATTACGATTGTCTAGGAGGATGGCATGGTCTATTAGAAGTGCAGCCGATGGTGGTAGACTAAATTCTTCCACAAATGACACTGGTGGAACTAGGCTTATTAGGGCCATCCAAGCTCTTCAAGTAAAGTTGAATGCTAGAATCAAGGAGTTGAGGAAAAATCTTCCTGCCAAGTTACTGTTTTTCTTGGTGGGCTTCTATTGTGCGACCGCTTTCGCAACTGTCATAGGGCAAACAGGGGACTGGGATGTCCTATCTGCTGCTTTAACTGTAGCTATAGTGGAGGGGATTGGGGCTCTCATGTACAAGTCTTCTCTTCCCTTGGTGGATAACATAAGAAACTTTATCACGATGTGCAATTATTGGAAGGCTGGCCTTGCTCTTGGTCTTTTCTTGGATTCATTCAAGTATTAAATGGGATATAGTAAGGGTGTACATATTGAATTTCACAAAGATGCATTCTCAATACTGAAGTGGCATCTCACTCTCTCCAATTGCTCGAGCCAATGCATTACCAAGCATTACACATTGGAATTATAAGGACTTTATTGCTGCAGTTGACATTGACATGGTACATGCTGAAAGTGCTTCACAGACAATGCAAGGATCAATAGAAGTGGAGGATCAATGTTGCAACTGAAGAAATCTATGTATGATTTATATGGTGCTAAAAGGAGTGGAGCAACTGTTGGTTTTTATCCCTTAATAGCTTATCCTTTTTTCATCAGATTAATCTTCACTTCTCTAAAGTTTTGTCCCGGTGCAACTATCTGATTATTTTTTTCCAGAGGTGGTGATGTTGCAGATAAAGTTGCATCCCTGGCCAGCTATTGGTGTCAAGTTCATGGCCGATATTCCTCGTCGGATATGGGCTTACTTGTAGTGGGTTCACTTTGAGATCGGCGAGTATATCTCTTTTAAAGGACTATTTGACAACTATACTAACACAATCCTTGATCAGCAGTTTTATCTATAATAAACAGCCATGATTCTGTAATTGAAGGTTGGAAGTTGGAAACATACAGATGTGAAGTTCTTTCATTGTTAGGTAACATGAAGAAGTGTAGGTCTGATTCTGCTGCATGCTGGGTTGCTGGGTGCAAATCAAAATACCTGGGTAGACTGATCCACTACTGCTGGTATACACAGCAAGTTGACGGATGATTCCTTCACCATACGGAGTTAGTTGATAAACTTCGATGATCAAACTTAGGCGAAGTTAATTATTGCTGGTATGAGATACATAGAAGGTGTGATAAATTGGGAGGTCCCAACTCGACCAGTTATTTGACATAGTATACCTTATAGAGACGAATAATGTTGTTTATCACGACTGATGTGTATGTGGCAACTGTGTTGACATTAAATGATAATGAAATATAAAATACGAAACTTATTTTATTAGACTTATTATTTAATTCTACATAAATAAGTGATTATCATTCGTTGTGATAAATAGCATTAAATTGCAGTGTTCAAATTATCATTGTATATCGGTATTTATGATATGCAATGATAGCCCTTAAAATCTTCATTAACAATTCTGATTTTAGACGTTATTTATTTATTTATCTTATGTAAATATACGTATTATAGAATAATACAATGACAAATATTTTAACTATTTTTTCTTCTTTAATATTTTTCCAGTGTTATCCAATCTACTTAATTAAACATGCAACAAGCTTTTTGTCTAATGCCTGAAAAGATTACGACTTGGTCCATTAAATTATTTTTTTGTTTTTTATTTATTAATTTCGTTGGACTTAAAATAAGTGGTGTCAATCAGATAAGGTGGTATAATGTCAAATATGCTGCAATAAAAAGAACTGTACGGTTTCTTATACTCTAGGTCGAGGAGCAGGCGACTTGTCCTCATTGCCCCATCCTCCATATCTTATCATGGTAATACCGTGCGGCTTGAGCCTGTCAATTGTTTGGTTGCTAATAAAGTACCCTAAATTCCTAATGCAAATTCTATTAGAAATTGCACCTCAAGTCCCTAATATCTTAATAAAATTTATATAAAATCCTAATTAAATAATTCAAATATTAAAAATCATCTAAAGCAGTAATCCATAAGCGCCTCTCGTGCTTGGGACTGCATCAGTTTGTGTTATGTAATAATTTTATTGGTGATGAGAAAATTACACATTTTGAATTATTAAAAGTGAGAACTGATTGTGCAATTATAGTTGTAATATTGATGAATCATCCATAATAAAACTTGTTTAATTAGTTCCCAAATGAAGCTACCTAGTAGTATGTATTGTTATTATTCACGTGCCAACAAATCTTAATTACTTTTCTTTGTCAACCTGTTTGTTACTTGTACATTTAGACAATCGTTAAGTTAAATAAATCAACAGAAAAAAAATAGACCGGCGATCGTAGGCACTCCAAGGGTCAAGTCAATTGTCGGTATCAAAGTGTGAGAGAATATAGGTGTGGGAGAGACAAGTAGTCAGAAATTTGACTAGAGTTTATGATTATAAATAATGCGTAAAGTGAAATAAATGGAGGTCTGGTATTTATAAGAGAATGGTTCTAGTTAATTTAGAGAAACAATCAATTAGTTATTTGATTGAATTCTCATTCCTTATGAGGAAAATGTCGAATCCAATATTATTGTAATCCCTAAGATTCCAGTGCTAACCCTAATCAATAACTAAGATTTAACTGTTGATTTTTAAGGAATTGATATGGAGTTTTGTTATAGAATCATCTAGTGAATCAAGGATAATCTCTTCTTTAATTATCTCTTTGGCTACCTAGAATAAGACTGCCTGGGGAGATTTCGTGGAATGCGAGGAGTTAACGAAAATCATAGGTTCGTCAGAATGGCAAAGCCCGTCCTGGAGTTCTCTTATGGCAAGATATTAGAATGTAATAAGAGATTCTTCCTGTCATGTGTGGTACAAGCGAATGTTATGGAGGTCCTCGTTAGAATCCGTTTGCTGATATGGTATCTTTGCCAAATCCAAATTATCACATGTATCAAAGACAATGAGTAATTCGAAATAAATATTTTCGACTCCTTATCAAGCGATACACTTAAGAAATTTTAAAAGACACTGAATTTACCATTATTTTTATATGAAACTATCCCCCCTTTAGTTAGATTATTTATATATACTTTTGTAACCTTACACACAGCTATAAATTGAATGATATATTTGATTTTATCTCACATCTTTTTAAGCATTAGACAACAAGGCTGTTGGACAAAATACGATTAAAGAAAAAAAAAACACTAAATCTTATTTATTACATGTTTAATCTTGATCAATATTACGTATGAAATATATCATATAGATTCACAAAAAACGTTATATAAAATGCTTAATTACATACGTAGGGTAAAACACATCCAAAATAGGTACGGCAAAATACTCCGACCCCTATCCGTCTGACATTTCCCCTCTTGAATTTCTCGAATTCTCGAACCCACCACAAATCTTCTTATTTTATTTTATTTTTATGTTTTAAAATATTGTATTCAACTCCCACCCCACCCCGTTGCCATCCCTAATCCGAAGTAGTTAATTTGATCTTTGAGTAAATAAGGAAAATGAGATTGTAACTCACTTATATTAACTTTCAATAATAAAAAATTTATTTATAGTAAAAACTTAATTTTTTAATAATAATCAAATCTATCTAAATTAAATTTTAAGCTTAGCCACACAACTTTCCGTAACCTTTTTAATCTTTCGAAACAAACCCTATATAATTCCAACCTATTTTGGTAATTGAACTTTGGAAAGATTAGCCTAAAAAAAAGTTTGATTTTAACAATTAGTATCGATTAATTTAGGGAGAGAGAGACAATAAAAAAGGTCATTATGTTACATGCCACATATAATTATAGACTATAATCAACAAACAATAACTTTTTCTGAATTTCAAATTTGAAATTCTTTAATGAGAATTGAGAAATAATAGGAATTTAATTCAATCATATATTTCATTACAAGAAAAGTGGAGATATGTAATAACTCTTAAATCAAAACTGTAAAATATCAAAAAATAAAATAAAAAATTAATAAATTAATTAAAGCTTTAGATTCAAATCAAGACCGGATGCATCAGTTTGATCACTATTGGCTTGCCCCAAATGAAGTTCTTGATTAATATTGCCTTCAAATGCCTTATTTGATGCTGTATTATCCATAGAATTAAGTCTTAAAACAAGGGCTGCACTACCTCTTTCAGACTTTTCATGGCCAAATCCAGTATTCATTTGAAGTACTGTCTGAATTTTATTTTGCAACAACTGCCTATCATATGATGATGATGATGATGTCGAGGAGTTCATAAAAAATGGCCTAGTCCATTGTTTATAAGATTGTTTATGAATCATAGAATCAGACCGAACCCGACCGACTGATCTATCCAAAGTACCATAAAAAGGGATCATTTGATGATGATGATGATGAGAAAAATTGGAGTAGTGATGGTAGGGATACGGTGAATGGCCGCCCAAAAGAGGAGGAGGAGGCGGTGGCGCAGCCACTTCCATTACTAAGCCATGTCTTTTTTTGACCGATGCACGCTCCTGTTTATGGGCATTCTGATGCCCTCCAAGTGCTTGAGAAGTTGAAAACTCTCTCTTGCAAAAGCTGCATGTGAATACTTTAGACTCTAATCGTTGTACTCGTCCCTCCTCATTTGATGACTCGTTTGGACGAGAAGAACCCGAATTAAAAAGCTCGAGATCTAAAACGACACGAGAAGTAGATTCGTCGTCTGCCTTCGACTCAAACCCTTGTTCCACAACTTTTTCCTTCATCTTCATTGCCTTGTTTAGGGTTTCCATTGACAAACAAGTTTGAAAAATAAATAGCTTAGCCATGAAGTTTATATAGTGAGTTAATTAATGCTAAATCACTCAATTATGGAAACATATCTCTGTCTGTAATCATTGCTTGGGGTTATATCACCAAATTTAGAAGATAACAATTTTATGCCTTGATAATATAAACATAACGTCTGTAATAAATCTTTATATACAGATTGCATCTGGATCCTATTAAAACTTATTACAAACTTATTTTAATTACAGTTAATTAGGCTTTAATTCTTACATGTTGATCACAAATTTCCTTTCATAAGTTTGAGTAAATTAGTATATAGATTTATTTTCTTTCTTTAAAATTGTATCAATTTTAATTCTTACTTTCCAATAATCTTCATCTTAGTTTGACACAAAAGACATTCATCTTAGTAAATTAAAATAATGTAACTAAAGACATTCAACTTTAATAAATAGAGATAAAATAATTGTTTCGGTTTGAATAACTTGTTTATAGGAGTCCAAGTTTCATACCATGTGTGTGCATGTACAAGTTTGTATTGAATGGCTATAAAAGCCACAATTGTTCTTCAATAAATTTAAGTCATTCAATCCAAACTTGTTGTGTTCTTGTTCATTGCTTTCATTTGATCTTAGTTCTCAACAATTTGGTATCAGAGCCCCACTGGGCTGGGAAAAGCCGCAGCTTTGAGTGATTTCAAAACACAGAGAGAGAGAGAGAGATGGCTACCGAAGGAAATTTCATGCAACCATCCGTACCACGTTTTGATGGTCATTATGACCATTGGAGCATGCTTATGGAAAATTTTCTTAGGAGTAAGGAGTATTGGTGTCGATTGAGGTGGCTATCTGAGCCGAGCGTGAACACCACCATTAACAGATGCGCAAAGGGAAGAGGTCGGAAGAAATGAAGTCAAGGATCTCAAGGCGAAAAACTATCTTTTTCAAGCGATCGACTGATCTATTTTGGAGACAATCTTGGAAAAGAATACCTCAAAGAAGATCTGGGAATCAATGAAAAGAAGTATGAAGGCAATGCTAGGGTGAAGCGTTCAACCCTTCAAGCCTTGAGGAGAGATTTTGAGACTCGAAATGAAGGTTGGTGAAAGTATTACTGAGTATTTTGGTAGAGTAATGTCAGTGGCTAACAAGATGAGAGTGTATGGTGAGCTTATGACGGATGTTACAATTTGTGAGAAGATCCTTAGATCCCTCACCGAAAAATTTAACTACATAGTTTGTTCGATTGAGGAGTCTAAGGACATAGATGCACTCACCATTGATGAGCTTCAAAGCTCACTCATTGTGCATGAGCAAAAATTCCACAGGAGCAGTGGTGTTGAGCAGGTTCTAAAGATGACTACTGATGAGAGAAATGGAGGAAGGGGTCGTGGAAGAAATACTTACAGAGGAAGAGGACGTGGAAGAGGTCATCAACCTTTTGACAAGGCCACAGTTGAATGTTACAAATGTCACAAACTTGGACATTTTCAGTATGAGTGTCCCACTTGGGACAAGGAGGCAAACTACACAGAACTCAATGAAGAAGATGAAATGCTCTTAATGGCCTACGTTGAGCTGCATAAGGCCAAAAGAGAAGACACATGGTTCCTTGATTCAGGTTGCTCTAATCATATGTGTGGGGATCGAGTTATGTTCAGTAAGCTAGATGAAAGTTTTCGGCATTCAGTAAAATTGGGGAACAATACTAGGATGAATGTGGCAGGAAAGGGATATGTGAAGTTGCTACTAAATGGAGTTAACCACATTGTCATTGAAGTGTACTATGTTCCGAGCTTAAAATAACTGTTGAGCATAGGATGACTTCAAGAGAGAGGCTTGGCTATCACGATTCGTGGAGGGTTATGCAAGATCTACCATCCGGATAAGGGCTTGATTATTCAAACCATCATGAGCACCAATAGAATGTTTATTTCTTGGCTCAAACTCAAGCTCTTTCTCAAGCACAACAGAAAGGTGTTTTCATACAAGCTCTCTCAAGACCTTTCTTACCTTTGGCATCGACGGTATGGACATTTAAGTTACAAGGGTTTGAGAGAGAAAGAAGATGGTACGTGGAAGCTTTTCTATCTCAAAATGACAATGCATCAATGGGAAGCAACACCGGGTCCCATTCCAAAGAGGAGTTCTTGGAGAGCAACTCAAAAGTTAGAGCTCATTCATGCGAGATATTTGTGGCCAATCACTCCCACATCTAACAGCAATAAAGAGGTACACTTTGTGTTTTATTGATGACTATAGTCGAAAATCATGGGTGTATTTTTGGTAGAGAAGTCAGAGGCATTCAATTCTTTTAAATGTTTTAAGAAGATGGTTGAGAAAGAAACGGGGTTATTTGTTAAGTGTTTGCGGACCGATAGGGGAGGAGAATTCAACTCGAATGAGTTCAATGAATTTTGCAAACGAAGTGGAATCAAGAGGCGATTAACCGCGCATACACTCCATATGAGCAGGCGTGGCGAAAGGAAGAATAGAACCGTGATGAATATGGTTCGTTCAATGCTCTCTGATAAGAAAATTCCGAAGAATTTTTGGCTGGAGGCGGTGAATTGGTCTATCTATGTCCTAAACAGATGTCCTACTTTGGTTGTCAAAGATATTACTCCAGAAGAGGCTTGGAGTGGGGTGAAACCCTTTGTAGAACACTTTCGAGTCTTCGGCTGCATAGCTCATGTATATGTTCCAGATGAAAGGAGGAGTAAGCTTGATAACAAAAGTTTACTTTGTGTGCTGTTGGGTGTTAGCGAGGAGTCTAAAGGCTATAGATTGTTTGATCCTATTGCTAAAAGGGTGGTTGTGAGTAGGGATGTCATTTTCGAAGAAGAAAAGCAGTGGGATTGGGGCGTGAGTTATGAGGAACAAATATTGATAGATTTAGAATGGGGTGAGACTGATGCAGACAAAGAAGTAAATGAGGGTAGAGAAGGGGTGAGTGAGAATAGGGATGAAGACAATGATGATAGAGGGGTAGGAGAAACTAGTGATGAAGGGGCTAGAAGAGAGGTAAATGGTTCTTCTAACTCTAGTAATGAGGACAGTGAGGGTGAAAGGAGAGTGAGGCGTCCTCCAGTTGGATGAATGATCACGTTAGTGGAGAGGGTTTATCCGAGGAAGAAACAAATATGGCATTAGTTGTATCAACCGATCCATTGTATTTCGAGGAAGCAGTGAAGAGTGCAAATTGGAGACTAGCCATGGACTGTGAGATCAAATCCATCGAGAAGAACAAAACATGGACACTCATCGAAATGCCAGGTTGGAACTAAAAAAATTGGAGTGAAGTGGGTTTACAAAACAAAGTACAATGAGCATGGGAGATCGATAAACACAAGGCGCGGTTGGTCGCTAAAGGTTACTCACAGAAGCATGGCATAGATTACATTGTGAGAGGTCTTTGCACCGGTGGCGAGAATGGATATGGTGAGGACAATTATTGCTTTAGCAGCACAGAAGAGTTGGAAGATCTTTCAGTTAGATGTTAAATCAGCTTTTCTTCATGGTGAACTGAGTGAGGACGTTTATGTAGAACAACCAAAGGGGTATGAAAAAAAAGGCAGCGAGCATCTGGTTTACAAGCTACACAAAGCTTTGTACGGGCTAAAACAGGCTCCACGAGCTTGGTTTAGTAGAATCGAAGCACACTTTATTGGTGAAGGTTTTCAGAGGTGTGATAGCGAGCAAACTTTGTTCACAAAGAGAAGCATAGAAGGAAAGATAATCATTGTAAGTGTTTACGTTGATGATTTAATCTTTACTGGTAATGATGAAATTATGATGGATGAGTTCAAAAATTCTATGATGAGAGAGTTTGACATGTCGGACTTGGGGAAGATGAGGTTTTTTCTTGGCATTGAGGTGTTCCAAAGGTCAGATGGTATATATATTTGCCAAAGAAAATATGCACTAGAGGTTCTAAAGAGATTTGGTATGATGGAGAGTAACTCGGTAAACACTCCAATAGTCCCAGGCTTCAAAGTGAGCAAAGATGAAGGTGGAGTCACTGTTGATGAGACATACTACAAGCAGTTAGTGGGGAGCTTAATGTATCTTACTGCCACAAGACCAGATATGATGTTTGTTACTTGTCTTATAAGTAGATATATGGCAAAACCGACAGAACTTCATCTACAAGTAGCTAAGAGAGCACTTCGATATTTGAGAGGAACTGTGAACTATGGAATTTATTATAAGAAGGGAGGAGATGGTGAATTGCTTGCTTTCACAGACAGTGATTATGCCAGAAGTATGGAGGACAGGAAGAGTACATCTGGATACGTGTTTGTGTTAAGTTCAGGTGCTATTTCATGGTGTTCAAGTCACAGAAGCTGAATTTGTAGCAGCTGCTGTTTGTGCATGTCAAGCAGTCTGGATAAAGAGGATAATGAAGGTCTTTTGGGGCATTCTAATGGAGGCTGTACTTATGTGAAGTGTGACAACAGTTCCACCATCAAATTATCTAAAAATCCGTGTAATGCACGGTATGATGCGCACAAGCGTAAGGCCGAGTTTCAAGCCCTCTTACAGAACAATTAAATGCTGAGAACAAAAAAAAAAAAGAAAAAGTTAAAAACATTCCTCTTACAGTAAAAAAAGAAAAAGAATTATCATAAATTGGTATGAAAAACTACAATCTTTACATAGTTATTTGATCCATACAACGGTCACTCGACCAAAGCATTAGGTTAGTGTGTCGATAGTTCAACTGACGAGTCATAAGCATACTTGGTGCATCATTTTCGAATTGATAGCTTTTAAGAGATATTTTTTATATTGATATGAGGCATAAATATAGCCAAATTTTAAGTTAAAGTTCCATAATTTAAAAATGATGTGCAAGGTAACACTACTAAAAAAACAGGACTTTACTGAAAGAAATTTTCCGACCAACCTAATTTCATTACTGTTATTGACAATTTACCTAAAGATTTTCGTTGAAACTTCGAAAATATTTAAAATAAAAGACATTCAACTTTAATAAATGGAAATATAATAATGTAACTATAAATTGTGTGTATCGGTGTGTGTGTGTGTGTGTACAAATCTACATATAACTAGACAAATAGCATGAGAATAAAAAAAAAAATGTAAATATTTTTTATATTGAAATTAAGGCATAAATATAGCCAAATTTTAAAAAGTTAAAGTCCCATTATTTAAAAATGATGTGCAAAATAACACTATTAAAAAACAAGGCTTTGCGACCGATCTAATTCCGTCGCTATTACCGATGATTTACTTACGAATTTCCAACAAAATTTCGAAAACATTTAAAATAAAAGATATTCAACTTTAATAAATGAAATAAAATAATGTTCATAAATTGTGTGTGTGTACAAATCTACATATAATTAGAGATGGCATAGTCAATTCAACATATACTGTCATTTCTAAGGCCCCCAGGGGCATAGGCGAGTTGGTGAGGTCTGAGGTGACGTAAGGAGAAATCCTCCGGCAACGCAGGTTCGATTCCCGTGTGTGACAGATTTTCACTGAAATATTATGAACATCTGTCCTGGGGGTTGGCTTGTTGGCTCTCTCCCTCAGGTCCTACCACTCATGTACATCTCTCGATTTACAACTCGCCTTGTCAATGAGCCTCTGACGCAGGTGGGAGGCTTCGCCTTCCGAACTTTCCTCTTATGAGAGATGGCAATTGGATCAAATTGATCGTGGACTTGGCGGCTCGGTTCATTATAAGCCTGACCTGAGCTCAACTTTAAATTCAAAGGCCGAGCCAGCTCGACAATTGAAAAAGACGGGCTGGCCTGTTTGACCGGCTTGTGGACCATGCCCGCGGGCATGGTCCACGAGCTTGGCCCACAAGCCATGGGGGCATGGTCCACAATTTGTATCTGGATCCTATTAAAACTTATATGTCATTACAAACTTATTTTAATTACAGTTAATTAGGCTTTAATTCTTATATGTTTATCAAAAAATTCCTTGCGTAAGTTTGAGTAAATTAGTATATAGATTTATTCTCTTTCAAGCTGAACCCATATTAGCCTTTCAAATTTAATTACACTTTAGCTTGCATAAGTCTGAGTAAATTAGTATATATGATGCTGCTACCCCCAGATTAGGCCTTTCATGCTGAACTGGGTGAATAAATCTTGTGTTGATTCTTTTATTTTCTTGTACGATTGAATTGTTGTGAGTTATTTTAGGTTACAAAACGTCAAAAATTTACATATATAATAATTTATAGGAATAATTATATATTTGGTCCTCAACCTTTTAAAAATGTCGGGAATACACTTAACTTTTAAAAATAGTATTAGATATCCCAAATGTTTAAAAAAATAGGCATGGTAAGTTCTTTATAACGAAATTGCCATTCTCTTTAAATAAATAAAAAAACAAAAAAAAAGAAAAAAATAATTGAAAAATAACTAAATTTACTTCAAAAAAATAAAAAGTAATAAATAGATTATCTTCTTTATCAAACTCAAAAAAATGAGAGAAAAATCTTCTTCAAAAGAAATCAGTACTAAAAATTGTGGAACGGAATTAGAAAATCTTCTTCAACTCTTCTTTCTTTTTATTTCCCCAATTGATGCAGCAGCAAAGCCAAATTAGAAGCCAAAACCAAGAGCAAAGCCAGTTCCACCATGCAAAGTCGCCATTAATTTTTGCCTCCACAGAAAATTGAATGTCAAACGTGTAATCTGTCTAAAGATTTTGAAATCGAGTCCCAAAGCCGTTAAAGCAAAATATACCATAGCCCTTCTACAAGTTGCTGTAGAATCAGCAATTGATTTTTCCAATAAAACCAATGCGTTCTTCAAAAGAGAAAACAGTGAGAGTGAAGGTGAGTTGATAGTGGAAGTGAAAGTGAAATGATAGAAATTAGAAGACTAGGAGAAAAAAAATTAAACTTTTGTTTTTCATGAATTAGTTAGAACAATTCTCTTGATACATTTTCTATTTTGTTTCTCTTCCAATGATAGTGTGTGGTTGGCAGTCAATGGAGGGAACGGTGGATGGTGGTCGTGGGGTTTTGGGAGGATGTAGATAATAGTTTTCTAATGTTTAGGTGGCGGCAAACAATTTGTGTGGTGATGGTGGTGGTTGCGGTGGCAGCGACAGGGCAGCCGATGATGTGAGTTTCTTGATTTTCTAATTTCACTCCACCATTTTTAGTACTGATTTACTTTGAAGAAGATTTTCTTCTCATTTTTTGAGGTTTGATAAAGAAGATGACCACTTTGTTACTTTTTATTTTTGGGGGGTACATTTGGTTATTTTTCAATTATTTTTTTCTTTTTTCTTGTTTTGTTTATTTAAAGGGAATATCAATTTCGTCATTAAAGACCAATCATGCTTATTTTTTCAAACATTGGGGATGGTGCTATTTTTAAAGGTTAGAGGTATATCTCCAATTTTTTTGAAAGGTTGGGGACCAAATATATAATTATTCCTAATTTATAATTAGAATTAAAAATAAGTATTAAACTAATTTTTTAAGGAGATTTAAAAAAAAAAAGGTAAAATGTCTAGTTGATAGAAATTATTGATCCCATGAAATATATGGTTGAAAATAAATTTAAGAAAAAAAAAAGTTTGAAAATAATAATACCAAACATGCTCTTAAAATCTAGATATAAAGGAAACAAGTCCAACAACTTACGGGACAGGACAAGACATGACATGATATGACAGAACGGGACGGCAGGACGTTATATTATTCGTTAATGCTCATGTGATGTAAAGAGAAATGACACTAGTAGTGTCCAAGCATTCTAACATGTATTATCAAACAAAATGATAAATAATTCGATGAACAATATCGAAATTTTAGTTCTTAGAACTTTGGGTAAATTCTATATCAGGGTTCTCAACAATTTCTAAGCGTTGACACCTATGTTCCAACCTACAATTTGTTTGCACTCATGTCCCTAGTCAACACAAAATATTCATTCGAACATAAATTAATAGTCACGTGACATTCATGTTATGTTGGCAATGGATTGAAGTAAGGGGATATGTTATATGAACACCGGAGAATTTTTTCCTATTCAAATTTCTAAATAAAAGTTAAAGTCATTATTTGGATTGTTTTGGAATAAAGAAATTTTTTTTAGATAATTTTACACTTTTAGTCTCATATCACGTATCCATGGCCTATTTTGGAGACCTAGATGACAAATTTTAAAAGGTAAGAGATATGAGTGCAACAAATAATTGGTAAGAAATAGTGGATGCCATACTTCCCAAAAATAGGGGAGAGATATGAGTGCAACAAATAATTGGTTTTAATTAATTAAATGGACGATCCATCCTTTACAGCCAAACATGGCCTTGACCCGAGCCCAAAACCACCCGACCCGGTCACCAAGGTGGTTTGCCACTTCTTGCCGACCAGCCCACACACCGTCACCAGCCATACGCCATCCCAAAGTGGCATAATTGAGCCACAAAACCTCCAAGTAGCGGCGGACCTAGGGCAAAAATCTAGCTCTATCGCCCAATTAAACGGGTCCCACGCCGGCAGACTAATGTTGGATGGTAAGTTATTCCCTCCCTATTTATGCTTATTGAGGAACGTTGTGTTTGAAACTTTTCCAATGCATCATAAGAAAAAATAAAAATAAAAAAATTGGAAACTTTTCTAAATATGATATGAAGGCTAAGCTATTATGCTGATAATGTGATGTAAATTAAAATAACCAAACAATTTGACCTAATTACTCATTCATTGAAAATTAGATTTGGGCAAGTAAATTACTAAGAAAGTCTGGGAACGGAGGAAATAATGTTCCAAACCAAATACCGTGTCAATATTGACCCATTTAAGTCAGTTCCTCACCGAATTTACAAGAACAGAACAATACTCTGCTTATATTGAAAGTGGCACCAACTGGAAATTTCATTCAGTTTGACTTTTTTGCAATTTTATTTTACATAAGTCGATTTATTTCTAAACATTTTAAATATTGGCGTAGGCCATAAATTGGAATAGACGGACTCTCTTACATTGTGATTACGGATTAGTACTCTCTTCCATCAAATCAAGAATTAAAGTCGAGATCGGATACGTTTGGGAACAAAAAACTTTCGATTCGAGAACAAATTTTGAAATGAGAAGAAAATTAAAGTCTAAGAGTATATGGATCAATTTCGATAAGGCTTAATTTGCATCTTAGCTTAGATTCAAGTTGGTTATGTGAGGGCAACCACGAATTTAGTCACTAGTCACCGAATGAACCAATCTTTCCTTCAGTTTGTCTCAAATTTAAAATATCAAAAGGCGCGGAACAATATCTGAGGCACAGGTGGCTTCTTTTATTCAAAAGTTAGAAGACCACGGAAAGATACTTCTGATAAGGGAAAGTTCCCAAATGCGAAGCCCTCCCACCTGTGTCAGAGGCCTCTTGACCAGACGGGTTGTAAATCGAGGGATGTGCACGAGTGGGAGGGACCTGAGGGAGAAAGCCAACAGACCAACCTCCATGACAGACTCTCACAATATTTTAGTGAAAATCTGCCATACACGGAAATTAAACTTGCGTTGCCAGAGAATTTCTCCCCACGTCACATCAGGCCTTACCAACTAGCATATGCCCCCACCACGGAAAGATACTTAAAACTAGAGCATGTCGTGAAAGAGATACATTAGTGGGACAAATGTAGATATCATGAATACAAGGTTCACATGTCCAAGCCAATAAATAAATTTGACAAATAATTACAACTTTTAATTTAAGTTAATCTAACGGTTTAGATCTATTAGAACTTTTAAAATTCTTATACTTACATCTAAACACATTCCAATAAAAGTTTTAATATATCTAGACCGTTAGATTAATTGAAATTAAAGACCGTGATTATTTGTCAAATATATTGAACGTAGAACATTATAAACAAAAAAGATTGTAAATAATCATATTAAAAATTTCCTCTTATCCCGAAGCATGTTTATGTTGTAAGTAAACTTTTTAAATTTTATATATGAAGATAATTATAAGTAAAATAATTACTTATTTTAAAAATAATAAAAAGAAACGGTATGTTGCATGTATATATGTAGAGTTCTTTTTTTTTTTTTTTATATATTTTTTTCTTTTGGCAAGTTATTGTCTCTACCAGCAAATTAAACAGAATTTTCTTAGAAATGACAGTATATGTTGAATTGACTATGTCAACTCCTTTATATATAGCTTAAAATTTGTCCCCATGCCCCCATTTACTACAATTAATTATGAATTAATTTTACTAGTACAAGCTAAAAATAGGAAATAATTAACTAATTAAGTAATTCACCACCAATTCATTAGTTCTTTTATTGAAGTTTATATCCACTATTTGTTGACTTGTAATAATTAATGAATTAAGTAATTCATGATCAATTCAGTAGTTGTTTTAATTCAAATTATATATTTATTCACTATTGTTCATTTATTATATAAACATCCCAAAATTTCTAGTAGTATAGAATTCAGCATCTACTCTCACTATTTAGTTGATATGATTACTTTTGAGTCCTAATTAACAGTGACTCTCAGTTATTTAATACACTTGTTAATTAAATATTGGTAAGCAATACTGAGTAGTCCAAAGTCCTTACATGTCAATCCATATTTTTGATAGTAATACGATGTCGTCTACACACATTGTGTTTTCACATTTGAAAATAGCAAAAGAATTTGAATTGGAATTACGACAAATTATCAGCTTTACGACTCAACCTCATTGTGTATGATCCTAGTAGTTACTAGTTAAGAATATGGACATGGAAAATGATGTTTGTAGACAAATTAAGTAAATTCAATGGTAATGGTGGTGATAGTGATGGCTAAAGAGCAGAGACTTTGATGGTTGCGTTGGTAGGGGATGGTGATAGTGATAGTGGTGGGTGGTTTTCATCTCTTTTTATTCTTTCTTTATTGGTACCATAACTAAAATATGAAACCAGATATGAAATTCAGCGGTGGCGGCTAAAAAAGATGATGGTGGTTGGTGGTAATGGTAGTGAGATGGGGTTTGCGGTGGCGATTGTGGTGGAGGTAATCTTGATGTTGGCGGCGGCATAATACAATTTGTTACAAATGTTACACTCATATTGGTGATGGTGGCGGTGGCAGTGTAATTACAATTTACAAGTGTTACACGAGTGTATTTCTTCGATAGTTGTGGAGACGGATACCACAACTTGTTATGAACATTACACAAGTATAACGCGTGGTATTATAAAAAGTGTAACATATTTTTGTTACAAAAAGTCAAATAGTAATGTAATAATAATAAAAAAAAAGTAAAACAATATTTTGATTAAATAAAAAAATTGCACAGTACTTCTGAAAATAGTTTGTTTTTTAAGGTTGTATATGAAACTTTCCCTTGATCTTCCTCGAAATTACCAATTTGGTAGATTGCTACCAAACTCAAACTAATTTTGTCATTAAATAAAATTTTTATTTAAATTTTTGACCTTCCTCGTGATACCAATTTTTTTAACTTTTTCTTCAGCCCCACCATTCATTCCGGCCCCTTCAACGTCACTTCGAGTTTCCATATTTACACTTCAAACCTCAATTTGAGCGTGTCTTTTGCAGTCGTAGTAACAGGACATAAACGAAATGTCAGCCTCTGCAATAAAGGCACTTGGGGTTCTCTCGTGCGTGCGGATTAGATCTATTTTTCAATAAGTTTAAAGTTCAAATTTAACACGTAAATAAGCGATAACACACTTGAATTCAAGTCTTTTATACGAATCTAATATTATACACGTTGATCATCTCATCTAAAGCTTAACATGTTAAACATTAATCACATTTATTTATTTAAATCTTGTGGGCTGCCTTATTTTCTCCGCTTAGAGATCTTTTTCTTTTCTGCTATGTCCTAAAAAGTGGCCTATAGCTTACAAAAGACTACTTGTTTGATAGAAATGATCTAGAAGGCAAACAAGCGTAGGACCCATCGAAAAGGGTCCCTAGCGAGCATTCCTCTTAGGGTTAATAACACCTAGCAACAATCTAATCATCTATGCATAAACTCTTGGGAGGAGCTCAAGAGCAGCCATCCTTATGTCATAATTCATATAGTTAGTAATTTTTAGACGTTTAACCATCTATAATCATACATAAATATCTTCAGAATATGCAATCGAAATTGGTCAAATATTTTGAACTAGTTTATTCAACAAAACTCAATTCAAAACATCATTTATCGAATATCTCAATTAGTCAAGTTCTATTTTATCTAAACCTTTCCTTCCACTAAAAAAACCAAATAGAAACTTCCACTAACAAGCACACCCATTCATGGTATGGATGCTATGTTCTCCACTCCACAAAGAATAAATGGAACCACCCTTGTCATTACTGAACATTTTCTTTTAGTTGGCCCACCTTGTCTATAATATTATTGCAGTAATCTAGCTAACATTTTCCCATCCCAACATCTATAAAAGAATACCCAATTTCTCCAAAACCCAATTCAATCCAGCCTTAGTTCTTGTATAATTATCTACAACCCCCCACCCACTCCTCCCTGGTTAAGACCATGGTACAAGAAAAAAAAATCGTCGATGAAGTATCGGGATGGCTAACAGTCTTTGACGATGGCTCAGTCGATAGGACATGGACTGGACCACCTGAGGTCAAGTTCATGGCCGATACCATCCCGCCTCACGATGACTTTGTAGATGGAATTGCTATCAAAGATGTCGTTACTAATGCAGATTCGGGCCTAAAAGTACGAATTTATCTGCCTGAAAAGAGCGTTGAGGACTTGGACAAGCTTCCTATATTACTTCATTTTCATGGTGGTGGATTTTGCATTAGCCAGGCTGATTGGTACATGTACTACACTGTTTACACCCGCCTGGCACGTACAACTCGAGCCATAGTTGTTTCTGTCTACCTCCGTCGTGCACCTGAGCACCGCCTCCCTGCCGCTTGCGACGACGGATTTGCTGCACTCCTCTGGCTTCGCTCCTTAGCACAAGGCAAAGCCTATGAGTCCTGGCTCAATGATCATGCAGATTTTGAACGCGTTTTCCTAATAGGGGATAGCTCCGGTGGAAACATAGTACACCAGGTGGCGGCGCATGCTGGAAACGAAAACTTGAGTCCCCTTAAACTGGGTGGCGCAATTCCAATCCACCCCGGTTTCGTCCGTTCACAGCGGAGCAAATCGGAGATGGAGCAACCGGAATCACCCTTTTTAACTCTTGACATGGTGGACAAGTTTTTAAACATGGCTTTGCCAATTGGAAGCAACAAGGACCACCCTATAACTTGTCCAATGGGAGAGGCGGCGCCTCCTCTACAGGACCTGAATCTGCCGCCGTATCTGTACTGCGTGGCGGATCAGGATTTAATCAAAGACACTGAAATGGAATTCTATGAGGCCATGAAAAGGACTAACAAAAAAGTTGAACTACTGATAAATCATGGAGTAGGGCATAGTTTTTACTTGAACAAGATAGCCATTGACATGGACCCAAATACTGCAAAAGAAACAGAAAAACTTTTTGCAGGGATCAAGGAATTTATGTTCAAGCACTGAATTTAATGTTTTGCTTGGTTTTTCTTTGTCAATTTTGAATAAAGTTGTATTGTTTGTTTACATGAATGATTATGGTATTCAGGAAATTTTCAAATTTTGCACACTTGCTTCTGTTTGGTAAAGTGTTTAATTTTTAATTTTTATTTTTTTTAAAATTAAAAGTAGTAATAAAAATAATGTTTAACTAAATTTCATAGGAAATATCTTTTTACAACAAACGTCAACTCAGTCTTGCTGTCTAACTTTGCAGCTTTATGGCCAAATAAAATGTATTCAAAACATGTGTCCACTTTGAATGGTGTAGGACAAAAACTACTCGCCTAACTCTCCATTTTTTCTCAAGAAAATGCATATGGTCAAAAGATGCATATAGCGTACGAGACAATAAAATCATAACATTATAATTTAGAGTAAATAATCACTAGCTACTAACTGATCGGGTACCCTAGGATCCACATAAATACTTTACGGCCAGTTAAAGAGTTTTGGAATATCAGTTATGGAAGATTTTTTAAAGTATTGATTTTGAACTTTTATAAGAGATTTGATTTTTGATGGTTTTTAGTAGCGGTTTTTAAAACAGTTAAACACATGATTTTTAGTCTGATTTTTTTTTAAAAGAATAAAATTCAAAGAAAAAATTGAAAAACGTCCACAAATCACGGATTTGGTAGGTTGAAAAATGCACCACAAATTATACTATAGTAGTTTTGGGTGTTTTCCAATACCCAAAAAAACTAACGAGCATTGAATTTTTCAACCTTTCATAAACAGTACCACTCAAACACAGTCAAAATCAGTAAATAAAAATAAATAAATAAAAGTCGCAAGCCGGCCCCAATTTCACTAGGATTTGCTATTCACAAAATTTGTGTTATTCATATATTCGTTTTACTAATTTACATGCTTTGAATGTATATAATTATGTATCATATTCAAACTTTAATATTTTACAACTAAGGCTTTGTTTGATTCATACATTTTCTATGGAAAATGTCACATTCGAAGAAAATAATGTTACATCAAAGAAAATATTTTCCTACTTTGACTGTTTGATATAAAATAGAAAAGAAAATAAATTTTAAAGTGCAACCACTTTAAGCATGAATTTAGCCACTTTCATAAAAAACATTTTCTTATGTGTGTGGTGGATTTTTTTTTTTCAACTTTCATGAAAATCTTTTTTCTTTTCTACTATTTTCCAACCTTGACAATCAAACACAGCTAAAAGAATAATGCTTGAATGTACGTAAAAAAAAAAAAAAAAAAAAGAATAATGCTTGAATGTCTTTACCAACTTGTTAGTGACAACACTATTGTGACTGTCACCCTCCTCATCTTTCAAACTCTGGCTGTCTGGCCTTGTTTATTTTATTTTTAATAAACTCATAGTTGGCAATATTTTTTTTCCGACTTTGGTCGTTTTGTCACATCTTCCCCCCCAAGATATAATTCAATGAAATAATTCTCAATCAAGATCGACTACATTAATTTTGATCAACATCTCAATCTTTTAACTTGTTCTAAAAATATGAATGAAAGACAATTATAATTTGAAATAGTTTTACCATACACCACAAAATATAAAATAATTTAAAAAATACTACATCATTTTTTTATTCTAATTTTTTTTTTTTTTTACTTATACTTTTGTAACACTTGTTGTTACATTTATTACATTTCTTATAAAAAAATGTGTGTTACATTTGTTATTTTTAAATTTAAAATGTTGAAAATTAATTGTGGAATTTTAATATAAAATCAAGTATGTAGCAAAATTATCACTTATAATTTGAAATTGGTATAGGTCTATTTAAGTTTAGTTTTACTATTAAACATGGGTGGAGATAGGAGACGGGTCGAGATTGTAGTCCATTCCCGCTACTGAAAAAACATAGAAAAATTGAAAGTCGGTCATTGATCATGCATTCATGGGCTCTAAAGTCATATGGCTTAATTTAATTAAAATTTATTTCAGCGCTAAAAGATCAACATGCCCATATAATTGCAAAACTCACTAATTCAAACACGATATTGTTTTATTGTGATACCGTTTTCTATTATACTATTTTATGAAAAATGATTAATATTGTTATACTTTTTTATATTGTACATTAACTTTTATTATATTATAGCATGTTTGGTCAGGTTTATTTTTTTTTTTTTTCAAACTTATTTTCAACTATATATTTCATGGGACTTACAAATTTTATCAATTTTTCAATCACATATTTCACCAATTTTTTTTCAAAATCTTCAAAAAATTATTTTTCAATTCCACCAAACAAACACACATTTAAAATTAAATGTTTTATGGTTGAAGTACTTTATTAGTGGTACAAGATCATTGATATTGTTTTTATTTAGAATGTTTGATATTGTTTCAATATATGATATTGTTCTTCTATTGTATTGTAGTTTGCATATGTGATATTGTTTTAATAATATACTATCATGTATGATATTGATATATTAAAATACTATTTTATTAATATATTATTTTATTTAGATACTATGCAATGATTTTCTTTTAAAACATAACATTTGTGCTCAAATAGCATGTGGTTGATAATAATGTAATTCTGATACTGTTATATTTGTCATCTTTAACTATATGATACTGTAACGATCCGAAAATTCGTATTTCTATTTTAAATATGAAAAAAAAGAAAATGAAACGAGAATTTAGTTCAGTTATTCCAAAAAGTACTTCAAAAGTCGTAATACTTAAAATTTAATTTAAATCCGAATAATAAATAAAGAAGAAAATCGGATTTAATGGTTTATGAAAGGACTAAGATGAATTTATTTAAGAGTGGATAATTTTATTAAGAGCTTGATTGATTGAAAAAGAAAGGATGGGTGAAAATCCAAAAGTTAAGAAAATGAAGTTTAAACTTTTGTGATTGAGTCAAGCAAATATTTTTGGAGCCATCGTATGAATTGTGTATTGGTCGGAATTCTACAACTTTTATGGTGTTTCGAAGTACACAACGAGACCTTCTAAATGGTACCAAATACACCTATGATTGATGAGGAATCAACCCCGAATATTTATGTCAAAAACGTTCTAGAAAGTTGAAAATCGGAATTAAAAAAATCTTTTTGAGCGACCATTTTGGGACGATTTGTGATGATTGTGATGATCTATTTTCTACGATTCAAAGTTTTTTTGAAGAAGATCCCGTGAGATCTTCAAGATGGTATAAGAAACGTCGAAAAATGAGCATGCTTCGACATTCAAAACTCGACCCAAAAATGGGTCCAGAAATCTGCATTAATTGAAGTTTTAGCATTAATTGCCCTATAAGCTATCCCTAGTATCTTTTTTAAATATGGGTAGTTGAGGAAACGTATTTAAGGAAGTCCAACAAGAGAAATCTTCAGCAAATCTCTCTAAATATTCTTGCATTTAATGAGGATATGCAATCATGAGAAGGAGATACACTTTCCCCTATAAATACCCATTCACCCCAAGACACTTTTTGCCCATTTTCTTCTCTTTAACCACCACAACACTCTCACACGTTTTTCTAGTAATAAACGAGGAGGAAAGAACCTGCAAATAAGAAAAAAAATATCAGAGAGAAAAAGGTGAGTGTTTGAGTTATGAAAAAGCTCGGTAAGGAGGTCCTATAATCCAATAGAGGAATCTCCACACCCAAAGCTTCTTAGCCCCATTTCGGGCAGTAGCATAGATGGACCAAGAAACTCATATTTCATGGTGGAGGAAGTCAGATTCCATGGGCCGATAACTTAGTTTTCAAATAAAATACTTTTATCCCATCTCTACCTTGAAGGGTACTAGTACCCTGTATTTACAGTTTTACGATAGGGTACTAATACCCTAAAATCTATGTACTAGAAATACCTGAGACCAGTCTCTGCGGTCCTGATACCCTCATCTTCATATTTAAGATATATTCACCTCATATAAGATTATGATGTTTAGAACCTTTTATTTTCAGTGGATCAAGGTTAACAACAACAAGTTGTGAGTAAATTACGTTATATGTTTTATATGCAAGACGATGAGTATATATATATCTTATAAATTTTATGTGCTCCAAAATGAGTTATGTCAATGAGATTGATTCAAGTAAAGATATGAAATATTGTGAGTAAATTACGTTATATACTTTATATGCAAGACGATAAGTACATATCTCATAAATTTTACGTGCTCCAAAATGAGTTATGTAAATGAGATTGATTCAAGTAAAGATATGAGATGTTGTGAGTAACTTAGGATATGTGCCTTAAGTGCAATACGATAAGTATATATATAGATCTCATAAATTTTTGTGCTCCAAAATGAGATATGCCAATGAGATTGATTTAAGTAAAGATATGACATGTTGTGAATGACTCATATTATTTGCCTTATATGCAAAAATGATAAGAATGTACATCTACATGTGTGCATAAGTTATATGTGCTATTATGTGCTCTAAATGATTTTTGTCGATGAGACCTATGAGGTATTATGAGCATCTTGAGCCTATTTGCTATTTATGCAATAAGAAGGAAGAATGAGAAAGTTATTTTGTGTTATTTATGCTCAACTTGAGAAAATAAAGTTCATATGCAAATAAAGACAAGTTATGTGATAACACAACAAGTTTTCTCTAACCTATTTGTAAATCACAAGAGGGAGCTTGATGAGTCCATAGGAGACGATAAGGGTCCCAAAGAGAGTTGATTCAACTTTGGCCAAGGGTTAGATTGACCCACAATCGGACTTGAGGTCCGATTAAAGACGGACCAAGGACAATGAGTAGCCTTTATTGAGACGGTAAGGGTCCCAAGAGTTGATCAACTATAGCTAAGGGCAAAAGTAGCCCATAGATGGACGGTAAAGGTTCAACGAGGATTGGCCATCGTGCTTATGCACAAAGAGGATTTATTTTGAGCGATCGGTGTACAAATATTGCTTGTGGGAAGGGCTCTAAGAAAGATAAAAGATATATCAATGTGCAATATCACACACGCACCGTATTTTACTCATTGAATGTCACCATTCATAGTCGTTTTATGACTCTTGTAGGAAATAGATCGAGAAATCTATGAAGTCATGGGACTAAGGTGGGAAGTAGCTTCGGATGGCCAAGAATACCATTTGATCACCAAGATAGATGTATGGTCTTCATATGAAGTCACTTACCTTGTTGTGGACGTATTCGATTATTGGACTATGGAATATCTCACTACTCGTTTTTATAAAATATAATAACTTAAGTAAACTCGTCTTTTAATTTAAGTACTCTTCTTTTTGATAAAGTATCTAGTAGCACTTTTAATCGGGTTCAAAGCATATGAACTATTCTTGAGACGTAATGATTTGTCATGAGTCACTTTGAGACAAAGTTGTAAGTGAGATACTTTCTTTTCCTCCTTAAACATCTATTTTGTGGTAACTTACAATGTTGGAGGAAGAATAGATAAAAAGATGAGATTCACATGTTTTACTCTTCTGCTATGTTTAAACTATCTTTCTTTCTTTCTTTCATGGCTTTTCATTTTATTAAATATACATACTCTCACATAACAAATATAAAACGAATTCGAAGCAAAAAGAGAAAGGGTGATCTCCAGATCCTGTCTAAGATTAGTTTCTAACTACTTTCCGCAAAAGAAGGTGGAGGAAACATGTTTCAATCTAGTTTTTAAACAAACCAAAGAGCTGAACTGCTTTCTGCGTAAAATGGGTACTAGTACCCACAAATATGGGTACCATTACCCTACTGGGTAGAATAAAAAAAAAAAAAAAGTTTAGACAGAATTTTGAGGTTTAAAAACTGGATTGAAACATGTTTCCTCCACCTTCTTTTGTGGAAAGTAGTTAGAAACTAATCTTAGACAGGATCTGGAGATCACCATTTCTCTTTTTGCTTCAGATTCGTTTTATATTTGTTATGACATAAAAGTATATATTTTTAAGAAAATGAAAAGCCATAAAAAAAGACATGATAATTTAAACATAGCGGAAGAGTAAAACATGTTAATCTCATCTTTTTATCTATTATTTCCCTCAACATTGTAAGTTACCACAAAATAGATGTTTAATGAGAGAAAGAAAGTACATCACTTACAATTTCGTTAAAAAATGGTTCATGACAAATCATTACGTCTCATGAACAATCCATATGCTTTGAGCCCAAGTAAAAGTGCTACTAGGTATTTTATTAAAAAGGGAAGCACTTGCATGACAAAGACGAGTTCACTTAAGTAATTATATTTTTAAAAAACGATTCGTGAGATATTTCATAGTCCAATAGTCAAATACGTCCACAACAAGGTAAGTGACTTCATATGAAGACCATACATCTATATTGGTGATCAAATGGTATTTTTGGCCATCCGAAACTACTTCCCACCTTAGTCCCATGACTTCATAGATTTCTCGATCTATTTTCTACAAGAGCCATAAAACGACTATAAATGGTGACATTCAATGAGTAAAATACGGTGCGTGTGTGATATTGCACATTGATATATCTTTTATCTTTCTTAGGGCCCTTCCCACAAGCAATATTTGTACACTGAGCGCTCAAAATAAATCCTCTTTGTCCATAAGCACGATGGCCAATCCTCGTTTGACCCTTACCATCCATCTATGGGCTATTTTTGCCATTGGCTATAGTTGATCAACTCTTGAGACCCTTACAGTCCCAATAAAGACTATTGTTGCCCTTGGCCGTCTTTTAATTGGACCTCAAGTCCGATTGTGGGTCAATCTAACCCTTGGCCAAAGTTGAATCAACTCCTCTTTTGGGACCCTTATCGTCCCCTATGGGCTAGTGTTACCCCCTCTTGAGAGTACAAATAGGCTAGGGAAAACTTGTTGTGTTATCACATAACTTGTCTTTATTTGCATATGAACTTTATTTTCTCAAGTTGAGCATAAATAACACAAAATAACTTTCTCATTCTTCCTTCTTATTGCATAAATAGCAAATAGGCTCAAGATGCTCATAATACCTCATAGGTCTCATCGACAAAAATCATTTGGAGCACATAAGAGCACATATAACTTATGCACACATGTAGATGTATATTCTTATTATTTTTTCACATAAGACAAATAATATAAGTCATTCACAACATGTCATATCATTACTTAAATCAATCTCATTGGCATATCTCATTTTGGAGCACATAAATTTATGAGATATATATATATATATATATATTTATCATATTGCACTTAAGGCATATATCGTAAGTTACTCACAACATCTCATATCTTTACTTGAATCAATCTCATTTACATAACTCAATTTTGAGCACGTAAAATTTATGAGATATGTACTTATCGTCTTGCATATAAAGCATATAACGTAATTTACTCACAACATCTCATATCTTTACTTGAATCAATCTCATTGACATAACTCATTTTGGAGCACATAAAATTTATGAGATATATATACTTATCGTCTTGCATATAAAGCATATAACGTAATTTACTCACAACTTGTTGTTGTTAACCTTGATCCACCTGAAAATAAAAGGTTCTAAACATTATAATCTTATATGAGGTGAATGTGTCTTAAATCTGAAGATGAGGGTATCAGGACCGCAGAGACTGGTCTCAGGTATTTCTGGTGCATAGATTTTAGGGTATTAGTACCCTATCATAAAACTGTAAATACATGGTACTAGTACCCTTCGGGGCAAGAGATAGAATAAAAGTATTTTATTTGAAAACTAAGTTCTCGGCCCATGGAATCTGACTTCCTCCACCACGAAATATGAGTTTCTTGGTCCATCTATGCTACTGCCTGAAATGGGGCTAAGAAGCTTTGGGTGTGGAGATTTCTCTATTGGATTAGAGGGTCTCCTTACCGAGTTTTTCATAACTCAAACACTCACCTTTTCTCTCTGATATTTTTTTCTTATTTGTAGGTTCTTTTCTCTTCATTATTTCCAGAAAAACTTGTGAGAGTGTTTTGGTGGTTAAAGAGAAGAAAATGGGCAAAAAGTGACTTGGGGTGAAGGGATATTTATACGAGAAAGTGTATCTCCTTCTCATGATTGCATATCCTCATTAAATGCAAGAATATTTAGAGAGATTTGCTGAAGATTTCCCTTGTTGGACTTCCTTAAATGCGTTTTCCCAACTGCCTATATTTTAAAAAGATACTAGGGATAGCTTATAGGGCAATTAATGTTAAAACTCCAATTAAGGCAGATTTTTGGACCCATTTTTGGGTCGAGTTTTGAAGGTCGGCATGCTCATTTTTTGACGTTTATTATACCATCTCGAAAATCTCACGAGGATCTTCACAACGAACTTTGAATTGTAGAAAACAGATCATCACAGCGATCACAGTATCGTCCCAAAAGTGGCTGCTCGAAAATAGATTTCTGAGAATTCCAGATTTTCAACTTTCTGGAACGTTTTTGACATAAATATTCGGGGCTGATTCCTCAGTCGATCATAGGTGTATTTGGTACCATTTTGAAGGTCTCGTTGTGTACTTCGAAACACCATAAAAATTGTAGAATTTCGACCAATACACAATTTATACGGTGGCTCCAAAGATGGCTGCTTGACTCAATCACAAAAGCTTAAACTTCACTTTCTTAACTTTTAAGTTTTCACCCATCCTCTCTCTTTCAATCAACCAAGCTCTTAACAAAGTTATTCACTCTTAAATAAATTTATCTTAGTCCTTTCATAAACCATTCTTTTTTATTTATTATTCGAATTTAAATTAAATTCTAAGTGTTACGACTTTGGAAGTACTTTTTGAAATAACTCAACTAAATTCTCGTTTCATTTTCTTTTTTTTTTCATATTTAAAATAGAAATACGAATTTTCGGGTCATTATAGATACTATTATTATGATATAGATACAAATATATTTTTGATATTGTTTTCTATGATAATTTTATTATGATAATGTTTTTTTGTTGGGTTGGAATTTTCTATTTTGAGTGTGTGTAATAATGTCCTTGTTTACAACGATAATGATACTAATATGCTTGTTATATTAGGATGATGTTCTCCTACCCATAGTGGGTAGGAGTTAAGATGTCCACTTACGAGATGGCAACACATGATTGAAAAAAAATAATGAGTGTAGGACTATGAACTACCAATCATGTATTGCCGCCTCGGTGTGTGCATTATAAGTGAGTAGGATAAGTGGATAGGACATCGAGACCATGTTATATTAATATAATAATGTACTTCTGATATTAAAATATCAAGATACTTTTATCCGTGATAATCGTTATATTAAGATACTGAAATATTATTGTTAATAAGATACTGTTTGTGATAATGTATTGCGAGATACTGTTCTAAATAATATATTATTTGTAATACTATTTTATTAAGATACTGTTCTCTATTAAACAGTATCAAAAAATGCACATGAATATGTGACGGTAACATTCTGAAATACATAAAAATGTTGAATGTATGTGAAACAAATATTTTCTTTTAGCCAACCAAAAATGATTACAAAATAATTGTCTTCCTATATATATATATAAATCCAATATCTCCAACAAAAACAACATAATTCAAGAAAAATAAAAGAAATTATACATAAAAACTAAATCCACCTACAAAATAACATTAAACAATTGATTCCAAAATTTTGTAATTCAGCGACTGCCCAATACTCATCAGAATTACTGTCATTATGTGATAACAATAGCAGGCTGTCAAAGTTTAAAATTTTATCGTTTACATGATTGGGAAAAAGAACAGAAAATAACTGTGAATCTACCATTATCACTCACAAAAATAGTGAAAAATATTTGAATGGCCGGTGGCGAGTCGTGAAACACCAGTGACAAATAATCGACGGGAGGCGCGAAAGAAGATGGTGGCCACATGCATTGCTGTATTGAAGTTTAAATAGGATTTAATTCTAATTAATATGGGTCACATGGGTAATTATAGAATCAATTGAAATATGGCTGAAATAGTATGACTTAATGACAATTTTAATAAGTATTTTGACTTAAGTTGGAACAAGTCACATACGGCTAACTTATCGACAATTTTTCCCAAAAAAAATTGCACAGTCTGGACCGCTCCAAAAAAAATCAATTTTTGAAGTGTAATTTTTTTTAGTAATAGTCTCTCTAAAAAAAATCATAACTCTATCCCTGCAATTAAAACAATGTATATGTGTAGTAAATTTGTGCTATATAAATATATATTTGTTTTAAAATATGGGACCAAACTGCATAATTATCTTAATTTGCTTTTACCTAACAAAGCCACTTAAAGAAATTACTATTTAAGGTGGTTGGATAATTCATTTCAATAAAGTTTTTCAATTGGTACATGTATTTACTATAAGTTCATCTTAAAGTGAGGGTTAAGAGTTTGAATTGTTAGAGATGCAAAATAAATTCAGTTTGATGCCTAATTTTCGATGAGCGATGACGTAACCTAACGGTATACAAAATAGCCCATGGGCGAAAAGATTTGTGAGAAAAAGTCCATAATCGTTACAATTTGAATTGGTGCAAAATTGAATAGGAAAATGGTTTGGTAATTTTACCAAACCAAGAATTTAATTGAAGTTATGAACAATCGAAATTTTGAAAAAACTTGATGAGTGTTAGAACTTATGATTTCACCGTAGTTATCGTGTTTAACTTCGTCTATCGAGTCATGACAATTTATTTCAACTATTTTGATGATCGAATTTATCTAAATTATTTGACAATCTCTCTCGAGTAGAATCAAGCATACTTAAATAAGTAAATTTATTATATCTCTATTTGAATTTTAACCTACATAATTGCATTCAATCACAAGAAATTCAAAGAAAAAAATCGCACAAATTATGGAAGCATATTTCTATCTCTTATATAAATTTATGATTTTTACTGTTAATGCTAAATTAGTATTTTACTTCTCGGTTTCAACACAAATTCACAAACAATTCTTTAAATAGCATATATATGAAAAACAATTAAAATAACGATAAAAATTCAACACAAAATCATAATTAGAATCATAACTCGAACTTGAAATTAAACAATTAAACTATGTTATATCGTTTATCCCATGATGCGTCTTCAATGACATTTGTCCTTCCTTCAACCACCCATTAACCTATAAACCCAACTTCCTTCAACAAATTTTCTGCAACTATATTCAAAAAAATCTCTGCATGAGTTTTTTCTAAAAATAAGTACAAACTAATCTACTACAAATATTTAAGAAATTTGCTCTTTTAAAACTCAAACTAATCTATCAAAAATACTAACTTACTTGACTTGGGTGATAGCTCGCGGTGGTGCGAGTTGAATTATTTTTGGTAAAATCCTATTGTAGATCTGATTTTTGTGGAATTAGTTTTTGAGAGAATTTTATTATGATATGTTGGAATTTTATGTAATTGATTGAGTGTATTTTTGTCCAAAATAGTTGTTTTTAAAATTATTTTCAAAACCTTCCATATTTCAAAATGATCACGTGCAAAAGAGACATTTCATATAATTTCCTCAAAATTATATGCATTGTAGAAATATATAAAGGGTAATTATATTCACACTATACTTTTTATCATTCACACCACGTTTTAATTACAATAAACCCCCTCCTCCCAACATTTGATATTTAGGCCCTAGTGCCTCTAATTTTTTTCATCGTATTTTTATCATTAACTTTTATTTAGTTTTCACATCTTATCTCCGATGAAGATTTTTGTCTAAATATTCTGCTAATGTGCATTAAAATGAGATTTTTTTTTTTTTGTCAAACTTACGTATTTGTTCTTTATTTTAATTATGTAAAAATATTAGAGAAAAAAAAAATATTAAGCCCTCCTAATTAATTTTTTGGACAAAAATCATTATCAAAGACAAATATAAGACATGGAAATTAATAGGTTGATAATAAAAATTTGCTAAAAAAAGTTAGAGTCATAAATGCAAAAGTGACCAATAGTTGGAAACTTTCATTGCAATTAAAATATAGTGTATTTAACAAATAATGTTGTGATAATATAATTACCCAAATATAAATCATGTCGTAAATACACTTATCAAAGAATATACATAAGCCAAATTGAAAATATTTCTAAATGGGGCAATAACTTGGTTAAAGAAACATTGTTTAGAGCATTTTCAAGAGACTTTCTATTTATAAAGAGCATATTTTGTATTTTATAAAGCATATATAAATTTAGAGTAAATTTTTAAAATACTTTAACAACCTCTTTATTTTTAACATTTCATTTTATTTCTCCAATAAGTATTCATTATTTTTTTATATTTTATTTTGACATACTTCTCTCCTAATTATTAAATAATTTTTCTCCAGTTTCCTCTATTTTATTTTGCATATATTATTTAATTTAGTCAACAACTCAACATAGAGTATTGAAAATTGAAATTCTTTAAATGCATTTAATTATAGAGAGAGCCAAACTCACTCTCTATTTTAAAAAATTAATTTGAAAAATCTCTTGAAGTATAATTTTAAGAATTGACTCTAAAAAATAGAGAGTTTTAAATAGCCTCTTAAAGATGTTCATACCTTATATAGTGAAACAAGAAAGTAGAACTTTCGGAAGGAAATGTTTGCAAAATTTTGAGGAGAAATATTCTTGAAATCGACGATCAAATAGCAAACTAGAAGGTCATAATATAGTTTTTGGACATGATCATTCATCCAAAAGTTATGACCTTTCAAAAGATTGCAACTATTGGAAGAGAAATGAAGGGACACTAGAGAGGAGAGGCACAACATTTGGACCCAAATGTCTTTGAAAATAAAAAACACAACCATTGACAATAAATTTCAAATATATTTAAACTTTCTCATATTCCAACAATTCTCCACGTCAAGAACTTGGTTAAACCAAAATAATGAGTATCGTTTAATTTACAATCGAAAAACTACATCTGAATAAGTAATTATAGACTTGAAACTTTCCATAATCTATCGAATTTATCGACTAAGCAGTGGATATGATGCTTAGAATTGTTAGTAATTTTGTTAGATCGAGTTACTAATTTAAAAATGGATGTATCGTTCTAATTTCAAATTTAAATATAAGAAGAAGAAAAAAACTTTCAAAAGATAAAGTGCTCCCACGAGGTTTCATTTTGTCAAGCATATTTTCGAGTTTAAACTGAAATAGAAATTTTTATTTTGTAAACAAAAGAACTGTAAATAAAATGATTTTGAAAAAAATAAAATCCTAAAATCTAGTGACTGACCCTTCCGCCACTAGTTACTGGCTGTCAGTAAGAATTATCTTAAAATAATAGATAAGTCATTCTATTAAAATCGATGTATAGCAAAATTCCCTAATCCAATATCGACTTCAAACTAGTTATAAAGAACTCATCATGTCTTTGTCAATCTCAACATATCCTAATTATGTACAATGTAGAATAATTTACATACTTTTAACCAATTAACTTAATAATTAATTTCAAACATAGTATACTTTTAAGTTATGTACAATGTTGAAAATAAAATGCACAATTCATTACTTATGAAAATAATCAATCAAATAACACGTGTAATTAATTTACCTATTTTGCAACGTCGAACAAGTTCTTTTGTCGTGTCCACTGGTGCCACATGCACTACACTAACTACTGGATTGGAAGAGTGCTTTCTCCTTCCCTCACTTCAGTTGCTTCCCACGCCCTTTTGTTCTAATAGGATTAGGATCTCGAACGACTTGAGTCTCCTCACGAGTTTTGTTTCTATTTCTGCTCATCCCAATATCGTCTCCATTGTCAATATCTTTTACGCGTATCGCAAATTTTGAAATTCATTCGATAGAAAGGTTTTGCGAGCATCGTTAAAGATGCATTGTCAACCAACTCGAAAACCAAGATGAGTCAACATCCCATGTCGGGATATTAAAGATTGACTAGGACTATTATCAACAGATAAATCAGTTATCGGATCAAATACTAGGACCTGTTTTGTAATTTATGGTTTAAGATTATTTGTATTATCGTTTGTATAAGTTTAATATGTTTGGAATATCGCATAATATTATGTTTGAATTTAGTTCACGTATATTTTTGGTTGAATAAATAATGAAGAATAAATTAATATATATTATTATTACTTTCAAACAACAATTGAGGGGTCATCTACAATAAAAAAGTGAGAAATTTAAAAAGATGTGGATGAAAGTAGCCACAATTCATAAAATAGGGGTATTGAATTAAAAAAAAAAAAAGGAATTAAGGGGTGGCGAACCCCAGTCGCAATTCTTGAAAATATTTTGTGGGGTGGCGTGGGGAGGGGTTGTGCCTGACACGAGTAACACGAGGGGGTGGGGAGAGGGTTTGTGTAATGTAACATCCAACCAAAAACTGAGGGGGAGGGAGAGGTTGGGCCTGACACGTGAATTCAGGCAATTATATGTACACTGATACACAATCTAGAACATAAGCGTCCCATCAATCAACGTCTCAAATCCGACAAAAGTAAAAGCACGTTTATATTGGCATACATCACAACAAATGTTGCTATTTAATAATTAATAGTAAGATGAGAATGACAAATGAATTTATATACAAGTTGTGAAATTTGAATTCAATATTTTGTTTTTTTATAATCTTTGCATTAACATATTAAAAGCTAAAGTTTAGTGCATTGGTTGAGTTTAAAACAATTTTGTTTTAACTCATTTTCAACTGCATATTTTATAAGATTTACAATTTTTATCAATTTTTAACAACATATTTCATCAATTTTTTTTTAAATCTCTTTAAAAATTATTTTTAAACTCTACCGAACATACACTTAGTTTGAATAATTAATTTGTTTCGTTATTGTTGCCAATTAAACCAATGTGGTTTTGCTCTAAAAAATTTGCATAAGCGGTGCAGCATCTAAGCGAAGCTCGCCTTCACCTCGTCTAGGTCAAAAAGTTTGAAACTCGGCCTTCATGCATAACTACGCTTTACGCTTTTTAGAATACTGAATTTAGCTATATCAGTGTTATAAAATATCCGGCCATTCGATAAGAAATCATAAAAATTGCTTATCCAAATCGATAAACTCGACAGGTTATTGCTTGTTGATTTTAGTTAGACTCTTAAATGTTTTAATTTCAGTACATAATCATATTAGGGCAACACAACTACCTTTTATATTAGTGTGAAAAGTCGGCAGTACCTTTAAGCTTAAGTAAAGAAAAATTAAAATTAAAATTAAAATTGAGTCATCTTGTTCAGTCAACAGATTGACAAGATCACACATGATACATGCAATTTAAGGTTGCCTAACTTTGTTTGTGGCTCTTGCTAATTAATTGGAAATGTTGGTTGGGCGGTTTGACAAAGGATCAATTTTTGACCAGTAGAGAACATTGAGAAAATTAAACCCAATGCCTAACATTTATGTTTGCTAATTAATGAAAATAAAAATAAAAATACGACAAAAAAAAGTTAAAGTTATGAGCCAAGGTTGAGAACTTTTATTACAACTAGTTAGACACGCGTGCGTTGCACGGGCTTTTGTAATCATATTGTTAATTTTTAATATTTTAATATTTTTTATTTTTTATTTGTTAATAATTAAAATGTTATAGTAGCAATTGCAATAAAAAAAAATATGGTTGTTGATAATATGTTGTTTTGTATTCTTCGATGTTGATATTTTATTTATATTTATAAAAGTACAATTGTAATCAAAGATGAGTTTTATATAGTAGTAATATGAATAGTAACTTGAATTCAGCGAAGAACTTTTGATGATTTGAGCTTTGATGATTGACGAACTATTAATATCAAATCGTATGGAATCAATGATGTATTAATATGGATCCTCGGGGTTGTATTTTAAGAAGAAAAAAATTAATAATTATTAATTTTATTGGAGAGAATGTAATGATTGACTATATAATATTGTACATTTGTTGAAGTAGTTACTCATTTGTAAACAATATTCTTTGTATATGTTCTCTTTTTATAAGCGCGTCTGATATATTATTAATTAAATTAAAAATTAAAAAAGTTTCATAAATTAGTTGTCAACTATAATCATTGTAATCCAATCTATTCAAAACAATCTTTTTTATCTCCATAATTTGAATTTTAATCTGGTAATAAAAAAAAATTACAATTTTTCCATTCATTTTTTTTAAATCCATTTCTCATTTCTTTCATCTACGTAAGGCAAAAAAAAAAAAAAATTTGAGATCGTCTTTTCACCTTCATATTTAATTTAATATATTAAATATTTACAAATTTTAAATATACATTTAATAAATTGTTAAAAATTTAATATATGATAATAATGAACAATAAAAGAGTAACAAATAAATATTTAAAGATAATTGCATTCATTTAAGTACAATTACAATTAGAGATAAATTTTTTATAGTGATAATACCAACAATAACTTGAACCCAATTAAAACTTTTTTGGTGATTTAAACTTTGATGATTGACGAATCATTGATATCAAATCTTATAGTATTAATGATCTACATGGTTGCATTTTACGAAGAATTAAATTAATAATTACTAATTTTATTGTGAGAAAATATAATAATTGACTACATAACATTGTACATTTATTGGAGTAGTAGTTTCTTGTGAATAATATTCTTTGTGTATATTCTCTTTTTATTAGACGTGTTTGATTTGACGACGTAAATGAAATGTCATAAATGTGAGTAATAAACAAAAATTAAAGAAGTGTCAATACTTGTCTACGTTGTAAGAATATTATTGAATGAGAAGATAAGAAAGTATATATATAAAAATATATATATATATATATATATATATATATAATTAAAATAAAAATAAAAAAAGTTTACACTTTAGCTCTAAACTATAGTATATATTTAGTAGGGTTTAAAGATTTTGAAAAAAATTGGTAAAATATGTGATTGAAAAGTTAATAAAAGTTGTAGGTCCCACAAAATATGTAGTTAAAAATGAATTTAAAAAAAAAAGAATTTAAAAAAAAAGAACTGAACCAAACATGCTCGTAATCATTGTAATCTAATGTATTAAAAATAATCTTTTTATCTCCATTTCAGTTTTGACAATTATGATTTGAATTTTAATGCAGTAATAAACAAAGTTACGATTTTTCTTATTCATTTTTTTTAAACTCACTTCTCATTCCTTTTATCTACTTAATGCCAAAAAAAAAAAAAAAATTGAGATCATCTTTTCACCTTCATATTTAATTTAATAGATGAAATATTTAAAAAATTTTAATTGTATATTTAGTAAATTGTTGAAAATTTAATGAGTAATAAATAAAATATTAACAAATAATTATACATTAATGAATACTAAAGGTGAATATAAAATTTTAAAAAATTTGTAAGGGTAAAATGGTCCAAAAATATTTCTCCATTTAAGCCCCTTTTAGAAGTAGTATAGATATAGATTAAAAGGTAATACAACAAACAAAAATAATAGTGCAAAAATAATTAGAGTAATTATATTCATACCATACTTTTTATTTGTTTCACTACATTTTAATTATAGTTAATGTCATCATTCTTTGCTCATTGTAGTATTCATGTTCCCAACTTTTTTTTTAATCACAATCTCATCATTAACTTTTTATTAATTGGCACGCATTGTGTGTAACAACGGTTTCTATCCAAAAAATCAATTTGGAGTGCATAAAACAACTCATTTACCCATCATATTTTAAAAAAACAACACTAAATACAAGGGTAAATAACACTGGGGTCCTGAACTTTGGAACTTTGTGACGATAGAGTCCCAAACCTTCAATTTGTGGCACTCCGATTCCCTAATCATAAAAAAACGCGCAACCATGGTCATTCTGTTATAAAAACCATTAGTTTGACTCTTAAATGGTCAAAATTTCCTTAAAATGACCAATCTACTATTTTAAAATTAAATAAGAAACAAAGAAAAATGAAAATAAAGGAAAAATTGTAATCAACCCCTTCCCCTACTTCTTTTTCTCCAATCAATCCCCTTCCCCATTTTTTCTTCACTCAACCCCCAACCAACAAAATACAAAATTGGAATCCATCCAACTACTTATTCTTCTCCAAAATCACTGCCGCCAACCACCACCCACAGAAAAACCACTTGCCAAAAAAACCATAGCTGCTGCTGTCATTGTTGCTATTTCACTCTCTGCCTCCTACTACTTGTCATTGTCTCGCCGCGAAAGGTGCGCAGTGTGTCTACACTAAATCTTCCATCCATAGGTGCCCAAGTATACAATAACCTCTGCCACTATAAGATGCTTTATCACCTCTGTCAACTTCCATCTTCTCTCGACTGCGACACTCCCTCTCTTCTCGAAAGACCCCACACCATTTTTTACCCTGGTAATTAAACCTTCTTCAACAACCATTTTGCTAATTAATTTCAATTTACTGATTTTTTTTTTCATTTTCATTTTTAATTTTTTTCTTGTTTGAGCGGTGTCAATGATGGTTGGTGTTTTTGTTTTCCGGTGGGTGGTGGTTGGCGGTGATGATTTTAGAGAAGAAGAAGTGGTTGGATGAGTTAAAATTTTGTATTTTGTTAGTTGAGAGTTGATTGGTGAAGAGAAAATTGGGGGAGGGGTTGATTGGAGGAGAAGAAGAAGTGGGGGAGGGAGTTTATTGCAATTTTTCCTTTATTTTCTTTTTTCTTTGTTTCTTATTTTAATTCGAAAATGGTAGATTGGTCATTGTAAGAAAATTTTGACCATTTAACAGTCAAACTAACGATTTCTATAAGAGAAGGACCATAGTTGCACTGTTTTTAAAGGTTAGGGACTCGGAGTGCTACAAATTGAAGGTTCGGGACTCCATCATCAAAATGTTCAAACGTTCGGGATCCCAGTGCTATTTACCCTAAATACAAAAGTGCGACAAAATATTTTTTCTTCATTTCAAAACACGCAAACAAAATATCTTGACGTAAACCATCATTAAAGATAAGATGCACTAATTAATAGAAGTTGATGATAAGAATTCGACGAAAAAAAATTAAGAACAATGTGCGACAATGAACAAAGATAGAGAATATTAAATACAATTAAAATATAGTACACTTATGAAAAATTGTAATGTCAATATAATCACAATATAATTACCCTATCTTTTATTGAAACTTTTCACTTTTGCCCTTTGATCAATAATGATTCTTTGAGAAAACCAAGAATGACCCGTGATTTTTTACTTTGAGATTTAATCCTATAGAGATGATAAATTTTTCGGCTCTAAATTCAATGAATAAATTACCTCTCGACGATCATGAATCAAATCAATATCATAAATAATAGAACTATCAAATCAATTCATCGTCGAAATTTATAGTATAATATAGAAAGTTCTTTTATCCACACCAAATCCAAACTTGGATTTCTGACTCAATCAATCCAAAATTCATTTATTTCTCTTCTTTTTCTATAACCTACCTTCCATCTTCCCCTTGTAGAATGATCTGATGAAGTATCATCAGATTGCCCTTCCAGTTCAATTAGTCACATAGTTACAAACCCAAATTCAATAATACGATCACCCAAATTGTGAGGAACACAAATTCTCATGAACAATTCCACTATAGGGTTACCAGATTATTGAATCCTTCCATCGTACAATATCAAATTTACTTGTCTAACTATTTCTAAAAAAATTTTAACTCTTCGTTCAGGATTCTCTGTTTTTTTTTTTTTTTTTTTACAAATATGCCTCCATACACATAAAAACATATAATAAAAGACAACGATTCATAAACGTATGCCACATGATATATTGCCGAAATTTCATCTAGTTAGAAGCATATAGGTGGTTCGCAATTACAACAGGCAACAAGTTATGTTGTAAATCAAGTAATATTTTCCAGTGCAATCAGGTCCCCCATAGATGTACTTTTGAAATTTCCAGTGTGAAAATGAATGGTGAAGAAAGATAAATTACTTTTTTATGCTAGTTTTCATCCCTAAATGTTTTGTATTTGAACTCAATAAAAGATATCATCCCTACTTACCCAAAAATAAATATCACAAAGTAGCATCCATGTGCATCCATATCCAGAATTTATTAGTAACCTAAATTCATAATCAACAATGCCAGCATAATATCCGCACTCATGCAAACAATCATGTCATTCAGTTTCATATCCGACAGCTAATCCCACCAACAAGTTCTTGATAGAGCCAAGGATCTTTCCAGAAGTAGATGCTTTTTGCGATATTCTAGTATCTGCTTTTAGCCTTTAGCCTTTAGCCTGACCCTCAAATTCAAACTAATCCGAGCACAAGAAGTTTTCTCCCGTCATGCGAGTAAAATGAAATATACTTGTATTTTGTCAGGCTACTGCATCTAAATCAACCTCCACATCTGTCTCACCTTCTATCATTTCGGGCATGGCTTCTGCTTCTGCTTCTGCTTCTGCTTCTGCTTCTACTTCTACTTCTACTTCTGCTTCTGCTTCAATTTGGCCTGCTTCCTGCCCGATGTCTGTGTCAGGACTCTGCTTCTGATGTTCCTCTGGGGTTGGAGTTCCACTCTGAGAAATACTGCCAGAAGCAATTGTGGCATCAGCATCTATTGGAGCTATTGAGGCTTCAAGATCAGTTCTGCTTCCTTCAACATCCATCTCACCTGCAGGTGTTGCAACCTGGACGAAAAAATGTGGAGTCAAAAGAATAGTTGGGAAACATTGGAAGCATCGAATAGAACAGAAGGAACATTGATGGCCAAAACCGGATAAGTACAGACATTATCTACTAAATTAAGTTTAAAAGGTTGAATTGGCATAAAAACGAAAATTGGCTGGCACTTGGTTGAGAAATGAACTGAAAAATCTTATGTAGTGTTGTGACTGAAAACAATCTGAAAATTTGGAAGTTCTAAACTATAACTATGAAAGGTTTTGGACAGTAGTAAAAATAAGAAATTTGGAGAAACTGGAAGGGAAAGGTTGAGATCATAACCTGCCTATACCATGATTAAAAAAAAAAAGTGTGGAAAGGCTTCACTTTCATTAAACTCAATCACAATATATACTTCCCAATTCTGGGTGATAATTAACCACAAGAATAATGTGTATGATCTTCCTAAAATCAAGCTACAAATGTAAAACCTACATGATGAACTAAACAATCGAAGATACTTGTACACCTGGTTAGATAATCAAATTTGAGATTCAAGGGGTTATATGGTAGTGACCAGCAACATAGATTAGCACCACCTCAATACGAGAAAATATTCAACCATTTTGATAGTTATCTTTACAACTGACTTCTGTGTTTCTAATTTGATCTTGTCCGACAACTTAAATATAACTGGTTTACATTAATGTTACCAATGTCCAAGTTTATGAAACAACAAATTTCACAAGGCAAGCTTGCAACAAATGACGTATGTCCGACAACAAATTTCACAAGGCAAACCATACCAAAGAACCTGATCCAGACTATGATAATGCCATTCAGCATAAAGATGACAGCGAAAGAAATTTGGGATGCCGTGAATCAGAGTTACTCAAAAATTGGTGTTGCCGCCAAGATTTATGAACTGAAAATACAGTTTCACAATACCAAACAAGGTGCTATGACTGTTACCCAATATTATAATACCATGAGAAGTTTGTCTGGAATTGGATTTGTATCAGACAATAGATATGGAGTCTGTTGCAGACAGTGTGAAGTTGAGGAAATTTTTGGAGTCTGAAAGAGTTTTAAGACTTTCCTGCTGGCCTTAATCCAGAACTTGACCAAGTGACAGGTCAAGTACTGGGAAAGGATCCTTTCTGCACAGAATACTCTACTGAAGCAAATAATTCTGCCTAGCTGCAGCCACTACAAATTCAGCTTCAATCACAAGATGCATCAACTATCGGAAGTGGCTTAGTTTGGAGGAGATTGGAAGGCTGAAGAATCAGCTCAATCAGCTGGAACCACAAGTCCTTGCCCAAGGACAGAACAATCCCCCTTTTTGTTTTGGGTGTGAAGCAGTGTCAAAAATATCATTCTTCCAACACTTGGATCATAGATTCAGGTGCCTCCGACCATATGACTTTTAATTCCAGGTTAGTTTCAACTAATTCCACTTATTTTGGTAAAAAAATAGTTAGGATTGCTGATGGGACTTTCTATACTATAGTTGGTCAAGGAAATGTACCCATTTCATCTAGTTTATGCCTAAAATCTGGCTTACACATACCAAATTTGACCTATAATTTGCTATCCATTAAAATGGTGATAAATGACCTAAACTGCAATGTCCTCTTACACCTTCTTTTTGTATTTTTCAGGACAAGCTAACGGGGAGGATGATTGGTCATGCTGAGGAGAAGAATGGACTCTACCTTCTTCAGCCACCTATGAAAGATAGCAAATTGGCTCCCCTAGCGTCCTCTGGTTCTCATGAGGATCAAGACCAAATCTGGCTTTGGCATAAAAGATTGGGTCACCCCCCATTTACCCTTTTGAAAACTCTGTTTCCTAGTTTGTTTAAGCAAATAAATATACATGACTTGAATTGTGAAGTTTGTGAACTTGCAAACATCATTGTGTACCTTTTCCTCCGATTAATAAAAGGCAAAGCATTCCTTTGAGTCTAATTTACTCTGATGTTTGGGTCCTTCTCTTGTAACTAACATATCAAGTGCATGATGATTTGTTACTTTTATAGAAGATTGTACGAGAACGACATGGGTATAGCTCCTCAAAAGAAAATCATAAGTCAATCAATGCATAAAAAATCCAAATGGAAAAAAAGATAGCAAAAGCGTCCTTTGGCTTCCACTCCAGTTGACCTCTCTTGTTTCCATCCCCCCGTGAGAAGGTAGAGAGCAAAACCAACCCAGCAAACATTCCCTACTGTTCACAAAATGGTATGTACTCAGTTCAATTTTAAAATTCATAAATTGCATTATGACAATGGTAAGGAATATTTTAATGACACTCTCATTAAGTACCTTCAGAATGAGGGAATTATCCAGCATTCATCATGTGTTGACACACTCCAACAACATGGATTAGCCAAAAGAAAAAATAGATATTAGTTAAATGTGGTTAGGTCAATTCTCTTTCAAATGCACATTCCAAAATTTTATTGGGGTGAAGCAATACTCCTATTGAAACCCTATCTAAAAAATTTCCACATTTTTATGGCATTGGGAAACTTCCATCCAAAATATTTGGTAAATTTACGCAATAACATCAGGTTCTTGGGGGCACGAACTTTTAGCTGATCTCTCTAGATACAAACCACAAGCATAGTAACACATTAATTCATGGACAAATGCATCATATTACTGGACATTGAATATAATTGAGTAGAACCAACATGGTCTGGATCAAGTTAATATTGACTTGTGTACCTAATACTAAAGCGGCAAATCCATTAATATGTTCTTTCTATAACTCACAAAACTACTTTTCAAAGAGAATATTTTTTCATCTAGAGAGGATACTCGTTTATTCAGTAACGGGCAATCCATAGCAATCATATCCATTTTACTAAGTTAGGACAGATATTTAAATGTTCGCTCGGGATAGCAGGGGGTTTGCTAGACGGACACAGAGATTTTTTAAGGATTCATTTTGTTCTTTTGAATCTCGCTCGAGCCGGATGCAATGTATCATGCTCTATCTCAGGTCCTATTATTGGTCGAACGAAGCTATAAATGGGCTTGGGCTAACTTATTTTCTAATAGAAATACATTGTAAATATACATACATTTGGATTTAGGTCCCAACACCCTAGGGCAATCCCAATCCCTTTTAGTTAGAGAATTTCAAAGAATCGACTTCCTCTAATCCAACTTTATTTGATAAACAAAGTATTGAAAATTATGTGGCTTGTCTAAGATCACAAATAAGTTCATCTTCGCAGCATGATCTAAAGATTAAATGAACTCCGCACCCTTTGAAACACAATTTTAATCTTCCATGATTTACAATCTTGCCTCCCCCATGTGCAAGTATCATCTTTTTCCTAAAGTAATATTTATTTAAAGAAAAAATGTCCATCTTCGCAGCATGATCTAAAGATTAAATGAGCTCCGCACCCTTTCAAACACAATTTTAATCTTCCATGATTTACAATCTTGCCTCCCCCATGTGCAAGTATCATCTTTTTCCTAAAGTAATATTTATTTTAAAAAAAATGTCTCTTCATATTTAACCTAACCGCAAATTTACCATAACGTAGTTTTACATATGTAAATCAATGCTGCTACTTTTCCATTGTGATTTTTAAAAATGAACTAATTAGCACATGTTTGGTGGTGTTTGAATTATAATTTCAACTAGTCAAACATACTTTTTATCCACACATTTTATAGAATCCACAACTTACAACCCACTTTTTATGCACACATTCATCCACAACTTATAATATAAGCATTTAAAAATAATATGAGCACTACCAAACATAAACTAAATCACATGAAATATTTCTTCAAATTAAGTAAGTTTGGTGAATAATGTGCACTAACTGGTTAAATCACAACCTTTTGACTTTATTTTATTCTAAAGAATAAGAGTTCATAAATTAAACTCCAATTGTGGCAAAAGCCCAAATATAATGTGTTGCAGCTATTAAACCTTTTCAACTAATCACCAGTCAAGAAAAACAGAATAAATTCTACCAAACCATCCAAGAAGAACAGAAACAAAACTTACATACTATATACAGCAATATTTTTATAATTTACTAGCCAGTGGACATTTACCCATAACGTTTAGTATTGGCTAAGAATTTTCACCTCCATTTGAGGACTGCTTTCTGGACAGCCATATGATAGTAGAACAGTGTAATTTTGTCATCAGTTAAATACATTATCCAATTCTAGCAGGTATGACGTACTCAGATCATGTAGGAAAAGAGGATCAATACTGGCATCTTGTCATTTACAAGATATAGACAAAGAGCATTTACGTATGATTCAACAAAAGTAGCAGGTCTCCATAATTTTCCAAATTCACATTCCTACAGTAATAAAACTCCAAAGTAAAATAGAAATTTGGGAGTCAATAGTCCTTTTAGATACCTGATTTTCTTCAGCTTGCTGCACAGAGGTTTTCATCTCTTCCTTCTTGGCACGCTTAGACTTGTCACCTGGTTTAGCCTGATATTTGGACCGCACCTCAGATGGCAAAAGTTCCAAAGGCACAACGCCCTCAATACTATGTTCAGTGAACTGCAGATAAGATCATTCAGAACTCAGACAATTCCAAAATATCATTTGTATGCAGCTTTGTATACCTAATGTCACAGAAATAATGAACTCATACTCTGGAAAATCCCTCCAAGTCTTGCCGAGCTGAAAAGCGTAAACCTTTCCAACAATAGACCTGCACCAACATTTAAAACACAGAGATAAAATTGGGAAAATTAAAAATGGAAAATAATGAGATCCCATTGATGTATATGACATTTATTTAAAATAGCCGGAATAAAAACATTCGACAGTGAAGTACATAGTCCCTCCCTCCCTAGGTAAAGGAATCTAAAAACTCCTTTCTTGCCTTCGAGGGAAATATATTAAAAAATAAAAAACATAGAAGTTAATAATATTATAGTTGGGTTAAAAAACACAGTTAGTCATCCAATTTATGGTATTGTTTCACTTTGGTCACTAAACTGTTTTCTTTTTTTGGTTCAGTTTAATCGTTTCAACTAACTCTATCTGCTAATTTAGTTACATGGCTATCGGAAATATGATGTGGAATGAAAAACCTATTATTGCATTGTTCTTGTCATCCAGCTAGACAAGAACGCATCCTGTTGGAATACTTGTGCTTTTGAAACGTGGTTTTTTCATAGTAAAGAAAATATACAAGTAAAAAAAATATAAAGAAAAATATTAATCTTCTCCCCAATCCCTGACAGAGTGGCAGCCCTCTCCCCACCACCACAGCCATCGCCACTACCACCACATGGAATTTATGCTAATCTAGCAAACAAAGATAGACAGTGTCGAAACTGAAACAAAAATTAAGTTTAGTGGCAAACATGGAACAAAAAATAGTTCCGTGATCAAAGTAAAACAACTATAAGTTGAGCGATTGACAATGATTTTAACAGTTTACAACAAAAAGAAGGGTGCCTAATTCTAGCTTGTGAAGCCTCTTGAAGAACACTGAGAAGCAAAATCAAATCTTCCATCCCCCAATATTGGTAGTTGTATGGAAAGGGATGTAAGTGAGAAATTTTTGCTAAATAATAACAGGACAGAAAATGTAACCAAGCAATGCATTGAGAAATTGTTCTAGAAGAAAGATGATAGGCATTCCTTGAGAAGTGCCTAGTAGTGTAAAAGCAAATGATCACTGCATTCCTAAGTAAATAAATATAAATGTTTGCAGGGTATAGGAGGTAAGGTTATACAGAACATTGAAAGACTTCAACTACACAGCATAGGCCCTTCGAAGCATAAAACTTGCATCAACATGAAAAATATATCATGGAGAATAAGATAATATAAGTATGGGTGTTTTGTGGGTAATGAAACATGCTAAAAGTGAAAATAAAAGGACTGACCGGGAAATCAATATAGATTACATCCTACGCTACACCAAGAAGTATATTCATAAGAAGAGAGGAATTAAAAGCAGAGGAGTCTTCAATAACATAAAAAAGTACGAGAACAAGAAATTAGCATTAAAATGTTTCCACCCTCTCACCAAAAGAACAATCCAAATTGATAGGAAACTAGTTCATCCCTTCAACAATAACTGTTGAGGTATTATGGTGTTAAATATTCTACCATAACACTCAAATCTCAGTCCAAATTGACCAAGTGATAGCAAACAAAGCACGGCCTCACTCCAAATTCCCTAGGACAATAGCCTTCAAAAATTATGGGAAGACTATAGATTATCCGAAAAAACACCAAAAAGAAGCCCAACCAGATCTCTCTAACAAATTTGCATTATAAGATCAAGTGTAAATGCATTTCACTGCTTTACCAATACATAACAGACATCTGGGAGGGATTGTCAACTCTACCTTAAATTTTTTCATGTATGTTAATTACTATGCATTTTAGGGATGATTTATTATGAAATTTTATATTTTAGTCAATGTCCCTGGCATGTGTTCGAACTTTTGGGCACCTATCACTTTATTGTGGGCGCTGAGGACAAATTTTTGATAAACATGTGACAGAAGCTATTGGGTAAATTCTGATTTTCTGCCAAGTACTGAAGGTTGTAGTTTCTAATCAGTACGTGAAGGCACTCAAAGGTGTCACCTATCATCAATCAAAAGTCTATGGGACATCGTACATATGGTAATTTGTCATAAAAAAGATTCTGTTCCTGTGAAGTTTACAAGACACAGTACCATTTATTAATTTGTTGGCAAGGAAATAGTGTTCCTAAAAGGTCTGGGAAATTCAACATAGGTTACTATTATTTGAAATGAAACAGTGTTCCTAAAAACTCTGTGGCCATTGAACACAGATTAATTTGTCTTCTTTACTCAGTTAATGTCTAAAAATCTTGTTTAAACTATTAGCACAACATCAGTATAGAGGCTGCCTTTAAAACTTATATTTGGTCTATGATGTTGGTACAGAGCACGCCATCTTGTTACGCTAGGTATATAGTCAATTAATAGTGTCTACAGCTATTATTTGTCATGCTTATCTTTGAAGATGCTAGTAAAATTTTGTTTCCCAAAGCAGACCCAAAACATAACAAGATAACAATCAGTGACAAGCTTGAATGTGTACAAAATGTAAACCTTTGTTTAAGAAGTTGAAACTAGAAGATCACATCAATGAAGATCAAAGCCAGGAAGAATCAAGTGGAAAGAAAAGGGAACTGTAACTGACTCGATTATTTTTATGGTGATATTCTGCTTCTATTCCTGCAGAATCATCCATCTGTTTAAGAAACACAGAATATTCCTTCAGATAACTGAGATATCCAGTGTAAGTTATAATTTGTTTGCAAACTACCTTCTGGCACAACAAAAATGTAAAACGAAATATCAAAAAAATAAAAATAAAAAGGAAATAATCAAAAAAATTAGGCATCAGTTCTTATTTGACAGGAAGCTGTATCAGCTCACATCTTCGGCCAGTGGTTCCCAGTACTCCATGATGGAAGGAGTGCGCACACGTTGAGGATCTGTTAAAGCATTCTGAAAAGACAAATCCAAAGATTCCAATGGTAAAGAAGGAGCACGATTAAAGATGAGATTTAGCAAAAGGTATTAAATAATATAAAAGAGAAAATATTGAATTCCCCAGATCAGAATACATTAACTATTGATTCACCAGGCAAAATATGCAGTTAAGTATAACACAGTGCAATAATTTACCAAACCTTGCTCATGTATAAGAAAATATTTTGGTCGTGTTTAAGTATGTTCCTTCTCTTACCATACGTATATCGGATTTGCTTCATTGATAAGCTCAATGCATGGGTTGTCCACTCTGCTCTATCAAGGATGATTTCCACAGTTAAACCACAAAAACAGGAAGTCCTTTTCACTTACCTCATTAACATGATTTTAGGTCGATCTTTTCCACTAAGTTTACTTTTAAAACTAGTCGTGTCACATCTCCTAATAGGTGTACCTCGCGGCCTTCTTTTAACATGTCCAATTTCGAAATTATCTTAATTGGTTCTCCCATAGTTTATCTTTAATGGGCACTAATTTAAACCAAGCACCAATGCACTGAATTCATATTCTATCCCTTCTTGTTTTACTGCATATCCCTCTTAATATTCACATAAGAACCACAGTAACTTCATTAATATGTAAATTCTTAAAAGCTGAACACTGTTTTCACGGCTAGTATTATTTAAGTCCTACTGGACATCCTCTTTAATATTTTGTTAATCACACAGTCCTCCACATGACCCATATAGCTGTATTCAGTAATCCTATGAGAAACAAGATCTCCGAGTTTTCATTCCATATATAATGATTAAGCCCAAGTATCAAACGTGTTTACTCTTAGGTATTTCATGACCTCCAATATAATAGCCTCTATGTACGTACTACTACCTCCACTACAGTTACATTCTACATATCAATCTCATCTTGACTAATTTTGACCTTTTGTGTCAAAATACTCTCTTCACAACAACTAATTACCGATTCCTTTTTGTCTGATTCACCAAGAGAATAAATTGAGCAAACAAGATACACCACATCATGCAGAACCAATGTTTAAAAAGGCGGAAATAAATACCAAGACGCTTTTCAGCTGTGAGGCGAGGCATAAGCTTCGAAGTGCTTTGAGGCGTAAGCCTCACCACAAATTAAAAATTAGTCAAAAAACTGTAAATTGATATAAAAATAGTCTATTTCACCAATAAAGAGCAAAACCTCTATTTCTTACTTAAGTATATTATCAAAAATATGATATACTTGCTAACAATTTTTACTCCTTTTTACAATAAAAAAAAAGCTTAAACTAACTAGATTTAGAAGTCTATGCTCAAATTATCGTCATCATTATTAGTAGGATCTTTCATGAAATCATCGTCATAGATAATTCCCCTATCATCATCTTATCTTCACTAGCAATATCTATCCAATCTTCTTCCTCGTCCACTAATTGCAACTTTCTCTTCCCTTTATCTAATATGGCTGTGTTTTTTAATTGTAAAAAGGCTTGATATAATTAGATCCAAAGTTTGACAGTGTAAATTAGAAAAAATGGGTCCAATTAATTACAAGTCCAACTGAAATTTAAGTTTCATGTGAGGCGTACGCCTCATGCTTTTGAGGCGCCATTCGTGAGGCGTACGCCTCACATACAGAGGCGCATAAAGCATAAAAAAAGTCCTTAAATCCACACCTTGAGGCGCAGATGGTGCGCCTCACCCTAAGGCGCGCCTTACCAGTGCCTTTTCATACCATGTGCAGAACACAACATTATAGCAGCTCAAACCCCCCATTGGAACGAGGTATTTACTTACAAATCCTATTCCAAATTCTTGTTGACTTGCCGAGTTTGTCATAATTTGAACCCTTTACTTTCACAGGGGAATCTTGCCTTCCTTACTAAATTAAGGTGTTTGCCTGGTTGCATTCTCATTGGGAAGTTAATACTTGTGATTTTCAAAGGGCAAATCCTCATTTTATCTCTTTATCCTTTTTGGTGTGTGGTGCATAGGAGCACAGCAGAACATATTGATCATATATTCTTATACCATGATGTTGCCTGATTTTTGCAGTGCAGATTATTAAGAGAAGATGGTTTTCAATGGGTTTTTTGTGCAACAGGATGTGTATTAAAAAAATAAAAACCAATTGTCTGTTTTCGGCTATTTTTGGGGTACTTTTGACATTAAGGAACCCCATAATTTTTGAAGAAAAATAAGAACTGCATGGTGATTTATGAGAGATAGCCAAGTTTTTTGGCTTCTTTGTGGACTTCTACATTTAAGGAATTTAAGGAGTTTCCTTTATCTCTAGTTGTTCTAGGTTCTAAGAATGTGAGGCATCCTTAAATTTACTTTTGAAGTTTTTTCCTCGTATTTTAAGACGACTCCTTGTTCTCTTGGTGTGTTTCTTCATATCATGATTAACAAAATTATGTTTTTTATAAAAAACAAAAGAAACTGCAGGTCACTATATTTTTTAAGTTCTAGTAAAGATCAACCTCACATGTCATCATCTTGTTACATCACTAGCGACACAAAAACATTCAGGTTTAACCAAGAATTGAAGTTTAAGCTTGCTTCCACAAAAATATTACTTTCATCAGTTTCACCAAAGCACCCACTAACTAAGGAAATCTTAATATTATCACTACCACATGGAACTTTTTGTTCCTTTCCCCATTCATCAGCATCTACTCATAACTCTCTGAACTTACACTACATAAATCGTGTGAATAGACAAACTAAACTGCATGATGAGAGATTAGACTTGCACCTCTCTTCCAGTGCAGTGAAAGATGAAGGATATATGAGCAGTACTAATACCATATTAGGAGGCAAGGCAATTTACTATAAAACTAATCTCACAGCTTTATAGGATTTGAGGGTACAAAATGATTTTGTGCAACAGCTCTGCAGCTGCGACACGAGACAGCGCAATAACTGGCGCAGAATTCAAACAGCATGAGAAGGGAAAACAAAGGATGGCATCTAGTAGGGGATACAAGTAGATCAGAAAATTGTTTCCCAAAATCACTTCCAAATTAATACAACAAAAAAGAGATAATTTAACTAGCTCAGGAATCTAGCAAATATAGCCCAATAGGTGGTTATCTGTCAAATAAGAAACAGAAGGGAACTGTGAAAATGTGAAGTTTGAAGGAAATCTGGATAAGTTGTGTTCAATTTTTAGCTCTAAAAACTGTTAAAAAATGTACATTTTTGTTCAGAAAACGAGACCAAACTAACAATTCTCGAGAGAAATACATATCACCATCCTTGTCCTGTGTAACTTTTTAACTTTTCCAGACAAGACCTTCATGTCTTTCAATCATTCCCCTCGGTATATATTTTGCAAGCTTTAATTCTTAGTATCAAGCTACCCTTAAAGAAAGGTCATGTTTACATCATCAGATTCACATAAAGCAGTCATAACAGCTTAACATCTGGTCTTCAAGCATCTATTTGTTGAAACTTTCACTTTCCTCCCAACTAAAATGACGGAGGCAGAGGATCTTCGATAATGCTTAATCGCTCCATTTGTTTCTTCACTCTTCTTCTTGTGTCTGTATGCTTTGGAGTCTGAATAGTCAAAGCATGTTTTCATCTAAACCATTTCTCTCTTATCTTCTCCTTTCTAAGGTTGGCTTCTTTCCCTTTGAGCTAACTTCATTTGAAAATCAATAGTCCCTTTCAAAACAAAGGGTCTCATTTTGTCGTTGGTCCTCAATAAGATAAACACATAAGATTTGTTGCAAAGTAGCCCAATAAATCACTATCTCGCGTTTTATGTATTGGCAAAATAGTGAGACGCTCCCTCATCTTTTTATACACAGTCTGCTTGCCAGGGAATTATGAAGCCAACTTCTTGCTATTTTGAGGGAATCTTTTATTATCCCAATTCCCAGATTCCTTGACTGAGCTTTTTCTTGTCACATTTTGGGGTTTTGGCAGCACTAGAGATGGAAAAAATATGTGGATATGTGCTATAACTGCCAGAACTTTTCAGGATGTTTTGTCCCTTAGTACTGCTTGTGGGATCAAGTGGTCTTCCTTTCTTCTTTTACGGGCCGAGCCAGCTGATTCTCTTCATAGTCAGGACTTAGCAGATGTTCAATGTGGCTCGAGGAAGTTTTTGTTTGATTTCATATTTTAATATGGTTCTTTTTTTTGTAGTTGAGGGCAAACTTGTCCGCCACCTTTATACTTCTCTTGTCAATAAATTCTTTTTATTAAAAAAAAAAAAATAGATCATCTTGGATTCAAGTACTTAATATCAATTCAAGGTGGTCATAATTTTGACGGCTATAGATTAAATGTTATCAACATAGTAGGGTTGATAACTATATGCAAAAGACCTCACTACAAAATTTAGCATACTGGAGTAGATTAATTAACATTTGATCACTGTGCGTTATATATTTCTTAAGGATGACACTTAGCTCAAAGTTCATCCGGAAAATAGTTGAGATGTTGAATGTATCAGAATTGGGTGAACAATCTAATAATTTGAAACATTTCTTAACAGGGCAATGACTGCAAATTCTAATATTTTTATGTAACAGAAACCTTCTCGAGTTTGTAAAGCAAAAGATCAAGAGTATAGGAAACATACTGGATTCTGATCTGCCCATTTCCACAATTGAGAAAGTTCTTTATTTCCGAGTCTCCACCGAGGCCGGCTACAATAATAGAAAATACAAGGAAAAAACACTTAGGATTTGATAAGTTAACATAGCAATGGATCTATAGAATATCCATAAATCCGTCACGAGAAAAGGAAAGCATGAAGAAATCAGTTAATCACCTCAAATTTGAAAGTGCAATTTAATGCTTTTGAGTAATAAGTTAGAACGAGAAGCATTTCCTATCTCAGATGTACTGTCACAGAAAAATATTAACCACTAATTTGTCCTAAAAAGGCATTTATATGATCTGTTATACCCATTTCCTCTATGGTGCATAACAATTGCAATAGCTTCTTGAAACACATTCCAGTTCCTTTTCGCATATTTCATATATATGAATATTTTTCACTTGAAGTGGTGAACGATATGATGGAAGAAAAAAATGCTGCCCATCCAGATGGGGACCTCTGTACTGGTTTAGGGAACGTTAGAATAGCTAGTGGAATATCATACACAAGCAATAGTAGGCAGCAAATAAGAGAGCAAACAAGAATAGATCAATGCTTAGCATAGTAGTAGAGACACCCCCTAGAAGTCATCTGCTTGAATAACTCAGAACATTAGTAGCACCCTCCAAAGTGTAGATGTGTTTTCACGAAAACTAAACAAGAGCTGCAAACACTCGACTCCTAAATGCCCCCATATTATCACTTGAACAAACTCATTACGATCAGGACCCTACATATTATTTTCTGTGTAGGGTTTGAATAAAAAACCATAACTTCCAAGCTGCTAAAAGTCACTTGACAAATAGGGAAACCTATTCTCGAATCAACAGCGTGAACCCATTAACATGCATGCCAAAGAAAGTCTTAAAACAATGAATACATTTTTCATGAATTATAAATCTGGAAACAGCTTGCAAAGTATGCTCAAAGGCTAATTAAAACTGCTTGTAAACAAGTCCAGAAGAACCCCAGTTTATCATGAAATGTTTAAGGAAAACAAACAAAATACACAATTCAGGAAACAGACACTTTCAAATGAAATGCCAAACAAAAATGCATTATGGGCTTCACAACACAGTGCAAGGTTCTTCCAAGAAATCCAGTAAGGAAAAAGTTTCCACCTTGCCAACTGCTACAAACTAAATAAGCAAAGTGCATGTAAGGAACCAATAATAAAACTTTGATACAGAAAATCATTTTTATGTTGACATCAATTTTCACTGTAAGATTAAATACGGACCAGATACGTCCTCATCAAGCAATTCACAGAAATTTTCATTCCCACGGAAAACCAAATTCGAAAAACATTGCCAATGACTATGAAAGAATAAACTACAAATCATATACTTTTTGTTCTAACAAGTAGAAACAATTTATTTTTACTATCATTTATAAGCAATGTAATCATATAGATAATATTTACTAAATTATCTTATTCACCATTTCCCTGAAATTTAATCTTCTTAGGGTGTCAATGCATAAACATGGAAATTCAGTCATGATAATCTACCTGAGGTAACCTAAAAAGGTCAGCTGACAATGAAAATACAAATTTTAAATCAAATAGCTGGCCTTTGTGAACTTTATATATTTAAATAATTTAGGATATCAATATGGCAAGATAAGATAGCAGCCTACTAACTTGCATACCGTTTTCTTGCCCCATCTTGGGTTAACTTCTTTTGTATTGGTTGTTTTTCAAATGGAGGGCAACCATCCCGCTTCCACCAGACCTTTAAAAAAGAGATAGAACTCCAATATCAACACAGCATAAGCTGGAAAATTATTCTCGTAAAGACTTGACTAGAAAGACTACATACAAAACAAGCACACACACACATGTGAGAGAGAGAGAGAGAGAGAGCAGAATGAGAACACTCACCCAGTTCCTTTCGCGCTCTAAAATATGTTCAATGCTATGAAGAAATTCTTTCCCTCTAGGAGGCGTCGTTTCAAGAAGCTTCTTGACACGATCTTCACAAGTTTTTATTTCTTCCTTCTAGATTCATAAACAATAAGCAATTATTCTCAATTTCAAGGTAAAAACTGAATAACATTCTTCAACGATTTGCAACTGGACAACTAAAAGAGAAACTGCACTACATACAAGTATATAATTATTTATGTCATAATATCTTAGTTGCACCCAAATAAAAAATTTAGCTTTTCAGCTTTAAATGATATTAACAGGAATCATGATGCTGCAGTTTTGTGGAAACCTATTTCCTCTGCTGCTCTCTGAGTTCCACATGCCTTTCATACAAACACCATACTTACCTTCTCTGAGAAGATCATAATAATTATTAGAATAAAATAAATTAAAGGCAATATGAGCTTCTGTAGAGCCAACAAGATGCACCTTAGGAATATAATAAATACGTGAAATAATTCTGGACAAAAATTTGAAGTCCCAAAACCCCAAATAATATTCTAAAGCAAACATATATGCATGTGCTACTTTTACTCCATATAACATTCATGATTAATCATAATTGCTAGACTAATTGAATTAGACCAAATCCCAAAATTATACAAGCATTCATATTCCAACTTCTCCAAGCTCCAGTCCTACAGCTTACAGCATCTTTAACTTTTCATTTTTAATCATTAAAAACTTAACCCTTGCGGCCAATCAAATATTGAAAGAGCGTGATTAGATGCATCATTTTCTCTTCAGCTGACCTAAACTTTTACCCATAGATAAATGTCAGAGCCAGGACAAAAGTTGTCATCCTTATCTAGCATGCTATTTCAACAGGTAATGAAATTTTCACAGCATATTTGGGATTTTTACTTAATTATGACATTATCCATTCACCATCCTCAACAAAAAATAGCATTAAATATGCATTTACATTCCAAATATAAGACGGACCAGTGTATCTGATGGCAAGTCTTTGTCATTCTTCCCTGGTGCCTACAAGAAGAAAGATTGCAGTCAATCATCTGATAAAAATAAGAATGCAACAAGAAAGTGAAGTATAATTATTAAATTTAAAAGCAAAATGACCTTTCAAGATTACAGAAGCTCTTTGTAAAGTTAAGTTTTATCCTAGAATACAAGCATATCATGCATCCAGAAAAAGCACTAAAGAAAATCTTTGCATAGACAATTGGTCAAGTCAAAACTCTTTCTTGACTATCTTGTTAATGAACAATGTCTAGTAAACAGAAACATGTTACTAAATGTATTCTAGATATAGTAGAGGGAACTAAATGATGTCGTACATGGCTAGAATTATAATCAGAGGCAGAATCTATGTTTAGAAAGGACAGCAGAATATAATTCAGTATATGACGCTAAACACTTTCTGTTCTAATTGTTCGATGTTTTTCCATAATTTTTCCTGAAGAATTTTGACTCCAATCATGTTTGCAGTAAAATTTCTCAATTATATTAGTAGAGTATCTATTCTAAATTCATTTTGCATCCTATATCCGCATGAAATTGTTGACCAAAAGAGAAAAGCAGGGCGGAGGGGGGAGCCCCTGCAACATTTTTAATTTTTTCTGGATTTATATAGAAAATATTTTAATATTTTTTTAACATATACATATTATTTTTCCCCTTGACATTTTTTCGCCCCAAATCATGGCTCCGCCACTGGAGAAACACATATATCGACTTGACCACATCCGTTTATCAGATACATACATATCCACATGCAATTAATTACCAAAAGGAGAATATATTATATCATCTTGGCCCGTGTCCTTAGACATCGTGATGCAATCATATCACATCTCAACTAGGCACGTATCTTTCTAGGCTTTCACAGTTTTGGTTTATATATTCACAATGATGATATGCTAGTCCATATAAGTAATGAAACTTAGATAAAGAAAGTTTCAATGCTTAATTCCTGATCAATGAATGACCACGAAGGTTTAAAAGCACAAAGTCAATGGAAAAAGCTTAAGCACACAAGTTGGCCTATCCATGAATACTCTTGAAATTTGACAGAGATCAAACCACAATTCATCCGCTTAAAGAATAAGGGCTTTACCATCACAAGTAGGCAAAAATCCTTGAATGGTGCAAAGAAAGAAGCCTTTTCATTTAGATGCTCTTTTAGAGAGATTTTCTAGTTTGAAATATGTCCAGATCAAGAAAGTAAATCCTACTTTCAAATTATGGATTGGACAGCATGAGAAATATCAATAAACTTCAGCTCATGAATGCAATTTAACAAGTGTACAGTGACTTTGTTAGCCATAAAACAACGGTATCGGATACAAAAATGAAAAATGCATTACCTTCAAATAATCAAACAAAATAAGGCATTGAACCAGAACATGGCGTCTAAAACTTGGGTCTTTTAACTGAGAAAAAGTTGAAAAGGAAACCATAAAATAATTAGAATCAAGAGGAAGTGCTTTAAATGATTTGCTTTATTAATATAATTTTCCAAATCCTGCAATGTCCTTACCTCAAGACCCATTAGCTTACTGCTGGTCAGATATTTTATACTGAAGTTTGATGTCTCGTCCTCAAGGTTAATAGCATTTCCCTCTTCATCGCTTAGAGGTTGGGCCTCAAAGGTGTTCAATACAACCTAAAATATCCAAATTAAAATAAAACAATGACGGACTATTACCTTTTAAATTCAATTGTTGAAAGATGTCTGGATTAAAAGCATCTTGAACAAAAACTTATACCATCAAACTGGAAGTAAATTTGTGCCACTTTGTGGGAAGAGGAATAAGAGAGGTGGGATTTGAGAAGTATTCCTGAAATCAGAAAACTTTGAAACCATGAATTGATTGCAATCAACGACAGTATATCTTTAAACATACATATTGGAAAAGGAAAAAATACTGCCAACAGAAGGTTTTGGGGGTGTTGACTATATATGAGCAGACAAAAGGCCCATTTTCTAAAACTCAGTATTTTAGGATTCAAGACACTTATCCAAATCTTTTTTTTATTTTCCATGATGTTTGGATAAGAGGTGAATCTGTATAGCAAGATGGATACATGCACAGTTGTCTGTGCACTTCTTCAGTTCTTTACAAATAAACAAACATAAACTAAGGCTCATTCCCAATAAATTTGAGCCCGCTACACTACTCCATTCGGTCCATCTAATACAATCGTATCTTCACAACCAGAATAGGCCATCTGCCTCTCCCACTTCTAACTTGTTCAATTGAGATCGCATCCACGATAGTTGTTTGTACACTCACCCGTGGGGGGTGGGGTGGGGGTGGGGTGGGGGTGGGGGGGGGGGTTCTCTTATTACCCTATCAAAAACACCACAAGATCACTCACATCATATAAGATGTTTATGCAGTTGTTTAGAGGGTCGGAATTAGAACCAACAATTACTTCGAAATCCAAAATATTCAACCCAGATAAGTCTAAAACTGCACGTGAGTATCCCAATTTCTTGCTTCTGACTGAGATCTTTCTTTACGAAACACAACAATTTTTTTGGCAATTTTCACTTCCGCCCCAAATTTTTCTTCTAGCATCTACCCCCCCACGTTGGAGGAACTTCGTTCCGGAAGTTATTTCTCATGGAAGACTCTGCAGTTGACCAAACTAAACACGTGAAAAGATAATTTAACCCTTCTCACAAAGAATAAATGAAATGTAGAGATGAAAGAGATAATTGCCCAAACTTCCCCATGAGCAAGGGCAAGATAAGAAGGAAGGAAGAAGAAAGCAAATAGAAACAAGAGAGAGATACAGCTAGCACTGAATTGGCTCCATGAGGATCCCAGCTGCTTCCCTCTATCCAAATCCCCATCACAACCTTCCAAAAGTCCCTCCCCTTCCCCATCACCAAAACCACATGTCCATATCCGCAAAGATGGAAACCCGTCTTTCTTCCTCGTTTATCCGAAGCTTGAATAGTTTAATGAAATATTTGAACGAAAAGCATTTCAATGACATTACGACCTAACAAAATTACTCTATTCAATGTTCGCTGCAAACTTATCTTGGCTAAGCATATGTCTAGTTCCGAGGGCTGAAGAAGCAAGCTAAACCAAAATTACCACAATATATAGTCCACATTTCACTGGGCCAAAAACTAAAGAACTAAAAAGAAAGCTATCACCATCGCCTGCAGACAGGTGGTTTAAATGTTGAAAGGTTAGGTATATAGCCTAAAGTATTTATTTTATTTTCCTCTTTACAAGTCCAATAGCAGATCCAAGAAGTCAACTCACATGCCACATTATCCCATTCTTATTTGGAATCAACTTATCAAGGGCCATATCCACTAAACCACAAAGGCTCAAATTCTTTTCAATTATCTCATTGCATGTCAACCTCTTTCTAAAAGTTTACCATTAATAGTCTCATCATTTCCCGTGGATGCTTTAGCATCCTTCTTGTGAACAAAACATTTATAATATTTTCCCGCAACTTATCTTCATTCAGTGCTACCTTTACCAATTTAGGAATATGTTCATTTCTTATTTTATCACTTGTCTTTAGCAGATACAAGATCTCAAAAAATGAAAGAAGAAAAAGTCATTCTCTATCATGCAAATGATTAAGCATTAATTGCATAAGAGTTCACCAAATCATATGATACATATCAAGAAGTATTTTGTGATAGTTAATTAATAAGCAAGGGATAAATATGTTGGTTTGCTTTATGAAGCTTAATGCTTTCATTTGAAAATACAAACAATGATACAGCTAAAATTCATATAGAAGACTGATAGCAAGAATAAGAATTTAAGTGTTTGATAAAATGAGAGATCCTCCTCTTCCACTGACCTGTAAACTCCAAAAGGTTTTGTAGAAGTTGAAATCAATAGCAATACCTAAAGCAAAGAACATGATAAATACAAGCAGTTCAACATGAACCTAACACAACTTGGTAATCAAATGTAACATAAAAATGGGAAGAATTGAGAATTTAGTACACCATAATTACCATCAGGAGCCTCCTTCTCATATTTCGTCTCATTTGACGTATTGAAAACTCCTTTTATATTGACGGCTGTAAATAAGGAGAAGAAAAACACAATAAATGCTTATAAAAATAAAAACACAATAAATGCTTATAAAAATAGGATAGACTGTATAAAGTCGCTCTTATCAACAGAGAAATAAAAAATAAAAAATACCAGAGCGTTCTGATAATGGGAAAAAATGGGCGAGAAACATTATAATTCGTCCACAGAACACCACGTCATTTGCCTGCAAGATAAGATCAATCTACATAAATAAGAAGTTTGAAATTTTAACAGCAATCAGTTATAGCAAATCATCTTTCTAGATCAGTATAGTGAAGTGCTGCAGCACGTAGCTAGGCACCACACTGCTTTTCTCAACCACCAAGACTCCAGTCATTGAGTAATCGTTATGATGAGTTGTTGCATACATCTATTTTCACCAGAAACCATAGATGAAACATACAGCGTAGAAGTAGCACGCACTGCGCATTAAATTGTGATCTGAAGCAGGTTGTGGGTTCTGAGACACTACCATATTGGTAAAATTATTATCAAGAGCATTTCAACATACAGATAAAACAGAGTTGTCATATTTATTGGAAGGAATACCACTTCCAATATATAAGTAGGAATAAGAAATACTTAATTTTTCCAAAAACAAAAGACAAGAGAAAAATCAACAGATTGTCCAACATTACTTCAGGGAGATGGGGACAGATGTATGGGTTACTTAAGAATTGGCAGAAATTGAAAACCAAAAGATAGAAACAAAACTGAGGTACAAAAAATACAAAGAACTACAAGCATTCTAAAGTGCCAAACCTTTGACAACCGACGAAGAAGTTGATTGCATGTTCTCAACATCACAAGCTTTCCTCTTGCAAAAAGCTCTGGCTATATAGAACAAGAACTTAAACATCGTCATGAACAAAAGACATGCAACAAAAACGTGGAAACGCACAAAAAGATAGTGTACATATGTATAGTAGTGAATACGTCGTAAACACAATCACAGTATCGCATACCTTCCCAAGAACATCTTGTTTACTCTCAATATAAGCAAAGATATCTTTACAGTTTCTCATTGTGGACATTTCCGTCAAATCTTCTAAAAGCTGGAATATCATACCACCTTCAACGAGTTCTTTCTCACAGAGATACAAAACAATGTCTGCACAAAGAAAATAAGAGCATTAGGGAGAGATTGAGAATGAGCCCATTAAAGAGGGAGAGAGAGAGAAAGAGAGGGTAATCAACACTAACTAAATAGTCAAATAATGTGGGAATCCAGTTTCTAGCTTCCACAGATCAGTTTTAGAGGCAATAACTATGCCCTAGTAGACAGAAATCTTTTGTCATCTTGGGCTTTCTAATTATGGCTTCCTAGTATAATTGGGTTAAATTGGACAAATTAAATACGTCATACAAAAACTTAAAATTGAATATCTAACTCCAAGTCTTGCCCTAGTTTACCATGCACCAACTTTTTTATCTTCTTTGAATTCTGTTCCATTAAATTTATACATATAATTTGTTTTCTAATTTAGTAATATTATAATTATTACCTATCATTACATGGTAAGATGCCAAGCAGACGGCCGAATGATGTATACAGAGTGCAGGCAAAAATTATCAGAAATCAAATGGAATAAAATGTAGAAAAGAAGAGTGTACTTCACGATATTCCTCTTAATATCTATGTTTTAAATTCGACTCGGTCATTGAACTAGAAAAGGTAACGGGTCAAGAGTCAAGGGTCAAAGGTCAGACAGTCGACCAAGGTTGAACCGGAAGTAAAAATAATCAATAAAAAATATATATAAATTTTTTGCATCTATATAAAATTAAAAGTGGTATAAATAACAATGAAATTTCATAACAATTATGTTCATAGCAATAATAAATAATTAAATAGCTTCATAATATATACACACACACACACACATAATATAATTACATTTTCATATCATTAATTTAAAAAAGTAATTATCTTCTATAATTGACTCTATGAACTCTCATTTAGTAGTAGCCTTCTTTATTTCTCTATACCAAAACCAAAAGTCTCTGTCTTCAAGAAAATGGTATCTCCCCGAAAGACACATGTAACTCACGAGTAAACCTTTTTATTCTACCATGCACAGAATAAAAAAGGCATCGCCCCAATTTCCTTCTTTTATCCTTTATTTCTCTCTTTTTAATTATACAAACCCACCCAAATGCCAAGACCCAAAATGCATTACAACAAAAACATCCAAGAAATAAAACTACTATCCAAAGTTAAGATAAAGAACACGAAATACACGAAAAAACAGTCAAGAGGTTCATAATGGACATATTATTCTTGCCTAGAATAAACAAGACACAAGGAGAAAAAGAAATCAGTCCAATTCGAGCAGATCCGCCTCAATGTTCATCGGTGCAATTAACCTTTGGTTTTTTTGGGTGAAAGTATTGATCCAAGATTTTATTGGCATAGCTATCGTCATCATTCTCTCCGGGTTGACCAAAATCCACCCTCGAATCCTGCACCATGTTGTCGTCCTGTATCTCTTAAAGGTGGTAATTCACTACATAACTCTACAAGAAAAATATCGACAAACTCATCCAATAGAGCTTAAACTATTGCAAGCAACATAGAATAGGTTAAAACTGTCTTCCTACCGTCAATAACAAAAATCATACCATGAATTGTACGACCGGTTTCAGCAATATAGGTAGCTAGAACAATTTTACTTATTCCATCTTCCTCCACAAGTGTGGGTATAAGCAAAAGTAAAAGAATTGGGTTTGACTACATTCTAACGCATATCATTGAACCAATAGATAGCCTCTTCATGGCCTCCATTGCTCACAAATCCTAAAATAAAAGCAATCCAAACAATATCATCCCGCATAGGCATCCGATTAAATAAATCGACGTAATTCCAAAAACCCACATCTTTTAAGTTTATCATGGCAGAGCCAGTGGCAGCCCCACTTGTAGGGACTTGACTAGAATTGACCACCAACTTTAGATGTGATATCATAAGGCACCAATGATAAAGGGCCAAAAACATAGATAAAAATAAAGTTACAAGTCTGCATGGCTTAGATGGGAGAAATCTAAGGTATTGGAGAATATGGGTTCTTAAATTATGAGCAGATATCGTTGATACTTGTAGAGGTTGCAAACAAGACGAGTGCTTTGCATTCAAAATCATAAATTCATTAGCACACTTTCTAGAGATTTTCATGCCAGGCTCGTCATCGAAAATTGGAGAACCGTCTTAATTGTCATCGCCCAAATCTAAATATTCTTCCATTTCCTAATTGAAAGGGACGAAAAAGCTATCATCACGATAATAATCCTCATCTACAGCTGACTCCAAGATCATCGCGCCTCGTCAATTGTTGGCCACCAAATCACCGGAATTTTATAGGAAGAACATATTCATTCAATAGGTCAACAATTATACCCGTTGTCCCAACAATAACATATCCATTCCTTGTGTCAACAAATTTAGATATTGTCGTTGTTGTGTCATCTCATTTCTACGAATTACTTTATCGATCGGTGCATCGAATATTGACCCATCTCTTCGAAGTCATTACCAGGAATGTTACTCGTTTTAATACCAACTAACGTAGGCAAAAGCGTAAGAAACAACTAACGCTTTCAAAGACCTATCGATTCTATGAATAGCCAAGAATTTGGTAATAGAAAGTTTGTTGATTCAAGCGTGAATACCAAACTATCAACAAAATGGAGAAAACCCTCAACCATATTTTATTTAATTCAAAACCAATACACCCATTTACATCAAGCTTAGAAATGACTTAAATAAAGGAGAAAAAAACTACTCCAAAAAAAAGTTCATAGTGAACATATTATTCTTGCCTAAAATAAACAAGACACAAAAGGATAAAAAGAAATCAATTAAAATAAATTAGAACCAATTCAAACAGATTCGCCTCAATGCTCCATCAGTGCAATTATTCTTTGGTTTTCTTTGGATGCAAGTATTGATCCAAAATTTTATTAACATATCTATCGTCATCACAATCCCCAATTATATCATTACGTGCATGTTTGATATTGCTAAAATTATTTTTTAATTGCTTATAAGTTGTAAGTCTTACAGATTTGTGGTTAATAAGTGAGTAGTAAATTGTAAGTCATATGAAATGTGTAGATAAAAAGTATGTTTGATCAGCTTAACTAGCTGAAACTATAAGGTTGGCCAAACAAGCTATATGACTTGAGCAAATTAAAAAGACACCCCTTGAGGTAGCTGAATATCATAGAGAGACCTTCACTATTTCCAAGCAGTACATAAACCTAAAAGCAAAAACAAAAATACATTTCCATTTCACCCTCTTATCTTATGTTATATTTGAATTATTTTTGTTTCCCTTATTTTTCTTTTTTCATATTTACAATTTTAAACAAGAAAATTATGTTTAGCTTAAAGAAAGTTGTTTTCTTTCCCACTTTTTGCACAAATAATTACATCTCAATAACATTTGTCGAAGTAAACTTTTGTATTTTTTTTAAAAAAAGGAATAAGACTGATCCAAAATTTTGACTAAAAAGAAGATAAGAAAAAAGAAATAACATTGATCCTTATTTACAGTCATTCTCTATTGCATTTTTTGGTATTATAATAAGAAAGTCTGTTTATACTTCACATGGTATAACTATTACGAGTATAACATATGAAAATTAAAGAATATTTAACAATATTAATTTTAGCTAAAAACAATGTTCACATTTACATCAAAAATCTTAAGAAACGATTGATGGTTAAATAATATTCAATAATAGTTTCACATTATATTATAAATACTTAAGAGTGAAATAAGAAATACAAATTTACTTTGCTGGGAATTGTTATAGAAAACATATTTCAAGAGGTTTCTGTGATTTTTGAAACTTGGGGGAGTGTCTCTACAATAGCGAGTTACCTCACGGATTTCTATAATTCTCATACAAATTTTATGCCCACATAGTGTTCTCAAATTAGCTTAAGCTGCTTAACCTTCCAATCCCCTTTTTTAAACTCTGTGCCTTCACATTATTGCCTCACTTTCAAGCCTAATGCACACATCCTGACTTAGTATTTTCAATTTAAGCTGAAAAAGTCCTCCTTGACTTAATTTAGCAGTAAACCTTAACATTTGATTTCTCCTCTACCTGTTTCACCTTTTTAGCAAGAAAATGGCCAAAATACCTTTGCTGCTTCAGCTACAATTAACCATTTCCAAATCACCAAACCCACAGAAAACGACAATTCCACATTTTACATTTTCAAAACAAAATAGGGTAGAATCTTGTCTTCCCCTCGTATGTCAACAATAAACTCATATATCTTTTCCTTCTAATAGCAAATCAATTTTTTTCCATAGTTTCATTCTTTTGCAACCAATTCTATCTTATGGGAACCTCATTGCAGAGAATACCCTCGGCCAATCTTTCTAAGTGATCAACTAAAATGAAGATGCCTCAAAAGTCCTTTTAAATCAATCTCCAATATTCTGAACAAAGAAGTGAAAAGAAATCGACCGATAAATCTACCAATATCAGCACTCTAAATTCCCCATGGAGTTGAACTCCCAAGAAACATAGAGCATTAGAGGAACCAAATCTGCCCACCTGTTCCCCAAAATGCATTGAAGTTCACTAAAAGGCACATCCACTTTGCATTCCTCAAATGCACTCCTTCTGTCCCAAGATTCTTCACAGTCACCTTTTTCCATCTTCATTATTATGGTCATTGAACTATTTTTCTAGCTCAGTGGCTTCAATTTCTCGTTGTACAACTACCCTATCTCCTCATAATTCTTCTGTGCTGGATTAGATTATTACATGATCAAGATTTTCTCTTGTTCCCCTCCAACTCCCCAGCAGGACTTCGCTCCTTGATCTGCTAACTAGATTGTTTATCTTTATTCCTCCTTCCAGCATACTTTCGTTTTCAAAAAGTTATCTGAAATTTTGATGATTAGCAATTATACATGTTGAATTCAGAAATGTTATAACTATTTGCAGTAGGATATATGGTACTCAAGGCATAAGCCCTCCTCTCATCCTCACTTGATATTCTCCCTTAATTAAATAAATTTTCTCAGAGTTTTAACCCACTAGAAGTCTAGAAGCATAAAGCAGTGCCTGATCTTGATCACTAATCAGCAGACTTGCAATTCTCAAGCCTTTAATGTTTTCTAAAACAAATTTCTACATCCAATACCAACTCTAGTTAATACCCTTTCCTGGAATTAGTTAGCAGAAACTGTCGTTGGGCTTGTGCAGCTCATTACAATCATTACAAAACACATCAAATTTTGCTTTAGCTAGAGATAGGTAATTAATTTCATTTCTACAATAGTAATTAGCATAATCTTGTAACAAGTGTCATTTCCTTGTCCCATCTATCCATTTAGTTCTGAATCTATAGTAATAGAGTTTCCATTTCTGCCAATATGTTAAATGGCTACATCTTGTGGTCAGTGTCTTCTCCAACCCTGAATAACTACTTCCAGTCATCCAGCTTATAGACATTCTCCACATTCATGTGAAACTAAATAATATGTCCGAATAAAGAACTGGATAGCCTTTCTTCAACTAGGCGGTCTTCTTGTACAGTGGTCTCTTTGTCAAGTACCATTTTTTCGCTTTTTGGATGAGAGATTCAGGGTCTATACTTATTGATGTTACTCGAGATTCTTTAAGGAATTCTTTTTAGTGTAATTTGTTATCTATTTCATGGTGAAATAACCCTATTATATGTCCTCTCTGCAAACATAAGATAAGAAAACAAACAACAAAAGATACTTTTGAGCAGCTCTATTTAAACTTCTAACAATAAATTAATTGAAAAAATAGTATAAGGTCTGACACCATTCAGAAGATTGAAATCTACAGAAATGGCAACAGAAAGTATGTGCTTAACTGAGGTTTGTAGTTAAGAAGTAGTGAAACTTGAAAGTATGAACTCACCAAGAAGTCGAGGAATTTGACCCTTGTGAATATCCCCATCGGCAATAGATTGTCCATATTGCATGATTTCCTCCCCTGACTGAACTGCAGCTGACTGGAACAAGATGGCACCGCATGACCATTATCAAATTGACATAGTAAACTAAGGATTAGAATAAAATACTGTCTCAAGCATATGCAGATATTTTCGCAAGATTACAAATGAATTCCCTATCAAAAGTTTCAACTTCAATAAACTAAAATCTTTACTTATATCAAATACATTCAGATATCATCACAAAAGTTCAACTTGTTTAATAACCATTGAAACTGGTTGTTGTCCACCAACCCGGTCAAAAGGGGGCAAAACAAGCTATAACGTGTAATCTAACCTCTGTTCCAAATGCTGAACTACTCAGCAAGCCAATAATCAAAGGCTCTGCTAACATTTTTCTTCAATAAGTATATCTCAGAGAACATTTGCATTAACCCAAGTTTGACTTTATTTGAGGTATCTTAATTTCATGTCAACACAAACATGCTGGTCTTGTATATGAATATTTTTCATTTGCAGGATATCATGGAACAAGAAATATATACTCGAGAAAGTAGGATTACCACCAAGTCCTGAAGCAACATCCTCAGAATATTTTCAAGCAATTGATTCTCATCTTGGACTAGTTTTGTTTGTTTCTGCAAAAGTGGAAAATGAAAAATTAACAAGCCAAAAGATCAAAACAAGAAGATAATTTCATGTAATAGTACCTAATTAAATGTTAAAAGTCAAAAGGAACTTTTTTTTCTCCAGCTGTGATAGTTTACTAAAGAGAGCAATCACATTCCAACCTACAAACATGTAAGGATTTTTCTATTATGCAATTAATTTTAGCCATATTACACACAAAAATAGAGAAGTTTGTGCCATTTGTTCTTTCATACAAAGATAAAGTTCAAAATTAAGAAACCACGTGCATTCCTCTTTTCTTTTGGTCAACAAAATTCCTGAAGTTCAAAATCAATCGAACCGGAGTCACCTCAGAAAAAGCACTTGGCCATGGAAATTTAATGAACTAACAAACAAATAATACGGCTTAAATTAAACATAGCACCAAGTTATACACACAAATGGACAAATACGCAAGTGAAACACAGTTGAGTGAAGTCGAATTCATATATATACGCACCTGATGCTTTATAATTTCTTGCACAGTCTGAAGTGCGAAATCTTCAGGAGGTCCTGGATTCAGAATTGCTTTCCTGAACACATCCTGAGGTAAAAAGAACAATTAGTGTTGAAAATTATCCACCAATTTGCACACACAAAAAATCCAAATGCAAATAATATTTGCAATTGAAATTCCGACGAGTTCTGAGAAGAATGAAAATAAATTAATACACATTCAAAAGTGACAACCATACCATGCTCAAGAATCTTTCTATATGCTTTGTTCTTCGCGAGAGACTAGTGTAGGGTCTGTCTACTGACGTGAATTTAGCACAATTGAGTTTGGAGGCGGGACTTGGTGGGCATTTTCTTTGACGGGTTTTTTTTTTTTTTTTTTGGTAGTCTCGAAAATTTAAATTTGACCATTTTAATCTTTATATTTTTAATTAATACACATTTGTCAAAATAAAGTAGGTTAAGAACTTAATATCGGATGTTAGAATCATGATCAATGTGCCGAAAAAAAATTGTATGAATGTTAAAATCAGGTGGTAGAATGAGGGCCGTTTTGGGTCGAGAGGATGAAACAACCACATTAGATCCAAAATCTGCCCATTTTCGAAACAAAAAAAAACAAATTATGATTAGTGAAGTTTTCACTAAAAAAAAAAACTTTTTGCAAAAGTTTCAAGCCAAACAAGTCACATTCTATTAAGACCAAAACTATTATTAAGCAGTAACACAAAATCGAATAGATCAATTTTAAAACATAAAAAATATTGAAGTTCAACCCACCTATTGTTCTGCGTGGAAATTGCACTCCATACTCCAATTAGTTTCCAAATTCCAATTTACTTATTTAAGTTTTTTATTTCGTAAATACTGTTTTCAAAAAAAAGTTTCAAATATATATGTTCCAAATATAATTTCCACTATCAATAGCCATCCAAGCCCACGTTACTTACCCATAACCCAAATACATATAACAATTCGGCCTAATTTCTCTCAAATACAATTCTAAAACAAAACTTTTCAATCCCTTCATTATTAACACTCTACACAACCAGCTTAGGCTCTTGGGAACTTTCAGGAGGAACCATAATTACAAATGTAACAAATGTAACACGTTCTGTTATTTCAAAATTACAAATGTAACAAATGTAACAAGTTCTGTTATTTCAAAATTACAAATGTAACACGTTCTGTTATTTCACAAAATTACAAATGTAACACGTTCTGTTATTTCAAAATTACAAATGTAACACGTTCTGTTATTTCAAAATTACAAATATAACAAATGTAACACATTCTGTTATTTCAAAATTACAAATGTAACAAGTTTTGTTATTTCAAAATTACAAATGTAACACGTTCTATTATTTCAAAAATATCTGCAGTCCATTGGGACGAGAATTCCAAATTGTCTCACCATAGTATGTAATGAAGATATTTAACATTTCCATACCGCAAATCATTGAAGTGGATAAACACATTGGTCAACAATTAGTTGTCTCGAAAGTAGAAAAACACAATTCTAAAATGAAATTTAATAAAGCAGATGTGTCTAACATGCTAATAGAATTGTAACATATATGGTTTTGTATGTATCTAAAGTTGGTTCAATATATGAACTAAATACACCTAAATTATGTCAAGATGATCAATCTATAAACAACATAGAAGTTTAATTAGATTTAAATTATAAACAGATTCTGAAATAACATAACTTGTTACATTTGTTATTTTGAAATAACATAACTTGTTACATTTTGCTATATTAAAATTAAAATAACATGACTTGTTAATTTGTGGATTAGGATTAGATATTTTTGAAATAATGTAACGAGCGTGTTACATTTGTAACTTTGAAATAACAAAACTTGTTACATTTGTAATTTTGAAATAACAGAATGTGTTACATTTGTAATTTTGAAATAACAGAACGTGTTACATTTGTAATTTTGAAATAACAGAACGTGTTACATTTGTAATTTTGAAATAATAGAACTTGTTACATTTGTAATTTTGAAATAATGTAACGTGTTACACTTGTTACATTTGTAATTTTGAAATAATGAACGTGTTACATTTGTAATTTTGAAATAATGTAACTTGTTACATTTGTTACATTTGTAATTTTGAAATAATGAACGTGTTACATTTGTAATTTTGAAATTAGATATTTGGAAGATTATCAAACAACATAAGTAATCCAACAAACAACTAGAGGCAAATCATTGAATTGGATAAACACATTGGTCAACAATTAGCTTTCTGAAAGTAGAAAAACACAATTGCAAAATAGAAATTAAAGAAAGCAGATAATAACATAACTTGTTACATTTGTTACAATGATAACCAAGTTGGGGAATTTGTCGAACATCCGATTGTCAATATGGTTTTGTGATTAATACACATCAATTTAACATGTTACCTGTATAGATGGTGGGTAGAAGTAAGTTTTTCGTCCAATTTGTTCTGCAGTTTTCACATATGATGGCTGGGAGTGAGATTACCGTCCAATTTGTTCTCGCAATTTCATGGATAATGGCCTGCAATTCACTTTGAATTTGTTTATTTGGATGAAATTTCCCATATGATGGCTAGAATTGAGATTTTCCGTCCAACTTTGTTCTCGTAATTTCGCGTCCAATTTGTTTGGAATCTCACTCTTTCTTCTCGTCTTCCTTCTTCTCGCCGGTGTGTGTGACTTATAGGAAGGAATTGAGTTTTTGTGATTTTGATAATGGAAAGCTCCCACTTTTTTCGATTTTGTTTCTAACGTTATACAGTATTTTCAAAATTAAGAAACTATAACAGTATTTTAAAAAATACTTTATTTTTTGTGGTTATTTGTAAAAAAAAACCCTTTTATTTAATTTTACGAGATTAGAGTTTCTTCTTAATATTTGATGTCTAAAATATAGCAAGGTCTACGCTAGTTTTTGAGTAATTACAGAATCAACAAAATTTCAATTTTTGAATCCTAATCAACGTGTCTTTAAATATTTTCTTTACACTTGTGACTGATTCCAGTGCATCAACAAACCACTAAAAAATTCTAAGTTCAACAACGCTTAGATGTGTATGACAACCCATCTGGAATATCAATTTTGGTTGTCAAAGAAGATCTTAGATACTGATTTATTCATTATTATTTATAAAAAAAAGTTGAAACAAAATCACATGAATCCATCTCCATATCACATCCAACAGCACAAGATTGAAATTATATTATCCTCTGGCAGAAAATTTCATAAAATACAATCTCCCATTTGACCATAAGGCCATCCTAAAATCCAACTCTATCGCAGCAAAGATTCTCTTTTATAGGTTAAATATAGGTTGCTATTGAGATAACAGCTAATGTAATTACAAAACATAAGCTAAATTTAAGTCTGTGTAATCCTCTGTACATTATATTCTTATGAGTAGTGTCTCCATGTCATCAGTTCCTTGATAAAGGAATACACTGCAAAATTTTACAATCGAACTAGCCCTGGATTAGATGTAGAGGTTACCAGGGTTCAGAATTGTTGAAAATGAAATTTCTGTTATCCGAGTGGCTAGACCAACCCTCCATCAAAATGAGGTTAAGGCGAACCATTAGTTTCTCCACAGCATCTTCCTCCATGTCACTACTTGAACCGGATGATTGCTCCAATGAGGATTTCTACAATTGATTAATGATTCGTTAATAAACAACTAAGAAGTTGATATTGATACATCGAAGTGCAACAGATAGAAGAGACCTTTGTATCCATGTATAGCTTGAGGTAGTGCAGTGATTCCTGATAAAATCCGCAGTGGTAAAGGAGAACAGCATAATCTCTTAGTTCCTTTGGATCGGTTTTGAGTAGGATAAGACGTTCACATGCTGTTAAAGAGCGTGATCTTTAAATGTGAAGGCAAGAAAATATTTAATGGGTGATCAGATGTTTTTCGTGAGATTTGAAATGAAGCAAAAATAAACTCATGCGAGACAAAAATTGTTTCTAAAAACTTCCATTTTCAACCATCATCTAGATCTTCAGAAACATTATAACTCATAATGATCAAAAGCAAAAATTGTACAGTTTACTCCCCAAGAATTAATAGTTCTGGGAGATTTAGAAAATCATTACATTACATATTGTGCCCATCAATTGTGTTGTTCTGACATAATACAGGCACGGAGAATTTTATACAATCACAACTCCTTCGTAATAGTGGCCAAAAAACACCTGGGATAGTCTGGATGATACCCTAGTGCATTGCCTAAGCAATGGGGCAACCGCTCGGGTAGCATTTCTTTAAGAAAGATAAAATGAGTAGAAATTGAAAAAAAACATAAAAACGTAGCAGTAAGAACTTTATTTCACCATAACACACTATTCCACTCTCTATTCTCGTTTTTCCCTCTTGGTACCCTTATTTATGTTCTATACCCAATGTTTTCACTGTAATATATATCCGCATGTACATGTAACTTCTCAGAGCAATAGGAAAATGAGTTTAGATAGCACATATTCATTAAGAAATTAGGAAAATATCATATGAAAACTTTTAGCCTGTCCAACCCCAGGAGTTTAGCTAGTCCTGGGCACCAAGAAAGTCGGGTGGTTTCTTGTGACAACTATGTTATAGGCATAAAAAGAACTTTTAACACTTCTCTACAGATATAGTTGTGCAAATATATACTACTATATATGATTCTTGTGAAATGAAAAGTAAGGTTTAAATACTACTATATATGATTCTTAGTCCATTACAGCATTACTCCAAAAGGATATCATCTATTATGATAATAACTTGGTCCTTAAAGTAACTCACAAGCTAAACTTAATCCATTTCTCACTTTATATCTTCCCAATTTCCAAAGCAACATGACATGGAAGGAGGGTGAGCATTAAACATAGTTCCTTCTCAATAACTGTATCCATCGAGCAACTAATACCAAAGGATAAAAATTATGAGTTAAGGATGGATTTGCTTATTGAGAGTGGAAAGGAGTCTCTATTGTTGGCATTGTCTAGTAAAAGTAGGGAGATCATTTTTCAAGTTTCCAATTTCATATTTGCCATGAACTTTCTGTTTGTGCATTAGACACCTTCTCATATTTATTTATATATCATGTCACTCACCATATCCTATGTGCCATTAATGGAGTTAATGATAAAACAAAGTGATAAAAGGTATAAATCCAGATCATAAATATACCAGATAATGCACGTCTCATATCCCCGAAATGAACACTGGTCCAAACACCTCGTTGCAACCTATGCTGAGCAGCCTTGGCAGATGCAATCTCCACTGCACTGCATCAGAAGGTGTACACACTTGAGAAGTATGCAAGAGAATAATATGAAGAGAAAGACAAAATCCTTTGAAACTGATAGGCCCCCAATTAGTTAAAGTGGGAGGAGGGGTAGTTTGGGAAGTTAGGTAATAAACACCAATATATGTAATGGGTGGGGGTTTCTGTTAATTCATTCAATCATTTGTAAACAAACTTCGGGGAGAGAGGCAGGGCTCTCTAATTTTCTGCCATTCATATACCAGTTCATACAGATTCCATTAAAATTTCATTGTTCTTCAATATTTCATTTTCAATGCATTTACAAATCAAATTTACAATTTCCAAATAGTGAGAAATTCAGCACTTGAGCTCTGCACTTCAGTGGAATTTCCAAGTTTCAGCAACAACTTTGCCTACAAAACCATCAGATCCTATCAATTGGTATGAGAGCATCGCACTCGGGGTTAAAAGCAACAAATTTCAGCAAACTGGTTGAGGAAATGGAGAAGAAGATGGAGTCATTCATGGAGAAATATGAACATCTGCTGCAAAAATTCAGCGAAGAGATGATTTTCGATTGGATTCGCGAGACCAACTCAAAATATCTATATTCTACGACAGAAGTCCAGATTGGTGGCTGAATTTCTCCACTGAAGTGCAGAGCTCAAGTGCTGAATTTCTCACTAATTGGAATTGTAAATGCATTGAAAATGAAATATTGAAGAACAATAGAATTTTTATGGATTCTGTATGAACTGGTATATGAATGGCAGAAAATTCGAGAGCCCTGCCTCTCTCCCCAAAGTTTGTTTACAAATGACTGAATGAATTAACAGAAACCCCCACCCATTACATATATTGGTGTTAATTACTTAACTTCCCAAACTACCCCTCCTCCACTTTAACTAATTGGGGCCTATCAGAAACCTCAGATTATATGGGAAATTATTCTCTAAAAGATAAACTAAGTATAAATTATATAGCAAAAACCTTTCTTTAGTGTTGTTGGATCCATTGGAGCAGTGAGCGGCTTGTGCTGCCCTTAGGAACAGACTTCTAGTGTGATTAAGTTGAAATGGCCAGAAAGCATACTTCAAATCTTTCAATATCTGCACATGAAAGTCACCATTAGTAACAGTACAACTCAACAAACAGAGAACAAACACAAGTGCTTGTTTGTTGAAATTGAAATTAGACAGATGACATACAAAATGTTTGCTGGTAAAAAATTACACAAATATGTATTGAGTATAAAAAATTCTGAAGTATGTCTTTCTGTCATAATTGTTGAGTATGACTTTCATGTGAGATCCATAATCAGCAGAGAGTATCCAATTAAAATATCCAATGACATGGACAAAGTATATCAAGATTGGAACAAAGAACAGTATGTTTTTATAAATCAAACTTAGGTCATCACACTTTTGAATTCAGTCAAGGCAGAAGTACATAGAGAATGTAAAAACAAAATCCAAAGTCTCAGAACGAGATATAGATTACTGACATATTACAAATTTCATTTCATTTTGCTCTAATAGAAATAATATAAGGCCTGTTGAAATTTCAAATTGGAGGACCAAGTCGGTGCTTACAGCCTTCTATTATAAAGGAGCGTAAGAAAGCAAAGGTAAAAGGAATGCCTACAAGATAGGTATTGATTCACCAAGGTGACCTGAATATTTAAATATGACTAATTAACGGGATGCATGAAGGATGAGATGTGTAAAATATTTGATATTTGATACTTGATACATGTTGAATATTTCATGGCTCACCAACCACGCCTCCATGGGAGACAATTCCAGCTGGTCATGTTCATGGAGAATTAAAGGTAACTTCTGTCCCCATTTAATTTCTCTCTACACTACCCTTCAGAAAATGCCAATTTTATGCTAATTAGGCACTTCATTTTTCTTGTCAACTCCCACACCACCACTTTCCTTGCCACCCCAGCCCTTAACCCTTCCATTCCATCCCATACCATTCACAATGCCAATTTTATGCTAATTCGACACTTCCTTTATCTTGTCAACTCCCACGTCACCGCTTTCCTTGCCACCCCCATCCCTTAACCCTCCCATCCCATCCCATCCCATCCCATCCCCCCACCAGCTCCATCCTTCATCACTTTTCACATGATGCAGAGGCGACATCAGGGGAGAGGAATAGAGAGGAAAAAGAAAAGGGGATAGGATTCAAAAAGTTAGATGGAGAATAAAATGTTGTACCTCATGTTTTACAGCTTGTGCAATGTGGGTAGGGAGTAAATCAGGGCTCTAGACAGTAATGTTAAATTTTGAACTGAAAGGTTTAGATAGAAAGTGGGTGTACAGAGTAAAAGAGGTGGATATATTTAGAAGCTTTTAGATAAAAGACCGTTGGAAAATCCAATATGGAAGGACTACCACATAGAAAAGTGAGAAGTTTATGGATTTATACAAGGACATTGCTAAAAAGCACAAGCACTAGAGATAAGACTAAAGAACACTGGTAATCTAGCACCAAACTAGGAACATTTTACCTTACAAGTAACCTCCGTTTAAGTGTTTTTCTAATTTCATCTTTATAAGAGAGACAGCAGAGTGCAGCAAACATTGTTCAAATACACACACTAAAGGCAATGACAAATATATACTCGGCAGTAGATAACATAGGATGCTCTTCTCAGAAGGAAGCAGAAGTATACTACAACAATAAGTTGGCAGGACAAATAAACTACCTCCACTAGTAAAGATTGTGAAGTCATAATATGCGATTGATCAGATTCCTTGCTCTTTTGTTTGTGATACCCTTTGGGAGAACTGTAAGAATCATGAGGGAAGAAAATTTCCACATCAAAATTTAGGATACCCCACATACGCAACATCTTTAGAATCTCCGAGTAAATAAGGGAGAGCATAGAAGCAGAGCCCGAACGATGTGTCAGAACCTGCTCAAACACAGAAGTTTCCCCAGAGTGATGAACCATAGTTTACCTAATCAAAGAGTATCAATCACAGAAGAAGCTACATACTGAATGAAGATAAAGAGCACGGTGCTCCACTAGATTCCTTGATTTAGTCCTCTGAAACCCCTGGAAAAGCTACATGTTACAGCAGAAGAGAAATCCAAATAGCATCACAGGAAAAAATAAAAAACAATGATATTTATCACGAGTTTATGTAGCAGGGATTGTCCAATGAATAAAAATGAATCACAACTTCATTGGACAATGTGACAGGAACCCACTGTCATGTAGACTGGCGGTGAACACCAATGATGATAAATAGCATTCCTCAAAAATCAATCGTGTAATCCCAATAGGAGAAGATGCACAATAAAAAAAGAGAATGAAAGTGTTAAGATTAATGCCCTCAAGCACAACAAGAGTATGTAATAATTTTTATTCAATACAATGTTTGGTGCAAATTATACTTAGACTAAATTAATCCAAGTAGCTTATCCTTCCTTAGTTACACTAGATTAAAATAATCCCCCCAATGAGATGGGTTTAGACCATACTATTCATTCCTCATAATGGATGTCATCTATAATAGAGAAAAAGTAAGTTGGGTATATCAACAAAAGAACACGTAAATTTACTTAAATAAGTAAATAAGTAAGATTTAAAATGAATCATTTTATTATTATTAATAAAAGTGAAAACAAGTTCTTATTTTGACAATAAAGTAAAAGTTATTTTTTAAAGCGTAACTTTATAACTTAAAAATAAGAAAAAAAAACAAGTTATCTATGTTTGTAGACAAAAAAGTTACTTAGAAGTAACTTTACTTTTTTATACTTTTTTTTTTTAAAAAAAAAGATACTCAAATTTAAGAGAAGAATAAGTTATCCAAACACGTTTGCAAATAAAAAAAAGTGACTTTAAAGTAACTTTACTTTTTAAAGCTTACTTTTAAGAAAATAACTCTTTTTTACTTGAAAAGTGAGAATATAATAAAGTTGTCCAAACATGTTTGTAGATAAATACTTAAAAATAACCTTACTTTTTTTAAGCTTACCTTCCAAAAAAGGTAACTATTTTTACTTAGAAGTAAAAGAAAAGTAAGTTATCGAAACATGTTGTAATAAAAAAAAAAATTACTTTTAAGTAATTTACTTTTTTAAGATTACTTTTAAAATTAGTAACATTTTTTTAATTTAAAAGGTGAAAAAAAAAATTATCCAAAAAATGTAAGTTATTCAAACATGTTCCTATAAAAAAAAGTTAGTTAAAAGTAACTTTACTTTTTATATCTTACTTTTAAAAAAGAAACTTTTTTTTCTTTAAAAGTAAGCTTAAAAAAGTAAATTATGCGAGTCAAAAAAAGTTAGTTAAAAGTAACTTTACTTTTCATTTCTTTTTAATATGCGAGTCAATATCATAAGGACCCAAGGTTATATGTTGAAATTATGAATTATGTGCATAGACAGCTTATGTGTAGAAGATATAATTCATAATTTCCAACCTAACCTAAACTTCTGCGCATGATGGGTGAATACAGTTGAGCGCTTTATTTTGTAAAGTCATGTTGTTGTCTATTTTACAATACGGTGGTGTACCTAATCTTGGCCATAGAAGTGGTGACTTTAAATTGGAGACACTAATGCATTCTAAATGCATTTAGACGCAACCGTGTGAAATTTAATTTAGCGCAAGGATCCAGGACTTCTAAATTGATTCAATTTAACCGGATCAACCAGAACACAGGTCTTAATCCTGAGAAGGTAATTTATCTTTCTTCATGACTTGGACTCTTTGAAGCATTGGTGCGTGAGATTATATCAAGCTGATCGTGGGAGCTGCCCAAGAAAATCTCATGTAGAAAATGAAAATTTAAGATTACTACACTGTCACTAAACTATTAGAACTACTCTGGAAATGCAAATGCAACATTAGAACATTAACATTTGAGTATTTGATTTTTATAGCAAAAAGTCTTATTTAAGCAGATTAGATTTAGGTATCACGTTTAGCCATCTGGACATGCAGATTAGACAGATGCCACCTTCCCACAACTATACAATCCGAGACAACCCAATTAAAGTTTTATCCGCAGCAAGGACTTTGGTATTAATTTTCTTTTCTTTTATCCAAGCCTTTAGTGATCATTTGAGCCAAGTGCAGAGGTGGCAGGGCTTTCCTCTAGCTAATATACTCAACTGGTAATTTCTCATCCATATTTTACTAGACACTACCAAAGTTGTTCTATCCTAGAGCTTAATGATGAAGAAAAATGTTCTGGCTGTAGCCAGACTTCCTTCCATCTTACATTATAATGTAGGAAGTATTCAATTATCATCATCTCTTTAGTTTGCAAACGTTTTAGGACATTTTCTTCTCATCCCTCGAGAACTGTCCAACCTAACACATAATCATGCAATGGATGTACTATTTCAAAAAGATAGTCATACTGGTCTACATAAATATAAATACAGATTTAGAACTAAAATATAGATATCAGCCCCCAAGAGAGTATAGACAAAATGAGATCCTAGCCAAAATCAGTGTAACAAACAATCAGCTTTAACTTTCAACTTCTCTACTGCAGTGGCCATTAAATGTTAACCTAAATTAAACATCCGGGGGGAAATTTAGACTCATTAACTTGTCAGAATCTTGTGCACTTTGTTTTAACAGTTTATTTCTCAGTTTCTCTATCAAAATCAACATCCATACTTACAGTAAGTTAAAATAACATAAAAACACAAAATGTATCACATCATTTCCAATAGTACACACAAAATTTGTGCAAGTAAAAAAAATATCTAGCCTTTTGAACAAATCATTTGATTCTATTTTCACTTATTCTACTTGTCATAGTAAAAATTTTCATTACATTTATTAGCTCTGTTATTTCATGGAACCCTATGAATACACTTAATGTTAAAAGGTATGCAAGTTCAACACCAGTAATATCAAAACCTTTTGTATACCGATCTCAAAGTATAATGACTGGAACTTCATGTAATGTAAGTTTGCTCCTCTTATTTATTATGACTGCACTTTTCCCTTCTTGACTTTTTTCTTGGTATTCGTTGGGAGTGGGAAGTAATGAAAAACAGAATAACAACGTTAAAGAATCAACTACAGTATCATATAAAGGGCAACTCAGCTTACTTTATCAATGTATAGGTATCTTTCTAAGCACTGGACAAAATGCTCTGGTGAGGAACTAAATGAAGAGCTGTAATGACAGCAGTAGTCCATAGAAAGATTGTCCAACCTTTCTATGAAATCATCCACTGGGAGTGGAACAGAAGAGTGGGAGATCAGGGAGTCATCCTCAGCCGCTATATGCAGAGCTGCTCTCCCAAATCAACGCCTCCGTAAAAACTAATGCTAGTTTCTCTCTCAATACTAGATAGTTTTTTAATCTCCGAGCAGAAACCATCCCTTGCTGCCTGTACATGATCGATATTCGGACATGTGAATGGAGATAAACAACCACTATTGCTTTTCCAAGAAAAGATAAGATAAACATCAAATGCACATCCTTGGAAGAAAATTGTTAAAATTGCCAGAGTTAAGACTTGACTCATACCAAGAGACAACCATAAGTTTCACGGATTTACACACAAAGAGGAACAAATTGGTAGATTCTTTTTTGGACAACATATCAGTTACGAAAAATAAACCAGTCAGTTAAGTAAATCCCATGTATATATTTCTACAATTATTTATGGCCTCAACAGTCGAAAATCTGAGGCACGAATGGATTTTTTCCTTATTTTTCGGTAACTGCTCATGGTTTAGATATCATTTCTGGTGCCCTTGAAAAATAAACTGAGGAAAATCGCAAGAAAGTTAAGTAAGACGACGCAGAAGCAATTAGTCAGATCTGAATCTTGAATAATTTTTCACCCATTCCATTTACAAGTCCTCAATTCCATGTAGGCAAAAACTCCCATTACAGATTTCTTTGTGATTAGTTTACTCCAACAACGCATAATTGGATAAAAGGCTTCAACCTTAGTGATATAAATACACAAACTAACGAATTATCATAAAGGCATTCAATCCAAGTCCAAGTCTAATAGCATGTCTCCTAAGCTTTTAAAAATAAGTTAATCTACTTTTAAGTAACTTTTTAACTTCAAAGATGTTGGATAACTTTTAAGTAAAAAAGTTATTACCATACTCTCAAAAAAAGTATCTACTTTATTTCTAATTTTGACCAGTCAAGATAATTATATATCCTGAAAGGTACTTATTTCCTTATGAGTGAACTTTCCAAGGTTAGCCAAACATGCCCTTATCAAGATAAACATGATTTCCGTTTAAAGGCTCTGCCAATGCTCTTCCGAGAGAACTATAATTCAAGAAAGAATAGTCCAATAAATCTATAGTAGCGTAAGCAGATAAAAAGAAAAGGAAAAAAAATCACCAAATAACAATCGTTTTTATTAATCCAAAGTCAACACAAACCAACAATTCAATTAAAAACCAGATAAAATTGAATTTACGTACTAATTAAAATCCTATCAATGGCTTTAATTCAAGATAATCATATCAATCTGTTTAATTCAGAAACAGATAAAACTGAATTTATGTACTCTATTAAAAAGAATTACTGACTCGGGCGTGGATGGTATTTTGGCCAGAAGAATCAAGGGCATCGTGGAGTACAAATTTCAGGTCGTTTTGTGGCAGTGCTGCGGATAATTGACATCTGCAATTGCATGCCGGAGACCTGCTTGGTAATAATGATGCTGGTGATGGGTAAAATGGGAATTTGGAGAGTTTCCAATAATCACTACAGTGTGAAGATGGCGTTGATGACGAGGATGATAGAGTCAAGGTCCCAGAGGAAATCCCTGCAGAAGCCATCATTATTCTCGTCAATTTCTACATGAATTTAATTTAGAGCCCTCTCAAGTGAATTCTGGCCGTCCGAGTATTTTAATACTCTTTCTATCCATTGCACTAATCATTTGCTTTACTTCTAAAAATAGGCACGCGCAAACCATGCTTCACAACTCACATCCGCCTCGCTTTATTCCTGCCTCACCAACACATCTAAACACCAAAAACTTGAAATTCACCTCTACACAATCAAAGTGGGGCTCTATATAAATAATAAGTTGAAAAATATTGAGGCGAATTATACAATAAAACAACAATTAAAAATTTTAATACAATAAAATTGTCTATGACGAGTTTTTATAATCTTAAATCATTTAACAACACTATCATTACAAATATTATTAAAAATATTTTTTTCAATATATGCAATCATTCATCCATTCATATCTAATCCGATTGCGCAATTGATATTTTATGATATAGATAGCTGAAAACATACTTTCTACCATAGCAGCTGCAATTGATAAAAGAAAAACCAATTTTTTTTTGTGTGTCTCAATTAGCTTTTGTGGAAAGCCACTGGCCTATGATTCTTCTCAAACTCGAAAATTCTACATTGAGGAGCGTATATCTATTTTATAATTATCAAGTTGATTACTAAATAACACAAATTGAACATTAGAGGAAGTTGTTTAGATAAAACTTAACAAGTTAAACCAATTTGGACTTATCAAAAATTGAAAATAAATTAGTTAAATACAAACATATCAAATAAATAGGCAATATGTGTAAATTTAATTAAATTTTTTTTAAAAAAATTGAACAGGGCCTAGCCCCCTCTTGGGCCCAAGTATATCCGCCCCTGCACCTAATCACATCTTATACTTTTTAAAACACCAACTTTACTCACTATTTTTTTATTAAGCTTAAAAAGTTGACTTATAGCTTATAAGTAACTGGTATACGACTGTAAAGTTGCAATTCAAATTCTACACATACAAAATATAGAAGAAGGTAGAGTTGAAGACATGAAATTCAAGAATATAGGTTCTTAGCAGTTGCTTTTGAAGAAGACATGTGTATATGTTTTTCGTAGGAATGAAAAATTTATGCGGATAGTTGATAAGAAAATAAATAAGTTTTAAAACAAAAAATTTATTGGTCAACATTAAAAATGAATAAGTTACCTATTTTGATAGTAAATTAAAGATTACTTTCAAATGTATAACTTTTTGAAGTTAAAATAAATTAATAATAATAATATATCAACACATGATAATAAAAAGAGAGAGAGAGAGAGAATTGCATATTCGGTTTTCAACCTTTAAAAAAACGTTGGGATATATCCATAACTTCTAAAAATATCATCAAACGCCCCAACATTTGAAAAAACTAGCTAAGAATACGTGCATTGCACGTGATTTTGTAATAATATTATGATTTTTTATTTTAAAATCATCGATGAATTTATCATTTAAATGAAACTCATTCTCAATCATAAGTTTATCGATGATTATGACCAACTAATGAATAACATTCAAACTTCTTGGTAAAACATGTGGTTCGTTAAAAAGTACGTGACCTACATAAATGTTAAGTTTGAAAGATTATTGATACTCTTTTAATTATATTTTAAAGCATATATCTAATGGCATATCAGAAAAGACAACTTTCTTGTATGAAAATTAGTATCAAATTCTAAAATACATGAAAACGGTAGATATAAGTATAACACAATTTTTCATTGATTTTCTGTATTTAAATCATTATAATAAGTACATGAAAACAAAACATTTAGCCTTTTTTAGATAATTATTATTAGAAAAAGAATCCCAAAACTCTTTGACATATGATAAAGAAGAATTTTTCCTTTCTATATCCATTCAGTTTTAATGCACCCATAAACTAATGATTTTTTTTATATATTTTATTTTTGTTCTTTGCATGCATTCTTTCCCACAATTCCATCTGAAATATTAATAAATTTCAAAAAAATTCAAAACAACCAGATATTTAAACAATATCTTTCTTAATAAAAATTCATGATTATAACTCATAACATAAAATCACTTATTATGCAATATTTACCTTCACCTTATACATAACATGATTCAGTTTATCCAAGTTATGTTTTCCTCAACTGCGTGCTTGAAAGATAGTAACACCAATTCTCTTTGTTCCAACTCGTTCTTCTTCAATAAATATATGTTTAATGCTTGCGAAATGACATAAAATACCATTCGAGCTTAAATCCCTTTGTTATCAAGACTACCACAATAATTAACGTTTTTACATCGAACAAATATTATAAAGCAAGAAAAAAAGATATTGAAATCAAAATTTAAATGAATATTACCATCATATATATTCTTAAAATTAGTGAATCATTTATGGAAAATTAACACATTCATTATTACCACATTTATTGAATCATTTATGGAAAATTAACACATTCATTATTACCACATTATTATCAAATATTAAAAACCGTCCATGCGAGGAAAAAAATTATTGGCATAATAAAAAAAAAGAAGAAAAACAGATGAAAAAAGTATGAATCAATAATAAGAAAATCGAAATGCAAAACCAAATTCCTCTTGTTTTATTATGTTGATGAATGAATTTACTTAAATTCTCGTGCATAACAAGACCGACTCTTTGATTGTTTGCAATTAAAGATAATAATTTCAATATATTAAAAAATTTATTAGCTTTATATTTTTATTTATTTTCATTAATTACAATATATAATAGAATTTAAAGAGGCAAATCACTTTCAATGATCGAAATGCAATATTTATGTGGTATTAAAATAGTCTAAATTAATGCCAAAATAAATAATATTAATTGAAAGGTGATTTTAGGAATTATAAATTATCTGCGGGGGCAATATCGTCCATAAATGTTTCTCCCATATTGGGACTTTTATATGTAGTATAGATATAGATAGGTATGGTAGGTCCTTTATGACTAAATTGTCATTCCCTTTCAATAAACAAAAAAAACAAAAAACAAGAAAAAAGAAAAAAATAATTGAAAACTAACCAAATGTACCCAAAAAAATAAAAAAGTAAGAAATGTACCCAAAAAAATAAAAAGTAACAAAGATGTCATATTTTTTTTATCAAACTTCAAAATCCAAAATCCACAATCATCCCCCAAAAACTCAAAATCATTAACAGTTGAATTTGTTAAACCATAGATGTGGCGTTAAGCATTTCAACTGCCATTGCCACTATCAAAACCCCATAAAATGAGACAAAAACTCCAACTGCGATTCAATCAAACAAGCCTTTATCCTTCACCAACGACGTTCTGAAGCGCCTCCGCCGCCCCACCCCCACCGTCACCGTATTGACGTACAAAGAATGTCTCAAGAACAATGCCGCCACCATGGGTGGTCACATTGTGGACGGTTATGGAGAGTTCATGTCCTCCTCAACTGCCAATTCTGCTATCCCCACTTCTCTGAAATGTGTTGCATGTGGCTGCCACCGCAATTTCCACCACCGTGAGCCTGAAGAGTCACTCCCGTCGCCTAATACCGTCGCAGCTCTCAAGTACCAACCCTTAATTCCACTAGCTTCCATTTTTTCCCCCCAATATGATATGATATCTTACTTGCCCATTTTCCCAAAATTCAGAAACTACACAAAATGGTGCATCATTTGTGCTTTCTCTTCTTAGTATCCCTACTTTTCTTGCAAACCCAAATGAAATTGTGTAATGGGATGTCAATTCCAAAGGTGAATTCACTGAAAACTAATGATTAATGATTTGGATGCAATGATGAAAAAGGTTTGTGGAGGAAATATTAGTGATTGCCCATAAAGTACAGTTGAAGAGGAGATTGATTATAAGAGTAATACGAAGGTTTTAGTGTTTTAAAAAAGGTACATAAGTTATGATACTTTGAAGAGGAATACTGTGCCATGTTCAAAGTCTGGAGCTTCATATTACAAATGTAAATGTGTGGCTAATTCTTATAATAGAGGTTGTGAGGTCGTTATAAGGTGTGCGAGGAGAAATTAGCCGATTCTTGGGTTCCGACACTGGCAACTGCTGCTAGAGGAGAATGTAATGGATTGATAAATTTTAACTTTGCTCTTTAGGATTAAATATTTTCAAGTTTCTGAGATGCATTTTGGGTAGATTTTGAGTTTTTGGAGATAATATTGGATTTTGGATTTTCAGGTTTGATAAAGAAGATGACATCTTTGTTATTTTTTATTTTGTGGGGGTACATTTCTTACATTTTATTTTGTTGGGTAAATTTGGTTAATTTTTAATCATTTTTTTCTTTTTTCTTTTTTCTTTTTTCTTTTTAATTTAAAGAGAAGGATAATTTCGTCACAAATGACCTACCATGTCTATTTTTTCAAAAGTTGAGGATGTAAGGTGCTATTTTTAAAGGTTATAGGTGTATCTCAAACATTTTTAAAAAAATGGAGACCAAATATGCAATTATTCCTAATTTTTTTTTACTTATTTGAGTTCAACAAAGCTTTACTGTTAATTATGTGTTAATAGGATGTTGCAACATAATTTTATTAATATCGAATTTTGGATGTTATAATATCTAGGAATGATTGTATATTTGGTCCCCAACTTTTAAAAAAAGTTAGAGATATACCCCTAATATTTGAAAATAGTACCAAACATCTCCAACGTTTGAAAAAATAGGCATGGTAGGTCCTTTATGACAAAATTGCCATTTCCTTTAAATAAAAAAAAAAAAAAAAAAAAAACAAGACAAAAGAAAAAAATGATTGAAAAATAACCAAATGTACAAAAAAATAAATAAATTAACAAATATGTCATCTACTTTATCAAACCTAAAAAAATGAGAAGAAAATATTTTTCAAAGCAAATCAGTACTAAAAATGGTGGAGTGGCATACCCAATAAGCAAAGATGCAACACCAGAAACCAACTCAGAGTCACCATCCCTTGCTACCAACCCAAAAACCCTTCTTATATGAAGACTCTTTAAAAGGGTAAACTTAGACTTTGAATCCATCCGCTTAAAAACCACTGCAAGAATAACACTGGCAATAGCACCCCACAGCTGATCAGGAAACCTATTGACCAGCATCAATTCAAACAACAAACCATTAATCAATTCATTTACAACCAAGCTGATGTCAATCTACGATATGTACCTCCTCATAAAATCTAAAACACTAGTACACAACTCCGGGTCCGAATTCTGGTACATTAACACAATGTCATACCATGCCCTTACAATCTGAGGCACACTCTGTGCCCTCACTGCATCCTTAATCCTCCCTACCACGGCCATCTTATCCCCATTACGTAGATAGTCTAAGCTAATTACTTCATCGTCCAATGCTTTCAAAATCCGACAAAACATATCTAACCATCCAGCCTTTACTCAAATTCTGCAAAAAATCATTAAATACTGAAGGCCAAATTGACGGGTACTCAAAATATATTAATGTCACAACAACCTGAGCAAGCTTGTTCTTTATAAAGGCTTGGCCCTCCAAAACCATAACAGAGTTGTGGTCATTAATATTAACAGCATCGCAACAAGCTATCGAAAATACGGATTTCCAAATAAAGGACTTCTCCTCGAGGCTCATTGATGTGTATTTGTCATGTAGGGCCTCATGGAGGCACTGTAAACACCAGAACTGGACTTGAACTAACTTAGAAAAACAGAGCTTCTGTTTACATATGGTACGAATTGATGGCGTCTCTTTAACTTGCCGAATAAAACCCACTTCTTTTTATTTTAGTTCTGAATCTAAGGTCCCAGATTCATCAAAGTATATTAAATTCGCCTTTTCAAGATATCCATTGTTACTACAAAATCCCTAAACCCTAACTAATTAAAAACCTCACCAAACAAATGCCCGCTGTAATGAATTTCAATGACAGAATGAGCTATTTCAAAAAGAAAAATCTTTGCTTTTGATTTGAAGTGATTGAAGGGGTGATGAACTCCAAAACAATTTGATTAATTGAAACGATTTTCAAGGTTGCTTACCTGAATACATAAAGAAATTGATTACAAACAGTTAATTGCTTTGAAGAAGATTTTCCTCTCATTTTTTTAAATTTGATAAATAACATAACCTATTTGTTACCTTTTTTTTTGGAGTATGTTTGGTTATTTTTCAATCATTTTTTTTATTTTTCAATTATTTTTTTTTGTTTATTTAAAGAGAACGACAAATTCGTTGTAAAAGACCTGTCATGCCTATTTTTTCTAACGTTAAAGATGTCTTGTACTATTTTTAAAGGTTAAGGGTATATTCCTAACCTTTTTGAAAAGTTAAGAACCAAATGGCATCACCACATTTGTCACTTTTTAAAAAGTGACAAATGTGGTGATGCCACGTTTCAAGTGGGTACCATAATTCTTACCCACCATGGGTGCTAAATCACTACTCCATACAATTATCCCTAATATCTACTATTCATAATTTTGCAAATGTGACAATCATTTAAAATAAAATAATGAAATGCTATGACTTCAAATTTCATGTTGAAGCATCAATCTCATGACATATCATAATATCATAATGTGGAGATATTGTGGAGTTACATCGCTGGAGGTTGGCATGTTGACTCTTTCCTTCAGATCCCTGCTACTCGTGCACATACCTCGATTTACAACCCGTCTGGTCAATGGGCCTCTAACACAGATGAGGGGCTTCGCCTTCGAAACTTTCCCCTTATCAAAAAAATATTGTAATGTGGTATGTTGTAATACATAATAAAATGCTATAATATTATAAAACAAAAATATTTTATCTGAATATTACAATAGAAATATAATGATTTAACATGCTAAAACATAAATGTCGATTGAACAAAACTTGCAATATAAGATAGATAAATATTTTTCACTAAGCTGAACAACATAAAGTCATAAAATTGTTGTTATGATATGCACATTTGAATTTCTTAACTAACCCCGTTCTCGTCAATCATACACCTAAATAGTTTGTTCACATGAATGAGCATAAAAACACCCGTAACACACCAGCTTAATTTCACGTATTAATGCTAAGTATAATAACATGCTCACATACATTTGGTGCAAAAAATGGTCTTCTCAATCACCATTAGACCATCACAAGAACATGATCGTCTCAATCTCTAATCTACATCAATATTTCAATCAATATTACATAAGACTTCGAGTTCATCTCATTTTCATATTTAGACCTCTTGCCTCAATCTCAATTTTTAATTAAAGACCGTTAGTTCAAATTACTTGATATTTTAATAAAAACAATAAATCACAACTTGAGCCTATAATGTGTCTTACCTTAAATTTTGTTGATTGCTCGACGCGTCTTACGTTAGAAACAAGATGAACAACTTCAAACTTAAAAACTTTACTTCAATTTAAAAGAAAACGAACTATTGTTTGCAAAAGTAGTTTTCTTTTTTCTACCTTTTGTAGACTTGCATGAAATAAAATTGAGTGTGTTTTTAATAAAGCCCTTGTTTGGTAGTGTTGAGATTATTTTTTAAGTGTTTATATTATAAGTTGTGGATAAATTTGTGAATAAAAAGTGAATTGTAAATTGTGGGTCCTATAAAATGTGCAGATAAAAAATATATTTGACCAGTTCAAATTATAGTTTAAGCAAATGTAACAAGAAAGTGAATTGTGTGTAAAAGAGATGGGAAACGCAATGACACTCTTTTATAGGACAAAAATGAGTTAGGGTATGTTTACTAAAGTTTTTTTTGTAGATTATAAGCAGCATGTCTTACGAAATATGTGAATAAAAATAATGTTTAATCAATTTATAAGTATTTATAAACACTAACAAATATACTATTAATTTGGTCATTATGAGTGTAAATGTGAAGTCTTGTAACTCATTTTATTTTTAATGCAAAAATTAACTATGTGAGTGCATAATTATTGGATATAAAATGAGACCAAGTGCCCTTAATTCTCCTTATGATTACTGAATTTTACCTCCAAAACTACCCTTATTATTGTTCAAAGATGTATAATTTAGATACATCTTAGAGTATTCGATTAATAGTAAAATAAGCATTTTACCCTATTGTCGTGATCAAAGAATCGCAAAATTAGTACTGCACTGCTGGAATCTTTGAATTTTTCTACATTTATTCATCACTTGATGTCCAAAAAAGTCATTTGACATGGACAGACGATAAAGTTTAAAATTCTAAACTGTCTGCAAAAATTTCCAAACCAAAACCAAATAAGTTCTTACACTTAATTTTTCCAAACCAAAACCAAATATGTCCTTACACTTAATTTCAACCTCGACAAACATTATTTGGCTAAAAAATTATCGAATCATCATACTTTCTTAAAATTGCACTTTTATCCCTAAAGTGTGTAAATTTGCAAATTGATCCTCAAAATTTCCAATATTATAAAAGTGCCTCTAAACCTGAATATTAGCTTATGATCACCCTCAAAACAATACCTTAATTATGAAAAATATAAATGCGCAATTTTTTTCTCAAATTGTTTCTCAAATTGCAATTTAGTTCCTAAAATTTTCAAATATTGTAATTAAGTCCCCGTTTGCTTTTTATCAGTGTACTAAAAGGCCTGCCTAAGCTCGATGCGTTTGTAAAACGCGTCGCATTGAGGGTATGCGCGTAAAAATACTATCAATTCTTTTTGTTGACCGCCTAGACGCGAATAGACAAGAATATGAGAGAATAAACGCGATTATGAGAGAATAGGCACGAATAATCGCGCATAACATACATTAGATCAAGCAAGTCTCTTTTTAAATTTATTTTCAGATTTGGTCAAAATAAACATTTTTTAAATCTACAATAGGTGCTAGAAATGATCAAGATGAAATAAGGGAGCCCGATGAAAATGATTTTGTATTGGATGGCACGGAAGATGAGTTAGATGAAGAAGAAGAGCTTGACCTAGAATTCGATAAAGAGTTAGAGAAAAGTTAAGCTATGTTGGTATGTAATCAAATTGTAGAAAATTATTGAGTAATTTATGTTTATGTTTGTGATAGTTGTAATTTATTAACTTTTGAAAACTATTATGCTAGGTTGTTATTTTGTAATATAATTGTAGGCTATGATATTAAAATTAGTCAAGCAATTTTAATTTTGAACTACGTTGAATGTGATATGTTCAACCATGATATGTGCCTTAATATAAATCTAATGTTTTTTTATTGTAAAGCGTGCATCTAATTTTGAAAACTTGTATATTTTTTATTTGTTTTTTAAAAACTAGGTTTGTAATTTTTAATCTAAATCAGTATATTCTAGGCTATGTTATTAAAGTTTAAAAATTGAACATTAAAAAAAAGTAAAATTCGAAAACGCATTTTGACGCCTAGGCTTTGCATAGACGCGCTTAGGCCTATAATTCTTGATGCTTCAAATTGTCACGTCGTCACGCATTACGCATTTTAGAACCCAGTTTTTTATCCTCAATTGACTTATATGATCACCAATAACTCTTAATTCAATTAATTTTTCACTTTGGTTCATTAAGTCCTCAAACTTTGCACTTAGACCACATAAAAAAAATCGAAGTATTACTTCTCTCCCACCTTTAAAAAAAAATTTGTTCTCAAAATTGCCTTAGTTATCAAATAATTGTGGATATTTTGGTATCATCGCCTCACTCCCACATAGCCTCTTCAATAATATATTTCTCCAATATCTTTAATTCGAGAGACTTGAATATTCTGATCTAATTTAATTATTGAGAATTCCTCATAAGCGAGGCTCGATTGAACATTTGAGACTTGACCTGATGACATAACTTTTATATAATAAATATTTTTTTAGCACGAAGACACAAAAAACTGTTAGCGAATTTTTGTGCAAATGACCCAAAGCAGTAGAAACCAGAAATCGAAAATGGAAGAAATAATAGTCGAGGCAAGAGTTGAACTCTTTGTCCTTAAGTCAATATTGTCCCGCAAAGGTGCCTTCGGTCTTTGGCAATTGACTCCCAAGATACAACAATTTCGCTTGAGTTTTGTAACACTTCAAAAACTCAAGTACAGCGAACCAAAACTTGGTTTTGTACTCCAACAGATGAAATGAAATGGAAACCAAAATTTTATGCAACTAAAATGCAATAATTTTGGTTAAAGAATGATGAAATGAGTTCTTTGTGTTTGCTTATCTTTCTGTATCAATTCTCTGTCAAAAATGGACGTCCACAGGCCTTTTTTAACGTTGGAGATCGGTTGAAAACGAAAAGGAATGGAACCAAATCGTACAACTCTTCAAAAGGACATGTCTATTCACGCAAACCTATGCAATCGCATGGTTTAACCAAGCTGCGATCGCAAGGTATAAAAATCAGAACAGAACTTGATCCAAATTTAACCATGCGATCGCAAGTATTTGCCTCCTGCGATCGCATGGAAGGACCAAAATACATTCTGCTTAAAATTTAAGCAAGTTGCGATCGCAGTGTAAATTAACCATGCGATCGCATGGTCAAACTTTGACCCGATTTTGTTCTTTTTCGTAATTTTTCATTCATTCGATATTGGTTTCGAGATGCCAAATATACCATTTAAACATGTAGATAAATCTGAATTTTCTTTCTGGGGGTGTTGCCCCCGAGCCCCCACGAGGGGCGCTGCCCCCTCGACCCCCACGCCTGACCGGACAGGTCGATCTCCGTTTTCTCGAAGCGTCGAAGTGGCAAACTAATGTGCCTAAACGGATTTGGTCGGGTCTTGTATATTTGGCCAAGTTGACACGAAGTCACTTTCGTTGTTTTTAACACTTAGTTAATTTCTCGACATATTTAAACCGATTTCCAACAAAAACATCGTCAAATGCTGCTAATTTTAGAGGTATAGCTGGTTGATAAATTACAATCCCTAATTTCTTATGACTTTCGTAGGGGCCTATGAATATTAGTTGGAATTTTCCCTTTCTTGTTAAATTGTAACACTCCTCTCATTGGTGTCACTTTCACACAAACTTTTTCCAACTCCGAACTTTAAATCCTTCATCCATTGCATGGCATAGCTCTTTTATAAAATTTGGGCCATCTTGATTTTCTCATAGACTCGAAGTGTTTGATGAACTACATATTTTCTCAACACACACATATATGGGTGTGTTTTTTTGTGTATCAATTAAATACTGATTTTTTCTTAAAATCTTGATTATGAAAGTGAAAAACACATTATGCTAATAAAATAAAAGAGAAGTGATTTAGATTAATTTGTTACATGATTAAACAACAAGAATTTTGAAAAAGTTTAAGTATTCTTAATAACAATTTCATCTACCCAATTTGTTTTTAGAAAGAAAATAGAGGTTTAAAAAAATAGCAACGAAAAAGAAAAAAGATAAGAGTCTATAAAGTGTACTTATTACGATATATTTTAATAGAGAAATGCTGGATGGACAACAAGACTGACCGAAAGTTTGACAACCATCTCGTGAGAAATTGGTTATTGAAAATGTCGCGATATTTTGTGTCCATGAAAGAAAATCTCCCGCTAAAAAACCAAAAATTTCTAAAAATGAAAACTCCTTTCATAAAACCTAGAGCTCCAATCTCCAAGTTCTCTGCCAGCTGATTACCACCCACCGACGGTCAACCGTTCCTCCACCGTCCGGCCACCGCCGATTTCAAAAAAGCGAAGCAAACTCCAGCTAAGAAAACTCCGTCGGCTTTCAAACTCTAAGCACTTGCATTTTCGTCGATTTCACACATAATATAGTTCGCGATTAGGCAAAGTTGCAGATCATTGTGCTTCGACAATGTCGACTAGTAAGTGATTCTTCCATTGATGAAGCTCTTGTAATGCTATTATGGAACAATAATTTCATCCCTGTAGTTCGAACTTTTTCAATTTGTGTTTCCACAGGTTTTGGGAGTCCTATATATTGATGTAAACTTTGGATGTTTTGTATAGGGTCGGATTATAACTGTTTTGGTGATGAGAATAAAGTTCTTGATTGTGGTGACAATTTCGAAAATAATGAGATGGTGCCAACAGTTGGAATGAAGTTTCAGAGTGACGAAGAGGTTTTTGAATTTTACAGAGTATATTCTTGTAAAGTTGGTTTCCCAGTGAAAAGAAGGAATTCCAAAAATGGTGACGATGGTGAGTTGCGATATGTGACGTTTGTTTGTTGTCGAGAAGGCAAACGAAGTTGCGCTGCAAGCAGTTCGATAAAGAAGAAACCAACTATCCAATTGGGTTGTAAAGCAAAGCTTACAGCTTCTGCAGATATGTTAGGAATGTGGCGTATAACAGGCGTTCATTTGGAGCATAACCACAAAATAAGTCCATCAAAATCCAGACTTTATAGATGTAATCGACAAATGAATGAACATGTGAAACGAAAACTTGAAGTGAACGGTGTAGCTGATATTCCGTTACACAAAAGCTACAACTCAGTTGTTGTTGAAGAGGGTGGATATGAGAACCTTACATTTGTCGAAAAAAATTGTAGGAATTACATTGATAAAGTCAAGAGATTAAGACTTAGAGAGGGGGATGCAGCTGCAATAATGGCCTACTTCTCCAAAACGCAGGCACAGTGTCCTGGATTCTACTTCAATGTTGATTTAGACGATGACTTTCGATTGAAAAACGTATTTTGGGTTGATAATAGGTGTAGAGAAGCATATAAGGAGTTCGGCGATGTTGTCACATTTGATACCACGTACCTAACAAACAAGTATGACATGCCGTTTGCTCCTTTCAATTGTTCTCGATCGAACCGTGCTTGATTCACCCTCGTCCCACTTGAAGTAACGACACGTCTCCATACTACAATTGAAGAATAACTTCTCTCTAGTGGGTTTTTTGTCACCAACTTGTAGCCATTGCATGAAACCTAGTCCACATTTTGGGCAACGCTGCTTCTTTGGACAAGATTTGGGCCAGTGCAAAGGATCCCTACAACTATAACAAACTCCGTCGTTTGGTCCTCCCATTTTAGCGCTGTTGGTGAGATCAATCCACAAGCATATATTAGGCAAGGCAATCCATAAAAGTTATAGTTCAAAATAAAATCACTACATTATTAGACATAGCAAAATACTAAAATAAAAAATATCATGCTCTAATTCGCAGCCAATGTGAGTGGTATTCCCTGGTTACTGATATGTAGTTGTAGATTACATGTTCAAAATTATAATAAAAATAACGCAAATGCAAGTTACATAATAAAAATGCATCAAAACAAATTGCTTGCAATAAAACCAATTTTTCAGTTGGAAAAACACCTTTTACACAAGATGTTTGTATGATGAAAGATGTTTCATAGAACTCTGGCAAAGCAATAATTTCATTGTAATTGTGCAATCATATATTCAACATATTGAAGATTACAAATGAGGGCTTACCAAGAAAACAATAAGCCCCGATTTTCAGGCCGACTTGGAGTGGTAGAGGACGAACATGAACATGAACACGAACACGAACACGAACACGAATCCCCAATTTTTTGGCCGGCTGTGAGTAAGTTCTTGTAGATGAAAACGAAGAAAAATCAAAGCAACAAATATTCAGGCGTGCTGGGAGTGCTAGTACATGGGATCGAACAAAGACGAAACGCACGAATTCAAAAAAATCGAAATGGGATACTAATTGTCGCCATTTTCCCCTTTCGGCCGAGTCTCAGGTAGAGAAATGTGAAAACATTTTTCTTTTAAATAATGTGGAAGTTTGTAAATTTCAACTCACCTAAGGGCGTATAGGTCATTTTGTCATGGTGGTCTAACTTTCTGTTTGTCTTAATTCCCATCCAGCATTTCTCATTTTAATATTACCATGTTATGAATCTGTCTTAAAATTATTATTCTTAGTGGAGTAATTGTCTCACTATAATACAATTTTGACTCGCCCTATGATATAAACATATGGGGAAAGCAAGTGTTTACGGTGGGTAGAATTGAGTAATGTTCTTTCTTAATTTTTTAAAGAATTGAGTAGCTTCTAATTCCTTTAAATCTAGATTTGAACTTTTAATTTGAAACGGATTTTATTCAAGATCGAGATGTATTATTTTTGTTCGGGTCTTACTATAAAATGGAGCCTTCCACAGGGACTGAGTAAGGGGTCGAGTTGAAAATTGAGTTGGTCGATTATTGACGATCATTGATGGTTTTGACGAGTTTTTAGTAAGACTAAATAATTTTTTTTAATTCTTATATACAAAGAATATTTTGATAAAAGAACTTGGACTATAAACAAATTCCTACTTTACTAAAAGTCACTTCAAACCCAAATATGCTAAGTAGGTGGCCCAGTGTTAGTCGGACCATAATTATAACGTAAATTGAGATACATGGAATCCTAATTCTACAATAAATATATAATGGCAAAAACCTACTCCCGTCCTCTCCCTCTCCCTCTCCCTCTCCCCAGATCGCAAGAGTACACAAAGTCCTGCTCCTTATATACACGTAAGTAGTCGAGTGTGTGTATATATAAATGAAAATGTAAACGGACGTGTGTGTTCATGTTGTCTGTGGATTGTTTGTGTATTTGTTTAATTGGAATTATTTGAACTGTAACGGCAGGCGAAGAAATTGAAGGAAGATTTGATGTACTTGCTTGGGGATCTTAACCACATGAAGAATCATGATGATTGCCCTGAAGCATAAAGGTACCTTCTTTCTTTCCCCCTCCTCTCTGTCTGTCAGTCTTTTTGGGTTTATACACGTATGTGCATGTAATTCTTGATTGTTGCTGATTTGCACGTGTTTTTATTTTTATCGGGATCTTTTGTGAGATTTTAGACGTTTTATTTATTCCTGAGGGATATACAATGTTTTTTATCGGGTTTTTGGTTTTCTAGTTTTGGGAATTCAAATTAGAATAAAATTTACTGGTTGTGAAGATTTTTTTTTTCAACACCGCACATAAAATTTTCTCATTTTTCTTTTTTGGGTGTTTGGGGGTGGGGGAGTGAATGAGATTGTGGGGATTTATTTGAAAGTGTAACTTAGAACATGTTCGGTAGAGTTTTTTCTCCAAAAAATTTATTTATTTGCCTACAATTTTTGACTTTTCAACCCTTTTTGCACTAAAAAAAAAGTTGAAAAGTCAAAAATTAACCAAAAAAACCCATTTTTTCAAAAAAAAAACTCTACCGAACAAGCCCTTACTTTTCCTTTTATGTGTATGAATGATTATTTGGAATGAGAAAGTACCAAAAAAAAAAAGCCAATTTGACATCTTGGAAAAGTTCCACGAGGATGATTTAGTAAGTTTATGATTGGAAGTGGTTGTGAGGGGATGCTTTAGATATGAGAGGAATGTGAAATTGTTGACAGGTGTAAACTATAAAGTAAAACTACTGCGTATCTAACATCAGTTCACTAAGTTGTCTAAGAGCATATCTATGGTAGCTAAGCGGTTGTGAGTTACAACATTTCCTACTGGGACCTTGTTCCCTTTGGCATATGCTAATCAGAAGTAGATATGATTTATAGCCAAATGGATGGGATTTTAGAATTGCCTTTTATTTATTTATGCTAGCCTTGAAAGTTCACCTTGTAGGTTAAGGCAGCAGGAGTTAAGCATTTAGGGATGCTCAACATGGAGGGTCCTTCAATGATTCTGTTCGCTGGCCTCTTTCTCATTTTTTGTTTTTTAATTGAGAACCCAACTATCCTCCATGTTTATATCACTTTCCATACAATAATATTTTCTGCTTCACCTGAAGAAGAAAAGCACTAGAAAACACTTAGCTTACCATTGGAGGTTTTCAGTCACGCAAAACCCCCTGTGGTTCTCCCCTCTCTTTCCTCTCCCTTATATATCCGCAAGAAAAAGTGCTGAAAAGCACACATTATCTTTTAGAGATCACGTTTCCCTTTCAGATGTTGGACATTAATTTGAGTTGAAGATAGAGTACTAAAAGATATGAGAAAAGATCAAGAACACTGTAGGAACCTTCTTACAGACATATAACTTGAGATACTCCAAAGAAGGGATTGATGCTTTTGTTTGGGGACTATGTTCTTTGCAATCATAGGTATTGTGAGTTTTGAATAAAACATCTATAAGTTTCATGCCTTTATACGGACATAGTGCTAAAGAATTTCCATATGGTTCCAAAGTTAAGTGAGATGAAAACCTGACTGGGCTTCTATAGATTACAATTTGATTCTTTAAGGAATTTTGAATTTTTCAGATGTTGGTCGTAGACGTCCTACCATGGGCTGATTTGTCAAATTCACATACTTAGCTAGTTGCAAAGAAATTTAGCCATAGATCTTGAAGGGAAATTACGGCTTTGGCATCACACGATTTGATACTTGGTTGAGTTCCACTGTTTACCCATAGACATGACAGAATGCTTAAAGTGTCATAGAATAAAGGGTTTCCTTGCATTACTCTTGTGAATCAGAGCTTCTTTAGGTCTATTCAGAACATGCCCCATTCATCTAAGTCGTTAATTTTTCGTCAATTGGTGTCACTTTTTCTTGTTGACATATATTCTTTATACATTGTAGTATTGCCAATTCCATTTTAACAAACCAACACAATATTATAAAGCGAGTGTACTGAAACTAAAAGAAAATAAAAATGATTTTCCTACATTTTCTGTTTGAATCAACATTAAAAAGGAAACTCTTGTTCATTTGCTTTGCTACGAAGTCCTATATATTTGTGGGGCAGAAGATGCAGGGATCATTTTCTTGCAAGAAAGTATTCTGCGTGACTTGCCAACCTAATGCAAAGAAAAATATAATTAACTACCCTCATTGCACTTTTTTACCTTATGTGCTATCAAACAATACCTTAGAAGCTACCTTGTATCTGGTGAGAAAATGCATGTCAATGCAATGAAAATAGATAGTGTGCCACTCAAAATATGAATGGGCCCCAGTAACCACTAGCAGAGGAGAGCTTGTGAGAGAGAATTTCTCATTATCAAAACTCCACGATGGCGAGGATGGGGGCTTGGTCCCATCATATGTCAAACCCGGATGAGATTTTGAAGTCCTAATTCATGATTGAATGCCATGTGATCGAAGTCGTAAAAGTTACCCAATTCAAATGTATCATCATCATCATACGATATTTGTCTTAGTTACGTATTCTTGGAATTTCAGAAAGTTTTTATGTGCTTTATGAATATCATCGATGTTTGATTTAAATTTGAACTTTCCTGCCTCTATTGCATACCTCAGCAACTTACTGCTTTTGGAATTTAAGCATGAACAGAATGTCCATCAAGATAAATTGAAGTTTTTTGGACCAAACAACTAGATTAAATTTCATTGACATAAACTTAAATTTAATCTGCAATTCAACTTGCCTTGAAGATGAGCTCCTAGATTCTCTAGTTCCAAACCCTATCATAAGTGGGGAAAAGCTGGCTTAATATTATTTTTCTATTCTATTAATCGCAGATACTCGGCAAAAGACCTCTGAGGCACCCTTAAACTGCCTCCGGAGCAAGGATTGCCCTTGGAATCTGCATTGCAATGGTACCTCCAGTGAAGGATTTTCGGAGCTCAAAGATGGCCTCCTTGCTCATTCACATGGGAATGCGACTGAATTAGATCTCTCATTAAGCAGAGATTCTCGTGAATTTCAGAAAGAACCTCGACAGTGGCCCATATACCATCGTGACTTAGGCTCATGGGCGGCTTTCTATTCTGATTCTAGTAATGTGCCTCTACGTCAACTGAATGCCTCTGAGGATCAATTTCACCCTTTCTCAGTAAATCACAGAGTCCAGTATACTCCATTAAACACGTTTCCTCAAAATTATCCATATGATAACCAGATCCAAGATTTTCACTATTTTATCGTCATTGATTTTGAGGCGACATGCGACAGAGAAAAAATTCCCCATCCTCAAGAGATAATTGAGTTTCCATCTGTAATAGTGAACAGCCTTACTGGACAGTTGGAAGCTTGTTTTCAAACATATGTGCGGCCTACATGCAACCAGCTCCTCAGTGAATTCTGCAAGGATTTGACAGGCATCCAGCAAATTCAGGTCTGTTTCAAGTCCAAAGTTCAATCCTTTTGATTATGTTCTTAATAAAATATGGCTCTTGAGGGAAATATGTCAAATCATTGAGATTATATTTGTTTCCTCTTGAGTGATCTAAATTCAATGAGGCACACATTGCAACCAATGGGATACATAAAAGTGGTCATAGGCTTGTCCACATACTGTGTGGTGAATATGGAGATAAATCATTTGATGCAAGAATGGAATCCTTTACCATAAAGTGGGTAGAGAAATCCTTAAATTTCATTCTGCCACTCTCATTGTATTAGTTCCCCCCAGGCCTCTTCCCCACAACAATGTTGGCTACCGCAAACAAAAGAGCACACACGCACACACACAGAGAACCTTTCTTGTCCTTGCTTCTCTTCTCTATGAACATTGCCACTTTTTTGCAAAACCATATTCCTTTCCACCTCCATTATATCTACTGCTAAGTAAGGTTTTCCCTGCCAACCACCTTAATTTAAATTATGCATTTTACTCAAGACGTATTCGACCAAACATATTTGTATATGATAGCATTCATATTTTAATCATAGTTTGCTTATGGTATAATGATATTATATTATGTACATTTACATTTCTTTTAGTATCTGTTACCAGAATTATTGGTTATATTGCATTCAGTTTCTAGTTTTTTTTTTTTTCCTCCATAGCAAACAAAAGGGGGTTACTCTTGGATTGTGGTTCTACCAAAATGAAATATAATCATGATGCATTACCAACTCAAATTTGACCAGGATAGTAGAATTGAAAACTTGATTTTCTTGTACAAGGGCTAAGGTTGGACAGTAACAACTGGGATTATTTTAGAGAAGAAGGCTCAAGGCTTCTTGAATTTGTTATGATTCTGTTCATATCAGTAACAGTATCACGTGGACAGTACTAAGGGTTTGAAAGCAGCTTGGTTAGGCACATGTTTGCCATTGCTTAAATTATAATTTCAGCTGGTTAAACATACTTTTTATTCACACATTTTATAGGACCCACATCTTACAACTCACTTTTTATCCACACATTCACTTACAACTTATAATATAAGCACTTAAAAAATAATTTTAGCACTACCAAACATATGCTAGATTTCTTAAGAAACTAGTTGAACTTGAATTTTTGTATTCCAGAATCAAGTTTGATTGGTTCCAATATCCAAGGATGAAATAAGCTTTCTGAAATTTAAGAACAGCAAGAAACGAAAGAATCATTCCGGTAGTCCTTGAAGGTATCATGCAGTCCCAAGAAAGCTTTAGAGTTGTGTAAAAAGCCAAAAACATAATTATTTGCTTATACTTGAAATTTTAAGGTGCATGTCTATTTATAGGCTGCAAGGTATTTGCAAGTGGGACTCAGCATCTAGTAGAGCAACATAAGACTACTTATTAAAATTGAACTTTGAATCCTAATATGACAAAAACGTAAATGATCCAAAATAATACTCTAAACTAGAAGTAATCTGCAATTATGAAATTCATGAATAACCATGACTTGTAGAAAGCTTATAAAAGTAGCACTGGAGCTTATAAAAGTAAATTAAAACATAAATTAGGGCTTGTAAAAAGCTAAATAATATTTATCAAACTCCATATTTGGCTGGTATAGGACAGAATCCTAATACCAAACATTGAGCCTTCTTCTAGTTTGTATTTTCTTGAGCTTCTAATAGACTGCATATTATTTAATTTTTATTCTATTCTCTTGCAAAATCTAGATCTATTGTATTCTTGACTTGTATTTTCCTGTGCTTTTGGTTGTGCATAAGTGTATTAGATGGATATTAATGTCTGGCTGAAATGCTTTTTCTTGCATTACTGCTGTGATACATTCACCTCACCACTTGTGCTAGAGGAGATTGCTACAGGAACCCTGATCCCTCACTCAGCTGTATCTTGGGTTTTGTGATGTTGATATTGATGAATAAACTCCTATCTCCTGTTTATTCTGATTTTCTCTCCAGGAAATTTTGTGATGTAAATTGCATTCTGTTAAAATCGTAGGTGGTATATTCACCTGAATGTAGCTTAACTGAATTGAGGTCGATCACTACATGAGATTATCACATGAACCCTGAATCATGTTTAGTTGTATATTGGGCTATGTGATGTTTATGTCAACGGGTTGAACTCAGAGCTCGTGTTAATTCTGATTCTTCTCTCCAGGAAGGCAGGAACTAATACGACGTCCTTTGCATTTTGTGGAAACCATAGCTAGTGTAAACATGTGATTTAAGTTATCCACATCATATGCTCACGTTAATTTAAAGTCAAGCATTTTCTGTACTTTGTAAAGCAGAAAGTAATATGTAAAATGCAAATATATTTTATCATTTTATTGAGAGTATGTGTTCAGCTTTTCTAAGTGTTTGTTTGGGAATGTTTAAATTATAATTTCAAAATCATACTGGTTAGAACATATTTTATATCCACACTTTTCATAGGATCCACAACTTACAAACATATTTTTTATCCACATTTCATAGGATCCACAACGGTCAAACATATTTTTTATCCACACATTTCATTATTTTCATAGGATCCACAACGGTCAAACATATTTTTTATCTACACATTTCAACTGGTCGTGCTTTGTGCATATTTTATTGTCCTTGGAATACCACCGCTGACATGCATTCATTTGTCCCTTAAGTTTAAGGGCCATATTTTTTGACTTTTATTTATTTATTTCTTTTACCTCTTCACTCTGCTTGGGATACCTAACAAGAGAAATAATTATCCAGTGTGGTGCTTCACATACTTCGAATTGGAAAAAATATAATCATATTGTTCATTGAACTATGTGGTGCTATCCTATATCTCCAGCCTTCATATGTTGTCTAATTTTATGATATCTATTGAAGTTGTTAACAGATTGTTGGCTTTTCTAGGTGGACCGGGGAGTTACTCTCAGTGAAGCTCTTCTTAGACATGATGAATGGCTTGATAAGAAGGGAATAAAAAACACCAACTTTGCTGTGGTTACATGGTCGAACTGGGATTGTCAGGTGATGTTAGAATCAGAGTGCCGCTACAAAAAACTTAAAAAGCCTTCCTATTTCAATCGGTACATTTCTACTTCTCAACTTCGATGTCTGCAATCATTCTTAACCTTGTTCTTACATTGAAATTCTCTTAATGTCAGTCACTAACTCGATTTGTTTCTCTTTCACCAGATGGATCAATTTGAAGGTTCCTTTCCATGAGGCTTTTGGTGGAGTGAGGTGCAATCTAAAAGAGGCAGTCGAGATGGCTGGCTTAGTCTGGCAAGGCCGTGCTCACTGTGGTCTGGATGATGCCAAAAACACGGCCATGCTACTTACTTTGCTTATGCGTAAGGGCTTTAAATTCTCAATTACCAACTCCATTATGAGTCAGTCTACCGATGATTCCTTTGCAAGGAAGCTACCCCCACAACATCTTCCATTTGTTTCACCTCAACCTCAGAAATGGTGGGATCTGCATTTTCGAGCAACGCAGTTTGACCCGTATTGTCATTGTGGAGTGAAAAGCAGCAAAGGGATGGTTCGAAAACCAGGTCCTAAGCAAGGGAGCCTATTCTTTGGATGTGGAAACTGGACTGCTGCTAGAGGTGCTCTTTGCCATTACTTTGAATGGGTCATTCCCTCCTGATTCAATTCAACTCAACTACCGTTTAGGGTAAACATTGCTACCGATTGTAAAAAGAAAAAAAAAATGGATTCGGTTTTCTCCTAGAAGAAGCAGGTTACCTTTGTTTCATGAGGTTTCCGCTTCTCTATGGGCAATATGTAGATATTTAGCTCAAGCTTATCGTAGTGAATGGAGGATGCTGCCAGTCTATATACATATATGGCTTGATGCAGAAATAGTATCGGACAGTAGTTAAAAGAAGCCATCACAGGCTGAGACCATGTTTTTATTACATATGGTGTGAAATTGGGATATCTTGGGGGCTCTTATGTATTTATTACCATAAAGACGGAGTTTCTTAGTTTCTTCATGAGATGGGACTTTGTTTATTTATTTTCGTTGTCTTTTTCCAGTTGCCGTACCCGTCTTTAGGCTTCAAGTAAGCTAATATCATAGCTTAACTTTTGACTTGTTTACCTAATGTTTTCATTTTATTGACTGTAACTTCTCTCGTCTTGTCGTCTTGTCATGAATATATCGACTCTCCTTGAAAAACCGACAGAATTTCCAGGTATCATAGGGGATGAGGATGCAGCCTTTCGCTAGGCTCAAAGTAGGAAAACACTTGGTCAACTAAAGGAAGTCATTGGAGGTGAAATAATTAACACATTAGAATTGTTCACTTCTGATAGCTCGTTTGGTTTGTGGATAAAATTGTTTATCTAAATAAAATTTATTTGGATAATAATTATTTGGATAACATGTTTATCATTATTTCGTTTAGTTCAACTAGGTCGGTTCATTTATGTATAAGAATGAAAAAATTCACTCTTAAAAAGTTGGTTTTTCGTAAAAAAATACAATTTTACTTTTATTCTTAATTATACGAAAAAAAGTAAATAAAAAAACTAAAAAGAGAAAAAAAAATTGGGTGGAGCGACAGAGGCGGAGGGTGGCGGATGGTTATCGCAGGGTATATATGTTCAAAAATAGTTTCGTTCTATATTATAATATTATAAAGGGTATGTTTTTTAAAATGAGTGAATATTTATTTAGATAAAAAATTTGTTCTACCTTTTCTGAAGATAAAATTTATTTTTATTTTTTGCTTAAATCGTTATTTGAATAAAAATATATTTGGACATCAATTTAATCCAAATAAGATAAGACAAATTTTATTTATTATTTTTAATTATTGACCATATTAGCATATGCCAAACAGATAGTATGTTTACATGGGCTAGAGTCTTCATTTTTTCCAATTTTACTCGTCGTCTCTGGCTTCTCATGTTAGCTTGGTTGTGGATTGTGGTATCCCATGTTTGATGAAGGTGTTATCTTTAACTAGACTGTGGAACCAATGACATGATTGGATCATACTTTGTAATTGTTGCCTGTTCGAGATTTTTCTTCTTCTTCCTGTTTATCACTGCTATTTTTTGACCTTCCATAAATAATTCGATCTATTAACATTTCTTTAACATTACAAAATTAGTTATAACGATTGCTAACTCAGTGAACTTCCATTAGAATCGTAAAAACAGATATCCATTCATTTCGAAAGATGTTGTGTTGGAATTTGGAGTGTTAGAGGTTGTGATTCCTATATGCTTGTGGGCGCGAATTTTTTTTTTTTTTTTTTTTTTTTTAAAATTTAACTTAAATTTAAACAATATTGTCGTGCTTCATGGCTTGCTCACTCGGCACGAACCTCGGTTGTAGATCATGTTAGACCTTTGTATTTTGAATATCATATTTCAATTTTATACCTCTAACTTCCATTATATATAGTGGAAAGAACGTCTTCATTTTATTGGTTAAACAGTTGGACAAAATATATAATTTTATTTGCAGTGTCGTAAAAAAAAAGTGTTCAAACAAGTGATGATAAATATTGGTCCTTATCTTTTCACTTCTAGATTATGTGTTATACTTCTGAAAAATTTAGCTCCAAAATATTGATACCATGTCTAAGTATCAATATTTAGATCTCTTATTAATCACATACAATTTAATTTCTTTAATTATGATTCTATTCTGGTCGATTTTGACATTTTCGAAGTCTGAAGCTAAATCTAAAAATTAGGCTTCCAAAGCTCAATCTGATAAGTGATAAGTCATGAGCAGAACAATAGGTTTTTTTTACAAATAACCACAAAAAATAAAGTATTTTTTAAAATACTGTTATAGTTTCTTAATTTTGAAAATACTGTATAACGTTAGAAACAAAATCAGAAAAGCTGGGGAGCTTTCTATTATCAAAATCACAAAAAACTCAATTCCTTCCCTATAAGTCACACACAGCCGACGAGAAGGAAGACGAGAAGAAAGAGTGAGATTCCAAACAAATTGGACGCGAAATTACGAACAAAGTTGGACGGAAAATCTCAATTCTAGTCATCATATGGGAAATTTCATCCAAATAAACAAATTCAAAGTGAATTGCAGCCATTATCCATGAAATTGCGAGAACAAATTGGATGGTAATCTCACTCCCACCATCATATGTGAAAGCTGCAGAACAAATTGGACGAAAAACTTACTTCTACCCACCATCTATACGGGTAACATGTTAAATTGATGTGTATTAATCACAAAACCATATTGACCATCGGATGTTCGACGAGAATTCCCCAACTTGGTTATCATTGTAACAAATGTAACAAGTTATGTTATTATCTGTTTTCTTTAATTTCTATTTTGCAATTGTGTTTTCTACTTTCGTAAAGCTAATTGTTGACCAATGTGTTTATCCAATTCAATGATTTGCCTCTAGTTGTTTGTTGGATTACTTATGTTGTTTGATAATCTTCCAAATATCTAATTTCAAAATTACAAATGTAACACGCTCGTTATTTCAAAATTACAAATGTAACAAATGTAACAAGTTACGTTATTTCAAAATTACAAATGTAACACGTTCGTTATTTCAAAATTACAAATGTAACAAATGTAACACGTTACGTTATTTCAAAATTACAAATGTAACAAGTTCTATTATTTCAAAATTACAAATGTAACACGTTCTGTTATTTCAAAATTACAAATGTAACAAGTTTTGTTATTTCAAAATTACAAATGTAACACGTTCTGTTATTTCAAAAATATCTAATCCTAATCCACAAATTAACAAGTCATGTTATTTTAATTTTAATATAGCAAAATGTAACAAGTTATGTTATTTCAAAATAACAAATGTAACAAGTTATGTTATTTTTAACTGTTTATAATTTAAATCTAATTAAACTTCTATATTGTTTATAGATTGATCATCTTGACATAATTTAGGTGTATTTAGTTCATATATTGAACCAACTTTAGATACATACAAAACCATATATGTTACAATTCTATTAGCATGTTAGACACATTTGTTTTATTAAATTTACATTTTTAGAATTGTATTTTTCTACTTTCGAGACAACTAATTGTTGACCAATGTGTTTATCCACTTCAATGATTTGCGGTATGGAAATGTTAAATATCTTCATTACATACTATGGTGAGATTTGGAATTCTCGTCCCAATGGACTGCGCAGATATTTTTGAAATAATAGAACGTGTTACATTTGTAATTTTGAAATAACAAAACTTGTTACATTTGTAATTTTGAAATAAATGAGCGTGTTACATTTGTAATTTTGAAATAACGAGCGTGTTACATTTGTAATTTTGAAATAATGAGCGTGTTACATTTGTAATTTTGTGAAATAATGAGCGTGTTACATTTGTAATTTTGAAATAATGTAACTTGTTACATTTGTTACATTTGTAATTTTGAAATACGAGTAACGTTTACATTTGTTACATTTGTAATTATGGTTCCTCCCGAAAGTTCCCAAGAGCCTAAAGTTTGGTTGTGTAGAGTGTTAATAATGAAGGGATTGAAAAGTTTTGTTTTAGAATTGTATTTGAGAGAAATTAGGTTAATTGTTATATGTATTTGGGTTATGGGTAAGTAACGTGGGCTTGGACGGCTATTGATAGTGGAAATTATATTTGGGCTCATATATTTGAGAACTTTTTGAAAAGCAGATTTCGAAATAAAAAACTTAAATAGTAAAATTGGAATTTGGAAACTAATTGGAGTATGGAGTGCAATTTCCACTAAATAAAATTAAGAAAATGAGGGTAAATTCATCTACGGGTCCTCAACCTTTTATAAGTATGGCAGCTATGTCCACTACCTTTCATTTGTGCACCAATATCACCAAATTTTAACACTGCACGTGATATCTCCATTAACAGAAAAATATTTATTTATTTAGGCGTTAAATGTCTAACGACACGAAAGTTATTGAAAGGGTAAAATTATCCAAAGCATATTTCTTTTATGGTAGTTATATTCACACCACATTTAATTATAAATATACCACATTTTAATTGCATAAAAAATCCATAACTTTTATTTATTATCATATTTATGTCTTTAACTTTTCTTCCATCAAATTCTTATATTTAACATTTTATTAATTAACATATCTTATTCTTACAAAAGATTTTTCTCTAAAAATTCTATTAGTGTGCTTTAAAATAAGAGACAAATATTTAATTGAAATTTTGTATTTATTTATTTTTTTGCTTATTTAAAAAAACGAGGAAAAAATGAGTCTTTTTGTTTTTTCTTAATGAAATTTTTGGATGAAAACCGTTATCAGAGACAATATGTGCTAATTAAATGAAGGTTGATGATAAGAATGCGATAGAAAAAATATTATAGATATAAATATAATAATAAGTAAGTTTATAGACCGTTTATACAACTTAAATGTGGTGCACTTACAAAAAAGATGTAGTGTGAATATATTTAGTCTTTCTTTTATTCCAAAAACCAAATGATAAATATTGAGATTACACTAAATGTTGCTCTCTCTTTTTGGGGATAATTTTACAATACGTGGTGTGGCCATATCATGTCTAAATAAATAGACGTTTTTGTAATGTAGGGTTAGGGATGCCCACACATAATATTAAAAAGTTAGGGATGTGAATGCCATAAATGAAAAATTAGGAACATAGATGCCATACTTGTGAAAGATTAAGTATTCCCGAGGGAATTTACCCAATAAACGATTAAAAAAATTAAATAAAATAATTTCTTAGTATTGTATTGGAGTCCATTATTTCTCCAACTTAATTTAAAATTTTATAAACTATCTCTAGATTCAACACGATACTGGTGGAGTAGAGCCTACATTACATTAAATAATAAATAGTATACATGAATAAGTGGCATCCATCAATGTGCTTTTTGGACAGTTAATGTCATTATAAATTTCCTCAACATGGTCAATGGTTTCCAGCATTAATAGATGCACCTTTGTCACGTTCTTACACAAACAAAAACAATATTGAGGTGTGAACACCGAACACTACTTGTGACGTGTGCCCACCCATGGCAATGATCCCCCTTCGATATTTTCCTATTTTTTAACTGAAATTCTCGTGCTTACTACAAAACCATTTTCGTTCGACAAAAACAGTCGAATAAAAAGCGAAGAGTATGAAATACGAAAGAAATGTTACTGAGCTCTTGTTAGTTTCTTTTACGATCAAGTATTATTCACAATAAATTTGAATGAACTCATCTCTATACATGAACGAGTGTGTATATAATCAAAGAACGTATTAATAGTGAAATAGGGCGTGAAAGTTAAACAAGTAATTCCAATCCGAGCATCATTTCATTAGAGACTACGCGTCCATGAATTTTCAACAGAGGTATAACACAATGCCTTGCTTCCGTTGGAATTTGTATACTCTCCTCAACTTGTCGAACAAAAAATTGGGTCGATAAAAACTAACCCACGTCTTCTATTCTTGATTTACAATTGCAGCAGGCTCACATCTGTTCCTACAATTTAATCACATCTAACTTTCTTTCAAGTGGTATCTTGTGTGAAGATTCTGAATATGAAATCACGGAAACGCCTCGAATACTGGCTGGGATCAACGGCAGATATTGAAGTTGGATCATAATGGAATGACTTGTATGCATGTTCAAGCTTCTTGCTAATATCATAATCTTGCAATATGTCTATTATACCCAAGATCAGGATGACATCACAGTACTCCCCCATTGGTTCCATGGCGAGCTCGCAATCATTTCTTCTCATTGCCAGTTCAGCCCGTGCTGGCACGTTCATACCTAATCTAATGGTAATGAAAAAACATAAGTTGAATATTAAACTCAAAAGCATCTTATCTTCTACATGTAAGTGGTGTACTGGTAGACATAACATGAAGAAAGTAAAAAGTTTTCTGAAAGGAATGAAGAAAAGAATCTATAAGGATCGGGCTGTTGCGTTAACTTAAGTATACTTCGTTCTAAAACGTATCAACTGAATAGTAGAAAAGGGTTTGAGCTATAAACACCGACGTCAAACTGATTGTTTATAGTATTTAGTGAAGAAGTTGTATTAGGTAAGTGTTCAAAATTGAAGTTCATACAACACTGATTAGCATGTTATACCGGGGTAGGATCAAAATCTGACCTTGATAGTTCTGGAGCTGCTTCTCCACTCGCTTGATCTCCATCTCCTATAAAATTTTCACATATCTTCCACTTAAGCAAGTATTAAATAAGAAAAAGAAGTTAAAATCTTGTTTAGTATATTGCCTAGACATATTGAGTGCCGGGTACCAAACATACACTGCGTGAAAAAAGGAGTAATTATATAGAGGTTACAAATATACCACTAGGAGTCTGGACTTGGGAAATACTAGCCTCCGTTGTTAGTGGCTCCCCAGTATGTGATATTTGTATAAAGTGAATCCCGACCAAAAGACTATAATCCATAATTCTCTCCTGCTCGAGAAAATCACAGTCCCTGTCCACTTGCCTGCATAGGGAAGAAATGTTAAGGATAAATTATCTGTGCTGGATGCATCATTGCATCAAGTGCAAGATGGACTATTTCGAGATGTTGAGCCTTTTTCCTTTCAGGACAAGATTATTAAATGTGAAATCATTCAGAAAGAAGAATTTTATGATGAAATCGTTAGGAAATAAAGAACTTTATGGATTACAGAAATTTCATATGGTTTATCAGTTAAGCAACCGTGATAGGAGTAAGAGTCTTGCCAGTAAAAGAAGAAAAAATAGAGTCGAAAATGATCACCTGCTGAACTCTTGGAACCAAGATTTCTGCAATCGGAAGATAAAATTCAGATCAAGATCCTTGAGAGTGGTTGTTGAATCAATTTCAGATTCAGGTTTGTCCGTTAAACGACCCTGTGAAGAACCTTTCAAGTCAAACCGTCGATGAATGGCATATTTGGTGCAAAACAAATTTCCCATTATAACAAACCGCACCTGCGCATAAAAAATTCACAATTATAAAAACAGAGGCACTATCATGATTAAAAGTATATGTTGAAAGAAACAACAGAATCTACTCATTTAACTACCTTCTTGTGTGCATGTCCAGTCATCTTCACACAATGAAGGCCAAAAAATTTGGTTACCAAGGTATTCTCAAAGGCTCGAACATGATTGTAGTAAGCTTGGAGCATTCTTATCAACACCTACAATTATATTTTCGAGCAGGATTAGGATGTTTTATAGTTGAATACAGAATTCTGCAATTACTTCTGAGATTGTCTAAATGATTAGCTATAAAAACATTAATATATAATGACATGAAAATCAGCACTATGTTTCAGAATTATTTAGGAACTAAAAATGTAAAATGTTTACATGAATTTTAATGTTCATTGTCCCATCGTCACATTGTCCAAATAACTTGAAAACAAGGGTAAATCATCTATTTTTTTTTTTTTTTTATAGAAATTTTAGTCATTAACAACTTATGGCATAAATATTTCATGACAGCGCAAATTCAAGTTTGTGCAACTTCCAAATTCTGGTGTGATATGGACAAAAATACATCTTACTGCAAAAATGTTGGTTGCAGAAGCTGGCAAGCATATAGGAACTCACTTTTACTTCTGACTTCTTCATGGTCTTAATCATGTATTTGTCATCATTGGTCGAGTAAAAGAAGCTTCCACTTTTTCCAGGAGAGGAGAGCATCCGAAGGGCATCATCTCCACATATGGATATCATGTAATCAGCTGGATCCACCTTAAACAATTTTCTTAATGTCCTGAAAGCATAATAATTTTGTCTAATCAGGTCATTTGGTGCAAATGGACAAAGCATCATCAGAAATAATGAGCTCCTTTTAACACTAAGGAATGCATGTTTCAGTGTCTGACCTGAAAACCAAGGGGCAGTAATCCTTCCATTTGAACGCACATGATTGGTGAGGTGGAGTATGTTTTGATCCTTGTGGAGGAAATCGGGTCCATATTTTCTCCTTGGGATTAAAAGCTGTATCTCTCAGATCAAGGGATGTAGCTGGAGCAGGTCTTCCTACAGAATGTCTGTTGATGGTACCAAATGAGATACAAACAGAAATATAGATCTGGCAACATATCACGAAGAACACAATCATCTAGTAAGTAACAAACATAAGGAATACTGCTATAACTCTCAACAAGTTCGAGATGAATATAACTGAAATCACCCCATCCTGAAGCTAATCAAGTATACAGGGTTGATAAGAACTCAATTGGGCTTACCTCCACTTATTGCCACATATTATCATTTGTTATCTTATCCATTTTAGTACACCTGCACAACCATCTTAGCGTCCTCATTTCTGCTATGCTACAATCAGTACAATAAGGCATAACAGGTCCAAAAATGTTCTATCAAACTAGCCTTTTACATTATAAGGATCTTCTTATCACGCAAAATTCCGGTGGCACTTCCTCTAACCGCTCTAATCCTATACAAAACAAGATTAACAAGCATCATGTACACATCGTGATCAACATTGCATCGATTCCTTGAGACAACTGACTACATGCCCCATTTGTTTTCATATTACATAATTCATATTATAGCAAGGCTAATGAAGGGAAACTCCATATGAATCCAAACGATGAATGCAGTTAATCTATTCAAACAATAAATCTTTTTTCCTTTTCCAAAATGAGAATTAAGAGCCACAACACAACAAGAATAATTAGGAAAAGACAAAAATCCATTTAGAGCATTTTATCACCTTATTCCAAGCTGCAAATTAAGCATGAGCTCATAATTCTTATGCCCTTTGGATATTGTCTCTCCCTGCGTTTTGCTTGGCTTTACAATGATGTCATCATCGTCCACATGGGCAACCGACATTGCTGCAAATATGCTGTTTGCCCTTTTCTTTACACCTGCTTGTGATTTCTTCACCTTCGATTCTCCTGCCTTGATGATGCTACTCAGTTTTTTGTTCATTCTTTCTCTCTCTTTCTCTCTCTCTCCACACCTCAGGATACCATATTTTGACTATTTTTCATCAACCCAAATCATAAACCTTCCTTTTTACCAAGAATGTGAGTGCTAAAAGCAAACCAACAACCATATTTTCAACAACCCTAAAGACCATACTATGTTTTTTTGTTCATTTGCTTAAAATGGTGCTGTGTGCTTTGATTTTCTTGAAATGGATGTTTTGTATATATTTGAAGAAACATATGCTGTTGGATTGTCGAGAAAGAAACAAAAATGGGGAGGAAAATATCCAGAAATAAAGGAACCCAAAATCAAGAACAATAATATAAACCTTTTTGCTTTGATTTGTGCAAAATGCCTAATGTTTGTGTTTGTCAAAAGATTTTTGGCAAAACAAGAAGAGCTGTTTTGATGCTGGAAAAGCAAAAGACAGGAACCAACCAATAGCGGCCTTTTCCTTTGTAATAAGATTTTTCTTTTTCTTTTTCTTTTTCTTTTGTTTAAGTGTTTTTTTTTTTTTTTTTTTTTTTTTTCCATTTTTCTCATTCTTTAATTCTTAGTAGTGAAATTTCATTTTAATCACTTAACTTTTCTTGATTTCCAAACGCATCACTAAAGTTTCAATTTTGTTTTAGTTGGTGATCAATAAAGATTTGTCACGTACTCACATGAGTTAACGTCTTTTCTTACATGCCAAATAGATTTTCTTGTGTAGATTCCTTCTAATGTTAGTCTAGAGAATAACAATGTAAAATTGTGCTTTTAATACAATACTTGTGTTATCGAAATACGATTTTAACACAGTAAATTGTGCAATTACATAATTATCTAATCTCATTAACATTCATAATGTCTACGTAAGAAAATTCAGAAGTAACATAGGAAATGACACTAAATTTTGTGACGGAATCTTTACTGGTGACTAAATAGAAACTTCATTGATGAGTTTGGAAAACAAATAAAATTGAGTGATTAAAATGAAATTTAACTCAAATTTAGGTGACCTAGTGTTTTTTTATCTATTTTTTTGGTCTCCTTTTTGTATTTTTGTTGATTAAGTGAGAGCCTTGTATTGAAGAAACACATATTTTCAGGGTTTGGGGATATGGTTCCTAAATGTACTAACATGCCTAACAAATGGAAGGACAATAAAAGACTTGGATGTTTACCATTTTTAGACTCCCTGTCCGACCAAAAAACATCTATGGACACTATTATCGGTCAAATTCACTTCAATTTGAATGTAAGCGTATATTAAATAAAGTGTTTTCAAATTTATAAGCTTTATTTATAAATTTCGTACTACCCATAAATTATAATTTACAAAAATTTTTACCAAACATTAAATAAGATTTGCTTGTGTTTTATATATACAATATATACTTAAACAAATTAGTTCTCGTTTGATTTTACTAAGAAACAGTTTTTTAATAGATTTTGATAAAAGTTGAATCTCATATAGTTAAAATTAATTATTGATTTTAACTTCAGTTTTTTAACCATTTTTAAAACAAAATCAAACAATCCATTATTCAAGGCCGCTTTGGCTAAAAAGCCGTGTCAAACAAGCTGAAATGGAAAGCACCAAACTTATACAATTTAAGTTGAAAATACATATTTTATAAAGAAATGACTTAAACACTCTTATTAATAATGTCTGTTAACATATGGTCTATTAAGGCCAGACTATTAACAGACCTAAGGTTTGTTAACATTAGTTTATACATATTAAATTGATTTTTCAATTAACCCACCTCCAATAAACTCAGATTTACAGAATTTAAAGCAAAAATCACAATTCATACTCAAATATATACATATTTTCATGATTTATATCATAAAATTCACAATTTCTACCATAAATTAAAAGAAGAAGAAAAATATACATTTTGCAAAAATTTAAGTGTGTTAAATTCTAAAATTGAAATACGTTAGATACTAATTTGAAAATCTTCTTTTTTTCAATAGATAACAACAGATGAATTTAAAATCATTTGAAATGTAATACGTAAAAAAAAAAAAAAAAAAGACATAATTATATTTGGTAATTTACTTAAAAAATAGGTTAATGATCTTTTAAGAAAATTTATCATATCTCCCGGCTATTTAGCAATAATCCCATCATTATTCAAACATAATACAACTTTACACCTTTTTGGAAATAATGATGTGAATTATCACACTCCGATATTCTTTTTCTTTGTTTTACGTTCGCTTCTTTTTACTTATTTGATTTAAAAAGTGTGTTGAAATGTGATTTGGCAAACGTTCATTAAACTCTAATTCAGATTTTAAGCGACCCTACTTCAACAATTTGGGCATTTAGAAATAATAAATATTGATATTTGTGTTAAAAGTCCAAATTAGTCGCACTCAAACTCGACTTTAAACTCCATATACGCTTTCCTCCAAGCTCTAAATAGAAACTACCTCGACTTCAAGAACCCCCCAACCACCTCGTTAAATGATTATTCCAATAACTTGATTCAGTTTAACAGCTATTTTGATGGATTCAATTGTCTCGGATGAAATATGTGAAAAAGGTTAAGGACCTTTGTTGCTATTTGTTGGAAATTGGTTTGGCAACGTTGGTTCTCAACAACTTTGACCAATTATTTAAGTGAAATCCATCAGTTGAATACAGGAGTTCTAAGGCCAGACGTTTTATACTCCATTAGTAGATTAACATAGTATATTTCATTGTTCGAAACTAATTTCAGTTGAATGAGAAATTAAGGCTCAAATTGAATTATTTAAAAATGTAAAAATTGTTGGAAATGAATTAGAATATTGTGGAATATTTTAGAATCTATTTGACTCAAAAGTCGTGTTTTTTTAGACATGTTATTTCTATACAATCACTTCTTTTCATCTTAAAGACATATTTTTGGACATGTAATTTACAACTAAACATTTTTTTTTAAACATACATTTTTATGAAGTTGTGTGTTTTGAGATACAACTTTTCAGATATTATATATAGATCTCTTATGATTGCAAATTTAATTACTTTACTTTCAATGGATTGTTTGCACAAATCATTTTATTCTAGAAATAATTTATGCATAAAATCCAAATCTAGCTTTCATCTAAAGAGAGTACAAAATGTTGTCTCATTCATTATTCTCATAATTTAGATTGTTACTATTATGAGAAGTGATCATTGTATCTTAAAAGACGTACGTTGAGAAATTTAAGTATCTATGCAGAGCAATTTCATCTTAAAAAAAAGTTTAACTCTTATTTTGATCGAATCTAATTCTTAATTTCTCTATATTTCAACAAGTCACATTTTACTCATTTTAGATGCACGTATTTAAATTATTAAAATAAAAATAATATATCAATGTTACCAATGCTATTTTCCCCATATCTAAAATTCTGATGAGTATGGAACACTTGTCTCAATGGAAATTATAACAATATCCCACGGAAGCATTGGATCAAAATCGATATGCCGCCCCCTCTCTCTCACTCTCTCATATGCATGCAAATGCAAGATAAGTGGACATGATAAAAAGGCATTATATCATTTCCACTCAGAATGAATGATCTAATGTCCACCTATCATTTCCAGTTATCTTGTTCATGCTAAAGTGTCATTATATAATTGAAGTTTTTGGTCAAATATCATCTTTACTAATTATGTTATGAAATAAAATTCCGACATGATAGAAAGCAAATATATCATTTAATTTGTTCACAGTGCTCCAAAAGTATAATTGTTCTCAGTGCCCCAAAACAGCAGAGAATATTTTGCTGTGCACAATTGGTTCAGGCATTACATGTCTGTGTCTGTACATCCACTTTGGTGTCATTTCGGGTTCACAGCCTTTTTAGCTTCAATTTTTAAGCCTAGTTACCTTTTTTGAACTTTTTGACTTCTTTAAGAAGCAATCTCTGTTTTTCTGTTTTTTTTTTTCTTCTGGCTTTAAGTTATTTTAAAATCAGATTTTTTAAGGTTAAAAATTAGTTGAATTATGAAGAAGCTCTTAGTTGATTTTAGTGTACGTTTAGCAGAGTTTTTAAGTGCTTATAAATTAAAAATTCAACGAAATATATTGATAAAAAGTATTGATCAACTTTTTAAAAAAAATTAAGCTTTGTTTGCCAAACATGCACTTAAACACTATAACAATTATTTAATTTAAGCAAAAAAATATTTGTGACAGTACATCTTGAAAACATTCGATCACTTACACATACTAACATGAATCACTTTAAATCACTTACAACTTGGACTATATATCTATACAACAATATCTTTAAATCACTTACGACTTGGACTATATATCTATACAACAATATGAGTACATCATCAATCCGCCCTAAGAGAACATAAATATACAAAATTGAATTTGAATTTGATTCTCAAAATAAAATATGTTTGTATTTATTTATGAATTAAGAAAAGAAAACAAGCTGATATCTCAATTTTACCGTTAAAACTTAGAACTAGACTAAGGCTTGGTTTGGTATTATTTTGTGCGTTTAAGAGAATCAACACTGTTGTCTTTGTAGAAAGAATCAATGTGGAAGAATCGGATAAGTGTTTGACAAACTCTTGTTTCAAAAACAAAAGTAGTAGTTAGTTTGGTAAACAAAAGTGATTTATTGTCAGTATGTGGTATTAAATTACTAAAAAGACATTGATTATAATAATGTTATTTTGTATTATTATTATTATCACGAGTGGTAAATTCCATTTTTTTTTGCCTAGTCAAATATTTTTTAACAAGACAATGCATTCATTATTATTGTTTTAAAATAAAAATTAAACACCTAATAAATTTCAAATTTTATAAAATTACAAAATAAAAGTATAGTCGTGCAAAATTAATTAAATTTATATTATTTTTTTAGGGTAAATAGCACCAGGGGTCCCTAACATTTGAACGTTGTAACGATGGGGTCATCAACCTTTGTTTACTAGCAGCTGGAGTCCCTAACCTTTCAAACGTTAGCGATCGAGATCCTTTTTGACAAAAACCGTCGGGCTTGATCTGTTAAGTGGTCAAAATTTTGTTAAACGAACTATTTTACCCTTAAATTAAATGATTAAAAAAGAAGAAATAAAATAAAAATTGCAAACAAATCCCAACCAACAAAAAATAATAATTGCATCCAAACCCCAACCCAAACGACGCAAAAGAATCATCACGGAGAAAGAGGAGTCCTCGTCGTGAGAAAAGGAGTCCTCGTCGGCGTAAAAGGAGTCCTCGTCGGCAAGAAGCGGTGGAGCCACTTCCATTGCTGCAGATGATTTACTGCTCAACCCATAAGCTGCATCCTTCTCCACTAACAATATAAACACTCTGCATATCTCCAACAATCATATCGCCATTATCACTAAAATCAGTTGCCAGCAAGGATAGAGTGAGCGAAAGGGAGTATGAGAGATACAATGGAGGATTAGACGGAGGATAGTGAGAGGTCGGTGACTTCGTGGCAAGCGGTGGAGAGGTTGAGGTCGGAAAGCATTAAGGGTTTTGTAGCGGTGGAAGATGCGGCGGCAATGGCGGAGTCTTTTAGGATTTTCAGGGTTTGGAGGATGGCCGAATTGGGGTTTTGTAGCGGAGGAAGAGGCGGCAAAGATGCGTGAGTCTTTTAGGGTTTTCATCGTTAAAGGCGGTCATCGGTCGGTCGGTGGCGCTTCACTTATCGACCATTGTTATGAATGGGAATCGAGCTAAAGTGGGAGCTCTCTTGCATATGCAATGGATTTTTGCAGACCATGGCGGCGTCTCACTCTCTTTGCCTGTTCTATTTGAAGATCTGAGATGGGGTGTTTCGTAAACGGTGATTTGCTCCTCTCTTTTGCCAATGATTTCATGGTGGTTGATTTGGCGGTGGTTGGCTGGTTTAATTCTATGGGTTTCACGGTGGCTAATTTGGCGGTGGTTGGCTGGTTCAATTCTATGGGTTTCACGGTGGGCGATTTGGCGGTGGTTAGCTAGTTCAATTCCATGGGTTTTCACGGTGGATGGGTTTTCACAGTGGTGATTTGGCGGTTGTGGAAGTTGAAATTGGCATTGGGTGGTTGTGCGTTGCTTTGTTGGGTTATTCTTGTGGTGGTGGTGGGTACATGTGGAAGTTAGGTTGTTCTTGTGATGGCAGTGGTGGTGGTGGTTTGTTGTGCGGGTGGTGGTGGTGGTTTGTTGTCACGGTGGTGGTGGTGGTGGTTGTTGTTGGGTTTGGTTTGTTGTTGTGTGGTGGTGGGTACATTTTGTGGTGGTGGTGGTGGTGGTGGCGGTGCTGTTGTTGGGTTATTCTTTGGTGGTGGTGGCTATATGTGGAAGTTAGGTTGTTCTTGTGTGGCATGTGGTGGTTGTTGCACCGTGGTGGTGGTGGTGGTGGTGGTGGTGGTGGTGGTGGTGGTGGCGGCATCGTGTTGGGTTGTTTCATTATATATTTTGTAGAAGATGAAGTATTTTGAAGAAGAAGAAAATGTTTGAGGTTTAATTGTAATTTTTATTTTGTTGGTTGGGGTTTAGTTGCAATTTTATTTTTTTTAATCATTCAATTTAAGGGTAAAATGGTCTATTTAACAAAATTTTGACCACTTAACGGTCTTTCACAAAAAAGGTTCTTCGTTTGAAATGTTAGGAATTCCGTTGCTAGTAAACAAAGGTTGAGAACCCCATCGTTATAACGTTCAAAGGTTAGGAACCCTTGGTGCTTTTTCCTATTTTTATGCATCAACTTTCATCAATGTTTTAAATAAGTATTAAAGGAATTATTTTAATTAATTGGGGTAAAATAGATATTTTAATAATATATATATGAAAAGCATTTCTTTGTTTAGACAGTTCATTGTTTATAATCACTCTTAAAATTTTGCCAAAAATGCCTAAATCAATTTCGATTGTTTGAGAATCAAAATTGACTCAAAATCAATCACAAATGGGGCCTAACTAATATGTTCTTTGTTCTTCAAAATTTGTAAGTTCTGGTTTTTGCTTTTCCTACTTCAATCTAATGTTAAATAAGATAGGTGTTTGACGTTAGTCAGTTTGGTGTGGATTCCAAATTGATTTATTTGACTAAAAATTGTCAAAAATATCATGCTACAAATGTAAATTTTTTTATCAAATAAATAATTTTGATCAAATAAACTAATTCATAATCCACACCAAACAAGCTCTAAATCTTAAAACGAGCCTCTTTCACATCATATAAAGCAAATATCATGTTCTTCACATTATATAAATCACATTAATGTAATTACACGCTTACAATAGAATCGATAGGATGTATCTAAGTTATAATACGTTATATACATATGTAGATAATAATTAGTTTAGTTGTCAATTTGTCATACAAAGTGATAACAAGATGCATAAACTATTGAAATAGACATTGTTAGTAATTCTTGATCTAAAATTATAACAACAAAGTTAATAATAACAATGTAGCTATTAAATTATTTTAAAATACAAATTAACGTTATAATTTAGAGTTTATTTGAGAAAGTTATGTAGTAGATTTTGATATTAAAAAAAATATTTGATGAAATATGTAATTGTAAAGTTAATAAAAATTATGGGTTGTATTAAATGCGATTAAAATTAATTGTTGATTTCAATCACAAATTTTTAGCAACTTTTTAATCTGAATCAAACAAGTACTTAAATCACTATAGTAAATAGCAGTATTATAAAAAGCTCACATAGGCATGAGATGCGGCTTTTACGCTTAGACATACCTCACGCCTTACCCTCATCTCACCCTTGTCTTGACTCAATTCGACTTAAAGTTCGACCTCCACGACTTGCTACATTTTATGCTTTTTATAACATTTGTAAATAATTTGATGTGTTTATTTGATTTTTGTCCAAAGGATATTTTAGCATAACATAATAATTAGTTGTCAAATAAGTCATTAATGGGAAATTGGCGCAAGTGGTCCATAACATTTATCCTCAGTAGTGAAATAGTCTATAACATATATGTTTTGGTATATAATTGGTCCTTATTTGATAAAAAAAAATATGCATTTAGTTTTAATTAAAGACATTTATAATTAGATTCCTAACTTTTACAAGATGTGCAAATGAGTCCAATAATTTTAATTTTTATAAAAAATTAAAGGAAATTAACAATTTTTTTTTTTGAATTAACACTTTATTGACCTAATTGCTAATATACTAAATTTTTTATATATTTTACGAACTATTATAAATAATTAAAATTTAAGCTCATAATTATTAACAAACATATTAAATAAATTTTTTTATTAAGTAATTATATTATTTAAAATTTAAACTTTTGTTTAATCGTTACAACATAAAAAGAAAAATAACTTTTTCACAAATTTGATGCTCAAATGCTTTTATTTAATTGTGCTATTTGTTTATTAACTATAAATATTAAAGCTCCAACTGTATTGTTTATATTTTAATTTATCGTTTTATTGTCGTTCAAAAATAAAGAACACATAATGTGTAAATTAATTTTTATTAGTATTTTTATGTTAAAAACAACATAATAAGATTAGTTCAATGTCTTCTCATTATTTATTTAACTTATTTTGTATTCAAATTTTCGCATCACATAACAATTACGTTTACTTAAAACACAATAATTTTATATTTTTTTCTTATAAAAAATATAATTGACATAATTATAATGATATATTTAATATGCTAAATTAAATATTATTTAATAAATATAAAGACCAATTTGCACTTTTTGCAAATATTAAGACTTCAATTACAATTTTCTAATTAAAACTAAGAACATATTTATCTTTTTCATCAAATAATGATTAATTACGTATCAAAACACACTGATTAAAGACTTTTATACCAAATAATAAACGTTGTAGACCATTTTCAGACTCATAAAAGATTAGAAACCATTTACACCAATTTCTCAATCATTAACATATACGAGTGTTTATGTTCTAATTAATTCCCTTTTAATCAAATCGGGAAAAAAAAAAAAAAATGGTATTGTTATCCAACTCAATATCTCACCACCCTTTAAATTTAGGGTTAATTACACTATTGGTCATAATTTTTTAAGTTTGTAACGATTTTATTCTTATTTAATTTTTTTAACAGATATGATCATCATTTTTCTATCTATTCTCACGGACCGTCCCCACTCACAGAATCCGTCAAAAACTACTATTAAATGAGTTAAGACTACACTTTTTGTCTTTTAAAATGAGAGTATTTTAATCAAGTATAGGGATGGCAAAAAAACTTACGACCCGCTCCCGCCCCGCCCGCAATAGGGGCGGGTTTGGGGCGTAAAAATCTGTCACTGGCGGGTCCGGGCGGTCGGGATCCGCCCCTAGATTTTTTATTTTTTTTTGAAAAATCATAAAATAGAAATATATAATAAATTATAATTTTCACTACAAATGGTAAAGAAGAATCAAGCCGAAGGGTTGAAACTTGTAACTACAAATCTTAACCACTACACCATAACCTCAATTTTATAATTTTTTTTTTGTTTTGTTTAGTACAAATATATATAAAAAAAAACTATTTATTTTTTTTTATTATTTTTTCAGTTTTCAAAAAAAAAAAAAAAAAAAAATTTTTTTTCAGCGGTTGGTTGACGGGTAGAAGGGCCGCCCGCCCGCCCTCAATTCGCGCCATTCCTAATCAAGTATGTATCCACCATTTAGTACTATTTTGAATAACTTTATCTCTTTCTTGTTAGGCCCTTCTCTGTAAAATCCTTCAGCCAAATAATCACAATTCAAAAATTACATTTCATGTTTCCCAATATCTGTATTCAACAAAACGTTTTAGACAAATTGTTATCTTCTTCAACATTTTCTACTAGATGCAGTGTGTTTTTCATTCCTTACTAATCCGTTTTATTCTTGATTAACAAGTTGCAAAGTCACGAATAGCAACACCAGTGGCAGATGTCTTATCCAATACAGCAGTGGCAGAAAATAATTAGGTATTGCTCTATGGTAATGATAACAGGGACACGTAATGCATACAATTTGTTCCTCTTGTGATAGTTTTGTCCATACAAGTCACTCCAAAACATACAAGTCACAATTCGTTCCTATTGAATCTTCACCTTTCATCACTCCAAAACATAATTTCTTCATCATTTTTTGGTGAGGTTTTGCTATTCCGGTTCTGATTCTCGATATAAACATATATGGCCAGTAGTTTGTTGAAAATTGGTTTAAAATTCGAGAAATTAATTAAATGACTTCGTGTCAACTTGGCCAAAATATACAAACACGACCCAATCCATTTAGACAAATTAGTTTGCCACACGCCGCTTCGAAAAACGGATTCGACTTGCCCGATCAGTCGAGGGATCGAGGCGGCGCCCTACCGTGGGGGCTCGGGGGCAACGCTCTCGGAAAGAAAATTCAGAATTATCTGCATGTTTAAATGGTATATTTGGCATCTCGAAACCAATATCGAATGAATGAGAAATTACGGAAAATGACAATTTGGGGTCAAAGTTTTAACCATGCGATCGCATGGATTTTTTCACCTGCGATCGCAATCTACCTAAATTTTAAGCAGAACGTTATTGGGTCCTTCCATGCGATCGCAGGAGACAAAGCCTTGCGATCGCATGGTTAATCTGGATAAAGTTCATTTTCAAAATTGCACCATGCGATCGCATAGGTTTACGCATAAAATGACATCTCTTTTTGAAGTGTTGCACGATTTGGCTTCACACCATTTCATGTTCAACTGTTCTTCAACGTTAAATATGACCTTCGGGACGTCCATTAACAAAGAATTGATACTGTAAAACATTTGCATAACATCCATTCATAATTCCTTACTTCTTGAATAAAAATTCTTGCATTTGTTGCTTGAATTTCTCGGTTTATATTTCATTTCATCTTTTGGAATACAAAATCGATTTAAGTTAGTTGTGCTTGTGGTTTGAAGTGCTTCAACCACAAGTAGGGAGTTCGTTGTATCTTGGGAGTCAATTGCCATATACCGTAGGCACCTTTATGCGGGTAAAATTGACTTAAGGACAAAGTGTTCAACACTTGCCTCGGTTTAATTTTCATCCTTTACATTCGGTTTGATTGCTTTAGAATCATTTCCACAGAAATCCACCAACATGGTTTATAAAGAAAAAGAGAATTTTAAATACAGTGGCAAATCCAATAAGCCAATTATCAGTCATCATCGAAACTTGGTCGAAACACACGCTGCCGCCAAAATGGGGTGGCGATAAGTTTCAGTTTCTTCTTCTTTAGGCATGGTTCATTAATTTGGTGCATTTTGTGACTCTTTATCAGAGACTTTTCGACGGTGATCGATTCTGGCAATGTTACAACCGGTTTTCTTCTCTTTTTTGTAGTTCTGAGCATGAAGAGTTTGGCTTGGTACTCCATTTCTGGCAACTTTGACACTTATCTAAATAAAAAAAAATAGTTTATGATTTATTTGTACTCTTGAAAAGGTTAAGAACCCAATTACAATGCATTCATTGTATTTTTTTCTTATTATTTTAATTTATTTAAGTCAATGAGTAAAATTGTCCAAGATTTGTCAGAATAGTGAAAAATAGTGATTTGGGGACCATCTGTGAGTATAAATGGAAGAACGAGGATGATATCTGTTAAAAAAAAGAATGAGGATGAAATCGTTACAAATCTGAAAGAATGAGGACTATTAGTGTAATTAACCCTTTAAAAAATAATTTCCACACAACCAAACATCTATTTCGAGATGGAAAATGCTACTTATACATTCCAAAACTTACACATTCACTTACACCCTCACATGTGTCAAGTAATGATTTGGTCATTTTATTTATTTGACCAAATAAATAATAATTTGAACCAACTAGTATTTGATACATATGAGGATGTAAAAGAGGTGTAAGGGCTTCTCCAACTGCGTGCGCTATAATGGCGTTTCACGCCAAAATGAAGTTGAATATGGCCTCCAACCGTGCGCTATATCACTACTCCATTTTGAGTAGTGAGCGAGGCGCAAATTTGGCGCAAGACTGTTCATTCAAAGCGATTTTTGATTTTTTTTCCAATTTTGTCCTTCACTTTGGTCTTGTTAAATTTGTTGTTCCCTATATGTCCTTTTTATATTATTTTGCAATGAAAATGTTTAATTTTATTTATGTTTCTTGTTATTTCATTATTATTTTAGTAATGTAAAAATTGTAATCAATTAATAAAAATTAATTAATGTATACGTTAAAATAAAATTACTCAATAATTTTAAAAAATAAAAATGTGATAACTCCAACAAGACAATATAAATTATTACGACAACAACAACATTAAAAACGTAAATTACAACATGAAATAATAGAGATAATTTAATAAACTGTAAATCATTTCCGGATCCTCCAAAGTCATCAAAATATTGTCCAAACGGAGTTGAAGTGCTTTGAGATTGTTTGGCTAGCTCATCGATCGTTTTTTGCACGATTCTTTTTGTTCACTTGAATAAACTCACGTAGATTTGGATCTGCAACATCATTCAAATTTGTGAGTAAAATTCTATTCTCCTCTCGAATTTCAGCCACAACCACTTTTTTTGCTGCCACATCCACTTTTTTTGCTTCAGTTTGAGCTCGTAGCATTTGGATATGATAATTTTGTTGTTTATCGTCATTTCGCTTTTGTCAACCTTTCGAGAGAGTTGTCGATTTTTTCTCTAATTTCTTCAATCACTATTGCATTTTCTTCTTGCTTTTCTTTTTCCTTTCGCTTTTTTTTATTCCAATTGGTCGTCCAAAGAGAAGTACCACCTATAATTTCTTCATCTATCTCAAGAGAAATGAAGACAATCCAGAGACGCCGAGCTTGGCGACTCAAGTAGGAGACTCGATTGTGATGATGCAAAATTAACATTTTGCCTTTGATAGTCTGGTAATTCTCTCTGATTATCGTGTCCAAATTTTCTCGTGTCTTTAAGTAGGAACCATACATGATCAAATTTGAACCCTTTCTTAAATTTGTCTTCTTGTGCTAACAATGTTTTCGCCCGATTCAACTACAATATGATATAAACGAATAAATTAATTTTCATAAGATATAATATTTATAAGCAAAAAAAAAAAACCCATGAATACTCACTATATCTTGTTCTGATGCACCACTTGGATTCGAGTATTCCACTTGTCGAATGCATCCCCTTAGTTTGCCAAAAGCAGTAATAATGATCGACATGCGAGAGGATAATGATCTCTTGTGTTCGATATTGAGTGATATATTCTGGTTTTAAGTTGTTATAATCATTCTCAACTCTTGAATTTAATTTATCTTTTGATTGGTTTATACCTACAATTGGATTTTGGGAAATATCTAGATATACATGTACTAAGTGTATGTCTTCTTCATTTGTGTATGAAGAAGATCGTGTAGTAGAATTCATTTGTAGGTGATAAGAGTAAATTTCTAGGGTATAAGTTGTGAAGGTGAAATAAAAGTTAGGTATGGTATCCTATTTATATTAAAAATGAAAGAGATATGGCAAAATATAAATCAACGGCTAAGATTGGATGAAATCCATCTAACGGTTAAGATTTATTACGAAATAAATGATAAGATTTTACTAAAGAGATAGGATAAGATTTGGCACATCTAAACGAACGGCTAAGATTAGATGAAATCCATCCAACGGTTGAGATTGATTACGTCATCAATGATAAGATATTGATAAAGAGATATGGTTTATCTAAACAAACGGCTAAGATTAGATGAAATCCATCCAACGGTTGAGATTGATTACGTCATCAATGATAAGATATTGATAAAGAGATATGGTATATCTAAACAAAGCGGCTAAGATTAGATGAAATCCATCCAACGGTTGAGATTGATTACGTCATCAATGATAAGATATTGATAAAGAGATAGGATATATCTAAATCAAGCGGCTAAGATTAGATGAAATCCATCCAACGGTTGAGATTGATTACGTCATCAATGATAAGATATTGATAAAGAGATAGGGTATATCTAAATCAACGGCTAAGATTAGATGAAATCCATCCAACGGTTGAGATTGATTACGTCATCAATGATAAGATATTGATAAAGAGATATGGTATATCTAAATCAACGGACTAGAGTAGATGAAATCCATCCAACGGTTGATATTGATTACGTCATCAATGATAAGATTTATAATTCATCTAACTAAAACAACTATAAAAAGGCAATCGGGTAATTTGCTAAATCACAATCGTTCACTTCATTCAAAACAATGAATCCCAATCTCGATGGTCCTCTTATTCATCAAGTATTATTTCGCCTTCATCGTCCGATAGTGATAATGAGGACTAAGTATGGCTTACAAATGATATCAAGCGATTAATGCAGAACAAGAAGATATTAGTCGCTAATTGCCAACAACAACATTCTCATCGCCCATTATCTCGATCAACAACAAATACACCCCGTCCGTGGAGGCTCAATTGTTGGTCATGCGTTGATCAATCGCGATCGAGAAAATGCCGATACAAGGTTGTACAACGATTATTTTGCCGACAACCCACGGTGACAATGAATCAATGTTTCGACGACGATTTCGAATGTCGCGATCTTTATTCCTACGTATAGTTCAGCCGTTGAAGGTCATGACAAATACTTCAAGCAAAAAAGGGATGGGGTAGGTAAATTAGGTTTATCTCGCTTTTCAAAAGATAGCCGCGTGTTCGGGATGTTGGCGTATATGGTGTAGCGGCGGATGCTATGATGAGTACATTAAAATAGGGGAATCCACTGCAATTGAGAGTTTGAAGAGATTTTGTCGTGCCATTGTAGAGGTATTTGCCGATCAGTATTTGAGATCACCAAATGCTAATGACATTGCCAGGCTACTACAAATTGGAAAGCAGCGTGGTTTTCCAGGAATGTTAGGTAGTCTAGATTGTATGCATTGGAAGTGGAAAAATTGTCCAACGGGTTGGGCAGGACAATATTCAGGTCGAAGTGGACACCCAACAATTATCCTCGAGGTCAGAGGTGACTATGATATTTGGATATGGCATGCACATTTTGGTTTGCTGTGTTCAAACAATGACATCAATGTGTTAGAGGTGTCCCATTTGTTCGCCAATCTCGCTCAAGGTATTGCCCTCTCCCGCTAATTATGTATTACAAGGACAAGAGTATAATACGGGTTATTATTTAGCCGACCAGATATACCCAAAATGGTCTACTCTCGTACAAACTATTCATGATCCACGTGGTCCAAAAAAAAATACTTTGCAATGAAACAAGAAAGTTGTAGAAAAGACGTAGAACGAGCATTCGACGTTTTGCAATCAAGATTTGCCATAGTCGCAGGACCTGGCCGATTTTGGGAAAAACGTGTATTGCATGATATAATGACTTCGTGCATAATTATGCACAACATGATTATTGAGGATGAACGTGATGTCGATGCGCCAATTGTAGATTGGGTGGAAGCTCCAAATCCAGAGGTTGAGATGGTTGCAGATGACAATACTCGATTTCAAGAATTTCTTAGTCGACATCGACAAATCAAGAATAAAGAAGCTCACATTGCGCTTCGAAATGCGTTGATTGATCATTTGTGGGATGAATATACTAATTCCGAGAATTAGTTGAAAAAAATAGTATATTTTATGTTCGTGTTTCTTTGTTTTCATGTTTTATTTTATTAATTATGGAATGTTAAATGTTGTATTTTGTTAATTGTGATGTTAAATGTAATGTCTTTTTTAATGTTGTTGTGATAAATGCTAATTTTTAGGTAATTATTGAAAAATTATTAATTTATAATTTTAAGTATTAATAAATTATTTATTTTTTCGTGATGGAATATTTAAGTAAATAATTTTTGAAATCAATAACTTGTTGAAAATTAAATAAAAAAAGAAAATAAAATAAGTCTTATTCATTTGGTGCGATTTTTGAAGATCATGGTTGGAGATGGTAATAGTGAATAGAGTGAAAATTTGCATTTAATTTGGTGTAAAAGTTACACCATTTTAAAGATCACACGGAAAGTCTCTTGCAAGGAGCAGATAACCAAGATGCTCCATTTGGAGATTTGGATTTTTCCCTCCAACCTCTATATCTACGGCTGTGTGCTCTGTTCAATATTTTACTTGCATTTGTGCTTCACCGAAATATATAAAACCCTAAGCAGCGGCGGCGATGGACGGAGCTCCGATTATGGAAGATGGATTTTCGGCGGCGCGGCTCTTCAACCAGGGATATTCATACACGTATGACGATGTTATCTTCCTACCCCACTACATCGATTTTCCAACGGATGCCGTCTCCCTCTCCACCAAGCTCAGCCGTCGCGTCGCCCTTGCCACCCCCTGCGTCGCTTCCCCCATGGACACCGTGACTGAGTCCTCCATGGCGGCCGCCATGGCCTCCCTTGGTGCAATAGGCATCGTCCATTCCAACAACACGCCGTCTCACCAGGCCTCATTGGTTCGACTAGCGAAATCACACAAAATTCCCTTCAGGCACGATCTCATCTTCAAATCTCCCTCTGATTCGATTCTATCCGCTGATGAGTTTTCCTCTTCTCCTTGTATTTTTGTTACCGAATCCGGAAATCAGAAATCGAAAATATTGGGGGTGGTTAAAATATCTGAATGGGAAAAAATAACTGATAAGGAAACTAGGGTTTCTGAGTATATGACAAAGTCCTTGGTTTCACTGCCGGCTAGTTATAACTTTGAGGATATTGCGGGATATTTAGCAAAAAACGAGCTCGAATTTGTACCGTTAGTGAGTGATAAAAATGATGAAGGAGAAGAAATAGTGAATCTAGTGACAAGCGATGACTGCGAGAGGATAAAAGGCTTTCCGAAATTGGGACTACCATCATTAGGCTCTGACAGTGAGTTTTTAGTGGGGGCATCGATAGGGACAAGGGAGTCGGATAAGGAAAGGCTGGAGCATTTGGTTAAGGCAGGGGTGAATGTAGTGATCTTGGATAGTTCTCAAGGGAATTCGAGTTATCAGATTGACATGATTAAGTATGCTAAGAATATGTATCCGAATTTGGATGTGATTGGTGGGAATGTGGTGACAACATACCAGGCGCAAAACTTGATTCAGGCAGGTGTAGATGGGTTGAGAGTCGGGATGGGATCGGGATCCATTTGTACTACTCAGGAAGTATGCGCTGTTGGGCGGGGACAGGTAATGATTGACAATGTTTTGACCAATATTATTCTGTTTACTATTGCTGCTATCATTGTGTCTTTCAGAGTGCATATGTTGGATAGAACACAATGTTGGAATCATTTCTGTATTTTCGGGTGCATATGTTGGATAATTCTTAATGTAGGAATGCTAATGCCGCTGATTGATATTACTAATTTGCCTCTGTTGCTCTCTAAAAAAGTAGTTCTTTACTGTTTTATGTCTTGAGTGTATGTTTAAAAATGTTGCTATTCAAATAACACCTCAAGTATGTTGTGACGAGGAACTTATGTCAAGCAGGCTCAAGACATTGAATGATGAAAATGCCCATCCCTAGTTTAAAATGTTTGGTAGAGCTTTTGAGATTTGATGAAAGATTTAATAAAACTTTTTTGCACAACTTTGCACTCTTGTTTCTGTTTGTAACCATATTAGCCTTTTCCGACTTCTAAGTAGTTTCTCAGTCTTCCTAGCAGGATTTTTTATTTGCAGACATATTTCATGTTATTTTGGCGCGCATATATGTCTACTTTGTGCAGTTGACTGGACTTTTTTCACCTGGTTTTGAATGGATTATTGAGTAGTTTTGAATTAATTTGGAATTATTTGAAATGCCTCCAGTTTAACTTGTGTTCTCCTTCATTTTTGTTCCAAAAGGATTTGAACCATGTGGTCTATGTTGTTATGTTCTGTTGTAAAATTTTCAGGCAACAGCAGTTTACAAGGTTGCATCAGTTGCTGCACAGAGTGGTGTGCCTGTGATTGCTGATGGTGGCATTTCAAACTCTGGGCACATTGTCAAGGCTTTGACCTTAGGGGCATCAACTGTGATGATGGGAAGCTTCTTAGCTGGAAGCAGTGAAGCTCCTGGCACTTACATAAATCAGGTCCTTGTTGCATTGTGTGTTTTGTATGGGAAAAATTTTAACTTTCCTCCATCTTTGAGTTCATGATTTTTTCCTACACACTAGCTCGTATGTTCTGAAGATTGTTCTGTATTGAGTTCATGGTAGCTGCCCCTGTGCTCATGATATTATTGTTGTTATTATTATATTTTTATGGGTGTGCTTATATTGAAATTTGGAATTTTATTAGTTAATCACTCCCCTTTTAGATACAGAACTGGCTTGCCAGAACCTCTAAATCCCATTATAAATTGAGAAAAGATATATCTGTGCTTTTCCCAGGAAGATTAGGCAATTGAAATATGGATATAAATATACAGATTTTGCTGGAAGCCTAAAAAATTTGTTGCTGTATATACTTGAATATGATCATCGATTCTGTCTGACAAGGTGTTAGTATTTACTCAGCTAATTATAGAGCAGAATGTAATTAGAGCACACTTATAATATACTCAGCTAAATTTAAATAGTCAGAATGTTTATAATTAGCAGATGATTTTTAAGATTCCCTGTTGCTTTTTGGTTAGCTATCTGCTTGTTCTATTATGTTTCCATTTTTTTGTTTTGCTAAAATTGGACACAGATTTATCACCTTATGAGTATAGACTCTTCTTTTTCCTTTTTGTTATTCTTTCATTTTTATGCATTGATTTTGTTTTTCCCATAGAATATTCCCACTAGCGACTACATTATACCCCTGTTTAAATTATCTGCAATTTGCAATTACAGGGTGGTCGTCGAGTCAAAAAGTATCGAGGTATGGGATCGCTAGAAGCAATGATGAAAGGGAGTGATGCCAGGTACTTGGGTGATACGGCAAAGTTGAAGATTGCTCAAGGGGTTGTTGGGGCGGTTGCAGATAAAGGTTCTGTATTAAAGTTCATTCCTTACACAATGCAAGCAGTAAAGCAGGGTTTCCAGGATCTTGGTGCTTCCTCCCTGCAGTCTGCTCATGACCTTTTGAGATCAGGCGTGCTAAGGCTTGAGGTTGGATTAATGCTTTTGGTTTACCTTTCTGTGATATTCTAGCTACAGTTCTTACTAAAATATGAAGTCATTTTTTTGGGCTATGCGGTTATCAAGATTAGATTCTTGAGAATTACAGAATTCAATTCGTGAAAGTTTGAATTCTCAAGGATTCTCACGAACTAAGTTTATTAAGAACTGGATTCTTGAGAACTGAAATCTGACAAAAGTTGCCAAAGGGAAACCCTTAATTCAAAATTGCCGAGAGTTGACCCATTCCCATATCAATCTTGGGACCCTAAACTTTTAAATATAGGAAAATCCTTGTATATTGCAAGTGGTAAACTTTTTTGAACTTGCTTAAAAAAAATAAATTAAAAAAGTGAGTTGAGTTGAAATTGTTGTTCGTTCTACTTTTCAGGTACGAACTGGAGCAGCACAGGTTGAAGGTGGAATTCACGGACTGGTATCTTATGAAAAGAAATCGTTTTAAAATCATCACTGAAATCTAAAATATCAAACGGGAGTTGCTGGTCATGAATACTGCTTGTGGAGTTCTCGATAGATTATATTACGTACACCACATAAATCAAATTTGGCCAAGTTTATCTTAGAATGTGGAAAGCTTTTCACAGCTTTAGGCACAAAACATACATGCTTTCAACTCTTCTTTGTTAATTATGGACTCCGAGCAGGGAAGAGTGTTGTTCTCTTATTGCTTCCAGTGATGCAGTTTACAGTTGCAATTTTGTAATTCTCTCTAAAGAAAGAATCATATGGTGGTGAATAGAAGATTTTATATTAGTTCAGTCTCTTGTATATCTATTCTACCCGGTCTGTATGGCATATATGATCACGGTTAGGGAGACAAATGTGAACAAAGTCGAGGTGAATTTGAATTATCATCAATTATTTGGAGGAAGGGAATAAAATACGAAGTTTTCAATGGATTGATGTGTGTTTTCTTAAAAACTTTGCAGTAAAATTATTCTGAGTTCTCCCTTTTTCACATTTTGAGAGTGAGAATGCTTCTAGTCCATCCATCTAGGGTGGGGGAGCCGTCCTGCCCCGTCGGGTTTCTTTCGGGAGGCGGGCCAGGTCGAAAATAAAAATATTCACATTTTCCGCGTCTAAATTATGGTAGACATTTTCCATCCTTACATCCATCTTCAAATTTTTTAATTTTTATTTTCTCTAAATAAAGTTCATTTTTAAGAATTCCCCCACAAAAGCTTTTATTACATGTACTAGCCAAACATGCGTTACAAGTGTTTACAAGTCCTTGCTTATCATCATATGAATACTCTCTATCAACTTCACTCTAGAAGGCTCCGAGGAGTTCTTCCCATTGAAGACTCTAGACTTGGATTTCTTCCTTAAAGTTTTACATACTTCTAGAGTCTTCTGTGAACTCAGCCTACATTTTCAACTAGCCGTTGTACTTGCTTGCGTCTCCTGCTTAGCACATTTGGTTGTGCCTATGCCTGCGCCATCCTTATGCTTGGCTGCGTCCTCCTCATATTGCATTCATCCATACTTCGTCTGCCTGCCCTGTAGGCTGCAATGCTGCCCTCATCACTTTCTTGCCATACCTTTGGCCTCTCGTCTTGCGCACTCCTTGCACGTTCTGGGTGCATTCTCTGGGTCACGCACAGTGCGTGATACTATGCTTGGTATGGTGGGTTATAGAGGTAGTTGAACTTCTAAAAAATTGGAAAAATTAAAATTTTTAAAATATAAACCTAATTGTAAACTTAGAACTGTAGTAAATATTTATTTTGTATATAATATAGGCTACATGTACATAGGTTATAAATAGAAATAAACACTTTTAGCCATATTTTAAATATTTAAGAAATAAAATTCTTAGATTAATAGTATGTACTTAAATGCAATTTCACCAAATTAATCACTTTTTTTAATAACTCGCAATCTTATATTTGGGGTCTTATTTTGATGAAAACCGTGTGTCACAAGGTTGAAAACTTAAATTGATTCTTCCTTTGATCAGTTTGATGCCACCAGGGTTTCACGCTTCAGCTTAAAAATGCACACTCTTTGCACTAACTCGAACACAACTCACACATTTACTTTGAAGGGCCAACACAACTCTCTTGTTGCCTTAACACTTGGCTAATATTATACAAATTTCGCATGCAGTTGAGTCCCCCAACTGGGCTGTTACACACAATTTTAGCCCACCACTAAGCCTAACTGCTCCATAATTCAAGCACTAAGCAACAAGCCTTCAACTCCCGTCATGTGCCATACTCGTGCCTGATTTTGCCAATCAAAATGTGAACTAATTTTGACCTTCGAATTTGTGGACTGGAGTCAGCTAAGCAACAAGGTAGAATTCGTCCATGCCTTTCTGCCTAAATCCGACCTGCACGGAACACTTGCAACCGAGGCCCACACAAAAGTCTATTGCATTCTGTTCCACGCCACAGGGTAATGCCGCCCATGCCATCAGACAATTCCGCCCATGTCATCAAGCAATCCTGCATATGCTGTCGGTCATAAAGTAAACCCCGCATTGCAAGTCTTCTATCCCTGCCAAATGCATGCATTTCTCGCACATCCGTGCAATCTCTGCATAGACCTTGGCCAAATGCACCAATCACATTCGCACCCGCGCAATATCAACACAATGCCTTGCTAAATGCGCCCAACTCACGCACATTTGCGCCAAGACATCGACGTGGGATAAGACAGAGTCCATGCCAAGGCCATCACAACAAACAAGAGTCTAACATTGTGTGTGTAAGTACAAGCTTGCTGTACGAGGTAAAATAGGTATTTCTTTCATTTCAATAGTTAAAATCTTTGTTTGAATGAAAATGTAATTGGATTCTTCCAATATTGAGATAGCAACCAATAAATAGTCCGATGCCATCTATTCTTAAATGTAGAGAGTTGTCATCACTCATTTCTAGTCATTAATAGATTGGCTAAGTCACACAGGTCACGGACCTTTCTCGTTGTGTTTGGGAGGGCTGTATAGGATAAATTCTTCAGACTTACAAAGATATAAATAGTGTGGCCAGAAAACCTTTCTGATGCGGAGACACACACACATGGGGTCCATGAAGAGAGATTTCTTTATCTTATATTTTTTAAAATTTAATTTCATTAGTGTCATGTCATATTAGTTAACATGTCCATGTGGTAGCAATACTTTCACTATCTAAACCACCTCATCAATTTTTTTATGTGATAATTTCACCATACATCACATCACAAAATATAAAATAATTTATTTAAAAAAATTATTATCTATTTTTTATTTTAAAAATCAAATTTTGTACCTTTGATGCTGAATTTGAAATGTGATGTATTTTATTTTGGAAACACTACAAACACTGTTATCCATAATGACCCATTTGATTTACTACAAACATGGGAACTTAAGCAAGACAAAATACTGACTTCAAATATAATAAACACATAGTTGATACATTATCAAGCAAACACTAGTTGTTACATTTTTATATTCGTAGTCATATTCATAATAACCTAAAGTTCTTTTGTCAATACATTTATTATAACCAAAATAACAATAGTAATCCCCAAAAACGTTATAAACTCCTTTTAAAAATATATTTATTTTAACTTGTTTTTCTTGAGAAAACAAATCAATGAGGGTAGGGTGTTTGGGGGAAGGAAATGTTGACCATGTTTTAAATTTTTAGAGATATGCAAGTGGGGAAAATAAGTTTTCCCATTTTAAAAATATTTTTTTTATTGTGATTATTTGTGTAAGACCCTTTTTAATTAGTCAAACTAACTATTATTAACAAAGGACACAAGTCTAAAGAAACATGTGAGTAGAGTGATTATATTCAAATAATAAGAGTTTAGTCACCATCGTAAAATTTCTCTAACGGTGCATTTGGTACAAAACACCGTTGAATTAGGAAAATAATATTAGGAGGGATAAGATTAAACGGAATTGTATAAAAGTCAATTAGACTGTAATATTATAACGCGATATTTGATGCTATATCGTATTATAAGAACAAATGAATGTTGAAATTTTTTTTTATCAGAGTTCTGATTTTTGATTTTCCTACTTCAAACTAATGTTAAATAAGATAGGTGTTTCACGTTAGACCATTTTCAATAAATCTTAAAAGGAGCCTCTTTCACATCATATAAACCAGATTAATGAAATTAGAACTGATAGGATGTATGTTAGTTATAATATGTAAGATAATAATTAGTTGTCATACAAAGTCATAACAAGATGCATAAACTATTCAATTAGACATAGCTAGTAATTCTTGATCTAAAATTATAACAACAATAAGTAGCGGATGCGAATTTTTTTAGATCTTTGGACTACTCACTTTTACCCTGGATCATTATTAAAAAAAATAATTTTTTTTTACACCATAAAAAATAATTTTTTCCGCCCTAGCTATTAAATTATCATAAATACTAATTAATGTTACAATTTAGAGTTTGAAAAAGTTATTAACAGCTTTTGATAAAAAAAATTGATGAAATATATGATTGTAAAGTTAATAAAAAAATTATGGGTTACAAAAAATGAGGTAAAATTAATTGTTAACCACAAATTTTTAGCAAACTTTTTAATTTAGATCAAACAAGCACTTAAATTGTTATAGTAAATAACACTGTTTTAAAAAGTTGCTACAAATTTGTGGTCACGTCTAGCCACACCTCACGCTTTGCCTTTGTCTAGACATTCACGCCTTGTCATATTTTATACTTTTTAGATCACTGGTAAATAGTTTGATGTGTTATTTGATCTATGTCCAGAGGATATTTTAGTATAGCATATTTTAGTATAGCATAATAATTAGTTGTCAAATAAATCATTAATGGGAAATTGGCGCAAATGGTCTCTAACTTTTGCCTTCAATATTGAATTTGTCATAACCTTTATATTTTGGCATAGAAGTCCCTAACCTATGTATTTTTGTACGTAATTAGTCCTTATTTGAAAAAATAATAATAAATATGCCCTTAGTTTTAATTAAAGACATTTGCAATCGGATTTCTAACATTTACCAAAAGTGCAAATGGGTTCGATGATTTTAATTTTTTATAAAAATTAAAAGAAACTAACAAGTTTTTTTTTTTAATTAAAATTTGATTGACCAAATTGATAATATACTAAAAAAATTTGTACATTTTACGAATATAATAAAATAACTAAAATTTAAGCTCATAATTATTAACAAATATGTTAAATAAATTTTTTTATTAAGTAATTATATTATTAATTACAAATTTTAGAGCTCCAACTGTATTCTTCATATTTTAATTTCTCGTTCAAAATAAAAAATACATAGTGTGTAAATTAATATTTTTATGTTAAAAGTACATAATAAGATTAGTTCAACGTCATAAAATTATATACGCTATTTTACAATTTATTTAACTTAATTTTTATTCAAATTTTTCGCATTCACGTAGTAATTACGTATACTTAAATCACAATAATTTTATATTTTTCTCTTATTAAAAATATAATTGACACGACTATAATAATATATTTAATATGTTAAATTAAATATTATTTAATAAATGTACCAGACATATTTGCATCATTTACAAATATTAAGAATCTAATTGTAATTAAAGGCATATTTGTCTTTATCATCAAATAGGGACTAATTGCGCACCAAAATACATAGATTAGAGATTTTTGTATCAAAGAATAAATATTAAAGAGGAACTATAACACTACAAAAAATGTTGTCTATAGCGACGACTTTTCTGGTCTCTATAGATCGAAAAGTCGTCCCTATAGTGTTATAGCGATGGCAAAATCGTCGCAAAATCGTCGCTATAGACTAGTGGTTATAGTTTTATTGCGACGATATTTTATCGTTGTTATAGTAACAATATCGTCTCTATATGCGTCAATTTTTTTTATTAATTAATGAAAAATATTTCTATAAACATAGACCCCTAACTCGACCCAACAAATATTGGTTTGAAACCCGACCCACCAAAGGGCCAACCCAGCCCACCAAGCTTTGTTTGGTATTTTTATTTTAGAATTGTTATGTGATTTGAAATGTTGACCTAAGGGTTGTGAAGTTGCAATCCAACAATTGGAGACAAATGAATTCTTGTTAATATATTTGTTTTTATAATATATATTAAATACATTTTTAATAATTGCTTAAAAAGTAAAAATTATATTTTTAGTAAAATAATAAATTCCACACCACAGTTTTTAAAAAATAAAAAATTTCTATAGAGGCGACAATGTTTTGTCGCTATAGATATATATAAAAAAAAGCGGCAAAATTTTTCACCATCTTTTATAATAATATGGACGACTAAATTGATTTATAGAGACGATAATTGTTGTCGCTATATCTCTCCCTATATTATAGCAAGACAATTTAAAAGTCGTTACTATTTGTCGTCTCTGTAGTAAATATTTTTTGTAGTATATTTGTAACAATTTTCTAATAATTAACATATACGAGTCTTTACGTACTAATATTATAATGCCTTATTGGTCAAATCCCCAAAAGAATGGTCTTGTTATTAAACTCGATATCTTACTTCTCTTTGAATTTAACATCGATTAATTTCAAAGAAGTTCAAAAACTGTGCATCTGAGAGGTAGACTTGATTATAATTCAATAACTTATAAACACTTAAAAATAATTTCATCATTGTCAAACAACTATTTGTATTTTCCCCACCGACCTCTATACTCCCTAGTGTTGCATCTCTGTTCAATATTTTACTTGCAAGTTGTAATTCGTGACTCACCGCAATATACCCAAAGCGGCGACGGTGATGGACGGAGCTCCGATTGTTGAAGATGTATTTCCGGCTGTGCGGCTCTTCAACCAGGAATATTCATACATGTATGACGACGTTATCTTCCTTCCCCACTACATCGACTTCTCAACAGACGCCGTATCCTTTTCCACCAAGCTGAGCCGTCTCCTTCTCCACCAATTCTCCAACTTTAATATTTATTTTTTTAGTTTGAACAATAGGAAAAGTGAAATAGGTTTGTGGACAAAATTAACCTTCTTTTATGGTACGACTCGTGTTGTGGAAGATAGTTAATGATAGTTTTTAGATGACAAGGGACGGAAAAGATGTTTTACGCAAGAAAATGTGGAGGTGATGGTGATGGTGAAAATACCAAAATTTAAAATGTAGAGGCGATTTGTACAATGACTTCAAAATGTAGGGACGTTTTTTGGTAATTACCAAAAATGTTACCAACGGTCATTGAATACCTTCAAATTACAAAATGGTCATTGGAGTTCAAAAGTTTTAGTTGTGGTCGTTGAAGTTACAAATCATTTCACTAATGGTCACTCCATTAAATTTCTAATTTAAAATAGTGATGTGGCATTTATTTATTTATTGTAGTCCATATACTTTATATAATATTCACTTTAGTCCCTATATTTTAATTAAGTCCTTAAAAAATTGTATCTTAGGTCCTCAATCTTTTACATCTTTACACATTGGTCCTCCAATTTTTAATTATCTTTCAGTTAAGTCTTTCAAAAATTACATCTTAGGTCATTTAACTTTTTACATCTTTATATTTTGGTCCCCAAATTTTTAATTATCTTTCCATTAAGTCCTCTAAAAATTGCATCTTAGATCTTTCAACTTTATACATCTTCAAACTTTGGTCTCCCAAATCTTTGATTTTAATAGCCAAAATAAGTGTAATTTTAGTGGTTAAAATAAGTGCACTTTCAATTAAATCATTAACTTTACACTCGAATTTTCACATAAACGAACAAAATGAACCCTAAGTGTGGGAACCTTCGATATTATTAACTCTGAAATTATAAAATAATGAGTGTATGATGTCAACTATGTGTATGTTTGGTAAATTTTTTGTGAATTATAAGCAGTGAATTCTACGAAATATATAGATAAAAAGTTAATAAAAGCTGTGGGTCCTATAAAATGTGTAAATAAAAATAATTTTTGATCGACTTATAAGTGTTGTAAAATATGGAAAACAATATTAATGATCATATTTAGAGATTTCTTACTTAATTTACATGTATTTGAAACCCTATATATATGAGTCATTTATTATAATGAAATACATAGTTTCTCTCTATTCTCATCTATTATTCTCTCTAGTTTATAACACGTTATCAGCACGATAGAGCTCATCCAAAATAGAGAGAAAATCCAAGAGTTAGTTTAGAAAATTCGTAGAATATGGGCGATTATGCGAGTGTGATCAAATATTGATATTTCAACACTCCGAAGTAGGATCATTGTAAAATTTGGACAGTAACTTCAAAACTCATTGTTCTTGAAATCCAACGGCAATAATTAAGATCCGACGGTTCATTCGTGAGAAATTGCTACGTGAATAATAGCAAATTTTGTATTGGTACTATTTTCAACAAATGACTTTTTTCCTATTCCAAATAAGTTTATTCTTACAAATCTTTTAATTATATTTTTTAAGATTGGATTTACATGATTTATGAATTTTTTTTATTGGTTAAATCTTTTGTTTTAACAAATTAAATACTTTTAAATAAGTAAAAATATGTTGATATTCTTGAAGAAAAATAACACAATTAAATAAATATACAAGAATAATATTTTTTTGGTTAATCATGAAGAAATCAAAATTTTATACAAATCAATATTCTAGAAGAATATTATGTTAGTCCTGAAGATTAACTTTATACAAGTCTAAATTTGATAAATATGTTAAGACTTCCAAAGAGCACAATATTATATTAATATTCTAGAAGAATGTTATTTGTCCTTAAATAGCATGAAATAATTAATTTAATATTCCAGAAGAATGTTGTTTTATATTTCATTACCTAACGTATAAATATTATATAAGAATATTTTGATACTCAAGAAGTAACACAATTTTATATTGTATTAATATTTCAGTAGAATATTAATTGCTTCCTAATAGCCTAATTTTATAAGATCTAATATTTTATAAGAATATTATAATATTATTCTTAAATATCAAATCTTTAATTTAGAGTAAAGTTTAATATTTTAAAATAATTTATTGTTGCTCCTAAAGAATCACAACGTTATATTTATATTCTAGTAGAATATGACTTGTTCTAGGATACTATAATTTATGTAATTTAATATTAAACTATTTGTTTATGAAGAACAAATTTTTATAAAGTTTCATATTTTAAAATAATTTGTTATTTCTCCTGAAAAAGTACAATATTATATTAATATTTTGACAAAATATTACTTGCTCTCGAATAGTATAATTGTATAAGATCTAAATATTTATTATGTTTTTGCTCCTGATGAGTAAATTCTTACATAATCTAATATTTCTACATAACAATTTGTTGTTATTCTTGAAGTAGCACAACATTATATTATTAATATTTCAGTAGAAAATTACTTGTTCTCGAAGAGCGTAATTGTGTAAGATTTAATATTAAGTTATTGCTCCCAATAAACTTTTTAATATTTTATACATGTCAATATTTTAGAAAAATATTGAGTTCATCATAGAAAAGAACATTTATTTGTATATTAATATTTATACAAATATTTTATTAATACTCATAAAAAAGTATAACTTTATGAATATCAATATTGTAAAAGAAAATAATATTGTATTTCCTAAAGAAACACAAAATATAGAATATTTTAGAAAAATATTGTGTGGTTGCTCCTGGAGAAGCACAATTTAATTAAACGAATATTAAATGATTGCTCTTGAAGAAGCATTAAATTTGTACAAATCAATATTCTAGAAGAATATTGTTTTGTTTCTTTTGATTTATACTACACAAATATTGGTACAATTAAACAAGTACTACGTTGAACCGGAAGTTTAATGTCCTAAAAATTTTATTGATTAGCATTACCGGTTACATCATCTCGGATCAATATGATGAGAATTATTAATGAGAATATCTATTGAAAACTAGAAAAAATTTCAATATAATAAATTCTCACGTGATGCTTTTTCTCATAATATATAAATCAGTAGACCTTCACTTGCTAAAATCGAGATTGAATTTCCTACATTTCTGAAGATTATTTAGGGTGATTTATGGGACTCCATCACCTCCATGTTGACCATCTAGATACTATTTGCATCTAATAGATACACATACTAAATGGTTATATGGTGTTATTATTTGCAACTTGAAGTTTGCTAGATTACTTGCTCAAATTTTAAATTATGAGTATAATTTTCATATTATACAACTAAGACGATGGTGTGTTTTGTCAATGCTGGTGAGTCTAAATCTCAAACTTTTAATAAATGTTAGTTGAGATGATGTTAAATGGTTTAGTAATATTGTTTGTTAACGCCTCCAATTAAATTCTAAACTATTACTATTGAGAACAAAATGATTCCTATTTTTATCTAGAGACTACTATTTTATATGCGTAAATACTTATACGCATCATGTCAACATCAAAGTTATCCCGCTATAGTTGTCTTATGGTTAGAGCCTACTATTACTCATCTAATGATTTTTGATAGTGCAATATATGTATAATCGGTCTACCATAGTGCACTGGGATGGACATTAAAAAAATGTTGAGAATACATGTTTAGTTTGGAACATTATAAAATATCTTAAGTCCAAACGGGTGATATTTTATAATATGGTTTTTCGAATATCATTTTGACAATACATTTTTCTCAACATTAGGGGAGAGAAATTAAGTAACTGGAAAGAACACATGAAAATAAAGCATATTATGTTTTATAGATCCTTGCACAAGACAATATGAATTAGAAGTTTGACAAATAACTCATTTGTAAGTTATACAATTGACATATGCATTTATTGACCAAAGAGATTAAATTAAATCTCATTTACCAGCTCTAAATGCTCTAATTTATTTTAACGTCTTTGAAGGACAATCCATTAATATTATATCTGGTAAATTAATGACACGTCTGAAGCATGGTGATATTTGATTCCAAAAAAATCTCAAATTAAAAGTGGTGCCAATTAAAAAGATGGTCCTATTGAGGAGGCTTATACTCTTTGAGAGTATATATGCATAACTAATTATAAAACCCTAGAAGAGGTTTAGCTAGCTGAAATAATAAAACGAAAATATATCGTTAAGTTATGTCGTTAAGAGAAAGAAATGGATTCAAAAATAAATGTTGTTGACAACACTTTTGTATATACAGAAGCGCTTCATATTATGAAAAGTAGTGAGAATATTGAAAGAAATCTGTCAAAGAATTAATTGGCCAAATAAAAAGATGCAATCCAATTAAATTGAACTGACTAGAGAAACCTGAAATTTCTGGACCTATAATCCGAGCACCTAAAGGTGTATACTTATGCGAAAAGGAAATGAGAAAATGAAGTCACAGCATGTAATGTACGCCTTTTAACATTATGAACTTCGCAAAGGCTTATGTAAAGCAATCATAAGTCGATATCTTGTTAGTCTGTCAATGCATGTCATATATGCATATAATGAATATTGTTATAACCAATTCATTTGGCATGACTAATAAAACTATGTATATAAATCTCTAGATGATTTAATATGCCTTAAACATATAGTTCAACTTTTCTAGAATTCAATCGATCAAAGTACAGATCTGAAGTGATATTATAATGAGGGGGAGTAAATACGCGTTGTACTATTTTCCTTGACTAAGGTTTTCTCCCATTGGGTTTTCTTGGCAAAGTTTTTAATGAGACAACTCTCATGACGTATTAAAAGAATTATGTACTCTTTTTCCTCCGCTAAAATTTTTTCCCCGGGATTTTTTTCTAGTAAGTTTTTAATGAGACATAATCTTTCTATAAATGACATCCAATTGAAAGTAGTATAAATGTTATAGTTATGGATGTCCATAACATACAAAACATTTACCTTCATCATAACCATATGGTTATACTCCCGTGTGTTAAAAATTGTATATAAGAGACCCCTGAAGAGAACAACAATAAGATCTGTTTTTAATATAATTACATCAAATCATTATACAGACTATAGTCAACTAGAGATAGTGTATGAAGATGATACCGCTTGGAGGTTATAACAAGGAGCACATTTCACTAGAATTGTTTTATACAAGTTTTAAAAAGATGGTGGTATTGAAGACATTCACGCACAAGATATGGATAGCTCGATATAATCTTTTTCATTGATTGAAATCAGGAGAAGTAACTGTACTCTTTTTCCTTTGCTCAGGTTTTGTCCCACTGGGTTTTTTTGGCAAGGTTTTAATGAGGTATCATTTTCTTAATACTCTAAAACTTTTACAATTAACTGTACTCTTTTTTTCTTTTCTTTTCGTTTGATAGTTTGTCCCACTGAATTTTTATCAAACAAAATTTTTAGCGAGGTAGTTATTGTACTAATGGTCATCAAAGGGGAGTGTTGTAAAATATGGAAAACAATATTGATGACCATATTTAGAGATTTCTTACCTAGTTTACATGTATTTGAAACCCTATATATATTAGTCATTTATTATAATGAAATACATAGTTTCTCTCTATTCTCGTCTATTATTCTCTCTAATTTATAACAATAAGTACTTATAAACTTACACAAACATACTATATATCTACTCTTAACCTACATTCTAATTGGATAAGATGATTTACCTATTAAATGATGTTATGGAGTACATTTACTCTTAGGACTCGATTGATTTGTGGATAAAACTGTTTATTTGAATAAAAGTTATATGAATAATAATTATTCAAATAATATATCATTATTCTATTTGGTTCAACTACGTATAAGAATGGAAAAAGTTGATTTTTCGTACAAAAGACAATTATAACATTTTTCAATAGGTGGGGCAACGGAGGACGGTAGTGACAATTATATTAGGATATGGATGTCCAAAAATAGATTTGTTTTATATCATAAACGATATGCTCGTGTTTTAAAAAAAAAAAATGAATCCGTATTCAAATAAAATATTGTTCTCTTTTCATAAATAAAACTTCTTCTCATTTTTTGTTTAAATTTTATCTGGATAAAAGTGTATCCAAACATCAATTATGTCCAAATAAAATAACATAAATTATACTCCTCCTCATTTTTTTTTTTTGTTTTAAAAAACACATTTAATGTAATTGAAATTATAAATTTTTCACACATTTTTCCTATTATACCCCATAATATTATCATTCATGAATCTAATAAATTTAAATACTTGTTTTGGGTTGATAACAATGTAAATTAAATAAGGATATAGGAAAATGAAAAATTATCTCTATTACCATTATAATTTGAGAGCAGATAAATAAAGAAAAACAAGGTATATGTTATCTTTACCATTGACCATATACCAAACGAGGCCTTAAAACAAAAGCAACAATTAAATTTTTAGTGTAGCATTAGTACACATTATTAGATCATATTGAATAATATAATATACTCTCCGTCCCATAAAGATAGACTCAATTTCTTTATTTATTTGTGATAATATAGTTAATTTTTTTAGTTTTCTAATATACCCCTAATTAACGTGAATTGTTATCAATAAATATGAATTATCATTATATTAATATAGAGGTAATTGGAAAAAAACGTAAACTAAAATTTATTCTTCCAATTACAATAATTACATTTTTTTAATTTGTGTGAAAATAGGAGGGACTACAAAACTTTTAACTTTTTTTGTTATTTATTATTGGGTAATCCAAGTTTGATTGTTAATACACACAACATATCTAATTCTTTCTCCTCAAGGCATGATATGGCCCATTCAACAAGTCCATGTAGATACATAACCATATGAATGTTTCCAGTGTCTTGCCTTTAGAAGAAAATTCACGGAGGGGATCATTCTCTAACAATGAGGTACAAGAATAAAAAGCCATTTTAAGACCTGGCTTAAGTGACTACACTTCTAGCCACTAACATGCACCAGAATCATATTTATGTACATTTTTACCCTACAAGAATAAAAAGCCATTTTAAGACCTGGCTTAAGTGACTACACTTCTAGCCACTAACATGCACCAGAATCATATTTATGTACATTTTTACCCTACCATACATAATTCTGAAGCAGTAAAAATCGAAAACTAGCATCACAACAACAGAAAAGATCAATTAATACTTTAATAGTATTTGCCAATCAAAGCAACAGATGGAAAACTATTTTAAGTCAAATAATTTCATGCTAATGACATAGTGAGATAAAGATATGTTTAATGCTCAAATGAAGGAGCTGAGACGAATTACTCTTCACACTTGCCTTGAAGTCGCAATGTAAATGCATGTAAAGATAAAAGAACCGCTTTTATCCTCTCCTTGGCAGCGGCATCAATCAAGTTGCCATCGCTATCAAACTTTGCAGGAGATTGGATTGCATTAAGGAAAAACTCGGGCTTATTAATGAAATGAAGATCAAGGTAAACTCCAATCTGGCGAAGATGATATTGTGATCGTCCCCCACCAAAACCTCCTCCCGCACTCAATATTGCAGCCATTTTATCAGCCCAAAGGTTTGGAGGTCTAGATGCCCAATCAATTGCATTTTTCAAAGGTCCTAGGGTGGACCAAAAAAAGAATAGCAAACGCATAGTAAGATTACACGTCATCTTGGATTGATGCAGCAATGCAGGGAAGATACACGTGCATAAACGTGAAGAAGCATAGGCTGGATCTGAACATGATCTTAAATTTATGTATGCATAATGCATCCATCATTCATGAAGTTTTAACCACTTATTGTCCTCACTTAATCAAAATGACATCATGAGTTATTTTAACATGTGAGTTCAGACCACAAATAAGTAAAAATATACTAACAGAGAAAGATTCATCTCTAAGGCTATACACGACCCATTGCAGCTAGTCAATCAACCGATTCAGGATATTTGAGTTTTCAAACATAAACTGGTAGAGATATATCTACCACACGGAAAAAAATTGGGGTAAAATTTCCAGCTAATTAAGATAAGTTAAACATTAAGATAATTTTATTTGGTGCCTACTTATGGCTCCACTTGGACATCAAAGTTCAGTTTCCAATCTTATAGAGCAGAACAAACTCAAGAACGCTGTACGACAGAGTAGTTCTTGAGATAGATCCACTCTCCAAAGTCATTTGGCAGATGATTCATTCGAGATGCGGGTCTTATTAGAGCCTTTTTCCGAACTGGAAATGGAAGGCCCGGAGAAGAATTCGTCAATCCCTGGGGGAGCCCACCCACCAGATATTGTCAAAAATTCTAGCTTGGAATCTTCGATGAGAAATCGAATTTTCCAACTAGAGAATGACAGGACCCTTTTTCTTCTTGATAAAGAAAAAGGAGAATATTGGCCGGAAATCAAAATTACCCTGGATCAAGCTCCTCCCTTTTTCTTTTGACTTTTTACTTCCTCACTGTTTCTCTTTTATTTATTTGATGAAATCATAAAGTATAAATAATAATAAATCTAAGTTTATCAATTTATTGCATGTTCCCAGGTTCGTGATTTACTAAATGATGATTCTCACTTTGATCTCTCCGTTCCTTTCCACTTTTCTCTTATCAGCTTTACCCAAATTTGTAGCTGAAAGTTGAATACTAGTATTGAGCGAGTCATTCAAGTTACAAGCCAATTGGCGAAAAAATAATGACAGCAACTGGGAAGCATTCTATAATTTAGATGTTAAATAACAAGCAATCATCTGTTCACTTTGATGTTTAACTATCCTCCTATTTATAATTCAAAGCTTTTGTTGGGCAAGGGAGAGAGGGTACGGGGATATCATAACACAAAAACCCAGGTCACCATCTCCTCCACTTGCTAGGAATGATTGTCTTGGATCGCAGCTCAATGCTTTCTACATTACCTAGATTTTTTTTTTTTCTACTTTCTTGGTTTGAAGTCCTCTTGGAAGGCACCATAACATTTTTCAAGTTCACTAAATGCATCAAGTTCATCATTGTCATGTAACCGTTAGGAACATATCAAAATCAATGCATGGTTGACCTAGAAGTTAGAAATCAGACTAACTAGGACTTCATACCCATTATACTAGCAACAGAACTTCATATCAGATCATGAAGCACTAATATGCATGTTGAGAACAAATCAAATTGTATGTACACAATAAGTTTACCGAGGTGGAGAAAGTTAAGTTTTGTTTTGGTACCAGTCACGGAGTAATTGTACTCTGGTGAACCAAAGAGCACACTATCAGCTGTAAGAATTTTCTGCCGGAAAGCCTCCACGACAGGAGGGTAAGTCCCATCTACCTCAAGATCCGTGTTGAGAAATGGTAGGGGGGATATGTCCACATACTCTATTTCCATACCCTTTATCGACTTCGATATCTCCATTGCTACATAATTGATCAATTCAACACAAATCACCAAATACTGGAAAATAATTAATTCAGCAGCATCACCAATATAGTTGTATTTAAACTTCAGTTTCAAAAGAAAATATATAACTGTAGTTTTTCAATTCTTCCATATTCAGACTCTATAAAGCAACAATAAACTCACAAATGACCATTGATAAACAAACATTTTTATTTAATATTTAAATCTTTGACTATATGCTCTATCATTAATGGTCTTTGCTACGTCTCATTTCCAAAAATTTGAATCAGGATGATTAGCATGTTTGGCTAAGCTTTTAAGACAATGGAATAGATGGTAGAGGCTGCCGACTCCCAAAAGCGATGATTCACTTGTCCCCCTGCCCATAGGGACCCTGTGGCATACAATCAAAACAATTTCCCCTAAATATCCGACCCTTTCTCTCTTTTTACAGGAGCCACAGTTGAGTATAGTATAGCAGTCAAGTGGAATGGCCTTATAGGGAGTCACCATGGATCTTCTTGGCTTATTTCAGCAGTAAACATGCTTTTCCTGCTGAAATAAGATGGTAAAACCTAAGCCGTACATGCTCAATGTGCAGCTTCCAACATGTGAAACTAAAATACAAGGACATGAAATTGGACACTGTCTAACATTGGTTTATAGTATGATCAAAAGATGAAAGTAGCTCCTTCATCATCCCATTCCATTAAGCACCTTTAAGAATATGAAACTTTAGCACGTAATTCAAGAAGAAAAAGGTAAAACGCTTTGATGCAGTATATGGTTTTGTCATCTGATTTGACGTCTCAATGCCCTAAAACTGAGGAAGAAAAACAAGAAATGAGTAATGTTCCTTATGCTAATGTCATTAGTTCTGTGATGTATTCAATGATTGCTACTAGGCCTTACCTAGCTTATGCAATTAGTTTCTTGAGTAGTTGTATGTCTAACCCACTTAAATTCTATTGGATTACTCTTAAATAGCTGTTGAGATACCTAGCTGGTATAGATAAAAGGGTGTTAGTGTTTGAAAAGAGAAGTGATAAGCTTGAGCTTAAGTGTTATGTAGATTTTGACTTTGCAGAGGACAAAGATCAGAAGAAATCTTCCACTTCATACTTTTAGGTAATAATTATATCACTTGAAAATCTCAATTGCAACATTTAATTACACTCTCCAACATTAAAGCACAATATGTTGTGCTAACTAAAGCTTTATCTGATTTAAACTTTTTGAATGAAAATGCCATGATTAGTCAAAGTGTTTTAATGTTGTATAAAATCCATGTATATTATTTCATTAGGGAGAAGTTAGTTTCTGGTGAATTTAAATTGTTTAAAATTGCAACTAACGATAACTCAGCAGATGTGGGGACCAAAGTACTTCTTATTGACAAGTTTAACAAGTGCTTATCAATTTTGAATATTGATACAGGTTAAATGGTGTGACAGGTACTCGTTGATGCGGAAGATTGGTGAACTAAGTACCAAACTAAAGTGGGCGATGATGATGAAATAAGACCACAAAAGGATAATACGTGTAACTAAAAACTTGGTAGTGGATTTGTGATCGAATGTGAAGATTTGTGTGTACTTCACTAATCCACATGACACAATCCTATAAGACAAAATGGTTTGTCTAGGATTTTTGTTTATTTGGATTAATGTAGACCATTGGATCAATTAGATGATCATGATCTTGTGTTGTGTTTATTCACGTGAATTTGAGTAAGGAAAATGTTGTGACATTTGTATCTCTTCTCCTTTCAAGAGAAGTTAGACTAAGTAGTTAAAATTCTTAGTCACCTCCAATCGGTTTCTTGGTCAAATCTGGTTGCCGTTCCATCGGGTTGCACAGACGGTGTTCCTATTGGCATAAATCTGAATCCACAACTCAAGCCAAGCAAGGTGCAAGACAATGGAGTAAAGAGGGTAGTTTTCTTCTAGTTGTATTTTACATTAAACAATGAGTTGTAATGATTTTATTTGTAATATTTAACCTTGTAATATCATTAAACTCAACACTGTTATAGTTGAAAAATGAGGATGATTTTTCCTGTTGACAAGAATCCTGAAATTTTCGACCCAAAAATACAACACTTGGATTTATTACATAATAGCAGCAAAGAGAGGAGATTACCAGCACGGAGGAGACCGCGATTATAGGAACCTTTACGGAGAGAACCGCAGAGGGCAACTACTTTGATTGCTGTTTGAGCTTCCATTCCCTATTTTCACTCTCAGGCAAAAATTCAAACAGGTAACAAACACAGGAGATTTCTGTCCAATGATGGGGAAATAAAGTGTATTGGTGGACACGATCTCTGGAAAGTATTAGTAAAAGATAAAAAGAGTACGTTAAGAACGTGCTTTATCAAATTTATAAATTAATTAAATAATATTTTTATCAACATATTTTAGGTAAATTTGTAATTTTTGTCCTCAATTTTTGTTGTTTGTTACTAATCTACCACTAACTTTTTTTTAGCACTAGATATCCCCAACCTTTTATTTTATTGCAAATCACGTCCCAATTGATAGATTTGCCCATCTCTTTATAAAATAAACAACAATAAAAAAAAAAAAAAAGAAAAAATTGCACATGAAATTCTATAACTTTTCAAAAAGTATAAAGTAACTTATGATTCCATCTACCGGTCCTACCCCAACTCCTCCCACCATAGCCACAACTTTTATACCACCGACACCACACCACAATCCCACCGCCATCACTAAACAAGTGGACCATTAATGGTAACCTCTCAATAGAGAGTTTGCCCAAAGAGTTGATTATTCGACAAACCAACTACACTCAACATATCTGAACCAATCAATCCACTGGGTATCAGACCCCAAAGCGAATTATACGACAGATTGAGAAGCAAAGAGATGACAAAAATCTTCTTAGCAAAAACTTGGCGGGCTGGCTTTAACAGGGGCTTGCATAAACGAGACAAAGATTTGAGGCTGGAAACGACATTATTGAGGAGATTGAAGATGACAATGAAGACGACGGCTCCGGTGACCCAGCGGCCAAACTCGTACCCCAATTCTAGTTCATTTCATTTTGGCCTTGGTCTGAACCGAAGTGGTGAAATGAGGCTTCTTCGGAATTGAAATCTCCAGTTCGGAACGATTCACGGTTTTGGTGGTAAAGAGAATACTCGGAAAATGACTCTTCCACAAAATTAGATAACCATTCCAAATTCTCCAAATCCTCCGCCCATAATATAATATAACTCATCCTCAGTTTTCTTTCTTCAAATATAGCCTCCAAAGTCGATTATTTCTAACAAATATGATAAAAAAATGCATAAAAAATTGAAACCTAGGCTCACCGAAATGCTTACTTTGCTGCAAAGAAGAGACCCAAAATTATTTTTTATGGAGGAATCATTGTTAATGGCGTTGCTTTTGTCATATACTGTTTCTTCTTAATGATTATTCCGTTCATGTTGGGATTTTGAAAAATTATGAGATTTTTTTTAATTTTGTTTCTTTTAAGAGGATGACAAATTTGTCATTATTTGTCAATAGGGACGTGATTTGCAATTAAGTGAAAGATTGAGAATGTCTGATACTAAGAAAAATGTTAATGATAAATTAGCAACAAACAGTAAATGTTGGAGACAAAATTAGCAAATTTTCCTTTATAATATTTATAACTTTTATTTAATTTTTATTTTTATCTTTAACTTGACGTAATTTGTTGTCCAGTGAAGACAACGGTTGTATCAAAATGCTCTTTTTCTTCCTTTTCTATATAAAATTTGGAATTTATTAATGCAATCCAATAAAAGTAAAGGGCGCTCCCCAAGGCTTATTCTCGATTTTTAGTATTTATTCTATGTTTGATAATAGAGTTTTAAGTATAGTAAAATGCCTATAAAATAATATTTTCAAGATTAATCCTCAAATTAGATTTTAAAAGTTTTGTTAATATTTATAAATTTGAATAAATTTCATAAATTTGAATAGAATTCCACCAAATTTATAAGATTTCAACAGAATTCTATATTATAAATTTCATATATTCTTATAGATTTATATGAATTTTCATGGATTTGTGGTCTTTTTATTAAAAATAGTAATTTTGTATTGTTTTTAGAGAAAATTGCCTATAAGTTACTTCTACATGACTTGTTTCAAATTATGTCAATTTTTTTTTTCAAAATTGTGATTAAGTCATATTTTGCAGCAATATTTTAAATTAATTCTCAAATCACCTTTGTTAACCATATTTTCCATCGGCATATTCTTCCACCTCCACAAACCTCCTTCACCTCCGGCAACAACATCATACACCTCCGGCGAGTGCTTCTTCTACGGTGCAATGTGATTTTTTACTTTCCTATATAGTAAAATCTAGTGTTGCATATATCTTTTGATGGGTGTGCGTTCAGAGCAACAAGACTGCCCACTAAGGCAGCTCTGAAGGTCTTGGTGGAAAAGATGGGAGTTCCAAATAGCAAGATAAGGAACAGAATCCGTGATTTACAACTTATTAGGTGAGCAATTATTTGCTATAATTTACTTTCAGCAATTTTTGCAATTATGCTATGTCAATTTCATATTAGTGTTTTCTCTCTCTAGGGTGCTGTAAATGGTGGACAAAAAGATCAAAAAAAGTTGCAACTCTTGAATATTATCGTGTTCGCAGATCAATGGGTTTTATTGTCCGTGAGCACAATGGTAACTACATTTCTTTTGCTTGTTTTGATTTTAAATTTCAATTGTTCAGTTGGTCAAAAATGTGAGGAAAATGTCATGCTTTAGATTTCTGACTTTAATATTTTCATCCATGTAGTTACTTGAAAACTTTTAACCAGAGTTATTTGGTTCCTAATTCGATGTTCTTAAATGTTCAAAAGAGATTCACAGTTTTTTATTCACTGTGGTTTAATGTTTATTCTACAGAGTACTCTTATGTATAGAAAAGTGGTTGGAATGGGGAGGTGGATCTGTTGAAGGTTGAAGGAGAAGGAGAAGGAGAAGGAGAAGAGAAGATCATTGCTTTCACTTCTTTGATCCTGATTTGCCATGATTAGTTTTGGCCATGATTTGCTTCTATAAATAACAACTCGATACTGTATTATAGAAAACAATTTGATATTGTATTATAGAATATCAGCTTGATACTATATTAAGTTGGCTATTAGATTATTTCTTTGTGTTGTTAATTAGTCATGTGTGTTGTTTGATACTATATTATATAAAACAGTATCACAAAAACAATATCACAACAGAAATGGGCATAGAATTCGCATACGTACTCATAATTTTTATTATAATATATTTTCAGAATGGTGTCGATGAGACGGTCAAGACCAGTCGCTTTGCCACTGCGTACGATAGATTTTAGCCGTTTGAAGTCGTCTCTTTAGCTTAAAATGACAATCTTTAGTTTTTCTTGTCAAAACAGTATCGTACATCCTCTAAAACAGTATCAAAAATAAATGTATCTTAATATATCAGTATCATACATGAAAATATCTTAATAAAAAGTATCACATACACAAACTACAACCCAATAAAATAACAGTATCATAGGTTGAAACATTATCTTAATAAAACAATATTAAAGATAAAAACATGGTATAAGTATATCATATCACTTTATCTAATTAAAACAGTATCATATATTTGTTTTACTAGTTCAGCTTGACATTTGTGTGTATTAATGCTAAAGGATAGCCATTTAGTTCAATACTAGTTCAGCTTGACATATGTGTGTATTACAAAATGTAACTATGGAATGACTGATCCTATGTCTCACCATTGTAAAATCTGAAATTAATAACTTAATATATGAATATAGTCCAGCTATCCTCCTAAAAAAAAAAGGAGTTGGAATTTGATTTTCACCACTATAAGGCATATTGGTTAAAGTAATTATATTGTTCTAAAATGTTTCATTAGTAGTACAAGACTATTAATACTGTTTGCATTCAATAACATTATCATATATGAAAACAGTATCATATATATTTTACTAGTTGAAGTAATTATATTGTTGTTAAAATGCTCCATTAGTAGTATAAGATCATTGATACTGTTTGTATTAAATAACATTATCATAGATTAAAACAGTATCATAGATTGAAATATTATCATAATAAATCAATATCAAAGATAAAAGTATGATGTAAGTGTATCATAACACATTATCTATATAAAACAGTATCATAGACAAAACAATATCACAACAAAACAATATCACAATTATCATTATTTTACAATTAAGGGTATATTGGTCTTTTAGCTCTAAAATGTGACTTTAATTAAATTAAGTTTTAACCATATGACTTTAGAGCTCATAAATGCCAAAACAATGACCGACCTTAAATTTACCCTTGTTTTTATTCCAAATAGTTCAAGTGACTATTCTACACAAACAAATAATTTGAGTAGAATTTTAAAAAAAGAATAATTCTTGAAATATAAAAAGTAAAAATTCTTTTCAGTCAAAGATGTGAATAATATGATGGATTGGGAAGTATACTTAGATGTGGCAAAATGGGCCGGTTCAGTGGGCTAGCCCAGATAGTTTGGACTCTGGGTTGGGTTGGCCTAATAAAAAGTTGATCAAATAAAAATTGGGTCAATTTAGCCTGGTATAACTAACTCACCAGGCTAATCAAGCTGAAGTCGGGCTGGTTCGATAAATTTTTTTGGCCCAAATCCCCACTGCGAAATGTGGCAGTAAATATCCCACCACCACCACCACTCCCCGTCGCAGCAAATAGATGGGAGAAATTCTCCTCTATTCGCGGTATCCCTGGTTTCGTGTGAGGTATTTGTTGGAGGGAGAAGATGGTGGATTTTTTTTTAAAATTATAAATAATTGTTTTTGAAAAATAAGTTAAAAATTTAAGTTGGGCTAGCCCGTTAGCCCTGTGACCCAAAATCGGGTTGGGTTGGCCCAGCAAATACCAGTCGATATAAAATTGGGTCAGGACTATCCCAAACCCAATTTTTATGGCTCGTCAATTTTTGGTTGGTAGGCCCCGTGTGGCCTGTTTGCCAACTCTAGGTATACCAATTTGACAGTTGTGTTAGCTAATCTCCTATGGAATAAACTTATAAATAGGTCCTTCGTTGTCTCTAAACTCAAAGTACAATTAGATTCATTGTTTGGGTGGATTCACATTACTATTATTAATTTCTTCAATTTTGAATTTAAAAAAAAATTGATTAAAGAACAAGGCTTCTTTAAAAAAAAAATTGAAATAAAGTTTAAGTTTAATTTTTTTTTACTGGTCTTTTTTTTTTAATAAAATTTTCTCTTTCATATCCGAAACTAGATGATGGATATTTATGATTATTTCTCTTTAAAAATCAGTTGTTTAACCATCTTGTTTAAGAAAAATATTTTATTGCTTAAAAAGATAATTTACATGTGTCACAGTTGAAGAGTAAATATTTCAAAGTTCAAAAAAAAAAAAATTTTAATGCTATATCGATTTTACAGTCCAATATCTAATTGCTCTGTATAATATTAGACTAATTATTTAATTAATATTTACTAATATGTTGTTTATATTTTTCAACTCAATTGTTTGGTTCAATGAATGGTCATGGAGCAGCAATAATGAAATTTCAAAGACGGTATTTGATAATTGGACAAAAAAAAAAAAAAAAAAAATTCTAAGCTAATATAAATTGAAAATCAAGAACATTTACTAAAAAAAACTTGATGCACAAACTGATGAGAGAGGCGAGAGGGAAAGATGCGTAAGAGAAGAGTTAGATTGAAATTTTGAGGTGCGATGATAAAATTCTTAAAGAATTTGGTATTCATATTTATGAGCTTGAAATTCATTCAAATATGTTTAAATCTTTTAATTAATGAAATCTTTAGAAATTCACTAGTAATTGGAGATATTTAAATTTCTAAAAAATCTATTTAAATCTGAGTTGAGCACATCTAAATTTCAATTGAATCTATAAAAATCTGAGATAGAGAACACCAAAATTTACATAAAATTTTAAAATCTATTCAAATCTAAGTTAAGGATACACTCTTAAGAAAAAATATTATTTTAGAGGAGTTATTAATTACTTCTTAAAAAAAAAAAATTTGAATATGGTACATGAAAAACAAGCATTGGAAGATATTTTGGACCAGTTATGCCTTATTGCTGTCTTCTCATGCCTCTTGGTCTTTCATTCCATTATCATGTTGCTCCAATGGGGTAGACTATTCACTATAGAGTGGAGGCATCACAATTTTAACCCAACAGGTTGTCAAATTGTTTTGATAACAGAGGACAAATACGTGTTCGACAAGTGCTTACCATATACTATATATTATAACTATTAGAATCTTAATAAGTGGGAGAGATAAGATTCTTCGATTAAATATGTGACACGGTTTCACGAATCTCTTTTTAAAATAATCTTTCATCTTTTTTTTTTTGTATTCTTTTATTTATAGTTATGGGATGATTTTACCGTCTTGATAATTCATTTAAAAATACCACGATGTTACCTCAAAAGTACTCAAGATGTGTTTGTGAGAATTTTTTTTTTTTTATTGCATTTTTTTAGGTGTTTTATGCATCTATTATAGAAGTTTTATGGTAAAAAAAAAAAAAATTAATTAATTTGTATAGAGTTGATGAATTGAAGGCCGTAGGATGGGCTTATTGTATTGGGCTAGGATACGTAGTTGGGTTGTGGGCCCATGTGGTATGATGGGTTATTTTAGTAGTGGATTGTTGCTTACAATTTTAATGGAAATCGTTGTCGTGATGATGGCTAAGACTTAACTTATCTTGGAAATTGGAACCACTATCTAGTAGAGCTCAACAAGTTAGCACGTCGCCTCAATTAACATGCTACCTCATCCAAATTCAAATCGTCTTTAAAAGGTATAAATAATAAACTATAACTAAGGAAGAGTTTATTTTATTTTAAAATTTATTTTTAACAACATATTTCATTAGATATATAATTTTTATCAATTTTTCAACTACACATTTTATTAATTTTTATAAAAATCTCCAAAAAAACTACTTTTAAATTCGACCTAACAGATAAATAAATTAAATTCAACTAATTAGCAAACTTGTCTATCACATCACAGATAGTCACTCACCCTCAAGTCTTTCTCATATCCAAGCTAAGTCAGGGGAAGAGAGAATCAATAATATGAATTGGAGTCTCTACCACCAAGCACCAAGAAGTCAGGTGCTACTTATTACAAAAAGCGAACCCAAGTAGTGAGCTATTTATAGTGAATGAGTTATCATCCCACCCGAGAACACTACTAGTCCAAGGGGGAGAACTCAAAACTCATTAGCTCGAAAAGTCATTAGCGAGCTTTTTATTTTTTCTTAGCGTGGGAACTATGATCTTAAAAGTATTTTTATCCAAAAAGCCTAACTCAAAGAGTACTAAAAAAGGTGCTAACGGCAATGGGACTCCTGCGGGTAATAAGAAGCTTAAAAAATGAAGCCCATTTTTTTGAAATCCCACTATAGTAATGCCAATAAAAAGAGAAAATGAGAGACCCAAAGTAATGAGAAAATGACTTGTAACTGTGAAGCTATAAAGTATCATATCCTAGGAAAATACTAACTTAAAGCTTGTTTGGCTATACTTAAACATAAGTAATAAACAAAACCTACTTTTAAGTATTTAGTTTTAAAACTTATTTTCTAACAACAGTAACTTGTAATCATTGGTATTTAGATTTTATGAGGACTAGTAAGTAGACGTCACCTGAACAAATTAACCTTAAGGTGAGAATTTGGTGCAAATTGTTCTTAATATTTGTATTCAATGTGCAAATAGTTTTTAACGTTCGTTTTTTAATACGGACGTTCTTAATTTATATGTTTTGATATACAATTGATCATTTTTTGACAAAGAAAACTAATATACATTAATTTTAATTAAAAAAATTATAATTAAGTTCTTAACTTTTTCAAAAAGTACAAACGAGTTTCGTACCTTCATTTTTTATTTCTTACTTTTTATAGAAAATTAAAGCAAACTAATGAGTTCTTTTATTTTTTGTTGTGAATTAAGACTTTATTAACCAATTTGATAATATACGTAAATATATATATATATATATATATATATATATATATATATATATTTTACTTAAGTATTATGAAATAAGTTAAATTTAAGCTAATAATTAATTAAATAAGGTGTTAAAGAAAATTATTAATTTTATTATTAAGTAAAGAAACTAAAAATTTTATGTTATGGTTATAACAAAAAAAAAAAAAAAAAAAAAACTCGTCACAAATTTGATCTTCAAATACTTTTACTTATTTGAGCTATTCGTTTATTAACTACAAATATTAGAAATAATAATGAACACATAATTCATAAATTAATTTTTATCAGTATTTTACATTAAATAAAAAAAAAATAAAATTGATTTGTAAAATTATATATGTCATTTTATTATTTATTTATTTAAATTTTTATTCAATTTTTTCTTATAACAAAGTAATTATATTCAATTAAACAACGATAAATTAAAAAAATTAATTGACACGACTATAATATATATTAACAGACAGAAGACAAAAATCAGAGAGTATTTGCATCAAATTCCTTATTAACATGATCACATGCAATATGGCTAGTTGCCAAACCGACCTCAAAATTAGTTTGACTCGTTGACCGGAGGTTCACCACACTATGCATGTTCTAATGCATAATGGGAGATAAAAACAAAAAATGCTCATCACTCAAAAAGTGGATCTGCCTTTTTCTCTTCCATTCATTCACCTTTTTCTTGTTTTCACCTCAAGATCCCACTACACTAATATTTTATAAATAATTTAAAAAGTTAGGAGGGTCGTACTGGTACACTAAAAAGTAAAATAAAATAAAAAAAATGTTTTAAATTTAAATATAACAAGTGAAGTGTATGTATATTTTGTGCGTGTACATATTTCACCGACAACCATTCCACACTATTCTTTATCAATATTTTTTGTTAAATATGTAGGGACGAATTTAGATATGCGTGTGAGTGTTTTTTTGTACTGTCTCACTATTATTTTATTATTGCTCTAGTATCGATTAATTCGTACTTTTTTTTTTTAAGAAAAAAAATATTTTTAGTTATTGTAACCTCAGTTATTACTTATTTACCCTCATTAATCATCATTAACACATGAATAATAAATCGAAACATGAACTTAAGGATTTCTTAACGAGGTTTGGTCTTCTAATCGTGATTTACATTCATAAAACTCCACAAACCACTAGTGACGTCTTTTCTTCATTAAGATCGTCAAAAATAGCAAAGTTCTAGAAAACTCAAGAAAATCCATCAAAACAACCATGAAAAACCGACACTCAAACCTAACTTATAGTGAGTGGTAAATTTCCACTCACTATAAGTATCACTCAGAAATTTGTAGTAGAAATCAATCAAACTCTAAACAATTACTTAAACACCAATTGTATCCTCTTCAAATCTAATTCAAAATCAAATATATTATTTTACTAAAATCTAATATTGCTCCACCAACTACTACCTCGTGCCACCGCCTTCACGCCACCAATAACCCACTTCAAATAAGTTACTTTTTTGATTGATTAATTTAGATTATAAAAGAATAGAAATTCAATAAGTTTTGTGTTATATTAGTTTGGTTATTTTTAGATCTGAAAATATATTGAATATAATTGCTCAAAAATTGTTGGAAGAGATTGAGTTCATAGATTAATGTTTGGTTGAAGAAGAAGAATATGGAAGAAATAATGTTTGGTTGAGCAACTGTCATTTGAACTGTCTGAAATAAGAAGAACAACAAGAAGAAAAAAAAAAAAAAAAAATAAAAATTTATAATTATTGCCCGACACTAACTGTCGTTAGGTGCGACAATTGAATGACAAAAAAAAGATAGTATTTCAACAGTTCAACTGTCTTTTAGCGAAAAAAAAGTATACATGACAATTTTCGCTAAAAAGTTGCAACTTTTACAAATGTTATTAAAAATTGTCATTTTTACAAATAATCCTATGCATTTGTCTATATTTTTAATTTCTTCATATATAATCTACCAACCCAAACTAAATCTACCCAAAGCAAGGTTGGGGTTCAACCTTTAAATCTTCTATATTTTTAATTTCTTCATATATAATCTACCAACCCAAACTAAATCTACTCAAAGCAAGGTTGGGGTTCAACCTTCAAATCTACCCAAAGCAAGATGTGATAGTTTCAGTTTGGCAACTTATTTGGTCTTGCATCTTATTGTTTGGCAAATGGACAAAATGAACTGAATGAAAGCTAGATTATTTCTATTCTTTTTTTTTTATTTTATATTATAAAAAAAGCACTAGACATGCTCTTCATATGTTCAGACATAAAAAAGCTCATAGGCTTTTATTTATTTATTTATTTTTATTATTTTTTTTTATCTCAGTACCATTCCAAATTCCAAATGGACATTCCTATTTGCAAACACACACAGGAGAGAACCAAGAAAAAATATACAAACAAGGAATATTATCATCTATTCATCTCCCTGGACCAAATGCATGTGACAAAAGTTATCATATATAACACCTATGTCTGGGTAATGATTTAAAGAGTTAATTTCACAAATGCTCATTAAAGTTCAGTTGAAATTTCATATTAGTCCTTAAAATTTTTTTTACCCATTTATTTACTAAGGTTAAATTTCTTAACATAATTAATCACCCTCTTAGCAGCATCCAATCCAAATTCAACGTGCCCATGTCAAGATATTTCTAATCTGATATTCAAAATATTACATTATTCTTGAAAAAGAAAAAAATTTAACGTTCAATCAAATAAAATTGAATTTTTCCATTTAATCCTAATCCTATATTTCACTATTAGTAAACAATAAAAGGTAACTACAAAACTGAAACAGGATGCCCGTTGGAAGTGTTGGTTAGTCCAAGGAAAGGTTTAATAGTTTCTATTCTGAATATATGATATTGATCACTAAATATATAATGCTATTTAATTTTAATGACTAAATCGAAATGAGTAAAAAAATACTTTGAAGATCAATAATTGATATTTTGTTTGAACTTTAGTGACCAATTGTGAAATTAACCTATGGTTTAAAAAGTAAGTGGAAAAGTCTGGTATCAGACAACCCTACATTATTACATGTTTGGCTAAGTTTGAAAGAAAATGGGACAACTACTTTTACATTTTCATTTCTAAATATGTTTGTACAATTCACTTTTTTTTTTTTGCCTTCTTTTTAAAGTAAAAATGTTAGTTATTTTAGAAGTAATTCTAATATTTATATCCAAATAATTTATCTATTTTCAATTTTGATTAATAATAAATTGTTTTGTTAAAAATTACTTATGTACTTATAAGAAACAATTTAAGCTAAGCCAATCATGTTCGAATATGTTGTTTAATTTAGTGCATGTTTGGTGTGGATTATAAACTAAAAAATGGTTTATTTGAGCTATTTTTTTTTTTTTTTTTTACTTTTCAAACCAAATAAAGCGTGAAATGACAAATTTTTCCTTAATCAACAAAATGTTAATTCAAATGATTAAGGACAATTTTATCATTTCACACTCTATTTGGTTTGAAAAGTCAAAAATAGTCGGTCAAATAAACAATTTTTTCTGTTTATAATCCACATCAAACAAGCACTTAAGTTGTCATAGTAGATTTTGATAAAAATTGATAAAAGTTGTTGATCTCATGAAATATGTGGTTAAAATTAATTTATTGAATTTGACTCAAACTTTTTAGCAACTTTTTAAACTAAACTAAACGGACACTTCCCTTTGATCTAGTTTATAAACTAATTTATTTGATCAAAAATAGTTTATTTAATAAAAATATTTTTTTGATAGTCTAATATTTTTTACCATTCTTGATCAAATAAACTAATTTATAAACTATACCAAACAAGTAAGTAATTTTTTTGCTTAGAACTAAGAATAAAAAAGCATATTCAGAATCCAAAAATTATTTAAAATATTTTTTACTTTTTCTAAACTAAGCCAAACATGCTCTAAACATTCCAATCCCCACCACCACCCTCCACCCAATTATAAATAGTCACTAAATCATCCCTGAAAAACACAAGGTAGCCATGGGGAAACTTCTCATTTCACTAGCCGTTCTCTTTTTCTCCTCAGTAGCCCTAGGGTTTACTCCCAACTGCAATATCCCAGAACAAGGCTCTACTATCCAAGTCATCCATGTCAACAGCCCATGCTCTCCTTTTAGGTCAAAAACACCCCTCTCATGGGAAGACACTGTTCTGAAAATGCAGTCAGAGGACAAAGAGAGGTTAATTTACCTCTCTAACCTTGTCGCCGGTAGGTCTATTGTCCCTGTAGCCTCCGGAAGACAGATTACGCAGAACCCGACTTACATTTTGAGGGCTAAAATCGGAACTCCACCTCAAACCCTTCTAATGGCTATGGATACTAGCAGTGATGCTGCTTGGATTCCATGCAGCGGCTGTGCTGGCTGCGGCCCCACCGCTTTTGATACGGTCAAGTCTACGTCTTTTAAGAACTTGAGTTGCGGTGCTGCACAATGCAAGCAGGTATAATTCGGTTAACTAGAAGTTTTCATGGATTCTTCTTGATATAGTACTGTTTGTCACGCGCTAACGCGCCTCCGTAGAGAGTAAAAATAGTTTTTGACATGGATGTGTAATTCTTTGTCCGGATCGTAGGTACAGCATGTGAACTGCACCGCTATAGTCACGGGTTTGAGTCAAGGCTGTTTACTATTTGTTTTCTTTTCCTTTTTAATGATTGATGAGTGGTTTTCTTTAAAAGGAAAAAATTATTTAAAAGTTACTTATTTTGCTGATATGAATTTTTTTTAGAAAGTGGGTTTTTAACTTATTTTTGATGAAGCAATATTTAAGTTTAGTGCATGTTTGAATGTATTTAAATTATTTTTTAAATATTTATAAGTTGCTAGTTCTACCAATTTTATCAACTTCTTTGTTTGCATATTTGACCATACCTTCATACAATTCAATTAAATTGTTCAGGTACCCAACCCAAGTTGTGCAGGCACTACATGCGGCTTTAACCTGACATACGGCAGCTCCTCCATCGCGGCCAGCCTGGTCCAGGACACCGTCGCCCTTGCCACCGACCCCGTCCCCGGCTACACCTTCGGCTGCGTTCAGAAAGCCACCGGCAGCTCCATACCGGCACAAGGACTTTTGGGGCTTGGCCGTGGCCCATTGTCACTATTGTCACAAACCCAAAACCTCTACAAGGCCACATTTTCATACTGCTTGCCTAGCTACAAGTCTCCAAACTTTAGTGGGTCACTCAGGTTGGGACCCAATAGCCAGCCCATTAGAATCAAATATACCCAATTGCTTAAGAACCCAAGAAGATCATCCCTCTACTATGTGAACCTCGTGGGGATTAAGGTTGGCAAGGGATTGGTGAAGATCCCTCCTAATGCATTTGCCCATGATCCAAACACTGGTTCTGGGACAGTAATTGATTCTGGTAAAATCATTATAGTTTAATATATTAGAAAGATGTCTTTTCTTCAATGTGTCTCATTACATATAGTCCGAATTGCTTTTTTAATCAAAGTCGTGATACATACACAAATTTTCAAAAAAAGGTGATGACGACACTTGAATTAGGTTTTTTGTCCACCTCGGATGTCATGTCAATCATCTCATTTCTTTGGTATAGTAGGAATTGGACATTATTAATTGTGTGTATATTTGTTTTGTTTCCACGTAATCAGGAACGGTGTTCACCCGTCTGGTTCAACCGGCCTACATCGCCGTGCGAGATGCATTCCGACGTCGAATGGGCAACGCAGTCGTGTCCTCCCTCGGCGGTTTTGACACGTGCTACACCGTTCCAGTCACAGTGCCAACCATATCGTTCATGTTCTCAGGCATGAACATGACATTGGCACAGGACAATTTCCTTATCCGCAGCGCTGTGGGCACAACCTCATGTCTAGCCATGGCAGCTGCGCCTGATAATGTCAACTCTGTGCTTAATGTTATTGCCAGTTTTCAACAGCAGAACCACAGAATCCTAATTGACGTACCAAATTCCAAGCTTGGTGTGGCACGTGAAACTTGTACCTGATTAATTGCTCAATCTAGTTTCATTTGGATTTTTGTTTCTTCATGTATTTTACTTGTATTTTTTTTAATGAGATTTATCATTGGTATTGATGCTGACATTTGAAATCGAATGGTACTTTTTTAAGTTAAATTTACTTATGACTAAAAAAAGTAATTTTAAAATAAATAGTTTTTATTTTATTCGTAAATATATTATGAACTAAATGTGATTGAGAAACACCACTCTCTCGGAATTATAAATAGAATAATCGTATTTATCATCGTTTTAAAAAGTCGATCTAAATACCTTAAGTTTGAAGTGTTGCCTCAACGTTTAATCACGGGTCTTGTATTTGCTTAGGTCTTGTTTGGGTCCAAAAAATTTGAAATTCGACATCCACGTCTAATTACGCTTCTATTTGAAACACTGGTATTTATAGAATTATGAAAAAATATGAAAAAGAAAGATCTTATACTATTACATTTGAAAAATATCCCGACATTGTGAAAAAATTGAAATACTTTCATATCTTTAACAAGTTACATATTGTAGCAATAAATTTAACTTTTGTTCACTTGAAGTAAGAAACAAATCATATTGGTTAAAAAGTTGCTTAAAAAAGCAATACTATCGTAATCGGACTAGACTGACTGATTCAATCATAAAACAAGAAATCGATCCGATTATAGCTGGCTAAAAATAAAAAAATTTAGAACCCATTAAAAACATATAAGAATCAAATGGTTAACCGGCTTATTCACACTAAATTTTTGACTACTTGTTCAATTCTTTTTTGCAACGGTTCAACAATTTAACTTTTAATCTTTGACCTCTCTCGACTTTCGAAATGATTTTTGAGATGTATTACTTAAAAGTTACTTTGAAGGAAAGAAAGGGTATGGTATTTGAAACAAGTCACGGGTTTACTGGTCCAAATAAATGTGTCATTTCATGTAAACGTACATTAGTCACGAGTTTACCTGGGATGCTTCCAAAGTGCTTCTGCACAAGTCCTCACCAATAATTGAGCCGCATTGGATTCGCATATTCGTGTGTGTAAATCTTGCTGGAAAAAAATTACCCCAACTCGAGAATGACATTACATTACTATTTGGAGTAACGTGTCACTAAGATTCGTTAGAATTTAGAAGGTGCATATTTGGCCTCTAATGTACAATCAGTTGAACGTGAAGGAAAGCAGTGTACTTGAACACTAAGACTTGGAATTGAATTCAAAATAAATAAAAGATAAAAGACACAGGAAAAGGGAAAGAAAAAAAAAATTCAACACCTCCCTAGCCCTTGTGACACCTCAAAGAGCCGAAAATGTACATAAAAACTCTTAACACAACATCCATTTAGAGCTTGTTAGGTACCTATTTTTTGACAAAAAATGGATTTTTTTTTCAGCTTTTTTTTTTTTTCAACTTTTCAAAACAAGTGTGGTTGAAATGATCAAATTGTCCTTCATTTGAAAAATGTAACAATTTTGATAAAGAGTAATTTGGTCATTTCAGCCATATTTGGTTTGAAAAGTCAACCAAAATGGCTGAAAAAAACCTATTTTTTTAATCAAAAAATGAGTACCGAACAAGCTCTTAATGCGTATATTTTCCCTATCTTTAGCTTGAAATGCCATAATGGCCTTGTTAGGATATTTGCACCGTAGTGGTTGTATTATTCTTGAGACGGCAACGGGATTTGATTATTCGATATTGAACGTTTAGGAATTTATTATTTGGGATGATTTAATTCAAACTAAAGAAGAGAAAATGGAAATTGGAGCTTGGGAAATGAAGAAAAGTTGAATAAAGCTTCAAGAAGACAATAATACAAATAGGAGGGGGGATGCAGGTGGTGATGGCGGTGATTTGCTGGTGACGATTTGGCGGAGCATGATAATGGTTCGACTAATATGATGAATTACATATTGATCCTTTAATTTAAGACATTTTCTTTTACTTGCCTCTTTAACTTTGTAAATTAATATGATAATCGAAACTATTTCAATTACTGTAATAATTGAAAATATTTATATTTTGCAGATCCACATGAAATTTATAGACTATTCACTCTAGCATTTTTTCCCCCTTGCAGCAACAATGTAACAATATTTAAATGATATACATGTGACAATATCTAGCAACTTAAAATTTTAAATCAAGTGTTTCAAAGTGTATTTGGACAAAAAAAATATTTGTCTACGTGTAAATTTGACCCTCCAAAAAAATTGCGTCAGCATAAATTGAGCCCAACCCCAACCCAACCCATCCCCAACCCAACCCAACCCAACCCAGGTTAGTATGGGTTGGGTCGAGTTTCAACTCGTAGGCGGGTTAGTTCAGTTTGATTTTTTGTGAAATTGAATCCAACCCCAATCCACACCCCACTCTTAAATTGGTATCAAAACAGACAAATGTCTTAAGTTCAAGTCTCACCGCTATCCATTAAATAAATTATGCACGTGTTAAATTTTGATAAAATAAATAAATAAATCACACTTACACGTGAAGGAGTGTGTTGCTGTCTAAATATTACAAGATATATATATATATCATTTAAATATGCTCTAAATACTCTTCGACAGTCCCCTAAAAGAAAAAGAAAGAGATATTGCTATACAACTTTATTAAGCATGCTAACCTCACAACGTTTGAACTTCAACGTCAATTATCAAGTACCATAGGTGTTCAAACTTCACAAAAAAAGAAAACAAATCTTCTTAACTTTAAAGTATTTCCAATGCAACAATATGAATTGTTATATATGTAACAAATAATAGCATCTCCAATGAAGATCTAGATTAAAAAAATTGTGATCTACATGTACAAGAGATATTATGAGATAAATTAAAAAAAAAAATTAATTAAAAATTATTAACACACATTTCGAAAGAGATAAATTAAAATAAAATAGGCCTAACACACATTTCGATAGACATTAAATAAATAGAAGATATCTAATACATCGTCCAAATGTAGACAGTGTGCTAGAAATCTTCCACTTTTTTATTTGCCATGTAAACAATTTAGGATAATGTGGCACACTTTTTAGTGTAATCCACGGTTGCATTGGGGATGCTCTTACACTTTGATATACGAGTTATTATGAATAAAAATCACACATTGAGATTGTCATTCCTTGTTCTACCAATGGGGGGCTAAATTATAAATATGTACAACAAAGCCTATATATGGTATCATAAGATACATTTATTTCTTCACAAATTTAACTTACAACAGACGAGACACAAGTTGCATAAATGTAGACGGCATTGGCCAACTGCTATATATATATATATACACACACACACAGGTATTTTGTAGTTATATATAACTATAGCTACAAATCCATTCTGCCCCCTCATCCGATGCAGAGTCACAGGCAGCGCCTTGGAAAGCACTTCTATACATAATGTTCCATATCGAGAGGTAGAAGCATAAAATTCAAAACCACTCGACCATGCACCTTGGGTAGAAACCAGCTTCTGTAGCAACAGCAGACAGCGACTTCAGTTCTTTCTGAACTTTTCTCCTCTCGTAGAAAACTGAGCAGGCCAGTGAAATGCATTTCACACCATTTTCGATAAGCCAGTCTCCACCACCACAATGACGACATATCTGCAAATGAACCATAGATATGTAGTATGACCGCCAAGAAAAAATACAATAGTAGTAAAAGAGGACGTGTTGTGGCAAAAATAAAGAGGTACTCGAAGTTTTATTATTCCTTAATCTCATTAAGCAATTGACTGCTTCGCCTATAGAAATCCAGCACATATGGTAAAATATCATTCTTCTTTATGACAGATAAATCTAGAGATTCAGCCAAGAAATCTGTGCATTTTGCAAAACACAGTCCTCTTGAACAAAAATAAAACACTACCCCAAAATTCATATAAACAAATAATCACAGAATTAAACAAGAAACATGAACTGGTAAAGAATTAATAACCAAGGAAAATATGCACTTATGTAATATTTTGATTCCCGTAGTAATACTTACTGCGGCAAGGTGTTGGATATCTTTTTCCAATTTTGAAGTTCTCCCTGTCAAAGCAGTAGCAACAGTGGCTTCATTCTTAGAACAATTATGACAGAGATTTTGTGATGTCTGCACTAAATCACCACACAGGATACAGTGTTTTGATAGATAGTAGTAATCAATCCTTGTTCGATGTGCATTAGCAGGAGCACGAAAATGACGCTTTCCAACAGCTTCACGTGCTGGCCGAGGCATGTCTGAAAACCACTGGTTCAAGTCTGCTCCAACAAGCCCAAATACTCGCTGTGAAGCTGGGATTATCTGCTTCCTGATGTAATAAACATCATTTAATCTGAAAGGGGAATCAATAGCAAGAAGGTCCAGTGGATCCACTACCATATCAACCAAGCGGGCCCCAGGCTCACCATGAACTACTACATAAGGTACTCGCTCAGCATACCGTGGTTCTGCCCTTGGGTCAGCTTTCATTGCCTTAGTAGCTACAATTGCTGCAGGAGGGAGTGCAGAAGCCCCTCGTGCACTATAAGTACCTAAACGAACCTCCTTCGCAAAAACAAAATCCTCGAGAGAGACCCTTCCAGATAAAATCCGTGCCCATTGGCGTTGCAAATATGTCTTTACCTGCTCACAACAAACCAACAGAAATTACAGAGTCGAGAAATCATCCAGATCTATGTATATCACACAACAATATATGTAATGGGTTATTGGAATATTGGGAGGTGGTAAACACACAAGTGAAGCCCCACTCAAAAAGGATTTAAGAATATACAAACTTATAGCTAAAGATCCATCCTACACTTGGTAAGACTTCACCTCTCACAATTCAAGTTTCAGTCTACATATTTTAGAGTTAACTACACACTTGGTAAGACTGTTATAAACCTATCAGCTTACAACTGACATAAGCAGTATGCCACAGAAGATTAAAAGAAAATAATCCCAGATGACTATGGTTTCAGCCCAATACAGAGGAGAACGTCCTAAAAAGTTGGCAGCATCATAAATTCATGAACATCAGAAACCAAGTGACCAATGCAAGCCACTTTCAAAGACTTCCAATATGTACACTATGAAGATAACTTTGCACCCAACAAAAATGTTCAGGTGTGGCAATTCGTTTAAAAGGAAAGAAGAAGAAGAAGAAGAAAAAACCCCGAACACTCTATAACTACTTGACAGAATTGACTCGTCTTCAGACCTCAAATTTTCAGATTTTTATAGCTTTTCGATATTAACACGTTATAACCTCAACCTAACAACCACATGTCAGAATTCACATTATAACAGCAGATCTTCTTTTGTGAACAAACTACAGTTAGTTAGTATTCATCACTTCTCTCTCCTCCACCCTGTTCCCCTCTCTGACTATTTGGCTAAAACAAACCTGTGAACTTTCCACCATTGGATATTAGAGAAATGCCGGTGCCACTATGGCAGGGATGGCTCAAGAGAATTCACAGCAATTGAAATATATATATAAAGCAAGGACTAAGAACCAGGTTGCATCTTGACTTAACAAGATTCGTCATAATCAATTGCTAAATCTATTTGATTCGAAGGACCAACTCCATACATCCTTGTATTCTTAACACTAGACGTATCACATATCCAACTTATCGTATACTTTAACTCCAGATAGATAGATCCATTGAATGAACTCAACCATGAAGTTGAAAAGGAGAATATAAAACACAATTCTTACCTTATCAATATTCTGATGCTCAAAAAAGATCCTTAATGACTGCTCCATAGTTTTAGACACAGCCCTACATGTATCCCTCCGTACCGTCTCAATACCTTTAGCATCAAATGTTGGATTGCTTTGGTCTGGCCTTTCGTAACTGTAACCAACGTATCGCTTCTTAGTAAGGAGGAAGCAAGGGTAATAGACCTTTTCCAATTTTAATGTGACCGGATATGGATTCATTTCAGTTATTGCTGATGCCATTTCTTGTCCAATTGTGAGGGCTTCTTTGACAGAACGTCCTTTAAGGAGTACAAAGATGCTGCACCAATGAATAAAGAGAAAAGTTTGATTTTGCAACAAAAGGAATTTCATTTTAATCAGAACTTGGAAAGCTAGTCAATGAATTAACAAAGAAGCAAAGGTATGGTACCTTCTCTAAAAAAAAAAAAAAAAAAGAAAAGGTCCTGAACTTAAAAACTGCAATTAATAAATTTTCCATTATCATATTAACCTGACATGCTTGATGAGACACCAAATATGGAACACTAAACATTTGGTAGGAAAAAGATTTACCACTATATAAACAAACCTAATAAGAACCAACTGATCAAGTAATACAATTTAAAGACACGTGAAAATAATGATATTTCACTACCCTAGAACAGCTGACACAGATGAGCACTGAGCCGCCAAAGTTTCACACCTAAATTTCATTAGAGTCATGCACAATGATATGCCTCGTGCAGCTCAAGAGAACATGTTTAGAGCAACATACCTATCTGTATCACCATAGATAACTCTAGCATTCCATTTATCACATTTGTTTATGAATGAGATAGCATTTTCCAGTGTTCTACGGCCACATTGAACAATACTGTCAGCAAGCTCAGCACAGGGCATGCGCCCACTAAATCCTGCAGCTGTATAGCCATAGGTAACATTTGCTATTAGCTTCAAAGCAAGCTGTCGTGCATTAAATATACGGTGAAGAACTTGCTGTGATGGAGCCAACTTCTTCATAGCTTGTTTTACCATGATTCTAGTTGACAATATCTCTTCCATCAACCGTGGTAGTATGCCTTTCCGAACTTTCGAAGGCACGTACATAACACCATTTGGAGTAATACATAATTCATGTTTCAAATTGCGAAGAATATTTATATCGGCTGAATACGGGCTCACACCAAGGGTATTAGCCTTCGAAGGTGAAATCTTTCCGAGGCATGTACAAAAGCAAAGGTTATATGCAATCATCATCGATGGATAAAGAGACTGAAAGTCTAACACAACAACTGGGTCTGAATAAAAACTAGATTCTGGTTCCATAACAAGTGGTAGGCATTCCATTGCAGGTTGATTGGCAACCTGTAGATTTCCAGGGGAAATAGAAAGATAGTTTTGTGTATGTGCTAGTCGGAGAAACATGGATTCGACACGGTACTGTGAACCTCGAGAAAGAACAGAAAAGAAGTCGATACCAAAAACTCGAGCAAGTTCTGATGTCCGATTTATCAAATCAAGCTGACTCATAATCTGTAAATTCAACTTTGCTCTCTCTAAAATGTATTCAATACATCGAAACCTTGCACGTCCAGGACCACTGGAAAACCATTTCGTCAGTACATTGAAATGGATGGACGGAACTTTTCGCCTCAGAACTGCTTCAGCTACAGCTTCGAATGTGTACATGTTAAGCTTAACTTCACTCCTCATCAGTCTCCAAATATTAAGAACAATTCTACCACCAACATGAACACCACTGGCATGAGTTCTGCCCCACTCATCCTCGACAATTGCATTTTCAAGATTGACAGCTTCAGCAGCTACAGATTCAGAAAACATTTCATTCACCGTTTCTTTTCCAGAAGCATTAAGATTTCCAGAACCTATATTGGTTTTAGATGGTGACCGCGATATGGTATTTAGCAAACCAATGCCAAGATGCGCAGCCCTTTCAGCCAGGAAACCAAGGGAACCACTTTGAACATCCCAACCCATTAAAATATCTGGATCTGAAAAAATGATAATCTTCATAAAATGGCTGAACAAATGTAATTCTTCAGAAAAAACTAATACCTTGCAATCCAACACTGCATCAAGGTTTCTCTGAGAACCATCACATTTACAATGCAAAAGCACGTGAGTATTAAGTGTAGAACGATCATCTTCCTGAAAAACAAGAACTATGAAACTGATGGGATCAAATCGAGGGTCAGGTCTTAAATCTCCTCTAGATTCTGCCTGGACTTCTATACTCAATAATGTTAGCTGCTGCCCCCCACCAACGCTTGCTGGATCCCGGAAGCCAATTTGACTCAGTGGAGTTGGCTTTGAATTTCTATCAGGCCCAGATATCTGAGAAGTATACTGTGAGCAATCAACTGATGGCTTACTTTTTAAAATATTTCCTTCATTTTGCTTTATATCACCAGTAGCATTAAGAGACTTCATTTCCATGTTACTGCTTTCTTGATTATGCTGACGTAGTTGATCTAAATTATGCATCGCATCTGATAAAGAAGCAGATTCCAGAAAAGGACTATTACAAGCATCAGCCTGAGAACCCTGTGAATCTACCAAATCAACTAAAGAGCTCTTTGAGCATGGAGGCAATGGTGACAATGCTGCTACCTTTTGCCTCGGAATATCTGATCCATCAAGTGACATCCATCCATGAATACACTCCGCCAATGGGGGTGAGAGTGCGGGGGTCAGCATGTATAAGTAGGACCCATCATTCTGATAATGGATGGGGACCCCCATTATAGACTCTGGGCAATTAACATGGTCATTCTTTCTAGAGCTAACATCAAGTTCTTTTTCATCTATGCCATTGCCCATGAAAAAAGGTAAGCATTCTTCAGTAACTCTACCCTGAAATGTCCCTTCATTAGTGTTTTCATAGCCAGGCAGTGACGGAGCTTCACTCCCTGGTTCTTCTGACCACTCCATCATTGGAGGTTTCTTGAAGAGTGTCATACCTTCTGCTACCATATTTACAAGCATGGATGTTGAATTGCCAGACTTAACCTCCTTCACACAGCTGTCTAGACTTTCACAACTAGGGCTCTCACCCTGGCCCATTATATCTGTGGATTCTTTGTTCCCAAGATTTTCAGAAGTAGATGCTATCTTAGTGTCTACCGCATCATGGAGTCCTCGATAAGAATGAGATGGTCCAACATTTGGTGTATCTGTCTCCGCTCTGTTACCACTGCTGGAGGAAAGAGACAACTCACCCATAGTGGAAAAATATGAATTAATAGGTTTAGCATGACAAGCCTCGTCAAACATGTCAACTGTACATGTGTTTCTTTCATGACATTTTGTTTCCTCATTTGTAACTGGGGGTCCAAGTATGGGGAAAAGAGGAGATTCTCTGCCATGCATACGATTCCTCCATTCCTGGTCAAGAGACGAATCTCCTTTCCTCAATTTTGTGTCAAGAGATGAATCTCCTTGCCAATCTTTGACCTCAGGAGTCCTATCAGATGGATCAATTCGGTGGCATCGCTTTCTTCTCATCAAGTCGCGTGCAGAGCATTCTGCTATTACACTAGCTTGCTCTCCATAACTGGCATCCTCATTTGCATCAACCTTTACAACATTAGAACAGCTTTCTGCTTCATTTCCTAAGCAGGAAGTCCCTACCCAGTGTTTTTTCTCATTGTTGCATCCATCGGTCATATTGAAATTTTTAGCATATGAAAAATCATTCACTTTTTCACAAGAAAGAGGTAAAGAACCCCACCGAGGTCTTTTCCTTTTATGCTGACTGATTACGCTTGAATCAAATTCTGGCCAGGAACAGGCTTTCATAGATGACTTAAATTCACTATCGGTCTCCATTTTGGTTGATTTGCCAGTGCAGGGACTCAAGTGTGGATCATCACTGGAACCATCCACTTGAGGGATAACTACATTTGACGAAGTATTGGTGGAATGATTATACTCGGTGGCATTAGAAGCTCTGCCATTTAATCCTTCAAAGTAAGCCATATCCTCGACAGAATCAAGAATGTCCTGACACTCTTGCTGAGAATTATTCTCGTAATCTGCACTAGCTTTCTCCAACACCTTACCAATGGTTGTTGAAGGCAACAAGGGACTCAAAATGGTATCACAAGCAAGTTCATCATCAGAGTTTATATCTTCAGCAGCTTGAGAAGATGCAAGCCACTTTAAAAGCCCCAAGGCATCCTCGTCTGAGGCCTAACAAATATTTGCAAAAACAGTGATATGAGGCAGATGTACCCAAAGAAGAACACATAAAAACCAGAAAATGAAACCATTGGAAAATATAAAGATTTTGTATCAAACAGGATCACTCTAGCTCTAGACAACAAATAAAACACTGGAAATCGTAAAACAATCCCTATTACATGCCCACCATTCAGGAACATGCATTATACCAAATTCTGAGGTCCTTTAAACCATGTAGTAAGCAAACAAACTTCAGGGCGTGGTATGCCAAACACATTTTTCCTTTTCATCTTACAACTTGAAGAAGATTAAAGGAGCTTAATAATTAGTGATTTTTAGCTGTATAGATCCTCGGTGTTTCCCAGAAATAAAATTAGTAAATAAAAGAATAATATGTGTTCCAATTTCACTAACTCACCCAATTGAGCACATAAATATTGTAATCAAAACTTAAAAGAAGATAATGAAGATATGGCCAAGAATAAACATACGAACAATAGCTGCAAACATGCTCCAGCATTCATTCTCTCTGCGCATCTCAACGAGGATGGTCTCTACGTCTAACAATCAGCTAATATGGTCCTCCTCAATGAGATCCCAAAATTTTCATTTGCCAACCATGTTTCAACTTCATACTTAACCTCATATTATGTCAATGTGATAGATTCCTCAATACTAACCCGCTAATCAGTAACCATCTACCAATTGCAACCAAGTGGGGGAGACAAATGGATACATTTTTAGAGGGCCATGCAAAATTTTGGTAAAATCTTTTGGGTAGCAAAACCTTTTCTTATAGGAGATCCATTTTGAAAATCGCCAATTTTTGTAAGAGAAAAATGGACACTTCTTAGAAACTTTGGGGTGTGAGGCGAGGAGGGGCTCAGACTCATCTGCTATTATGATAAATCATTTACTAAGGGAAAATCACCAATGAATGGTGTATATAAGTGTCTGAATCTCAAGGACCCCACCCCATTTGCTTTGCTCCTTGAAGTGAACTTTCAGCATATAACTCTTTGAATCAATTAAGCTTGTGAATCATACAGAATCACAATGACACACAGTGCAGAAGTTCTGATAAAAAGTTACAATGCCAAGCACCCAACTGAATGCACAAAATCAATGGAAGGGATAATTTTCAAGCATTAATGCATTGACAATGGGGAAGTGGAGCTTTTCCTTCTTCTTTTTCCCTGTGAAGCATGAAAATTACCTTCATATCTGATGGTCTTTCAACGTCAGATATTTGCATTCTATCAGCTGGCAATTGCTTGGTACCTGCATCTCTATTCTCACCAGGTGTTGCACCATCAAAATTCGGAGATGATGAATCTAGCAATAACAAAGTTCCGATATTGTCGCTTGCTTTTAAATATTTGGAATACTCATTGCTGCTATCCTCAAAGTTAACATGTCCAAGTCCAACCAAATTCTGACAATCGGTAGAATATTGTATTGGCTCTGGAGTTAAAGATGAAGAATTTGCAGCATCATTACTCACTTTTCTAAGTAGGTCTCCCAATTCAACACCATCTGATAGAGCCCTTAAAACATCTTGAGGAAGTGGCTTCCCAGGATCGGGAGGTATGACTGACTCATGCATCCCAGTCCTCTCAAACTCCTAAAATAAGAAAGGTGCAGATTGTCATTTGTATGACCACGCAGTTAACATATGCACTGAATCGAACATATATGACATGAAAGCAAACCTCCCAAATTGGTATTAGTGACTGAACCATTTTCACTTCAGAACTGCTTTGCGAGAGAGATGTGTATGGTATAAACTGTTGATTAAGGATCTCTGCAAAACGATGTACAATAATGATTAGCTACAAAAACATGAGGGCGGCATGACTTTTCACATGACTACAAAAACCAACCAACCTTCTACAACAGCATCTCCCTCGAGCTCAGAGTTGCTCTGACGCTTAATGAGTGGAACTTCTACATCTATTGAAGGATCAAGCTGGTTTGAGTATTGCCAGATCCAACCATCAGGAATTGTAGAAGATATCCAAACTTGGGAACCCAAACATACATCACTATCTACATCTGCCTATAAGAAATTTTTGAGAGTAATGTGAATATTATATATCTTAAGCATCATTACAAATCCATAACCTTTAGAACCTGTGATAATGTAATGGGAAAGGGTCAACCTGAAAATCTGCTGTCACACAAGTGGAGTCATCTGTAAACTTCTTCTGTTGACTATTATACTCAGCTTTTCGCGGAGAGAAAACATCTGGAACGGGATAGCGAAACTTAATCTTTGATACATGTAGTTGACCCATCCCATATAGATTGTAGTCAATCTAGAAAAGTTAACAGAGAAGAAAGCAGAATATTGATATGCATGACATCATAATTAACCAAGGACAGTATCGACAGCATTGAAAGCTGACCAACAGCATTGTATCAGCATTTTATGGTGCATTTTATCGAGTATAAAGGATGTTAAGAAGAAAACTAGAGATATTACACTCACAAGAGCATCTTCAAGAGACTCTCTATTTATAAAGAGCATCTTTTGCATTTTAAAGAACAACATATATAAACTCCAACATCCTCTTTATTTTTTAACACTTCATTTTACTTCTCCCAATAGGTTTTATCATTTTTTCCTATATTTTATTTTGACACGATTTCCTCCTAATTATTATATGATTTTCTTCCATTTTTCTCTATTTTATTTTGTATATACTATTCAATTCAATCAATATATGGAGTATTGAAAATTAGAATACTTTAAATATATTTAATTATAGAAAATGAGTTTGGCTCACTCTATTTTAAAAAGTTAATTTGGAGAATGTCTTGGAACATAATTTTAAGAATTGACTCTCTAAAATAAAGAGTATCTTATGTTTAAAGAACCTCTTGGAGATGCTATAAGCACATACCAACCCAGTAACTAATAAAGTTTAATTTCAGTCCTTTACCACTATAGAGGTAATGAATGGATATTATACCAGCACTAAACCGATTCATGGTAATAATTTTGCAAGGATGTGTTTGTTTGTGAATGCCAATTATGACAAGAATTCAGTTTTTTTTCCAACATTCACATCACAAATTACGGTCAACTCTTTAACAACTAATGGTCATACTAGACTAAGCACATGTTTGTTACTACTTAAATTATAATTTCAGCTGGTCAAACTGGTCAAACATACTTTTTATCTATACATTTTATAAGACCCACAACTTACAACTCATTTTTATTCACACATTCACTCACAACTTATAATATAAGCACTTAAAATATAATTTCATCACTACCAAATATATGCTAATACACATTAATTATTAGAGCCATTATTTACAGTCTTTTACATTTTTGGTTTAGTTAAGAACGTGCTAAGTGATATTCCCCAACCTCTTTTTGGCATTTGGGTCCAAACTTCAATTTTTATGGCAAATAGGTCCTTTTGGACAGTTTCCATCCACAACAGTCATTAACTGTGGAAAAAGGACAATTCCGCCCTCATTTTCAAATATGCTAAAAAGAATTAATGTAAAAATGAGGAAGAGTGAAAAAATGAAAAAACACCTTTTCCTCCAACTGCACAAACCCCCACCATCCAGCCCCTCCCCCACACACACACACGGTTGAAGATGTATATCTACTTATTGTCTTTGCTTGACGAAGCCATGGAATCACATGGACATTAATCTAAAATTGGAAAATCTTGTTTGTGTTATGCAGGCATATGAATTCCAATAGCACAACTACCCGATAAATTATGTTCGGTTGCTATTATATATATCGTGGCTAATTTAAATATATTTGAAATGCATTTGTGATATGAAGTGAAGATCTTGCCTTTTTTTGGAAATTGGACATAGTAAATTACATTTCTCGTGCCCAAGCATGGAGCTACGAAGAAAGTCAAACAATATTAGGGTATGTTGACTTCCCTATTTAAGAATGAAGCAGAAAGTTATTTTGTGTTGGAAAGTTTCTATATTGGCAGGCGATAATTTTTGAAAGGCGAAGGAGGGGCGCTGGATGGTAGGGGAAGGGGAGGACGAAGGGGCTGGAGAAGTAGGGAGAGAGAAGAGGCTGAAAATATTTGTACCCTTTTTGTGTTGGTGAGCAACCAAGGAACACTCTCTAGGATCAAGTTGTGATTTGTTTTAGCCATGAATATGAACGAAAGAGATGCACCAAACACATGAGGAGGAAGATTTACAAGGTGTTTAAATGAAAAATATGACCCCAAGTGTTCTGAAACCTAGAACTCTAGAGGGCAGACGATTATTTAAACAAGCGGCTATCAAATAACTTTCCCCGCAAGTTTTTGGTACTCTCATTTTGAAAAAGTGAAATTCCAACAACTTTTAGCAAATGTTTATTTTTCTTCTTTACAACCCGTTTTTGTTAAGGAGTGTCAATAGATTTAGATTGTTGAGTAAAATCAATTGATTGTCAAAATATTCTATGCCTGCGTTTTTTTATCTTCAACATGCTAGAAAAGTAGGTAGACACATACCATCTTATAAGCTACTCATAAGCTCACCCAAACATGCATTAGTCTATTCTAAGAAACTACCCATTTTCGTGTAACTCTAGGTGATGATAGCCTCTAACCTATTATCTAGGCGGAATTCTAGGGAGGATGACAACCTACACAGTTACGTTTCACTACTATTAGGGGTAGAATACATGTTAAAAAGATTATAGATTAATACAAATCATTGAGATTGAAAATTCCTAAGATAAGTAAACAATAAAGAAAAATTTCAACATTGACAATTAATTCGCATAAATGAAGAATTCTACTTAAAATCGTTCGACAAGAATAACCTGGAATATTGACCTATTCAATTCTCAAACTAAAAAGTGATACAAGGACAAACCAAGTAATAAGAAAAGAGTCACCATGCGAAGCAATATAACAAAGAGGAAAAATAGCAGCCACTGCATCCAAGTAATAGCTACAATAGCAAGTGTCAACTTTCAGACAAGTTCAAAGGTCCACATAAATAACTTGCCATGAAAGACAAAGAGGAAAGGAGTCCAACAAAGAAAACAATTCGACAAGACAAAAGGTGAGGAGCATCTAGTGCCATAAAGAGTTAAATCATGACAATAAGCTGTGTTTATGATGGATTGTATGAGTTTGTACAACATATACAAACCAGGAACTGGAGAAGAAAAGGTATGTGTGATTCATAGGGTTGTAAAATCTTGTCCACAACTGCACCTCCCTGCATAAAAGATAAAAAAAGGTTATGTCCAATTTTGCAGATTTTTACAGCTTCGAGAGATTCTTCTTCTGAAATCCAATGGAAGCAGATCATGATGTTTTTCCCAACTCAGTGAAATAACTTACATTAAGCATGTGCCAAACTATAAAATGTCTGAAAGAAATTGAAGTGAGGACCACAAGCATGTCCCCTAAAATTTAGGAGGGGAGGGAAACCCAATAATCCCTTCCCTCCTAAATTGAAAAGAAAAGCACAAGGCATATTATCCAAAACTAAATTAGCCCAACTATTAAACACAAATTTTTTGAATGAAAAAATCCTACACTTTAACAGCCCTTACCCATATGTAGTAGCACTAAGCACACAACCCTATCAAAGATTTCCATTCTTATGGTTCTCAAATTGGTTAATATCAGAATTTATCATATTAGCCTGTGCTTTAGTACAGGAAGTCAATCCCCCACTCCATGCTGTTGGTTTTCTATTTGTAGTGGTTAGAGAGGACAAGAATCCCAAGGGGTGCCAATTTTTCTATAAAATATCATTGGAAAATGCTTGGGATGATTTTCTAGAATCTTATCATGTTACCACTGTGAAGTGTCAAAATTGTGTTAGAAAATACAACTACAACATAAATTTTATGGAGTTCCATCGAATGAGAATTGAAGTTGAAAGGGGAAAAGAAAAACAAAATCCAACATTTTATAACTTATGCAATGATCATAAACTTCTTTTAAAAGGTAAAAACTATGCAACAAAAATCAACTGCCATAGTTAAGAAGCCCAACAATGTTACCAGAAGAAGATTTGCAGCCCGGGAGACATCCTGTGGGTAATAGCTTAGATTTATGTCAAGGTGCCTATGGCAAACCTCAGAATTGCATCAAGAATATAGGGAAAAAGTGCATCAAAAATAAATAATGATGTCAATGAGAAGAATACTATACTGACGACAACATATAAATATCGTAACAGAAGAAATATAATGAATATAGTAATAATAACAGTTGTCAATAGTAATAAAAGATGGTGTCTTTGGCATTGTTGTGGCAGATATCAGTCCACCCTCGCCCTCCAATAACTACTCCCCAACTATACCTTGTCCAAATAGCACATTCACCCAAATTTAGAACTGAAGAACTCTAAATCCACGTGTTTCAGTTACATAGAAGTATCTAAAGTTTAGGTGGCATAGACACGTGATTCTTTTCCTTATGTTTCCTTGTCAACACACAACAAATTGGATAAGCAGTCTTCCCTGAATCCCAACAATTGTTGCAAACAACATGATAAAAAAATAGAAACAAAAGATAAGTTGATATCACCTCCTCATGGATGGGAACATAAATATGTCTCAATCAATTTCTGATATATCTATTTTCACAAATTAAAATTCCATACTTCTACCAAAAGGACCACTAAACTGCAAATAAAAATTTGAGGGGCGCTTACCTTTTAAGGATTCCCTAATATCCAGGGACAAAGTCACCAACTTTGAAAATTAAGGGACTAAATTTTGAAAACTTTCAAACTTCAAGAGACAAAAGGACCATTTCACCTTTTTACTAATGCCATGTCAGCTTTATTATCAATTATTTCTGGCTTTTTTTCATGTAATCACAAGTTGTCATAAGAAATAAAAAATAAGGAAATCTCAGGATACAGATAAATCTTCACAAACAGCTCCTCTGAAGAATGATATCCATAAAACTTCTTTGCTCGAACAAAACTGCAACCATGCACATGCTGGCGTTTTGAGCCAGCATGACCCTTAAGCTGTGAAAGTTCAAAAACCAAAGTACACTCAAGACACACTAGTGTCAATACCAGAGAAGTGTCACTACTGCAAGCCAGCTACACAGCAAAAACTACTTAAATCTGAGATACCTTTAGCGCTTTCTCAAGAGAGAGAGCTATAGCATGTCTGCTTGAATCAACTGCTCAATTTTCAAACAAGGAACAAAGAAAAATTAGGTCCAATATATGTGCAAAACTGAATTAGCTGCATCCTCTTTGAAAAATTCTACATTTATGAGCTCAAACAATCTAATAGTGAAACTGCAAGATTGCCGATTTATGGCGATCAGGATCTTGAATCACCATAAGATTCTTGCTCTACAGGAATAGACTAAACCTAACTTACATCGGCATCAAATATTTAAAAATGCAAACACAAGAACCCTAAGCATTCATAGGTGCACATGTTCATGATGACAAAAGGCTCAAGTCAAATTGTTGCCAAAGTTGTCTAATGTTACCAATTTAGCTGTCACATAATTCCATAGAGAGAGCTCGTAATACAGATTATCAACACAAGGATGATATTCTTTAACTAATTCCAGACACATATGATACCTTCATTATCTGGTGTTAGGCCTAAATCCGAGCATGCAATGTAAAGATAAGGTAAAGCCTGCATATAAACAAGCTAACTTAAGTTGGAGTCTTGAGAAATGAAAAATTCCAGCAACTTCAATAATCTAAATCCAAGATACAGAATAACACAAATCAAACAAAACATGAATAATACATCCAGTTGTAAACTGAAACTACATTCACAAAATAATGTAAATCAAGCAGTAACAAACAAATGAAGACAGGAGAATTATCAAGGAACTATTGATGTGGTAAGTATGGAAAGAGATACTAACTGTTTAAACGGAATGTTATAAGAACCCTAGGCAGATAATTATGCTGCATTTTCCATTATGGTTAAGAAAAACTCTCGACTCTAGCTACTCCGCCTGAACCCGGCAAGCTTTTATCTAGAGCTAGATTGGTTGGGAAGCCTTACTGTCTTGATGATGTACAGCACCAATCTACAAGCATGCCAAGTAGAGCAGGTTGGTGGTAGAGCAGCTTAGAACTGCTGAGCAAAAAGTTCGCCTCACCTAAAGGATCTAGGAAGAGAATAAAGGAGCTCAAGCATGGTCGAGCTTATATCAACGATCAGAAGGTTTTGACAGTAAGAGTGAAAAGATACCAAGCTTGCCCTCGGCAGGAAGACATTGAGCAGGGGAAGGACTAGTGTGGGATAGCCGAGCTTTTTCCCCACATGTGGGGTTAATTCTTAGCTCACTCTTGGCCAAATATGGGGATCAAGGAATTCTGCTCAAACCCAATTTGAGAGGGAGGGAACCATAAGAACAAGCAAGCAATATTGGCATCTAGTCTTGGCTAGCCGCCCAACAACCAGCTGCATGAATCCATGGAAAGAGGTGAGAATTTACCAAAGAGATGATTTTTACTTATGCTTTTCGTTCGATCCAACTGGATTCTCCTAAGCTAAGGACTCTCAGAATTCCCCTAATAGAGTCACTCTAACGGGGCATTTCGCTAGTCGAATTTTGAAGTAAATTGATAGGATGAATTCTATCCTTTTAATTGACATACCACCCCAGTCATAATAAAATGAGGAGGGGATGCTACATAGGAAATTCTCAGGAAGCTCAGTTGGTAGAACAAAGGACAAAAAATCCTTGTCTCATCGGTTCAAATCTAGTTCCTAGCACATGATTAATATGTACAAGTCTCTTCTGTGTATATCAATTGATGTGAATTGAGAAAAAAATTCATTTCTAATCCAAATCATAATACATACTTTTGTCTATCTTTGTGAGCAAAAAAAAGTTTCGGGCCGGCAAGCTAAGGAGAAAGCTAGGACAAGTTGTCTAAGCTCCTAACTGAGACCTGTTCTATAATATCAAATCATACCTACTAACCCAAGCTCAGGCACATCGGCATAAGGCTAACAACTAGAAGCTAGGCCAAAGGTAAGCGTTACCTTGACCGCCCATCTTATGTAAATGGCATGTGACCTAAGTTCATATAAACCTAAAAGCAATGATGGATTCATAGTGCACTCAAGAGCTGGAGAAGAACTCAGCCAGTACAAGCTCGTGAAGCTAGGAAGTTGAAGAATTGTCTTTGATTGGTAATGTGTTACAAGTGCGCATCTCCGCAGAAAAAGGAGAAGCAGTTGACCAGGGGGTCATAACTCGTGATTCTTCGATGCTAGATGGCCTCTTCCAATAGAGAATGTTAGAAGTGAGCCAAGCTCATGATCCTCAAAGCTAGCTCATAGTGTTAGAAGCGTGCTTCCTAATGTATCAAGTAAGTGTGCTTCCTAATGTATCATTTGCATCAAAAAATAAAAGCAAGACCAACCAAAGAGTCCAATCTTTCGAAGCTTTGAAACTAAAAGATTTTCTCTCCGCAACAAAGGCATCTCTTGAGCTGAGCTCAAAACCCTAAAAGCTAGGAGATTGAAGGAGTAGAGGTCAGTGCTACCTTAGCTCCTAGAAAAATTCAGTCACAATGCGGTCACCTTAAAAAGATAGCAACTTAAGCTTATGAGACAGTTAATCACAAAGACGGTGAATTTTTTAAATGGCCTTGTCAAACGCTGTGAATCGCAGAAGAGCCTAACTTATATCAAACAAGTTTTAAAAGTCTCTTTTAAGTAAAATAGACTAAAATACCCTTATAATAGACCATCGATTAACAGACCATCTGTTAACCAACCATTAATAAGTCGGTTAACAGACCCCAAACCTGTTAATGGTCGGTTAACAGACCCCAAATCTGTTAACAGACTTGCATGGACCTGTTAACAGGCCTTGTGTATTAACGCAAATTTATACGATTATAACTGATTTTTTCAATTAATCCATCTCAAATCAACTCAGAATTGCAGGAATTTAAAGTAAAAATCATAATTCATACTCAAGTTTATACATTTTTTCATGATTTATATTACAAAATCCATAATTTCTACCGTAAATTAAAAAAAAAAAAAGATGAAAATGGATGAATTTCTACTTTGAAATAAATTTTCTAACATAAATGAAATAGGTTGGATTCTTACATTGAAATAGGTTAGATTCTAACTTTGAAATTTTCTTTTTCACGGACAAATGAATTTGAAATCGTTTGAAATAGTTATAAGTGGGGAAGAAGACAGAGTTATATTTGATAATTTACACACCAAAATTGGTCAACGGCCATTTTGGAAAATTCACCCGGCCATCCAGCACCATTCCCACCACAAAGACATGGGGCAACAATCAACAGCACATTCACATGGAGTCACCCATCAATTTGCTCATGTGAACAAATTGTACACATTTGAAGAAAGGAATTACCTTTAACCCATGGCCCCAACTATTAAATATGATCTTACATTACACACGAGCACGCACAAATCCAAAATGTATGTCCATGTATGTATATACACATATGTATACATGGGCCGACGAACATTAAGCAGTAAAAAGTTCTTACACGATGAACGTGCAAGCAAGTCTTCTGACCCGCCGGAGTCGAACCGTATATTCTTATCACCGGAACCTCATTCACCTTCCCACCTGTATGAAATTATTTTACACAACCACGCAACTATTACAGAAAAAATTTGAAACCCATATGTGTATATAGCGAGACACAATTGTATTAAAGAGAAAAACGAAGAATATGAAGAAGAAGAAGAAGAAGAAAATTGACAGTTGAAAAGTTTTTCAAATTATCAGAAACTATGCAAATTTTAATGTTGAATCTTAGGGTAAAAAGAAGTAAGTACCTTGGACAGTGCTGTAAGAAATGTCGAGACCAAGAATTGGAGGGGCCATGTAATAGTCTATTGAAACAATTCGAACACTGAAAAGTTTTGAACTGGGCAGTGAATCTCCCATTTTCTACTATGTTTTTCCCTTTCTATAATTTAGTACGATTTTTCATAAAAATTCATTTCATCAGGCGACAATTTTGCTGCTAAAAGTAGAAGAATTGTTCGACTGAAAAGTGGAAAACTTCCGCTGGAAGTGTCGGGATTTGCTGCGTCCACGGAGCTTCGAACGCATGCTTATGAGAGTTGCGTTGAGGCGTGATTGAAGAAATTATTATAGTACAATGCTTCTTTGCTACATCCGACCATGATGCCGTTAATAGACATTGGATACAATGGATTAATAGATTTTGGATATGATTTTTCTTTGCCTATTCAACTATTCGGCCATGATGCAATGAATAGATTTTAGAAATTGTCGGTAAATAATTATATGGATTAGGGAGAAGGTTGAGGAGGTAAAAGAAATTTTGGAGATGATCAACTTAAGAAAATAATCAAATAGATGTATTGAAACAGTAAGCAAAATTTGGAAGAGATAACGTTGTGAAATGAAATGAAATGAAAAATGAAAAATGAAAAATTGAAAAATTGATGACGTTGTGAAATGAAAAATTGATGACGTTGTGATTTTTTTAGTGGAGAAATTCTCTACAATCGTGATAATACTAGAATGCTGCTTCTTTGTATTGGATTTGACCGTATGTTCTATTATAATAATGAATTGAAATTAGATTGAAGTGGTGAATAGATTTTGATATGATCGGTGGAAAGAGGTAAATTGAAGAGTTGAGCAAATTTTGGAAATAATCGGTTGAGGGAGATGGTTTGAAATGATCAGCAAAGAAAGAGATAATTCTGTGAAAGGATAAATTGAAGAAGCAATCACATATTGACATTTAAATATTTTTTCTTTCTGTATCGGAGAAAACTCCATAAGGTCGTAATTAATTTAACAATATACTAGTATACCGCTTATCGGTATAATCCGACTGTAAAAAATTAAATAGAAATTGATAGAAAATAGTGAAGATGAACAATTAAAGATTTGGAGAACAATGGTGAAGAGAAAGAAAATTGGAAATGAAAGATTTGATGAGAGAATTTTTTTTAGAGAGTGAAGACAGACATACATGTCTTTTTTTCTCGTGAGTGGTGGTGAAAACATCCCTTACAGTCGCTGATAACATTTATTAATTAATGGATTATTGGTTTCCCAAAAGTGATTGAAATCTTGATCTATATTTTCGGCATCCTGATGAAAAATAATAGCATTATTCATAGTCCATCACTAATGAGTCTATGTAGTATTATTCAAGTTGAGTAATTATTTATAGTTATTGATTATAAATACATTATTCAATTAGAGTAAATAATAACTTCAATTGAGGAATATCACATAGGTTCACATCGTTAGCGAGCGACTGTGTATAGCATTATTTAATGAAAAATTAAATATTCAACCAATTGATTCGAAATTGATTGAACAATAAACAATTATTATTGACGTTATTTTCATTCTAGCGCGAACTTGGAAATTACGAAAATGAGCAACAATTCACAAAAAAATAAATCAACATATTAGATGCTATTAATTTTATAAATGTGACTTAGAACATTAATGCGAAGACAATAATCATTGCAAATTATTTTTGACTTTGGAAGATTTGGTCACACAAAAATATTGCTTTTGAACTACGAATTGGTGAATGGTGAAAACAGAGATATTTAAGGATTATGTGAAATCATTTATTGTATACGATATGGAAATGTAATGGATGTCGAACACCTTTTGAATTATTTTAATAAAAAGTAGTATTTTGCCATTGCTGATGAAGTTATTATTCAAAAAGTATTAAATGCGCCCATATGTTCATCACGTTTTAGAAGATAGCTAAGTTAATAATTATTTATTCAAAAGTTACTTTTAAGTAGTCGTAATCTTAAATAATTTATTTTCTATAAGATAGAAAAAAATGTATAACAAACACGGTCACATACATTGCAAAAAAGTAGGGATAAATTTAAGTTCGTTTTGAATACAAAGAAAAAGCAAATAATTATAGAAGCATATTTAAAAAAAAAAAAAAAAAAAGAGTTGAGTTGAATGAGAAAATTAGTCAAATAAAAATTTCCTTAATATATATTATGGAATTTTATGTATTTAATCAAAATTTCCTAATATCTATTATGGAATTTTATGTATTTAATCGAATAATAGTTTATATATTAGTTAGACCCTAAAGAATTTTACATAAAATTATTATTTTATACGTTTAGCGAGGTTGTTAGAGCATCGTCTCCAAAACATTTTATGAATTGTTATTTAAGTTGCAAGCAAGTCGATACACTTTTGTTCTACGTGATATTGAATGAATAAACACGCGTGTCTAAATTAGTTTCAAATAAGTTATAATTTACAATTCAGGGAAATTGGTGCAAATATTACATAACTTTTGCCCTCAGTGCGCAAATAGTCATTAACCTTTATTTTTTGGCACATAAGTCCTTAACATATGTGTTTTGGTGCGTATTTGATACTTATTTGATGAAAAAAACAAATGTGACATTATTTTTAACTAGAAAAATTTTCAATTAAATTCCTAACATTTGCAAAAAGTATAAATGAATTTGATACTTTTATTTTTTATGGGAAAAAAAAAAAACTAACAAATCAATAATATACTAAATTATTTTATATATTTTACAAACTATTATATAATAACTAAAATTTAAGCTCATAATTATTAACAAACATGTAAATTAAAATTATTTTATTATTATTAAGTAATCATATTATTTAAAATTAAACTTTAATTCGATCGTTTCATCATAAAAAGAAAAATAATATTGTCACAAACTTGATACTCAAGTATTTTTATTTAATTGAACTATTCGTTTATTACCTACAAATATTAGAACTCAAATTGTATTATTCATATTTTAATTTATCATTTTATTATCGTTCAAACATAAAGAACATATAATGTGTAAATTAATTTTTATTAGTAGTTTTATCATTTATGTTAAAAAAAACATATAAAATTGGTTTAATGTCATAAAATTATTTACGCAATTTTGAAATTTATTTAAGTTAATTTTTATTCAACTTTTTTTATATCACATAGCAATTACATATACCTAAAGCGCAATAATTTTATATTTTTCTCTTATGAAAATTTTAATTGACACGACTATAGGTATATATTTAACATACCCAATTAAATATTATTTAATAAATATATTTGATATATTTGCACATTTTGCAAATGCTAGAAATTCAATTGTAATTTTTTAATTAAAACTAAAAGTAATTTTGTCTTTTTCATCAAACAAGGACCAATTGCGCACAAAATACATAAGTTAGGGACTACTGTACCAAAAAATAAAAGTTATGGACAATTTCCTCACTAAAGACATATGTTAAGAACCATTTGTGCAAATTTCCTATAATATTATCTAGGCATCTTTTATTTTCTTAAAATAAAATCTAAATATGCTTAGTAAATATAAATCTGTATAGAAAATATAAATTTTACTGAATCAGTATATTTAACAGAGCTGATGAATCTAGATAGAGCTTTAGAAATGCCTATTTTTTTGTTCTCGCATCAACTTAACAAAGTTTTTAACAAATTGCATTTAAGAAAAAAAAAATTAAAAATCATGTGACGATATTTTGTTAGCACTCCAATGAAAGATTTTCATCCGAGATGCTCTTAGTTTAATACATGGCTTCAATTGTAGTTCAAAAATTTTATTATTCAACCGAATTTAGTAACTTATTGAACATTCATTTATCAAAGTTTTACAGTGTTGTTCAAAAATAATAAGTCAGTCACCACACTTTAAAATAAGTAAAAATAGATCTCTCAATCTTTTTGTTAATAATTGCATAATCCATCATAAAAGAATATTTGTGAATCTCGATTAATTTTCACTAGCTATCACATGAACAACTTTTAAAAATTAGATTTTGCTTCTCAAGTAGGAGTGCAGCTCGGAATTTGAAATAAGAGTATGTTTGTTAGTGCTTATAAGTTAGTTAAACTTTATTTTTATCCACATTTTCGTAGAACTCACAACTTTTATTTACTTTTTATCTATACAATTCGTATAACTCACTACTTATAATCTACAAAAATATTTATCAAACATATTCTAAATGGTAACAACTCTTGCCTTTGGTGTCAATATTTGGGTCGAAATGATCTTGTTTCAAAGCTGTATCAAAATTTTCAAATGTTAAAATTTCAAGAAATGATTTTAATTCAAGATATGTGCAAGGATAACAACTTGATTTACTTTCAATGAATACACAGTAAATATATGCATTTTCAACTAAATGCTTAAATAAAATTTAAATTATTATTTGATTAGGTGTTAAAATTATTTTTTAAAACTTATAAGTTGTAAGTTTTATAGAATGTGTAGATAATATATAAGTAATAAGTTACGAATCTTACGAAATATATAAATACACCATTTGTTTAATTAAATTATATAATTTAAACATAGTCAAACAATTAATTAAAATTTCAGGTGAGTGCAATTTTGATCCAATTACATTGTTTACCTTCTCCTCAAAATATGTTTGTTTTATTAATTTCTTTTATTTTGAGCCCGAGTTATAATTAGTCAAACCATAGTAGGTAGGGATTGATGTAAGGCGGCTACGTATTCATATTTTGTCAAATATCAATTGAATAATGCACAATGATACAATATTTATTGATGCTAGAGTTAAATATATCGCACTTATGTGTTGCCTGATTCAGGTGCCCGACTCTCACATGGGGTGGACCCCACCACGCAGAGAGGCCCATCCTGTGAGAGTCGGGCACATGCCCGAATCAGGCATTATATATATACTCGTTAAATATATTAATTGTTATTATACTTTTCTTACATAATTTTTGAATTTTAAAATGTTTTTAAGTTGTTGTTGAACTTATCAAAATATTATTTCATTCGTCACTTACCGTTTAAAAAACGTCACTTGCAATTTTGTGACGTGACATACACTTACATCAAAAGCAAGCCACATGAAAATTGTATTTGCCGTGTCATCACTTTTGTTAACTTTTAAAACAGTGAGTGATATGACATATAAAATAACATTTTGGTAAGTTCAATGGCAACCGAGAAATATTTGGCAACTTGAAAAACTTTTAAAATTCAATGGCAATTGAGATGCATTTGAAAAAATTCAACTGAAACTGGGATATTTAACCCTTTTATGCCAGAATAGAAACAAAATATAAATTGAGGAGGGACCATACAACTTGACCTCCAATTAATAAAAATACAATATGAAAAGTTACTCAGTCCAAACATTGGTTTGATTTCACATTCATTTCCTGGTCATCTCTTTCCATCGCTGAATCTTTTCCATGAGAGCTCCATAAGCAACCAATCTTGGTCTCAAATGCATCGTGAGGAGTGTAACATTGTCTTTGGTACGAACTCATATAGCACAAGCGTCAAAATAAAGAATAACACATTAACCTAATTTTGTTGATTCCACAAAATACCGAAAGAAGGTCGAAGATTGGAAGAACTTTTGATTTTTATATAATTCAATCAAAGGATAACTAAAATTTTATGAGAGTTTAAATACTACCAAGACATGAAAAATACCTACGACGAACGATCAAAAAAAAATAAAAATACCTACGACGAAATAAAGTCCAAACTGGCCCTACAATAATTAACTAAAAACAAAAAATAATAAAATAATAAAACACTAATTAAATCCATCTTCCTCATATCACCATTATTGGACCAATCTTTCCCATTATTTTCAACCCTATTCCCGTTAACACAGTGCAAATCTTCTTCAAGCCATATGATTGAAATTCGTGATTCTCATTTTCCTTCCCATGACCATGAGTTCTTAATTCCTTAGGAACTTGAGATTATTTTACGACTCTCAAATACATGGTCTGCACTGCAGTATATGAAGTGGCATTTGTTAAATTTCAGAATAAAGAGTGAGAAATAATATAAGATATAATTTGAAGAATGACAATGACTATCACAATTTTATCATACAATAAAAATAATTATCGTTATATTTGATAGGAATTATCCGCCAGTTCAACCAGTGACCCACCTCTTTATCCCGGTTAGACTTGAGTCAGAGTCTGAAACTGTGCTCCATGTACTCTCATCATAACTTGGGTGAACCTAAATTTATAGATATGAATCAAAGACTACTATGTATAGCAAGCAGAGATGTCAGAGAGAATCAAGCAGGGTTTCTAGATTGTCTGTCCCTGGTTTTGAACAAAAACATATAGAAAGAGCAGTCCTAACTTCTGGACCTTTTAAACCAAACAGATTAATAATACAATAAAATGGTTCAAGTCATAGTACTGCCATTGAAGAAGTTGAAAAATGACCATTTTACTTGTCTAATTGAATAATGTTATGCTATCTGGAAATTATACCGGGAAAGTTTATTTAAAACATTAGTACGCTAAAAGTCGCGGGACACTAAGGACGGAAATACAACCCATTGCGTATTATCAAAAGTACGTCCTCTCTTTCTCAATACACCATATCCTTCTCTCACCAGTTCTATAGCCAAACTAGTTTGAGAGGAAAACCAAGGTCCAAATTCATCAAATGATCTGTGTTAACAACTCTACAGCCACATCCTGATAACTCAAACGTTCCCCAATGCACTCCATCAAAATCAATTTTTTACTCCACAAATTGTTTGCTGCGCAAGGCCGAACACATATAAAGCAAACAAAGTTAAGTTAGTTTTTGAAGTAAATGATGCTGCCCAGGTACTAGATGTTCAAAGAAGAAAAACACTCAATAACCCTACATGTAGTTGAATAGGCCTACAAAAAATGTACTTGGCAAAAAGCCATTTGAAGCACAAAAAACAAACACTACTATTATACCCAAGAAAATGATGTGACACATTGAGCCCATCAAGTCGACGCGATAATGCCGACTAAGCTCACGGTATATGAAGCTAAATGCTGACTCAAGTATCAACAATCCACTAAACTCAAATAGCTAGGGTTAATCATAAAATGGTTGTGGTAAGCAGGTAAGACACCAAGGCAGCAAGTTTAGCAGAAAACCAGCCATTCAGAAGGTTTTGAACTCGACGCCGATGTACTATTCAACTCATATTAACATGAGGATGTCCCGATGATAAGGAGACACCTGGTTTCAAGTTCCGAGGTACCTTGACCAATAAAAGACACTTGTCCTTTCATGACACCTATCTATCCAAGACATCACTTCAATATTCCCTTCTATACTACTCTCAAGCCAATCCTCCAAGGTAACAAGTAATCAAAGCAATCTATTGTATTGCTCTTCGTTCCCATTTCAAACCCAAAATAGGATTTTGACTTGGCCATCAAAGTCAATCAACACCCCACCCATTTCCGGTGGCCAAGTAGACTAACTCACATCTGTTTTTTGGGATATTTTATGGTTAAACAGAAACACCAACCCGATATGGAAATTTAACAGCATCCAACATGCATGAAATTTAGGGGGAGTTGTCCAACAATTTCAATCATAAAATTTTGAGGTTGTCTTTGAAACTTGAAAGCAACACAACAGTGTAAAACCTTTTTAAAATTCATTAAGCCCATCATTCATCAAGAGATGGCAGAACAACGATGATAACACCTGTCAGTAAAAAACCAAGACATCACAACGCGGTTACTAAAGACAATTCCTATGACTATATAAGAAAGCTCATGAATGGAGCCAAGTCAAAAGTAAGAACCTTCATATCCAAAGAGACGTATAAAGTCTTGTTAGAGAAATCTCTAAAGGAATAGGAAGTGTTCCGAGCTACTGAGAAAATTGCAGAACAAAGAAGTAACCTGCAAATGAGGCAAGAAAAGAGTGAGCTTCAGGTGGTAGAGTGTGATGATGACTGGAACCCGGGCATCACTTTAATACCGAACTCCTAGGTGAGGAGTCTATATATCAGTTCATTACAATTGGGCTTTACCTCCCAATTGGCACTGCAAAGAGGAAGCACAAACACTCAGACTTTGCTTCAAAGAAGTCAAATAGGATATGGGCAGTGACGCTCACAGATGCCGGACAAAAACGGATGATCCAAAGAACTTAAGCAAAATGGTAGTGGGTTCAGACGTTCAACACAATGCCGATCAGAACAAGGGAAAAGGTTAAAAAGGGTAGATAGTCTTTCTTCCGCAGCAAAAGGCCTGAAAGATTTCAAACTCAAAGAAGACGTCAATGGTTGGAAGTCAAAAGCACACCACTGATGGTGCGTGCTGCCATAGCGTACCCCTATAAGCAAAAGGAGAAGAAGCGAGCACAATACTAGAAGCCGAAGCTTGTAACTTTTGGAAGCTAGAAGGTATGCTTCTGAGAAAAATGATGATGAAGGTAAGTTTAGCTCGTGGGTCAAAGAATAAGAGAAGAGAATGTTGCCCCAACCCCAAAGGTGTTGAACTTTGCAACCCTGTACTCGTCAACTCAGATTAACATATAAGGATCAAGTCCTGAGGAATACAAGACCCCTAGTTTCAAGTTCAAAGGCGACTTCACTAATTAGTTGACCAGTAACAAACACTTGTCCTTTCCACTACACCTATCCGTGAAATATGTCCTCTTTTGGCTTTTATAAAAGCACCCAAACCATTCCTACAAGGTAACAAGTAATACAAGCAATCCATTGATTCCTCTTCATTCAAGTCAAACTCAAAACAAAAATTTGACTTGACTGTCAGAGTCAAATCGGCCGCCCCCACTCATCTCTGACGGTTGAGTAGACTAATTGGCAGCATTTTTGATGGCTCAATAAAATTGTCAGCATCCATCAGGCAAGTTGGGGAGTTGCCCAGCAACCCAATACACCAGACTTGTAGCATCCATCACGCATGATGGGAGGTTGCTGGGCAATTTCGAAAGAAGAGAATTCCAACTCTTTATAGTTGAAAAGTAGCTAATTAAGCTAGCCTAATCAACAATTTAACAAAACTGAATACCAAGACAAATCAACAAAAATCAAGTTTTTATATAAGCATCACTCCCTCGATTTAAGACTTAAGTATAACTAAACAATTAAAAGCAATCATACCCCAAGTACTTTTCAATTAGTTTACATTTTCTCGTGCTAGGAAGTTACAACAAAATTGATGCACAACAATCTTATCCAAAGCACAGTAAAAAAATTATGAATTCTAACCATTTCCAAATAAGCCACTTCGTCGCCTTTTTTGTCATCACTTGGACTTGATGCTCACTCCTTTTCCGCCGGCAATAATGACGGCAGTAGTCATATCCAAGAACAACCCGTGCTCAACCACCCCTTCGAAAGCCGCAATTTCCTTCCCGGCCGCAGACGAATCCTTTATGGGCGTCTTGAAATACAAGTCCACAATGTAATTCATATTATCAGTCACGTAAGGCTTCCCGTCACCATCCAATCTCAGCTTAGCTTCGCACCCTTCTTCCTCGAACAACTCCTGCAGCCTCACCAAATTGTACTTCCAACAGAATTGCACTACTTCCACAGGCATCGCCAAGCCCGACCCGCCAAGACCGTCCACCAGCTTCGAGTCATCCACCACAACCACAAACTTATCCGAGGCAGCCTCGACCATCTTCTCGCGCAAAAGGGCCCCACCGCGACCCTTGACAAGATCAAGATTCGGGTCAACCTCATCTGCTCCGTCAATGGCCAAGTCCAGATGAGGGTGGGCATCGAGGGTGGACAACGGAATATTAAGACTGGCAGCTTGCTCCTGAGTCCGCTTCGAGGTGGGCACACCCACAATATCAGTAAGAGCGCCAGACTTCATCAAATCGCCGATCTTGGACACCACGAAGGCGGCGGTGGAGCCGGTACCCAACCCAAGAACCATACCACTCTTAACATATTCCACGGCCTTGTCAGCAGCCAGTTTCTTGAGATCGTCTTGGGTCAAAGCTGGGGAAGGAGTAGAGAGGGCTTTGATGACGAATTTAGAAGGATTCCGCAGGTTAAGAGATGAAGAACGTAGGACAAGGCGGGTGGCGGTGGCATTGCGGTGGTTAAGGGAGGAGAGAGAGGTGGGAGAGGGGAGGGATAAGGTGGCCATGGGGGAAGCAAAAATAGGAGGTTGAAGTGGAATTTGCGCTCTGCTCCTCTCTTGCCTGATCTCTCACTGGGGTGGGGGTTTGTTGGATCGATAAGGCACGTGGCTGCCGTTGGGATTCGCTTTTGATTTGTCTGGTTCTTGTAGTGAAAAAAGCTTTGCAAAACTGGATTCACCATTTTTTAAGTTTTAACCTTCGTTTCAGGAAGAGGGTTGGTGGCGAGTTGCGACGTGATTGTTCAATTTTACTTCGAGGAATTGTTTAAAGGGATTTTGGAAAGTGGTAAAAAAATTGGGTTAATTACACTAATGGTCCCAACTTTTTCAGCTTTATAACGATTTCATCCTCATTTTTTTTAATAGATATCATCTCTATTTTTCTATTTATTCTCACAGATGATCTCCAAATCACTATTTTTCACTATTCTAAAAATTCTATGACAATTTTACCCATTGACTCAAATAAATTAAAATAATAAAGAAAAAAATACAATAAAAGCATTGCAATGGGGCCCTTAACCTTTTTAAAAATACAAATAAATTCTAAACAATTTTATTTTATTCAAATAAGTGTTCTTCCCCAACTCACCCCACCACCACCACCACCACCACCACCACCACCACCACCACCCATCTCCTTATTTGCCAAAGACCTAGGTGGCGGAAGTCCGAAGAGCTAATATCCTAAGCTCCACCCGCGAAACTTCTGCATTTTCCAATGCTCGCATAGACTGGAAAGAAACTCTAGAGGCCTACATTTTCAAGACTGATCTTCCTGGGCCAAAGAAAAAAGAGGTTAAGGTGGAGGTTGAAGAAGGCGAAGTGTTTTAGATAAGTGGAGAGCGGAGCAAAGAGCAAGAGGAGAAGAACGATAAGTGGCATCGCGTGGAGAGGAGTAGTGGCAAGTTCATTCGCCGGTTCCAGCTACCGAAAAATGATAAGACGGATCAGGTTAAGGTTAGCATAGAAAATGGTGTTCTCACTGTGACTGTGCCTATGGAAGAAGTGAAGAAGCTTGGGTTAGGTCCATTGAGATCTCTGATTGATATGATTAGTACACTTTCACCACTAATCTCTGAAACCCAAAAAATGCGCGCGCGCACACACACACACACACACCCAAATCAATATAAACAAAAAAAAAATCGCATCTTTTTTACAATACAAATAAATATATATACTACACTTTTTTTATTTGATTTGTCTCTAAAGTATTGCGTTTTTGGTTGTGATTTTGACTTACATGGGAGTGATGAATGGATTTTAGACACCGATAATGGAAAAGGGTTCGGCTCTGGTGTGCAAGACTCACTCAATAGATTGAACTTTGGCAAGAAAATCTATTTTAAGGATGTGGGTAGTGGAGTTCAAGCTAAAACTGGTGGTGGGCCGTCGCTGGTGGTAGCTCCTGGGCTTCCTCCACCGGTGCCGGCAAAGAAGGAGAAGGGTGATGGTGAGTTGAGGAAGAACACTTATTTGAATAAAATAAAATTGTTTAGAATTTATTTGTACTTTTAATAAGGTTAATAGCCCAATTACAGAATTACAATGCTTTTATTGTATTTTTTTCTTATTATTTTAATTTATTTTGTCAATTGGTAAAATTGTCATAAAATTTTCAGAATAGTAGAAAATAGTAATTCGAGGACCATTGTGAGAATAAATAAAAAATAGGGATGATATCAGTTAAAAAAAGAATAGAGAGGAAATCGTTACAAACTTGAAAGAATGAGGACCATTAGTGTAATTAACCCAAAAAAATTAAGGATAAGTTGAAAATATAGTAACTTTTGATAATATTTTGTAAAAATAGTTGATTGTAGATGCAAAATGTTCTCTCTCCATATATTTTTTTACAAAAAATTGTGTTTTTTTGTTTAGTTAAGATTTCACGATACATTGAGATTCACGCAATAATTTCTAAGAGTAGCAATCAAAATAGATTTTACAATTGAATTAGTTCATACTTAAAATATTTTATAATATTTTTTATGGTTAAACTTGAATGGAAAGTAAAAATTTAAATATTGTGATACAAATAAAATGACACTTTAAAATAAAATCCTAAGAGGAATTGTCGTAGATTTTTGACAATTCCAAGTCGAAATTCAATAGTTAAAAAAAAAGTCTATCGAAAATTCGATAATTCTAGTGGGTAGTTCCAAATTATTTTTAAAAAGTATTATTTAGATGTAGAGTAAATATTAAAAAAAAAAAAAAGATAGCACTTTTTAACTTTGAGGTATTTGACAACTCATTTTTGGATAATTATTGGTGGTGGTGGTGGTGGACGACGAAGAATATGGATTTTGCAGGGTTGATTTGTAAATTTAAAAAGTTTGAAAATGAGTTTAAAATATAAGATTGAACTTTACTTAATTATGAGAGGGTATTCTACATTAAAAATTAAATAACTATTTAATCAAATATTTTCAAAAGTTACCATATTTTAGAATGAGTAGTGTTGATGAACATTTTCTATCATTTCTTCTTATTTAAAAGGATCATATTTAGAGATGTGAAGTGATAAACAACTTTATTTATATAAAATGTAATTTTGTTAATCATTTTTACCCTTCCTCTACAAAATGAAAGTAAAGGAATGGGGTTGTCAATGGCGCAACCTGCTTATCGTGCCAAAATGTGTCGAGTAGAATGAGAAGTTCAACAACAAAATTAAAATAAATTAAGTTAGACTTGTATACTGCTTACACGCGGTGGAATCTGATTGTTGAAATTTGTTTGTTGAAAAATGTTTGTTGAAAAATACTGAGAAAGAAAAAAATTGTGAAGAAAATTTAAAGAATGGTAAAGAGAAGAATTGAGAAAGATAGATTTGAAGAGAGGGTGATTTTTTTTGAAAAGATAGACGTACATATTGATTTTGTATGAGCGGGTGAAAATTTTTCTACGGCCGGTGATAACCAAATAGAAACTTGGCCAAAAGTTAGAGGACCAAAATTGTTTTTCACTCCATAGATGGGGCTCTAGAACATTTGAAAGCAAATTCAACCTACATCGCACTCCAGGGGATTCCCTGCAATTTTTCGTATACAAATTGCTCAAATATATCCCCCCTTAAATATAGTCCTTTCCTCCTGTGTTTAACTCTCTCTCTCTCTCTCTCTCTCTCTCTCTCTCTCACATCCGCCATGTCGGCCGAATCAGCCTCTGCCATTCAAAGAAATCAGGTAACATTGATTCGTTACTGCTCCCATAAAATTAAGTTCTTACATTTTCCCTCGTTTTTGCAGTTTTGACTTTTATACCTGTAAATTTGAAATGTGTGGGTAGGTTGATCTACTGGACTTTGTGCACTGGTCGGGTGTGGAATGTTTAAATCAAAGCAGCAGTCACTCTCTTTCGAATGCTCTCAAACAGGTATTTTTTAATAATTGAAATTCTTGAATTATCTTGTCACAATTAGGGTTTTTTCATTGGCTCATTTATTTATAAATAGGATGCTTATCTTATGTTTTTCTATATTGTTTCCGTAATTAAGGGTTTCGAGCTTATTGACAAAATCGGGGCTTGGAATATCCCAAAATTATGGGTTATTGCCGTATATCAAGTGCACCTTCTTTCTGTTTGAGCATCTACTTAACAACGAGTTTTCATGAGAATTCATGTGTTCTCTGTTTTGGTATCCGTGGAAAATATATACTTATGGACGAACGGAGATTTTTTTTTTTTTTTCAGGACTTTGATGAAGTACTCTTTACTAAGTTCCGAGCATTACTTGATTTGAGTAAATCTCAACTTTGATAGGACTATCATTCTTGTTTTGGTGCATTATCGATATAACCTTCAAATTTGCGATATATAACACAGCTGTTGCTTTTGCAAATTAGAAAATAATGAAAAAGCTAATCTTAGAATAAGCACTGATCAAGATCCCTACCATACGTTTTCTTATATTTGTTTCTCTCAAATTTCATAGGGATGGAACCATGTAAGTTCAATTGAAGGAAATTGGGTTTAAGGTACTATATTGCAGTTTTTTTTAGTAGAGGTTGCTCCACCAAGAAAATGTCATGGTGATCTGGAGCAGTCTTGGGATCATTGGCTTGTTGGTTGGGAAAGAGAAAAGAGAATTGATGAGATATAAGCCACTCAGGAGCGTATCCATCCTCAATAATCCAAGGAAACTATAAGTTCAAAACAGATGTGATATGGAAAGGGAATAAAAGAGTCTATTGAAACAGTTGCTTGTTTGTTCTTCCCAAAATGGAACACCAAAAATAAGGAAAAAAAATATTCGATGACCAAAGTAGGTAGTGAAAATGCAGGCAAACAGGTCATGGACCTTTGGAACTGGTACAGGTTTGGAAACCTTGATGAATGTTCATAACTAAATTGATTTAGAATAAATTGGACATACCTTTATATCATATTTGGACTCAGCAGTTCAAAGTTTAGTTTAATTCATAACGTCCATGTAAATTCTTCTAATCCTTGATTCTAGTGTCAAAATAGCAGAACTGAATATAGCCTGTGGGAGATAGGTGCCCAAAATTGGAACTAGTTGTGTCTCAAAGTTGGACTAATTATAAATTTCAATTAGACATTTGCCGTTGCCTAACCAGTTGTCGGTTAAATAGGCCATAATTATACTACGACAACCATGCTTTCTGATTCCTGAATACCTTCTATTTTTTTTTTGTGGCGGGTGGGGGGGAAGATTAGACTAGTGAACTGTTGATAGGTCAGGACATTTACAAACATCGCATGCTGTGTGGCATGATCTCCGTGTAAGCTCTGAATTGTTCTTCATATTTAGGTAGTTATTTTCTTTTATGCTAATTGTATCCGCATTTAAATGCCAGATTTGCTATAATACTCATTTTGTTTCATTTTTAATTGTCCATTTCCTTTTGGGTAGTAGGTGGGGTATGGATCTAGTTGCATCATTATTTGCTTCTAATTCATTCCTTTGGTTTTGAATTAGGGTTACAGAGAAGACGAGGGTTTGAATTTGGAAAGCGACGCAGATGAGCAGCTGTTGATTTATATTCCTTTTACTCAAGTTATTAAACTGCACTCTATTGTCATTAAAGGTCCCGAGGAGGAAGGTAACTACTTTATTTCTGGAGTCCTGCTTTTTGTACGGTTATTTATATACCAGAGCACGTATTATGATATCCACAGTTCAATCACCTGCTGGACTTCTGTTGTGGTATTTATTTCTTGAATTTCTGTTTGAAGAATATTTTAGAAATATTATCCATTAAGCCGACAGGTCTATCATATAACATCAACAGTTAGTTAATACCCACTTTTTTTTTCACACAGATTAAGAAAACTTATTTAATGTAATTGAAATTATAAAAATTTTACACAATTTTCCTATTATACCCCTATTTAAGTTAAATAGAAATCAAAAAGATAAATATGTATATATATATAAAGAGAGAGAGAGAGAGTTAGAGTTACATGGAAAAAAAAAACATAAATGAAGGTTTAGAAAAAAAAAGTTATATATAGATAGAGAGAGAATTACATTGGGAAAAAGAAAAAAATAAATGAAAGTTTAGAGAGAGATATTTTGGTTGATAACAATGTAATTTAAATAAGGGTATATTAGGAAAAATAAAAATGTAATAAATTCTGTATAAAGTAAGTAGTCTATAATTTGGGATAGATAAATAAGAAAAACGAGTCTATCTTTGTGGGACGGAGGGAGTAATATTTAGGGAAGCTTGCACCTATGTTTGCCATTCTATGTTCAAAAGAGCACTTGAGTCTCCATTCAAAATTTTCTTGGCATTTAGGTCCCAACCTTCAACTTTTGTAGCATTTGAGTCCCTATTGATGGATTTTCATCCAAGAAATTTGTTAATTCATCATGTGTCTCACATGTGAGACATAGTTTCCATGGCATATTGGTAGCTCAGAAAACATTACCACACCCACACTTTGAAACCCCCTGTCACCTCTTGTCCCTTGTGGATGCCCATAGTTTTACCCCAATCTCAACTTCAATCATTGACGCAAACTAAAATTGTAGATGTAGGAGAATGAGGTGCGGAAACCTTGCCTTTCAAATCTCCATATCCCAAACCAAACCAAGTGATGAAGGATTATAGAGGTGCCTCGAATCAACCTAGCACTTAAATCCCACTCATTTGGCATTGCTCTAATACATTGTTTTCATCACAGATCATGCGCCGAAGTATGTGTTAGTACACTCCAAAGTCGCCTAATAATTAGGTTTTCTACTTGGAGTGGAGTGCTTGTATGCGCATACCAATAGGTGACACGATCACTTCTACATAGTACCGAAATAGTGTCCACATATTTATGTAGGACAATAGGGTCTTGCTAGGAAGAGCTTCCTTAAGTTTATGCAATTTAGCAAGTGATATCAAATCCTTTTATATTTTGTGAAGAGTCTCTCTAAGTAATAAGCCCTACTAAAGTCCATATCTAGCAACATGGCTTTTTCCTAGAAAATTTTCGAGAACCTAGGATATGGTTATTGATAGGGATTTGTAATATTTTTACATGTTACTTTTTGGACAACATAGAAGGAACACTTGGATGAGAATAGATGATTGTATCATTGCCTCTTTTTGTTCTCTTTGGATGAAAAGAGCAGCATCATAGTGCTACTCCCTCTTCCTACCAAAGTAAAAAATGATGGGATAGATCGTAAATTGACGCCATGTGACTAGTAAATTCAAGTGGACAACTATGGTTTGGCAAATATGCGTGTGTTTGTGCATGCATATGTAAATTGAGATGGAAAAGTATTACATTCCATATATCTTTGAGAAATAATGTTTACATATATATATACAAAACTATAAGACTATCTTAGGAAACTATATAAATTAGGATCCCTATAATTAAGCTAATAAGCGACTTTCCATAACTAATTATATTACGTAACACTCCCCTCCAGTGGTGCATAGATATTAATCATGCCAGCTTGTTACAAAGATAATCCACAGAACCCCATTTAGAGCTTTCGTGAAGATATCCCCTAATTGATCTCCGTCTTTCACATACCCAGAGAAATCAAACTGTTGAATTTTCTCACGAACAAAATGACAATCAATTTCAATGTGCTTAGTTCGCTCATGAAATCTGAGGATTAGATCTGATATGAAAGGCGGTTTGGTTATCACACCACAATTTGGTGGCATTGAGGCCTTAAGGCCTACTTCATTCTGGGAGTCGATATATCCACATTACTTCACATACGACTTGTGCCAGCAGCTATATACTCGATTCAAGACTTGATCGTGACACAACATTTTGCTTCTTACTCTTCCACGAAATCGATTACCTCCAACAAACACTGCGATAGCACAAGTAGATCTTCTATCCTCCTTAGATCACGCTTGATCAACAGATCGAAAAACACTCGATCTTGGTGTCGCCATGATTTCTGTACAAAATACCGCGTCCAGGAGCATTTTTCAAGTAGCACAAAATATGTTCGACAACTGCCCAATGATCAATCTGTTGGAGATGACATGTATCGCTCACAACACTAACCGATATACGCAATATCCGGACGAGTCACACATAGATAATTCAACTTCCCAACCAATCTCCTATATCTCTCGTAATCTTCAAACAGTTCACCTTCTTTTGTAAGTTGCAAATTAGGGACCATTGGAGTACTACATGGTTTAGCTCCTAATTTTCCCGTCTCAGACAGTAAGTCAAGCACATATTTTCTTTGAGACAGGAAGATTCCTTTCTTACTTCTTGTTATCTCAACTCCCAAGAAATACTTTAACAACTCTAAATCTTTTGTGTGGAACTTACCATGAAGAAAAGATTTAAGAGATGAAATACCTCCAAGATCATTCCCAAGAATAACAATATCATCCACATACATAACTAATGTAATGATGCCAAGATCGATTTGTTTGTAGAAGGCGAGTGATCGGTTGCTTTTCTTCATTCCAAACTGCTCAACGGCTTCGACTAAATTTGCCAAACCAAGCACGAGGGCTTTGTTTTAAACCATATAGAGACTTACGAAGACGACAAACTTTCCTATACTCCCCCGAGCAACAAAACCATGAGGTTGCTCCATGTAAACTTCTTCATGAAGATCACCGTGAAGGAAGGCATTTTTGATGTCTAGGCGATGTAGAGGCCAATTTTGAGTGGCGGCCATAGAAATGAAAGTAACTTGGATGATGAGAATTTAGCAACAGGAGAAAAAGTGTCGAGTAATCCACACCATAAGTTTGAGCATAGCGCTTTAGCAACAAGACGGGCTTTCAAACGAGCAACCCACCCATCGGGATTTAACCTTAGTAAACACCCATTTACAACCAATAGCCTTTTTCCTTGCGGGTAAGTCTACTAAGTGCAAGTACCATTGTCATTTAAAGCATTCATCTCTCTATCATCGTTGCACTCACGCCATCCAGAGTGAGAGAGGCCTTCATGAATAGTTTCGGAATAGAAATAGAGTCGAGAAATGTAATAAAAGAGCAACAAGAGGATGACAAATGATTATAAGGCACACAAAAGACGAGATAGGATGAACACACCGACGCGTGTACCTTTACGAAGGGCGATGGGAAGATCATCACTGAACCGGATCGATGACGAAGGAGCCAAGACGGGACATGTATCAGGAGGAATATGGCGTCGCCGAGTAGACATGATGAATGGGAGGCTTGAAGGGAGGCGGGTCCCAAGCGTGTTCGAGAGGAAGTGATCGTATAAACTAGCGGATCATCATCCTCCCATGTCGTTCAAAGCTTAGATGTTGGAAAATACGGAGTTTCTTCCAAGAAGGTGACATCACGGAGACCAAATACTTATTCGAGACTAGGGATGAAGCATCTATAACCTTTTCAAGGCGAGAATAACCAAGGAAGACACATTTCAAAGATTTTGGGTCAAGTTTAGTGACATGAGGACGAACATCTCGAACAAAGCAAGTACTACCAAATATCTTAGGATCAATAGGGAATAATGATTTATTGGGAAAAAGGATACGGTAGGGGGACTACTTGCGAAGAATGCAGACGAAGGCATGCGATTAATCGAAAACATCTTGTGGAAGCGCATCGCCCGAGTAACATTTTAGGAACATTCATATGAAATAGAAGGGCTCTTGCAGTTTCAAGAAGATGTCTCGTTCTTACGTTCACTACTCCATTTTGAGATGGGGTATCGACACAAGATGTTTGATGAAGAATGCCATTTTAATCATGTAACCTCGAAAGATCTTGACAAATACTCTTTAGCATTATCACTCCGCAATGTATGAACAGAGACGCATCAAATTGAGTTTTAATCAAAGACAAAATGCACAAAAGATAGAAAACAATTTAAGCGATTTTTCATTAAATATAACCAAGTTACACGAGAGAAATCGTCAACAAAAGTAACAAAATACCTATAACCAGTTTTAGACAGAACTGGACATGGACCCCAAACATCAGAATGAACTAATTCAAATGGAAAACTAGCTCTCTTATTGATTCTTGGACTAGAGCTAAGGCGATGATGTTTGCGAAACGACAAGACTCACAATCTAAAGAAGACACTTTACTAAATTGCGGACACATTGTCTTGAGCAAGGGAAGAGAGGGATGGCCCAACCTACAATGTGCTTCAAACGAGGAAGTGACAGTAGAACAAGCAATAGATTTGGGTATCTGCGGGTCAAGAATGTAGAGACCTCCAGATTCATGTCCTTTACCAATAATCTTCTTCGTCGTAAGATTACGAAAGAAGCGAGAATCGGGGAAAAATGAGATACAACAGATTAAGATTGCAAGTGAGTTGGCTTACTGGACATCAAATTAAAGGATAATTGAGGTAAATGAAGAACGGATGACAAAGGAAGCAAAAGGTTGGGGAAATGGTGCGGACCAAGAACACAAAATGGGGACCCATCCGCCAAAGTAACATTCGAAGGTGATTTATGTGACTTAAAAGTAGAAAAGAGATTAGAGTTACACGTCATATGATCTCGTGGCACCGTAATCGATGACCCGTTTGGAGGATGATGAAATAAGACATGCATTGGGTTTACTTGAATCGACTATGGCGATGTGAGTGAGTGGATGAAGATTTTAATGACTCTTGCATCTTTGGGAGAACTTAGCAAATTCGTCTGCAGAGATCGGTATGGATTGCTCGGATGTATCGTTTTGGATGCGATATGAGCATGGTGATGCTTTTGATTTTTGTTCAAGCTTCCTACAATTACTTAACATGCCACGCTCACGGCATGATAATAACACACAACTCCCTTTGAATTCGATTGCTCGAGTTTCAAAAGCTGTTTGATTGTCCTCCTCTATTATTATCACCGTTGTCTTTGTGATCGGCCGGACTCATAACCATTACTTGACTAACAAAGTGCCCATTTGATCCGAAGCAATTGGAGTACTTTACGTGCGAAGTACTCTACTAAACACATCTTGTAAAGTAGAGATCTCAGAACTAGAAAGAATCTGAGATTTAGCAGTCTCAAAATCAGAAGGAAGACCAGCTAGAAAACTCATAATAGCCATCTGCTCCCGTTGTTTTTGCTGAACCTTCACATCAGCACTATATGGCATCAACATATTAAGCTCCTCATAGGTTCTCTTAAAATCCATAAAATAATTAATAAGAGACTTGTCTTGTTTCTCCGCACGGTAGAACGCTTTGCAAACCTCATAAACACGGGAAATATTCCCTTTCCCAGAATATAAGAAGTCCAGATAATCCAATAATTCTTTAACAAATTCACAATGATTGATCAAACCAATTACCTCACCATCAATGGAATTTCGTATCTGCAAGAATAACCTAGCATCCTCTCTTAGCCATGCCTGTGTAGAATCATCTTTAGGTGGATCATTAGTCATATGGTCGTCCTTGTCAATACTTCGCAAATAAAGGCGAACAGTTTTGCTCCAATCCAAATAATTAGAGCCATTGAGTCTATGTTAAAGTGATTGTTGACATTACTGGGGATAACATCGACGTAAAAGCGATTTTTATCCCCATAATGCAAGAAAAGAAGAATTACAGATCACATCACAAGGAGGTGAAACAGGGACTGGATTCACGAAAAACACAGATCCGGACAACTTCTGACCAAACCAAGCACACACGAGTGATGTACAGTGCGGGCGAACCGAAGGAAGAAATCGGAGGGTTTTCCGACACCGCACGCGCCCACACGCGCCGGCAAGCGAGGAACTGCGAAACACTACCAACGGCGCGTGAGCCTCACGCGCTTGGATTCCGGCCACCGGACTTCAGGCGAGTGCTGATCGGCGGCTGGCGCTCCTTCCAGGACCGGAGGTGAGAAGAAAATGTCAATCTAAAAATTGACCCAAAATGGTAACCTTAACTCTGCTAATTTCCAGCAGACCAAAAACAATTTGAACAAAGAAAAAAGCTTTTCGGCTCTGATACCATGTAAATTGAGATGGAAAAGTATTACATTCCATATATCTTTGAGAAATAATGTTTACATATATATATACAAAACTATAAGACTATCTTAGGAAACTATATAAATTAGGATCCCTATAATTAAGTTAATAAGCAGCTTTCCATAACTAATTATATTCTGTAACAGCATATAAAAAATTTTGGATGTCAAATCTGACATGGACTTGTCGTTCAATCGTCGACATGGGCAAGTCTAGTGGGGTCAAGGTTATTGATAAACCACCTATTCAAATGACATGTGAGGCGCAGGCAAAGAACATGGGCTAAAAAGGAAAAAGACATGGGATGATTCATCATGCAACATGTGCACATAATGGAGGAGTTATAAGGCACCAGGTAGGACCACATGCTATATATATAGGTAGAAAAACAAAGTAGAGGCATTATGGGATGAGAATTGGGCTCTCGAATGTCCAAACATCTTGTATTTCTCCTTGTTTATTTCATGAATGTAGTAGGATTATGAGAAGTTAGTTCATATAGTAAACATTCCAACAATCCATACATTTTGAGCTACTTTCTATTCAATAAACCACTTTGTCCTTATATTAAATCAATACAAAAGTTCCTATATATCTAATACTTGTTTATTCTTGCTGCAGATTTCCTTAAATACATGCACATGCATAAAAACAAAACACATCATAATTCTATCATTTTGGCATTAGAGCAATTCTTGGAAGATGACTCTCACAAACCGAGTAGAGCAATTAGAGGGGTGGATTGAGGGATTACACAGTGGGCTTGAATCAATGAAATTAGAAATTTATAGTGCAAAACATATAAAAAAATATGTCAACAATTATGGAACAATTTAAATTTATGATGACGAAATAGGATGATCAAGAAAGGCAAAGAAAAGGCAAAGAAACCGGGGAGCCCAAACTGTTGGAATTTACCATGAATTCATAGGTTTCACCAGAAATCAAGGGAAAGAGTCACAGATTGGGAGAATGAAGTGAAGGGCAGTGGCGATCGAAATTTAGAAATCGGAGGTTGGAAATGCCCATATTTGATGGAGAAAATCCGAAGGATGGGTGTTTAGAGCATAACAATATTTTGCCTTGAACTAACTAAATGTGGCCAAGAATTGAGGAATTAGGAGAATCTAGCTTGGTACCAATGGGAGCTGAGACGGAACAAATTGAGGAATTAGGAGAATCTAAAATTGATGCTATTAGATCGATTCAGGTTGAGCTAAGAAAGGTCCATAGAAGAGAGATTCTTAGCTCTTCGGTAGGAAACAACGGTCCGAGAGTATTGCCAACTATTCGAGACATTGGCAGCACTGTTGACTGACATCTCCGATGCCATCTTGGAGGGACATTTCACTAATGGACTCAAACAAGAATTTAGGGCTGAGGTTAGAGTATTGAGGCCCAATGGGTTGGATCAAATGATGGATCTGGCCAAAGAATTGAGCAACGCCTCTAGAGTGGTACTGGCCCAATTAAAAATAAAAAACGTTTAATCAAACTCAATTCCCACAACGTTTTCATCCATTTTCAGTAAACTTAGCAAACTCCCTCCCCAAATTCACGTCCAATGCTGGAGTTAAACCTCCGACCACCAGCAAGGGGGCAAGCCCTCCGTTCAAGCGGCTTAGTAAAGCTGAATTGCAAGCTAAAAGGGAAAAAAGATTGTGTTTCCACTGTGATGAAAAGTACTCCATTGGACATAGGTGCAAGAATAAAGGCGTACATGTAATGGTTATATATGATGATGAAAGTCATGAGATAATAGAATGGGAAGAGATGATGGAGGTAGAAGGAAGGGATATGAACCAAATGCTATGGAGAGAGATGGTGGAATTGTCTTTGAATTCAGTGGTGAATCCTAACCCCACCTCAAACCATGAAAGGGGTTGACTGTACAATAAGAAGTGGTGGTACTATTTGAGTGTGGGGCTACTCACAGCTTCATTGCAACTGAATTAGTGCAGAAATTGGGATTATGGAGGACTGAGACGATAGGGCGATCCCAACCTTAGCAAAACATTGGTAACTTTGAAATCTATGATAAAGGCTTTTCGAGAACATGGAAGGGGAGTGTTGTTAGAATTGGGTAGCACTACGATAGAGCTAGGAGAATTAAAGTTGGAAGTACCTAGCGAATTGGATGAAGTGTTGACGGAATTTGAAAGGGTGTTTTAGGAACCATGTGTATTGCCCCCATGGCGAGAGAAAAATTACGCTATTGTGTTGCATCCTAGAACAGCCCCGTAAGTGTGAGACCTTACTATTATCCATGTGTCCAAAAGAATGAATTGAACAACTGGTTCGAGAGATGTTGGCAACCGAACTCATCTGCTTCAGCACTAGTTCTTTTTCTAGTCCAGTACTTCTGGTAAAAAAAAAGATCGATGATGGCATTGTTGTGTAGACTATCGAGCCTTGAATAAAGCAATTGTGCTGGATAAGTTTCTTATTCCGGTGATGGAGGAGTTGTTAGATGAATTTGGGGCCACCGTCTTTTTGATGTTGGATTTAAAATTAGGGTACCACCAAATTCGTGTTTCTCCAGGCGACATTTCCAAAATGGCTATTTGAACACACGAGCGTCACTATGAATTCTTGGTAATGCCATTCGGGCTAACCAATGCTCCCGCCACCTTTCAGTGATGAATGATATTTTTAGAGAGCAATTGAGGCGCTTTGTCTTTGTATTCTTCGATGATATTTTGGCTTTTACCAAGAGTATAGAGAGCACGGGGAGCATTTGAGGTGTCTTGAAAATATTATACAACAACAGGCTCTATGCAAATGACAAGAAGTGCCATTTCGAACAGAGAAATAGAGTACTTGTGGAACATCATGGGGTGTTAGCTTATAGTGAAAAAATTAGAGCTATGGTAGAGTGGCCAAGTCCACGTTCCCTACAAGACCTCTGTGACTTATTGGCTATTATCAGAGATTTGTGCGGGATTACGGGAAATTAGCGTCGCCCTTGACAGAATAGGTACGAAAGAACAATTTTTATTGGGACAAGATAGCGAAGCAAGCTTTTCAAAGCTTGAAAGAAGTCATAGTTTCCTCACAGTCCTTTGTCTTTCCAAATTTTGACTAGACCTTTTTAGTCGAGATTGAAGGTTCGGGTCACTGTCATGGAGCAGCTTTAATGCAAGAGCAGCGTCCCCTCGCCTTTTTCAGCCATGCATTTGACCCTAGTAGTAAAAAAAATCAGTTTATGAAAGGGAATTGATGGCGATCGTCTTTGCAATTTAGAAATGGCTGCCTTACCTTTTGGGATAAAAAATTCATAGTCTTAACAAATCAGAAAAGTCTAAAATTTTTTATGAAGGTTTGTGAATCTAGAATATCAAAAGTGACTGATTAAATTAATGGGCTATCACTTCGAGATTCAATACCGTCCGGAATTGGAGAACAAAGTAGCGGATGCCCTTTCCCAGATCAATCGCTCGACTAAGATTATGGCTGTCCGTTCCAAAGGTCATACAATTAGAGTTACTCGCCAAAGAAGTCGAGGCAGATAAGAAGCTACAGAAAACTATCCAAGGACTGTCATTAGACCTTTCAAGCTGGCAGATTATAGAGTAGCGGATGGACACTTATTATTTAAGGTAGGTTGCTTCATCATAAAGAATCTGCTTTAATTCCTTTGATGCTACATGAGGAACATAGTGGGTGCATTAGGGGGGTCATTTCGAGTTCTTAAAAATTTGCAAAAGAATTGCAGCTAATGTGTATTGGTCGGGAATGAAAGGAGACATCTACCGGTATGTAAATCAGTGCCTTGTTTGCCAGCAAAATAAATACCTGACTTTGTGTCTCCAAGTGGTCTTTTGCAGCCCCTACCCATACCAAATCAAGTGTGGGATGACGTCGCCATAGACTTTATTGAGGGGCTGTCGAAATCTGGGGCAATAGACATGATTTTAGTTGTGGTGGATGGACTTAGTATGTACATTTTGTAGGTTTGAAACACTCGGTCAATGCCTGGAATGTAGCGGGGGTATTTGTAAAAGAGGTGGTTCGCCTTCATGGAATTCAACGGTCCATAGTTTCTTACCGAGATAAAATATTTATGAGCAAGTTTTGGGAGTAATTGTTCCTCTCACAGGGCACTCAACTCAACCGTAGCACCGCCTATCACCCTCAGTCCGATGGACAGTTGGAAGTGCTTTACCGCACACTCGAAGGTTATTTACGTTGTTTTGCCTTGTCAAAGCCTAAAGCTTGGTTTAGTTGGTTACCATGGGCAGAGTTGTGATATAATACATCATATCATACGGTGTCAAAGGTGACTCCATTTCAGTTTTTATATGGACGAGAACCACCTATGTTATTGAGATTCGAAAAAGGGGCGACCCCAATATCCGTGGTTGAGCAACAATTGTTGGAAAGAGATCATATTTTAGATGAATTGAAGGCGCAATTATTACGATCTCAAGCTAAGATGATTAGTGTGACTAATGCAAAAAGAAGGGATGTTCGAGAAAAGGATAGGTTTGCTAGTGGGATTTGGTCTACCTTAAAATAAGGCCATATCAGGTGATGTCAAATTTTCGCAAGTGTACGAATCTAGCAAGTCTTTGGCCTCACGCCCAAACGAGAAATTAGCACCTAGATTCTATGGTCCTTTTGCTATTGAGAAAAGGATAGGTCCAATTGCTTACAAATTGGCATTGCCCCCTTCTTGCAATATACATTGTGTCTCAATTACGCGAAGCCAAGGGAGTGTGTGAAGCTGATACTCATATTCCTAGCCAACTAAACAGGGAAATTGAAATGATGGTCGAACCAGAAGCTGTGTTAGGAGTCCGGCCAGGCTCTTTAAGTCTTGGGGAATAACATCAACTTTACATCGCGATATTGATGTCTTGATCCAATGGAAAGGGTGGAGGCAACCTGGGAGCTGTTCAATCTATTGAAGCAACAATTTCCAGACTTACACCTTGAGGACAAGGTGAGTTTCTCTGGGGGTGGGGAGTAATGATAAACCACCTATTCAAATGACATATGTGAGGTGCAGGCAAAGAACAGGGGCTGAAAAAGGAAAAGACATGGGATGGTTCATCATGCAGCATGTGCACATAATGGAGGCAGTTACAAGGCACCAGGCAGGACCAAATGCTATATATATAGGCAGACAAACAGAGCAGAGGCATCAGGGAATGAAAACATCAGTGAGGAGAGAATTGGGCCTCTCGAATGCCCAAATATCTTGTATTTCTTCTTTTTTATTTCATGAATGTAATAGCAGAAGTGAATTCATATAGTAAACATTCCAACAATCCCAAGCATGGCATGACTGATCGACCAGTGAATGACCAACCAGGGGTGAGATCAACCAGGCACAAGGTGATCCACTGGACGAATAAGTCTGGCCCAGGGAAAGACAACAAAACCAAGGACTACTATACCCGATATTGGAGGCATACTCATGAAGAGAGATGGTTGAAGCCCCATGATACAACCAAACTTGTATTTACATTAGATCAATGGATCAACAGTGGCATGAGTTTGACAGATTCTATCATCAGAAAAGTGAAAAGTTTAGGTCACTGAAACAACCACATACTCTGTTAGATCTCTCTGGGAAATCCTTGCCAAGTTGAACTTATGGTTTGGAAGCTTTTAATTTCATATTGATTATCAAAATGACTTCAATGGATGGATGAATGTCAGAAGGAAAAGGATTAGCATGTTCAGGACTCAAATGAATGATAACTTGTGACCTCATTGCCTTCATGGTGAAGGAAGTTCCTAAGCACTTCCAAGGACAATTTGGTACTTAATTTAATAGTAGATTAATTGCCCGCCTCATCCTTTGATTCACAAGAAAAAAAGACGCTGTACCTTATCTTGACTGCATATACAACTGGTATTATAAAACATTGGAGTTTCCACTGGCCTGATTACCGAGAAAACGCTTTGAGATATAGAGATATGATACCTACTATGGGTTCGTCAAATGCTGATAAGGCTTAGTTGTTAGTTTGAAGGATTTGTGGGCTCGACCTGATAATGAGAATGGAGAGCAATTTCAGCATTCATTTTGACGGAAGCTGAATGTGAAGCAGCATCAGAAATGATCTCATGTAAATACCAGGAAGGCAGGGACTGCATAAGAGAGATACCTGCAATTTTCTTCAATTAGGCGACAAAGAATATAAAATAACTGTTGATTGAAATTTTTAGGCGGTCCACATACTTTGAAACTTAAACGAAAGCATCTTTGGTATCTTCATCATGAAGACGTCTCCTAGATCTCACATACATGCAAAATAATGTATGAGATGTGAATCACGAAATGTATCATTGGATTTGTTTTCTGCCTCATGTGAATATTATCATGTTATTTATAGAAATGTCATGATGTATGGCTGAATTAGTTAATCAAGACGAGTGGTATTTTGGTGGCTTTATTCTAGCTGAGGCATAGGTTATAGCGAATTTATAGCATCTCACAATAATGTGTTTTAAAGATGTTATTTCTAATAAGCAGGTTAGAACTGTTACGACACCCAAGTTATCTCATAATGGAAGTTCTGCTATTTATGTACCCTTGAGTGAGTCAACAGGCTTATTTAGCTGTTCTCTAGTTACCTGCTCAATCTAGCTTAGCAGCTGTACAATCTCTGGCATCTCGGACTGAGATTGAACAAAATAACATATAGGTTTCATACAAAACATTGGTCTGATATGTTAAGGTGCCCAAGCTTTGGGTGAAAGAGTAAACTAACCAAGTAAGATTGTATGAGAATTGGTTGCCAGATTACAGCATAATATCACTATTAAAATATTAGTTCACAGACTAAGTTTCAGGTTGCCTAGGACACCTCACATCTTACGTTATGTATGGATTGAGGGGAATGGATGAAATAGAAGGGAAGGAGTCAAGTTTGGTTCTCTTGTTTAACTGATGGGGAGAGAATAGCAAGGATGGGAGGAATAGGATAGGCCTAATAGTGTTTAAACACGTGATACTTTTTAGGCCAAAATTATCATTTTATTTCTAAGCTGTCTTATTCTGTGACTGATTAATTGGATGCAAAAGTGAAAATTAATGTGTATTGTTTCCAATCCTTCTTTTTCTTCTAGTTATACATTGAAGAGAAATAATGACAACCATCCCATCCTTGATTTGCTTGCATCTCCTTTGGGTCAATCTCCACTGCAAATGGTTGATGTTTCTTTTCGCGTTATCTGACAGCAATTTCTGGATCTTTAATCAGTTAATTAATTAAAGTTTTGATTCAAATCCTGAGCGCTGGTTAATTTCCAGGCCCTAAAACTGTGAAGCTTTTTGCTAACAAGGAACATATGGGATTCAGGTAATGATCGAAGTTTAGTTATTTATTTGGGTGATGTTTCGATTGGACGGGTCTCCATTAACTGCTTGTTTACCACTGGTATTTTAAGAGTTTTGTTAATATATGCAGCAATGTCAGTGACTACCCTCCAAGTGACACTGCTGTTTTGTCTGAGGATAATCTTAAGGTAAATCTCAGTGCTTCATATAGTTTATCACAGTGTTACTCTCCTGCATAAGACAGGATTTTGGCCTGGGTGCGGTAGTTGTTATAATCAAAATTCTCACTGGAATATCACTAAATTTACTGCATCGCTGTAGGGAAAACCGGTTATCTTGAAGTATGTTAAGTTTCAAAATGTTCGCAGGTATGTTCATTGTCTAATTGCCATTATCATCCTAACGTAATTGTTTCAGGCTGAATGGAATTTCTAACTATTATTCTGAATCAGTTTGACAATTTTCATCGAGGATAATCAATCTGGTTCTGACATTACAAAAGTTCAAAAGATTGTTCTCTGTGGAACAACGTAAGTGTCTCATTTTCCTTTTTCTTCTCCATTTGTTTTATTTTTATTTTTCTACTCTTAGCTTAATCATGTTTCCGTTCTATGATTGAATTCTGAATAATATGTTTCGTGAAATATCCTATGAATGGATTTGACATGTTGCTGAACTATTAAAATTTCAGCAAGAATCTGTACTAAAAAAATATAATGAACATTTCCATACAACTATACATTTTATCAAATATAGAGGAATAACATATGCACAGAAACATTTATGCAACTACAGGGATAGAGGACAGCAATGATTTATGCAATGGGTTTTGATTACAGAGTTTATATGAGTCAACTCACCTTGAGTCTAAGGTCCCAATAGCACAAGCAGTTATTGCATGCATTTCCAGCCTTTTTCTCTTTCCTTTTCACACTTGGGAGAGAGTTGTAGTGGTTCACGTGTGTATTCGATGTTTACAAGCATAGAAATGTGCCTGCACGCAAATAGCCTCACGTGTCCTAAAGCAAATTTAGAGCATGTTTGTATAAGTTTAGAAGTCATTCAATCTTACAAGTGATTTTACATATTTACTGAAGTCATAAATAAAGGAAAATTATTTATGTTGACAAGAAAGGGGTGATAATGCCAAAATGAGTAAAATAATTGCTTGAGTATCTAAGCCAAATTGACTTGTAGATTTTGGTAGATGCATATTTTTACCTGGTTCCGGCCATAAACCTGTGGATCAAATACAATTGAAAGATAACACGTAATGATTTACCACACATTCGATTATCCTGTTTCCAATAGCTTCTGGATAGCCCATTTTGATACAAGGTCGTTATAACATCGAAACTAGTTGTTTTTGGATTGAAACATTACTGAATTTAGTCATGATGAGCTGGCTGCTATCTGCCAATTTAAAACTTCAATTTGCTATTTCCATTCCCAATAACCCTTCTTTCTTGATAAAGCATGCTCAAGCTTCTGTTGAATGAACTTGCACAGAAAGGTATATGTATCTTCTTTAAGGAGTTCTTGAAAAAAAAAAAAAATTTGTCTTGAGATCACATAGTGCATAAAATTTGAGGATTTTCGCCGACATTGTAGTTATGCTGTGTGTGAGCTCCATCTGCTTAAATGCCTATTTGTGTTTAGTAATTAGGTATTTTTATGGTTTTACTCTTGTTATGTGATTATTGTTATGTTGTGCTTCCTCTGCAGGGTGGAAACTACGGATATGAAAGGTTTGAAGAAGATTGAGGATCATTGAATCTGGGACTAGCAAGAGGGGAGAAGTTTTTATTTCGTTTGGAAGCATTTTTAGTATCTCTTACTCTCATTAAAACAAATGCAATGAGATATTTTGTTGTTAAAAGAAAATTCTAGTGATATACTTAATTCTCGCTTAACACATGGGGTTTGTGGCATTTGTGCCCTTTTTCAAATATACTTGCTATGTTGGTTTTTGGTTTTATTTTATTGGAATGACAAGTTAGTAATAGCTGTTTTTGGTTTTAGCCTTTTTGTGGCACCTTTGATAAGGTATATCGGATAGGTTGGAAGGTATTAGTGCATTTTCAACAAATTCTTTAAACATATATTACTCTTTAATTTAAAGAGTCAACGTTCAAAATTTTTGCTCTAATGGACTCTCTAATTTAACATTTTAATTTAGATTTTAATTTTCAATACTTGATATGTTGGTTTTAATTAAACTAGTATATCGCTTTTCAATACGGTGGAATTCGACCGTAGAGGATTTTAATGGATTGAAGAGTTGAGAGAGAGAGGGGGAGAAAATTTTATTTGGGGGGAGTTTGATTTTGATGAATATTGATAAGAATATGGAGAAATTGAGGAATTGAGAGGGATATATGAGTTTTGGTTTGAGATAATGAAGACGTAGTGACGGATAAAGAAGTAATTTTTTGTGCTTGTAGCGGAGTAAATCTCCATACGGTCGGTGATAATATATACAAATTGGGAGAGAAATATATGATATAAAGAAATGAGAGATATATTATATGCTTCTTGAAAAATATAAAATAAAGAGTATGGAAATAAAGAGGTCATTGGAATGTTTAAAAAAATGCTCTTTAAATTTAATGATGTTCTTTAAAACACTAAAGATGCTCTTTAAATATACATAAGCTGTTGTAGATGTTCTTAGATAATATTATAAAAGAAAAAGAAGCTGAAATAGTGTTTAATGTATTTTTCAATTCCATTATGTTTAGTATTGCGTACAAACATGTCCAATCCCTTGAGTCATTTGGCCATACCTTTCAGTTGTTGATCGGAATGGAATTCAATGTGCCGGGTTTGGTTGGTTGTTCGGCTATCTAGTACGATCAACTGCCTAGGTTCTAGTGAAAATTACTACAATATGGTTATATTAATAGTTAGTTGTCGAAACAGATTATGCAATTGAATGGAAAAGTATGTTGCAAGAGATTCAAGAATCAAGAGGCAAAATACTATTATTAGAGCATTTCCAATGCAACCGTGGATTGTGCTAAAAAGTGTCATCACTTTAAATTGTGTACATGGCAAAGAAAAAAAGTAGAGGATTTCATCGAAATGTGCGTTAATCTTATTTTATTTAATTTTTTATAATCTATTTCTATCGAAATGTGTTAATCATCATTTATTTAATTTTTTATAATTTATCTACCACTCTCTCTTGTACATATGAAAAACAATTTTTTCAATCCACATCCTTATTGGAGTGTTCTTCTATCTGTCTCTATTTGTTTGCCACATGTATAACAATCCACATTGTTGCATTGAATGTGCTCTTAGTGTTTATGGACTTAATTTTAATTTTGTTATCAACTTATTTCACTTGGCAGTGTCGAAGATTACTTTTGTGAGCAAAACTGGAAAGATTACAGTACAAGTTTTTATTTATTTTTAATTGCTTTAAAGACTAGACCAGAATGCAGTTGCATGAAAAGGAATTAAGGATGGTGGTGATCATAAAATATTTGAATATTCGTTGTACAATTTTTATTTATTTATTTGTTGTTTCTTGTTACCAGCGTATTTCAAATTTGAATTATGGTCAAGATATGTCGTGTATTTATTTGAAAAACGATGAAAGGCTGAAATCCCGAGTATAATGAAACTACCAAACAGTTGGGCAAGGGACTGAATACTGGTGGCCGGAGAGGGGGAGTAGACCGTGGGGAGGCTCACGGTGGGTTCAGGAAGGGACTGAATACTGGGGGCCGGAGAGGGAGAGTAGACCGTGGGGAGGCTCACGGTGGGTTCGAGTGAGGGGAAGGGGACGCGTGCGGGCGTGACAAAATCTGTCTAAATAAAACGAAAATCTACTAGTGAAGTAAAAGACAAAACAGTTAATAAGTTAAAATTGTTAAATATGCTGTTTGATCCAGCTAATGCACGTAACAAGTTGAAGAATAGGCTGTTCAATAATAGATGCATTATGCTCATTGCTGCTCTCCAGAAGAACCCGCCCCCCCACGTATGCGCTTCTGCAGATGTTCCAAGCTAGCAATTCTCTGCATAGAAACTGTTCTTCCCATCTTGTTCCCCCTACCTGCTGCATCATTCTGTTGTAAATTATCCGCTGGAGGAATATCTACCAAACCATGTTGGAACCTAGGATCATGAGTCGACGTAGCACTTTGATAATAGCACTGTTTAGTGTCGTCTTGAACTTGCACTTGTACTGGTACAGCAGCATCTGCTGATGTGTCAGATGGACTGCCGGTAAAAGATGGCATGCCCATTGTGGATATCTCGGACATAGATTGGAACAGTGGGTTTAAACCGGTTACTCTTTTAACAGTCTCTTCTGCCATTTTTACCTGTTTCAAGAAAACGCGAGATATCAGTTATTTTCCGTAAAATCAACATCAAATAAATACTTCTATCAAGGTGAAAGTAATCTGAATCCAACACTTGACTACTTAGAAGACAAGGGTACTGCATATGGATTCTTCATTAGATGCATAAATCAGTAAACTTTAGACTGATCCAATAGTACAAAAAGAAAATTCCAGCTCTGATACCCATAGAATGACAACTTTTCTTAATCAGAAGCAGTACATGTATATACAGCTATCCACCAACACAGGAACGACACCCGTCTTTGACTCTTGTGCCGAAGTTCATGAAGTATAGGTTAACCTTACCTTTGCTCTCAATGTCTCAACATCAGCTTTCAGAACTCTATTGTCAACAGCCGCTTCATTGTACTTTTGGCTTATATCAGAGAGTTTCTTTAACAAAGAAGAGTTTTCAACTCTTAATTGAGAAACCTGAAGCATGATCAACATCTCAATACACAATGTTATGAATACAAAGGTAAACGAAGATGACGAGAGTTGAGAAATATACCTGTGTCTCGAGCTCAGTCAAATGGGCCTGCTTTCTTCTTCTCGAGCGTCTAGCAGATTCTCTGTTTGAAAGCATTCTGAAAAAGAAAAGAAAACAAATTTATAACAGAACTGATTCTACTATTAAAATATTGTACATCAAGATTCACACAGTAACTTGAATATAAACTAGATCCATATATTCATATTTAATTTGAAATCGTTGAAGGCATGTGGTGGGTGCATTGACATTGAGAAAACAAACATACAACAAGCAAAAAGCAAGAAACTTGTTAATGTTGAAAGTGAGTTACATCTAATATTACTCCACCAGCATCATTCCTTATTATAGGTTAACCTCCAGCTCACCAAAAACTTGCTGCACAATATATGCTTTTGATGGATACCAAATTCAAGACTTACCAATGATTACACATTTATTTTAGGAAGAGAGATTGTGATTTCCTACATTCTGATTTATTTTCTTTTTAAGCTTTTAGGTTTAAAGAAAGGCGATTTTCTAATTTCATTAGTTAGATAAAAAAAAATTTAAAAGAGATTTTAAGCTTAAACAGGAATTGAAGTTTTTAAATTATATAGATTATTGAATGGGAAAATTGCAGCGTTGGTCCTCAACCTTTAAAACGAACTTGTTGGACAAGTTCTCTAAAGCCTCCAAAAATCCGTTCATAAGTCATGTTTTAAACTAACAAGACTTTTACACCCTTCTCTTAATTTAAATTAGAAAAAGAAAAAATTAGAAGAAGAAAAAAAAGGTTAAAATACATCCTCTTCCGCAACCCCCGATGGCCCCATCTGACCACCACCAACAATACCTACACCCACCACCAGACCCCAACCTCACCTCCTTCCAGCCACCGTTGCCAGCAACCATCCCCTGCAACTTCCCCCACCTCTAGCATCCCCGATCCCTAGTCCTGTCCCCTCCAACCACTTCTGTCCATGAAGATCAATGATGCTACAAAACCAAAGGATTGGGGCCAGTGTTAGCAAGATAAATAAGTTGGACCAAATTGCAACAAGGTCCATATGTTGGCGATTAATGGTGAAATTTTCACTTTGAGAAAAAAAGTTGCCAATTGTCATTTAAAGAAAAAATCTTGTTAATTTGGTCAATTCGTACAAAAAAAATCTTGAAATCGTTCAAAGCTAAAGAGGTTATGTTCGTTAAAAACAAAATAAAGTCAAATAGTAGATATTAAAAGAAATCAAAAAAGAAAAAGAAAAGGCTGAATCAAACAATGTTTCCAGAGTATATTCGGTGAGTTCAACAACACCACAACGCTTAAGTAAATCTGTCTTCTCCTAAAAGTTTAAACTTTAGATGCATGTGCATTTTAATTTGACAGTAGCTGTACTATTTTGCAGTTCCAAAAAAGTGTTTTCTACAAATTACAGATCAAGATGCAGTCATCCCCCTAGCAAGACATATATCATGTAGACATGTACTCAATCTTGTGAGATTGCGACCTTTCGAGCAATTAGCTAGTAAAAGGTTAATCTGTTAATACCTCCTTACGCGCTTTGCATCTGCAGGGTCCTTATTCTGAGTTGTTTCAGTTTCTCCCTCACCTTCATCATCATCTGATTGTTCTCCCGATGAGCCACTTGTTATTGACTTCACCTGAGTCTCAGATTTCCTGGGCATGGCGGGAAGGGAAGATAACCCAAGTGGTCCACTGGCATCCTTATCTTGTCCCTTCGATGAATCGTTCCCAGCTCCTATCAAATGAATATAAAACCAAACAGAAAATAATGTCAGTAATGGCGCTTGACCTTCAGAGGACATTATACACCAGGCTTATCATTGATTCCTACTAATAGATGATCTCCTTGACAGTAAGCATACATACAATGAGGCTCGTAGAGCATGATTTGGGGTATTCTGTTATTTTACTTGTCAAAAGTCAAGGTGTTCATCAGAAAGAAATATGACATAATTGAGAAAAATGCTGAAAACAAGAGGACCTGGAGAGGAATGATTGCATTCATATAAGTGAAAGACTTTGTTTACATACACAATTTCGGGAGCTGTGAGGAAAATAGGTAAATTATGACATTGTTGACAACTAAATTCACCAAATACACCATCATTCATCAATATGTGTAGGAGAAGCTAAAGGATAGATCATATGAAGCAGATCTGAGGCTCTTCGTGATTTGTAAGGTAAGAATTGATAATTGATAATTTGCTGAATTAATTTTATTCTATACAATTCTCATATTTATACAAGTATAATCCTATTTAGAATAGGAAAGCTATATAATCATATTGCCATATTAACTCCTAGCTAAGTAAGTAATACAATCTACACATTCTGACTTTCTCTCCTCAAATTGGTGCATAGATATCACATATGCCCAATTTGGATAATGATGTATAAAATGGTCCACTAGCAACAACGTGAGTCATTATATTAGCCAAATGATCTGCACTTGTGATGTATAAAATTGTTACACTATTAGAGTTAAGATTATCCTTAATGTAATTCTTGTCAAATTCAACGTGCTTGATTTGATCATGTTGTACTTAGTTATTAGCAATCTCAATCGTTGTTGTGTTATCACATAAAAGCACCATGAGTTTCACTGGACCAAACCTAAGTTCATTAAGAAGAACTTTCAACCGCGTAAGTTCTGTAGTTGCATAGTGAAGAGCACCGCCTTTGCACTAGATAGATACCACACTTTGTTTCTTACTCCTCCAAGTTACCAAATTGCCTCCAACAAATGATACATAACCGTAACATAGACTTCTTAAATCCTATCTAATTTGGATCCAACAATGTTAGAATTTGTGTAACTTCCAATATCTAGATGAACATAATACCCTTACCTGGAGAGGATATTAAGTACGCCAATATATAATTTATTGCATTCATGTGTTGGTCACTCGGATTATGCATGAATGACTCACAACACTGACTACATATGATAAGTCGAATCTCGTGTGAGTCAAATAAATCAACTTCACTATTAATTTTTGATATCTCTAGTTTGATCAAGGTATATATATATAGCCATGGTTCATCTTAATAGGCGAGTCCACTAGCTTACAGGTTGAGTTATCAATTTTGCCAAGAGACCTAGTGTTTTGCTGGGAGAGAAAAAGCTCTTATTTGGACCGAGATACTTCAATGTCCAAGAAGTATTTTAGAACCCCTAAATCTTTTATTTCAAATTATTTCGCCACATACTTCTAAACCTTCTCTATCTCACTAGACTTACTACTTGTAGCAATCAAGTCATTTACATACACAATAAGCCAGCGGGATATCATTATCATCTCTTTTATAAAATAGAGTGAAGTGCCAAAGCCTGCTTAAAACCGTACTCATTTGTGGTACAGCTTAGCCTACCAAACCAAGTCCTTGGAGACTATTTCAATTCCTACATGGGCTTTTTGAGCTTATACACGTTACCTCTTAGGGGTGTAAATTCTAGATGTGGGTCCATATACACTTCTTCTATCAGATCATCGTGAAAGAAGACATTCTTGACACAAATTGCCTTAATGGCCAGTCTGGATTAACTGCTAGAGATATAACTCTAATGATGTTCATCTTATACTTATCTACTATTCAGTCTAGCCTTATACCTATCTATTATTACACCTGACTTTTTTTACTACACTAAAAATACCCACTTACGCCTCACTGTCTTATTCTCCTGTCTTATTCTCTTGAGGTAATTTGATCATATCCCAATTAGAGGTCTTCTAGAGAGCCTTCATCTCCTATACCATATCATACTTCTACTTGGGATCTTCAATAGCTTCTTGAAAATGACTAGAAATAGACACAAAAGATAATTGAAGGCCAAAGATTAGGCGAGTCTTTGATAAATAGTGATAAGAAATAAATTCTTCCTTACTATTAATCTCTACCTGAAGGCGAACCAACGGAACAACCCACATAATACGACTCAACTGGACATCCATAAACACAGAATTTTCCTAAAGGGGATGAAAACATTCATGGCCCTTTTGAGAATTAGAATATCCAAGAAAAATACATTTTAGGATACGAGGATCAAGTTAATCCCTTTAATGAGAGTTCACATTGACATAACACATATATCCAAATACTTTAAAACAAATATTTAAGATAGAGAAAATAGGGTAAAATCGTAACAATATCTTCAAAGGGGTTTGATAGTCAATGATATGAGCATGCATCCAATTTATAAAAAAAACAAGAATCATAGCAGTTTCAACTTAGAAACGCTTTGGAACTTGCATAGTAAAACATAAGTCCCTTGCCACCTCTAGGATATTTCGACTATTATTCTGTTGTGGTGTATAGGCACACGTTGTCTAGTGAAGGGTGTTATGTTTTGAAAAAAAGTTAGTTAGAGATTGATTCACAAATTCACGATCGTTGTTAGAATGGAACACCCGAATCTGTGTATTAAATTGTGTGACAACCATTTTTGAAAATTAAGAGATAACATATATAACATCACTTTTAGATTTCAACAAATATACCTAATTCACCCTACTACTGTCATCAATAAAAAATACAAAATTATTCATAACCTAATGGAGAAGGAATAGAAAAAGGGCATCAAACATTGGTATAATCACAAGCAAAGGAAATGAACTTTTATTAAAACTAATTTTAAAAAGTACACAATGATGACTTAGCACAAATGCATTGTTCACATCGTCAGAAGTGTTTTGAAACAATTTTGGTAGAACGGCTATGGAAGTTTGGAATGTAGTAAAATGTTGTTATCTTGATGTTTCTAATTCTTCACACGTATAAATAACTAATGATGAAGTCGTTCCAATTGCATCAAGATAGTCGACCTCTTACTAAATACTACAAGAAACTAACTCAATATTCATGGAACTCTATTATCGGATGCATAATAATGATATGACATATGCAACTAATGTTGAGAAACAAGGGAAGCGTATTGCTAAGGATTGAGTTTATGTGTTTCTTGAGTCTTGACCACACTTTGGATCATGTTAGTAGTCATTTTTTTATTTGGATACCTCACCTCTCCCAAGTCTGGACGAGGCATATTCACTAGTCCATCGTAAAGTACACAGACAAATTTCTATGGGGATAGAAGTTCACTCTCAGGTCTCAGCTCTAGTTGTCCAAAAGAAAAATTCTCGACTAGCTACTTCAACCACCTCTGCCGGATCTTGCACTCATTGCCACAACACCAGGCACACACTTGATGTTTGCTTAAAGCTATATAGTTATCCAGAGTGGTTCAAACTTAAGCAAGCTAAAAAAAAAAAAAAATTGCTCAGGTTGCCACCACTGACACCTCTCCATTTCTATCTCTCATGTATTTCAAGTGTCCTTTATTGGAGGTAATTCTGGTTTTGTTTTTATCTTTGCTACCACTATCACTAGTTGTTGCAACTACCCATGGGTGGACTAAACTAAACTCATCAATTGTAATTGAGTTTGGGGGCACCTAATTATATTTAAAGTTTAATACACCTAGTTAAACTTGCTAAAAGTCTAGGACCCAAATGGGAAATCACGTAAACTCATGTACTACAATGTAACCTTTGGCTCAAATAATTAAAAACCAACCCCAAGTAAACATCAGTCCTCAACCCCTTTCCCCTCCCAAGCTGTACCACCTTCACCACCCGCAGTGCACCATCTCTGCTGTCTAGGACTGCTCCTCTATCTGCCTCCACACCACCTCCTCATTTGGTCCTCGCCCACCAACAAACCCACCACTTCAACCAAGAACTTCAAAGCCACCATTCTCTAGACAGTAGACTACCAATCTAAGCCACCTACCATCATCTAACAGCAACAAAACCACTTTAATTTCACATACACAACCAACGCAACCAATCAAGTGTACATATAGACACAGCTACATGCATACATGAATATGTTTGTCGGTCATTATTGAAAGTTGTCAAACCACAATATAAAATAATTTAGATATTGTTGGAGCTTTCAAACTTTGAATTGGGTGCAAAGAAAAGACGGGGAAGATGGGCAGGCTTGTAGTTCAGGGGAGGGATTGAAAATCAATTGTGGAGAATCTTAAGTAGGTCCTCTTTGTACTTTTGGCACACAAGAAAAGAAAAGGAAATGAAAAAAAGAAAATAGAGTACCATCCTTTACTTTCTTTTTCTTATGGCATTGTATCTTTTACATATTGAAATATATTCATAATTGAAAGTTTCGTAATTTGTTGGCAAACTATACAGGAACGTGCATTTTTGTTTTCTCATAAAAAAAAAAACATCTTTTACACTAATCTATTGTAGTTATAGTATTTAATGTGGAAGCTAAATTTTTATTCAAAGGGATAATAAGGGTGGGAGAGACTGTTGTTCTTAGTTTTGAATTGATTCAATAGGTCTAAGAATATGCATGCTTTGAGTAAATTACTTATTCTAAAATACTGCAACTATTCGCTGAATTGATTTCAGCTGCAACCAATATATTGCACAGTGAACTTAACAATTGCAAAAACAAACATGTACAGAGGACTTGGTTATTTTATTCTCCACTGCATAAAAATAAACAATAATCACAAACTACAAATGTCAATGCTTGGCACAACTCACCTAAGGCCAGCATTCACTGATAGAAAGTCCAGCAATAAGATGAACTCTACCGTCTTTTCTTTCTTTCTTATTATCAGGGGTATGAAATTTGACTTGCCAAAAACATATTTAGACCTGTCCACTACCACTTGACAGTATTACGTGTGATAATATCACTAATCCCAGTAATCCAAGGTTACTGCGATTGGCAATTCAATGAGTTTGTGTATCCATTTGCAAATGTCATGCCTTTATAGACATATTAATGAATACAAGAAAAATTATAAGCATAATAGAAGTAAAATGATAACCTTTAAAAGGAACTTGAGAACCAGGCTGCTGCGATGTAATAGAAATAGAGGCCTGTGATCCATTGCCAGGCGCTGCCGATGCTGAATGAAGCTTCAAATTAGTTGCCTATATAACATGGCAATGCAGACTTGAGTTTGTTTCTTGAAGTTTTAAATCCCACTACTAATGCGTTAATCTCAACAAAGTAAAAAGATTTTAAAAAATAAAAAATCTGAGCAATATCGAGGAAGGAAATTGGGAATTCATAATGCTGAGGTTGAGAAAGAAAGGTACGAATGGTGACACGGGCTCAACAAATCGACCGCTCAAAGACTACAGATTTTCATGGACAAAAAGCAAAACACGGGAAACTCCTAAAAGTTTTCATTTTGAGTTAGAATAGTAAAGCTAGAAAAAAAATGACGTACTAACAAACGAATACCCGGGTCAACGCGACGGCGGCGCACGCCAACTCCAGACGGCTTTTAAGGAAGACCTGGTACTCCTCGGAATCTATCGGGATATTGGCGGGTGGTGGGCCCCCCGAATCCGCCGCCGTCTTTAGATTATTGCTATTAGTATGGATATTAAAGTCACTGTAATTAGTAGTCTCGACGACGTCATTTGATGTGGTGGCAGAAGACGACAGAGGAGGATGTGATCCGTTATCCGGCGAAGGTTGTTTCGAGGAATTATCAAGTTCGGAGGCCGCTTGGAGAAAGCGCTGGAAAGCCCATTCGGAAGAGCTCCGATTCATCATCGTCTTCTTATTGGACGACGAGGACCCCGCCGGAGTAGTGGCGGAGGAGGAGGATTCTTCATGATCCTCCGTCGCCCCGTCCAGGCGTATCGGAGGCGGCTGAGGTGACCAGAAGTGATCCGCTAGTTCATCCACTGAAAACGCCCTATCCATCTCTATGTGAACTCATCTGTTTACAAAATAAGGATAGTGTTATGGATAAAATAAATAAGGTGGGGATTGATGGGATTCCACAGCGTTTAAAAAATTAAAAAAGCTTCCAAAAATGTTGCAAGTGTGACTATGAAATTTTATACCTTTTTTGGTGCCATTTATAACAGACAACCGTCACCAATCGAATCCCTCCATATTCAAAATTCGTCTACAACTTGTGTTGTAGTGCCCTAATTTTACCCATGAAATGCATGAGCATGAAAGAGACAAATATATATATCTTCAACTTGCTTTGTTTTTTTCTCGTAAGTATTACAGGTATTACATAGACATCGTGGATTGATAGATTATTATTCTATAGTCACAAGATAGATGCGCCAAGATCAAAAACCCATGAAACATTGGATTGATATGTTAGAACCACTGGGTTTAGCTCGTGGAGTGTAACGTTGAATCGAAATATGTCCATTGTTGGGGCAAAATTAAGACTAATTCGTCAATGGCATGTGGTGAAAATTTGTGCACCACTTGGTTGTGCTTATTATATATATATAAAAGTGAAATTTAGTCGACCAAAAAGTCGACTTCATTTTTTATCATTTTTATTTTTTAGTATTTATTACTTATTGAATTTCGAATTAAATTTTCTCCTATTTCAAAAGCTGTGTAGGCATGTTTATTAATGATCTTTGCATTAAAATTTGTCCCTTCATTAAAATGTTATATCTTTAAAAAAAATAATAGATTTGACAATCTTTAAATCTTTATTGGCACTAGCACTTTTTTTAAAAAAAAATAATTGCTTCTTTGAAAGTTGTCCCACATTAAGGTATTGTTTGTTTCAAAAAAAAATTTATAAAAAGGAATGAAATTTTTGATGATATGATTTCCCGAATCGAATAGATATGCATGAAATCTAACAAATTGACCTGATTTTTTTCACAATGGGGGCGTGCGCTTTTGTATATTTTTGCTTATTTAGTTGCCTCAAAATAAATATTGGGTGCACTATTCTATTTCAAAAAGTTAACACGTAATTTGCACATAATTTTGTAACAGTGTTGTAAAATATAATTTATTTAAATAATTAAATAATTATCGTTCAATCTAATTAAAATATAAGAATCTAAATTTATATACATACATATATAATTTAGAGTTTAATAGTAATATTAATTAAAATACCAAATAAAGGATTATCAAATATTAGCGAGAGCATGGTATATTATAAATAGATAAACTAAAATTTTATGAGAGGTCACATAACTTACAGGTTAGTTTCATGCGGTCACTCAACTTCAATCTTATTTTATTTTAATCACTTAATTTATATTTTGTTATTTGAATTTGAGTATCTCATATGTAACCATAACCAAAAGGAATTTTGGCGCAAAAGGTCCCTAACGTATGTACTTAGTGCGGTTTTGGTCCTTAACCTTTCATTTTTAGCTAGGAGATCCCTAACCTATGCATTTGGTTGCAAAACTAGTCCTTTTGGACGGAATCCATCCAATTGTGCCGTTAGCCAATAATTTGTTTTGAAATTTTGGCACAAATAGTCCTTAACCTTTATCCTTAGTGTGGAATTGGTCCATGACGTTTATTTTTGGCATACATGTCCTTAACTTATATATTTTGGTGCAAAATTAGTTCTTATGGGATGAAAAAGACAAATATGCCCTTAGTTAATTAGAATAAATTGTATGTTAATTCCTAATCATTACAAAATGTGCAAATAGATCCAATACTTTTATTTTTATAAAAATTTAAGAAAATTAACGAGTTTATTTTTTTTTTGGAATTAACACTTTAGTAATAAACATGTCAAATAAAATTATTATTTTTATTATTAAGTAATTATATTATTTAATATTTAAACTTTTATTTTATTGTTGTATAAAAAAATAACTTTGTCCCAAACTTGATATACAAATACTTTTATTTAATTGAGTTATATGTTTATTAATTACAAATATTAGAAATTCAACTATATTATTCATATTTTAATTTATCGTTTTATTTTCGTTCAAAAATAAAACACATAATGTGCAAATTAATTTTTATTAGTATTTTTATGTTAAATACTAATAAAATAAAATCTGGTAAATAAAAATACTAATTTTTATCAGTCACTACCACCTGCTATCATGCCGCTGCCAAACTATTAAATTTGGTAATAAAATATTTTGGAACGTGAGCATTAAAAAAAAAAAGTACTCAATAATATGTACACAACCATTGAGAAAATTATATACCTACAATCACACGGCATGTCAAATAAAAATTATACGCGACATATAAAAAAAAAAAAATTTATTACATTTTCATTAAATAAAAATTATTACAAAAATTGAAATAATCTTATTACATTTTTATTTAATATAAAAATACTAATAAAATTTAATTTGCACATTATGTGTTTTATTTTTGAACGAAAATAAAACGATAAATTAAAATATGAAGAATATAGTTGGATCTCTAATATTTGTAGTTAATAAACATATAATTTAATTAAATAAAAATATTTGTACATCAAGTTTGAGATAAAGTTATTTTTTTATACAACAATAAAATAAGAGTTTAAATTTTAAATAATATAATTACTTAATAATAAAAATAACAATTTTATTTGATATGTTTATTACTAAAGTGTTAATTCCAAAAAAAAAAAAAAAAAAAAAACTCATTAATTTTCTTAAATTTTTTATAAAAAATAAAAGTATTGGACCTATTTGCATATTTTGTAATGATTAGAATCCACATACAATTTCTTCTAATTAACTAAGGGCATATTTATCTTTTCATCCCCATAAGGACCAATTTCGCACCAAAACACATAGGTTAGGGACATGTATGCCAAAATAAACGTTAGGAACCAATTCCACACTAAGGGTAAAGATTATGGACCATTTGCGATAAAATTCCAAAACAAATTAATGACTAACGGCACAATTGGACGGATTTCGTCTAAAGGGACCATTTACAACCAAATACATAGGTTAGAGACCTCCTAACCAAAAATGAAAGGTTAGGGACCAAAATCGCACTAAGTCCATCGTTATGAACCATTTGCGCCAAAATCCCTAACCAAAACGAATTTCTATTGCAAATGAACGACCAAGTGATTTAACCTAATTAATGTATGGGTCGAGTCTAAAAACTCGTGAATTTATGTTTTTCTATTTCTAATTCAAAGATTATCTTATTTCAAAAGAATTAAAATTTTATCTCTTCTATTTCTAATTGGTGATTGATATGCCTTCTGATTCTAGATTACCTTTCAAATTTACAAGGAGGCAGTATCCTCTAATTATTTCGTATGCAATGACAATCAATAAGAGTCGAGGACAATCTCTATCGCACGTAGGTTTGTATTTGAAAAGACCGGTATTCAGTCATGGGCAATTATATGTTACTGTTTCAAGAGTCACATTGCGCGATGGATTGAAGATGCTAATCTGTGATAAAGACGGAAGACCATCAGATTTAACAACGAATGTAGTGTATAAGGAAAATTTTCAAAATCTATAATATTTTTGTTGTGTGTGTTATTTCCTTTTCATTGTATCTAAAATTTTGACTTTTCGCTTCTTCATCTAGTTATAAAGATGGCAATGGAGCGGATCGGCTTGATCCATAACTGCCCCGCAAGAATTGTAGGAGATCCAAATTTGCGAATTGATCCGCCATTTTTTGGGGCGGATCAGATCACTGATCCGTATACTGATCCGTTTTTTCTTCTTCTTCCAATTGTCATTCAAACCCCAGAGAAGAAGAGAATTAGATTCGCAACATCAAAGCCTTAACAAACAATATTATTTCAACTCCTCGAAGCAGTTTTTAACTACAGTGATATTTCATGACTTGGATGTGAAAACTTTCTCCAAAGTTCAGAAATTTCACTTAACAAACTTGTTGACCGATATCCACTTTTGAAAAATATGCAATAGGGAATAACAGTGAGCATCTAGAAAGCTCAAAGCTCATTACATTTTTATAATTTATCAGTTCTCTAAATTATTCATCCTTGTAAAAAAAAAAAAAAAAAGAACTTGTTAAACTTATATTGACAAAAAATCAGAGAAACCAAGACAAGAAAGAAAATGAAGTTTATCGCATCCTCTACCGATAACAAAAGCCGCGAAGCAAGCGGTAAGGCGGAGCGGCGAAGCACGATTTGAAAATTTCAAATCTTCAATTTGGTTTATAAAGTGAAAGCAGGAAAGGGCGGGATTACGGGAGAGAATAGCAGAATAACATTAGAATTAGGAAATTTGAAATTGCATTTTCAGTCTTAGTCCCAGTCTCAAATCTTTGATCTTTTTACAATTGAATTTTTTTTTAATATACGGCGGGTGGGGGGGGGTTGGATCGGGGCAACCCGATCCGATCCGTCCCGAGATCCGTGGTGGATCACTAATATTTGTTCGATCCGTCCCGCCGAACCCGTGGATCAGGTATTTTACGCTCCATTCGGATCGGTATTCATCGGGTTCATGGCGGATCGGATATTTTTGACATCTCTACCTTATTACTTATTTTTGAAAATTCCTTGTATGATTTTGACTTTCAATTTCTTCCAAACTTGGTGATCGAAAGCAATGATGTCATGAGAAGAAGGGTGTACTTAGTATGGCTTGTTTGCAAGATTTGTAGTGAAAGCGAAATGGATATTCTTTTTCTTCATTTTATATTTGTCTCAAAGCGATAAGGTTCTCAATGAGTTCACCAAATGAGATTCAGTTATCACGAGCTCGGTCAGGGAAGATATTTGTTTATAATCAATTAGAAAAACCATACCTATCGAATAATAAAACTTTCTAAAGTATATCTTAGGACTTAATAGATAAACTTGAAACGTTTGTAATGAAATTGAAATTTCACAATTTTCCTAGGACTAATGTGTAAATAATAAATATATGCATTTAGTCGGGAAAAATAATAGTTGATGAAGCAAATAATAGCGATTAGAGATTAATGTTTGTTAGAAATCAAGGTTTGGTACTTTGTGCACTTTATATGGATTCTCTATTAACACTATGCATAGTTGTCTAGGCAAACGACATGCGAGTCAATTTTGAGCTTGTGCAAATTATTATTTCCAAAGACTAATGTGTAAAAAGTAAAATTATGCATTTAGTCGGGAAACTAATCATAGATGAATCATAAAATAATAAGTAGGGATTATTGTTTGTGAGAAATCAAAGTTTGGCACTTTGTGCAATTTTCGAGCATTCTATAGAATCAAAAGATCTTAACATGCGAGTCAATTTTGATCTTGAAATATAAGGCTAAAAGTGCATTTAGTGAAACTAATTTGATGTGTAGATTATGAGAAAAACCTTTGGCAATTTTTTATTTGAATCAAAAAAATAATCAAAAATATGCATTTGTGTAGATTACAAAGTTTATTTGACTAAAAATTTTAGCTACAAAGGCAAAAATTTTAGTTAAATAAACTATTTTGATCAAATAAACCAAATAAACTAGTTTATAATCCACACCAAACGGACACTTAGTAGTTGAATAGTAGAGCTGAGCATATACTATGCGCCAGAATTTTGTTCTCAACTACATGTATCAAAAAAGATCTTGCACTGGTCAGGCCAATTCGGTAGAAAAAATTACCTACACTAATGTGTGAAAAGCTAGCTTTGAGTATTTTTATTTTTTATCATATGTATTACAAATATGTAGGAGCTAATCTACTAAAGAAAATGGTAACCATGGTGATGGAACGAAAACTACCGACCACGGTAAAGAAAAAATGAAAGAAAGATAAATAATAAAAACACTACGTAAAAGCAAGTAACAAAATAAGTATTGCAGTGCTTGACTAAGTCTTGGACATTAATTAGGAAATCTAGATTGTTGGTTAATTTGACTTGCTCGATTTATGCTTGATTTAAGAAACTTTAGAAGTCAAAGGAGATTAGGATGTGATAAATGATATCGTTGATCATCTAAGTGCTCACGCTCATAAGTTCAGTATTTCCTACCTATGTGATAGATATGACAAAGTGTTTGAGAGGTTAACCTTATGTTATTGTAAGACACCTTCAGTAATATTGTATTGTTTGATCTGTAATAGTGTGCACTCTACGCGACTAAAGAAATGAGAAAATAGACCAGTGGGGTTTGTGGTTGAACATGCTAGAAGTTTCAAAGACCACTTATTTCACAACCCAATTAGAGCTTCAGGTGATAAGTGAAAATGCTATTCACACACAGTTGAAGGATTATACGTGAATGAGTGTGGCACTGGGATGTTGTGATGTTTGGATGTTTCTTTGAATTATAGGCTCCATGGCACAGTTGAGGCAAATGTAGCTGGACATCCGATTGAGTACATCATGCTTATTCGTGAGGTGAAAATAGTGCTAAATAGCTAGGTGACCCCGCATTTTTGTCTAAATGGCATTTGACCAATTTTTGCAAGCAAATTATCAAATATATTCTATTTTTTTTTTCTCCATGTTATTCAATTTCAAACGATTTCAAATTCATTTTGTTACTTATACGCTACCGCAAGAAAGAGAAGAATTCAAATTTATTTTGCAAAGAAATTAACATCTCATTAAACTTAAAATAAGCTCAAACAATTGTAGAAAATCCTATTTCAATGTTAGAATTTGACTCGTCTAAATTCTTGCAAAATGTGTGGTTATTTCTTCTTCTTTTTTAAAAAAAAAATTATAGTAGAATTTGTGAATTTTATGGTATAGGTCATGAAAATATGATACACTTGAGTATGAATTGTGATTTTTGCTTCAAATTTGTGTAAATTTGAATCAATTTGAAGTGGGTTATTTGAAAAACCAGTTTAATAAGTACAAACTGGCCTTGACACACCTGTGATCGGTTACGTTCGGTGAAGATCGGTTAACAGAACATCCGTTAATGGTCTGTTAACCTACCATCTTTTAATAGACCTTATCGACGAAAATATTTAAGTATTTTCTTTATAAAAAAGGCATTTGCAACTTAAATTTTATAGATTAAGCTCTTTTCCCATTCATTATGTTTGACATGGCCTTTTAGCCAACACGACCTATCTAGGAGTGTTTATTTCTTTTCTTGTTCTTGTTATTATCTTTTCTTTGTTTTTGTTCGAAGACTAGCAAAATTTTAAGCTTGAGCGTGTTTGATAAGTGTGAACTTCATCCTCATCTCGTTCCTATATTTCATGCAATTGCTAGTACGTTTGAGTTTATTACACTTTGATTTGATTTGTGCATTATTTTTATGTTTAGGATAAAACTCCAAGCTTTGACACATTTGTTGATAAAAAAGTGATGGACAATAAGAGAAATACGAGCGCTTAGAATGCATTGGAAAGAAAAGAGTTAACCAATCAAGCGGCACCATAAGAGAAAGAAGAAAAATTGCAGGAAAATGTAATAAATAAGGCTCACTCAAACGAGTAGATACTAAAAATAAAGACAAGTTGTGTCAATATTTCGCTCAAGCGAGAATCTTTTCGCTTGAGTGAAAGTGTTAAATATGGCAACAACATGTGTTGAACGTTGCACGTTTTTAGGGATTATTTTTGCATCTTTTGTATGAAAATCAGGTCCTCAAATCCTTACCTATACATACTAAAGAGAATTGGTGCAAACGGTCCCTAATCTTTGTCATCAGTATGAAAATAGTCCCTAATTGTTTTTTTTTTGCACAGAAATCTCTAACTTATGTATTTTGGTGCGCAATTGGTCCTTATTTGATGAAAAAGATAAATATGCACTTATTTTTAATTGGATTCCCAACCTTTGTAAAAAGTGCAAATGGGTCCGATAATTTTATTTTTTATAAAAAATTAAAAGAAACTAACAAATTGAAAATATACTAAATTATTTTGTATATGTTACGAACTATTATAAAATAACTAAAATTTAAGCACATAATTATTAACAAACGTGTTAATTAAAATTATTTTGTTATTAATAAGTAATTATATTATTTAAAATTTGAACTTTAATTTTATCCTTACAATGTAAAAAGAAAAATAACTTTGTCACAAACTTGATACTCAAATATTTTTATTTAATTGAACTATTCATTTATTAATTACAAATATTAAAGCTCAAATTGTATTCTTCATATTTTAATTTATCATTTATTATCCTTCAAAAACAAATAACACATAATGTGTAAATTAATTTTTGTTAGTATTTTTATGTTTAAACAACATAATAAGATTGACTCAATATCATAAAATTATATACATCATTTTATTATTTATTTAACTTAATTTTATTCAATTTTTTCACATCATATAGCAATTACATGTACCTAAAGCGCAATAATTTTACATTCTTGTCTTATAAAAAATCTAATTGACACGACTATAGTGATATGTTTAATATGCTAAATTAAATATTATTTAATAAATGTATCGAACATATTTGCACATTTTGAAAATGTTAGAAATCCAATTGTAATTTTCTTTAATTAAAACTAAGGGTATTTTTATCTTTTTCTCAAATAAGGATTAATAGCGCACCAAACACATAAGTTAGGGATTCTGTGCCAAAAAATAAATATTAGGGACCATTTGCACCAATTTTCCTATACTAAACGTGCTAAACGTAACTCTTGCAAAAACACAAACATGCACGTAACGACGTTTGAAGAACTAGAAGAAGAAGAAAGAGAAAGTTGTCGTATTTTGAAGTTCAGACTGCGAGATTCATCAATCTGTCTTCATTTACCTTCTGTTTTCTCAATCCCAACGATGTATTCAAGTTGTACTTTGTGTTTTGGTAATTCAAGCATGAGTAGCTAAATTTTAACTTGTACATCAACGATGTAATTTATATTTTGAAGCTTTAATTCAATTTTCACGTTTTTTACTTAAGTATGAATTCGTGTTTGAGTGCTTGTTATGGATCTTACTTTCATGTATTTGGCCAATAAAATTTATTATTTGAAACCATATCGACATCGAGAGGTCATATATGTGTTGTTGATTATATTACAAATACCATAGATTTTGATAGGAGATATAAATAAACCTCCATCAGGGCCAGGAGGGGGGCAGGGGGCGGGGCAGCTTACTGCCCGGTTTATTTTTATTTTGTAACCGTGACTTTTATTGAGGGCAGCGTATGAAATTATGAATTATGAAATGGGGAATTAAAGTTAATTCTAAATGGTATGATTAGAATTTAAAAAATAAATTGTGTATAATATGTTTACTAAACAAAATGAATAAATGCAAATCAATAGGTCTTGGTGTAGTAGTTAGGCATTGTGGATAAATGTTTACACTCCGAGTTCAACTTCTTCAACACCCATTTCATCAAAATATTTTTTAAAATTTTAAAATTTTTTAAAAAAAGTATTTCCTACACTGCCCCTTACCCATCCTGAATACCCGATTGTTCAGGGCGGGAAATTTTAAACGGTGCTGTGCGGGGGATTGGGCACGGGGCGGGAGAGGGTCAAATTACCATCCTACTTGTGGATTGTGCAATGGTGAATAAACGTTTGTTGATTTTAGTGTATTGCTATGTATTCACAATTTTTATAGAGACGTGATTTCATACATAACAATAGATTTAGTTCTACTCGAGAGATTGTAAATATATTAGGGATGTTGATTGTCAACAAGATTGGGTATAGTCACTTACATGATCGGTTGAACGAATATACTTGAAATCAAAGTCCAAGTATCTTAAATTATTCAAATTTCCTAAGTTGTCTCGGAATCAATTTCTGCTTTTGTTTTGTTAATTTTAGCGAACAAATTCCATTGGTTGAACGATCGAATAACGTTAGAGTTAAACCAATTTCAACACTCAACAATTTAAGCAATCCATGTGAGAATGATACTCGACTCACATATACTTTATTACGTGCCACAATATCGTATACTTGCAATGATCACACCAACAAAAATCAAATGCGACGTCAAAGGAATACATCGACCATTTGTGAAATTAACTCATCGATATCAAACATTAGTGGCTAAATGGATCAAAGCGATACTTAATTTCTTCGACCATTTGTGAAATTATATTGTCAACTCATCGATCATTTATCTTTTTTTTACATAATTATATTGTCAACTTATATAAGCTTAAATGATATGTGGACTACATTAAGTATTTTTTAAATTAGTCACGCAAGGCATACATGTCAACATAATGCCTTTTTTAGATAGAATTCGTCAACAAGGATGACGGATGTTAATAAATAAAACGTTGGGAATGCATGTTTCATGAAAAATAATTTGAGAGCAAAAGAAAAAAAACCCCTAAAGACTGGGGACCGTGGCTGTAATTTTCCGCACAATCTAAAGGCACGTTGGCAATTCAAAATATAATATAAAGCACGAACCTGAGTTCACGACTTCACGTTGAAGAAACCCTCCTGGTCCTGGGCGCACCCCTGTTCCTCTTTAACAAATTCAACCCTATTTAAGGGAGGAAAAAAAAAAATAACAATGTTAAATATCGCATCTTTTCTAATTCCTCATATAAAATTTTCTCGGAAAATTTTAAGAGAGAGAGAGAGAGAGAGAGAGAGAGCGAGCTCGAATTCTCTCTCTTCAAACTCGGCAACTGAAAAACGAAGAGACGAAGTAAGAGAGAGAAACCCTAACCCTAATAGTACTGTACCCCCATCTTCGATGATTGATTCTTAGTCTGTACCAATTCTTAACACACAGTAATTGAATTGAATTGTAAAAGAATAATGGGGGAGCTAGGGCAAGAGACTGTGGATTTCAAGGCGCTGGTGGGCCGCGCCGCTGAAGATTCGTACGTATTGCTGAAGGAATTGGTGGATAAATCTAAATCTGCTGAACTCTCCGACTCGGAGAAGAAGATTATGATCCTTAAATATATTGTTAAAACTCAGCAGCGAATGCTCCGTCTCAATGTCCTTTCGAAATGGTGCCAACAGGTCTCTTTTTTTCCTTGAATACTCTATTTTAATCTGTATCAAATCTGGAAGTTTTCTTGGAGCTTGGTTGTATTAATAGGAATTTGATGGTACATATTTCCAGTGATTATTTTTGTTACGTTTTTTACTACAGTATACTTTGTTTGTTGTTTTGCTAGTGAGGAAAGAAACAAATTTTGCATATGGTTTTTATTGAGCTACGAAAATCAGTGATGGGGCACTTAGAGAGGTGCTATGGAGGTTGCCAGTGAGAAAAAAAGATTTTCCATTAGTTATATCAATATTATTAAAGATATGTGGTTACGAATGTGAGAGGTAGTGCCCCTTTGTGTAGTTGGGGGAGACGGGAGCGCTTTGGAGATTTGGAATCTAAAGGTGTTATATCAATATTATTAAAGATACGTAGTTACGTATGTGAGAGGTAGTGCCCCTTTGTGTAGTTGGGGGAGACGGGAGCGCTTTGGAGATTTGGAATCTAAAGGTGTTAGGCTAAATATAATTAGGACAGAATGTATTTAATGTCACATTAGTTATATTACGAATTGGGATAACAGTAAAGTTACCATACATGATCTCTTTATCCTTAAAAGTGATTGTTACAGTTGTGTAATGCATATGATTAGGGTGGGTGGGTGGGTGAAATGTCAGTTCTACATAACAGTAGCTATGTTTTATTGCTGGGTTGTTAAGGACATAATGTTTATAAGATGAATGTAGCTGATATGAGGATTCTAAGATGTATGTATGGTTATACTAAAATGGATATGATAAATGAGAATACACGACAAAAAGTGGAGGCACCGATGGAAGAAAATTAAAGGAAGGGTGGCCTAGTTGGTTGGAATATGTTTTGTGTAGACCTAAAGTGACTTTTGTTCATAAGAGTGATGCTGAGGTGGTTGTGCATGTTTTGATAGTGTTTGAGACACCATAATTAGGAGGTAGGTCAAGTTTGCATGTATTTTTGCCAATTGGTTGAATAACTTTAAAAGGCCATCAGCTTTAGGAAGAAGCTTTGTATACTGAAGAAACCATTCCTCTCGAACAAGAATCAAAACTAAATCATCATCCTTTTAGGAAATATTCTATCATCATATAATACATAAGAAGAGAGTGTCATTCTTCTTTGGTTGGAGAAAACTCGACCTGGTGTCGTTTTGCTCATTTAACAAAAATGTCATTAAAAATTGTCGTTGAATCTCCTTATGCTTCGAGCTTATCACACAAGATGACTTGTTTGGAAAAGATTTTCTAATATGAAACAAATCAAATGCTGAATATGTGTTGTTGGTGGAAGGCCTCATGGCCCTCGTGAAATCTTTTCAAGTATTACATCTAATAGTTTTGTATGGGATGTTGGCATTCTTGCTTACATGTTCGATCTTCCATTTATTGCTGGACTTAATGAGTTGAAATGGTTTGAATAGTTCCCAACGTTATTGAGTTCTTGCACTCATCTCCTAAACTCTTCAATCGTAAGACACTGCAAAGATCTCTTTCACTAGCGTGACGATGATGACCAACTACGATAGCATGGGTTTGATACTAATTTGATACCAGTTTGGATAAGAATAAATGAAAATAATCTAAAGGAAAAATGAAATAGCTCACCGCCTATATAAGAACACTTAAGGGATATAGTTATCATCACCCAAAGGGATGTAACAAGGATACAAGGTAGGGAACTCACTACTCAGTGGAACCCACCAAAGGGATAAGGATAGCACCTCTAAAATGAAGTAGATTAAATTCAATGTCAATCGTTGGGTTCAAAAACAATTAAAGATTCCATTTTACACTAATAGTATGAGCGTGCATGTATTTTACTTATGCATTTATTATGTATACATGTATCCTATAGTATTTGCACTCGAATCCTACTAATACATTAGATTCATCATCCTTATTCAAAGTTCATTGGTAGTTAATTATTGTGGAATACCAATGTGCACTGTATTCTTTCTTTTCAAGCATCATTTCTCATGTCTAGAATAACACGCTAATGAGTGAAGTGTGACTTCGCTTTCTTTGAGGCTAGTAAATGACCCTCCTGTGTCATATACTAAGGACATTTAGTAGATAACATTCTTTTAAGCCATCCCTAACAAGAAAAAGTTTCGATTGTAAATTATATTTATATTTCCTCAATTTTACTGTCAATTCAAATAGCTACACATCTGGTCATAAATATGCTTCTTGTGGTTTTTCGTATTCTATATATTTAAAAATGCATTATTGTTGTTATTTCCTTGTCAAAGTCATTCAGGTTATGCATATATGTCATATATTTCTATAGATGAAGAAACATATTTTCTGTTCCTTCTATAGGTTCCATGGCAATCTCATCTACATTTTCTTTGCAAATCCCTGCTTCTTGACTTGCAGGTTCCTTTGATACGATACTGTCAGCAACTTTCGTCAACTCTATCAAGTCATGATACATGCTTCTCCCAAGCTGCAGATTCAATGTTTTTCATGCATGAGGGGCTACAACAAGCTCGTGCTCCCATCTATGATGTTCCATCTGCAATTGAGGTTCTTCTTACGGGAACTTACCAGCGTTTGCCTAAATGTATAGAGGATGTAGGTACACAGGGCACATTGAACGCAGATCAGCAAAGTCCAGCTTTGAGGAAACTAGATGCACTTGTCAGGTCTAAGTTACTTGAAGTTTCACTTCCGAAAGAAATTACTGAAGTCAAGGTTTCTGATGGTGTCGCCTTGCTTCGTGTTGATGGGGAATTTAAGGTTCTTGTTACCCTTGGTTACCGAGGGCATTTGTCAATGTGGAGGATATTGCATTTGGAGCTGCTTGTTGGTGAGAAAAGTGGGCTTGTGAAGCTAGAAGAGTTGCGACGGCGTGCTCTTGGAGATGATTTGGAACGCAGAATGGCTGCCTCAGAAAACCCATTCATGACATTATATTCCATTCTTCATGAACTTTGTGTTGCCCTCGTCATGGACACTGTTATAAGACAAGTGCAGACACTTAGGCAAGGCAGATGGAAAGATGCAATTCGGTTTGAGTTGATATCTGATGGGAGTATTGGACAGGGAGGGAATGCTAACTCGACCCAGATCACTCAGGATGGAGAAACTGATTCAGCTGGTTTACGAACTCCTGGATTAAAAGTTATATACTGGTTGGATTTTGATAAAAACTCAGGTGCATCTGGCACAGGAACATGCCCATTCATGAAAATTGAACCTGGTCCAGATTTGCAGATAAAGTGCCTTCATAGCACATTTGTGATTGATCCCCTGACTGGCACAGAGGCTGAATTTTCCCTTCACCAAAGTTGCATTGATGTGGAAATGTTGTTGCTTAGAGCTATTTGCTGTAATAAATATACCCGTCTGCTTGAGATTTGTAAGGAACTGGAGAAGAATGACCAGATATGTCGAGCTCCTGGAGATGTCCAACTTCAGTTCTGCACAGATGAATGTGATGTTGACAACGAAAAGGTTAGATTTGTATTATGAATGCAATTTTCATTTCTGTATTTCTGATAAATACAATGTTATATAAATGATGCATTTAAGTGGATGTGGCACGTTAAATAAATATATATGTTACCCTTGATTTGTAGATCATATGACTAGCTATTTTTTGAGTTCATTATTGTTACTAGACATGTTCAAATGGAATTGTCAAAACTTCCAAGAAGCCATAGAAAAGAATTTGTCTAGCATAACTGTGGAAGAACTGGAATATTAGGAGTTCACCAGTGAGGGTTCAGCAAGAATTTGGAAAATGGAAAGGAGAAGTTATTGGGTTGCAAAGATATGAAGAAGTAATACTAAATAGGATGAAGCACAAGTAGAAGACTAGCAGAAATTCAACTAGCCTCAAGTTGGTATAAAACACAATAAATATATTTCAATTGACTTTCTACTTGGTACAAATATATAAAAGGATAAGACTTGGTGGGATAGACTGAACCTTACAAACCTGTAAAAATTGGAGGCCAAGTTTCAATACATGATTTGAATAGACTCCATTAGATCCTATCTCTCAATTGATAACCTTAACCTCAATTGGCTCACATGAGACCAAGGTCACAACTGTAATCCACTATAGCAAGTACAGAAATTTCTAAAACCGTCACTTAAAAACTAATCAAAATACAATATCAAATCAAATCAAGAATTCACAGAACATGGTAAACCATCATGGATTTGTATCTTTGGGCCAAAATCTTGTACTGAGGTGGGAGCAATGGTTTTGATTCTAGGTTTATCATCATGCCATCCCCTGGACAGCTATGGAGGTTCTACAGGGAAAATCATAGAAATGCTATGGATTAAGGAGTCTACATTGTGGAATTCACAAAGCAATCTTATTTATGAGATGGTTTTGTACTTCTCCTTTTCTTTATGTCAGGTTTTTTGTCAGAAAGAGAGAATACAAATTTTCTTTTCTAGGGCTGGGGGTCACTGTCATTAGCAGAGTAGATAAAAAAGATGCTAGACTTGCGTTTTAAGTAAAACTGTTCAAGAATTATAAGAACGTAGATCTCGTGTTCTCTCTTCCTAACAGTTTCTTTTTGTATGATATTGGGCATGCCATTTTTGGGGAATCATCTGCATATTGTTTTGTAAAGGGGGTTTCTAACAAGAAAAGGGGACTCAAGTACTATATTATACGGCTGTTTTGAAAGTAATGGTAATAATAGAATGCTGGTATTGGAGAACCCAAAAGTTTTTTAAGGACCTCTAGATATCTTATTAGTATCTAACGTGTAATTCATGATGGTGTAGCTCTAATAGCTTCACTCTCCTGGAAGGGGAATATAGCAAAAACCTCTTTAAGAGTCTGTTTTCTGCTGCGAATGTTAAGTTAGTGGTTTCCCTTAACATTTTCTTTTGTATAACCCAAAACCTGGACCTGCTTTACAATTTATTAGTCGAACCCATGGGATACGACGCCCTTCTTCCTCCCGTCTTCCTTTTCCTAAGATGTCATGCTGTAGTCATATTATAATATTTTTTCTAATAGAAAAAGAAAGGCTAACCCACATTCCTTTAATTTTTTTGAAGCTGTTATGGGACACCGCTGTTTGATGACTTTAGTAATATGGGTTATTTATTATTCTTGCTCTGATTATCTATGGCTTTACGAGTATATTAGATTGTTCATTTAGCAAAGAGGCTAACCAAAATGACATGTAATTGTTTCTGATACTATATTTCATAGCTTCTAATTATAATAATAATGGGAGCTTCCTTTATAATGCTCTTTTTTGACTGAAATGATTAGTCGATTTTGAATACGATTTGTGAATGAATACTAAATTTAACTACTATGATGACATCTTGTTTTCTATCTTTTCAAGCTAATTTATTTTTGTGTGTGAGTACATATTTTTATTGTTTCAGTTTCTGGAATGTGATTTTAATTTTCTTTTAACAGAAGGATAATACATTCAGTTCCCAGAAGCATGAAGGCCAGGAAGTTCTGTGTGTGCGTGCCTATGGTTCATCATTTTTCACCCTTGGAATAAACATAAGGTTTTTACATTTTCTTTTTTGTCTTTTCTCTCTCTCCACTTGCAACATTTTTCCATAATAACATGTAAACTTCTATTGCTATTTGTTATATGGTGCTTGGAAGTATAGTTGCTCACTGTAGATTACAGGTCAGAATGGTAAAGTGTTGTGCCATGTGTGGTGTTTATGCTCTGTAGCCCCTTATAAATTATTATCTACCGGGGTAGGGAATCTTTTCATCATATGTATCTGTGAACTGCCATAACTGCTATTTGTTTGTAGAACATAGATTAATGTTCGGATGTATGATTATGGTCAACAGGTGTTGGTGTACAAATAATTTGTCACATTCGAATGTAGACATGTAGGTCTAAATGGGAGTGTGAAGCCTCTCGAGCCGAGCTGATGAGTCGGGACTTGATTGATTGATGAGTTTTGAAATTGAGTTCAAGCTTGGATTGATGTTTTAGGGGAGTGAATCTCAATTGAGTTTTAATCAAGTTGACCCTGAGTCAAGCTAGAGTAGATTTGGCATCTTTCCATGCATTTTCTTGTTAAATAGGCTAGGGCTGGACAAAAACCAACCCAAATCGGACAACCCGTCCGACCTAACCTGATCGGTTTGGGTCAGCTTTTATCCTAAATTGGGTTGGGTTGGATTTTGAAAATCTATTTTTGGTCGGGTTGGGTTGCGGGTTACCTTATAAAACCAAACCCGACCCGACCCAACCCAACTCAACCCAACTTGCTTATTAAAAAATATTTAAAAAAATTAAAATTTAATTAAATTGGGTAAAAGTCTTTCAAATTTATAATTTTAATGTAATTGACATTAGATTTTTAAAAAAATTCTCAACAAAATTAACAATAAAGGTTCCAAAGTGTATTTGGGCTCCAAAAAAAAAATTGTTCAAGCGTGAATTTTGGCTCCCAAAAAAATTGTCCAAGCGTGAATCAGGCTCAAGCCCAAACCGACCCAAGCTTGGTCGGTTTGGGTTGCAACTCTTGGTTGAGTTGGTTTGGTTTTATTTTTTGTCAAACCGAATATGTTGGGTTGGGTTGGGTTGGGTTGGGTCCACCCCCCACCCCACCCCACCCCCACCCCCAAATTAGGCTACGAGCCCTAGCTTGATAAATTAATGAGCTTTAATATGTGTTAAGGCTTGGCTTCTTAGTTTTAAACTATCTTAAATGAACGTTTTATCGAGCGATCTCTAGTTGAAATTCCAATCGCTTGGTTTGCTTTTCAGTACTAGGTTTGAATGTCTGACTATGCTTCCTCTGAGCGGGGTGAAGAGTCAATAAATACCTTAGGCCAGATATGTGGGAGAAGTAGGTTGCTGAAGTTACAATATCTGGGGTGTGTGTGTACACAGAGAGAGAGAGAGAGAGAGAGAGAGAGAGAGAGAGACCAGTGGAAAAGTTGCTTGCCATAGCGTTCTGAGTGAGAGAGAGGTGTGAGTATTGAAATATAGTTTGGGCCTTGTTTATAGCTTTCCAAGTATTTTGATTTGACTCACTGGAAGAGTGTTAGAGTTGTATTTGATAGCTCTCTCTTTATTCTTAATCTCTTCTTTATTTCCAAAATTTATGGATAGCGCACTTTTAGGATTTGTGGGCAACATATTTGCAGTCTGCTGGTGTCATTCTCCATGTCCTGGAGAGGACTGCTTAGTGGCTGCGAAGCCAAGAATCATTAGGTTGTGGATCAAAATCCGAAATGGTAATTGTCTTTCGAAAATTTGTAACAACGGCTGGACTCTTCATAAATGTTTCAGTTTAAAACCATAAGGCGTGTACCATGTACTGTCTGATTTGTATTTTTGCTATAACAATTTCGTCCCATCCCTTTGTAAATTGTTTTCTTGAAGGCGTTGAATAGAGTAATTTTATGCATTTTCCGTTTTCTTATGTGTGAATGCAATATAGAGGTTGATAGTGATACGGATGAAATTGTATTACTTTTTTTCTCTTTGAAGTGTTATATTTCCAATTTCCACTGAGGAGTTCAAGAAAAAATTGGCTTTATTTGTAAATTAATGAACATGATAACCTACTATCTGGTTAGGTTCGATCATATAAAGACCTGCTTATAATCTCAAAGACTAATTTTGATCATGTGCTGCATGTTTGAGTACTTTGTTATGAGAAATATTTACTTATATCTGTGTCTTATGAGAAGGAAAACATCCATTATAGTGGTATCCACATGAGAAAGCTGTAGGAGTCTGAAATTTTCTTTCTCCTTCGTTCTCCTTGGAGCTGTGAATAGGTTTGCTCTAGTCACACCAATTTATTTGGCCGAGAGGTTTTGTGGGCAGACAGTTCCTATTGCATCCTTTGTTTTGTTGCTGCTTCTAATCATATCTTGCTAATGCAACATGCTCAAACACATGTTATCCCAGACCAACTCCAAGAAATAACTACCAAATCTAATTTGTTCATTGTTTAACTAAAATTCTTCTTTCGTCACCTAGCCTTGGATGCCTTCAAGTTTGGAAAATCCTAAAATTAATAAGGAATCCTACTTTGTGAACTTTTATGGAAAGAATTCCGAAGTTTAGACTTTCAAAGTCTACTTCATCTTTATGAAGCTTCGGGGTCCGAGGTTAGACATGAAATCCTCTTGAGATGTCAAAATGCACCCTAGACATCTAAAATCCTCTTTGGGTGTCTGAGGTCCATCCAGCATTCCTTAGTTCAATTTCAATACCTTTTCTGGACATTCCAAAACTGTTTCAGATGAAACTAAAGAAATTGAGAAAGAAAGATCAGAAATATTATAAAGGAGCCTTGAAGATTCCATTGATCTGTGGACGTTCGTAGATTGTTCATGGAAATAATTGAGGTAAGCAATTGGGAAAACTGATATAGAGAAGATTGTTTCCTATTTAGTAGAAAGAGAAGATAAATTTTATCTTGTAGGTATTGGGAGACACTGTTATAATCTTCTAGCTCTCAAGGAGATATTACTTCGATCTTCTTGCTGTTTGGCAGACATTTATTTGCTGGCTCTTTGATGTAATTGATTATTCTAGTTGGCACCATGAAGAAATCTTTTCTCATGCCCTTTGCTGAGAATAATTTCCAATTATTCCTTTGGGTTGCTAAACGTCACAAGTGACACCTAGAATGTGTGCTATGGCCTCATAAATAGTGATGAACTGAAATTTTCATGAACCATTGTGCTATAGGAAACCCTGTAATCTGATCCTCTTCATTATAAATTACCCCATTGGATGAAACCTATTGATATATGTCGAATCTCTTGTTACACCTAAAATGTAGACTATGACCACCAAATAGTGATGAATCAAAATTTTCACGATCCATGATGCTATAGGGTACCGTGTTTTTTGATATTTTCTTATAATATCCAGACGGATGAAGATCATATTTATACATAAAGTCTAGCAATCCAATCATATTACCCATCCAAATGACGTGTTTTGATGAAATTAGAACTCTTTGTAATTTCCTCCTGGCTTGGTCAAGAATTTCTTAGCCATAATCATTCTTATATTTCATAGGTCATTCTCCTTATTGAACCGAGTTGATAAATTCTAATGTTTGACACTAACATGTCTCCACGAATGAATATGCAATGAACTGCTATGGTCTTAGTCAAGACCTTGGTTAGAGCAAAGCTGTTATGCCATAATAAACCACACAGATCTATACACAAGAAAACCATAGTGCTTAGGTTCAATTACGGTACAAAATATATATTAAGCCACTGGTAGTGTGACTAGCCAAATAATAGCTGTTTCCTTTGTAAATTTGCTTGGTCGGGGACGGGTTTCTGTTTCCTGAACTAAAGCCTCAGTTTCTTCCTCTATCTTGCAGGAATGGTCGCTTCCTTCTTCACTCATCCAAAAATATTATATCATCGTCAGTGCTGCTAGAGTGTGAAGAAGCTTTGAACCAGGGAAGTAGGACTGCAACAAAAACTTTCATTAACTTGAGGAGCAGTTCTATTTTGCACTTGTTTGCTTGCATTGGCAGGTTCTTAGGCCTTGAGGTACGTTCTGCTCTCCGCGTTTCTTCTATTTTTTGAGTTAGAATTGCAGTCTGGAACTTCAGTGACTTACTGAAAATGTTGAAGTTTTGTACTTCTGTTGTCATTTAAAATTCTTGTCTTTGATTTCAGTTGACAGTCTCTGCTGGGTGCCTAATATATTTGCTTACTATTCCTGCATGGATATGGTGCTAATCTATAGAGATAAATATGAATGCAACAAAAGACAACTATGTTGACTTCAACTGAACACATGAATGGTCTTGCCATTTTTATGCTTATCTGGTGCTCCATTTTTTAAATTGTGAAGGACCAGGAAGGAGCATAAATACTCCCTTTACTATCAGAGATAATAGAAACTCCCTAAAGACGGTGTTGGGACAGAGTATTTAAATTTTGTTAATTAACTAATTAGGCATCTTCAATTGTTTTGCAGGTATTTGAACATGGTTTTACTCCAGTGAATGTGCCAAAGAACATATCAGATGGTTCAAATTCATTAATCTTAGGATTCCCAGAATGTGGGAGCTCTTACTTTTTGCTGATGCAACTCGACAAGGAATTCAAACCTCTTCTCAAGTTAATAGAAGCTCAGGAAGATTCCACAGGGAAAGGTCAACCTTTTGACAGCTTGAATAATATCATTCGAGTAAGTAATGTCGATATTAGTCAGATGCACATGTGTGAAGACGAACTCAATTTGAGTCTTCTTGACTGTAGAAAGATCCTCACTATTCTTAGTAATGTTGACGGTAGCCAAATTCCTGAGGATGGTCCCTCTGACTCCAGCATCGAAAGTTTCACACTTCGATCTAATCTGCCGTTAAATTTTTCCTCCATTGTTGATGAGGTATTTGAGCTTGAGAAAGGATCAAAAGCCCATTTGTTTTCTGGCCATGGTTCCTCTTCAAATTTTGGCGCATCTTTCACATCTCATTTTGGCTTGGGTCCTACAAACCTTCATAATGTAAAAGCTGGAATATCTTCCCCTAGTTGGGAAGGTGCACAGATACTGCAAGACACTGGAAGCAAATCTAAGGACTTAGTACAGTCTGGTTCCACCAATTCCTTAACCACTGCCTCAGGGAGAAGCCAATCTATGAAGAACTTGGCAACTTCTAAGTCTGATCAGGATTTGACTTCTCTCAGATCTCTGCATTCTGGTGGCTTAGGTGCTTATGGCGTAATGGATGACGAACAGCTGAATGTGTCTGGAATTAGCTCTGCTCAACTTTTGACTCCACCCCATCAAACTGTTGCTCGAGCTTCTTTGGTAAGCTTGCCTACTGGGGCTGTATCTGGCAGTTTTAGAGTTTCAGAATCTAGCTCGCTGGTTTCTACTCCCGTATGTAAGATACCATCTTTATTATGCGCGCTTGCCTGTGTTTTTTAAATCAAATGTAAAATGCTCATATATACTTGACCATTCGAAAAGTGGTTCTTATTTTTCAGTTGTTGTCTACAATTTTTTGGAAATAATGCTTATCTTGTTATTGCCTATTGTTTTTCAGCTCAAGCACTTGATTCTGCAAATCTTATGAACTCGAAGCAAGATGCCATTCCTAGACATGATAGGACGCCATGGAAACGTACATTGTCAGATATGTTAAAATCTCTTCCCTCAATCAATCATCTGGAAGTCAATGAAGGTGCTAACAAGAGAAGGAAAATCATGGAACCTGCTCATGCTCAGTTGCCTCCATCACAGATGATCATTTCATCTGAAATTTCTAGTAAAACTGAAAGATATAGTTATGGAAATCTGATAGCTGAAGCAAACAAAGGCAATGCACCCTCTAGTATATATGTTTCTGTTCTGCTTCATGTAGTGAGGCATTGCTTACTGTGTATCAAACATGCTCGACTCACTAGTCAGATGGATGCACTCGACATTCCATATGTTGAAGAGGTGGGTATGAGAAGTGCGTCCTCAAACTTATGGTTCCGTCTTCCTTTTGCCAGTGGTGATACATGGCAATACATATGCTTGCGGTTGGGGAGACCTGGAAGCATATATTGGGATGTCAAAATCATTGATCCATATTTTAAAGACTTGTGGGAGCTTCAAAAGGGGAGCAATCGTACTGCTTGGGGTTCTGGTGTTCGGATTGCTAATACATCTGATGTGGATTCCCATATTCGTTATGATTCAGAAGGTGTTGTGTTGAGTTACAATCATGTGGAGGCTGATAGTATTAAGAAGTTAGTGGCAGATATCCAAAGGCTTTCAAATGCTAGAATGTTTGCCCTTGGAATGAGAAAACTACTTGGTGCAAGGACTGATGAGAAATTGGAAGAGAGCACTGTAAACCCAGACGGCAAGACTTCTGCTGGAGCCAAATCTGTTAATGAGACGCCTGAAAAGTTTTCAGACCAGATGAGAAGGGTATTTAGAATTGAAGCAGTTGGATTGATGAGTTTGTGGTTTAGCTTTGGTTCAGGTGTCCTTGCTCGCTTTGTTATCGAATGGGAAGCTGGCAAAGAGGGTTGTACAATGCATGTTTCTCCGGATCAGCTTTGGCCCCATACAAAGGTTTGTTTTTTGTTTGTGCTCCTAAAATATAGAACTTCCCCCTCTCCATGTTCCTTACTTTTTGGTGTCCCATTTTTTTTTTCTGTTCTTGTGCAATGTATAGAGCATCAACTGTATGTCCTGATATATGACAAAAAGATATTTTGTCCACTCCCAAAGACACTATGATTAGTGCTAGACAGAAAATAGATTTCAACTTCTATTCTCCTGCACTAATTTTTCCGTACATAATAGAGGGTAATTAGCTCAAATGAAAAAAATGAAGTGACTGTAAAGTTAATTTTGAAAAGGTTGTTGACGGAGTACCATACAGATAAGCTAATTTTGAAAGCAGCATGCGGATTGTGCTGATAAGTTATGGGATAGCAGTTATTTTGTAGGGTTTTATTTTTTTTGAGCATGCTGTATAGGAATCAGTTTGGGGAAATATTCTTGGGACTTAGATTTGGTGAATTAGTGTCTGTGATTCTGGAGTTTTCTTATAATTGCATACTGCCCCCTTGACTCCTAATTAAGGAATCTCACTATCTAAAAAAAGAAAAAGAATCAGCTAAAATCTGTCTAGATTGTGTTGTATTCAGCAGCTTGGTTTATTGAGGTGCGTTGGTTTTTCCTTACCAGGTTGCCAGAATTCACTTTACAATGATAATGCAGCAATGTGATTAAATTTGAAACCCGATGAGAACAAGGTTAAACCTACTCAGCATCTCAAGGTTGACCTAATAAGTGATTAATCAATATGGTTGAGGCATTCCTTCTGTGAGTTTCCTTTTACTGGGAAATTGGGTGAAGAGGTTTCCAATTTAGCGTTTGGATTGAAACATATTTCCTTGTGTGAGTTTCCTTTTACTGGGAAATTGGTGAAGAGGTTTCCACTTTAGCGTTTTGGATTTTTCATCTTCCATAACCCCCTTGTTGGAGAAAGAAAGCACGTGCTTCTCTCATTTTTCTCTTGCTGGAAAATGGATCTATGAAACATCTTGAGCATTTCCTTTAGTTACCGAGCATTCCTTTTTATGGTGGGGGTGGGTGGGCTCTGTTTAGGGGTGGCAAACGGACAGCTTGCTCCGTGGGCTCGCCGGCTAGTCCCATGGCCGGCTCGGGCTCGTTCCTATTTTTTAACTAGCCGAGCTTGCTCGTCTCATAAAAAACATGAGTTGGCTCGTGTTTTGGAATTTATTTTTGAAATTTTGAAGTTTAAAATTTTGCTTTAAAAAAATTAAAAATAAAAAAGCCGGCTCGTGGGCGGATTGACTCAGCCCACAAGCCATGAGCCTAGCTGAGCCCCCTAGTGGGTCACGATCGACCCATTGCCACCCCTACTTCTGTTTCAGTATTAGTATCCAACGGGGTGTGAGACCCAACTCAAGTGATTTTCCAAGCATGATGGACGTTGCTTAATTGAGGATACTTTTTTTCTTTCTTCTTTTTTTAACTCATTTCTCTTTTACTCGACCAAAATTTGCCTATTGCATTCTTGTTGTTTAAGTTATCCAGTGTAATACGCACCAGATCAATGTTCCTTGTGCTTACTTGGGTTTCTCATCTTTTTTGTTTTTCGCCAGGGGAGGAGGGTGTTGGTTGTAGAATTGAAGAATGTCTATATTTAATTTCCACGATGAAGGGTAGGCATTTATCCCGAATATTTCCCTTTTGTTAGGTCTGTGTATATCAGTTATAGAAGTGAAGAATGTATACTTAAAATATATAGGGTACGTTTGGTACACCTATTGGATTAAGGGGATAGGGTTAATAGGATTAGGAGGATAAAATTAGGGGAGATTGTATTGAGGTGGATTAGGGTGTATTGTATATATACGGCTTTGGTGCTACACCGTATTAAAAAAACATTTAAGTATTTTTGTCTAAGATTAAAATAACGGGAAGTTACTTAAAAGTAATTTTTTAACCACATATGTTTTGGATAACTTACTTTTCACTTACATTTAGGTAAGAAAATTACTTTTTTTAATCAAGTAATTCGTACGATTGTGTCAAAATAAATAACTTATTTTTAACTTATATTAATAGAAAATTTTATTTTTTTTAAAACTTACTTATTTACTTATGAGTAGATTTACTTCTAAGTAAATTTACATTTTGTCTACAAAATATTTGGATAACTTATTTTCCTTTAACTTTTAATTAAAGAACGATACTTTTTTTTTTTTTTCCAAATTACTCTTACATCACTATCAAATAACTAACTTATAATTAATAAAAAAATTAATTTATGCTAAGACTTATTTACTTACAAGTAAATAATTTCTTTACTTATAAGTGAATTTCTTCACTTGTAAGTAAATTTAAGTATTTCAATTCAACTAGTTTTTTCCTTAATGTTATCATGACACGGTGAATTAATACTCCAGTCTAAACCCATCTATAAAGTGTATTATTTTAATCTAGTTGACTACAGGAGGATAAGCTCCCGGGCTAATTTAATTCAGGGTATATTTACACCAAACACCAGATAGGATTATTTCCTTATCCGGTCTAATATGGTGCGCCAAACGTGCTCATAGTGTCTACCATGAAGAACATGTCTTTAAACCAAGCACGCTGGGAGTTGCGAAGGATAATCTTTTAACTTTGTATCGTTCTATTTATTGCAAAATTTACCTGGTGCTTGCTTCTCGTTTAAAGCTGCCTCTGTCGATGTACTGATCAGATTGGTTTTCCCCTTGTTCCTAGTTTCTCTTAAAAAATTCATGCATTTATGGTTTTACTTTGTTCTACAGTTTCTGGAAGATTTTATCAATGGAGCTGAGGTTGCATCTCTTTTGGATTGCATTCGACTCACTGCTGGACCCTTGCATGCTCTTGCTGCTGCTACACGGCCTGCACGAGCTGCTCCTGTTTCTGGGGTTCCGGGTGTTGCAGCATCTTTTTCTTCTGCTTTGAAGCAGAATGGGTACATGCCATCTCAGGGTCATTTGCCAAACAATTCTAACACAAACACGAGTCAAGCTTCCTCTGGTTCTGCAGGTAATCCTAGTGCACCTACCCCTTCTGGTCCTGTTGGGAGTCACAACCATCATACGGCTTCATTGTTGGCAGCAGCAGCAGCAGCAGCTGCTGGGAGAGGTGGTCCTGGCATTGTTCCGAGTTCTCTGTTGCCTATTGACGTTTCTGTAGTTCTTCGCGGCCCATACTGGATTCGGATCATATACCGCAAAAATTTTGCTGTAGACATGAGGTGCTATGCCGGAGATCAAGTCTGGTTGCAACCAGCAACCCCGCCGAGAGGGGGTCCTTCAGTTGGAGGATCACTGCCATGTCCACAGTTTCGACCTTTTATTATGGAGCATGTTGCTCAGGAACTGAATGGCATAGATTCTAATTTTCCAGGAGCTCAACAAGCACTTGGACTCACAAATTTAAGTAATCCCAATCCAAGTTCTGGTCCACAGCTGTCAGCTGCCAATGGAAATAGAACCAACCTCTCAAATTCTCCTGCTGCAATCTCTCGTCCAGGAAATGCAATATCTGGACTCAACCGCATAGCAAATGCTCTTCCAGGACCTACGAATCTAGCTGCGGTGAACCCATTACGTAGATCACCTGGCTCAGGTGTCCCTGCCCATGTTAGAGGGGAGTTAAATACTGCTATAATTGGACTTGGGGATGATGGAGGTTATGGGGGCGGATGGGTCCCTGTTGTGGCACTTAAAAAAGTCCTTAGAGGTATTCTTAAGTATCTTGGAGTACTTTGGCTGTTCGCACAGTTACCAGACCTTTTGAGAGAGATCCTGGGGTCAATTCTGAAAGATAATGAAGGTGCACTATTGAACTTGGATCAGGAGCAGCCGGCCTTGCGCTTCTTTGTCGGGTAAGGCTATAAGCTACATTGCATATGCTAAATCTCTCTCTGTTTATATAGCAAAGAAAAATTGAACTTTCAGAAAAAAAATCTAGTTCCAGTTCAGTCCTTTGGGAAACAATTTATTGGTTATTACAAGTTTAAATTGGATTGCAAGGTCTTTCTTCATAAGGTCTTTCTACTCACTCGCTCCATCCAAATTTCTTGACTATCAAGAACTAGTGTCTTAGCCCCATCATCCCCCAAATGAACCACGGAGACCAAAATTCGGTCTTTTCATTTCAATATTGAATTTTCCACTTCCGTTTCAAGGTCATCATCGATAGAAGTCATAGAATGCACTAATAAACTGTCCTAAATGATCACAAATGATTCCCCCTTTTGATGCCAACCCTGGATGTCCCATAGAGCACCCATCATTATTTAATTTTACCCATTTTGGCTGTGGTTTGATCAATCTGATGATAATAGGTTTCGTGGGGGTGGGTCTGCTAACTGATGTGCCAACACCTTTTGGCAAGGTCCAAATCCGCCCGCCCCCCCCAAAAAAAAAAAATATGAGCTTTAGTTCTTATTCTTCATTAGAAAGTTTAAGAGGGAGGGAGGGAGGGAGGGAGTTGTGTGTGGGTGCTTTTATTGGAGAGAGATTTTGAAGAGAAGGCATGTGAATAGAGAGAGGGATAAAGAAAGCAATAAAAGTGTGGTGAATAGTTGTGGAGTGAAAAATGGGAAATAGTATTTAATTAGAAAACGATGTGAAAGTTTTGCAATGTATTGTTGTTACGAAGATCTTTTACTTCATAGAACTTTATTGTTTAGTTATTGGTACAATTTTTATTTTAAATTGATGAAAATTAATTTATGTTCATAAATTATGTTTGTGTGTACTGTGTATATAATTTATTTATTTAATCTCGGGTTCTATTGCGGTTGGACCCTTAGACCTTTGACCTTTTCCAGTCAATACGACCTTTTCCAGTCAATACCTGGGCTGGGTTGAAAATATTGATTTTTATAGATCCGTTGCATCATATAATTATTTGTAAAAGAAGTTTTTTGCACATGCATCTTCGAATTTATGATCATGTGTTTGTACCTTCTAATATGAAAGATTTTTTTTTTCAGAGGCTACGTCTTTGCTGTTAGTGTTCACAGAGTTCAACTTCTTCTCCAAGTCCTTAGTGTAAAAAGGTTTCATCATTCTCAACAACAGCAACAAAATTCAGCTGCTGCCCAAGAGGAATTAACTCAGTCTGAAATAGGCGAGATATGTGACTATTTTAGTCGTCGGGTTGCATCAGAGCCTTATGATGCTTCTCGTGTTGCTTCTTTTATTACACTTTTGACTCTACCAATTTCAGTTTTAAGAGAATTTTTGAAACTTATTGCATGGAAGAAAGGATTGGCTCAAACGCAGGGTGGTGATATAGTTCCTGCACAGAAATCCCGCATTGAACTGTGTCTTGAGAATCATGTTGGATTTAATGTGGATGGGAACTCTGAAAATTCATCTGCATCCAAAAGCAATATTCAGTATATTCGGGCACATAACTCAGTCGATTTTGCATTAACGGTTGTTCTTGATCCTGCACACATACCACACATAAATGCTGCTGGTGGTGCTGCTTGGTTGCCATACTGTGTCTCGGTGAGATTGAGATACTCCTTTGGTGAAAATCCTAACGTATCTTTCGTTGGAATGGAGGGGAGCCATGGTGGCCGTGCATGCTGGACGCGAATTGATGACTGGGAGAAATGTAAACAGAGGGTAACCCGAACTGTTGAAGTGAATGGATCTTCTGGTGGGGATGCTAATCAAGGAAGGTTGAGGGTTGTTGCTGATAGTGTACAAAGAACACTGCACGTATGCCTTCAAGGGCTAAGAGATGGCATTGGGATGACATCGTGACTGAAGGAAAAATGACAAGACATTGCTGCTTAGTATTACTGTGTCAACCCATGGAGATGATGCATTACTGTCTCAACCAAAGCAGCCAGCTTGTTTTCTCTTGAATCAACAATTACATCGCGCTGCTTACTTAAGAATTAAGAAGGGAGAAAATTTTAGAATTGACAAACGCTGACTGAAGAAGTGGCTAGGAGGTATACATAGTGTGTTTGGTGTATTTGTGCTGGTGGCTAACCCAGATTTAGAGTCATGTTGTGGTTTCCCCTTTGTACAGTTATCCGTCCATTGTATAAAATTTGTTTCATTTTATAATTTTGCACTACTCAAACTGGCAAGTAATCTGGTTCCGATCCTTGTTGAAGAGACTCGAGAGAAGCTCGTTTTCATATAGTAACGAAGTAGACTACTATTTTTGTTTTCTCCAATTATTATCTGTACACGTTCTAGACTGTATAAATAATTTGATATTTCAATTGGACTTTATTATTCATTCCTGGTTTTCAAGTAACATGACAAAACAGAAATGCTCGCCACAAACATTTTTCTTGGCACTGTAATGATTCATCTCTATGCTATGATAATAGTGTGCAAACTCTTGGATCAGCCGTTGATTGCAAGATGAAAGCTCTCGATTCTTATCATAGTCTGATGCAATAGGATCAAAAGGATCCAATCCATGATTCTATTAGCCTACAACTTATTATGTAACTAGAACAAGTGTTCCATACAAGCAGCTATAGCAAGACGGCTTAAGTACGCCTACAAATTTAAGAACTCTCCATGCTCGAGACTTTGGCCTCTTGCTCCTCCTCTTCACTCACTGTTGTAATCTTTTCAGCAGGTGATGACTCCACAGGAGAATCGGTATCCTTTCTCAGTTCTGATTCAAATTCTTTTGCCGCCTGCAATTGGAAAATGTCAATACTACAAGTGCTTAATATGTATTGTTGGATAAACGTATATATAAATAAATAAATGAATAAAGGAAAGGAGAAGCCCAAATAGTATATATTTACCTATATTCTCTCTAAAATGGAACATATAGAGAAGAGGCGAGAAGTTTGACAAACTTGTGGAGATGTTTATGGTACAAATTGCTAAAGTTTTATGAGTAGTAGTGTTTTAGGAAGCACTTGAGCACACATGTAAACTGTATAATGTGTGAGACATGCACCAATCAATTAACCGTGATGTGCATAGGGTTACAAATTTTATGCAACAAACAGAAGCGTACATAACATAAGCTGTCTCAAGCCATGTTGTATCGTCCATTACCTCTTGGAATAGATCATGTTGCTGAAAACAAGTAAGAAGTCACAGGTACTTGTTGGTGCCTTGGGTGGAAGTCTGGCCAGTTGCTCCATCACACCATCACATTGTTTTGGTTTTGGGATGAATGAATGTGATTTATTCACATTTCGTGTTTGTAATTTTAAGTAGTGGTCTATCTGTCTCTATCACCTTTTCCCTCCCTCCTAATCTCACATCTACTATAATGTATCCCTTGGTCAATGATCATTTTTTGCTTGAAAAGATTGTAATAGAACAGGATGATAGTAGATAGACCCAACGGATAATTTCAAGAGGCAGCATAGGAGGATATGAAGACAAATACAACTGCATTGCTAGTTACATAATATTCAACTTTATGGCTCAAGTTGAATCGTGCATAGCCCATGTTGACCCAAGGATAGATATATTTGTGAGAAACAAGTAAATTAATTTTGCATGCTAAACAAGTGAAATCTTAAACGACAGACCAGAGTCTTCCTTTCAATTTAAAATTATGCTATAACAAAGAAATATTGGGTTACAGATGCAAGGGCCTAACCATAGTTTGGACCTAGGAATCTGTATGTGAGAAAGTCTTGGTGTGCAACGCTAACTAATTCACGGGAGCGTAGAATTCTATTATGTGAAGCTCTTATATACTAGGGGTGGAAGGATGCTCGGACCATGCATCGTATTCATTGGATGAGTTTTATCTACTCATTATTTTCTAACAAGTCAACAATGTATTATGTGAGATGATTTAAAGATGGGGCCACAATCCCCATCATAAATATTGTCAACGAGGAATTTTTAATCTCAATAAAGGGAATATGAGATTTGAAATAGTGGTAGGTACTACTTGATTTTAAAGATCCAATCATATTGCTCAATGAAAGACAAAAACTAAAGATCATTGTTAACATATTCACCTCATTATGATTGACAAATCTTCATGTTTTTCCCTTGTATTTTTCTACCTCATATTCACCTCAATATGATTGCCAAACATTAACTCCTTACTTGTCTCTAAGGAGAATGTAAATTACACACAGTGGACTCCCCAAGTGACACCTGAAATAATAGGTTATCAAAAAGGAGGAATAGTACTTGGTTGGATATGGAGAGTTCTATAATGAGTTATATTGGTTTACCCATTCTATACATGCTCTGCTTGCCACAATGTATATTTTGAATAAAGTTCTAGCTAAGTTTGATCCTCATGCTCTATAAGGTATGAAAAACAAACAAGTTTTAAGAATGTTAAGATTTGAGGATGTCTAACTTATTGTAGTAACTGAAAGGCAAACAAGTTAAAGGTGAGGTCAGAAAGGTGTAGATTGTACAATATCCTAAAGAGTCATTAGGATATTATTTCTATCTTTTGAAGAACAAAGAGTTGTTAGCAAGAATGCCATTTTCTTGGAGAAGTGTGCTTGATAATGAGGGGCTAGGAACAAAATAGAAGTCATTAATAAATATGCATTCAGCCACATAACTACAATACCAATGTCCGAGAGCACTATAGACAATACACAAGCTCTCAGGATAACTTATATAGTTTCACATCTTCCAGAGAGAAGGATTTCTTTACAATGATGTTGATGAAAGGTTCCTACTGAATAACAACCGTAGAGATGGTCTTACAAGTCCAATATCGACTTGGGCAAGAGACTGGATACTATAATGTCTAAAATGAATTTTTGCATTCCAATCAAGTTTGTAAGCTCATTGATCCACTGGACGATATGGTAACTGTTGGGTGTAAATGAGTAATCAAATGAAAGAGAAGCGAAGATGGAAAAATTGAGACAAAATGGCAAAAGGTGATCAACAAGGACAATGAGTTAACTGGGAAGAGATCTTTTGGGTGGTATCGATGTTTAAATACATTAGGATTTTATTAGCCATTGCAGCACATCATGACAACAACGCGAACAAAGCACTAGGTTTTTGTCGTGACAATAGATAAATCACGTGTATAATAATGTTAGTAGGAGCATTGTCACTATCTTTAGTCTCGTATGAAGATAATATATTATTGTTGAGCAATAACACAAGAATGGTATCATCAACATTTCAGAGAGGCAACCTAACAATCTGAGAATAATGTTTCATGGAGATAGATCGAAAAGGTTGTAGGGTCTCAAAATTTATACATTAGAAAAAGTGGTAAAGAGGTTCAACTAGAAAAATCTAAGACAGGATGGTCGCTAGTGGGACGGACGATTATTAGTGTCCCGAAATGGCCAAAAAAAAAAAAAAAAGGGAGGGGAGGGAGAGAGAGGGAGGGGAGGGGAGGGGAGGGGAGAGGGAGAGAGAGAGAGCAAAGAAGTAACGTTCCTCGTACTTCCTCTATAGCAGCTATTTCTACCTATGGACCAGGATACTCTTGCAATAGTTCCTAACATTCAATTGCCACTATCGCTACTGTGACAACAATGAGACTCTTGCAAAAGAGAAAAAATTAAGGCCTTAAAAAAAAACAAGAACATCGAAAGAGAGTTCGTTGAAAGAGAGAATATATCTATACTGAAAGTAGTCTATGCAAATATGATGCATCCCCAGATTAAGATATTGTCCCAATGGCAGTTAGATTGCCATTTATTGGAAAATGAGGATAGTATACTATTGTGATGGGCCATAATTTAACTGGAAGATTGTTAATTGTATGCCCTAAGACTAATCAAGTGACGTTGACTTAAAACATATTTTATACAACCATCAAATATTAGTAGCAAAACATTTGATTTATACTTTTGTTATATGAACAGGTTGATGTCTAAGAAAATGGAAGCATATTTTTAGGATTTCAAGAATATAAAAGATGCATTCCTCAGTGCTCGATTCTTAAAGGTTCCTAGTCATTGGATAGAAGTTAGGCTCTAACAATGATGAAAGACCAGCACACGACTTCTTTAAATGGGATTATGAGTATCATATCATTAACTTAAATGCTAAAGTAACCATGAGCGTGCTGCTTAGAGAACAACTTCAGACAGGACATGCCATATGAAAGTTCAAGTATTATCAATGAATTTCCTTATGATAAAGTTGTGTACTTGACAACCTAAGGCACCATTGTGGTTCTGCATATGGATTAATCTGATAGATTGCGGCATAATGTTCTTACTCTAATTAATGATTATACTAAGTCCATACTAGTCATAGCACATTTATACATAGCGGCATGTACATGTACAAACATAGGATCTATCAGCGTAAATTGAACAAGGAGATGAAGAAAGGATCAAGCTAGCAAGTTATTCTGTCTAAAGGGCTTTACGGTGTCGAAAAGGTTTTTGAATGCCCAAAAAGGTTTTGGAATCAACATAAGCATTGTTGAAAGGACTTCAAATGTCTAAACTTGGTCGAGAAGGTGACTTCGGAGTTTGGGTGGAAAGCATCAAGATGTTTGCACCCCCTTAAAATCCCAAATCTGTATTGGAAGTACTTCTTACTATAAACACAAGCTACTTGGATATAAACTAAATATAGTTTAAATAGTGAATAACTTGAAACTACATGTCTGTCTATATGGAATTTTCCAAGAATTCAACAATTCGGAAATATATTTCCATGAGAAGATTACATTCATTGACAAAATTTCCCTGTCCTATAATTTTGGACATGTTTTTCGTGATCGATGTACAATAAAAAATTACAATTTCTTCCATGTTCAAAAGTCAAAACCAAATTATTCATCTTTTTCAATGTCAAGTCAGTCACTTTTCACCAAAATTTAATAAATTCATGGCTTCAGAAAATGAAAAATGTTCACAATAACATTCTCAAAAGAAAAAAAAAAAACTTCTGAGGGTAAAAAGAAAAAGATAAAAAAAAGAGAGGACCTGTTGGAAGCTCTTGACAGTCTTGCCAATACCCCGGCCTACTTCCGGCAGCTTCTTGGGCCCGAAAACAAGGGCAGCCACCCCAGCAATGACCACCAGCTCCGGAACCCCAAGGCCGAACAAGCAGTTACACGACATCCCCTTTTTCTGATTCCTGTTAATTCTTCTCGACCCACCAAGAACCAGGCCCAGATTGGCACGGCCATTGATATTGTTGTTGAAGAATACAGAACTGGAAGAACCCAGAAGAGAAGTACCCATAACTGGTGTAAATCTTGTAGATTGTGTAAGATTGAGTGCGGCAGATTGGATGGTCGCCATTTTCAGATTTTTGAAGGAAAAAATACAATATTTGGCCTTGCTTTTCTTTTTGCTCGTGTATTGTGTGTTTTATTTGGGAAAATGAAGTTGACCATATCTATTACTAGTGATGGAAGATTAAACGAGGAAAAATTGCTGTAGAGATCCTTAACTTTTACGAAAACTATAAATAAGTTCTTAATCTAGGTGTTGCATTTTTGGTTCTCCCTTTCTTTTAATTATCTTATTTATTGTACATGTCATTTTAACACATTCTTGAATAGATTCAATCCAAAAGATTTTTCATTACTACATATATAAAAAGTTGAAGAATACAATGAACGAGAATGATTATTCCTGCTTGATAAGTCTACCTCAATCGTTGAATGGAGTCGGATACTGTTAACTTCTTTGTCATTCTTGTAACAGTCACCTATAATCTGCTTACAATAGCTAAGCGCGTAAAAAGAGCGGCATATATCTATACATGTCCAAATATTGATAAAATTTGATAGTTGAAGATGTATTTATACTTTTTAAAAAGATTAGGAATCTCTATCTCAATTTTCTCATAAAAATAAAGGTTTTGGAGGTAGGTGGTGAGGAGTTGTTTATTGATTTTTTAAGCCTAAACGACATATTATATTAACCATAATTTCCACGTTTATTATCTTTAATAAAGCGGTTCAAGACCAGATTAAGTTCGGGTCAAGTTACAATATTAAGATTTGACCTAAATCGTAAGGGCTTGTTTGGCTTAGCTTAAAAATATTTCTTTTATAGTTCAATTATAATTTAAAGTTTTTTTTTTTTTTTTTTAAATATAAACGTTGAGAAGTAGTTTTATTATTTTACTTGTTATTTATAATTTTATATGTAGAGTTAAAATTTTAGATGATAAATCCATGGAAAATCATTTTCTTCATAAACTATATTCTAATGTACTAGAAAAAAAATTTAACATAAAATAATTAAATTTGATTTAGCAATTTAATATTTAAGAAATTCATTATTCAGATAATAAATAGTTAACTATATAATATCTCTTACAAAGACTGATATATCCCTTGAAAAAATGGACAAATATTTCAATTGCAACGGACAGTGGTTCAAAATCAAACACAGCCTAGTGACACTAGAAAAACAGGTTATGAAAGATCAATATCATAATCAAACTAATCCCATAAAATTCAATATCCAAGCAAGCCAATTATAGTTCAAAATACAGCAAAAAATACTTGTTTCCGAAGAGCGAAATAGACCAATATGATATCACTAATCCTCCTCAAGATTGATGGAATCCTTAAACTTGCCATACAAAATCTTCTTCAGTTCAGCCATCTGACTAAGTATTGATTCCTTCTCTTCAGTCAATTTCTCCAAGTTCTTTTCCGTGACCTCTTTCATCTGCTCAATCCTGTTCTCAACTTCATCTTTAGGGACGTGAGCAAATACCTCGCCTATCTGGAAACGCACTATCTCCTCATCAGTGAGAATCAACTCATTGCTTGCATCCTCGAAATTCTCATTCATTTCCTGAACAAAATTTATTTAGGGTAAAAATGGGCCAACGTTTTACAATGATACAACAAGGCGATAAAGTCCCATTATGATTAGATATACATGGAGTGACATGATTAGAATCTAAATTTCACAGAAGAAGGTAATGGAATAAAATTTGGGCTTCGTGATATTTGTCAAGGAAGCCACGACTGGGGAGAGTGGAAGGAGCGTAAATATATTGTGCTATTCACCGGTCAGATGCACCTTTATAGCAAACCAGTTCAAACGAGATATGAAGAGCATGAAATAGCAATGTAAGTACAACCACCATAAACAACATAGTGATGGGCATCTTCACATGTACATGCAAGGATACTGAAGGAGTCTTCACATTCCACAAATAGCTGTAATCAAGAAAAATGAACTGGTAGGAAGAATATAATGATAATCAAAGCTTTTGGTTTCCCCCATACTGCATAATGACAATTGCATAGTCAAAAATGATCAAAGTTTTCGTATTCTGTAAACTCTGTTTCATCAGAACTGTTGAAATTTGAATTGAGGAGGATTAGTTGAACTAAAAATTTGTTTCATCTTCACTTAACTTTGTTGCAAAAGATGAAATTGGTTGCACTTGGTTTTGTAAAAAACAACATTGTCTCGTGAATGGCCAACAGTAGATACCCAATTATCATATCACAAGTTTTCAAATCCCATCTACAAAGAGTGTGGAGGGTTATACTCTAAGCTTCAGCACATAGTTCTAAAGGTCGTGCTTGAATTGAAAAAGGCAATTGTAGTTCTTGCTCAAGATAGTAAATAGACAGTGGTGGTAAGGGAAAGGAGCTCAATCCCTCTTTATTATTTACAATAATTGGATTTTTAGCTGCATTAAACTTGTCATATTCAAAATTTGCATTTACACTTCTATATCTGAAGTATTAATTTACAAAATTGTATATACCAAACCAATTCATCCCCAGTTACTAGAACACACAGTAGTGTTCTATATGTACCCAACTATATTATCTCAGTCAAATCCACCACTAGTGCTCAATCTACATTTCCCAAATTTCAAAATTGAATTTTTACAATATTAGCTCTAAAAAGTGTGGCTAAGGATCAAAAACCAATCCATAGATATCCAGATCTCATCATTCAATACATCAAAAGAAAATATCACTACAGAAGGATTTGAAATATACATAGTGCCCCTTTGCTTTCCACAAATATCCTCATCCACTTGATTTCAAATGTTGAATTAATCCAAGAGAATAAGCCTGATATAGCATCTTAAAAAGATTCGGAATCCCAGTCCTCTTGTTCTCTCTCCTTTTGGGGGAAAATTTGTATATTAGATGGAGTGTGAGGTCAAGGGAAAGAGGAGGCTTCTTTCCCTCTGCAAAGGGAATCATTAGCTCATAGTCTATTCCATGATGTATCAACTTGTCTGCAATCTTGTGTGTGCTGTTTGTGGCACTCACGACATGATTTTACTCCCTTATTCATGCAAGCAAAAAGCCAGATTAATCAAATTAATGCACTTTATTATATGACATCTTTTCTCACTGTATCACTGGAACCCAGCTTGTGAGTAACATTTTGTCTTTATAGTCACAAATCTACATTCGCTTTTATGACATGACATGTATTAATATTATCATGGTTTAACCCGTTTAATTTAGAAGGAAGATAAGTTTTAAACAATTGAAATGATTTTAGCATTTTCACAATGGCCTCCATAAAAGCCTCTCCTTATTGAAATAATATTATCATGGTTTAACCTCGATGCCAAAGAGGTCAATGTTTTCGCGTCCCATTGAAATAAGCTTGCTCGCCTCAATATTAACTTTTATTGATTAAACCACTTCAAAACAAGCAAAACAAAAATGAAAAAGCTCTCTGTCACTAACCTCAACATCACAGGATATTATTGCATCATTTGCTTGAACCGAGAGTTGCCCTCCAAATCTAGTACTAACCACTGAGCCAAATCAATACACTGATTGGCTACTAGCAATTTGATCCCACAAAGTTACTAAGAGCATCTCCAATACTATAATGTCAAGACACAATATCTAGTACTTTTCTTGACAAATGGCCAAAAAGTGCTTATGTGGCACAATTAATGCTAGAAGGTGTCTAGAACAATGTCTAATTCTTGACAATGTCCATCATTAATTTAATAATCTCTATTCAATCAATACATTTCTCTCTCTTTCTTTTTTTTAAAAAGCTAATGATAATTTGCCACATTTGCACAATGAACATTGTTGCATTGGAGAAGGTTTTTTATATAATGTCAATGACTTTTGCCACATATACACAGTAGACATTGTTGCATTGGAGATGCTCTAATATGTACATATATTGGTGTCATTCTGTTCTCTATTCTCACTTTGAAATCTTAATTTCTATGGTAATTAAGTTGAAAAGCCCTTTCTTAAATATTATATCATAATTCATTCTAACTATTTGGAACCTAATTTTGTTTTTTATTCATAAATTGGTCCTTACTAATGTTACAAATTTCTTGTATATTCCTCACAATCAAGTCAAACAAACCACATATTTACAAACAAAGAGAGAGAAGATCGCAAAACCCCATTCAAGAACACACCTTGAAAATTCGTAAAAAAATTTCCAATAAAAAAATTGAGAAGGCCCAAAAGGTACCTTAGCGATCTTGATTTCATCTTCGAGTTCGTGAAGTCTGTTATTTAATCTGCCAAACTTGTTAATATTCTGCTGGTCCTCCCATGTGACTTCCATTTCCGAACCGGATGCCCCAGACTTTGACATTCAATCATATCCAATTATGTATACACCCACCCACAAACACAAATAAGCACGCATATATTCGTAAAGTAGTGCAATTTTATTGATAAGTAGGTTTGATTTTGACTCACCTGCTGCATTTTTTTTGATTCGAAATGGTCGAGGATGATCAGAGACTATGTTCAATGCCCACAGAACGGTAAGTAAATTGAGCAAAGGGGTACAGAGGAGAAGCGTAAACTCACTTGTAAACCCTGATCTATGTCCAAACTATATTTTTAATTTTTTATCCCCGAAACATGAAAAAAAAAAGAGGAAATTTCTGAAGGAAGATAAAATGACATAAATGTTTGCAATGAAACTTCTTAATCTTTTATTTTTATAAAAGAGACTAAGGTCCGTTTGGTACCACTACTGTAAATAGAACTTTTAACAGTATAGCTTTTGATAGTAAAGTTTTTAGTAGTAGAGTTTTTGATAAAAAACTGTTGACTGTTTAGATATGAATCCAAAAAGTGCTGTGAATATTAAATTGAGTGTTTTGTTGTATAACTATAAAAGTACTTTTATATAAATTTTATATTCATTTGATTAAACAGTAATTAATTATTATATATCTCATATTATTTGTTTTAAAATAAATAATTTTTTTTATATTCTATAATAACTATTAAAATTAATATATTAATTTAATTATAATAACACGATTATTTTATTATATTTGACTAAATAATATTTAATTATTGTATAACTCATATTTTTTTAAAAGAAATTATATATTTTTATATCCTAAAACAACTATTAAAATTAGTATATTAATTTAATTATAATAACATGATTATTTAAGTATATTTGATTAAACAGTAATTAATTATTTAAATCAAACATATTATGTATAATATGTATTATATTATTTAACACGCTAATATTTTTTTTTCACTTTATACAAGTATATGAAGTGACAATTTAATATAAGTAATTAATGTAGTAATAAATTAATATCTTTTTTTATATATTAATTATAATTTTATTAATTTTTAAGTTCATTAATTGTTAATTACAATTTCCCATAAAAAATTCAATTAGAGTTTTTTAGAGAAGCTTAAAATTTGGGTTTATCTAAAATAGTTTTTTTAAACTATTTTTTTAGTCAAAAAGTACTTGTTGACTTTAACTATACAACAATAAAAATAATCAAAAGTATTTTTACTATTTAAAAAGTGCTTTTATACTTCAAAAAATCCCTTCCAAACACACTATAAATCTATGCCTTTAGGTTGAAAATTGTATTTTTGGACTGAATATATCCAAAATGTGTGTTAATTTTGTATGTAGTTTATGTCTCTTTTAATAACATGGACAAATTTGTCAATTATAAATATATAATAAAACACAATATAATAAACAAAACAAAAAAAGATTGTCATACTATCCACACTCATCAACATAGACCGCTACCACCACCGTAAGGCGTAAGCCATCGTTGAACCGCAGCTGGAGAGACTCCAGCCCCAATTTTTACCATTAATGGCAAATTCCAAAGGAGAAGTCCTCAAAATCTTCCATTAATGGCAGATTTTGAGGGGGATAAGCTGGAGCAGGGAGGACAAAACACAAAATATATACTATATACTGTAATTTGGGCTAAAGTCCACCGAACCGATCCAAATCGATTTGGCTTGATTTCAATGAACAGACTTGGTCGGTTTGGGTTGGACTTCACCCAAACTAACCAAATAGGTTTCGATTTTGGGTTGAATTCAAAACCTGCCCAACCCTACCTATGCCCACACATAATCCCAGCTTTCTGTATGAGTGGAGAAAAGTTTAAAAGCAATTGAAAAGGAGGAAATCGGATTTGGTTTTAATAATTTTGTTTATCATATTAAGAAGACTGTCTTTCTATTTTGCCTAAATGTCGACATTCACATTATCACGTATTGAATCAATTGGCTTTTGGAGTGTTAACATATCCACTTTTTTCTACTACATCAATTTTGTATCAAAGCTATGTTTATTGTCGTAATGTCACTGACGAGAAAACATATTGTATGTTTTCCATGAAACACATAGTAAGGAATTCTTGCAACACGATGAGGTTACACAACTGTGGCAACAAGTGGTAGCACTGTACAATTGGTAGTGATGGAATAACTGCATTGACAAATGGAGGTATTGATGCAATGGGTACGCAATAATCTGCTACAATGGGTTGACGGTCACTTAGGGAAGGACTCCGATGGTAACAATAGTCTTGTTGCCCCTCTTTATTCGAGTAGCAAATGGAGCAACATTAGTATTCGATATGATGATTGATTCGATTGAGAGTACGATAACACACTTGGAGTTGGATTGTGACAATTATGATAGTGCGCCAATTTTCGAGAAGAGCTTGAAACTACCGAGTTCTTGAATTTCGGTGAAGACAATTAGAAGGATGCCTCAATTTTCAATGGCGAACCTAATACTAATATCCACTATGATTGGTCCAAGTAATTTAAGTTAAATTATGAGTTTATTAATAATATCGATAAATAGACCCAATAATTATCTTATTGAAGTGACGGAAAGATAAAAGAGGGTTATGGAGTTTGGTTACGTTGATATGGATCCCCTAGCCAACAAGGTAAGGGATTGTGCTCGAATAGTTTGTTGATGCGGCTAATACTATGGTGATCGAGAATGATGGGAAAGGCAAATTTGAATTTGACGTATATGATTATAGGAGATCATAATGAGTCTTTTTGATTGATTGCTTTTATTTTTCAATCACTGGCATTGTTAATTGAGTTTAGGCCTAAAAGTAAGAATATACTTAGATATGGCAACAGAGTAGGAGATGAATTAATATATATATATAGACACATACACACACACACAATCGTCTCGTTTTATTAATTATATTTTAATTTTATTGTTCTTTTTTAAATACAATTAAATTTTAAAATATAAAAATAAAATAAAAATATTCAAGATGGGGACCATGGTCTCCGTCTCCTTCCCTCGCCCCGATTATCTAACGAGGCAGGTTGGCAACGAGGTATTTTATCATTCCTAGACCCTTGTGTTCCCAAATTGGGCTGTAGCCAAGGGTCAAGTCTTGGAATTTTTTTTTTCTTTTCTTATTTTACAAAATTGCCCCAATTTCTTTTTTCCTTCATTAATTTGGCAAACAAAAATATTTAACCCACCCCGCACAAGCTCATCTTTCGCCCTTCCTTAAATTTGAGCTCACCCTACAATCTAGTTCTAGGCCCGTCCCTGCCTGAAAGAACTATTTCTTGTTTCTTGGAGTCTTTCAATTGGGTCGGAAAAAGTATTATTCAAATATTAAACAACGTTTAACTCTCGTCTTTAAACAAAATAGAACCCCACTATCAAAGTTTGTTATCAAATACGGTCCAATCATCCTTACAATTAAGAAGGTATTCTGACGAGATATTATACAAGATACATTGTAAGATTCGAGGACAAATGTTCACCAACTCGAAGAGAGTAATAAAGATAGAACATGGCTTGGGCTTGACGATTTTATTCTGATTTTATTCTTCAATTTTATGGTTTCTTGAGGCTGCGTCAAACATTACATTGGGTAATTGTAGTAGGCATATAAACAAAGTCCAACGTACAATAATACATACATCATCCAAATTCTTGTTAAAAAGGATAAAGTTTAAGCAACTTTTTTTTTCTTTCAATACAAAGATGAGATTCAAACCATTTGCATTTATTCATCACCAAAATTATCTCAATCTTTGCATCACTTAATCAGCTTCATGGAACTGTGTAACCTGCAACAAATGGAAATAAATAACATGATTACAAAAGCATCTTCGAAAGACAAAATTGACATTGTAAACAAATCAAATAATACTGAGATCGCCGGTCTATGTGAGTGGCGGCATTACTTCTTGGAAAAAAATCTACTACCATTGTTTGATCTGAATCTACTACCATTAATTGATCTATTGTCTCTTCAAACTAATCAATCAGATTGACTCCATTGACACATAGACTGGTGATAATAACATTACTCAAATAAATTTATATTGTTCTTACTGCCACATTTGGTTCCACGAGGTAACGGTTTTCCACATACAGTGGCAATATAGGCAGCTTTCTCCATGCTAATGATTTGCTCAACATCTTTAGTAATGTGTTGGCACACACAAGGCAAGTCTACTGCTTTGACAACATTGCAACATCCTTGAGAAGGTTTTTGTTTTGGGCCACCCTTTTGAACATATTTTGAGCACTCTTGTACAAGACCCTGGAAATTCCCTTCACACTGTGCAAACACAATTCTATTGCTCAAAATAATAATTTCAGCACACAAAATTATAAGGTACAACATCACAACAGCAGCTTTAGAAACACCCATTTTTCTCATTCTTTAGGTATTCATAAATATATAGTAAAAGGTTCTTTATATAGGGATTTTCAAGCAAGGAGTGAGTGAGATTCACACTTTTGCATTTTTAGTTGCATGGAAAGTGTGATATTATGCGTTACAAGTTCTTAAGTGGCTTTTTTGCATTTTGCTTGTCTAAATAATTACTTTTTCCCTCAAAATGAGCTGATTTTATGCCATCATGGAATGCATACCAGCCCAAGAATTCTGATTTTTTTTCGGGTTAATTTAAGCAATGATCACTGAAGTTTGTTGAAAATTTTAAAATAGTCATTGAAGTAATTTTTTTTTACAGTAATAGTCACTCAAATTTCTAATGATTAAACTGATGGTCACTCGGCTAGAAAAATTGACATAAAATTCTATGTGTCACTGTTAAATTCTAACGTGGATACAAATGTCATTAACTAGGATGCTACATGAAACAAATATGCTCTACCTTCAAAAAGTCGTCAAAAAATTATGAAGTTTTCACCATTTGATTGTTTATTAAAGTCAAATAAATGTGAGAAAAATGTGTCTATGTTGAAATTTAATAGTGACACATAGTATTTTATGTTAACAATTTTAGTCGAGTGACTATTAGTGTAACTATTAGAAACTTGAGTTACTACTAACACAAGAAAATTACTTGAATGACCGGTTTGAAATGTTCAACAAACTTTAGTAATCGTTGCTAAAATTAACCGGAAGATTTATTAATTTTCAAGAGCACCCATATTTTGTGAAATAATTGTAGAGTTGCCCAAAGTTTCATAGTTCATAGTATTACGAAAGGGAAAAAAATGGGATTTTCATTTTGGACATAACTAGATTTAGAAAATATTCAAAAAGAAAGTTGAAAAAGAAAGTTTAGTGCGTGTTTGAGGAAGGTAAAAATCAGCTTTTTGATAATTTCAACTGGGTAAACTTCAATTTTAAGAGAACGTTCTATAGGGTCTCACAATTTTTATCAACTTTTCAAGTACGTAAATAATCGATTGTGCTATGAGGCATAAAAAGAAAAACAATCCACCTCACTCAGCCAAATTGTTATTTCACCAGGTAGTAGTCACGCAGTCGGTGTTTTCTTTTCCCGTGCACAATTCCAAAAATATTTGGATTTCAAGATTTAAGGTGGATCATGGTACAATTTTTTCACGTTATTCTTACATGTTTTTCTATCTGATTTGGTTACTATTATTCACGGTTATTTGGGAGAAATCATTAACTGTGTTAATTAAAAAGGATAATTAGCACGTTTCGTCCTTATTCTTTGGGTATATTGTGCAAATCGTCCATATCGTTTGAATTTTAACATTTGGGTCCTTAAATCACCAATTCTTTGCACAAAACATCCTTACTATCTAAATCTGTTAATTTTTGCCGTTAAATTAGTGAGTACAGTGCACTCCCTCAATTTCAGAATGACAATTTCGTCAAATTATAAATTCTATTGATCTCCACCACTACCACCAAGAAACCCACACTTCCAATACCCTAACCAGCCACCGCCATCGCCACCAAATGCCTGCCACCTCTGCCGTCAGAGTCTTCTCTAGTCCACTGTCCACCCAACCATATCCGCACACCAAAAATCCTATTTTAATCAAAACAATTCGGCATTCCCTTATTATACAAAAATGGCAGATTTTTGCTGATTTGCCCCCAACAATATCAAATTGGGTTCAGTTCTTTTCCACTTTTTCTATTTCCAATGCCGGGGACAGTTCAAGTTTCAGGTACTTGCCTTCTCTGCAACTATAGCTACATTTCAGAGCAAAATTGTTTCACTTTTTAACTCTATTTGTGCATTTGATTCGCCATTATAGTTCTGGAATTCAAGGGCCCTTCTCCTTCATCACATTCGAACTTAACATCCCTGGAAAGTAAGTGTTGGTCTTTATATTTTATGGGCAGTTTCCATGGGAAAAAGAGTTTTTCGAACTTGGGACATGGGAGATTTCTCTTTGTAATGATTCTGAACTTCATTTTGGTTTCAGAATTCCTTTTTGTATACTTGCAAAAATTGGCGGCGGCGGCGGCGGCGGCTAGAGTGTTGAAACTGTGGATTTCTTGATATTAGTAGTGGAGAATAGTAGAATTTATAATTTGTGAAATTGCTTTCTTACGAAATTGAGGAGTCAGGCTGTGTATGCTTAATTTAATAAAGAAAAATTGACAAATTTGGATTGTATAGACGTTTTGCGCAAACAATGGGTGATTTAAGGACCCAAATGCCAAAATTCAAACAATATGGACAATTTATTGATAGACTGAAAGGATAGAGGTATTTAAACGTCTTAATTACCCGTTAATTAAACTTTCAAGTTTCTTGTTGACCTTTGGCGCCATGTTATTTAGTCTTGGGTGGTTGTGGTGCTGTGAATTACCATCTTCATTGTGTGGTAATTTTCCATTCATGTTTGGTAAGAGAATTTTGATATAATTGCATATTTGGACGATTGTGGATTGGTTGCGGAGTCCCACTGGGTATAATTTTATACTTACCTCATCATTTAAGACGTCTCAGGTTAACTTGGATCGTAGCGAGTTGATGGAGCTACTGTCGTACCAAGAGATTTGTCAAGTAATTTAAGAATAATTATAGAAATTTATGTTTCATAAATCGAAGTTTAATTAAATTTTTTAAGCGTTAGTCTCTACAAGTTTAGGCTTATTTTTTTAAGATTTCATTGAAGTTTTAGTCTCTTTTATTAAGCACCATGTGGATATCAATTCTTTTTACATGTTTTTGAAACAACTTAGATGTTTACATCTTCTTCTTCCCTTTTTTTTCTATTACTAATTATTCCGCTATATTTATGTATTAAAATTTTAGTAACTCTCGTGTTTTAATTAATAAAAATTGGGACGTTATAAATTTGTATTAGAGCGAGGTCTATATTTTTGTAGACTCGTTAATTACAAGTTCTTATTTTCCTTAGAAAAAAAGATGTAAACATCTACTTATTTCATAAACATTTAAAAAGAATTAATATCCACATGGTGCTTAATAAAAGAGTGAAAAATTGGCACAAATAGTTCCTAATCTTTGCCCTTATTTTACGAACTATTATAAAATAACTAAAATTTAAGTTCATAATTATTAACAAACGTGTTAATTAAAATTATTTTATTATTATTAAGTAATCATTAAAATTTAAAATTTTAATTTTAGAATGGGGATGAAATCGTTACAAACCTAAAAGAATTGGGACCATTATTGTAATTAACCCTTAATTCTATCATTATAATATAAAAAGAAAAATAATTTTGTCACAAACTTGATGCTCAAATCTTATTATTTAATTGAGTTATTCGTTTATCAACTACAAATATTAGAGCTCAAATTGTATTCTTCATATTTTAATTTATCGTTGTATTATTGTTCAAAAATAAAGATTATAAAATGCGTAAATTAATTTTTGTTAGTATTTTTATATTAAAAAAATAATAAGATTTGTTTAATGTCATAAAATTATATACGCCATTTTTTTATTTCTTTAACTTAATTTTTATTCAAGATTTTCACATCATATAACAATTACATTTACTGTGCAATAATTTTATATTTTTCTCTTATGAAAAATTTAATTGACACGACTATAATGATATATTTAATATGCTAAATTAAATATTGTTTAATAAATGTATCAAACTTATTTGTACATTTTGCAAATGTTAGAAATCCAATTACAATTTTTTAAATAAAATTAAGGGTATTTTTATCTTTTTTATCAAATAAAGACTAAAAACTTCATTGAAATCTAAAAAAAAAAGTTTAAATTTGTAGAGACTAACGTTTGAAATATTAATTAAACTTCGATTTATTAAACAGAAATTTCTATAAATATTCTTAAATTACTTGTCAAATTCCTTCGCATGCTAAAGTTCCATTAACCCATCACGCATCCTGCTATGATCCAAGTTAACCTAAAACATGTTAAATAATAGAGTGGGTATAAATTATATTCAGTGAAACTTATGCAACCAATTCACAATCGTCTAAATATGTAATTATATCAAAATTCTCTTATCAAACATGACATGAGAGTTACTAAGCTATGAAGAATGTGCAGTGCTACAACAATCCAAGACTAAATAACATGGCGCCAAAAGTCAACATGAAATCCAAATGTTTAATTAACATAGATCATGATTTTCTTTCAAAAGAGTCGTAAATAATAGTAATCAAATTAGATAGAAAAACATGTAAAAACAACGTCAAAAGATTGTTCCGCTACACGTGATATCTTGAAATTCGAATATTTTTGGAATTGTGAGTGGGAAAAGAAAACACTGACTGCGTGGCTACTACTTGCTGAAATAACAATTTGGCTGAGTGAGGTGGATTGTTTTTCTTTTTATTTGTTGCCTTGCATGGTACCTTTTTAAATACATGCACACCAAAAAAAAAAAAAAAGTAATACTATTCATAATAATTGAGAATAATTATTTATTTTAACTGAATAAAATTATTTATAGTTAGCAACTATGAATAACTATTCCAATTAAGTAATGTCACGTAAACTGACTACGGTTAACTATGAATATTATTACTCAAGAAGAAAATGGTAATTAATTTATATGATTATTCATTAAACTTCAACTTCTATAATTGACTCTATTTTGAGTTTGGTTTATCCAAAATAACTTTTTTGTTATACATAATTAATTGCGATTTACAAAACGAGGCCAATATCCATATAGAAATTCTCGTACCATCAAAGTTTAATTATTTGGTCCAAAAAAAAAAAATGAAAAATAAATTCCTATTCTCACTTTAGTCCGTAAAAATCTAAAATATCCCACAAAGACTCAAAACAATCTAATTCATCAATTAAGTCATCAAATAAAACCTATAAAATTTTGAAGTGCTACAGGTGACACCATTGCCTTAGGCCCAAAAATAAAAAGGGTACAAAATTCTAGATTTTTTAATAGTTAGACTAAGTCCAATCCAAAAAAATTAAAAATATAAAACCTTAAATTTTTTAGTTGGGCCAACTAATAACTCGGCCCAGAACTATGCCTCTAACTTTTGATTCACATCCCAATTTCTCAATATTCCCAATTTTCATTCTCAGCTCTTGTAACTCTTCCGTCTCTTCATTCATTTCACAATTTGCAAAACTCTAAATTCTAGAATCTTACTGCCAATTGCTGCAAAAAAAAAAGAAAAAAAAAGAATGCACATTGTTTTGTACTTTTGTTCTCAAAACTAAGTATTTAGCTAATTTTGAGCCTTGAGGTACTTTTAATATATATTCTAAACCCATTTGATTATTGTTTCAAGTTTTGAATTTTATTTTGTTTATATTCTGAAAATCAGAGTAGATTCTTTTGTTTATTGTTATAGTATCGGAATTCAGTGTTTTGAGTATCATTCTTGCTGTGTAGTTTGAAAAGTTTAGAATTTAATTTCTGCTTTTTTTATGAGCGTATTTTTTTCCTCTGTAAATAATTAGTTCTTTAAAATTTGAAAATTTTCGATTTTATGTTAGATAATTGATTCATAGTAGTTTTAGAATTGGTTTTGTTTTGTACCAGTTGTCAAGATTTAGTGCATGTTTGGTGGTGCTAAAATTATTTTTTAAGTACTTATAAGTTGTGAGTATTCTAGAATGTATGGATGATAAGTAAGTAGTAAGTTATAGGTCCTACAAAATACGTGGATAAAAAGTATGTTTAACCAATTTAACCAATTTAAATTATAAGTTAAGCACGACTTAGATTTAGAATCTTATTCCTTGTAATTGAAACGACAAAAACACTTAAAAGTTTGTTAAATAAGTGCTTCTTTTCCTTTCCTTTTCTTTTTTTCCATCTGTAATTTGATAGTTTGAATTTTTGGTTTTTTTAATTCTTCCACAATCTAATATATAAACAACATGAATAGATCAACAACATTGATTTAAAATTACAAGAATAGTAACATGTCATAGAAGAACTATTTTAAAATTTTCATTTGATATATATCTACAAATTCTTATAAATACAAAATCCATAACACTTTGAATTATTATGTTGAGTCTAATTGTAAGATGATTGAAATATTTTATTACTATTTTTTTAGCATAATCATTAAACAATAGTCACATATCAGAACGTTTGAGTCATACTATTTTTTAGCACTTTAAATTCTTACTATTTTTTCACTTTTGGAATGTTTGTGACCTTGTTATTTGATTATAATATAAATATTTTGTATAATACATTTTATTTGTCGTTTTATTATTGAATTTTAAGTTAACAATTAGTTCCGTAAAATTCTTATAAATTTTGAATGTATACTATGAGTTGAAACTCATAAAAACTTAATTTATAAAGTTCGCTTCAGACCTAAAAATTACAGGGCAAACTCATGTCATACATTACATCAACTTTGATCCTTTCATCAAAATCTACCAATTTTTTTAATCAAAACTTTTATCAAACAAACCCTAAATATTGACTTAATATTGACTTTAATCCATTACCTGAAGACGTCATAAATTAGGAAAAACATGGCAGATTATTGAACCTGAATTCACCTTATAATGTTAAGGACAGCTAAACCTGAACGTCACCTTATAATGTGTGTCACTGGCAACCACATATGTTTGGTAGTGTTGAAATTATTTTTTAAGTATTTATATTATAAGTTGTAGATAAATGTGTAGATAAAATATGTATTGTAAGTTGTAGATCATATAAAATGTATAGATAAAAAATATATTTGACAAATTTAATTAATTAAAATTATAATTTAAACAATAACAAACATGTGCTATCCAAATTCAAATTAAAGACTTTTCAACAAGAAACTAGAATAATTGAAAAGTACATAGCACATGGATTCTAATCTGCAACCAGAAATCCGGGAGTTCCCATGTGCTAGAGCCCACGTTGACCCAGAAAACATCTTCTATTTTTAGTATAATAATTTTTTTATGTAGTTTTTTTTTTCATATATTAGTTCAACCCAAAATTATTTTTAGTTTTCGCATGGATACGCTCCTACGAATAAAGTAAAACTAATATGATAGAACTTAAAAAACAAAATAACAGTTATAAGCACACGAGTTGTCTGTACGAAGTTGCTCCCTTCTTGCGAGTAGTGCATTCATGTCTAAGTACATCATGAGTAGGCATGGGCAGATTTAGAGAGACGGACTCTTTTTTTTTTTTTCTCCAGTGATAGTCCGGTCTTGGAATGTGATTTTTTTTTTTTTCCAATAACAGTCCGGACTAAAAAATATCCTAGTTCCACCCCTGTGAGCAGGTATTCAAATATGACCTTAGTATAGTATTCAAAATTTGTGGTCACACTCGAGTCAAAAACAACTTTGCCAACACAGGTGTTAAAAAGGAGTGTTAAGTTCAAATTTTCTTTTAAGTTCTTATTTGATCTAGATTAAAATTTGTTAAAAAGTTGGGATCAAAAGTCAATAATTAATCTTAATTACACATTTTATACGACTTACAATTTTTATTTACTTTTAAACCACACATTTCATTAATTTTTTTTTTTTTTTGTAAATATTTCAAACAAGCTCTAAAACTCTCTAGGAATAATACACATCTCTCAAACTCACTTGGTTGTTTTAAAGCTCTCCAAACTTTACAGCTTTCCCATGCTTAGTTACAAACGAGGCCTCTTTGAGTCATTGACTTATTTATACTTCCACGGTTCCACCTAATTAGAGATGGTGAAAGATTTCACAAGAGTGGTGGTGCAACGACATAAGCAAGAGATGGTGGAAGATCTCACCACGATGGTGATCACAATGAGATCGTCTGTAGTGGCGATAGTATAGATTTTATGTCAAAAAAACTTTAGTAAGACGTTTATATAGGTTTACGTAGTACTCTTAACCACTTAAATAATAATATGTGCCTTTTGTGTTCTATTTAATGTTCTGTGTAAAGTTTTGTTGACTTTTTTTTTCTTAATTTAATTTTAATTATTGTCTATTTTTAGTCTTTATTCGAAAGTTATTTAATCATCAAGTTCCCACTAAAGATTTTTAATTCAACACAGAAATTACGTTTGAAAACTTTAAATTGTGTTTGATTTTTATTAAAATCATATTTTTTTTGTAAAAAATGATGAAATTTAATGAAATGTGTGGTTGAAAAATTGTGAGTCTCATGAAATTTGTAGTTAAAATTAATTGTTGACTTCAACATCACTTTTTAACAAAATTTTAATTGAAATCATACAAATCATTAATATTCAATAAATTAATAATTTTAAATATTAATAAAAATCTTCAAAATTCACATTTTCAATATCCTTAACTTTTTTTTTAAATACAAAGAAAATTTATTAGTATTAATACAAACCAATAAATACTTATTATTACTAATAATACTTTAGTACCGTTCTCCTGTCCCCAATGGGTAGGATGTGATTTCCTCCCAGCTAATGTGGCGACTCACGTCAGCGGTTTGCTACTTCAACAGGGTGGGGTGGGGATTTTGAGAATTCATTTGGGCAGCCCATATTTGGGCCAAAATCAGTGAAAATCTAAACCCTTCTCTCTCCCCGACTTCTCTTCTCGTGTGTCACCCTCGTGACGTAGCTCCGGTGACCCATTTTTACTGCACATTTACCACGCCTCCCGACTCCAACTTGTTGAAATTTCGTGCAAATCGATCGAGGGTTTCTCTAATTTCTGCAAATCGGCCACAAAGTTTTCAAAAAATCTCGCCCAAGGGTTTTTCTAATTTTGGCCACAAAGTGCTGCAATTTTTATTGCAAAATGAGATAAGCGTGGTGATTTTCCGATTCCAGCTTGTTGAAATTTATTGCGAATTGGCCGAAAGTTTGCTGATTTTATCGCCCTTGGGTTGCTGAAATTTTGACTACAAAATTGCTGAATTTTTTTTTAAAAATGCACGTTCCTCCATATTTTTTTGTGGGCTTTGATGAGGGAGAGGAGGATTAGGAATTTTTTGAAGGTTGTTACCCCTCCTCGTATCTAATGATTTGTAAATCAATAACAACCCTTGGCTATAGCTTAATTCATTTCTGGATGATAGCTTATGAAATCATGAATTTGTTGTTTCTAACTTCATGAGATAGTGAGAACGGTACTCATACATTTTTGATTTTTTGTTGTGGTTGATAATACGTTGAGCATGTGTTGAGGACAATGAGAATGTTGCTTTGTTGAGGCTGTGATGATGTTCTGAAATTCTTGCAAAAATGAGCAAATAATTTTCGGGTAGGAGACTATGAAAATCGTATCTTGGCTTGGCAATCTGGATGGTATGAGATTAGGAGTCTCGAAACTCTAATCCAAAATGCAACCCAGGTAATTGCGACCCGCGAGTGGTGACGTAAGTTTATTCGTTGTTGCATTCATATTTGATGTTATTTATAAACTTTCAATGATTTGCACGAAATTTAAACAAAAATTGGAGTCGGGTATGATAAATGTATGAAAATCAGCTATGCTTGATGATTTTACAGTAAAAATAGGTCATATGATTTGGGTCGCGGGCGGTATACGAGAAGGGAAGTCGGGAGAGAGAAGGGTTTAGACTTTCACTAATTTTTGCCCAAATATGGGCTGCCCAAATGAATTTTGAAAATTCCCCCCTCTCTCCTCTGAAGTGGCAGGGAGAAATCACATCCAGTCTCTTAGGAGCAGGAGAACGGTACTCATAATGCTATTAGTTTCTAAATTGAAATTCAGTCTAATGTCACCATCTTGAATCCACGAGTTAAGTGATGAATAGATGTAGTGAAAGGTGGTGAAGTTATGCAGAATTTCAATTTAGAAACTGATAGTAATAATAATAAGTATTTATTGTTTTGTATTAATACTAATTGATTTATTTTTAGCTTAAAAATAAAAAATAAAAAAAGTAATGTGTAGCGAATTATAAAATTTGACATTGAAAAATGTTATTAATATTTTAAATTATTAATTTGTTGAATATTAAATTTAAATCTTTCAATTGGAAATCTTTAGGAAAACTTGATGCTCAAATCAATTTCAGATAAAAAATAAGACTAAGAAAATAATTAAATATTAAATTTGAAAAAGGTAAATCTACCTAAATGACACGTGTCCTCATTTGAGTGAGTAAAAATAAATAAATAAATATAGTAAAAATTAAATAAGACATAAAAACTACTTGTTATTATTTAAGTGGCTAAACGTACTGCTGCATATGTTTGGAGTTGCTTAAATTATAATTTTAATTGATCAAACATATTTTTATTTACACATTTCGTAAGACTCATAACTTACAACTCACTTTTTATTCACATATTCACTAACAATTTATAATTTCAACACTTAAAATATAATTTCAATACTACCAATCATGCACCAAGACTATATCAACATTTGAAATTTTAGTCTAATGTGATTAAATTTTGATTTAAGCATAATGAAAACAATATTTTAGAAATAAAAATCAAGCTAAGCATATAGAATAGAGAAGCTGGGGTAGGCGTTGGAGTAGATCTCAAGCATGGTTTTGGATAGGGATGACAAAAATATCTGATCCCTCACGAACTCGATGGATACTCGATTTGAATGGAGCGAAAAGTTTTCGATCGCATGAGATCGATCAGGGGCGGATCAGGCGGATCACGGGTCGGATCGAATCATGTGTGATTCGATGAAAGATCTAGATCTACCCGTTTCAAAAATAAATTGGATTAAATAATAAATAGATGAAAGATTTGGGACTTAAATTACAATTTAAAAGTGAGTGAAGTTAGCTAAAAAAAAATTATTCAAAAAAAAAAAAAAAGCTATTAGGTTGTGTTTGATACAAGATTAGTTCTCCACCATCGGTTTGACTACAAAATTTTCCGCATGGCAAACTTTTCCATTTTCCATCCCATGAAAATCCGTATTCAACCAAATGAGTAGAATCCCAAAAAAATGGCAAGATCATCAATGCTTAAAATAATAATTTTAAGTTGGCAAAATAATTTGGCAAAAATTAATTTTTTTAAAATGCTCTAAATCATTAAGTTGCTCTAATTTTTAAGCAAATTTCTTCTACAATTATTGCATTGTGTTTATTCAAAAGAGGAGATACTGAATCAGGTTGATCCGTCCCGACCCGTCCGGTTGCCACCAGTAGTCTTGGACTGAATCAATGCTATACTATTCTTCCTAACCAAATCCCATTTGGCGCCTACATGTAATTCCTCTCTCTTCTTCAATAATGGCAACCACAGTTCTCTTCTATATCCAATCAATTTCTTGACACACACATAAAATGGACCCACCTTTACAACCTCTCTTTTTGTTTGTATTCAGAGAACCTACCAACGCGCTCCCCCTCTTTCTTCCTTTAATTTGAATTGAACTCTCATTCTCTTTCTTCCAAATTGCTTACAACTTGCCGATTTTCCATTTCTTGAAGAAAAAAATAAAGCAAAGACTTCCTAGTATTTTGCTCTTCATATATTCTAATTCGTTTAAGCAAACACTAATTGACTTTAGTGGATTATTGTTACAGCGAAACTAACTAGACCCCTTTTAGGGTTTTCTTCTTTCTTGTTGATTTCTGGTTGTCCACGATTAATTCCAGGTAGACATTGCAATTTGTCATTTTGTTTGATTTTCGTACTTGGTGATTTAGGGTAGTTTTTTTTTTTTTTTTGTGTATTTTGTTTTATTATTGTCTTGGAACTGCGGGAGGTGATTTCGAATTTTTTTGATGGAATATTCTAGATCTGTGGTGCACGGATTTCTGATATTTATTTACCCATTTTAATATTTTCTTTTGATCATGATCAACCGATTATCTCTTTGCCGCTTCCAAATCCGTGCAAAAGAAAGAAAGAAAAAAGGATTACGAGCGTGGTGACACCCAAAGTTAAGTGTTGATTATCCAAATGCTTTACGGGGATACTTAGGATGATTTTAGAAGGTTTGAGCATTTAACTTGATGCTGGGCTTCTTTGTTATCATCTCTTTGGTGATATAGAATCTCTTTTGGAACTAAATAGTAGTAAATGTTATGATCCAATTGTTGGAAAAGAGTTTTTAGACCTCCTTTATCTTGATGAATCGACTTAGTATTCTTCGAAGGACAAAGATTTTAATTTTTTTCTGGGGAGGGGGTTAGCAGTCACAGGTTTGGAAGAATCGTAACATTATTTGGTTAGGTTGCATTAGAGAATCTTATTAATTCTTATAAATGGGAGTTCTTGTTATAGAAAATATTTTTTTATGCTATGTTCTTAATCACGACCGTAGTAGGGTGTTTTTCCGCTAGCCCAAAAATCCATTATACATTTGTCTTTACCGGTCTTTACCCTCTCCATTTTTTTTTTTTTATCGATTTCCACAATTCTCTCATTCCCAATTCTCTTTCTCTTCACCCTTCTTCTCCAAATCTTTCCTTTTCAACCTCAACCTTGTTTCTCCTATCAATCTCCATTTATTATTCTATGATCGAATTCCACCGATAAGCGGTATACTAGCTATAAACCTATGTTTGGGATGTTCACACTTGGCCGGTTGCTTGTGTTCATAAGGACACTCCAGAAAATGAAGTTCTACTTAGATTATTGCTACTCAGTCTCTCAATCTATTAAGGGATAGGGATAGAGATGGGGTGGAGGAGATGACTAATGACAAATCTATTGGACCCAGTAGCATAACTGGTGAAAAATCATAACCACCAGTTCCAAAAGGATTCTGTTTGTTATCAATATCAGATGTGAACTTTGTGTGCTTCTTCTATTCTTTTCTTGCTAAGATTCTTGCGTGCTAGTTCAATCGTCACTATACTGTTTATGCTCTAGACGTTGGTTCACTTAAAGCTATATATTGGCATGTCAAGGTACTGGCTGTTCATACTACCAATGGCAACTGCAAATTCCTATTACGATGATTTGCGAAGTAAACCTGAGGTCATTGATCCACCTCAAAATGAAAACATGGTGGATGTTGGTGAACACATTTGTGACACTGCTCAAAGTGTGCTGAAACCTAATGTAACCGTCACAAGTAGTGTCCGTGAGCTACTGGAATGTCCTGTGTGCTTGAGCGCTATGTACCCTCCTATTCATCAGGTACAACCAACTGTCTAGACTTCAAAATTATGCACACTATATATATATATATATATATATATATATATATATATATATATATGAAAGTTTGTTAAGTAATTTATATTTTCATTTCATGTTATTACTTTTATTGGAAGGAGGGGGGGGGGAGGCTTGTTAAATGCCCTTTAGCTATATGGTGTTCTGTCAACGTGTCCCTATAAATTTAACTACCCCCTATTTTTCTTGATTTTACTTTGTCTGACTACCATGACTTTGACCACCATAGCTTCATCTTCACTGACCTTGTACTCTCATGAATTTTGGGATCAAGTCAAAGCTCTCACTTCTTAGAAATAGTCATTTAGAATTATTTTAGCAAACAATAAATTGTTAACAAAGTGCTCTTTTCTCTGAGTTAGCTCAAGGAAAAATATTCTTTTGCTCAGTAAGCTTGTTTTTTAAGATTGACCATTAACAGTACAAGCTATCTGGTGCTATTCTTTGTTATTGATTATCCATCAAATTCTCTAGTGTACATGTACGGGTGACTGTTAGTTTGTATGCTTTTTTCTGTTTCTATTGTTAGAGGATGCCGTATCCTCTGTTTTGCTTGTAATGATCCTAAGTTCATTTAAATAAATTTCTGATTTCCTATAAAAAGGTTTACTGTAGCAATATGTAGAGCAAGATGAACATTATGGAGTAGAATGTGTTCCAGGTGTTCTCACGCCTGAAACGTGAGAGATGCCCTACTAAATTTTTTCTGCTGATATTGAGTAGGTTCTCTGTCTCTGTCTGCCTCTCTCTTGCTGTTCCTGGTTTATGTTCAAAATTACTTCATATTAATACTTTTTTTATTTCAATCTTGTTCCTTAGATACAAAATCTAAACAGAATTAATTGGCAAGTTGTAACATTTATATGTCATTTGCATTTAAAGTAGTTCCTTTAGTGATGAGTCAATGACTTCCAATTTTACAGGCATCTTGTTATCTTGTTGCTTCAATTTTTATGGAGACTCTTGTCTTTAGTATTGAATTTTGTTTTCTTTTATTGTGAGGATTCCATCTTTGTGAAGTAGATAATTTGAGTTTGATCATCCTTTTGTCATTTTTACTGTATGGTTGACCATCTATTCAGTATTTATTTTTGGTCATGTGCCTACTCTGCTTATTCTCATTTTAACGTCCGTACATATGTCCATGCCTTCAAGGTTGATAAGGTAGCTCCCTAGTGAATATCAGAGCATGGGTTGTGAACATAGACACCTTTTTTTTTTGGGCGAACATTGACACTTGTCATCATATTTTTTGTCCTTTACCTAGTCTTTCTCCAGCGAACATAGTTTGTTGGGACATAGTCCGTAAGTCTCCTATTCTGAACCTTTCAGAATAGATATCTAAACTAATCTTTGTTAAGGGAAAGGGAAGTTAATCGAAATCCCCCACTTGTTTTGAGGCCCTTTGATCGGGCGGGTTGGAAATCGAAGGTCTCAATATCTGTAACCACTAAACTAATCTTTATCATACATTACCTAGTTAAAGAATGCCTATGTTTGTACTGTTTTTTTTTTTCAAATAACATTTTCTGGTTGTTTTTTTTCCAAATAACATTTTCTGGTTAGTTTTTTTTCCAAATAACATTTTCTGGTTAGTTTTTTTTCCAAATAACATTTGCTGGTTATCTTTCATGCATAATTTTGAAATAAGGTTAGTGTGTGCATTTAGTGGCGACTATCTCTATTGTTGCTTTTGTTTCCTTTTGCTTTCTTCTTGACATAGTTCCCTCCTCTTCTGGCTGCTGCAGTGTTTGAATGGACACACATTGTGTTCTGGTTGCAAACCTAAGGTGCATAACCGATGCCCAACTTGCCGGCATGAACTTGGTAATATCAGATGCCTTGCACTGGAGAAGGTAGCTGCATCCCTTGAACTCCCCTGTAAATATCAAAGTTTTGGGTGTATGGGCATCTATCCTTACTACAGCAAGCTTAAACATGAATCCCAGTGTGCTTTTAGACCTTATAGTTGTCCCTATGCTGGTTCGGAGTGCTTGGTAATTGGTGATATTCCTTATCTTGTCGACCACTTGAAAGATGATCACAAGGTTGATATGCACAGTGGCAGTACTTTCAACCACCGCTATGTCAAATCAAATCCACACGAGGTGGAGAATGCCACGTGGATGCTAACGGTAATGAATTTTTCCTTCTTGTTGCAGCTCCTATTATTTGGTAGATAATTTCATGGTGCCACTCTGTCAAGCACTTAATTAATGTTTGGAGATGCTGTTATGTCATCTGCCTTGATAGGCAGAATAAAGTATCAAAGTTGAGAGAGTAGAACATCCTTTATTTTGGATATATGAGAAACTTGTGTTAAAGGATTATGACCTCTTAGTTCTTTATGCAATATGAGAGACAGGTTGCATTTAAGGTGGGCTGTTATTGTATTCAAAGGGTAGGGACACTTCATAATCCTACAGAATGGTAGGATGCCCCTTACTGATCAAAATTAGCATATGTTCTCTTCTTGATTAGATTTGCCTGAGGATTTTCCAAAACAATGTGTACTCGGCTTTGATGAACCGTGCACCTTCATTTGCACTTAAGCCCTAGTGAACTTTGCAGTTTTCTGTGCTTTGCACATATAATAACTGTAAGTGGAAGTTGGTTTTGGTTTTCTGATTTGATGATTTTTATTAACATTCTTGAACTTATATCCTCTTGTCTAATGTTGAAAGTTCTTTATGACCTATATGAGTTCTGTGTAGTAGTGGTGGGTACATAGCTTAAGCAATGCATCTTGCTTCAGGAAGTAGCTCATTTGCTTGTCTTTTAAGTATTCAGTTGCTTCTTGTTTGCTCGTCTTTGAGGTATTCAGTTGCTTGTTGCCTGTTGCTTGGTTGTCTTTTAGGTGTTCAGTTGCTTTGGACAATATTTCTGTCTGCATTTTGAAGCATTCCAGCTTGGGATGGCTCCAGTGTACATAGCATTTCTGCGATTCATGGGTGATGATAATGAGGCAAAAAATTATAGCTATAGTCTTGAGGTCGGAGGGAATGGGCGGAAGTTGATATGGCAAGGAGTGCCTAGAAGCATAAGGGATAGCCACAGAAAGGTTCGTGATAGTTTCGATGGACTCATAATCCAACGTAACATGGCACTTTTTTTCTCTGGCGGCGACCGAAAAGAATTGAAGCTGAGAATTACTGGTAGGATTTGGAAAGAGCAGTGATGGATTTGTGTTGATATTTTGATGTTAGGCACAGATCTGTTAGTTTAGTAAATGGAATCTTCTCTTCATGTATTTTTAGGAAGCAAACACTCTTTGCTTGTCTATGCATCAAATACACGAGGAAGGAGGCCATATTAGTGCTATATAATTGATTGATATGATGCCCTATAGGCCGGCTTGTATCTCTGTGCATGGATTACGACCTCCCTATTCCCTAGGGGCAAAAACTCCTGCACTTAGTTCAATGAAATTTCTGCTGTCCCTTTACCTATTATGAAATTGATTAGATTTAAATTTAATTACTTTGTTTATAAACAAATTAGTACGTTCTCTTGGTTTTCTCTAGGTCTGTCTCTATTTAAATTTAAGAACCACATTATTCAAAGACATTTGCTCCAGTCTAAGAGTATCATCAACAAACTTTTTAAATATATAATGTTTTTTAATTTAAAGAATCATCTCCTAATTCTGTTTCAATGGACTCTTCAATTTAACAATATAATATAGATAAAAAAATATATAAATTTAACCAATTCTATAGGTAAAAGGTCATTTTGGTCTCCCAATTATGAACAAATTGGTTTCCCGGACCAATGTCTTGAATTGGTTCAAAGGTCCATTCACCAATTGATACCAGCCGGTTTGATCTAGCTTGTTATCGTAGGAAGTTTTTTCCGCTATGGAAAAGAAAAAATTACTTCGACGTATGTATGGCACTACGTCTTCATCTCCTCTAAAATTTATTTACCGCTTCAATCTATTTCTCTGATTTGATCATTTCACTTAATCATTTCCAAAATCTACTCATTTTCTCAATCGATCATCTTTCTTTACCAATCATTTTCAAAATCTGTTCACCGCATCAATCCATCATCATAACAAAGCCTATAGTCGAATCTCACTGCAAAGAAGTGGTATACTAGTATATATGTCAAAGTTTTCACATATCTAAAGCCCAAACACCATTATTGAAAAACGGATGAGAGTTGTATATATACATATCTGAAGAGTCTTGTTAGTAACTTTCACAGCTCCTAATGCCTACAAGGAGAGGTTGCACTCTTCAACTAGTGCCCTTCTCATCTACGATACAAGTCATTCTCAAATATTAACTTATGCGAGATCGCATATCTACTTATATATATATAGAGAGAGAGAGAGTAATGCTATGTTAGCACATTGGTGCTTAACACAGTGGACCCCACATCTTTCAATTGATTATGCAAGACGTGCGCACTAATCGTTTGTGGTTGGCATAAAGTTTACCAAGCATGTTTCTCGTATTCTTCCAAATATAAGCTTAGAAAGATAAATGACAATGCAAGACGGAAAATGTAAATAAAATTAATTCAATCTACCGACAGTATCTCTGTCCCATAGCACCTTTTAAGCCAATTAAGAATAGAAAATTAAGCTTTCATTATTCTTCCAAGAACATGTCATGCAAGTTAAACAGATTCTCAAAAATAACTCCAAACCTTTTCGGTAAGTGGATTGCATCGTACCAGACATCATTGTAAAAACAAAAAATAAAGCTAAAATTGTACAATCGAGTATTTCTAATAATGTGTACCAAATATGTCCTCAAGAGCTAATATTTGCATAAAATCAGATAAATACAAGAGTTTCCTATAACTTGAGGGTTCTTCATTTTCTGTTGTATTACATCCAGATTGAAATCAGGAAATTGCATCGCCGCGTCTTCTGCTGCCCCAGGATAAAATAAGAATGCTGGAGGAAAGGGTAACATAGTGTGATGCTTTGCAAAATGAGATAAACCCAGATACACACAGTTGTGATGGAATGCATCGTGTGCCAAAAAAATGTTGCGCACCCTTCGATCTCAAAATAAAATTCCATATATATATATGGCACATTTTGTACTCGATGCTTGAAAATTTTAGGTAATCTCGCATCAAGCCTACTCCCATATAATGCAGTTAGCTCACACAAATCTCTAACCTTTGATTCTGGGCAAATAAAATGTTCAAAAAGTCGAGCATTGCAGGCAACCAAAATTGCACATTATTCATTTGCAATTGACCAAATATGCATCCCAGCCATGAAGCCGGTATTCCCGAGCTGCCTCTGCAGGATTTTCTGCCTTTATAATTCCGCGCCCAACAATTATGATGTCACTGCCTCGGTCAGAAATGACCTAAAACAAATATTTGTGTTATTAGAAGGCTGGTAAAAATTAAAAAAAATGGGTCGCATTTTACTTACAGAATATGGGGTGTTATATTGTTGGCCGAGAGCATCTCCACCTTTTACCATTTGAACACCAGGGGTTGCATGTATAAGAGATGGATTTCCAGGTCCACCAGGCCATGATGCAGGATTGACAGAGATGAAGCCAATAACAAAATCTGAATGATCTTCGGCAATTTTCACTGCTGCAGCTGTGTAATCACCTGTGGTGAGGTTACCAGATGAACTCATTTCAGCAAGCAGCAGCAGGCCCCTACCACGAGACAAACCCTAGCGCAGCATATAACTTCATATCAGATTTGGAGTAATTTTAAAGCTTCCTGTGTCCAAACCATGGCAACAGAAAATGCAAACCTTTAATTTCAGGCCATCCACAATTCCTGGACCTGAAATAATATGAGCATTTACTATATCTGCCCAGTCCAATATACAGAAGATACCTCTGCAAAAAAAAAGTAAAAAATAAATAAAAAATAAAAATGAAATTTATCGAGAAAAAGAAACTGAAGAATTTGACACAAAATGCAGAGTAAGACCAATCTGACCCTTCATATTGCATTGTGACCGTGTTACCAATGTCAGCGAATTTACGATCTTCAAAGATTAAAAAATTATGTTTGTCTGCAATCTACATAAAAAACAAGCAAAATTAGGAAACCAAGCATTACATTTCAACTGATAATTATTTTGTTATGACCAACGTACACAAATATTTGCCATAACAAGATTGCAATGGCTCTATGCGATGGCTTGTTATAAGAATCCATTCGACGAATCATGGCGCAGTGACAGAAAGACAGAATTATTGAGAGCGTTTGGAAAATGCGGGACAGTAGAGACATGAAAAAGTTTGGAAAAGTTATAGTCCTGGTCACTGTTTGGCTCCATGTTTGGTTCATCTACATGGACACCTATGTCGTTCTTTAGATCCAAATTTTTTTCCACTAAACCCACAACTTTCTTTGACAATCTGGGCCCATGCTGATTTTTCTTCCGAAAACCATAAGCCATCTTTCTTAAGAAATTTTCCACCAGAAATTTACCCAGGCCATTGACATTGAGCCTTCTTTATCTTGAATTGTATCACCCGTTGGGCTTACTTTATCCTATAGAAATCCCGTTTTTCAATATGTTTAGAATTCCTTCATCCTTTTCAGATTCAATCCCTACTGAAAGGACATCGTATGCTGTGGTAAAACTATATTATCAAACCTGATCGTATCTGCATGGGATCTGCTCCACAACTTTTGCTCGTCAACATGTTAAGTACTATAACTGCCAAAATTCATATGCACAAGTGTGTTATCCATTACATGTCTTTGTAACTCAAATTTCTCTTACAAAATCTACTTTCACCTGTCGCGTGCTTTAATGGATCATGAGTCACCTCCTTGAAATCCATCTGAAGAAACCATAGCCATCCCAATCTGCTTCAATTATGTTACCAAATCACCCTTAAAGTTGAATCAAGATGACATGGACCAGATAATTCTATTCTCCAAATGCCTAGCAATCCTGGGAGATAGCCCATCTATTGCCTATGCATCAATATTCAAAAAAAAAAAAAAAAGGAAGAGTGACAGCAACAAGCCATGTCATATTCCAATAAATTTGGTTCAACTATGTATGTCCTTTTATCTCATTGCATCTGATTGAGCACTACATCTACGTACAATCACATCCTGCTATGATAATTTTAATCCAGTTATCCTAATTCTAACTTATTTTATATCACTTTTGTGATTGACAACTACTTTAGGTCGAAACAAGACATGACACAATCATGCAAGTCATCATTTCTTCAATTTATTTTCAAATCCAATCCATTTGTCAATGTATATCTTCACTTTTACTTTATCCATTCTAATACGACCACATATTTTTCTTAACATCCTACATTCTTGTAAGGGAGGGCATTTTTTCTTTTGTCGGCCCAATATTCAGAACCATAAAGTATAACTAGTCCAATAATCTTTCTCCAGAACTCTTTTTAACTGGGTATCTTCGAAACACATAGAATTGATTGTTTATATAGAGGAAAAAAAAATAGAATATTTCCCACTAAGCTCTCATTTCCATATTTCTTCCATTTCTCCCATTGTTCATATTGTGTAGGTTCCATACAACAGCTGACGCGTACAATAAAGTTCCTGTACATGTAGTCGTAATAGGACTACGAGCAATATTGCTAAAAACACGAGGAAAATTTCAATATAGCATAAATATTAGGTGAATAGAAATCTATGTATTCACCGACAAAAGTTCAAAGATAAATCATATTCATTTTGGGATAGTAGGAGACTGGATAAAACTAAAAATTTACCAAGCCAACCAGATGTGCAGGGGAGTGATGACAACTATGCTTAGAACCATGGCTCCTAATAATATGAATATAAAATGATTATTGATTCAAATCTATTTCATGCATGGATCTATATAACAGAGAAGAAATAAAAACTGTAAATTGTAATTCAAGTGGTTTATTGAAGTTCACAAGATGGAAATATACCGATCGAAGTTTAGATCCAAAATCAGGAGTAAAATCAGGCAATATATCCACATGGGTTTTTAACATGCAGATTTCAGGTCCAACCTGCAGAAAATTCCAGAGAAAATTAGCATGATATTTGCAGGAACATGAGGTTGCGTGTAAATTAACTACTCATTTAGCCAGCAAAAATAAGCATAAAAATCAGTAAATTAATTATACTTTTCTTTTCTTACCTTGTCAGCAATGTCAAGCAATTCAGCAGCGGTGGCAACATCGGCAGCTAAACACAAGTTAGTCTCCTTCTGCACCATTATCTCAAACAACCTCTTGCCTGTCGGATTCTTTGCCATCTTTGCCCTCTTCCCATATGGAATTCTTTCTCTAAGCTTCTTCTCAGTGACTGCAGCTGGTATCGGCATCAAAACCTTCCGATTCTCCCCCAAGAATTTCATAACCATCTTCTCCGTCTCCTCTGGGACTCTCCCCTTCTCCTTCAATATCTTCACCAGTGCAGTCAGCTTCACCATCGGGTGCAGTGTTATCCCATTTTCCGCCAAATTCTCCCTCCCTCCTTGTTCCCTGTCCCAATATTGTTGTTGAAATGAAAATGAATTTGAAAAGGAGATATTAAAACATAGAACAGGCAAATATGCTCAAACAAACATTTACTACAAAAAGAAATTTTACAAAGATAATTGATGTTCATTTTAACCAATTTTCACATGCACTGCTGCTTATATACATACATGCATGTGTGTTAATGTCAACACTACAACAACTGTGGCAGTGTGGCGCATTGTCTTTACTCTTTCGTACATTACACCATATACATTGTCCCCAATTGAATTAAACCACCCATGCATAATCTCTCACCCCTCCCAACTAACCAAGCAGAGCACGCACATCCAAATTTATAACATAAATAGTTAAATACACTCATTGACCCCTAAATACGTACAGATGAAGTGTATAAAATACTACACAAAATGAGAATATAGGAGTTCCAGCATCATTCTTAATTGAACAGTTTTAAGCATGTAATATTTGTAGGTGTGAGCTAGTGTGTGCACACACATTTACATATATAATTTTAACCTATCAATCATGACGACGGCATCGGTGACTTTAAGTCCAGCGGCACGGAGAGGCGCCGCCGTCTCAAGTACGGAAGCGCCGCTAGTAACAAGGTCTTCAACAATAAGGCAAATTTGATTGGGTGTAAATGCGCCCTCAATGGCCTTGGAGGTGCCATAATCCTTAACCTCCTTCCGGCGCATGACCATTGGAATATTCGAGGACACGGAGATGCTAGTGGCGATGGGGAGGGCGGTGTAGGGAACTCCACAGACGATGTCGTAGCGAGTGGATGACGGGACGGTGGCGATGAGGGTTTGAGAGATTTGGCGGAGAAGAGAAGGGTAGGAGACGATTAGGCGGAGGTCGATGTAAATAGGGGAGGAGATGCCAGATTTGAGCTTGAAGTTTCCGAATTTCACGGCGGCTATATCATGGAGCTGTAGGATTAGGGATTCCATTGTTGATTACATGCACTGTGAGACTGTACAGTGGTCGTGAAATGGACGCTCTGTGCTTCTACGGCGTGATACGCACGGGTGCGAAGACAGGGGTGGGGCCGGTAGGCATTTTAGCGCCAACAGGTTATGTTCCGTTCCAAAAATAAATAAAATTAGGAACTCAAAAGTCAAAACCAACAACCCATCGGGTCTAGTCGATTCTTAGTTGTTGAATTGAAAATGCAAATGAATTTAAAATCAAATTTGTTATTTTTATTTTTTTCATATATATTACAATTTATTGGACTGGGCAAATGTCCAAACCCACGTATTATACAGATCGAAAGACAAAAGTTCAATTCTCCAAAACTCAAACTATCAATTCAAAAATCGACCACTCCTAAACCAAAACTCAATTGATCCATATTTCATATACTCAAATATCAAAATTTCAATTGCTATTTACTTATATACAAAATATAAATACTATAGTCTATCTCACAGTCTCGTTCATTTCTCTATTTTCCATCTTTCTCTTGCTTAACACACAGTGATGCACCGAAAGAAAATATCATCTGTAACCGAAACGAATCTTCAATTTAAATAGAAAAATCTCTTTTTCTAACCCTAATTTATGAAATTATAAATGGTGTCCATTTTCTAACCCTAATTTATGAAATTTCAAAATTTACGTATATTTTTAATGTTATGTCCATTCTTCTATTTTTTTAATGTTTATTACGATTTTCAAAAGTTTTATGTTATTTGGGTTTGGTTCTTTTTTAATGTTATCACCATTTATAAATATAAAATAATTAAAAAAATTATTTTTTTCAAAAAAATATTTTGTAATTACATTTGTTATGATTTTAAAAATAAAAACAATATTTTAGAATAAAAATCGAACACAAATAAGAAAGGTTTATTTTGGGTTTGATTCTAATAATTACTCCATAATTACGAATGATTCCATCCATTTATGAAATATTGAAGTGGAATTGATAGTCCCGAGTATTGAAATATTCAAGCCGACCCACCTTCGATACTTAGGCCTAATTATAGGCTCGAGCCTAATCCATAGTGTTGTGGGGGCACCCACGCAGGGGGCGGTGGTGACCCGTTCAATCTTAATAAAAAAAAAAATTCAAAATAAAATTGTTAGAACATCTTCTCATCTTCAAAAACTCTATTTATAAAAAGTATTTTTACATTTATAGAATATCTATAAATTTAGAGAGTAAATTTTTAAAGTACTCTAACATTTTCTTTATCTTTAACACTTCATTTTACTTCTTCAAATAAGTATTTATTATTTTCTTTATTTTTAATTTTGACATGCTTTCCTCCTAATTATTATATAATTTTCTTCATTTTTTCTATTTTATTTTGTATATATTATTTAATATAGTCAATACATGGAGTATTGAAAATTGGTATATTTTGAATACATTTAATTATGAAGAATGAGTTTAGCTCTCCAATTTGAGAACATCTCAACGATGCATTTTATGGATTGATATCTAGATATCACGAACGTTAAAAGACTTCCGATCTACGTGGCATTAATTTCTAATGAATAAACATGCAATTTCAAATTTGATCTCCAACGTATTATATGGATTGCAATGTATACTTTATTTTATTAAAATAAAAACAAAATTATATTTAAATATACATAAAAATATAAATCTACATGGTAAATCTAAATTTTGTTGAGTTAGCATGTCTAACGGAGTTTTTAAATTTGAACAAAGCTCTAGATATTATATGATGTTTTAAAACTTTTATATAATTTATTTTATTAAAATAGCAATCCATGGTTGCATTGGAAAACAAAATTATATTTAAATAAACATAGAAATTTAAATTCTACATAATTTAAGAATTGACTCTTTAATAAATTTAAATTTTAGGAATGAAAACTACATACGAAGGAAAGAAAATGAACATGAAAGAGAAAAGAGTGGCAAAACCATTAGAAAGAAGAAACCAGGTGACTTGACTTACAAATGTATTTAACTCCTCTATTTTCTATTAATTTCGTCACCTATTAAAAATATCAAACCATAGGTCAAAAGTAAACAATAAATTGCTCATCTCAACCAAATCAGCTTAATTGTTAGCTCTCAATTTGAAGACTCGCGAAGTTTAATCTAGAAAAAAGTCAACTTTATCCTAAGTCATACGAAATTCTAAATATTTCAGAAAATATCGTATCTTTTAAATGTTTATTGCATTTATATTGCTTGAGCATACTATTAAGTACATTCGATCACTTTGTAATACTATGAGTTGGGTGTTTGCGTAGAAAATGCAAATAATAATGTTTCAATTAAAAATTCATTTGTCTTAGATTGATGAGCAGAGGTTGACACTTTGTTTTAACTCCACCAATTGGGATACGCGGATTGTCTTGACATTGACAAATGGATCTTGAAATTAATGACACTACTAAACTTGAAAGCGTATACATGACCAATGCCTCTAGTTTAAATTCTTCAGCATGACTGTGCGAAGAAATTAAATTCAACATAATTGTCTTATAAATTATCTAAATTCGTAACAGGATAATGGTTGCTATTTGTAAACTTGAGGGTCTTTGATGTACAAATGAGTGAGATCAATAGATATGGTCAAATATCTTGGTACGTTGGGAACTTAGCAAAGTGGTGAGCACGTATTTGCATTCAAAAATCATCACTTGGTTCGATGGGTAAATAAATATGCTTAAGTATTTTCTTCTGAGCTCTGAGATCAGTATTTAATGACGACTAAAAATCAATTATATGACTTTATTACAAAGTGAGAAAATAATCACGAAACAATCAAAAAAATATTTATTTATAGCTTAAGATCGAAAATAATTCAAGAAGAACGATTAAATTATAACAATTAAAATTTATTGATTATGTTATTTATTAATTAGTTTTGCAACTTTAGTAAGACATTAAGATGTCAAGTCAAGAGGATTAAATTATAGGAAATTAAAATTATATTGATTATGTGATTTTATATAATTTGAGAATATAGTCTTGCATATTTAGTGGAGTGAGAATAGACTACTAATTATATTGAATAGTCCTACATTGGCTTGGATGTAGTTTAATTATGGAGCTCAAATTATATAGGTTTGATTGTCCATTTGGTAGCTATTTTAAAAAGTCCTGAATTTAATTGCACTAGTGATGAAAGTTGAGGATTGCACGTCTAAAAAAGGTCAAAATAGGTTTCCTAATCAGATCAGGACAAGAGAAAAAAATCCTAGATCTATAAAAGACCTTGGGGCAGTCGACCAGGGCATTCTATAGCCCTAGGTCGACGCCCACATAGAGATAGAGAAAGCAGGACATTTTCTTGTTCTTCTAGTCCAATTTTCGGGTCTTTTAAGTGAAATTCTAATATTAGTTTTTGGTTTCTTGATGCCTACTCACCTATACTGTTAGTACTTTAGAAAATATCAAATAAATTTTGGAGTTTGAAATAAGAAGGTTCAAGGATGAGGATTGAAGGCTGTAGCAGTTTGGTTAGAAAATTAGAAACATAATTAACTATGTGCCGAGGGTAATTCCTCTACTCCACAATGTGATTAATTATAAATATTATAAATGTGAATCTAGTTATCTAGTCACATACTAAAAAAGCGACTATTCATTTCGTAACATACCAAATGAATAACGTGAATTTTGGTCCATTAAAGCCCAAGTTTGCTAGGTCGCGATCTTTAAGTGTTTGCTCGAACTGGTTCATTGATGTTTGAACCAAATTTATCCACCTCCTTTTCATAAATCAAGAGTATGTTATTGAAATCACATATAAATAAAATGGGCAACTGGAGAACATCGAGAATGATCTGATCAAATCCTAGCGTTCTACATTGTTATTAAACCAAATTTCTATATAAACCAATAAACTGTCACACATTTCCCTTCTATTCAAAATGCCCATCAATATGTAATTTAGAATATTTTTGAATTTCCACTTTCCAATCACCATTTCATTCGTTGAGGCAATCAAATATGTAATATCTATACACTCCATACATTGTAATATGTGGTTCATTTGTAATGTTTGGGAAGTTTGGTATCATTTGCAATTTTTTAATTCTTATGGACTAAAGTGCAAATATTGAAAAAATGTTCTTGACGAAAAAAATGATAAGTTTTATGGAATTAGTGAAAAATAGGGTTATTAATTGCTAAGAAACCAATATGGGCTTTATTTTAAACTTTGGAGAAATTTGGGACTAGATTGCATTATTAGAAGTTCAAAAAATATGCATTTTTTTTTACATTTGGCAATTTTTAGGTTTCGTACGATTTTTAGGTTCGGTTAGGTTAGGTTGGGTTGGGTTGGGATGGGGTGGACTGGGGTGGGGTATTCTGCTAAAATTTTAATAGATTTCTTAAGGTTTATCAATTCTTAAAGGGAAATTGCTAATAAGTCACCTGCATGTGACTTGTTTCAAATTAGGTAATTTTTTTTTTTAAAATTGTGATTAAGTCATACTTTATAGTAATATTTTAAATTAATTCCCAACTCACCCTTGTTAACCATATTTTCCATCGGCACATTTTTCCACCGCGATAACTTCCTCCATCTCGACGACAACCTCCTCCGAGTACTTGCAGGTTTGGCTTGGTAGATTTTGTATCCACTTGTTGAATATTTGGAGCGTGAAACCGCAGACTAAGGTAAGCGGTATGCTTCTAGAGATGGATCAATAGGAGGTTTTACATTTCTTTGGAGTCGCCAGAAGCTCTTAGAGCCAAGGTTGCCGAATCTATAGAAATCCTAAAGAATGTTTCTCAGCAGGAGGGCTACAGCCCACCCGATCAATTGGCTTCATTGTCATTGAGTGAGTGATGAACGATTGTCTAGTTTACTCGGTGTGTGGAAAAAAGGTGGAATTATATATACTACTGGATCTTTGTTTCAAAACATTATAAAATGCTAAACTTAACCACGCTTTTTATTGTTTAAGAAAGGTGGAATTATTTAGTGTTGGTGGTGAATATTGCTTTCTGGATTGTTTTTTATTTTCCTTCTAAACAATACTTTACGGGAATAACATAATGATGCCTTACATATAAATTATACCTAGAAATTGATATAAATATTGACGTAATATAGAACTTCTAATAATGGTTATCTCATTCCAATCTAAATCACTCTTACTTGTTTGATACCGCTAGTTCCACTCGTCTCATGAGCTCCATCCAAATGTTTGGTTAAAGTTTGTTTGTAATTTGAATAATGAGCCGTACTTTACAAAGAGCAATATGATCCCCTGCTCACATAGAGAACCTCTAATCCCTTGGCCATCACTTTCCTCTAATCCCTTGGCCATCACTTTCTCTGATGAAAATGAATGTCTATTTCAATGTGTTTTGTCCTCTAATGTTGTAGGCTTGGCTTGGTGGATTTTCTGGTGGTTGTGGCTATTTTATCTAAATCTCTTCATTTACTTATCTAAATTTGGTGTTTCGTCAAAGACTTGAATGCTGTCTGTTAATTATTAGTTTGATTCACTATCATGCGTAAAAAACAAGATCATAATAAAACAATATCATAGAATATAGTATCATTATATTAGTTGTGGCCATTACTTGCTTCTATAAATAGTAGCTCGATATTGTATTATAAAAAATAATCGATCTTGTCTTATAGAATAGTTGATTGATACTGTATTAAATTGGCCACTAGATTATTTCTCTGTGTTGTTAATTAGTTATGTGTGTTGTTTGATACTCTATTATACAAAACAGTATAACAGAAAACAGTATCACAACAGAAATGAGCATAGAATTTGCATACGTGCTCAGAATTTTTATTATAACATGTTTTCGGAATCATCTCGATTAGCCGATCAAGTTGCTACTGTGTACAATGGATTTTAGCTATTTGAAGTCGTCTCTTTAGCTTAAAATGATAATCTTTAATTTTTATTGTCAAAACAATATCATACATACTAAAACAGTGTCACAGATAAAAGTATCTCAATATATTAGTATCATACATGAAAATATCTTAATAAAACAATATCACATACACAAACTACAACTCAATAAAATAACAGTATTATAGGTTGAAATATTATCATAATAAAATAGTATCAAAGATTAAAACATAGTATAAGTATATCATATCACTTTATATAAATAAAACAGTATCATAGATCTATTTTACTGGTTGAAATAATTATATTGTTCTTAAAATGCTCCATTAGTCGTACAAAACTATTGATATCGTTTGCATTCAATAATATTATCATAGATTAAAGTAGTATCATAGATGTTTTACTAGTTGAACTAATTATATTGTTCTTAAAATGCTCCATTAGTAATATATGACTATTGATACTGTTTGCATTCAATAACATTATCATTGATTAAAACAGTATTATAGGTTAAAACATTATCAATATAAAAAAATAATATCAAAGATAAAAGCATGGTGTAAGTGTACCATAACACATTATCTATATAAAACAGTATCATAGACAAAACAGTATCATATATAAAACTAAGTGCAAAATGTTTTAATGGTTGAAGTAATTATACTCTTCTTAAAATACCCCATTAGTAGTACAAAATTATAGGTTTAAAGATTGTCATAATAAAACAATATCAAAGATAAAAATATGATATAACTATACCAATGTACATTATATAAATAAACTAATATCATAGATAAAACAGTATCATACAAAACAGTATCACAATAAAAGTATAAAACAGTATCACAATTAGCGTTTTTTTTAACAATTAAGGATATGTTGGTCTTTTAGCTATAAAATGTGACTTTAATTAAATTATGTATTGATCATATGACTTTAGAACCCATAAGTGCCAAATCAATGACCGGCTTTGAATTTACCCATTATTAAATTATAGATTTATATGAATTCTCATAGAATTTGAAATATTAAAACTAATTTTTTATACATACACATATATATAAAAGCACAAGTACCGTCAAAACATATTTTCCTTCCCAAAATACTTTTCTATTTAGAATTTCTGTTTTTTTTCCCCAGTTTCTGAGAATGGATTTTTTTAATAGTCATTACATAATACTACATTTAATAGACAATTGATTTTTTATTTTTTCAACTGGAGTCCCTCTATCTACCTTCTAATTTAGTTATCAATGCAAAAACTAATTTAGTTTTGTTATCATTACAAAAATTATTTATCCAATGCATTTTTATTTAATTAATTAATCTTATCTTTGTTTTGGTAAAAAAAAAATGCATGAATTTTTCAATACTAATTAAGATTTAAGAGATCGCATTTTCAAAATTATTATAAAAAACAATCAATACACATTGAAAGAAAAATAAGTCCAAATCTATATTTTTAAATGCATTTTAATTTAATTATTATTGCAAAAATTAATTTTTCAATATATTTTAATTTAATTATCCATATTTTAAATACTTAAATAATTTAATTTAATTAATTAATAATTAATTAATCTTATATTTAGTTTGGTCAAAATATACATGGATTTTTCAATGCTAATTAAGATTAAGAGATCACATTTAAGATATTACATTTTCAAGATTATTATAGAAGACAATCAATGCAAAGTGAAAGAAAAATAAGTCAAAATTCATATTTTCAAAGTTTTGTTATTATTGTAAAAATTAATTTTTCAATGCGTTTTAAATTTAATTATCTATATTTTAAATACCTAATTAATTAATTTTATCTTCGTTTTGGTCAACGTATGCACGAGTTTAATGCTAATTAAGATTTAGTGTTTGATTTTATTACAACACTAGTCTTACTTCATTATATGTAAATAATGTGTTTTTATCTTAAATTAAACAAATTATTTAATGTGAATTTGTTCTAATATATAAAAAGAAAATATTTAATTTCTTAATTATTATTTTAGCAATCTTTGTAGAATTTGAATAAAAGAGATACTCAATTAGTTAAGGTGAAAATAAGAAAACATTGTTTGAATTAAAATGAGGAAATAATATGTATCTTGATGATATAAATTCTATTTTAGAAAATATTGTTATATCATAAATATAAATTTAATTATTTAATATTAATGGAGCTTATAACATGTGTTTGTGGTATTTTTATTTTGATAATTTATTGTGCATAAATTGAATATTAATTTTTTTAAAAACTAAAAAAGTTATGACCTTGAAATCCTCTAAAATCTATGAAAATTTGAGGGTCAATTGAAATTCCTTAAAAGCTTGGTATTTGTATTTATGAGTTAGAAATCCATTAAAATCCTTCCAATGAATAACATTCTTAGAAATTCAAGAATAGTGGGACACCTATAATTTAATGAAATTAAAATTTGAGTCGGAGACACTTATAATTATATAAATTTTCATAAGAGGAAATTGGACAAAATATCTACTTTTAAACATGAGTTTTGACAAGTTTTACCAAATTGCCAAATTTTAAAAAAAAAGTGACAAAAATGCCCTTAACAAACAATCAAAAATTTAAATTTTATCATGTTCTCTTTGTAAGTTTACCATTTCACACCACATACCCTTATTCTCTTTCTATATGCCATATTATACCATTGTTACCACTTGAATCAAACAAATTGTTTTAACTGTTGTTGTGCCACCGTCCCACTAAAGCACTCAATCAGATATTTTTTCTCACTATCATTCTGACCAAATAAATTTTTGATTTTATTCTAATTTTTTTGGGTGCATTTATTTTGTCCATTTTATATGTTCACTTAATTTAATGCTAGATTTCATTTATTTGCTATGACCCATTTGGTATTCATTCATTTGTTACGATCCATTTGGTATGATATTTTATTAGAGTAATACTACTCGTTGTTGTTCACTGTCGATAGTGAACTACGTGACATTACTCATATTGAGTAATTATTCATAATTGTTGATTATAAAATAACATTATTCAATTAGCGTAAGTTAAAAATAATTAATTTCAACTGTTGATTTTTCAAGTGAATTGTCGAAATTTCGACAGTTCCAAAAAATTGACAGTTAATTTTGTTTTGAATTGTCGATTTTTTTGACAATTAGTTTTTGTTTTTAATAGTCGATTTTTTAATTGAACTGTCAAAATTGACAATTTTTTTTTAATTGACGATTTTTTTGAAATTTAAAATAAATAAATAAATTGGAATCAATAGTTACCTTGGTGAAATCAATAATTCAGTTGAAAAATTGACAATTCTAAAAAAAATTGAGTGAATTGTCGATTTATTTTATCTTACAATCATTTGATTTTTGTCTTTTGTTTTAGTTTAATCATGAAAAATTATTATAAAAATAAGATATATCTTTTGACTATGAGATAATTCATATTATTTTGTGTGTAAATTGTATTATATTATGTGTAATTTTCATATCTACTTTAATTTGATAGCTTTTCTTTGAAGCAATTGTATGAATTATACGTACCATGAAATCTTAATCACACAAAAAAATAGTCATTTTTGTAAAATAGTATATTTGACATTTGTATTTAAAAATAGCTATTTTGCAAATGTTATCAAAAGTTTTCATATTTTCAATCGACATTTTACTTTTGGATACTTTTGAAAATTTTCTTTTAAAAAATGTAAGTTGTTGACGCTCATGATAGTTATATATTTGAACCTACTTTAAAATTTCGGATCGATTTGGCTTTGGTTAGTTTCTAAAAGATCTTTGTCAATACATAAAAATCGGTGAAATTTTTAAATCCTTGCATTAAATAGAAGAATTATTTGTGTGACCAGTAACTTGTGATTGACCTCATTTAGGAGAACCTATTCTTTTGTGAAATTTACGAAAATTTATAGTAAGATCACTCGTTAAATAAGTTTCATTAGAACGTCTTCATTTAATAACCGAGTGTAAAGTAACAAAGATTTAATCATTTATGAGCACAATTCAAAAACAATTGCAGTTTGTATTTCTTTGAGGATCTCCGCAACCTCATAAAACATGAATTTTTATAGAGAACTAGATATGCTGTCTCTCGTTTATTCAAATTGTGTTTCATCGAGTTTAGATATCGCTTAATAATTCAAACTCTAACAAATCTTTAAATTATACTTAAACTTATGTTTCTAATAAAGTTCAGGATACTATGTCCTCGGACATCACAGAACATTTAGTTCTTGATACAACAATCATCAATTCTACATACGTAAAAATTCATAGATAGAGCGGAATAAATATCATTCTCGTATTTGTATTTTCCCCTATTTTGTAATCAAATTGAGGTAGCGTTGAACTCAAAACTCCTGGCTTCTCCCAATTTGGTTATAGTGTTGAATGCGTAGGTTAGAAGGGTAGGTTTGTAGATAGAGATATGTCACTTCTAGTGGACCTCCAATTGGAATAGTCGGACAACCTATTAATGTTGATGGAGACTCTCTTATCTACCAACTGTACTAGATCCAAATTTCAGCCTCACAACTTTTAACACATGCAAATTGGGATAATTTAATATTTATATTTAGAACAAATCATTAATATTATGGAATATCTTAGATGATATCACAATTTGAAGAAAGCAAGTCACTACATAATTTCGTATTGCGATAAGAGAACTTAATTTCAAAACTTTTAAATGAGTTGCGAGAAATTAGAGATGAAATCTAACTATAAATGAATTTCTTTAGAGTATAGACATAAATTTAAGTACATTCGAACTCTAAAGTTATATTTATCGTACAACTATCGATCTTACGTTGTTAAACTAAACTATATAAATACGTAAAAGTAAAATATCTTGTATATTAAGCAAGTCAACATAATTTTTATTGTTTAAAAAATAATAATAATTATTTCTTATAACGATAAATTATATGAGTAATTTAGAAGCACAGACGGATATAGGGAATTCTCTTTTGTTGGAGTACCTCTTGGACTAATTTTTTTTTTTTTTTTTTTGAAAAACAAATTTTATTATATGAAATTTTTGTTTTTTTCATATATTAATTTGGTCTAAAATTATTTTAGTCTCCATCTAAGTCTGTCCAAGTATAATCTTTACTTTTTGATGATTTAAAAAAATAGTTGAAAGATACATTGTATGAGGCTTTGCCTATGTCTACTAAAGAAGCAGTTTTTGTGTGTCTTTTGACGATCATTTTTAACTATTTCATAGTTCGTAGTATTGAAATAAGTAGAACATGCATATTTTAGATTAAAGAAGCAAATAATTTCTCCTACACGGAATGTAGAGTTGAATTCTTGAAAATTCCACCCCTCCCTTGCAAATATGTTCCAAGTTGTTTTACTTGAATTCCTATTCTAGCAAGGAAGGTTTTCACTTTTTCACCATTTTTTCCGAATATAGAAAATGAAAAATGTTGAGGGGTCCATTTCTTGTTTGAAAATAATATTTTAACTGAGGAAGACTTATAGCGCGAGAAACGGTTAGAAATGGGAAATGAAGGGTTCTTTTCTTGACCATCAGGTGTTGCAAATGATGGCCACGTATATTGGATACATGGCAGTGTTTCTGTGAACATAATCTTTCCATTATCTCTTCTTCTATTTCAGACTGCTCTCTACAGTTAAGTCTTTCTTGGAACGTTACAAGCAATGGAGCTGGAATAATTTGTTGGCTTCAAGGTTGTCTTCCAATCCCCCCTTTCAGTAAATTCTTTAATGGGTTCTACTAGTATTTGTGTTTCATCATAATCTTTCTTCATCTGTTTATGTTGGAGTTTGTCATTTCTTAAAGATAGCTAAAAGGAGTAGTAATCTATGTTTAATTTGCTAATTTTGTGTACTATCAGACTTGTAAGTGTCATTTTTGTTAAAATTGATTGCTACTTCATGGGAAAAGAAGAAAAAAATAAGGCTTTATAATGCGTGGATCATTCTGTATGATTGTTTTTTTGCTTTTCTTAGTGCTTCTTTTGTTGGTCTCTAATGGATAGAAGTTACATTGATTTAGAAAAAATGTTGATTTCACGATGGGTGTGCTGAAATTCTTATAATTCGTTCACTGAAAAGAGACTTGGAAATGGAGTCATCAATTGCTGCTAATAGAGACAAAAGGCTACCGATAGAAGTGTTTGAACCGGCAGGAAGTGGAGATGTTGGGATGTCTTCTGTTAGTAGGAATGACAATAATGATGTAAAAGTACTTGAAAGTCAAGGGGGACCGTCTACAACTTCTACTGGCAACAGGGAGGCTGTAAATAAATGGATGGCGTTTGAGGCCGAGCCCAGCGAAACTAAGATCACTGCTGCAAGTGATGAGTCTAGCATTGCTCGAAGGACTGCAGAATGGGGACTTCAGATTGGGGCAGATGTTGGAGATGGTGTCTTTCGTATGAACTCAAAGTATTCACTTGGAGAAGGAGAAAGAAGCAAGAACTCCTCAGAGAGATTTGGGGCCGGATCTACGAGGACATCGGAGGACTCGAATATTGGAACTGAACTCCCGAGGGTATCTCAGGAGCTAAAGGATGCACTGGCGACATTGCAACAGACTTTTGTTGTCTCTGATGCTACCAAACCTGACTGCCCCATCGTGTATGCCAGCAGTGGTTTTTTTACAATGACCGGTTATTCTACAAAAGAAGTTATTGGAAGGAACTGGTAAGTTAATTTTTTTTTTCCATTCGTATGTGTTTATATTGAAGCATTTATTACTTGTTCGATAAGGTGGACGGTTGCATTAAAGAAAAGAAGATGAAATCTTATTTACTGCACAGTCTAGTCCAATACCTCACACCAAACATGTCGTTAATGAACTCCCGGGAATTCTAATGTCGGAGTGGAACTTCTACTCATCCTGATAATACAATACCTCATCTCTAAGTTTTTAGCACTTCCAAATATTTTCATGAAATTTGATAGAGGTTCTAGTGAAATTTAACACTTATTGATCAATTTTCTAATCTATTTGCTTTTAGGGAAACTTAAGCGGCCATGATGTTTTAAAAACTATTGTCATGAAATCTGTATCGGTAAAATGTTAGGAAAAAATCTTGTGTGTCTAAAAATGCATGTATGTGTAAATTGAATTATTATCTCTTTGTTTACACAGAGAGAGGTATTTAGTTAATTATTGTTACGCTATGAAGCTAAGCATCCTGCTTCCTATTTTAGGACTTTGCGTTGTTCAACATTTCAAGAATGATATGTTCCTGGATTTCCACAAATCTCAATCCATGTACAAAGTTTAAACATATTTTACCGAGATAAAATTGGTAAAAAACGTTTAGCTCATTCCTCCTTTGAGCTCAAAATTTTAAGTTCTTTTTCTCTTCTAATATTTGTAATCAGAGCATATGATTCTTGATGAACATGGGGATAAAATAACTAACTATTGGATTCAAAATGGAGAAGTTCTCCATGAAAAGTGAATCACAAATGCTTTAGTCGCGCCCACTATATTGTTGTAGGACTTGAGAGCTCTTTCAACTCCAAACAGCATGTTATATGACACTTGAATAACAGAGTAGGTGGGAAATCTTGTGTTTTCTTGACCCAACTAGCTTGAAAGGTGGCTTACTAGTAGAGTCATTTCGAAATTTTGTATTGGTTAAATAAAAGCGGAAGTCGGAGAAGAGGTTGAAGGTGGTCATCCTTTCCTTTGTTCAGCCGGTTCTTGCAGGGCCCTGATACAGACCAGAATGAGGTGGATAAGATACGGAATGCAACAAAAACTGGGCAAAGCTATTGTGGGAGGCTTCTCAACTACAAGAAGGATGGTACGCCTTTCTGGAATTTGCTGACAGTCACTCCGGTCAAAGATAGTAATGGACGAACTATAAAATTTATTGGGTAAATTTTTTCTTCATTGCTGCTTTCTGACTTCAGTATAACAATTTCTCTTGGTATGACAAATTCAACACTTTCTGGCAGAATGCAGGTTGAGGTCAGCAAATACACAGAAGGGGTAAATGAGAAAGCACTACGGCCAAATGGATTACCCAAGTCATTAATTCGTTATGACGGTAAGTAGGTCAAGTTAGCTCTTCTCAAAACTAACTTCTTTTTGAAATCTTATTCAATATATTGTCTTAGCTCGTCAGAAGGAAAAGGCTTTAGGATCCATGAAAGAGGTTGTACAAACCGTTAAGCATCCAGGATCTCACATGAAGTCCCTGAGTCATGATACCACTGCCAAGAATGAAAATGACAAGTTAAATCTAGATTATATGCTCCCTGGACCAGCTGAAAAGGAAAATACAGGGACACCTGGACGAAAAAACTCTCAACTGGATTCAAGAAATGACTTACCTAGTAAGGGTACTGGTCATGATACTGGCAGCAGGTCTAGCAAATCTGGACGCGTTTCCTTGATGGGGTCAGTCCTTTTTGCTTTTCATTTTCCACTTCTTCTCCCAGTTATATATTACTGTTCTATATAGCTGGTAACTATCTTTCAATGGAAAGGTGAAGGGTTGTACAAGAAACACCATGCAATTCAAAGGGAACGCAAACTTGGTTGCCCATGACAGCAACTGTTTATTGCATAGCATTCAGTCTTGTTGAAACAATAGTGTAATTTTCTACAGGTTCAAAGGGAGGTCTGCAAGTATGCGAGAAAATGAACCAAGAATAGAGCCAGAAATTTTGATGACAAAGGACGTAGAACGAACAGACAGTTGGGACCGTGCTGTAAGAGAAAGGGATATACGGCAAGGCATTGACCTGGCAACAACTCTGGAACGCATTGAAAAAAATTTTGTGATATCAGACCCTAGACTTCCTGATAACCCAATTGTAAGATCATGTCTACATAGCCAAGTTTCAGTAAATCTTTTTGTTCAGTTTCACATTGTTTTTCACAAAATCATTGATTTTTTTTCCATGCAAAAATAGTCATATTGACCTTTACAAATTTCAGCTTTATATTTTATGTTTGGTAAGGTTTACCACGTGTCTAAGAAAAGTTTTCTATTCCTTTTTCTTTCTTGTATCACTTTTTTGGAGATATCTTGCTCCAGATATATAAGAATATGGTTTTCAACTTGCAGATATTTGCATCTGATAGCTTTCTTGAATTGACGGAGTATACACGTGAAGAAATTTTGGGAAGGAACTGCCGGTATGAATGTTACTGCTTTGAAGCTTTTATCTTAAATGCTGTTCTTCCCTATCCCTCATGCAAGATGTCCTTTTTGCAGAGTTTTTCCTGTTTTCAGCTTGTCACAGAAACACGTAATTGCCTAATATAGTTGAGATATTTCCAGGTTTCTTCAGGGACCCGAAACTGATCAAGCAACTGTTTCAAAGATAAGAGATGCCATCAGACAGCAAAGAGAAATTACTGTTCAGTTAATTAATTACACTAAGAGTGGTACGGTACAGCATTCAATATTCTAAAGATACAAGTCAACGTTTATTATGGACTTGGACTTACACTTCTTTATGGAAATAAAAAATTGCAGGCAAGAAATTCTGGAACTTATTTCATTTGCAACCTATGCGTGATCAGAAGGTGCCTACCCAATATCAAATGTAGTTTCTTGGTTATTGACGCAACAGAATTTTTAGTCAATTGATACTTAAATTTGTTCGACATCTATTGGAACGTTCTCAGGGGGAACTCCAATACTTTATTGGCGTCCAACTAGATGGAAGTGATCATGTGGAACCACTGAGAAACCGCCTCTCTGAGAATGCAGAGCAACAGAGTGCTAAGCTGGTATATCTTCTGTCATCTTTTTCTTTTTTTCTTTGCGAAGAATTTGGAGGGAGTTTGCTGGGATCTTATCTATTTCTTGATCACACAATTGAAATCAAGTACAAGAAAGGCGGAAGACTTTGGCCCTCACCTTGCATTGTTAAAAAAGTCTAAAAAGATAAGTACTTGTTGAAGACCTAAGTTAAATAAATTTGTTTGTCATCTTTCTAATAGTTTAAAGTTTTAGATGAGATGGTTTATCAGTACTACTAAATCCTAAGATAGTAGCCAGGCAGGGTGTAAAATGCTCAACTCCCAAAATATATTTAACGAGGATATATGGAGGTCAAGGAGAGATCTTGCACTTGATCATAAACCAGACAGGTGGGTAAACCATTTGCTGCTTGATTGCCTCTCTCTTGAATCATGGCTGAACACGAGGTTACTAGACCAACCAAAACCTTCTCATTCTAACAATATTTCAAGATACCAAAGGGACTGAAACTTTATTCTTTTTTGCATCAATTAGTATCTTAGAATTAGAACCTATTATCACCAACCAAATATTAAGACAGAGTTGATGACCTGTTAACAATGCTTATGCTTTAGCCTCATCTCTCAAGATACCCAGAATCCCAAAAGGAAACAGCCCTATAATGATCACGAACCAACTCATCTTAAGGAACAGCTGAGTTCTTTCTCCAAACACATTTTGATTCAAGCTCATCTAGTTGAAAGAAATCTGTCTAAGCTATTTATGTTGCCTGCGTTGGTAGTGCCTTCTAAAACTGACTGAAAGAAAATTGAGCAAAAGCAGTGAGTTCCCTAACCATTTCTCTTAAAGGAGAAAAATGGCATGTAGGTCATGCATGGATGTTAAGATATCCAACTGAATTTATAAAGATATCTTCACCAATATATCTCATATGAAAATAAGTGTTAAGTATCTTGCATTGACATGTTTCACCATTGCCGGTAGCACAATAAAAATTGCTGATCCAAGCTTGATCATTTCAATTGGTCAGTTTGGTCATTCTTTTGCACAGAAATTGAGTGAATTTCCTGTGCCTATTATCTGCTTCTGTGATTCCCATGTTACATGGAATTTTAAATTCAAATACAAGCCAGAAATGGATGTAATGGTTTTCGAGGATCTTGTATCACCACTTTTTTCTCATTACCAAGATTCCAAAATATTTATCTAATTGGAACAGGGAGCTACTAGTTTCATGCTTATATTTTGTTGTAGATCATAGAAGTTTAAGACGCAAATAGGTAGTCTGAGTGTCTATTGGGTACTTAGGTTTCTAGGTCCACGGTTCGTCTCTAGCCATTTTTTCTCCATTTGGGAATGCCGAGCTAATATATTGATGCTGGTATTCTAGTGTACGTCATAACAGTTTAAGACATAAAGCTAGGGCAGTTTGAGTTTTAATTAGGCACTTAGGATGCTAAGCTTTGGGGATATTCTAACCCATTTTCGGTTCCTGTGGGTCAAATACACTTCCAATTTGACATCAAAGATGACTTTACCAGGATTATACCATTATACTTAAAATTACAATAGAAAAGATAACTATAGTAGATTATACCATTATACTTAAAATTACAATAGAAAAGATAACTATAGTAGTTTCTGGAATTAGCAATTCTCATTTCACAGTCCTCCCATGTTAGTCACTATGGTTCCACCTAAATCACCATAAGTTCAAGATGTCCAATTATCAGTTGAATTTTCTTATTGCCAGGTCAAAGCTACAGCAGAAAATGTTGATGGGGCTATTCGAGAACTTCCTGATGCCAACCTGGTAAGGTATTCCTTTCTCTCTATCTATAAATACAGATAAGACTATTAAACTGATCTTTTTACTAAAATGAAATTAATTGAATCAACTGTGGAGTGCATAGAAGAAAAGCAAGGCTTAGATTACAGAAGGATGCGATCTCCTGAGACCATTGCAATAATACAGTAAAAGTGTGAGTTCTTATTTGAGTTGTCACTAAAGCAACTTTATGCTGTACCACTTCAGACACCAGAAGACTTGTGGGCTTTGCACTCTCAACCTGTATTCCCAAGGCCTCACAAACGAGATAGTACTTCTTGGGCAGCAATAAGAAAGGTATAAACTAGTGAAGTTTGCATATCATTAATAGTTTAATCAAAGCACATTTTCAGGATGTAATTGTTACATATCTAAATAAGTAAGTCAAACTACATTACTTTGATTTGTGCTATATATGTTGCGTTTCGTTAGTTTTGGCACCAAGGGTGATAGAGAGTCTTATGTCACAGTTGCAAGTATTCAATTGTTCAGTTTCTTTTAGGTCATTTGAAGATTGAAGTTCATGGTCATTTCTGCATAAATCATGAGACTTTTTCTAGCATGGAAATAGAATTTTGCATTTTTATCTTATTGAGGAATGTTGCATCTATTATGAGCAGTAGGGAATCTGATAACTGGATCCTTTTGCAAAGATAATATGACTTGTACTTGCTTCTGAAGCCTTTTATTTTTTGACTTCACGATTGTTTTTATTTATAGGGAAGCATATCCATTGCAACGTTCTGTTTTGTTTGAAATAGTAGTGTAAGTAGGCTGAAGCGTGAGAGACAATCAAATAAGAGATATTATCTTTCCCCTTGTAAATTTAAATGGTCTGCATTCCATCATTTTGAAGCTTATCCGAATATTCTCTTACCAAAAGAGATTGTATCAGCCATGGTAAATGTTGCAAATCAGCCATGGATTCTTTTATATTCTTACCAAACTAGAGTATGTTACTTAATAGCGACAAATCACTAGAAAATATTACCGTAATTTTGTGCAATTGTAAATATAAATATGGTGATACTAGAAATGAAAATTCTGTTTCTTGTCCAGCGCGAAGCAAGAAATGATGGAAAGACGTCGTCAGAACCTGTTAATTCCTAAGAATGCCGGGAATTGACAGTCATGACTCATTGATTCATAAAAGAATGCCGATAATTGATTTTGATCTACAAACTTGTTGATTCAAAATTGAATACTGAGATTGGATCGAAAGGGTCGGAAATAGTCCAAGTTTTATATTGTCAACCAATAAACAACCCACCAAAAACGACAAGCGACAAAGTGTTTATGCAGAAAACACAGGCAAAGAAAAACCCTAAAACCTGCGTAAGGACGTAAACACCCTTACTTATCTTAAAGTGCAAGGAATGAAGGAATAAAGTAAAATAGGAAAACAATGACATAAATTAATGAAAATCTGCTTCCTATTGTATTTCGGACTCCATCATTCTCTTCGGGTTAGAAAAGATTCGGCAAGTGCAGTACTTGGTGCTTCAAAGCAGCTTTAGATGTGTCTTGCATTGCAGAATACTTGTCTATTTTAAGTAATGATTGTGTTTCTTTTGATATTATGTACTAAAAGAAAAATATAGTTATATTTGTTATGTCATGCTTCTGTCCCATGAATCTTCTGTTTGTTACTGAAAAATCATGGTTCTGTTCCTGGTTTGGCAGCCAATCTGTTTTTTCAATTTCCATGAATTAAATCTCACTGTTGCTTTATGTTGACAAATGGCAGTGTCATGAAAAAATTCATTGTATTTTATTTTTTAAATTTTTGGTGCAGATGCAGTAGTCCGGAAATATTCAGTTTCTTCTTTTTAAGTACTCAAAGTTGTTGGATAGTATTTGTTTAAACTAAGCTTAATAGTTTGGCCTCTTCATGCATTTAGGAAATCTAAAGTTCCATTCCATCCCATGATTTGGAAAGAGCTACATAATTGAATATGTGGTTTAAACAACTACACAGATTATATTCCTATTTCATATTATTGCACGCGCCCACTAATTCATTTGAAGATTGTAATTTGAAGGACCACATGGAGAATAACTTCTAACGGAGCAAGATTTGTTCATCATACATTCTGTTACATTTTATCATCCATCTCACAGCTTTGTTCTTTACAAGAACTTTTTTTAATCCAATGTAGATCACTGTAGCTGGTGAAAAAATTGGACTCCGTCACTTTAAACCGGTACGACCTTTGGGATGTGGAGATACTGGCAGGTATAGTAATTTAATGTTATTCGCTGATTTTATAAACTAGGTGGTCCTTTGTTATACACTCAGGACTTCCTACATGTCATTGTCAGGTTGAGGTTATTACCACTATAATAACTTATGTAATTTATCATCTTTGCCGTGTTAGTATTTAGCCATTTACAAATAGCAAGAAACTTCGTGATATTTTTCTATATTGATGAAGACTTAGCTTGAAGTTATGTATAAAACCGTTGAAATAATAAAAAGATTAAACAAAATGGGTAAATTAGACTGCAGAGAATATTGGTGATCAATCAATCAATGTTCTACTAAATGACATACAATGATAGGGATGCTCATACTTTCCATTGGAGTTGTACTTCAAAGTTTTCGATTAGTTCTTGATAATGTTTATTTTCTGAAATTCAAGTTAATAATTTATCCTTTTCACTTCCTTGTTGGTCAAGCCATGATGCATACCAATCTATACACAAGTCAACCATGGTGTCAGGTATAAGAATCACAAAGGACATGTCATTGACAACAATTGATATACCAAGTGACTTGTCCTATTTTGGGTCATCTTAACAAACTTGTTCTCTATCCAGTCCCCGCATAATTCTAACATTTTGTATCTATGATATGAAAGGCTAGTTCCCGATTATTAGAGCTCAACGAATAATCTTATGGCTAAGAACTTTTAAGAATCTTGTAACAATGTATGCATAATTTACATTCTTAACATCCTTAAAAATGTTTTTTCTTAACTTAGTTTTTATGGAATTATTCCTAAAACACGACATCATGAAATACAAATGATTATGTCTTGCCCATTAATCAGATTTAATGAAGGTACAAATATGTCTTGATATCACACCATACGATCAGCCTTAGGACATGTAACTAGCAGTATTAAGTTATTCTATGCTATCTACCTCAGAACCATGTTGGTTTTCTCAGATAAACGGCTTCTGCAGAAAACATTTTTCTTAATTCAGCCAATATTTGCTGCAGTGTTCATTTGGTGGAATTAAAAGGTACTGGTCTGCTGTTCGCTATGAAGGCAATGGATAAATCTATTATGCTCAATCGTAACAAGGTACCAATGTCATGACTCAAATCTTGTGTTTAGTGAAAGCTATCCTATTTTTCTGTCATCTGAAGCATATCTTATGATATGCTCCATTTCTTATAGACTCACAACAGCGAATGCTTGACAGAAATTGAATGACCATTTTCTGTCGCTTGATTTACTTACCTTTTCTCACTTTTTTCTCACCAATGTCTTTTAACATTGAATTATGTGATTATTATGTGTCAACTGAAAAGTTTCTTCTACACAATAGGGTATTTGTTAGTAACACAAGGAAAAATTAGACTGGTGTGTAAAGGATCCTATAAATATTATGGTGGCCATAATTCCTTTTTTTCTCTCTCCAAGATACTATAGCCTATTGGCTAGATGAACAATAAAATTATTGCAATACACGCATGGAAAAATGATAATAACTAGGTAAGATCGAAATCAATATTTACTAGTTTTGCTAACAGGGATAAAATTAGTAATAAAGGTAATTTTGTTTGAAAATAAAGTGACAAGTGATAAGGATTAGACAAAGATATATTTGTACTTCACATGCAATTGTAAATATTTTTGGTTCAAACCATTCAACTGGTTTGCATCTAATGAAGCTGTTAAGAACTACTACTTTCCTGAGGAAGAGTAGGCTGGCAAATGTTATCTCCTTAATCACTTGTATTGAAAAACTTGTGCATTTCAACACTTAGTCGTTCCTGACTCGCTTCTACTTTGGCAATCTGAGTCTGCACAAAGTCAATTCCTCATTAATTGGGCAGGAAATATAACATTAACATCATTAAGCAATTTGCAGGTTCATCGAGCATGCATTGAAAGAGAAATTATCTCGCTTCTAGACCATCCGTTTCTTCCCACACTCTACACTTCGTTTCAGGTTCTCGTTTCTCGTGGTTCAATCTCATCTTCTATTGAATATTTATATTGAATCTGTTGTTGCGAAGATGTCAGAAATTATTTGCACATAAACTAATTACATCACTTGGCAATTCATTCTACTCAGACTTGGCCATATTCTGGGGGATATGGAGCATGGTATTCCTTTTATTCTATCCATGACTTGAGTTGACTGATTCTTCGAAGTTCTAGATATACTATAGCCTAGAGGTTGAAATGTTGGTCCTTTGGTCATAAATTAAGTCAAATTATTTATATGGACTCTTTATTGGTATACAACAGTCTTAATAGCTAAAACTATGTTTTGGGGTCTCAGTCCTAAAACTATGTTATTGGTATACTCCAGAGGTATGGATATGCATAGTCATTAAAAATATTCATAATTTTAGAATGACGGAATGTGTAATGTAGAACAAAGATTCTTTTGCATTTTTTCAAGTCTTCAAAGCTTGTTATTCATTTTAAATGATGTTAACCTTGAAAGCATTCAGAAATTTGAAATCCACAACAGAACTGAAAATAGGCTACATTCGAAGTTTCATCATGCAGAGTTATGTTATAACATGTAGCTGATTGATGTGATACAATACATTGGAAAGCCATTACATGTACATATATCAATTAACTACTCAATGTAATTGTGTAAACATTAGATGTCCATGTTAAACATCTTCAGAAACATAGTTTTGGTTGTACTTATTCTAGTTTCATTTTGGTCCCTTAATGTTTTTGTTTTCTTTGGATGAATGTAGTCTGCCGCATCACTTTCGACTGTGATGCTTCAAAAAAGTGTGTGTGTAACTTAATGCTTGTGACATTTGGTTGGGAAAAAAGTAACTGTTATGCTGGGATTCCTCTTGAAAAAAGATGAGAGTTGTTAAGGGATGTGCATGTAAGTGTGTCTATGATAGAAAATAAGTTAGAAAAACTGATGAAAACATTTAGTTGGCCATGTTGCAGTTATTTACTTCGGTAATATTTTTGAGGAAAACATATTACATGCATTTTCTTAATTAAATTCAAATCTTGACTAGTGCATGTTATGATTTACTCAATATTCCATCCTAGTTGAAGAGTCTTGCCTTTAAATATGGTATCTGATTTTCGGTGGTTGCATATCATTATTATTTTTGTCAGAAACTCTCCATATATTGTTCAAGTTCTCATCTGACGTCTCTTTGTCTTCCCAGACGCCTACACATGTTTGCTTGATAACAGATTTTTGTCCTGGGGGAGAGTTATTCGCAGTGCTTGACAAACAGCCCATGAAGATATTTAAAGAGGAATCAGCAAGGTATTCTATTGCAAATCTCTATTAATCAATGTAAACAATTTCAGTTATCACCTTTATATGTTTGATGTTCACCAATCAATCACAATTGTATCCAAGAAACCAGTAAATTATGCCTCCGGTTTCCTTCATGCTATTGTAATTGAATTCGGACTCCTGCTATTATCCCACATGCCCAAAACTTCATGGTTTAATTACTATTACAAATAGAAATATCTAAAAAGTAAAAAAAAAGAACAAGTCTATGCTTAATTCAATTATATCTTATTCTTAGTTTGATATCTTATCTAGTCTATGTTTCGTTTGATGAATAATCACCAAGCTATGGATTACTTCATCTTAAAAGAAAAGAGAATAAAGTGCTTAGTTCCAAACTGAGTTACAATATCTGTCAAGAATAATATATATCTCTTATGTAGGCGTCTTTGAACCTTTCAAGATAGAAAGAAGAATGAGTAATTATAAAAATTCGTTGACATTTAAGTTATATGTTGTGGGCTTAAGTCAATAGCTCATTTGATCCACTGTAATCAAAGTGCTTGTTGGGTATTCACTTTCAAGTTTGGTTACCGATAACTTTTCAATTCTTTGTGTCATTACTTTCCAGGTTTTATGCAGCAGAGGTTGTCATTGGCTTGGAATATCTTCATTGTTTAGGTATCTCATATAGCTGATAACTTGGTAGATAAATTTGCTCTTGCCGCACTACGACTGTTTGCACAAGCGTAATTTTTATACCATTTTCCTTTGAACAATTTTGGAAGCTAAAACTAATTGTTCAAGTTCAAGTTCTTGTTTGGTGGTGAATTCTAGCTTCTGGTTATTGTTCAAAATAAAGAAATAAAATGAAGTTATTAAGAAGAAAAAATCCTATTAACAAAGAGTCACTGCATCATATCTTTTTGTTATTGTTTAAGCATGTCAATAGAAATTTCTCTATTCACAGTATTGTTTCACCCAATGCTATTTGGAATGAAGCACTTAGGAAGCTGTTACTTATTTAAGTTACTCCCATGTAAAATTGTAAAATAAATTATTGTTTCGAAGCAGGGAGTTTCATTCTCTCACATGCAAACATTAACATTCTTTTTTGGTTCTCTATTCTCACATCACAGGAATAATTTATCGGGACCTGAAACCAGAGAATATTCTACTTCAGAAGGACGGGCACATTGTATTAGCTGACTTCGATCTATCATTTAAGACAGCTTGTGAACCCCAAGTATGCCACAGTCTTCTTGCTAGCATATTTTTGCTCTATTACATTTAGAGAATTCTATTTGTTTGTTTCCTCTATCGATATTGATATAATTGAAATAAGCCATTTGTTTGTTTCCTCGATCTATATTGATATAATTGAAATTAGCCATATCTCTCAAGAATTTTATTTTATTCGTTTAGAACATAAATGGTTCACATCTGCTGTGTGACAAATTTATTCATACTTCTTTAGATTTGGGACCGACAACTTTGGGTTTATATTTTCACACTCTTTCTGAAATCACTTATGGCAATGTAAACAGATGACAAGTTTATGGCCGTAAGTTTGTAAAAATTCGATACAATCAATGGATTCCTGAAAGGCAAAGAAGATGCTTTTATTTTAAATTTAGAACAATCCTTATAGTACTGAACTATTTTAATTCCAATGGAGGAGTGGAATTATTTGCCAATGTTCTCATTCTGTAAACCAACACAGTTATTATAGGTTTTGTTGCTAGCCGTTTTTATTCAAAATTTCTCTTACAAATTTTCAAAACTATTTTTAATGTTATACAGACATGCTTGCTCTCCTAATGCGCAAAATGAAAATAATGGAATGTCTGGTGTGGTAAACTGTGTAATTTTTCAACTCCGTGCTTATTAGATTCTAGAATCGATCAATTCTCAGTTATTTTCTTCTACTAAATTTAACCACATTTCCCTAGGTTTTAAGGCATCCTCCGCCAAAGAATAGAAGATCAAGGAGTCAACCACCTCCAGTATTCGTTGCAGAACCAAATACTCAGTCAAATTCATTTGTTGGAACTGAAGAATACATTGCACCGGTATGGTGTATTTTAGTTTCTATAGTGATATTGTTTCTCCTCCTAATTACTTATTAACAAACAAAATAACTGTTTAGACTTTCAATGGTAGCATCAGGGGCATTGTCTTCAAAAGATTGAAGATGTCGGTCAATAAGAACAAGTTATACAACATAAGAGCAGTCTTTGGGACAAAACTATAATGAATTGGTCTTATAATCATGCTTGTATAGATGATTTTTATACACTATCCTTAACTGGGGATTTTGATGTACCTTCACGGGATAAATAGATCAGAATGGAGATCAAAGCCTGACACCACCTAGTGAGCTCATTTAACTGGGATACCAACACTATTTAGTTGAATCAGAGAAAAGAGCTATTCGCAATAAACTTGATGTTAGGTACATGAATCTATATTTTCCAGATTTGGGAGTGAGTTGAGTACAGTATGCTGTTCATTTTCTTATTTTTCTCACCTTTTGTGTTCTGAGGGATATTCTGAGAAATGAGTGATGTGCCTTAAGAACAACTATTGTTTTTTTTGCCAGAGTTATCTCTGTTCATTTAATGCAAAATTTTTTATTATCAATACCATTACACTGTTGTCTGTGTACACATAACTCTTGAAGTACCTATTACCTAATGGTGGCTTCCTTTCAGGAAATCATAACTGGCGAGGGCCACAGTAGTGCTATTGATTGGTGGGCTCTTGGTAAGCATATGGAAATGGATATCTCCTTAATTTAGTTATCCCTTCTCCATCAAATATGTAATACACACTTTATTATATAGCAACTGCATACTTGGATTCATTTTATGTTAATCACAATGCTTACAAGACACGCTTCTTAATTTTTTGACCTTATGTCATATAGAGATCCATCATCATTGTTTCATTTTCTACCAGTCAAATATTTATTAGGCTTTTTATTATCTAGTGACCAAATAGTTGGAAATTTTCCCTTTTCACAAAGCATGCCTCTCCCTTTTTGACCTTATGTCACGTGAAGATGTGTAATCAATGATTTGATTTTCTGCCAATCTTATATATCAACTATGTAATTTATGTGAACTTTTTATCTGATGAATATTACATTACTTTGAAACAACCAAACGTTGCACAGATTTTCTCCTTGAAGAATCCTTACAGTTCCCATATTCACTCATACACCATCTGGCAAAAGGTCTTCATGGTTGCTGTTGTCATTTCAAAACTAATATTGTGACACCAGTATTATAATATAATCGTGTAATGAAAACAATGGTTCAGTTCAAGCTCAGAATCAGTATAGATGTTAAAATGATAACAGAAATTGCATTGCACCAGTGGAAATTTTAGCATAGCAATGAGGTATAAATTTCAGAATCACTGCAATGTGGTACAGTTTTCATATTCAAACTAGTGCTCGAAGAGGTTTTTTATTCTTTCTCCCGCAGAAGAAAAAATATCTAGAGCTCACAAGATTACCTATTCTGCATGGCTATGTGTTTCCTTTATACTTAAACATCCAGGATGTTGTACGATGTAGCCATAATTTCTTACTTTTCTGATTTCACAATCACTTGTATTTGGAATTCAGGCATTTTGTTGTATGAAATGCTTTACGGCCGTACACCGTTCAGGGGAAAGAATAGGCAGAAGACATTTGCCAACATCTTGCACAAAGACCTCACCTTCCCAAGCAGCATTCCGGTAAAATCATGTACTCTGACAAGTATAGTTGTTAAAATAATGTTGAGTTGCTCACCTCCATTTGGTTTCCTGAACTTTTTCATTATCACCCAGTGGTTTTTAAGTATACCAGTAACCCTAATCAAGATACTTATCGTTGACGTCAAATCCACTTATTGGCATCGAAGAAAATTGTCAATTTTAATGGTATAGTAAGTTAATAACCTCGAAGTAGTTTAGAAATTTAGCTTATTGGCGTCCAATCCACCCTTTATATAAGGAAATTTAAAAAGCAGCAAGTGAATTTAAAGGCAAATGGCCTAGTTGGAAGGGTTTCCCAATCATAAAGGATTGAGTAGCCTATTACCTGGCCAATTGAGTATAAGCAGAAAATTTTAGAAATCATAGAATGGGAAGATACCATTTCCACTAAAAAATTTTATGCTTCAAGAAAAACAAAATTAAGCAAAAACTTAATTATGATGCTAGATACATTTTATTGAAGAATTTTATCAGTACTTTCTTTCCCTTTTTGTTGTTTTTACTTTTCCTGCTTGGTAAATTGAGATTGATAAAGAGGGATTGGAATATTATGTTCTTTGCATAGGTGTGCCGTGATTTTGTGAATGATAGTGATAAAGAGTAACAAAATCAAACTGGCTGGTGAGATATACAAACCAAGAAAATTCCAAGCTTGTGTGAGCTTAACATTATGGGTATAATGAGGCTAAGCATAGGGACAGTTCATTTCAAATTCTTCATCCAAGAAATCATAAAATTATTTGTGTTGTCATCAAAGATTTTGATATAATGAGATTACAGGCAACGCTTGCAGCAAGGCAGTTGATTAATGCATTGCTAAGTCGAGATCCTGCTAGTCGTTTAGGATCTAATGGTGGTGCGAACGAGATCAAGCAGCACCCTTTCTTTCGTGGAATTAATTGGCCTCTCATTCGTTGCATGGTACTAACTTTCAATTTCTTATTTAAGAAACATCTCACCTTAAATATTTTTAAAGGACAACACTTTTCTAGTCCAGGTTATCACTTTACTGGAACTTATTTCAGAACAGAAGTTGTTTATCTTGAAGACTTGAACCTTGTCTGTGTTTTGCATGCAGAGCCCACCACCATTAGATGTTCCTCTTCAATTGATAGGAAAAGAAGAAAGTACAAAAGATGTAGACTGGGACGATGAAGGGGTGCTTGTACATCCCATGGAGTTATTCTAAAGGTACGAATCAGCTATAAATTATGGAAGAAAACAATATGACAGAAATGGCTACAAAAAACATTTGTATACTCTTGTAGGTCTAAAAACTAGAAACATTATTACAAGAATATTGCACATTTAGGCCAACACATTTATCTCAACCGCAGAACTATGCATAACAAAAGGTGGGATGCAAAGTTTTCGACTCATTAAACTTGGGCGATTCTATTCCACTATCCTCAGAAGACAGGACCGGCTTTGGCTAGACGGAATTATATGCACATTGTACAGGTGAACAACAATAAATCATCAAGTATATATCTTCAACCGGTTTAAGTAATTTTCAATTTTTTTTGTGGGTTGGGGGCGGGTGGATGATACTTTATGAGGATGACGCTCTATAACTTACATTCTACGTCACTCCTAGATGTAACTATCTAAGTCTCTGAAGTTCACCATATTCTTGATATACAGAAAAGCCATCGATACAATAAAGACAAGTTATATTCATATAAGTGATGAATTTGATCCCTTAACTTTTCTATTTTGATAATAACTACCAACTTAGAGTGATCTAATCTGTGAACAAGTGCGATTATGCCAAGAATTATTATAAGAAATAGTTTTTTTTTTTTTTCCCCTGCATAGATTGCGGTTTCGAGGTGTTATGTATTTGGTTGAGGGAAAAGAGACTAAAGATATACAAAGTTTCTTCAAGAATTTTCCTAAGATGGTTTCTCAAATAGTGTAAATTTTGCAAGCTAAACTTTTTATTTGAATGCTTAAGAACTTCATTGAATGATCCCACTTTCTTTGGTTAATCAAACTTTTGTTGTAATGAAAATGATTGAAATTGGTGCATGTATGATTGGGAGGACCATGTGAAAACAAATTGGATACACAATATTAACATGTTCAAGAGCTTCATCTCAATTAAATGAACTACATCGAAAATGAACTGAAAGAGGTAAAATTTGATTCAAATGACAAACTAGGAGTTCTTGAGGTCAATGACGTTTTGAAGTTCTCAATGTTATAAAATATAAGTGTAAGTTTAATTTAATCATAACCTTGACTTATTGAATTCGACATTCGACCTTACCTAATAAGACAAGACAAGCTACTAGACAAGTTTATCATATTACAAGAAATAAATTGATTGTTAAAACAAACTATCTTAAAAAAGATTAGCCTCTTTAAAAAGACGTCCTCAACCTTGAACTATTTCTCAAGTCTGACGTTATCTCTAAAGATCTTTGGGCCGATCTTGTGACATTCACTAAGACATATTTTGTACATTATATATAGTTATGTTTATAATTAATTTTTAAGTATTGTTTAAAGTTTAATTATATTATATATTTATTTCTTCGACCACCCATCAACCTAATAATATGGACATATATTGAACATTCGAACATGTATCAAATCATCTTAGATAATTAATTGGAGAACTGTTTTTGTGCAATAGAGGTGGGAAGACAAAATTACATTCTTTTTTCCTTGAACAGTAGTATCAAATTTTAAATAAGGTAAATTAGGTTTTCAACATTTCTACTTTCTCGTAAATTTATTTTTATTTAATTTTAATAGCACGTTTCTCCTCTTGTCGAAGACTGAAGAGTAAACATCGTTCATAATCTTGCGATAATTAACACAAATATTCTCTTCTAACAAAATATATCAAAAAATTATATTAAAGTTGTGTAAAAAGACATTCTTACCCTTTCTTTTATAGAGTTGTGATATATCACCCACAGTGGACACTAATTATAAGTTACCATCGTCCACTATATATCATGCATTGGTTATTCTTTTTAAAAAGTTTCAAAAGTAATCGGTAATTTTTAAAAAGTAATCAATATGGGCATCATAATTAATGTCCACTGTGAATGTTATATCACTACTCTTCTTCTTTTATGAGTTCTTTTTTTCTTTTTTCTTTTTTGTATATTTAAAGTGCCAAAAATGAATTTTTTGTATATTTAAAGTTGAGGATAAGAAAGTTTTCTTACACCAGTTTGACATAATTTTTTACAAATTTTGTTAATAGAGCTATTTACTTTAATTATTAAAAAATTAGAGATAATACATACTATTAAAATTAAGGGATAATTGCATCAAAGGTCCCCCAACGTTTCAAAATCGTTAAAATATGCCCATAACCTAAAATAATAGCACCAAACGTCCCCAACGTATGAACAAATAGGCATCGTAGATTCCTATTGACAGTTTCATCTATTTTCGCCGTTAAATCCAAAATTTGGAATACATGCGCTTTCTCTCTAAAAAAAAACGTGATTGAAATTTTTTCCTGTACATGAAGATGAGAAAGAACCAACAGCATCATCAGAGGAGGATTGCGTACCAGAAATTAAAGAATTCAACTCCATGAGCACCTTTTTTCTGTTCTCTTGCTCCACTGGCGACACAGTATTTCTACTATCAATATTTACCTGAATTGGCTTAAACAATTCTTCGAACCTAGCTAATAGGTTAATAGCTGCTTCGCCATCCTATGAACCTTGTCAGTTTTTGAAATATACAATAAGGCATTATTAAAAGTCATTCTCACATCACCGCAAATTCAGTAGGATGAGAATACAAATTCTTAGCCAGATTCAATTTAACTGTCCCCAGATCCATTAGCCGCTTCATAATTTGATGATAATGTGAAGCCCCAAATCAGCCACATCAACAGGTTTGTTGAATATCCACCCATTCTTGTGCTTCATCAACTTCGTCAAAATCTCCCGCATTCTTTCAACATACCCACAAATCAATTGCGCTCTCCACCCCTAAGTTTCCATTATCAACAAATCCATTGCAAAGTTTCTTTGGATCTTTATTTGATCCAACTGGAGCTCCAGGCCGTTTGTTACCAGATAATTTCTTTACTTTACCTTGAGACCTATGATTGATACTGCTACTGTTGACGTTGAATTGACCGGAGTCAATTTGATCCCGCAGGTTCTGGATCTGTTCAAGCTCGGAAGCCAAGTGTTTACGGAGCTATACAAGCTCAGATTTCGTGTACGAGGCAACGTTGTGTGTTATATATCCGCCGTGGTTGAATCCACTATGTATTTGCTTGGATCTAGTGCGCCCAACCCCATGAATGTACTGCTGGCAAAGGTGGGATTTGGGAAAGTAAACCAAAATTTTCTAAGTTTATGATGTTGAGTACCTTGGGGAAGGAGGTGGGAATTGGGAAAGTGATGGAATTTTTTAGAGAGGTTGAAATGGGATTGGAAATGAGCGCGGTGAATGGAGATGGAGTTGGGGTTAATAAATGATGCCGCCATGATTTGATTCTGATTGAAAGATTGAAAAACAAGAGAAATTGGAGGAAGAAAAAGTAGAGAGGTTAACAATGATGCCTCCAATCGTGTTTTTTGGAGAGAAAAAACGCGTGCATTCCAAATTTTGGATTTAACGACGAAAATGGATGAAAACTGTCAATAGGGACCTACGATGCCTATTTGTTTATATGTTGGAGACGTTTGGTGCTATTATTTTAGATTAAGGGCATATTTCTAACGATTTTAAAATATTGGAGACCTTTAATGCAATTATCTCTAAAATTAAAAAAGAATTGCAACAGAGGGAAGAGATTTGAAAAATTATAAAGTGCAATATATATAATATTTATAAGAGATTCTCAATTTATAAAAATTGTTTTTTATATTTTAGGGATTATATATAAATTTAGATAATAAAATTTTAAAAAGTATTTCGACCTCTTTATTTTTAACACTTCATTTTAATTTTCTTAAATATTTATTATTTTTTCCTATATTTTAATTTGACATGCTTCCTCCTAATTATTATATAATTTTTCTTCATTTTATTTAATCAACATATAATTATTGAAAATTAAAATTCTTTGAAGTATTAATTTTAAATAATGATATTTATCATCACTGGTGATAACCACCAATTTATTTGGCATTTAACTAATAAGTTCAATAAAATGAATTTCATATCTCTACATTTTATTAGACCTATCATTTAATACGTCAGTAGAATTATCACATACACTGATAATAATCACCAGTAGTAATTATTGACATCGAAATCTGCATCATTCACGTGTCAACAGATATCTAGTCAATCATCTGTCAACTTGTATGTTACTTGCACACTAGGACGACTGTTAGGCACCAAGATCACCGGAAAAAAAAAAGTTCGACGATCGTTAGTACTCCGACAATCAAATTAACTGTCGGTATATGTAAGGGATAACAATATACGGATAATAATAACAATTGGGTGTGGGAGGGACAAGCAGACAGAAATTTGAGCAGAGTTTTAGGGTAAGAATAATGCGTACCTTAGAACAACCGGAGATGTTATATTTATAGCCTTAGAGTCCTAATTGATTTAAGAAATAATCAATTAGATATTTGATTGGAACATCATTCCTTATGAGATAAGAATAATTGGTTGTCAATGCAATCTCTCAAATTCTATTCCTTATTTGAGTTGATTCTCATTATTACGTTGTTTGATCTTGAGGAGATTGATATTTGATTCCATGTGTCAATCAAACACAATCTTTTCTTGAATATGTCTCTGGTTATTCTAAAATATCACAGTGCCTATAGCTCTGACAGATTCGGTTGTTGGCGAAGCGGCCACGTCGGCCATAAATATCGAGACTCTTCACGAGCTTTGCCATACTTAATTCGAGAGTGTTAATATGTTACCGGGCCTTAAATGCATTCACGAGACATTCGTTAGGTATACGAGGCTTTTACGAATCTAGAAGGCCCTCACTGGGCATGTGAGACCTTAGCGAAGTTTAACTTGAGCTTATATGGGACATTTACTGGGTTGACGTAGAGGTTTTACCAAAATTTGGTGGTCACACTAATAAATATCATTATTTATTAATTATTAAATATTTTAAAAAACAATTTGAATAATTGTAAAGATTGACTTTGCAAAATATAAAATATATTAGAATATATTCAATACACTCCATTTATTAAAGTCTACGTAACAAATAAAATAGACGGAGTCTTGTAGCTATATATATTAAATAGACGGTCCATATAAAAATTTATCTCCAATGAGTTCTGTTTAAAACTAATATTATCGCTTATCCATCATCAAATTTTTTTAATTGACAGATCTACAATTTTTATTTTGCTCATCCAACTTTTTTTAAAAATAAAATATTTTGTTGAATTTAAATTTGCTGAATCACTCCGTCTAAAAATCCATCTAAATTTTGACAAATTCTATGTTTTGAAGTACCACATCAACTAGATAAAATCTCCGTCAACATGCATTATAATTTTTTTTTATAATTTTATCTATTTATTTTTACGTAGCACGTCTAAAAAACAAAAGAGAGAATGTACTTATAATTAAAATGATTACTCATTTACTTTTATTCAATGGAATATTCGAAATCTCATGTTACTAAAGCTTCGTTACAAGCCTGTCACACAGTTTATACATCATCGAACATGAAGGATAATAAACCGAACTTAAAAGTGACTTATCAAGCACACACAACTTTAAAAAACAATCACTTTTAAACACAATGAAACAAGAAAAGGGTTAAAACTATCAATCAACTATTGATTTCAGTCTTAGTAGCCTTGATGTCCTCCCCAGAACCGGCAGCCCCCTCCGCAATGTTAATCAGTTTAGACCCCCTTTTCTTTTCCTCAGCCAATTTGGGCACTGTAATCCTCAACACCCCATTCTCCAAATGTGCTTTCACTTTCTCCAAATCAGCATTCACCGGCAGCCTGAATTGCCTCCAGAACTTCCCCGTTGTCCTCTCCGCCCTGTGCCATTTTTCATCCTTTACTTCCTCCTCCGTCTTCCGCTCCCCGGTGACTCTGAGAAGCCTATTCTCTTCAATCTCAATCTTGACATCCTCCTTTTTTATCCCCGGAATGTCGAGGAGATTATGTGGGCTGCTGGTGTTTCTTTCCAGTCTGTGCGTGCCAATGCGAGCGAGTGATCAATGCCTTTTGGAATGGTGAGTGGAGTGTGTTCGAGGATCTTGAAAGGGTCTTCTTGTGGTGACATCATGTCCTCCCAGAAGGAGCGGCCATAGGGGACTAATGCATTTGCTTGTAATGCGAGTAAAAAAAGGGTCAATACGATGTACTTTCCTTTATCCATCTTGTGTATACTATGGGTAGAAGAAAAAGAAGCAATCTTTCTATGGTACTGATTTTACAGAATGGGAAATTGGAGTGGAATTTATAGTGTGTGGGGAGGTGTTTCTGGATGATTCTCGTCATGTGATTTGGGTTTCTTGAAAGATGGATTGGAGCAAAGTGGTACGTACTACAAGTTTCTGGAATACACAAGAAAACTAGTCAGCTATCCAATCAGAGGAGGCCATGTCATCTACTTACTGTCGAAGTTTATTTACCATATTTTAGCTATAAATAAAGTATCTTCTTAGCGAAGAAATTCCCATTCACGGTTTGAAAGTAAGACTGTTTATTTCAAAAGTTAACCAAGTAAAAGACCAAAATACCCTCAACATTTTTCAAACTTACAAGTTGTCACCAACAAATGTCTATCTTATAACTAGCACTCACCATCACTCAGGCCGCTCGGAGGTGGACCCGGTGGTGGTCATGGGCGACAAAGGTGGAAAAAGCATGAGCCGGACCAGGGGTATGGACTGTCGAATTTGGTGTAGATGCTTTGCCCTAGACTTGCATGTGGATATGCAACAATAAAAGCAATGCCTCATTCAACAAAGAGCATGTCTAATGTATTATATGAATTGTTATTTGGGTGTTACGAATGTTGGAAGAGATTTTTTTATCTACGTTGTATTCATGTTTAATTAATAGACATTCAAGTTTAAATTTGATCTCCAATACATTCTATGAATTACTATCTATATATCTATTCTATTTTATTAAAATAAAAACAAAATTATATTTAAATATATATAAAAATTTTAAATCTACATAAAAATTTAAATTTTGCTGAATCAGTGTATCCAATGGAGTTTCTGAATTTTGACGAAACTCTAAATATTATCTTTTTATTTTTGCCACGTAAGTTTGACAAACTTCTTGACAACTTACATTAGAGAGAATTTTTTTTTTAAGCATTGTCGATTTTACTTATGTTGCAAAAATAATTTAGCAATTCATGGTTGCATTAGAGTGGCAATATAACCACCACAATTTTCTTTGCATCATGTTTGGGAGTACTTTTTTTGATCTTATAAGTTGATCAAACATTATTTTCATCAACAAATTTTATAGGACCAACGTCTTTTATTCACACATTTTATAGGGTCAACCGCTTATAATTTACAAAAAAATTTACCAAACAAGCACTTCTTCCACATTTTAATTACACTTAAGGACCTCAACCTTTTCTCAATATCGTACTTAGTACTTAACTTTTTTCCGTAGAATTCTTACCTCAACATTCTACTAATTATAACATCTTGTCCTTAATGATAGTTTTGTCCAAAAAGTCCGTTAGGAGGACATATAAAGACGTGTTTGCCCCTTATATTTGTAAAATTGTTAAAAAAAAATAAAACATCTAATATAGAAATGAAATATAATATTTGACCCTCATTTTAAAACACACTAATAGAATATTTAAACATAGATTATCATTAAAGACTAAATGTACTAATTAATAGAAGATTGAAAATGAGAATGCTACAAAAAAAGATGCATATGTAAGTGTGACAATAAACAAATATTCATGACATTTAGGGTAATTATAAAGTAAAAGAATATAAAAAAAAAAAAACAATTATAGCAATATAACAACCCTTATAAAAAACTTTCAATGTGTCAAAGAAATCTCTCACGAAATGTTTTGATAGATTTACCCTTCGTCTTAACTTCATGCGAACCATGCTTGATAATTTAATGGTTTATTTTGATGAAAACCATAAGTGAGGACAAGCGGCACTAATTAGTTAAAGGTTGATGGAAAAAATGCAGGAAAAAAAGGTTGGGGACAAAGATGCAAAAGAGGTAAAGGGCTGGGTTGGGGAAAAAAATTCAATTTACCCTTCTTATTATTGTATTTTAAGTTAGGATTAATGCAAGAAAAAGGTAAAAATACAAGCCTTTGCAAGCAGATTCTCATGTCAAACCCACCCTTAAGTAGCATCTCAGTGAAAATAACAACACTTAATCATCTCAAACAATTCCATGCAAAACTCATTCAAAGCTCCCTTCACCACCAATACTACTGGGTGGCACAACTCATTGATTTCTGTACGCGCCTTCACGCGCCTTCGCACTATGCCCGCTGCGTTTTCAACTCGGTTCACCAACCCAACGACTTTGTTTTCACCAACATGCTCAAGTTCTATTCTAAGTTGGGTGCCCACAGTGACATTTTCAATCTGTTTGATGACATGCAGAAGTGCTATATAAAGCCTAATACTTGTATATATCCAGCGCTGATTAAAGTGGCTGGTAAAAATGGAATAGCATTTCATGCACATTTGCTTAAAATGGGTCTTGATTCTGATAAATTTATACGGAATGCGTTTGTAAATGTGTATGGAAAGTATGGCCCTATTGGCATTGCGCGTGAGTTGTTTGATGAAATGAGTGAAAGAAGTGTAGCGGATTGCAATGCAATGATCTCGGCGTATTGGAATTGGGGGGATGAAGTTGACGCAAAATGGTTGTTTGATTTGATGCCGGAGAAGAATGTGACCACTTGGACCGCTATGGTTACTGAGTACTCAAGGATGAAGGATATGATGAGTGCTAGGAGGTACTTTGATCAAATGCCGGAAAAGAATGTGATCACTTGGACTACTATGGTAACTGGGTACTCAAGGATGAAGGATATGGTGAATGCTAGGAGGTACTTTGATCAAATGCCTGAAAAAAACATCGTTTCGTGGAATGCAATTCTTTCAGGATATGCTCAGAATGGGTATGCCAAAGAGGCCTTAAGTTTGTTTGATGAGATGCTGAGTGTTGGGGTTAGCCCAGATGACACGACGTGGGTTGCTGTTATTTCTTCTTGTTCATCATGTGGTGATCCTAGCCTGGTGGAATCGTTGGTGAAGATGATGAACGAAAAAGGCATTCACAGGAATTTTTTTGTCAACACAGCTATCATTGACATGTATGCAAAGTGTGGGAGCATTGAGATGGCAAGAAAGATTTTTGATCAATTAAATGGGTACAGGAATGTAGTTACTTGGAACACTATGATTTCTGCATACACAAGGGTCGGTGAGTTGGCTTCAGCCAGAGAGCTCTTTGATCAGATGCCAGTAAAGAATGTTGTCTCCTGGAACTCGATGATTTCTGGTTATTCACAAAATGGACAATCAGATTTAGCTATTGAGCTCTTCAAAGAAATGATAAACAAAGGCATAATGCCAGATGAGGTTACAGTGGTCGGTGTAATTTCAGCTTGTGGCCATCTAGGGGCACTGGAACTGGGTAATTGGGTTGTCAAATTTATAACTGAAAACCAAATAAAGTTGAATACTTCAGTATACAATTCTCTTATTTTTATGTACTTCAAATGTGGAAGCATGAATGATGCGAAGAAATTTTTCCACGAAATGGAGACCAGAGACGTGATCTCCTACAATACATTGATCACAGGTTTTGCAGCTCATGGATATGGAATTGAGACTATCGAACTACTGCAGAAGATGGAAGAAGAAGGCAATGATCCTGATCGGATCACGTATATTGGTGTATTAACAGCATGTAGTCACACGGGACTATTAGAAGAAGGCCAAGAGGTGTTCAAATCAATCAAATCTCCAGATATAGATCACTATGCATGTATGGTTGATTTGTTAGGTCGAGTTGGTAAACTAAATGAAGCAAAAAGAGTTATTGAAAGAATGCCAATGGATCCTCATGCCGGAATATATGGCTCCCTTCTGAATGCTAGCCGCATTCACAAAAGAATCGACCTAGGAGAGTTTGCTGCAAATAAACTCTTTGAGCTTGAACCAGATAATTCAGGGAATTATGTTTTGCTTTCTAACATTTATGCATCGGTTGGTAGGTGGGAAGATGTTGAGAGAATTAGAGCATTGATGAAAAAAGAAGGGGTAACAAAAACAACGGGATGGAGCTGGACGGAACATGGTGGTAAGATACACAAGTTTATAGTGGGGGACCAATCCCATGAACGATCAGTTGAAATCTATCGGGTATTAGCAGCAATGAAGAAGAAAATGAGGACTGCTGGATACGAGGCTGATAAGGGCAGTGTTTTGAGAGACGTTGAAGAGGAAGAGAAAGAAGAGATGGTCGGCACTCATAGCGAAAAGTTGGCAGTTGCTTTTGCTCTGCTTGTTACTGAACCTGGAGCTATCATAAGGGTAGTGAAGAACCTAAGGATATGTGGAGATTGCCATACAGCAATGAAGATGATATCTAAATTGGAGGGAAGGGAGATTATTGTGAGGGATAACAACAGATTTCATTGTTTCAAGAACAACTTGTGTTCTTGCAAAGACTACTGGTAACATGTGTATTCATTCATTCCATTTTCTTCATCGCTGGATGGATCAAATGTTGATACCACAGAACTTATGCCGGAGTTTTAGGCAGATTATTAAAGATACCCAAAAAGAAGCGTTTGGTCTGTACTCCGAGCACTGGTTTTTCTGTGATGAGATGCAAACGAGCTTTAATATTTGAAAGACGAGATCAATTTGATTGCACCTAGATTAGTAAACTAAATTAGCTGAATTATGAGACAGAAACATTATTGAATGAAGATGGACGGTGAAAATGTATGAAAAATTCAAATCCCCAGGCCACATCTATCAAAGTCCAAAGACACTGAGTGCAGGAATTGCAATGCAGACTACTTTCAACAGCATACGCAAGCTTTGACATGCTGGAACATATTAAAATTACAAAAAATTGAAGTTGAAAAACGTCTTTCCAAAATCAAACCCGAAGAAAAGACAGTTCTTTTCCACAAAGATGCATAAAATACAATTCAGAAGCATATTAAGAAAAATAAAATAAAATAAAATAAAAAGAGAAATGTCGAAGTTGTTCATAAAACCCATATCCCATCAGAAGGCACTCTACTTGATAAACTTAACACGTGCCCCTGACTTGACATTTTTTAACTTTGATATGCTAAACTAAAAGTTCCAAACTTCTAATCCCCCACTTGACTGATGTTGGCATTCAATTTCAAAATGACAGATTAAACTTTAGCCCTCTTGCTACTGCAACTCGGGCACTTGTACTGCTTGATATGCTCGGCTTTTGCAGGTGTAATCTTCACGCACTTTCCATGGAACCATCTCTCACAGATATCACAACAAATCCAGAATTCATCATTACCATAGTTATCCCCACATGCTCCACATAGCGTTGCACCCTGTTCATCCTCTTCTTCTTCCTCCTCCCCCCCACTGTCATCCTCTTCTTTTGGTGCAGGCATCTTCACTCCCTTGTGTTGGGGTTCAGATTGCCGTGATTGCTAAAAGATATTAAAAAAAAAACATGCATAAGCCAACCATATGACTAAAAGTTGAAGACAAGGTTTTACAGAACAGGACTTACCATTCTCCCACTAGATTTGTTCTTGCCATTGTTATTGGGAGCAGTAGCTTGGTCCTTCGCCTGCTTAACAGCTCCTGTCACAACTTCGAATACAGTTGGGAGATCATTAATCATCTGGAAAAGTCTTTTCCTGCAAAACCAATTTCCGGCAAAAGTCAGGAGTCAAATATAGTTTGAAAGGTCATCCCCGCAACAAATGTAGACACTAGTGTACTAATTGAAGACATATTAGCCTTGGAAAACTGGCAAAGCAAACTTAGGATACAAGTGATTTTGAAATTTTCTCGAAAAAAGCAAGAGGCAGTATCATAAAAGGTCAATCAAAATTCTGAACAAGAACCAATTCTTCATAAGATAAAATGAGATATGTCCTACCAGCAGATGATAAAAACACTGACAATAGACAGTTGTCAAGTTCTCACAGTTAAAAGTAAAATCATCCATGAATAGAAGTTCTGGTAAGATGAGATGAAATGCTTCACTTTAATGTTGGCACCATATCCTAGACCAGGTAGCATTGTACTTGATCGCAAAGCAGATCAACCATATCGTATGCAATTTTGCAGAGTAGACAATTGTGAGTAGAATTCTAATTGTAACCAAATCTTCCATTTCTTATATGATGTTATCGTGGCTTTGTCAAGTGGAATTCAAAGCAGATCAACCATTTAAGATATAAAATTTATCTTTTGCATTTCAGAAGTAATAATCAATAGGATAAAAGCATCAAGAACCTGTCTGCAGGATAAAGAAGACCTAAATAATGGAAGCACCCAGTTTACAGCCTGCATTATGGGTGAATTCACTGAATAACATACATCAGGTTGTTGATCTATAGAAGTAACATTCATAATGTTGAATTCGTAAAACCATTGGAATTCAAAATCCCCATCAGATATAACATAAGCATTTAGCTAAATCAGTCACTGCTATATAACTTCATACTTAAAAGGTCAGCAAGAATGTTTGCAAAGTGGCATTACAGGAAACCTAGACTCATATGTATAATATTTAGCGGACGATAACCTTCCATATGTTTGCCAGTACATACACTACACACTTCGCCAAAGACAATGTGCAACACCAGACTAATAACCTAAGCCAACGAATTTGGGGAAGCAAACTTGCATCCTTTTTATCAGTCTTGAGGCTGAAAGAACTTTATTTGTGCATAAAAACTACCTTTAAGTACTCTTAACACTAAAAATAAGGTTACTATAAAAGAAGAAAAAAAATGGGGAAGCAAACTTGCATCTGTTTTACCTGTCTTTGTGGTTGAAAGAATTTTATTTGTTCTTTAAAACGACCTTTTACGTACTCTTAACACTTAGAATAAGTTCACAATGGGAAAAGGAAAGAATTGGGGAAGAAAACCTGCGTCTGTTTAATCAATCCTTGTAGCTGAAAGAACTTTATTCGTGCTAAAAGTAACCTTACTATAAAAAAGGAAAACACCCAGCTTAATAAATAATAGAAGATAGTCAAGCAACATGGAAAATATAAAATGATTTAAGATAAAAAAGAAGTGATTGTACCAAGCACTGTATTCTAGGGTTTAAAACCATCCAATTTCTTGAGTTTATATAGTATAATAGAACAAGACTTGTATATGACAAGTTCAATGAGTGTGGTTATGGCATGACAAAAATTTATAAAACAACCCGAATTTCAGACGTTCTTAACGGTTAGACTCCTGAACTGAGATAGGCGTTCAAATATGCAATGAAGAGCAAAGTGCTAGAGTAATAGTTTCAAGACGGGAGAAATAGAATTGGAACTGACATTCAAAACAAAGTCAGAATAACAACCAGACGTCCAAAACAAAGCTGACGTATTGAAGACCGAAGATGAAGGTGAACAGACAGAGTCAGAGATCACATGTATTGATAGGACAATTTTTAAGTGAATGATTCATTTAAATGCTTTACATTAAGTTTTCCACATCCAAAATCCTCCCTCCACCTTTCCAGAGTCATTTGGTATGAGCTTTTCATTTGCATCAACTCAATTTACATTTCAGAAGTCTAAAGCACAACACTCAGACATCTGACTTTAAGATCGCATACATGCTTGAAAGTTACTAACTCTAAATATGGTTGCAGACATATGAAACAAAACCTCATAAATATGAAACATAATCCCTAGTTATATATTTCACACAATAAACGACACTTAAATTTTACCTAAGCTACTATCAGTCCAGTCTGGAAATCATCTTCATGATTTCAAAGAAGTGACAAAGACCGATTTAACTTTTCAGATTGAATTTCTTAATATTAGCTTGCCATCCTCACATAACTGATTGGATCTTAGAATCTGGCTAGTTCTTTGTAATGACCCTCCTGTGTAAAAACTTCCGTGTTCAAGTGTTATGATCTAAAGAATTCATAATGTGTATGTGAGTTTGTATGTATTATTGCATGTATGTATATTGTGAAATTCAATAAAAAAGCTTTGAGTCTTACATTGTAATACCTTTTTCAAGAGATTGCATACACCAACCTTTCATTTTTAATCATGCTCTAATTGATCTCAAGTCCAAATATTTATAGTATCACCAACTTAGAGGCAATCAATGAGCCAAGCTACGTCAGATGCGTTTCATGTTGGTTTATGGTTATACCAGTGTGGTATCTATTGAAGCTCTTCTCATAATTTGTTGCTTTTGTTGTTAGACTAACTCCCAGAGAAAAGAGAAGTGTTTCCATTGAATGGATCCTCCAAAGAACAGATAAGGTTATTCTTGCTGGAATCCATAAGGGGGACCGCCCTTTGATACTGGATGTAGGTTATTGAACCAAACTACTGTAAACAGAGTTCATTTCTTCTTGCAGCTTCTTAGTTGTGCTTGATTGTGCCATTCTATGAGAAGCACTTGTACCAGTACACATTTCTTTCAATACTAACCAAACTAGTGAACTTTTGAATTTTATTTGTCAATGCACTTCTATAAAAAATAATAACAATAAATTCAATTAAAAATATTAAGGTTTGCTTAATTGTGTATTCAACCACCTGTTCCTGGATAACTAAAACAGATCTTACAAACAAACCTACCGTCGAAAATAAAACCTCGTTACTTTAGGTCACTAATCAAAAAGAACAATAAAATGCAAATGACAGCATGTTTCCATGCTTTTCAGATATGTTGGTGCGCATATGGAAAGCTCGAGTTCAAAGAGGGATATGAATGAGCATGAAACATGCACCAAGAGAAAACAGTTTCATCATTGACTAATCATGGAGCAAGGACAAACACTTCAAAGTTGCAATTTGCAGATGTACAATGGGAAGGGAGGCAAAACTGAAGAAATTGTAGTCTGATGGGTTTCTCATAATTACTAGTTATCTTAAGTGAGGAAACATGCACAATAATGCAATCCAGATACTTTATTTGACCATTCGACAAGAAATGTTTTATTGCAAGCTAGGTGAATACTGAGTGGAGCAAGGATCCAATTGGCATGGAGAACACCGGCTGCACATATGCACAACTACAAAGTCAACCAGAAGAAGCATAAGTATGCAAATAGAAATAAAATTCACTCATCAGCTTATTGAATTAAACCAACAATCTAAATGGGAGACAAGTAGCTATAACTCAAAACAACTTCTTACAAAGATGCCAAAAATAGAAATAAAACCAGCAGGTAAAAGAGAAGGGATTCAAACATAAACTCCAGCTGAAATGAGAGAAGAGAAAAGAGAGAGATACACTATCTGACATGAAATAAGTAAAGGACCAAAGTCGCAGATATCACTAAGTATAACATGATTCAAATCATAGTCATAATGGCATTGTTCAATTAGCTTGTAAAATGTCTAGCAGACAGTAGGCTAGAATCCATTATCTTAAAAAGTATATTTCTTAAAAATACATCACTGCACCATGTAATAAATATAATTTCAAAAATAGACCAGGTTTTTCAATATATATAATTACCTTTCACTCTTGCCAAACCCAAAGCGCGCACCAAAGTAAAATGCAACAGAAAGCAGCCACGAGTCACTGTGAACTGCAACAAGTGATAACCAGTCCTTTTCTTGCATCCCATCCCTAGCAAAGTTTATTCCCAATGCTGGTTCAGGAAGTTCAGGAGGCACCTCCTCAGCAGGCAAGTTGACTTCCCATGTCTCATTTGGAAGCCCGTAGAGACAGAGGTTCTCCTTTTCTGTAAATATCAAGGCAGTCAAAATAGCAACCAACTCCATATAATCTGAACTTGGTTCATTAGTAACATATTTTAAAACCGTTCAACTGTGAAAATAAGAAAAAAGAGTAAACTCCAAAGCCCATAATCACTGATGATACATTTCATTCGAAAAATTATATGATCAGAATTAATTTTTTCTTTTACAAATCAAATGAATGCGAATTCACCAGTAAGGATGTAAACAACATTAAAACTGACAACACAACCTCTAGGCATTTACTGACAAGAAAAAGAACACATGTTGACCCAATCAAGGAAACAATTGCAAACAAAACTGTTTCTGCCCCTCAATAATGACAATTATTCCTCAATAACGAAAAAGTGTACCAGTTGAGAATCTACTTCCACTAGAAAAAAACCTGAATTTCCATTGCCAGGGACAGCAATAAATCAATTGGTTATACCTTTCATAGATGCATCAGTTATATGCTCCCAGTTTTCCAAGGCATACTTAGCTATCTTCCTGTCCTCGACAAAATATACCGGCTAATGCCCATATAATTAATGACTAGAAACATAATACATCACAGAACATTCTACAAAATAAAGACATGAACAGATTTCCAGAACAGATCAAATGAAACACAAGGAGGGTTCTCATTCACCTCCAGCAACACATGGCTTAAGCTTCCAGTCTCGTGAACAGTATAACTAAACAGCAAATATGACCAAAACACTTACAACTAATATATTGTATGAGTAGATAATGTTAAAAATCAATGTCATAGTTATTAAGAACAGAAATTAATATTCTACGTTCTCAATAAATATAGACTACCAAAAAAAAAAAAAACATATAGAAACACCCTCACAGGCACCAATAATCAAAGTCCATAATAGAGGGGACCACTTATCAGAAAATCTCACCAGGATCGCTCTGCTGATAAAATTTCTCAACATCTGCATCATCTCCAAAAAAAGATATACGTCAGAATAATCCAATAAACAACCATATTATATGCAAGTAAATTTTTAACACACAAATATATGTCATAATTCCGTACACATAACACACACACACATATAATAAATGCACAAAAAATAAAAAATATAGCATTTACAAGAAAATGAAAAGAAAAGGAAAGACCAGTGGTGAGGGCTTTAATGAGGCCAGCTCGACGGCCTTTGAAATCGTTGAAGACTTCCTCTACAGTTCTCGGTATCGGATGCGGAATTCCTTCCATTTCCTACTAATCCTTCTAACAAATTTCCAGTCCTTGTTCTGCTATTTGACAGAACCACACAAAACCCCCCAAAAATTTAAACGCTATTCTGGCGAAATTGAGAACAAAATAGTAAAATTAGGGTTTTGTTGATGGGCTAGGGTTTCTCCCTCATGACTCCCAGTTAATTTTAACAAATAATAAATGTAAAATTGATAAAAACATTTTGAGTGCGAGAGAGAAATTGGAATCTGAGAAAGGAATGCACAGAGTAACTATGGATGAGAGAGTAAGAGATGAGAGAGAGAGAGAGAGAGAGAGAGAGAGAGAGTGTGTGTGTGTGTGTGAGAGAGAGAGAGAGAGAGAGAAATAGACAAAAACAAGTGACGTGGTTTGCTAGGGCTTGTCAGTCCAATAAACAAACTTTTATTTTTCGAGTAAATGTAAAAAGATAAAACAATTTACCCTTGTTAGGATCCAATCGCAAAGTAGAGCGATGATTCACAGAGCATAAAGTTTTGTGTTTTTTTAGTGTTTTTTAACAAATAAATTTTGTATATTCTCCATTTTTTGAAAGTAGGAATTAAAAACCATAATTAAAAATAATTAACTTTAAAAAGATCGTTAATTATATGATAATATATAAAAAATTAAAACATTTGCAAACAATTTTTTCATTTTTGTATTTAAAACAATTTGTCCTTTAAAACTCTTATAAAAACTATTAAAAAAATTAAAATATTTATTTATGGAATTTTTAAAAGAATTATATATATTTTTTAAAAAATTTATTTAATTTTAACCCCTAACCTTTGCTTTGAAATGGTGTACCTAGCCACTTGGACTGGGAACCGCAATTGTTAAAAGAACGCAGACAATTACTAAATCATTAATCACCCGCGTAAATAAAAAAAAAAAAAAAAATTCCGTGCCCAAGAATCACTCCGTTTTTTGTACACAAAACGCCCAAAATGATAAAATACCGTTTTCCGTTTATTTGGTGTAAAATACATTTTTAAAAATGAGAAAAAAATTTTTCATTATTTTCAAAAACTAAAAATGGAAAATATTTAAAACACTAAAGAGACGCACCCTAAATTTTTATTTTTAACAAATAAATTTTGTAATTCTCATTTTTGTAAGTATTCTTCGTGAAAAATAAACTATTATATTTTTTACTTTTATATATATATTTTAAAATTTTAATTTAAGATGGTATAGTTTATATTGGTTTATCAAAAATAGTTTATTTATAATCTATATCAAATGTGACATTGTTAATCATTCCTAACTATTGTTTAAGTTTTATTGTTTAAAGTTTTTTTTTTGTTATCTAAAATTATATTTATTTTCTTGTTTATCTTTTTTTAAATTAATTGTTTTAGTTTTTTTTTTTTTTATCTTGTTATACAAAACGATTTCATCTTAATCATATTCTTGTGATTATTGATTTCTCATTTACAATATAGAATTATTTAATGAATTTTTAATTAGATTTATTATATTATTCTAAAATATGTATTTATGTTGTTTTTTAAATTATTTGTCAATCATATATAATGATTTTCTTTTAACTAAAATGATTTTATCTGGAAAAAATATAATTTAATGAAATATTTTAAAAGAGTATAAAGGAGTAAAATAAAAAATATATATTTAGTTTTTGTTGACAAAGAGCAAAATGTCGTGTCAAGTCGAGGTCGAGGAATCGGTGTGGGGCGAGGAACATGGTATGCATCTCGAGTCCCAACTTTTATTATTTATTTTATTTTATTTTTTAAAATTAAATTGTATTTAATAATATAAATATATAAGTAATGAAAATTTTTGAAATTTTTAATTTCGACCGGTTAGTGTTAAAACAAATATTGTAATGAGGGAGTTATTACCCATCTAAGGATTGATGAAGATGAGTTCTCATACTTAAACAACAAAGATTATAAAAAATAAGGCTATTCCAATCTCAAAATTTTTAACCTTGTTTTCTTTTTTGTGCATTAGTCAATCACCCTCCAACGTCTAAATCGGTGCACAATTAAGAGCATGTTTAGTAGAGTTTATTTTAATTTTTTTTTTCAAATTCATTTTCAACCACATTTTATGGAACTCACGACTTTTATCAACTTTTCAACCACATATTTCATCAACTTTTATCAAAATCTCATAAAAAAAAAAAAACTACTTTTATACTCCACCAAACATACCACCAAACAGGCACTAAGTGTATGTTTGGTAGAGTTTAAAAATATTCATTTGATAGATTTTAAACAAAATTGGTAAAAAAAAATGTGCAGTGAAAAGTTGATAAAAGATATGGGTCACTTTTGTGTTCTATTCCTTGCTCTTTAACCAAAACCCCATCTCAACATTCTAATTTCTTGAAACACAAAGAGAAATGGGGGTGAAGCTGAAGAGTACCATCCTAGGAAGCAACCACATCAACACAATCAGACTAAGTTCAAGCTCAAAATGCTAGTTCTCATTATACTAACAAATCTTCTAACAATTTACATTTTCACCAATTTGTTTGTCAACTTCAATCTCTAAACACAAGTATGTCTTCCAACATATTTATCTCCCACTCTGTGACAATACCATGTTGCATAAGCTCTAGTGATTTACAGGATGAACTTGCAGCCAGTCGATTACAGATTAGAGACTTGCAGCAGAAGCTCAAATCAACCGACTTACTTATAAAAACGCTCTTAACTCAATTGTCACGCCTCACACAAGCTATTAATTGTAATATAAAGCCCACCAAGATTGGATACAATGATCTTTTTGTTGATATGTCTGATGAGGCCAAGCTTGCTTTAAGCCCTCACAAGCTTCCATTGGATATTTGCCAAGAATGGGTTACCCACCGGTTGGAGGCGGTCGCTTAAGGTATAAAGAAGAGCTGGCATAGAACATCTCATATGATATAGGAGGAGAGTGTAGTAGATGATGTATTTGCTCAAAGACTCATGCTTAAGACATGTGAGCCGCTCCCAAGGAGGCGGTGCCACCATAAGTCACCTGCAAATTATACAGAGCCAACTCCATTGCCAGACAGTTTGTGGTCTACCCCAGCAGACACAATCATTGTTTGGGATTCCTATACGTGCAAAAACTACCGATGCTTGGCTCGAGGATATTACGATTGAAAGGATTGCTTTTATTTAGAAAGAAGTGGGAAGACAATATGGCTCTTTAACAAAGGAGGCCTTGATTTTGGGATTGATCAAGTTCTTGGTACGAAACATCATGGTACGATTCAGATTGGACTTGACATTGGAGGAGGGACATGTACATTTGCTGCAAGGATGAAGGAGAGGAATGTGACCACCATCACAACCTCAATGAATTTAGACGATCCATTTAGTAGCTTCATTGCATCACGGGGCTTGATACCGATTCATGTTAGCATTTCACAGAGGCTTCTATTTTTCGAGAACACTCTAGATATTGTTCACTCAACGCATGTTTTGAGCAACTGGATACCAAATGCCATGCTTAAGCTCACTCTATATGATATATACAGAGTGTTGAGGCTTGGATGACTTTTCTGGCTAGATCGTTTCTTCTGCTTTGTTTCACAGCTGAATGGAACTTATGTTCCAATGTTGGATTGTGTTGGATTTAGAAAACTAAGGTGGAATGCTGGCATGAAGCTCGACCGTGGAATTGACAAGAACAAATGGTATTTTTACGATGTTAGAATTAGAACAATAAATAAATGGCAAAAATAAAGAACACAAAGATTTATGCATGTTTGCCTCAATGTGAGATTAAGTCATATTTTCAGCCGTTGCAGTAATTCACTATCCGTGCTCAGCTCCGCATAGATCAACAGATTAGGCTCCACATCTTAACAATTGGCTCTATTGGAAAAGCCTATGACTTGAGCACATGACCCGAGGTGGGGTGGGGGGGTGGGGGGGGGGTGGGGACTAGAGGCATTGTCCGGTCCGATCCTGCTCTTGATTTATGGTCTTTTAAAAACCGCAGAGGTTTATTTTGCAGATTCTAGGTATTTAAACATCTTTATGAGTTTTGTTTTGGTTGTTGAACTTTAATTAAATTGTAAAACCAAGATTGATTCTTCAACTCCAACTTCAATTCATTGTGTGAGATTTCATTGAATAATTTGATATGTGTTATTCTTGTTCCCTTCGCTGCCTACACCAGACGGTATCAAAGCTAGTCTATGCTCTTGACGATGGTTCGTGAAGGTCAGGTTAATGGTCATGATGCTCTAAGAAATGATGAGATCGGGAAGACGAGATATCACATCTTCATCAACAAATTAAAGTGTTGACACAACAAGTGGCCAACTCGTTACTCATCAATACAACATGCCGATCACTTGTTTGGAGGGGCAGCAGTAGTGGACGTGTAGCAGAAGGCACTGGCGGAGCGCATGGGAGATGGCGCCGGTAATCTGTCCAGAACTTTCATTATTCAATAATTTGTTTCGTAAATTTTATAATCTTATTAAATATTCAATTAAAGCTACAAAACGTGCAATACACGTGCCTCAACTAGTTTATATATATATATAGTGTTGAGATTACAACTTCTAACCTACAAAATATGAAACCATTCCTATACAATATAGAATAGATCTAACATATCTTCATGCAGTCACTTTAGCCAACAGATGACGTTTAGGCTCAGGTTTAACAAGCCACTATGGAACATCGCATTCTACCTTCCAAGAATAGGCACCAATTTTCCTAGATCATAAGAATATCCTTAACGATCTGCCCCAAAACCACACTCATCTTCAAAAGTCTAACCTCCTAACCAAAAAGTTACTGTTCACCTCCGTTTCAAAAAACAGACCTAGATGAATCAACGTTTACTATTTACTCAACTCTCTGGTTGTTAAAAAACAACCTTACTCTTTATTCCCAAAGAAAAAGAAAAGAAAATGGAGAAGAACCAGAGAAGAATAAGATGAAAGCCGGACGGAGGTTTTTTCAGAGAGAAATCAAGACTCAGCCAAACTAATCAAATGAAAGTTCCAAGGCAGAGAGGTGGAGTGTATCCAGTCACGAATCAATTACATCCAGTGGATTAAATCCAATGGTTGATGTTGATCTGAAGAAAGCACAATCATTTACTCATCTGATGGGTTAATCAGCAACTACTACGACACTGACTATAAGCTGAAGGAAAAAGGCGCGTTTTTAACCTTTAAAAAATGGGTTTGAGAGACACGATTTTACAACATTCTTCACCTTAGATCACTAACATATACCCTTATTCTTGGTTGTAGAATGCTATCCATTTTTTATCGTGGTTGTTGTTTCATTATTGCCCTGTGCTCCTCCTTTAAGACCCCGAAAAAAAAAAAAGAAATTCAACATGTATCAATCAATAGTTTAGATAAACATGAATTTAATTTACTTACGGGGAGCACTTTGGTACCCATGTCAACTGGATTTTCAGAAGTATCAATTTTTAACAATGTCAATTCACCAGAAGATAATTGTTCTCTTACGAAATAGTACTTCACTTCTATATGCTTTGATCTTTCATGATAAACATGATTTTTACAAAACATTAAGGCACTTTGGCTATCAATATAAAGGATAACATCATTTTTCAATATATCTATTTCAGAAAGTAAACCTTTTAACCATAAGCTTTTCTTTACAACCTTAGTGATAGCAACATACTCAACTTCGGTGCTTGAAAGAGCTACTAAAGACTGAAGTTGTGATTTCCAAGATAAACAATTTTTACCAAGTGTAAAAAAGAATGGAGTTGTAGATTTTCTTTGATCTCTCTCACCAGCAAAATCAGCATCCACATAACCAGTTAAAATAAATGCATTATCAGACTTGACATACACAAGGCCTTTATTTAAAGTATCAACAATATATATATCTTAAAAGCCACTTTAGACCAACCCAATGGAGCTTACCAGGGTTAGCCATAAATCTGCTAAGCAGACTTATGGCAAAAGCTAAATCAGGCCTGGTAGTTAATATAGAGTACATCACTGATCCTATAGCATTAGCATAGGGAATGTGCTTCATTTCTTTTCTTTCATCATTATTAGTAGGAGACTGATTAGAGGAAAGAACCATGTGACTTGCTAGGGACATATTAACAGATTTAGCATCTTTTATACCAAACTTAGAGACAACCTTTTTCCAGGTCTCATTTCTATTTAAAGCATGCATTTCATCATTCATAGCTTCTACCTATTGTTTAGATTTATGACAATTCACAGCTTTATCATAAGTTAGGGGTTCTAAACTGTCAAAGGCTTCACCTGAAATTAAAGCATACTCAACCATATTCAGAGAGTTATATTTGGGATTAGGTCTTATCTGTCTTCTCTCTCTGTCCCTAACTAGCTGATAATTTTGGATATCAAACTTGTTGAGTTGTTTTAGGTTGGGTTTCTATGGTGGGATTACTAGGAGGTTCTATGGGGTTAGAGGTATCAATACTACCACTCTTAGTCAGATGGTCATTGGGTTGAATTTTTTTAGGTATTTCCTGTCCTAACCTTTCCATACTAATTTTAGTAACAACCTTAATGGTTTGATCTGACTCAGATTCATCAACTTTCTTATACTTAAGCATTTCTGGCTCATTAAAGATAACATCCCTACTATTGATGATCTTAATCCCCCTTTCTTCACTCACCCACAACCTATATCACTCACCCACAACCTATATCCCTTAACTCCCATAGGGTATCCTAACATTACATACTTGGATGCTCTTGCATCCAATTTTTCTTGACTCTGGTGTGCATAAGCAGTACACCCAAACACTCTCAAATGTGAGAGGTCAGGAGGTTTACCTCCCCATATTTCCTCAGGAGTTTTAAAATTAACAACACTAGAATGGGGATATGTTAATCAGGTAAACAGCAGTACAAGCTGCTTCACCCCAAAAGCCTTTAGAAAGGCCAGAATTGATTAACATACACCTTACCTCATCCATTATAGTTCTATTGAACCTCTCAACAACCCCATTTTGCTAAGAGGTGTGCCTAACAGTTCTATGCCTTTGAATTCCTTTTTCTCTACAGAAAAGGTCAAATTCTTGATTACAGAATTCAAGGTCATTGTCTGTCCTTAAGGTCTTAACTTTGGTTTCTTTTTTATTTTCAACTAAAGTTAGCCAACTTCTAAAATTTTTAAAAGCTTCATCTTTAGTTTTCAGCAAAAAGATCCAAACATTTCTACTGTAATCATCTACCAATGAGAGGAAATACATATTACCTCCATGGGTGGGGTGTCTTTCAGGCCCCCACAAATCAGCATGGATGTAAGCTAAGGGCTTGAGAAAATTGTGAGACCCCTTATCAAAGCTAAACCTATGGGACTTTCCTAAGACACATATTTCACAAAATGACAGGGTAGATATCTGATATTTTCTTAAAAGTTGCTGATCACTCAGAAACTTCAAGCCTTTATTTCCCATATGCCCCAGCCATTTATGCCAAAGCTCTGTTCTGTCTTCATTAACTGAAAGAGAATCTGATCCATTTATCATAAGAGCTTCACCCTGAAGGTAGTTTATACCATTTTTCTTTGGTCCTTTCATTACTACCATGGCTCCTTTCACAAATTTCAAGACACTATCCTCAGACTTAAACCAATAACCTGCATCTTCTAAGACCCCTAAGGCTATAAGATTTTTCTTAAGGTTAGGAACATATCTCACATTATGGATGGTTCTAATTATGCCATCATGCATTCTAATGGCAATATCTCCAACTCCCTCAACCACCGAGAGTTGTTATCCCCCATATACACCTTTGTTGGTTCAATATCCTTATAGTTATTGAACCAAGATTTCATAGGACTCATATGGAAAGTACAACCAGAGTCAATAATCCACTCTTACTCTTACTATGATTGTCCTCAGACACATTCATAACATGCAGGCTATCTAATTTATTTTCAATAGCAGCATTGTTTTGATGTTCTACATATTGGTCTTTTTGTTTCCTCTTAAAATCATAACAATATCTCTTAAAATGGCCTAGTTTACCAAAGTGGTAACATTTCTTGTTACTCTTATCTCTGGATTTTGATCTACCTCTAGACTTGCTCTTACCCTTCTTAGAATTGTTGCTACCCTAACTTTTCTCAAACCTTCCCCTTACAAAATAACTTTCTTCCCTAGTCCCTCATCTGAACTCTTTCTTGACCTCAATATCTCTAGACTTAAGAGCATCTATCACAATTGTTTGAGTCAAGGTATCCCTATAATAGTTAATAGTATTTTTCACATCTTTATAAGAGTCAGATAGAGAATTCGGCAAAATCACAACAAGGTCTTCATCAATAAAAGTTTTCCCATTATGGGACAAGCTTTTTACAATTATACTAAAATCACATAGATTTAATTCCAGATCCTTACTGTTGTCCATTTTAAAACTAAACAATTTTTCAAGGAGGTATATTTTATTAGGCAAAGTTTTTGTTAAAAATAGAACATCTAAAGCAAACCACAGTTCTTTTGTAGTTTTTGAATCATCAACTTGTCTCACAATGTTATCAGAGAGGTGTAGTATAATAAAACTATATGCTATCTCATTCATATTAGCAATTTCAATAGGTTTTTTCTTTAATTCATTAGGATAATTTTCTAGGCCATCAAGAGCTTTAGCTACTCTTTGTTGAACCAGAATTGTTCTCATCTTTTGTTTCCAAATAGATTAATCACCATTTCCATCGAATATTGACAATTCTACCCTCGAACCCATACCAGATTCTAAAAATAAGTGATTTCTCTCGATTGCATTGACTAATCTTTTCAAGATCAGTGCAAAGTAATAAGCAAAAGATGGTTTTATCAAACAAAAAAAAAACTCACACATAGGGACTTTTCAAAGAAATTCTATATATTCTAACATGCCCAAGTACACACTGAAACAGATATTTCAAGAATTTAATCAATAAAACTCAAGTACTTCACATAGTTGATGTTATACATTCAAGAATGCTCAAGTTAACATGCTGGTCAATTATTAGGGGTTTCCAGTTTAGACACAAATCAGGATATTAATGGTCAGAAAACCTTACATCGTTGTCAAAGCAAGATATCTGAGTTCTTGAAGACTTGATATAATTTTTCAGAATACCAGAAATAAAGTCACCGCAGGAGAATACAATATAGAAGAAACTAAGAATCAGGTTCCTCAATGTAAGGTTTATACGCGATCTTACGAATCTATCATCATCTTGATAGCTATGTCATCACAAACCCTAAAACACAGTCCAGAAACTTCAGAGAATGGCTCTGATACCAATTTTGTTGAGATTACAACTTCTAAACTATAAAATATAAAACTATTCATATACAATATAGAATAGATCTAACATATCTTCATGCAGTCACTTCAGCCAACAGATGAAGTTTAGGCTCAAGTTTAACAAGCCACTATGGAACATCGCATTCTACCTTCCAAGAATAGGCACCGATTTCTCCAGATCATAAAAATACTCTTAACGATCTACCCCAAAACCACACCCACCTTCAGAAAGTCTAACCTCCTAACCAAAAATTTACTGTTCACCTTCCGTTTCACAAAACAGACCTAGATGAACCAACGTTTACTGTTCACTCAACTCTCCGACTATTAAGCAAACAACCTTACTCTTTATTCCCAAAGAAAAAAAAGAAAGGGAGATGAACCAGAAGAAGGAGATGAAGCTGGACAGAAGGTTTTTTCAGAGAGAAATCAAGACTCAGCCAAACTAACCGAATGAGAGTCCCAAGGCAGAGAGGTGGAGTGTATCCAGTCACGAATCAATTACATCCATTGGATTAAATCCAATGGTTGATGTTGATATGAAGAAAGCACAATCCTTTACTCATCTGATGGGCCAATCGATAGCTGCCACGACACTGACTATAAGCTGAAGGAAAAAGACGTGTTTTTAACCTTTAAAAAATGGGTTTGAGAGACATGATTTTACAACAATAAGTAAAGATTAACACTAAAAACTAAATTTTAGAGTTGAAGACTACATTTGCTTTTGGTGATGGACTAAATCATTTTTTGAGTCAATTTTATTAGTAAAAAATGTGATGTTATTACAATCTCTTTACAAGCAAATATTTAACGTAACTTCGTAACATCGAGGAAACGTGAAACGTACAATTGAATCTCAATAAAAGAAAATAATTTAAAGTGAAGAAGATGGCATGTGAGATTTGTTTAGAGAGGGAAATTCCACGATTGATTCAGTGATTTCTCGTTCAACAAGAGAAGTAGAGCCTTGAGCCAATTCTATGGCTAGTTTATTCACACCACTCCGGGGTTTTGCTAGACCACTTCTTTTTCTTCCTTGAAACCAATCAGATATAAGTTCTTGTGCAAACTCCTCAAAAAGTGTCTTCTTAAACATGTTGCCCATCTGCATTTCACGAACCAAAAATAATTGGAAATTAAGTTTATACATAGCAAATTCGACTTGAAGCTAAAATCATTATTAGTGAGTAAAACAAAACTTTGTTGAAAGTTGAGTGACTAATTTGAATAATATCTTATATATGTAGCTAAGTTTACCTGCGAGACTAACGTATACAGAGGTAACGTGCTGTAACTACAAAGGATTTGAACAATTGTCCTGCAACACACTTTTAATTTAGTGACCAATAAATGGCAAAACTTAGAAAAATCAATCAAATCTCTTTTGCTCCAAGTGATTACCCAATAACAAGTCTTGGGATGATGAAACCCAATTCTTCCATGATGCATGATTTGAATCCATATGTGCACTACAAAGAGTACAAAACCCAATGATTTTAGATGTAACAATCACAAACTTTCTTTTGCAAGCCTTTCTTTTATTTCAGGAGGTTATTACATACTATCTTTTGGAAATTGCGCTCCAAATTGAATTTCTTTCGCATCTCCAGTGATTCGAACTATTGTTCAATTGGTACCAACATTCACTATAAGTTCTTTTTAAAGAAGGATGTCTGGAACACGAAAGAAATTTAATTTTGGCGCAACTTCCATAACGTAGTATGTAACTAAGGCACGGAATAGAATAGTCCGAGCAAAAAATGAAATTTTCCCGAAACAACGAAGGCTTGAAATTTAATAATGTGTACTTACCACAATCCAAAAGAAGAATGCGATCTCAAATGAATTTTGAAACAAAATGAAGTGAATCAAGTAAAGAACAATGATGGGTCGATTAAACCAAAACAATTCATCAGAAGGCTTAACCACTGTGCCTTCAGGGTCCCCTGAATTTCTCTCTACTGCTTCCTTAGCTAATTGGGAAATTATGTGCTCCAATTTAGCACCCACAATAAGTAGAAGCTGAAATTCATCCCAATAAATTAATACATTTAATTTAATTTATAGTCACCATTAATTTTTCATTTAGCAATAAGTCACTTCACTTACTATTAGAGGTAAAAATGATAGCCAAAAATATGTGTGCCATCCTGAAATTTTAACCCACAATTTCGAGCCGAAAAATTTAGAAAATATTAACGCAAGTGTGGCATTAGAATTAAAGGGCGCGAAAATTTTAAATGTACCTGCAATGTTCATAAGTAGAAACACAACAACAAAGAGCCACAAATACCAGCTGTTCAAGATCAATTACGGGCATGTTTAGCATGGACGATTAAGTATAATCCTATATTAGAGTTCGATTAAGTCTCGATGTTTCACCTTATACCGATGATTTTCCTGAAATCGTCTTCAAGTGTCCGCAGCATGTACTTGTGAAAATTATAATTAGGATTACCAGGGCAGTGTTCCTATAACAAAGAAAAATGTCTTATTATAGAGTTAAATATAATTAATTGGTATAAAAGAAAATATTATATATTAATTAGACTTTACCCGTATGAATCCAGATCTCAATGCAATATAGTCTGACTTAGTAACTGAGCCGTAAAACTGTTTGCAAAATGCTACCTGCATCAAAGAATCCAAATTTGTATTATTGGTAAATATTAATCACGACCGTATGGAGTTTTCTCCACCACATGAAGAAAAAAGTGTGTTTGTATGTCACTACGTCTTTAATTTCCTCTTCACAAAATCATCTCATCCAAAATTAGCTAAGTGCTTGAATCCATCTCTTTGATTCAATCATCTCCGTCAACTGATCACTTCCAACATCTATTAATCTCATCAATCCATCTCCCTCAAACGATCATCTCCCTCCACCGATCATTTTCAAAATCTGTTCACCGCCTCAATTCATCATCATAATAGAATCTACGGTTGAATCACACCGTAAGAAAGCGGTATACTAGTTATCACGACCGTAGAGAGTTTTGGCCACTACGAGAAGAAAAAAGTACTTAAACGTCCGTGTGTTACTACGTCTTCAATTTCTCCCATCACGACATCATCTCCTCCAAAATTTGTTGGCCGCTTCAATCCATCTCCCTCAACTGATCATCTCCAAAATCTGCTCTCCTCTTCAATCCATTCCCTCAATTGATTATCTCCCTCCATCGATCATCTCCAAAATCGGTTCAACACCTAAATCCATCATTATAATAGAGCCTACAGTCGGATTTCACCGCAAAAAAGCGGTATACTAGTATAAAATAATTCTATTTCCGTGTAGCTGACTTGAGTATCGAAGTGAGAGCTGGTTGTGAGAGATCCTCCTATAATATCGGACGGAACGAGACGAGGTTGGAGTACAATACAAAATTTTAATATTGTTAGAGAACTTACCATCCAACTCACAACATGAAATTTTCTCCAATATCTGCCTGCACGTTCCTTGAATTCTTTTAAATGGTGACCAGGAACAGCATGCCCTAAAAATAGGAAATTTTATATTAGTATTAATAAAGAATTTAAAGAATATATAAACATGTAGTTGAAAAAATTAAAAATAATAATGAAATTAATTACCATGGTGTGGTCTTGGTGTTTCATTTATAATTGAATGCTCCCAGTGCCTCCACTCCCTTACCTATAATGCATAATGGATCACTAAGATATTGGTTTATGTGCAATGATATTACTTAATTTTGTAACTATTTTCTATTTTATAATCAACCATAGAAAATAGTGCATTTGAAATATATTAGACATGATTGAGTGAAATTTAATTTAGCGAAAGAATTTGTAAGCTAGTATACTACTTATCGATGGAATTCGACCATAGAAATTTGTTCGTGTTGAACAATAATAAGGAGGAACAAGTTGGGAGGATATTTGAAGAATGGTGAAGAAAAAATGAGAATTAGAGATTTGAGGGGACGGATATTTTTTAAAATAGAAGAGAGACGTATATCATTTTTTTTGTGAGTAGGGATTAAAACCTCCTTACAGTCGGTGATTAATTATGCACTAAATCATGATATTGAGTGGGTAATAATTTTATGTTAGATCAATGACTCAAGCCCAACAAATTAATATAATTGAAAGGGGTCCAACGATAATTATGATTGAGAAGGAGTCCTGCATGGGGTGGTAATTGAAAAAAGAAAGTCATGTTAGGACTTTAATTTGATTTCCTTAATTTAACATTATATATTAGGGCATTGAGGAGTAAACTCAACGTGTGAGTGCATAAAAGAGAAACCAATTCAATTCCAAAAACAAGAGAAAACCTAGAAAGTAACAATTCCAAAAATCAAGCAATCTTAACAGACTATTTAATTTTGATTAAACATTGATATCTCAGTCCTCTATGGTCTAATTGTCCTGAAATTTGGACAGCAACTTCACATGTTATTCAAATCTAACGATTCATTCGGGAAGAATCGCTATCCATAGTGGTAAATTTTGGTGAAGATATTTTATTTCCTGTTTTTGAGTAGTATTGCCAATAAATTTTTCTTGAGATTGGGTAGTTGTTGTGTACTTTTATTTTGTGCTTGGGTAAATTCTCATTGTTGTTTTGAGGTGATTTCGTCTTTGATAGATGATGATTTTTAGTGTGCTGAGAATTGTTGAATTTTTTTATAATTTAATGTGTCTCTAGTGTTAACTAGAGAATAATGTTGTACTATTATTGTTGATTATAGTTGAAGATTATTTAGAGTTGGAGTAGTGGATATATGCACATTGCCGAACTACATTAAATATTTTATTGTCAATTTCAAGAATTATTTATTTGGTTATTGCTCTATTTCATTATCTCCTGTTAGATTCGTAAGAGAGAGGATAATTATTTTATTCCACTTTATGATATTTGTTTAGATTGTTGTTTTCTCCCATAAAATGGTATCAGAGCATCGAAAATCATTGCTTTAGGATTCTTGTGTTAAATGATAGAAATTAATACAAGTAAAATGTTATTTTGAATGATTCAGAATATCTTATTTGGAGAGGGAAAATAGAAGATCTTTTTATGTGAAGAACTATTATCAACCAGTGTTTTTAGAGGAGAAACCTACTAATAAGACCGATGATTAATAGAGCTCGTTTTATTTGCAAATGTGTGGTTACATTAGACAATTGGGTGAACAATAATGTGTTGAAACAAGTCCAACAAATTTGCCAATATTGAATGTTATAATTGTGGCAAAAAAGGACATATCAAGAAGTAATGTCGACACTCTAAAAAAAGACAACAACAATGACAACATTTCAAGAAGTAATGTCGACACTTTAAAAAAAGACAACAACAATGACAAAGATAAAGAAAAAAAGAAAGAGGACGACGCCGATGGTGATCAAGCAGCAACTTTTGTAGGTGATTTATATATTGTCTATGATAATAATGTGGTCAATTTAGTTTGTCATGCAACTTATTGGGTGATTGATAGGGTGCTTTTATCATGTTACATCTCGAAGAGATTTCTTCTCATCTTATACACTTGGTGATTATGGAGTTGTAAAGATGAGAAATGATGTTTTGGTAAAATTTGTAGGTATATAAGATGTGTATTTGGAGACACACAATGGCATGAGATTGATTCTCAAATGTGTAAAACATGTCCATAACATGCGATTTAATCTGATATCTACTGGTAGACTTGATGACAAGGTTATTACAATATTTTCTGTGGTGGTACGTGGAAACTCACGAAAAGTTCTATAGTTGTGGCAAGAAGTAAAATTAGTCATCATTATACCTGTTGGAGGAAAAACTCTCCAAAAACATTATTAATGCAGTGAAGAATTATGGTACTGTCGAGTTGTGGCATAGGAGACTCGATCGTATGAGTGAGAAGGGAATTAAATTGTTAGCTAAGAAGAATCTCGTATTTGGAATGAAGCAATCTCCTTTGACACCGACAGTGATACATACACAAACTGAAGGAATTCAAGAGGACGAACAGGTATTGATGGGTCAGATATTCCTAATCATTGTGAGGCAAATGATGATGCTTATGAGCAGGCACCAATACTAGAGGCTTTACCAGTTGTTCTTCCAATGAGGTCTACTGGAGACAAGTAACCTTACACTTGCTATTCTCCTGATGAATATGTATTGTTGACCGACGAGGAAGAACCACAAAGCTTTGAAGACATAAGGAGGAGTGGCTAAGTGCAATGGTTGCATCTCATGTTTCATTGTACGAGAATCACACTTTTGAGCTCGTGAATTTGCATAAAGAAAATGGAGCTTTGAAAAATAGATGGGTGTACAAAGTGAAAGAAAATTAACATAGTTCACATCCACGGTATAAGGCTAGATTGGTTGTAAAGGGGTTCACACAAAAAAGAAATTGATTTTGATGAGATATTTTCTCCAATTGTGGAAATGTCGTCTATTTATGTAGTTCTTGGTTTAGTAGCTAGTATTGACTTAGAGGTTAAGTCAATGGATGTGAAAATGGTCTTCACGGTGACTTAGATGAAGAGATATATATGAAGCAGTTAGAAGGGTTTGATATAAAAGTTTATCAGAATTATGTTTGCAAATTGAGATAGAGTCCATGTTGATTGATGACAAAGTAGGTAAGTCAGTCTTGGTGTTAAGTGAAAATGTAAGGCTCTTGTGCAGCCAAAGTTTGTTAGAACAGTAAGGTTAGGATCTATATTAATATGCAAGAAAATAATTAAGTTGAACAATTTTTTTGCATTGAAAACCATTCTTGACTGAAGTACAAGTTTCAGGCATAGAGTGTACCTTGGCCCCTCCTAGGAACATTGTGGTGGCACAGAATATCACATAAACAACAGCCAAAACAAATATGAATATGTGCAGCTGATGTAAGGCTTCTAAAGACAACAATGGGACCTTCCCCTGTCACAATTAGAATGACTAGGTAAGTTATATCTATATATACACACATCTTCCTACGGAAATAAAAAGTGGTTCAATACATACCCCTTTGCAGCGTTGTGCACCAGCAGCTTCAGCCAAAAGCCTCCTTCCGTTGTTTTCAAGCAGATGGGAACCGGCCGAGGAGACGGTTTCCGGCTTGCATGGAAGCATAATAGTTACAAGATTAGAAGGGACACAAATATCACTTATTAGACCTTGAAACACAGTTAGTAGTAATGAAATAAATCCCAAAAGCATCAATTCTGCAAAAGAAAAAGAAAAAGTTCAAAGAAGAGATATTAATCAACTTATAATTAAACAAGTAATTATTATAGTACAGCTGAGAAATCCAACAAACCTTCTTTTAGCTTTTGTAAAGCCTCATATAGTGCATCTTGGTTCTTACGCAGGAAACACTGAAAATAACGGGATATTATAAATCAAGTCGAATCATCTCTTCTAAAAACTTAAACTATTAGAGACGAGACACATTTAGGAGATTTGAAGAGAAGTAGAATACCTTTCCAAGATGATGAAGACCTCGCTCAGCGCAAAATGAAATGAAAACAATGGTAAAACAGACAAGAGCAACCACCCATGTCGGCGTATACTCGAACGAGAGGCCGCCACCCTCCACCATTTTTGGGACAAAAGGTTTTGTATGGTTATAATACTATGATGTAGTAAAAACATTGGCCCTAAATTTGGAAGGTAAGCAGACATTATTATAGAATGTTTAAGGGGATTGTTAAACATGACTGGCATAGCATGGAGAAGTTAAGGCAAAGAATATTTTGTAGTGAAGGAAAAGTATGTTGCCAAGCAACGAACAATTGCTGGAAAAAAACGTATTATTGCACTGCCCTTTCGTCTTATTATTTTACCTTACATTAGACTCACGTGACTTGTACATGTCAACTTGTACAATATTTCTATGGAGTGCGGCCGACTTGACGAGTTTGCTCCATTTTTTAAGTTGAGTACCAACTTATAACTACTACCTCCGTAAGTTCGGGATTATGCAATTTTCTCTATTTTTTAATTTAAAAACCTTTTTATATTAATCATATATTCATTTTACCATAATCTAGATTATTCATTATAAGAATTTACTTTTAACTAAAATTATTGTGAACGTGAATTTCATTATCACAACCATTTAAAGAAGAGAGATTAATGATATTGACCATCAATAATGTCACACTCGTTGATATCTCATAGTGACTAATCCCACGATATGTGTGCAAGTGTATCCACTGGCAATTAGCATCGGAGCTAAAGATAAGAGAATCAAAACTCGAAATTTTATATATAGTTTTTCGACTACTAATAGGTACTAAGAAAAACACATATGCAAACAATATCTATCTTCTTTACCACGTCTCCCAAGAACAACCTAGTACACATATGGCATGAGACGATTGCTTACTAATTATAAGAGTATCATACTCAATCAATTAAAGATAGACTATATATATATATATATATATATATATATATATATATATCCTTACAATAATATAAGAGCCTTCATTTTTTTTTTATTGTAGCTTTTTTTCGTTCAACACGACATCGTTTTGACAATGAAGCCACCGCAATTTTTACTTTGTCCAACATTTCACCTAAAAAATCTCTTCTCTCTCAATCAAAGCCGAGATGAACTCGGAATTGCGAGAAAACACCACTCTAATTAATAAACGAAATCAATTAAAACCCGGACTTATGAATCAATAACCAAAAATGAAAACTTTTTCCATGCTTCAATCATTTATACATACACCAGATGTACAAGCAAAATTACATACATATGTATGCATAAACACAGAAACGTGAGAATAGAACTCACGGGAGAAATTGGAAAAACGATTCAAATTTGCAACAGTGCGTCTATATATATATATATTGTGTGTGTGTGTATGTGTATGATTTATACTAATAATCTCTTACAACATGTTTGGTTTATTAATAAAATTTATTTGTCCAATAATGTCTACAAAATATTTTAACTTATCATGGTAATGAGTATCTCGGAAACCAAAGTTGGTTGCCGAGAAATTTGGCAACCATCATTGGTTGTTATATTAAGGTGCAGTAAGGGAGGGAACCTACCGATGTGGATTTCTGCTCGATAGCTATTGATGGAGGTTTGGAGAATGATATTTTGCAGCAGAGACTTCACACCGTGTTGAAACAAAGAGAGCAGTTGCAGCACATGGAGATTGGGCTTCGGGCACAGGTCATTGCAAAATCCAATATTATGGAGATACAGAGTACATTCGATGCTCAGATCAAAAAGCATGCAAATGTCAATATTAAGCTTCAGGTTTTTAATGTTTTTGTCAAGTCTTCGCACACGTCTTTAGATATATGGGTATGGTTGAATCATGCATTCATGGAAACTAACTTGTGGGTTTCAATTGATTCTCTAGGAACAACTGCATAAAAGGGGACAGCAGATACACGAGCTAGAGAGAAAGATTGAAGAGAAGGAAAGAGAGTTGAATGCAATCAGATTGGATAATGAAGATGTCAGTGTCATAATTTATGTCTTTTCCTCCTCAATTTATGCTTGGTGATTGTTTTGTTAGTTATCCTCTTTATCCACTTTAGCAGGCATGGGCCAAAGAAGATCTTCTAAGAGAACAAAGCAAAGAGCTCCAGAGCTATAGGTATGGCTTTATGTTTCTTGTGGAAATTTAACTACATCACCTAAGTTGTAGGTGTTGTTCCATCTGTATGAACACATTGGTTTGCTCAAATGTATGATTTTGTAAATTTTTCATATGCTCGAATGATTAATTTTTACTTGTTGAAACAAAGTGTGTGCTTCTTGTTACATTGTTACATCGACATTGTAGCTTCCGAACAAAATAATGAAAAGGATTCATGAAGCCAATTCCAAATTTATTGAGAAAAATAATGTTGTTGTTTGCTTGCTTTTTTTTTGCATGTGGTACATCTTTATTTTACTGTTCACCAATTTTTTTTAAAACCCATTTTCTTTGACACATTTAAAAAAAAAAATTAATTAATTAACAGTTGCCGAGATGGCTCGGCAATAGATTGATTGCCGAGATGACTTGGCAATCAATTGGCAATCCAATTGATTGCCATGAACAGTAAATATATGTTTTTTTTTTTTAATAAGGAATAATTGCACAAAAGGTCCCTATTGTTTTAAAATCGTTGGGATTTCCTGTTAGCTATTAAATTCACCAGAAAGATGGTTGTTAGGCAAAATTTGAATATATCAAGAATGAAATAGCAAGTGAGTTCTTGAGAGAAACATACACTTGGTCGAAAACAATTAATTATGAAACCTTTTGTTCCTAAAATGATCGGTGAAATATGTTTATATTAGTTGACCTCAAAAAAAAAAAACACAAAATGTATGTTTATATTATTGTTATTTTTAACAATAGAAAAAAAAAATACAAAGGAGTATGGTTGCCGAGATTCTCGGTTTATATTATGGGTAATTGTATTCTTTTGTAATTTTTTTTATTTTGTATTGTTAAAAACAACAAGCTCGGAAATGTTGATTTTCAAAAGTTTTATTACTTTGAAGAAAGTTATTTTATCTTAATTAATCATATTCATTGTGCTTTTTATATTAGAAGGACGTGCAAATGCAAGGATGCAAAAATGTAAAATGCGTTGAAAAGATTTAAAATTATTTATACAATCATTTTTAAATAAAATAAAAATAAAATAGTTAATGTAACATATATATATAAAAAAAATTGAAATTAAAATGTTTATTTGACCAAAATTAACAAACTCGATTGCCAAGAAATCTCGGCAATCAATTTTGATTGCCGAGATTGCTCGGCAATCAGCAATCATGCAATCAATTGATTGCCAATTCCAGTTTTTTTTTTTTATAAGAAATAATTGCACAAAATGTCCCTATTGTTTTAAAATCGTTGGGATGTGCTCGCAACCTAAAAAAGAATTCTTTAATTTTTTTTTCTTATTTTTTTTTCTTTCACACTTAATTTTCATTCAATTTTTTACTAATCTTGTTTTTTTATTTTACCTTTTACAAATTATTCTAAATAAATGCTAAAAAATGCCATTCAAAAATTTCAAAATCCACGTCTTGTGAAATCTTGGTGGCAAATTGAATGTTTTTATTTTTTTTACACCTTTTCATTCAATTTTTTATTAATCTTTTTTTTTTATCTTAAGCAAATTGAATGTTTTATATTTTATAATGTTGCCACATTAAAAAAAAAAAAAAAACATGAATAGTAAAATTCTTCATTGCCGAGCAACTAGGCAATGAACTTTATTTTATCTTGTTCACCAATTTTTTTTAAGTCCATTTTCTTTGACACAATAAAATTAAAAAAAAAATGAACAGTGTTAGGGAATCAATCTCGGCAATCAATTTGATGAACAGTAATTTACTGTTCATGAACAGTATTTCACTGTTTTCTCATTTTTTTTTAAGGAATAATTGCACAAAAGGTCCATATTGTTTTAAAATCATTGGGATATGCTCACAACCTAAAAAAAAAATCTTTAATTTTTTTTCTTAATTTTTTTTTTCTTTTACACTTAATATTCAATCAATTTCACACAAAATGTATGTTTATATTATTGTTGTTTTAACAATAGAAAAAAAAATACAAAGGAGTATGAGTTCTTGAGAATCTCTAAAACCGCATCTAAGATTCTCGATTTATATTATTGGTAATTTGGTAATTGTATTCTTTTGTAATTTTTTTTTATTTTGTATTGTTAAAAACAACAATTGGAAATGTTGATTTTCAAAAGTTTTATTACTTTGAAGAAAGTTATTTTTATCTTAATTAATCATATTCATTGTGCTTTTATATTAGAAAGACGTGCAAATGCAAGTATGCAAAAATATAAAATGGTGAAAAGTTTTAAATTATTTATACAATCATTTTTTTAAATAAAATAAAAATAAAAATAGATAATGTAACATATATAAAAAAAAATCAAATTAAAATGTTTATTTGACAAAAAACAAATTTAAAATACAAAAAAAAAAAAAAAAAAATTAACAACTCGATTGCCGAGAAATCTCGGCAATCAATTTTGTTGAAACAATCGGGCAATCAATTGATTGCCAATTCAATTGTGGTTTTTATTTTTAATTTTTTTTTTTAAGGAATAATTGCACAAAAGGTCCCTATTGTTTTAAAATCGTTGGGATATGCTCGCAACCTAAAAAAAAAAAAATTCTTTAATTTATTTTTCTTTCACACTTAATTTTCATTCAATTTTTACTAATCTTGTTTTTTATTTTACCTTTACAAATTATTCTAAATAAATGCTAAAAAATGCCATTCAAGAATTTCAAAATCCACGCCTTTGTGAAATCTTGGTGGCAAATTGAATATTTTTTTTTTTTTACACATTTTCATTCAATTTTTTATTAATCTTTTTTTTTTTATCTTAAGAAAATTGAATGTTTTTTATTTTTATAATGTTGCCACATTAAAAAAAAAAAAAAAAAACGTGAATAGTAAAATTCTCGACAATGAATTGTTCATTCTTCGAGAGCAACTATATCTTGTTCACCAATTTTTTTAAACCAATTTTCTTTGACACAATAAAATTAAAAAAAAAAATGAAGCAGTGTTAGGCAATCAATCTCGACAATCAATTTGATGAACGATTACTATCTTTGTTCATGAGCGATATTTCACTATTTTCTCATTTTTTTTAAAGAATAATTGCACAAAAGGTTCCTATTGTTTTAAAATCATTGGGATATGCCCACAACCTAAAAAAAAAATCTTTAATTTTTTTTTTCTTTTACACTTAATATTCATTCAATTTGTATGTTTATATTATTGTTGTTTTTAACAATAGAATAAAAAATACAAAGGAGTATAGTTCTTGAGAATCTCGACAACCCATCGAGATTCTCAGTTTATATTATTGGTAATTGTATTCTTTTGTATTGTTCAAAACAACAACCTGAAATGTTGATTTTCAAAAGTTTTATTACCTTGAAGAAAGTTATTTTTATCTTAATTAATCATATTCATTGTGCTTTTATATTAGAAGGACGTGCAAATACAAGTATGTAAAAAATGTAAAATGCAGTGAAAAGTTTTAGAATTATTTATACAATCATTTTTAAAATAAAATAAAAATAAAAATGGTTAAGGTAACATATATAACAAAAAATTGAAATTAAAATGTTTATTTGACCAAAAAAAAAAATACAAAAAAAAAAAATTAATAATTTTGATTGCCGAGGAATCTCGACAATCAAAATGCCGAGATTGCTTGGCAATCACGCAATCAATTGATTGCCAATTCCAATTGTTTTTTTTTTTTTTAATTTTATTTTATAAGGAATAATTGCACAAAAGGTCCCTATTGTTTTAAAATTGTTGGGATATGCTCGCAACAACAAAAAAATCTTTTAATTTTTTTTTCTTATTTTTTTTTTCCACACTTAATTTTCATTCAATTTTTTACTAATCTTGTTTTTTTATTTTACCTTTTACAAATTATTCTAAATAAATTATAAAAAATGCCATTCAAGAATTTCAAAATCCACGCCTTTGTGAAATCTTGGTGGCAAATTGAATGTTTTATTTTTTTACATATTTTCATTCAATTTTTTATTAATCTTTTTTTTTTTTTATCTTAAGCAAATTGAATGTTTTTATTTTTTATAATGTTGTTATACATTAAAAAAAAAAAAAAAAAAACGTGAATAGTAAAATTCTCGGCAATCAAATTCATTGCTTGGTGAAGCATGGCAACCAATTTTTTTTTTTTTTTTTTTCTTTTGTCAAATAAACATTTTAATTTGAAATTTTTTTTATACATATTAAATTACCCATTTTAAATTTTATTTTATTTTAAAATCACTACACATTTTTTCATACTTGCATTCCGGTAGCCATAAATAATAAGTAAACACGGAGAACCAAACAAAATTTCCAACCGGATCATATTAATTCTCCACAATCATCATCTTATTCATTTATTTAACACATCAATTTTACAAATTTCGTAACATATTTAAGTATATATTTATGTTTGAATTTCGTTATACTAACAAAACCACGCCTAATCCTTTCACTTATGTAATTGGTTACCAAGGGCATCTCGGCGACCTAAATATTTTTTTTTTTGTCAAATAAACATTTTAATTTCAAATATTTTTTATACATGTTATATTAACTATTTTCATTTTTTCTATTTTAAAAATGATTGTATGAATAATTATAAAAATTTTCCCTCCATTTTTTACATACGTGCATTGCACGTAACCAAAACTAGTATATATATATTCTCTCTCTCTCTCTCACTTCTATACAATAGACTAGTCCCCTAGCAATCAGCCACGGAGCCAAAGATAAAAGAATTAATACCCAGAATTTCATATACAGTCTTTCGAGTACTAATAGGTACTGAGAAAAAGCGCATATGCGACATCTATCTTCTTTACCACGTCTCCCGGGAAAAGCCCTGTACATATGGCACGAGACGATTGCTTGCTAATTATAAGAGTGTCATACTCAATCAATTAAAGACAGACTCTCTCTCTCTCTCTCTCTCTCTCTCTCTTCTATACAATAGGCTAGTCCCCCCTGGCAATCAGCCTCGGAGCCAAAGATAAAAGAATTAAAACCCGAAATTTCATATACGGTCTTTCGACCTCAAGTTTAATACGAAAACACAGAGTTTTTACTTCACATCTACAAGACCAAAGCCTCGGATAAAAGTGCTTGCCTATATGCACAATTGTAGTGTCCTACAACTCTTGTAAAAAAAGAAAAGAAAACAAATTCACTTTTCCTATACCAAGTCAAAAATAGTGAAGCCAACATCAGAAGCCTAATGTTTAAAGGTCACACAAGATTTCAAATTCTCTACCACCCCTTTTTTGTCACCTTCTCCCAGCTTCATTTGCTGCAGGCACTTTTGCAGATTGATTAGGTATGTCCACGTCAATGAGGGAAAGGTCATAAGGCACAGAGAGAGTATTGGATGCGTCCATGAGTAACAACGTGTTAGTGGCCTCTGATTTCACAAAATTGTGTCCCATGCCTGGATTCTGAGGAGTACTACTGGCTGGAGATGATAAACTGGACAACTGTATATCTTCCGATTTGTTAACAAACATATGTTTGTTCCGTCTAACTTTATCCATTTCTGGGCCAGTTGGGACAAAAGTTCGAGCCCTATATTTCCTTGTTCCCTCATCACCATCATTATGGTTGTAGAGGACATAATCATGATAGGTTGGTGCAAACTGTACAAATAAAGGAGAATATCAGAAAAATAGGCATCATGTAAAATGGGTTTTGGCTTCTAAATCAGGGTAGCCTGTCAAGAAAAGAAATATAGGCTTGAATAGAAATTTCCACCTGGTGGACGGTATCATGGTAAAGGTCATTTAATTTCAGAGCATGTGCAAGGCTTGCTGTGAAGCCACGAGAAGCACCAATATTTGCACCAGCATACTCCTTGTATGGAAATGCATAAAGATGACCAACTGCTGCGATGAGCATCTCGACACAAATTATAAAACTTTGAAAGTTTGCAGCTTCCACTGTATCTTTTATTAGTCCAGACTTTGCAGCAAGAAAAACCAAAACACCCTGTAAATAAAGGAAGTTCATGAGAAGAGTTCTTGAACAGTAAGTAACAATTCTCAGAAAGTAAATAAATTTAGTTATCAAGCAGGAGTCAGATCCCGTTAGTGCAATTTAAATCATAAACCACACTTCTCTGTTTGTATTGGTATCATGACAATAATCCAAAACAGCAATAACAATTAAAAAGTCTCAGAGGATGAATCACCAACAAGCAAAAGTCTCAAACAGTGGAAAACTACTGAGCAAAAATGTAAAATCTCAGTCAAGACCCACAAAGTGATAACAAGCAACAATTTAGCAACAGTTTAACCTTGTTATTTCGAGAAAGGGAAAAGTTGCCGACCATGTAATTACTATGGCTCTACTAATGAGAACATAAAATTTCATTGAAGACAATTGGAACACTTAATCATGTAGCTAATGCTATATGGTCAGAGAAAAGACACGGTGACACTGAACATGAAAATTAGTGTATGGTGTGTGGCCAAGGAAATTTGTTTTACCAAGGGTCTGGGAAACATATTGACTCAGATCAGTGTAAAAAGTAGCTAAGAGAAACAGCAGATTGCAAGAAGATTTCGAATTTATGGTGGTTTATCATATATAACACCCATTGGAGTTTGTCATGGGTGGCTCTCAATCTAACAACCTGAAGTCAGAATAATCCACAACAATGGCAATGCAGATTGCTTTTGGTGACCAATGGTTTGCCAAGTTTCAGCAGGTTATTACAGTTGACCGGGATAAAGATGATGCAATCTTGAAGTATCTCAAAAAGCAACAAGGTCAGATAATACTGTACAAATTAAAACTAGAAACCATGATATCACATTATTAATACAGGAGGCCTTTCCACCTAGAGTTCCAACTATAAAAGCACAGATCCATCTACTTCTTATGTATCCCATTCATATGGACTTGAAAACTCTCCCACGGGCAAGAAAAAAAGGAAGAACAACCGCTATATTTATATTTCCGACAGGTTGACAAGCTTGAATCCGGCAACATCACGCCAAAAACAAAAAGAATGGTCTTTTTCCAAGCAAGTAGTCAAGTCAAGTAGTGGCAACACATCACTCGAGAACAAAAGGTTAATGGTGAAAAGCACATTTAATTGTAGAGCTCAACCAATTGAAAATGCAGACGGCATCCAACTCAGTTTTGAACCCAAGAAATGGTAAATGAAACTCTTGGAAGCCTCAAAAAAGAGAACACGTGATCTTTTGTACTGGTAAGATAATGCTAGCAAGTAATAAGAAATTCACCAGCAACACAAAATTATATATCAATAAAATAAGCATGGTTTAAAAATTGAATCCTATTTCTATATATCTTTATCGAACAGTATCCTACCTGCCAGTAAGTAAGAAATACAACTGATTTGATAATGATGAACTTTGGAACTGGATTGAATGGCTGAAGCAAATCTCTACAGGCCACATAAAACAAGGCCAAGGCATAAAGTGCCACTGAGTATGAGATTGTATAAATAATGGTGAGATAGAGGTAGGATTGCCTTGGACTAAAATTTCCATCTTCATATTTCCCTTTTGCATAAAGTATAAATGTAACCGCTACTAGCATAGGCTTGAGGATCACAAACTGCAAGCCTCCTTGCTTGCACCTTCGTATAAAGCGACTGCATAGCTTCAACAACTGTATGAGAAATGTTGTTCACCAAAACTAACAAAGGAAATGCAATCTTCAGATATGCAGTGGTTATACACTAAACAGAAACTTACATAATACCAAATCCCAAAACAGTTTCAAACATCGGAACCAAACCCGTTACAAAGCATAAATCAAGCAATTTTTAGAGTTATAGACCTGCTAAACAATTACAGATGCTGAATATCACAAAAGTTGTGGGACACATCATGCCATAAAACTCGTTGAACTCAATTACCCATAGAGAAAGAACTTTGTGAGTATAATAGCCTCAATTCAAGCGGTACAAACATGATGTGCCCAAAAAGGGCTTTAGGGTTTAGGGCATAACTGATTATGTTTCCAGCAAATAAGTGAGGTGAGCTGTTAAACTGTTCTAAACTGTGCTAACATAAAATCTTTGGGACATATCAACGCTCTTAAAACTCCTCGATTTTTTAATAAAGATCAAGAATCGTCTGAGTAACAATATCCCCAAATTAAGTTGTAGAAACACTATTCATCTCACTCTTTCAGGGACTCTTCTCAATTCATGTAGTTACCCATGTTGGACACTTGAGTGATGGACAAGAGAACAGGATGCACGTCCCATACATTTGCATTGCACACATGCGTAGGAGACATAACTAATACAATAATTTCCATGCATAACCATGTTGAATTATTTGAGTGCCTATCTGAACACCTTGAACACAATAAGAAGGCAAAAAAGTATCAATATGTTATCATGTCCACATATTCCCAAAATTTTCAGAGCTTTAGCAAATCCAATTTCTACAAATATATCTGCTTCCAGTGCTCATCCCAATCAACAAGATGTACTGCAAGAAGATATCATTCACAATACCTAGCGTATTTGATTTTTCAATTAAACCTGGGGAAGAGGGAAAAATTTGTCGCCATGACTTGCATCGATCAAATAATTTCATGTGTAGGTGACTCACCCGTCTAATGGAACTGGAGGTAAGCAACAGGTCATTGACCACCAATTAGGCTTTAGAACTTTGCCACTCAGACTTAACACCACAGCACCTGGGCCACCTACCCACGCTAAGCACAATGACAGAAAATTATAAATGACCCAAGCTTCATATCTGGCAAAAGTAAGGAAAAAAATTATAACCATTGAGTTCATAAGCTAAAAGCACAAACACAGCAAGTTAAGAGTGCAAAGTGAATGCAAGAAATCAACTATAGCAGACTTAAAGAGAAAAATCAAAGGCAGATCTAGTACATGCTATCTAAGAAGAACGACTATTGAAAGCTAGTTCTACGGGGTAGATGATTATGCTTCATTGGAGTACTTCACCACAATCTTATTTTTGATGTAAAATGATTCTATGAATTATCCCATACCATACTCCACCGAAATATTCTAGGAACAAAAGGAGGCAAACCATTGATGATTGTCACGACTTTTCTTTAATCTTTATTAATCTCTTATAAGAGTAAATCATATTATGCAGTAAAAGAAATATCGATTATAGCCAAACACTTTAGCACATGTACATATTTTTCAGGAACAGGAAAGCACAGGGCATTGACATACACACAAATAGGTTATATTAATACATTAATGAAAAGTTTATTCTTTGTCAAAGAGACGATAGGGACATCATACATGGGAAACAGTTAGGTGCATGGTCCTACTTGGCAATCCACAACACATAGGATGTGTTGGAATCTATGCACACATGCACAATCGAAATTTACATCGTTTTCGTGTAATTATCAGAAAATGAAAGGAAGAGCATAACTTTTTCTAATATTTGTGTATAAAAAAATTATATAAAACGATAGTCATAACCTTGGCTCTTCCATCCAATTCTACCGCAATCTCTACAAAAACTGTGTGAGAACCTCTCACGCACATTTAAACTATCATTTGATTTTTGCAAGTTAAAAAGACAAAGGCAGCAAGAGGGGAGGATAAGGGTGTCCAAGAGGAGTCCTAGGGCATGCAAGAAGCAGTCAAAAAAATAGGACAAAATGACATTAACAATGATGAAATACAGTCACATATACAGGAAAAGGAACAGCACTAATAATTTATTAATCATACTTTTGGCCTGTTCAAAGAAAACTTAATATTTCAGCCATACTTACACTTCTCTGATAGAATTGAAGTAGATTGCACCCTTATTCAGGATGAGGGACAAGAATGACATTAATGCATAAACCTGTTGAGACGCCAATATCATAAAGGTCAAAACACATTTATAACACATTTATAAACAGATTAAATTAATAAGGGCTTGAACATTTTGCACTACTTTCACTAAATAAATATACTCTCTGTTCAACAATATGTGATGTCGATATACTCCTGATCAAAATGGCTCTCTTTTAGATAAAAATATAATTAATTTTTAGAAAAATGACACTTCGAAATTAGTAAACTGCATACTAAATTTCAAGTGTAATTTCCTGAAATGTAGTGAATTAAGATAATTTTACTTTAAAAATGGTCAACTCTACTATTTTAGCTTACAAGACAACCAGCATCAAATAAGTGAATAACATGGGAACAGAGAGAATAACTAACTGGTAATATGCATGTAAAGAAAGTGAATGATATATCATGGAGGGGGTTGAAAAATCCATTTAAAAGAGGTAAAAACATTCCTAGTTCTTAAGTTAAAGAGAAAAGGTACAATACAGAGAAGTAAGAGGAAGCAGAAGCAGGTTATTACACCAGCATAGGAGAGGGCAGGAAGAAAAGAAGAAGAAACGGCTCATTGCATGAAGGAAATCCTGTTATTACCAGTAAAATACCACAAAAGAAATGGTGAAAACAGATTCTAACATAACATTAATAAAACTGACAAGTGACAAATAAGATTAACTTACCCCAAACCCTCACTCAGAGAGAAAGAGAGGCAGCCTAAATTACATGCAAAAACACTATGTATCACCCTCAAAAGTTCTACCTCAATTTCTTCCAACCTTTCCTTAACTTTATGTACGAAATGAAATTTCACTCTAAAGAGCCTTTATGAAATATTTCATCGTCATTGGAAACATCCATAATTTCTGTCACAACAGAAGCTCACAAATCAAAATCTACATGCATGGAGGATCTCGACAGAAGTTTACAAATCATAATTCATTCTTTTTTCTTTCTGCTGAAACCTTTTTGTGGTGAAAATCATGTCAAATAGAAAACATACTAACATATAGGTCCCTAAAATCTCACTAGACCTTACTTTAAGGTCAGAACTTTTGAAATACTATCAGATTTGACTGCCACTTAGTGAGATCAGATATAAGCAGCCTTTCCCTTTTGCAAGAAGTTGTTAATCTGTCATAAGCTTTGCCAGTGTACAGTTATCTCAGCCAAGATTTTCACATTGTTATCTCATCCTTTCAAGTCCTATTGGGATATTTTCCAAACCTTTCAACTTCAGAGGACTTGTCAATCGTCAGAAAAAGAAAAGAAAAACAGCTTGAAATGGATATCACAAAGATAAGACAAATTTATAAATGTCATTGTAACGAGAATCACACCTATCAACTACTATTCCATTCATAAGTCCACTTATGTGTGCATGCAATGCCACCTTTGTATCGTCACTTATCTTGAAACTTCCACTCTCACTAGGACTAGGATAGGTCAAAGGAGTAATGTAATAATTCATAAATGCAGCAAGAAATTGAAATTTTACTTCCCTATATAGTAAATACTTTGAGCACTAAATTGACGTGCAGATATGAGTAAACTCAGTAAGAATTAGCCTACCAATCATTGTTACACAGAATGCATTTGTATGTTCCTCCTAGTAATTTTCTTGTTACAGGAAAGCAACTGATGCTTTTTAATAGAACATTCTTGTACAATTCTGTGCACAATTTGAACCCACCCCTTCCTCTTTCTCTCCCAAGTAATAAGAATATTGAGTCACTCCAAGTAATAGTTTAGTGAGTGCAAAGGTTAACAACAAAGTTAAATGCGCCAAGAAGAATGAGATCGATGAGATGAAATGAGAATCAATCCCTGGGGCAGTTGAATACTTACAGGTACCATAAAGATAATTCGGACTATGTATCTCTGATATGTGGGTTCGGTATAATTCACAAGATGCCTGTAAATGTGGAGAAGCGCCAATGTGATTGCCCCAGTTGTACAAGGCAGAGCTATCAGTATGTAGAATATCGGCCCCATTTGCTACACTAGACTATAAATCTTTCACCAAAAAAGCCTTCTCCAAAAGCCTAATAAAACATTAAACCCACCATCAAATGTCAAAATTATGTAATAGGAAAACGAAGAAGCATGAACAATGGGAAATTCAACAAAAATTCAATGCAAACCTCAAGTGCTATAGTCTAGTACTTGGCTTTTTCACTTGATTGCAGCAACTTTTACTGCTACATATAGAACGAACAACTCCCCTCGAATTGCCCAGAAACTCGCAAAATCCCTAACCGACAAAAGAAAAATTACTTCAAAAACTGAGAAAAAATGCAGTAAATATTTTTTTTTTAAATCATAAACTATTTGATGAACTAACACAAAGAAGCAGAAAATAAACCAAAAATGTAGGAAAAATAAATTATTCTTCAAAAAAAAGAAAATGAGAAATGGGTATATCAAATAACAACTATACTACATATTATGACTCTAAAAATCAGAAATGAATTACTGAAGCAGTATGACTAACCTTAAGATGAAATCAAAGAGGAAAATATTGGGAAACAGTCCTCTGTAATATGGTAACAAGCACTTTTGAGGAATGTAGAAAATCGATTAAGATTAGATCTGTTGCTGGTATTGAAGAAGAATTAGGATGATTTTTGATAAAATTGGGGAGTGGGAAAGCGTGTTAATGCTGGAGTGGGACATACAGGAAATAATGGCTAGTTATACATACAGGAAATAAGAGTCCAGATCTCCTGCCCGTAGGCAGAAAAAAAAAAAATCCACAGCTGACATGGCGTTTGCCATGTCAGCTGTGTATCCACATCAACACAATTTCAAAATCAAAAGGGGTCAAAATTCTGTGCCCATTTCCTCCCCATTTCAGCTGTCCGCGTTTCAGCCCCTAGTCCCCACCCTTCTCCTCATTTTGCCCTAATTTCGGCCACCATAATCTCCCGCCGTTCTACACCCCATTTTACCCAAAATCGATCGCCCGGTCTACCGCTCCTCGATCGCCTCCGGGCGCCTTCCATAAAAGCAGGCCGGCCGCCCGCGAGGTCCCCATTTCATGAGCGACCCATTTCGTTCAGCGCCCATTTTGTCCGCTTATTGTCATTCGCGACCCATAAGCTCGCGACCCATTTCGTTCACGGCGGTGCTCATGAGCGACCCATTTTGTCGTTCACCCACGGCGGTGATCAACCGCTTCACCCTGTTGCTCTTCACCGGCCCCTCCTCGTGACCCTTAATTTTTTCCTCCCGCCGTCCTTTTCGCTCCCCACTGTTGCTTCCGCCGCCACTCGTGGTGAAGCGTATGTTGCTCCTCGTAGGCCGAACGACAAAAAGCGTGAATCGCTCTCGATCCCGATCTCACCCACTTATTTCTCCGCCTAGTCTTGCGAAGGGTAGTTTGGTTCAACTCGAAAATCCGTGTGTTGGACCGGCCGATGCGACGATTTGTACGGTATTGGCGGCGACATTAGTGGTAGATTGGGGCGGCGGGCCGCCGTCGAAACCCGTTTTCGGTAACATTCCATATAGCTCCATTGATAATTTTGTTGGTTTGCATTGATAATTTTGTTGGTGCATTGATAATGAGGTGGAGGAAGCGGGGACTTCTTCTCACCTGATGATTTTGTTCCCCTGTTATGAAAATAGTGGAATGTGAGAATGGGACTTAACGTATGTATGATTTATGAATTGGTTACATTGAATTGTGTGTGGTAGATGAATGGTTAATGAAAGGGGCTGTGATGATATTTAGAATTGTTGAATGGAATAGTTCATGATTTTTGGGAGTAGGAGACCAAAAAAGGAGCCGTATCTTGGCTTGGTAAACCCGGATGGCATACGATTAGAGGTTATCGCAATCTCTTTTTCAAAATGCAACCGATGGATTGCTGACCGTGGCATTGATGACGATTGTGTCTTTACTGTTGAAATAATATCCGAGCCTCCTCTTATTAAGCTTGTGGGATTTTTTTTTTTTGCTTGTACAGGCAGGGAGATCGAGGACTCTATATGGAATTGTGTGTGGTAGATGAATGGTTAATGAAAATTTGTGATGATGATATTTTGAATTGTTGAATGTAGTAGTTTATGATTTTTGGGAGTAGGAGACCAAAAAGAGCCGTATAATGGCTTCGAAAACTCGGGCAGCATACGATTAGAGGTTATCGCAATCTCTATTTCAAAATGCAACCGTTGGATTTATGCCATGGCGGTGACGATTGTGTCTTTACCTGTTAAAATAATATCTGAGCCTCCTCTTATTCATATCTTCTTTAATATAACCAATGAAAACCTTATATTTTCAATTGATAATAGATGACTTGTGTTTTTTGTGTTAAATCCGATACAAAATAGGTATCTATAAATGTCTTCATCGAGTGTGAATGATGCGCAATCCCGTCTTAGATGTAGATGTGGTGCCTATATGAAGATACACACATCGCACACTACACGTAATCCTCTTCGTAGGTATTGGAGATGTCATAATGTGCGTGATCACGTTTTGTCTATTTAATAGTTTATTTTCGAATGTATTTGGTAATTGAGATTTTAATATTTTCATTTTGTATGATGGAGTTTTATGTGGAGGCTTTACTTGGGTCGTGAAGTTGAACCACAACTTGTAGCCAATTAGTTTCTTCCGAAATGCACGCATGTGACCTCCAATGACTTGCATTTCTATGTAATGAAATTATCGGAGAGGCTCGACAAGGTTGAAGAAGAACTAAAGTCCATTAGTCGCGATAGAAGAATGACAATCGATTCTTTGGGATTTTTCCTTATTTGTTTGTATCGTTGTAATATGTAGTGTATTTGTCAAATTCTTGTTTTAATTTGTAATGATAAATTGGATTTAAGAACAATTTCGTTGAATATTTGTAATGATATATTATGCCGTTAAACCATGAAACATGTTCTGCAAGATACAAAATGTTACTACATAATTAGTCTTAACAAAAAAAAAGACGAAATAAACAAGCGTCTTACAAAACATAAGTTTTACAAAAACCAATTGCCCATGTCACATTGACTACTAGCATAAGACATAAATGTAGCCTCGGATCTTCCTTCATCCTGCGTAAACACTTGAGCATTCATATCGGTACGATCGTCTCCGTAGTTGACCTAACATTACAATAAAAATACACGATATTAACAAATATATTAATAACAAAAAAATGGGAATGGCCAAAACAAACATATAGATATTGACTAACCTGTCAACCAACTTAGGGCATGTTCTTTTGTCGTGTCCATTTTGTCCACATGCAGAACACTGTCGAATGTTCTTCAAAATTGATTTCTCCTTAGACGACTTCAATCTTTTACCGCAACCTTTAGCTCGAACAAAACTTGGATCATTGATTGTATTACGTTCTTCTCTATTTTTTGTGCCAATCCTGTTGAATCCAAGATTTCCTCCATCGTCTATATCCTTCATTTGTATATGTAAACTCGAACCCTCCTCCAGAAAGCTGAGTGCGAGCATCCGTCAACGCACCATCATCAACCATCAACGAACACTTATGCATCAACATTCCATGTCTTGACATTAAAGAGGTACTAGAACTCCCACCATCGGACATGCTAGCACTTGGATCGATTGCTCAACAACTTTGGCATTCTTAGTCCATCTTTGTAAGATGTATTTGTCGGGGTAGAAGCGGCACTTGTTTTTTCTTCAAATAAGAAATCATATGGCGACACGGATAACCTCAAATTCAAATGTCGACAACTACATGAAATCAAGTCCATACATGTAATGAGTCGATAAGCGATGTCGATCAAATGTTTTCCATGCTCAACTCTCTCAACCATATATACCTTCGCATCGTGGGAGGCTGATTTCTTCGAGCACACATAGTAATGACTTTGATCAATTTCTGTTTGGAACAACAAAAAAATATTCTTCGTGTACACATGAACCATCTGATGCTCCATTTGAAATTTGGACGTCAGTGTTGGTTGTTCACTTATATCAATGTGATTCGCAACTAACTCTTCATATCGTCGATGGCGTAATGCCATATTGAAACGTGTAACAAAATCCATGAGGGAATTCTTGCGATTCACGTATCGCTTAAAAATGAGTGACCACTCTCGACCTTTGACTACTAGACATCCCAAAGACCGAAAATATGTTTGACATAGCGGTACCCATCGACTACGCAGATCATACATGCTACACAACCATTCATTGTCGGACCAATTTGTTGATTCCATTATTGCACACCATCGACCCTCAAATTCATCCGCTGACTCTGACTGTTTAATGATATTTACCAACATATGATATTCTTCATTATGCACCATGACATTTAATTTTTCTGAAAACTTATTCAAAATGTGCCACATACAATACCTATGGAATGTCGAAGGCAACACCATTGATATGGCTTTAGCAATAGCGACATCACGATCTGTAATAATTATTTGAGTGCTTGTCTCGGCATGGCTTCCATGAATGTCGACAATAGCCACACGAATGACTCGGTCGACTCGTCGCTAAAAATCCACATCAAGAATAATCTTGTTTGTCTATGGTGGTTCACTCCTACAAAAGGTGCGAATATCATAGCGTACTTGTTGGTATTATGCGTTGTGTCAAAAACAATGACATCACCAAAAAATGCATATGATCTACGTGACTGCATCCGTCCAAAACAACGAACCAATTTATTGTCCGAGTTTGTCTCGTAGTCAAAATAGAAATTAGGACTTTTCTCTTTTTCAAATGAGAAATACTCAATAAGTGTCTCCGCATCGTGACCTTAAGCTCATCTCGAATATTCATTTCATGGTTTCTCAAGTCCCTCTCCACATACCCAACCGATTCGGGACCTCCCGCATCGATCTCCATAAGTCTCAAGCTGGCGACATGTAGGAATGTTTGCGTCGAAAAGCTGTTGTGCAAGTGCCTTTTTGTCGTGAAACATTTCGATGTGATCTTAGCAAATGGACTACGCTAGGCGTTGTGAGAGCATGGTTATGTTCCTCTCTGAATTTGTTCACAACCCATAAATGTCCCGTTTGTTGTTTCACAATGAGATATTCTTGCATTGCAACCCACTCGTCACGTTGCACGATTTCTCTCGCCAACGCGTGGCATACTATCTTTCTTTTTGTTCGATAACTTTCGTCTGCATTTTTCCTTCCTTAGAGCACACAAAGAGCTTCCAATAAATTTCATTTGTTTCTTTTTTTTTTCTTTTGTTCGCAATTCGTGCACTAAAACCGACCTCCGTGCATATTGGTTGTAAAAATTATACGCATCGTCATGTGATTGAATTCTTGTCCAACAGTTGGAATTCGGCATATTGAAACTTGTGGAACAAATCGTTGTCCGGACTTTCGACCTCCATTCCTATCAAGAAGCGAACAAAATTAATGTCAATTACAATACAACGTTACAAAACTTAAGCGTGCAAATTAGTCTCTGCCATTTTCATATCTAAAGGCGTGTAACCAATTTATTGGGCATTTATAATACCTTTCACGGCGAGTGGCGGTAGGAAGCAATGAGGGGAGCGAGTGCGGCGTGGGAGGAAAAAATTAAGGGTCGCGAGGAGGGCGGTGAGGAGCAATAGGGCCGAAGCGGTTCGGATCGCCGTCGTCGGCGGGTGAGCGACAAAATGGGTCGCTTCAGCGAGCGGGCTTCTTGGCGGAGCGAAATGGGTCGCAGAGCTTATGGGTCGCGAATGGCGTACCGCGGACAAAAATGGGCGGCTGAGCGAAATGGGTCGCTTCATGAAATGGGGACCTCGCGAAGGCGGTAAACCACTTTTCGAAGAAGGCGATCCGGAGGCGGCCCGAGGAGCGAGTGGTGGCATGTGATTTTGGGTAAAATGGGGTGTAGAACGGCGGGAGATTATGGTGGCGAAATTAGGGCAAAATGAGGAGAAGGGTGGGGACTAGAAATTTGAAGCAGACGGTGAAATGGGAGGAAATGGGCATTGAATTTTGACCCCTTTGATTTTGAAATTGTGTTGATGTGGATACGGTGACATGGCAAACGCCATGTCGGTGTTTTTTTTTCACCCCACTAAAGGCGGAGATCGAGACTCAGGAAATAATGGCTAGTTATACTTAGGGTGTGTTTGATTCAAATATTTTCATGGAAAATATCACTTTCATGGAAAATCTTGTCAAATCAAACACTTTTATTTTCCTACTTTGTCGTTTGATTGGCACATGGAAAAGCAAATACATTTTCTAGGTATAAGCATTTAAAGCATGGATTTGCCTTCTTTCTTGAAAAAAATTTTCTTGCCTAGATAGTGGAATTTATTTTCTCACTTCCATAGAAAATATTTTCATTTTCCACCCCTTTTCCATGCTACCAATCAAACACAAGAATATAGTATATGTTGTGGTCGTTAAGCAATAATCTCGCGGTGCCTACTAGGATACCGTTTATTTATTTTAAATAGAGATTGATAGAAGTTTGTGTGAATAACGAGGTACAAGGAGGATCACAATAAAAAATTTGATGAACAGTGGTGAAAAGAAAAATAATTGGAAAGGAGAATTTTTTTTTTGAAAGAGTAAATGTGGACGTATATCACTTTTCTGTGTGAGTGTGGTAAACACTTTTCTTGCGGTCGGTGATTACTAGTATACCGCTTACCGGTGAAATCTAACTATAAAAGTTTGCTCGCGTTGAACAATAATGATGAGGAGGAACAATTTGGGATGAGAATTTTGAAGAATGGTGAAGAGATTTGAAGAGACGGAGATTTTTCAAAATAGAAAACTGATGTATATCACTTTTTCATGTGAATAGAGTGAAAACCTTCTTTATGGTCACCAATTAATCAAATTAGAGAAAATTAGACTCCAAATCCTCAACCTTTACATGAATGAGCATCGCGTCTCTAACCTTCGAAGACGATAAATTAAGTCACCACCTATATATAGCATTGTGATTTGTGACTTTTAAGTCCCTTGAGGAAATTGTTAGTTTGATAGTTACAAAGTCAATCTTTCATGAAAAATTTCTATTGTACACTTACTTTGAATTAATAAAAATAACAGAAAATGGGGGGGAAAAACGAGCCTTTTTCCCACCATTCCTATGTTGTTAAGAGAATACGAGAACTCGCCACTAATATGGTCCCAACTAGCTTTTATATCTTTTGCAAGAAATTTGTTTAAAATTGACAAACCAAAGATTTTGCGAAAGTCCAAATAGCACTTTCACTGTCTCCACTTTCACTTTTACTTTTATAACAGCTTTTACAAACTTATAGAAATTTTCGAAACAAATTTCACAAATTTGTGATTGAATCTTGGCAAATTGTTGGTTGTTCAAATAGAAGTTAACCTCTCAATGTTCACTTGATTGATGGTCGTGGTGTTAGTGAATGATCATTGTGGCTGTCATGATTAGTGGTAGTTTTCTATTTATTCTCTTATTTTCCTTGTTCCTTTTTTTTCTATTCATTTTCTTTTCTTTTCTTTCTAACATAGAGGTATGATCGTATTTTCAATTAAATTTGATTCTATAACTAATGTTATATAAGTTGAGAACTCAAGTACTCATTTTTAAAAGGTTATGAACCTAAATGCTTAGGCCATCTCCAACTCATATCTTTAAATTGGTGCAACTTTTGCACTAAAATAGTGCAACTTTCACACCAAATCCACATGTCATCTCAAACCTATTACTTCAAATGTTGCACAAAATAAACAGTGTCTATTATCATACATTTATATTTGTAATTTTGAACAATAATTTAATTCAAAAATTAGTTATTTATATAGTGTATTTATATTTTTATATTAAGTATATAAATTGTAAATTACATTTAATTTACGTAATTATTGCATTCATTAAAAAATACTCCTCAGTCCCACAAAGATAGACTTGTTTTCCTTATTTATCATCCCAAATTATAGGCAATTTACTTTATAGAGGTGTATTAAAATTTTCATTTTCCTAATATACCCTTATTTAATTTACATTGTTATCAACCCAAAACATGCATTTAAATTTATTAGATTCACGAATAACTAATATTAAATTGGGGTATAATAGGAAAATTGTGTGAAAAATTTATAATTTCAATTGCATTAAATGGGATTTCTTAATCTGTGTGAAAAAAGAAATGAGTCTATCTTTGTGGGACGGAGGGAGTAAGAAAAGACATGATACTAAATATCACAATTTCAAAAACATTTAACATAATAAAAATAAATTGATGTTGATGTTGAATTTTACTTAAATTTTTCATTTCAACGTCTCCCAAATCGTAGTGCTAATTTTTCGTACTTTTTTCAATAATCGAATTTGTAACTTCTCAATTTTAATGAGTACTTTTTATTCAATATATGAAGTAGATGTTATTTATTACTCCTCATACAATTTATTGTGTCAATAAAAATAATAATCAAATTAAAATAATTATAAATCATTTTATATCACAAAACAGTAAAACTCCAAAGAAAAAAGGACACAAAAGGAAACTTAAATGTTTACTTCAACCAATCGAGGAGTAAATGTGGAATAATTTTTCATGCCAAATTCATCTTCCTAAAATGGCGCAGCTATTTGGCATCGGATTGGAAAAAGATTTGCTCCATCTTGGCGTTTTCACTTCAATTTAGTGATGGATTAGAGATGCCCTTAGCGACCCCAACTGGCCTCAATAAATACGAAACTTGCCTGCAAGGGATGACAATAAACAAATTAGGAACAATTGTTTAGGTTTTCCAAGAAGAAAATGAAATCAGTCCAACAAAAATATATTAATTACATCCAAAATATACATTAGTAGAATCTCGTTTAAAAAACTTCTAATACATGAACAAAATATGGAACATAATTCATTCGAGATTCTCCAATCAGCAAGAAAAATAGAGTCCTCTCGAAACCAAAAAAAAAAAAAAGGTACCCTCAGTAGTGGAGGAATAACAAAAAAAAAAAAAAAAAAAATACTTACATGTATTTAATTATAAGATTGTCAATATTATTACCTTAAACTATTTGCTTAACCTCAAACCGTTAACTAGCAATTTTTATATTGAAAATTTTTCAAGACAAATTCAAACTGAATAAAATGTAACTTCAAAGTCATCCAAAATAAACATAAAATTAAAATCGAGAGAGTAGTGTGCTAATTATAAATGTGGCCAGTCAAAAAATGGCAATATATTAGTTTCATACGAGGTCCTTATGATATTGAATTTAGTTTAGAAGCGGTTTCGTGAGGGGCAGGGGCGGAAGAAAAAATCTTTTTTTATAGTGTAAAAAAAAAAATTAATTAGTAATAGTCCGATCTTGAAGTGAGTAGTTCGAACTCTAAAAAATCTGGATCCGAGGAGTAAAATGGTGAATACAAATTCGTAACGATCGACCATTTTAATAACTAGTTGTCACCATTTCGACAATGATCTATTGGTTCAATCCATATCCATATCCACCAGTTGAACGATCGACCCACTAATCCGGCACTTCACTGGTTCAATGATCAAATCACAAATAAAGATTCACAAGGTCTTTAAATTTGACCTAGAGAAGAATTCTTAAAGGTTAAATACTCCATCTGTCGTGAACCTCTACACATGTTTCTACTATGTCCCTGAACTTTAAATTGTTTCTAATCTACCATTAAGCTTTCAAACCTGATTCTCATCCATCCCTCCATCCATTTCACTTATCGTCTCATTAACCCATATGCTAATGTGGAAAACATAGGGTCGATGTGGCAATTAGATCCGTTAGTCTGTCGTGGTCACCATAAAAAATAATTATTATATTTTCTACCACGTCAGCATAGAAATTTGTTGAACGTTAATTCAATGGATGGGAACCAAATTTGAAAGTTCAATTACAGATTAGAAAGAATTTCAAATTCATGTGAAAGTTCGAGTGCATAGATCGCGGGCGGCGTAGCGGAGGGAGGTTCTATGGGGAAAAAAACACAGTGCTCCTCCCCATCCTTCTTCCCCTATATATCATTACAATAATACAAGAACCTTAAATTTATTCTTTGTTCAATTTTTTTTCGTCCAATACGCCGTCATTTTACAACTATCATTTAATTTTATTACCTACTTCACTCACCCACTTTCTACCTTTTTACTTTCCACCTTTTGAAGCCATTATTTCCATTCCATTAGAGCTTAGAATTCCTTTGTTCTTGTCAAGTTACGTAAGTGTATATTATTTGTATGACAATGACAAATTTTGAAGCAAAACTTCATTCTTGTTTAGCAACATTTTCATTCTATGTTGTTCGTCGTTCTTCCATCCATTGGAGCTTGCAATTCAGACCGTCAAGCAAGTTCTATAAGAGTACATTATTTGTATGACAATGACAAAATTTTGAAAGCAGAACTTTATTCTTGTTTAACAACAAATCTGTTAATTTTTTCATACTTTTGGGAAATTTCAAATCAAATATTCATGTTTACTTTGTCTAAAGGTTACATTTCTCCCGAATTCTTTAATACATTCGGTGGTGCTATGTTATATTTGTATTGGGTTGCTTGATATTTGGACAAGGTTGTAGAGCCATCTATTTGTCGCAACCAAGCTAGCAACAAAGCTAACTCGCTCGACAACCGTTTTGGTTGCCGAGCTATCGAGCCGACTCGGGAGACCAATTTGTTGCCGAGCACTCGGTGACCAATTGGTTGTTGAGCCATAGTCGAGTTGGACAACCATCTCGAACGTATTGGTCGTTGAGTTAGCTAACTCGACCACGACCACCTTATTGTATCTAGTTGATTTAGTTTTTGCTACGTGATGGCTGCGGGATCAATTTTGTGAAAAATTTATGAATGAATTTTATATTTGATATTTGTAAGGACAACTTCATTCTTAGTTATACAACAAATATCCATAGTTTTAGGAAATTTCAAATCAAATAAAAACATTCATAAATTGTTGAGTTTCAGTAAGTTTTTGATGTCAAGATTAATGTGAGGGATCTATGTAATTCTTGCAGTGTTATGCATGTATTTGATCAGTAGGAAATGTTTCCAGTACCATTATTTTAGTGACAGTTTCAGTTTTCAACACAGGTTATTGTTTGAAAAGAAACTAAATTCATGTGCTTTTTGCCATGTTCTTCTTGAAATCAGCAAATATGCATTATAAGCATTGACATTAAGTTAATTTACGAACTTGGCGTAATTGTTGCATCTTGGTACATTTATGTTTTGGTTTTGAGAACTACAAAATAATGCATAATTGTTACGGCTATATTTGGGAGATTGAACAAATGATGATTAGGCGGCCGAAATGTAGAAACTATGTGAAATACTTGGAAGCTAACATTTTTTCTGAAGTTCACACTCGACAAGAAAAAAATTTTTTGCCAAGTGAAAAAAATTAGAAAAAGACAAAGAAAATAGAAAAGCCCACATACAAAAAATAAAAATTAAAATAAAAATTTCTAGTACTGTTCATTGTTGAGTTACTCGCCAAATGAACAGTAACTTTTATTGTTCGCTCGACATTTTTTTGGGGGGGGCTTTTAACCTATTTCCTTTGTTTTTTTCTAATTTTTTTCACAATTTTTTTTCTTTAATTTATTTTTCCTTACTTTTTTTTATTTTACACATTTTCATTCAACTTTTTCATTAATACTTTTTTTTATCTTATAAGCAAATTGAATTTTTTTATTTATTTTTTATAATGTTGTCGAGTAACTCGACAACATTGAATTAAAATTTTTTTTCTCTCTTTAAGTGTTGTCGAGTAACTCGACAGCGTAGTAATTTGATTTTTTTTTTTCCTTTTTACACATGTTAGGCGTTGGCCAATTTTCATTTTTTATTTTATTTTAGGAATAATTGTATAAAAGGTCCATATCTTTTCAAAATTATTAGGAATATACCCCTAATCTAAAAAAAAAATAGCACCATACATCCCCAACGTATGAAGAAATAAAGACTTATTTGCACAAATGGTCCCACGACTTTTGTACTTACTGCGGGTTGAGGACCTATCTTTTCATTTTTGGCGGTTTAGCCCCTATTTCAAATGTTTTTGGCGACAATGGTCCTTTTCAACAATTTCCATCAAATGGCCGTCAAATTTCACGGTGGAAGTTTTTTATTTAAAAATGCTTATTTGCACAAATGGTCCTGGCTTTTGTAAAGAAAAATTTGCGACAAAAGTCCACAATATTTTAGAAAGTGTTGAAAAGTCCCATAACCTTCTAATCCTAACACATATGACCTAAACTTTTTGACAATTTTATCCCTAACTTAAATAAATTAAAAATAACTCACAAACCTTTTCAAAAATACAAATAAGTCCTAAATCTTTTTATTTTTTTCTGATTTACACTTAAAATAATAAAAGTGTGTCATCAAGTTCAAAACTTTTAATTTTATTCACCAAAATAATATTTAAAATGTGTTTGATTAAAATCAAATTTTTAGTAAAAGTGGTTGAAAAATTGTGGGACCATAAAATGTGTGGTTAAAATTAATTGTTGATTTTGACTTTAACTTTCTAACAAAATCAAAATTGAAAACAAAGCGAAATTTCTTAGAGTCTCTCTGATTTTGTCCAATTGGTACATTAATTAACAAAAAAAATTATACCTATGATCAAAATTTGTCCAATTTAAAATTTTAATTTATTTTCATATCAATTACTAGAGGTGGCAAAATGGGCCGACCTAGTGGGCGATCGAGATAGCCGGTCTGCGGGGTGGGATCGAACTAGTCAATAAAAAATTAATTAAATAAAAATTAGGTCAATTTAGTCCAGATACTACTAGTCAATGAAAGCTCGCTCGATAATTTTATTCACAAAATAATATTTAAAATGTGGTTGATTATAATCAAATTTTTAGTAAAGTGATTGAAAAATTTTGGGACCATAAAATGTGTGGTTAAAATTAATTGTTGACTTTGACTTTAACTTTTAACAAAATCAAAATTGAAAACAAAGCAGCTCTTAGAGTCTCTCAGATTTTGTCCAGGTGGTGCATTAATTAACAAAAAATTATACCCATGATCAAAATTTGACCAATTTAAAATTTTAATTTATTTTTCATTACAATTACTAGAGGTGGCAAAATGGGCGGTCCGGATAGCACTGGTCTGCTGAAATTTGAGCTAGTCGATAAAAATTGATTAAATAAAAATTAGGTCGATTTAGTCCGATACAACTAATCAACCGGTGGCGATAATTTTTTTTGCCCAAGTTCATACTCCACACTTCAAACACCCCTCCCTCCCTCCCTTCCCGTGAAATGTAGCTTCCGGTGTGGGGTGTTTGAAGTGTGGGGTAGGGACTTGGTAAAAAAATTATCGCCACCGTTAGCTAGTTGTGTCGGACTAAATTGACCTAATTTTTATTGGATCAACTTTTATTGGACTAGCCCGACCTAAAGAATGTGCTATCCGGTGGACCCATTTTGCCACCTCTAAGAATTGATATGAAAAATAAATTAAAATTTTAAATTGGTCAAATTTTGATCATGGGTATAATTTTTTGTTAATTAATGGACCACCTGGACAAAATCTGAGACTCTCCAAGCACTCTGTTTGTTTTCAATTTTGATTTTGTTAAAAGCTAAAGTCAAAGTCAACAATTAATTTTAACCACACATTTTATGGTCCCACAATTTTTCAATCACTTTTACTAAAAAATTGATTATAATCAACCACATTTTAAATATTATTTTGGTGAATAAAATTATCGGGCCACTGTTGACTAGTTGTGTCGGACTAAATTGACCTAATTTTTATTTAATCAATTTTTATTGGACTAGCGATCGCCCCAAATTCTCGTAAACCAAGCTATCTGGCCGGCCCACCAGGCGAGATCGCCCACTGGGTTGGCCCATTTTGCCACCTCTAGTAATTGATATGAAAAATAAATTAAAATTTTAAATTGGTCAAATTTTGATCATAGGTATAATTTTTTTGTTAATTAACTGCACCAGTTGGACAAAATCTGTGAGACTCTAAGAGTTCGCTTGTTTTCAATTTTGATTTTGTTAAAAAGTTAAAGTCAAAGTCAACAATTAATTTTAACCACACATTTTATGGTCCCACAATTTTTCAATCACTTTACTAAAAAATTTGATTTTAATCAAACACATTTTAAATATTATTTTGGTGAATAAAATTAAAAGTTTTGGGACTTGATGACACACTTTTATTATTTTAAGTGTAAATCAGAAAAATAAAAAGATTTAGGACTTATTTGTATTTTTGAAAAGGTTTGTGAGTTATTTTAATTTATTTAAGTTAGGGATAAAATTGTCAAAAAGTTTAGGGGTCATGTGTTAGGATTAGAATGTTATGGAACTTTTCAACATTTTCTAAAATATTAGGACTTTTTGTCGCAAATTTTTCTTTACAAAAGTCGGGGACCATTTGTGCAAATAAGCATTTTTTAAATAAAAAAACTTCCACCGTGAAATTTGACGGCCATTTGATGGAAATTGTTGAAAAGGACCATTACGCTAAAAACATTTGAAATAGGGGCTAAACCGCCAAAATGAAAAGATAGGTCCTCAACCCGCAAAGAAGTGCAAAAGTCGGGGACCATTTGTGCAAATAAGCTTCAGAAATAAATATCGTAGGTCTCTTTTCACACTTTCTGTCCATTTTCTCTATTAAATGCTATTATTTTTTCCTTATTTTTTTTTACTTTTACTATTCCAGATTTTCATTCAAATTTTCACCAATTTTTTTTTTTTTTGTTTGATGATATAAACAAATTGTACACAATTCTTTAATATTTGGCTTTTGAGTCATTAGTAAAAAACTGAAAAAGTTGTAGCCAATGAGGGTTTGGTCCAATTCAAATTTCGAAGTGGTACAATTCAATAAAAATATAAAATGATCACTTTACCACATCACTTTACCAAGGCCGTTTACGAATCTTAGTTATTTAATTTTTTTATACGAATTATGTGCTTATTTAGTTATGCTTTTCTTATTATAATTTCAATATTTTACTTAATTAATTGTATTAAATGGTATGTTCAAAAATATGTTTTTCATAGTTATTATTTACGTATTATATATTTAATATTTTTTATACGTATATATTCAAGTAATACCTACGTACAACCCTAAACATAGAATTTATCCATACATTTTTCACGGACGTGCAAACTGTGGGCGGACTCGGGATTATAGTTCGGTGGGTGCGATATGATGAATGGCGTAAAAATAATTTCAAATAAGACAACAACGATAATATTCAAAAATTAAAATGTAGTACTTTTTTTTACAATTGTTCCTTACGGCTTCTCATATTTTAAAAACGCCGTATAATAGTCTCATTATCAATTTTATTAAATACATATTTTTCAACAAACATAACTAAGCTATCATTCATCCATTGGTCTCCAATCCGATTACGCAGTCGATTCTTCACAATGTTCATAGCAGAAAATACTCTTTCAACTGTAGCAGTAGCAACCGGAAGAGTTAATCCCAAAGTTACAAGCATATAAACTAATGGGTACACTTTATTTTTTTTCGTCACAACCAATTTCAGTGCAAGTTCACTAAGTCCATGCAATTCTCCAAACTCCTTGCTAGAGCGCATATCAACAATATAGTTTCAAGGCGATCATCAAGTGTCATGAGTTACATTTTTGAAAAATCTCCAGGATAATACTTAGCAAGATGAATTAATTTCTCCTTGTCAAAAGCAGAGAATGAATCATCGGGGCATAAACATGCTAAACAAAGAAATAATTCTGTACTTACCTCAGAAAAACGATCATTCAACTCTTGAAGTTGCATATCAATGATAGTATAGAATGAATCCACACAGAAGCGATGACAATTTGTCATTTCTTCAGTATTACGTCGTGAGCGACCTGGGCGTATAAACACACTATCCATATCGGGAACATCAATATTATGCTTTTGACAAAAAGAAACTACTTCATCCAAAAAAGAATCTCACTCATTTTCTCTCATATCTTAGAGTTTTTGTTTGCATACTGTCATTAAACTCATGGCATTTACAATATCCTGATCTTTTCTTTGTAATGCCTTAGACAATTCATTTGAAATCCCTAAGATTATTCTCATTAGATGTAGATTAAATACAAACTCAAATGATTGCATTGAGTCCAATAAATTATCTGTCTCACATCTTTGTTCACGAGTTGATCCATCAACAAAAATCATTTCAATGACATCAATTATAGGTGAGAATATCAAAATCAAACTAATCAAAGTACGATAATGCGATCCCCAACGTGTATCACCAAAACGTGTAATAGTACTTTGTTGATTAAGACCCCATCCACTTGAAATCTCATCATTAATGAGTGCTTCAAAAATTATGGCTACTTGTTTCGCTCGAAGAATATCACTACGTTTAGAAGAAGCTCCAACAATATTCACCACCCTAGAAACCAAATTAAAGAGTGATTGGACTTACTTTTGCTTCTTTTTACACTGACTACAAGAGCCAACTGGAGTTGGTGAGCAAAACGATGAACATAATAGGCACTTTGATTCTCTTTCAAAATAAGTGCTTTGAGACCATTGAATTCACCTTGCATATTACTAGCTCCATCATAACCCCGACCTCGCAATCTAGATATACTCAACCCATATCTTGAAAATAATTTATCTATAGCTGCCTTAAGTGACAGAGCTGTAGTACTAGAAACATGTTCAATTCAATAAAACATTCTACTACATGTCCCAACTTATTCACATAACGCAAAACAATAGACATTTGCTCCTTTCTTTGAGATATCTTGAGATTCATTAACTAGAATTGAGAAGAATGTATCACCAATATATTTGATAATAATATCAATTGTTTCAAAAGCTGCAGCACTTACAATATCCTTTTGAATTTTTGGTGATGTAAATTTGTGATTTTTTGGAGCATTTTTCAAAGTGACACATTTAAGCCCCTCATTATGATCAGTTAGAAATTTCAATTGTTCAAGAAAGTTACCTTGATTGTTTGAGTCTTCATACTCATCATGACCACGAAAAGCAAGTCCTTGCCGTACAAGAAGTCTAACACAATCAATTGATGCATTCAAACGAATTCGATATGCACTTCATGCTTGTTTTGACTGCTTGAAAAACACGGTTTCAATATGTTGCTCTTGATTCATCAAAGCTTCACAGTTGCTTCGGGCTTGATTGTGTGCACTATCGACGTTCCCGACATGAACTCCAAGTCTAGTCTTCTTGCTAAAATTACGAAACCCTTCTTTTCGCAAAAGGATCACCACCTCATTGTTCTCCATTGTTTGGTCCAAAAGAGAATGAATAAGCAAAATGCAGCATTTTTACTTATACTATATTCCAACCAATCACCATATTCATTGAACCAAGCAGGAATGAATCACCTTGATTTTTGACGTGGAAACACATGAGTTCGAGGCTGACACGGACCTCTCTACAAGTACGCTCTTCTTATTTGACCTCGAAGATTAGCATCGTAATCCATTATTGGAGTTCTTAATCCGAGATCCGTAGGAAGTTGTGTAACATCAATTTGCTCAATATTTGCTCTATTTACCTCACCATTTTCTTAACAATCTGTTTCATTAATATTTGCGCTCTTTGCTTCATTTACTTTCTTTGCTTTGACATTTGCTTCTAAAGAAATTTTCTCAATGCGTAATTTCTTTGCTTCAACATTTTCTTCAATAGAAATTTGAGATGTTCGTTTAAAATATGTCAACATATCTTCCTACAAATCAAACAAAGTTTGTATAAACAATCAACTACTTAAAGAAGTAAAGAAAGTATTCTCAAATCCAATACAATTGGTTAAACACAAATAAAAGGCTAACACTAATAAAAGGCCAATAAATGCAAAGAATTAACATTTCAGGTTGAAAATCCAATCTGTGTCTCTGTTTTCCTTTTGTCTGGTAGTGATTGAGTCACAGCTTATTTGGCCCAAAAATAATAATAAGAAAATAAATGTTTGGTACTTTGTACCGCCCTTTCTCTAAAGTTTCATAGTATCACTTATTCACTTTGGAAAATTGATACACTATGGAAATGTCAATCCATCAAACAAATAAATCATCTTCCATATGCATACAAATGTGGTGGTATCAGGTATGTTTCCTCAATACAAAAACAAATAAACAATACACAATTACACATACACATACATTATACATAAACACAATTTTAATTTTTTCTTTCTCCCATTTAACAATTTTAATTTTTTCTTTCTTTCTCGTCGGAATCCCACAACAGAGCAAATAAATATGCTTGAAAACTTATATATGCAAATTGCAATGCAGGGATTAAAGACTAGTGCACAACAGATTCAACAGATTACCGAAAAACTTAGGATTTTTGGTCATATTGAGGGCAACATCACTGATTCACTATGAGAAAAACAAGCAAAAGTGCAAAACTCACTTAATATCCAATAATCCAAGAGCAAATGTCGATTTCAGTTGAAACTTGGGAGTTGCCGAGTTGGGACTTGGGATTGGGATCGCAGTTCACTATCACTGTATATGTGTATCACAGAGACACACTCTCAGCCATAATCTGTTCAATCTGTTGTGCTGCGGCTTTCAAATCGGATTGGGATTGGGATTGGGACTTGGGATTGGATTGAGTGTTATTTGGGCTGGGGGTTTCAAATAAATTAAAACCATTTATTATATTTGGGCTTACATTGTGGGCTTTGAAAAAAAAAAACCCAAAATCAAAAATTATATAAAATCCAGTGGGTGCAATTGCACCCACTGGTTCTTTAAGGGGTCCACCCCCTGCGTGCAATGCACGTAACAAAATCTAGTATATATATATACATACCCTCACCCTCACCTCCACATACCTTACACACACACATACACACACACACACAAACCCTCTATTCCTCTCCTCAAAACTATACATACATATACACACAAGAAACACAAACTTACGCGATTATGCATAGGCATGACGCTTAGCAATACGAATACGATTTCAGAAGTAAGATGGAGAAGAGGCAATTGTTCTTGAAAAGCTACAAGTTCAGCAGAAAGCAAAGTGCGACAGAGAGGTTCAAGAAATCTTTTTTTAAAGTGAAAAAAGTTATATGTACCAAGCTTAGATCAACAAGAAAGTTGAAAAAGATGCATTGTTTTAAACTCAGAAACGACTTGTTTTTACAAAGATAATAAAGTTTTTTAATCACCTGTGCAACTACAAGAATCCTAGTAGTTCCACTGATGTTTTCTAGTCACCTTCTTGATTAGAAACGACTTTTTTTTTTTTTTACATTTTCCACGAGTTGAGACTTTAGTAACAAAAGAAGGGGATGATCAATTTCATCATTTGTTTATGGTCTATTTGAATTTTTCCAATCCAATGTGACTTGGACATAAAAATAAAAGAAATAACTTTACAATAGTCTATCGAGAATCAAGATTAATGTGTACACAACAAGACGTAGAAATGTTATACCAAAATTTTTACTAACAATAAATTCATGATTTGAATTAAAAAAAAATCGATTATCTACCATAAATTTACAATTTGAATTTGAAAATTAAATAATATATATAACTGAAGACGATTTCAAATTCTATGTATCTAAAGTTCATTTGTGAATGACTAATCCATCCTTTTAAGATGAAAATGATCACTAAGGTGCCGTTTCCATAAAGGAAAATGCACAAAATCAAGTGTATTCACACTTTGCATTCCATATTTTTCAAATTTACATTTTACATCTATTTTTAATTATTAGTAGCAAAAAATAATTTTTTTTTTGAAAAGACATAGAAATTTACAAATTTGTTATTAGAAATATTTAAACAGACCAAAAATATTATTAATTTTCAAATAAAAAATCACACCCTATATATATTGCATTTAATACTATACATGCCATTTTATTACCATTCAAAATTAGAGTATCTCAATCGTTATATGGATTACATTCAGAAACGAATATTGGAAGACTTAGATCATGTGACACTAATATCTAATGAATAGACATCAAGTTCAAATTTGGTCTCCAATGCATTCTATAGATTGTTATTTATGTAGTTTTTATTTTTTTTTAAAATAAATACTAAATTACATTTAAATCTAAATAGAAAATTTAAATTTTGCTGAGTTAGTTCTAACGGAGTGTTAGACACTATCTATTTTTTTCTGACACGTCGACGATAGATAGAAATCTGACAATTTGTATTTAAAATGATTTTTTTTATACATTGTCTATTTTGCTTATGTGAATTTTTTTTTTTTGTTTTTTAACAATTCATAGTTGCATTAAAAATGCTATTACTATTACTTTTTTCGCTCAAAAGTTATTTTCTATTACTTTTTTCGTTCAAAAGTTATTTTCTTCTCTCTCTTACGTCTATCTTTTCCAATTTTACTTTCGGTCAAGTACCAACTACATTATTGACATGATTTTTTAATCATTTTTTTGCAAAATTATATAATTTTATCAACAATATTTATATTAGACGCATATTTTATGAAACTTACTCATAGATTTAGAGAAGAGAGCATCCCAAATAGAAAAAATAAATTACGTATGAATTCTTGGAAACTTTTAAATTGCAAAATGATATAAACTTAATAATCTCAATTATTTAAGAAATAAATTTTAAGTTGCAAATAATAAATAATTATAAGTGTTATTGACTTTTAAGATAGTTTACTTGTCACAAAAAAATCAAACATTATAAATTCAAAGTATTTTTTTAATGAATTTTATAATATTAATACAATTAAATAAATTATTATTAGCTTTTATTCAACTGTGAGACATTACATTTTATATTCAAAATTTAATTAAAAAATAAAAGTATGTGAAAGTCTAGAAAAATCTTTCAAAATAAAAGTCAATAAAAATTAATAAAATCCATAAAAGTCAATCAATTAAAAAATATTAATTAAAGTATTTAAAAATTTAGATTAAATACACCCCTAAGAATGAGACGACTATCATAACCTGGCCATTAAAACAATTGAAATACTTTTACTAATTCATATTATCATATATTATAATATTGAAAAAAGAATTAATTAAAAACCAAAATAAAGTATTAATTTTTTTGGAAAAGTCATAACTCAGATAATGATAATGATTTCAAATTAATAAAATGCAAAACAGCCTATATTATTTAAGTATTGGAAAATGAGTTATTTTGTTACAATTGAAATTGAGAAGGATTTTTTTTTTATTACTCTTTAATTTTACGTGTTTGAGACTATGCTTTATAAATTGTTTCAGCACAAAATGAGAAATAATCTTGATCTCCAATGCATAAAAGACTGAGAATTCATATTCTCATTATCTTTGGTAAAATCAAGCTCAACACGAAGATATTCATAAATAAAAAGTTTAAATATCGAATTTTCTGTTGAACATAAATGATAAAGAATAATTATTTTTGAATCTAATAAAGATTAAATTAACAAACTGTTAAGTCAATATACTAAGGGCTTGTTTGTTTTTAATTAAAATTTGTACTAAAAAATTGAAATTATAGTCAACAATTAATTTTAATCACACATTTCATCAATTTTTACAAAAATTCTGATTTTAATCAAAATCAAACACATCCTAAATATAATAATATTATGATTTTTTAAAATAAAATAAACTAACTTATCAGAAACATAGTAATCTAAAAGTTAATTAATCAATTTAAAAATTACGAATATAAACTGCATTAACCTTAGATTTTGCATATTTACCTCGTATCATCTTATATTTAGAAAAAGACATTCAGTTGAATGTAGACTTTGACAATACCCCCAACCCAAGTATATTGATATAAATATTAAAAAATTAAAAAGGAGGATGATGTTGATCATTTGATGATATATTTATACAAATTAAAATTCGATTAGTAAATTATTTCAATCTAATGTTTCTACTAGACAAATAAGTAAAGATAGGAGCTGATCTCCTACCCATGGTGAGTAGGAGATATAATGCTCACCGGTGAGGTGACATCACATGATTAGTAGAAATAATGAGTGTGGGACTATAAATTACCAATCATGTGATGCCACATCATCAATGGGCATTATATCTCTTACCCATAATGGGTAGGAGTTCAACCATGCAAAGATATTTACAAATAAATTATCTTAAAGACACTGTGTTGATCTTATCTCTAATACGTCTCTACAAGATGGTGGACCCCATCGGAGTCCCCAATCTTGAGACGAAGTATAAGAAACTAAGCTTGCAATGTCTTGAATCTTTTGGGTGGCTCAAATGCAAAGTTCGAGAACTTGAGAATCAAATTAGAATTCATTCAATTCTTGAGGGACCAAGTGGAAATTTTTAAAAATAAGATTTAATTGAAGGAATGATGAATTTGAGTTTTATTGGTGACAATAGGAGTCACTTGTGAATGGAAAAGCAATTTGGGACTTAATATAATATTTGAAAAAGGCAGAGACCAAACTACAATTTAGAAAAATTTGCATCTTTATGTTTTCAGACTTGAGGTATGATTTGAGGATGATCATAACATATTATATTCGGTTTAGAGGCATTGGTACAATTTTGGTAAGTTTGAGGACTAATTTAAAAATTTATAAACTTTAGGGACAAAAGTGAAATTTTAAGAAATATTATGAATTTAGGATTTTCTAGTCAAATAATATTTTTGAGATTGAAACTCAGTGAAAGAACATATTTGATTTGGGAATTTTCGCAGATCATTAGGAATATGTTAGACCTTGTCGAGGACAGTCCAAGTCAAGTGACGTTTTCAAACATTGAGTTATGAATTATTGATGGGGAAAATATATGGAATCCAACGCACCAATTTTGGGAAATCACGGGAAAATAGTCATTTTAGCATTTATTCTACCCATTTTCCCGAACAGTGTATAATCAATTATTTCTACAAGAAATTAAAGGGCCATTATACGATATTATAATATAATAATTCTTATGTTATTATCAATGTTCTGAAAAATGTAAAACGTAATTTTTGAAAAAAAAATGAGGAGGCGAAGGTGGTCTGCATGCACTTTTTAGAACAATAGTTATTATCTATCTATATATAGTTATATCTATACTAATCTAAAAGAGGCTTGAAGGGAGAAATATTTTTGAATAAATATGTCCTCATTAATATTTTATATTTTCTAAATTGTCCTTGAGTTAATGTTATAATTGAACTCCTAATTTAACATTTATAGCCATATATAGTCCTTAGAAGTTGAAAAGACTAAATCTCCACTTATTATATTTATTTACTAGATTTTGAAAATATATTCTTTGAATTGTGAGAACGGATTTGGTGGGTTACAAGATTAATAATAATTGACATTCCACCAACAATTTATTCAGCTTATTTAAGATCTAATATGAAGTTTAAGGTTGTTTTATTTGAAGGTAATTATGTAGTTTGTCATGTCCATAAAGACTTCATTTGAAGATTTGTATTTGTGATTTTGGTTTTTGTTAATTAATGTGGATAATCATCTCTTAATGCTCTTTTTTTTCAAAAAATAATAATTTACGTTGGTTTATAAAGGTTATGACGCATTTTTTTTAATTATTGTGCATGCTCATGCTCATACGTATTTGTATATTATTTATATATCTAATTGATTTGCGACTTCAAATTTTCTAGACGAAAAAAACTTTGTAGACTAACTTCAATAATGATTTCAATCCACTATTGATACGTATCTTATTTCTATTATTCTTTTTTATGCTCTTAAATTGAATTGTTATCTATTTTGTTTAAACTATTTTTTCTTAACTATTTATGCTCCAACATAAATAAAACGTTTAAATCGCTAGAATATTTAGTTTTGAAAATATTACTTTATTTTTCCATTACAATTTGGGTAAGTTCACGTGAAGACATCTGAGCGCTGAATTATGCAAATGAGAATGTTTAATTTTGCTAATTTCTAATGTGAATTTATATACTGATTAATAAATCTACTTAACTTGAGGTGTTACGAGCCCTAATTGCATGTAATATTTTGAGTTAAAACATCTTCATAGTTGGAGAGCTATATTAAATTACAAAGATTTGTTATAAGTCATTTGTCATCTCATAAAGCAATAAAATTCAATAGGTTTGAGTGTTCGATATATTTAAAAACTTATGTAAACTATTTTTTATTCTTTTTATTTGTGTTCTTTAATTGATATTATTTGACTATATTACAGACCTTAAAAAATAGATGTTGAATGCTGGCCACATAATTGTACAAAGTATTTTGTTTGAATACAACAACAAACATTATATTTCAACATATTTTTTAATGTCAAATTTTTGTATTTTAATGAAATATTAAATTAAGTTATAATTATTTAAATATTTGATTAAACATATATCTCACAACACTATTATTAAATCACGTGCAACACACCTCTTACATACTAGTACTAATCTAAAACGGACTTAAAGGGAGAAATATTTTTGGACAAATATGCCCTCATTAATATTTTATATTTCTTAAATTCTCCTTGAGTTAATATTATAATTGAACTCCTAATTTAACATTTATAATCATATATAGTCCTTAGAAATTGAAAATGATAAATCTCCATTTATTATATTGAATTATTGAATTTTGAAAATATTTTATTTGAATTGTGAAAACGGATTTTGTCAGTTACAAGATTAATAGTAATTGACATTCCACCAACAATTTATTCAACTTATTTAAAGTCTAATTTGAAATTTAAGGTTGTTTTATTTGAAGGTAATTATGTAGTTTGTGATGTTCATAAAGACTTCATTTGAACATTTGTATTTGTGATTATAGTTTTTGTTAGTTAATGTGAGTAATCCTCTCTCAATGCTCCTTTTTTTTTAAAAAAATAATAATTTGCATTTGACTATAAAGGTTACGGTGTATTTTTTTTAATTATTGTGCATGCTCATGCGTATTTGTATATGTTTACATATCTAATTAACTTGCGGCTTCAGATTTTCTAGATAAAAAAAACTTTGTGGGCTAACTTCAATAATGGTTTCAATCCACTATTGATACGTATCTTATTTCTATTATTCTTTTTTATGCTTTTGAATCGAATTGTTGTCTATTTTACATAAACTAATTTTTCTTAACTATTCATGCTTCAACGTGAATAAGACGCTTAAATCGTTAGAATATTTAGTTTTGGTAATATTACTTTATTTCTCCATTACAATTTAGATAAGTTCACGTGAAGACATCTGGGAACTGAATTGTGCAAATGAAAATGTTTAATTTTGCCAATTTCTAATGTAAATGTTATTTTGTTTTCTTTTATATACTGATTGATAAATCTATCTAACTTGAGGTGTTACGAGCTCAAATTGTATGTGATATTTTGGGTTAAAACATCTTCATAATTGAAAAGCTATACTAAATTACATAGATTTGTTATAAGTCATTTGACATATCAGAAAGCAAGAAAATTCAATGAGTTTGAGTGCACGATATATTTAAGAACATATGTACACTATTTTTTATTCTTTTTGTTTGTGTTCTTTAATTGACATTATTTGACTATATTACAGACTTTAAAAAATAAATGTTCAATACTGGCTACACAATTGTAGAAAGTACTTTGTTTGAATACAATAACAAACATTATATTTTACCGTATTTTCTAATGTCAGATTTTTGTATTTTATTATTAAATTAAATTATAATTATTTAAATATTTGAAAAACATATATCTCACAATACCATTATTAAATCACGTGCGACACACATTTTACATACTAGTTATGTTAAATGTTGGCATAATGAAAATTAGAGGTTACAACTTTTCATTTTGGCTATTTATTATGATACTAGTTTTTGCTACGTGTGTTGCACGTCCATGAAAAATATAGGAATAAATTTTATGTTTAAGCTGTACGTAGGTATTGCTTGAATATATACGTATAAAAAATATTAAATATATAATACGTAAATAATAAATATGAAAAATATATTTTTGAACATACCATTTAATACAATTAATTAAGTAAATATTGAAATTATAATAAGAAAAGCAGAACCAAATAAGCACATAATTCGTATTAAAAAAATTAAATAACTCGTAAAAAAAAAAACTAAGATATGTAAATAACCTTGGTAAAGTGACTATTTTTATATTTTTATTGAATTGCACCACTTCGAGAATTTGAATTGGACCAAACCCTCATTAGTTACAACTTTTTCAGCTTTTTAATTAATGACTTAAAAGCTAAATATTAAAGAATTGTGTACAATTTGTTTATATCATCAAAAAAAAAAAAATTGGTGAAAAATTGAATGAAAATCTGGAATAGTAAAAAGAACAAAATTAAGGAACAAATAATAGCATTTATTTAGAATAATTTGTAAACTTAAAAGGTAAAGTAAAAAAATAAGATTAGTAAAAAATTGAATGAAAATTAGGTGTAAAAGAAAAAAAAATTAAAGAACTTTTTTTTTTTGGTTTGTCAAAATGGCTAATTGACACACACCACAACAAATAAATAAAGAATTAAAAAAAAAAAGTAAAAAGCATGTGTGCGTAACACAAACACCATAATAAAATAAAGAGATAATTTTATGAAAGGTTCCAACATTTCAAAATCGTTGGGGATATATCCATAACCTAAAAAAATAGCACCACACGTCCCTAACGTATGGAGAAATAGGCATAATAGGTTCTTCTTCACAATTTTCATCAATTTTCTCCGTTAAAAACCAAAATTAGACTGCAATCGCTACATTTTGGAAGAGAGATGGATTTTTTATGCTAATCACCATCTAATCTTTATTAAAACAACAAAAATAATAACAACCCATTTTTTTTTATTTTCTCTCCAATGATTTTCTCTCAAATTGGTGGAGAAGAAGAAGAATTCATTTGAGAGATAGATTTTTGCTCATAATTAGCCTCAAAATCTCAGTTGCATTTTCCTCCAAAATATAGCACGTGCAGTCCAATTTTGGCTTTTAATGAAGAAAACTGGCGGAAAGTGTGAAGAGAGACCTACGATACTTATTTCTTCATACGTTAGGGATGTATGGTGCTATTTTTTTAGATTAGGGGAGTATATTCTCAACGATTTTGAAACGATATAGACCTTTAATGCAATTATTCCTAAAATAAAATAAAATAATGAAAATGGGCCAATACCCAACATGTGTAAAAAAAAAAAATAATTCAAATTAAATGGGCCAGTTACCGACAACATTGTAAAAAAAAAAAAATAAAAAAAAATTCAAATTACAAAAAAAAAAAAAATTCAAATTACAATGTTGTCGAGTTACTCGACAACATTGTTATTAAAAAAAAAAATCAAATCCAATGTTATCGAGTTACTCGACAACACTAAAAAAAAAAAAATCAAATTCAATGTTGTTGAGTTACTCGACAACATTAAAAAAAAAAAATCAAATCCAGTGTTGTCGAGTTACTCGACAACATTAAAACAAAAATTTCAAAATCAATGTTGTCGAGTTACTCGACAACATTAAAAAAAAAAATTAAATCCAACTCGACAACATAAAAAAAAAAAAATCAAAATCAAATATGACCGAGTTACTCGACAACATTAAACAAAATTAAAAAAAATCAAAAATCAGAAAGTGGTGAATTTTAGATTTCATAGCAAAGACAAAACGATACAATGCATCTTGCTCAACAACAACATAGTAAGATCACTTAATACTTAATACAAGAAAATCAAATTATTTTTATAACCAGAGAAATCAATTAAAATTAAACACAACCCATTAGAGTAAATTGGTCATGTTTAATACATGGTAGTGGATAATTTTACACATGATAACAAGCAAAACGTTAGATGCTGCGTAACAAGCATGCTAAAGCAATCAAGATTTCTCTTCATGGCCATCATGTTTCATTTCCTTCACCAACAACAATATTTTACATTTTCAACATAAATCCCAAATTTTTTAATTTGATACGTGCATTGCAAGCTACACGATGTCGAATAACTTGAAAACATAAAGAAAAAAAATTAAATTCTTCACATTGTCGAGTAACTCGACAACATGAAGGGGAAAAAAATTAAATTCTTCATGTTGTCGAGTTAAGTAACTCAACACGTGAAGAAAAAAAAAACTCAACCAGCACGTGTCACCAATATATATACACTAGTTTTTTCTACGTGCATTACACGTCCGTGAAAAATGTAGGGATAAATTTTATATGAAAAGTGTAGAGATAAATTTTATGTTTAGGCTGCACAAGTAGGTATTACTTGAATATATACGTATAAAAAATATTAAATATATAATACGTAAATAATAAATATGAAAAACATATTTTTTAACATACCATTTAATACAATTAATTAAGTAAAATATTAAAATTATAATAAGAAAAGCAGAACCATATAAGCACATAATTCGTATAAAAAAAATTTAAATAACTCTTAAAAAAATTAAATAACTAATTCGTAAACGGCCTTGGTAAAGTGATGTGGTAAAGTGACCATTTTTATATTTTTATTAAATTGTACAACTTCGAAAATTTGAATTGGACCAAACTCTCATTGGCTACAATTTTTTCAACTTTTTACTAAGGACTCAAAAGCCAAATATTAAAGAATTTTGTACAATTTGTTTATATCATTAAAAAAAAAAAATTGGTGAAAAATTGAAAAAAATCTAGACTAGTAAAAGAAAAAATAATAGCATTTAAAGGAGAAAACTGACAGAGTATGAAAAGAGACCTACTATATGGTGCTATTTTTTTAGATTAGGAGTATATTTTCAACGATTTTAAAACAATAGGGACCTTTCATGCAATTATTTCTAAAATAAAATAAAAAATAAAAATGGATCAATGCCCAACATGTGTAAAAAAAAAAAATCAAATTATAATGTTGTCGAGTTACTCGATAACTCGACAACAAAAAAAATAAATTCAAATTCAAAATAAAAAATTCAAATTTGCTTATAAGATAAAATAAAAAAGATTAATGAAAAATTGAATGAAAATATATAAAATAAAAACAAATAAGGAAAAATAAACTAAAGGAAAAAAATTTGTGAAAAAAATTAGAAAAAGACAAATGAAATGGAAAAGCCAACATAAAAAAAAATGAACAATAACGTTATTGTCCATTGGTGAGCAACTCGCAAATGAACAGTTCATTGGCGAGTTACAATGAAGTTACTCGCCAATGAAGGCAAACATGAAAAGTTGAAAACTAATGTCATTGAGAACCAGGGTAGTTTTTTGGTTTATGTATTTGCATTTTCTTCAATAATGAAGCTTAATCTCACAATCATTGGTATGTAAACTGAAAAAGAGCTACTCATTGATAGTGTCCAGAAATTTGGAAGATGAAAACAGATTACAAGAATCCAACAAATATATATAGCCAAGTCAATTGAAGAAATGTACTTTGTGAACTCAAATTACGTACTTTAAAAACAAAGTTACCAATATCTTTCAATCAAATCCATTGTAGAATAAAAATCTTCAATGTCAAAAGCTCTAATATTCACAGGATGTAGAACTATCATCTATGCTATCATATACGTACAAAAAGTTTAGAAAAATACCACCATCGTCGTGTAATGACTGCCAAAACTAAATTCAAGGATAAAAAGAACAGCTGATTTGAAATTGTCAAAAAGATTAGAAAAAAAAAATTCAGATGAATAGGTCGTCGCGAAAGCAACTCGACGATGATGAGCAGTCGCGCCGAGTCGGCGACAAGATCGGCGATGCAATCGCTCATCGCCCAGTTGTCAACGATGAACAATACATAAATTTTTTTTTTTTTTGGGTGGGCTTTTCCATTTGCTTTGGTTTTTTCTAATTTTTTTCATTTTTCTTGTCGCGTGAACTTCAGGAAAATTACGTGAAGTTCAAAAATTTACTTAAGAACACAGGTAGTAGAATCCCAAGATTTCACAGTGCGTGGGTGTGGATTTATACATTACTGAAATTCTTGAATCCTCTTTTGAGCCTTTTTTTAACAATAAACATCCTAACTCTCTTTCAATTTTTTGGGTTATTTTTTATATATTATGCATTACCAAATCCCAGCAATTAACTCTTAAAAAGACAACCATGTTAACGACCAATTATGGTTGCCAAATTGCTCGGCAACCAAGACCAAGCTGCTCGACAACCAGTCAAATGGCTAAATAGTATCACATGAAAATATCTTCTTGTGACAGTTTTGTCAATAAAGTTCTTTGAAGAAGTGCCTTGCCTAACATTCTTTTTATTGATTGTTCTATTTTCTGTTATCTATCTGCTTTCTCAATGACTTGCATGTTCTTTCTACGCCAATGTAGACATGAATCTAACAAGTTGACCAACTGATAGCACATGCTTAGTGTTTAAAGGACGAAAGGTTAAGGATAAGGCAATTTATGTTATAAGATTTTTACTCCACATGCCACCACAAAATTCAAGTTGATAAATTTAGCTTAGATAACTATAAACCAGAAAGCACTCTTATCGATTTAGTAACCAGTTTTAGGAATTTCAGGATTCCTGCATGTACCATATATGCAATCTGTAACATAGACAAAACATTCATCAATTTGTAAGAAGAATTGCTACAGTACTGACATCACCACCGAGGTATGTACTTTTCTCCAACCTTCCATGTCATGTGATCACTTTTTCTAGGGTACAATGTTTTGGGAAGCGTCAAACTTGTGTCAAGTTCTTAGGTTGACAAACACAATCACATGTGGCAATTAATGATTTCCATTCAGACTGGTCAAGTAAATGGAGACGGAAGGGCTGAGTTGAATTAAATGAAAGTATAAATTAAGTTGGAAAACCTAAAAATTTTAATCCTTTCTGTTGCTTTTATGCGATCTTTTGTGTTTGAGAATAAATGAACATCAGGAAGGAAGAAAGTCCTCAAGTTGGTATCAAGAGTAAGGATTATGTGAGGCACAAAGAAGTGAATTGATCAAACCAAAAATGGTTGTCGAGTTGCTCGACAACCAGCTCTCGGCAACCACAAATGGTTGCCGAGTGTTTGGGAATTTTTTTTTATTTTTACAATGTTGCCGAGTAACTCGACAACATTGTGTTAAATTTTTTTTTTTTTTTTTGTTGCCGAGTGTGTTTGGAATTTTTTTTTTAACACAACGTTGTCGAGTAACTCGACAACACTGTGTTGGGAAATTTTTTTTTTGTTTTTTTTTTTTTAAACATGTTGGGCATTGTCATTTTTAATTTTTAATTTTATTTTAGGAATAATTGCATGAAAGAGATTTTAAAATCGTTGAGATATGCCCATAACCTAAAAAAAAATTTCCTACCGTTTAGAGCATTTAACAACTAAAAAGACTATACATAAGCTGTAAACATTGCCTCTATACTTCAAAATTTCACCCCTATCTTCAAATTTCATCACGTTGGATTGCAGAAGTTTTTCTTATTTTATATTAAATTACATGGAATAAGGTCCGATCTTGATGCTATTTTATTCCAAAAAAATGGAAACTTTGACACAATTGAGATGAATTACTGATCCAAATGTTTTAACTCAATTATTTTTTTTGGGGTAAAGTGACACAAATAAAATTGATTTTGCACAATTTTTGGAGGAATTTTTTTTTTTCATTGTTGTCGAGCTACTCGACAACTTAACATTGTCGAGCTACTTCGACAGTGTTAATTTGAACCAACAGTTAAATCAGCAAATTTGAAACAAAACAAAAAAATCAAGATAGAACATGATGCCATCAAGATTAATCCCAATTTAAAACACTGAATTAGATTAAGCGCCGCTTAAATCTGATTGATACTCTCAAATGAAGAGAAAAAATGAAAGCAAATACATAATATGTAGATTTACAGGTTTGTAGAGCCATCGCAACCAAGCTAGGGGATACGAAATTCTTTAACAAATTTTAGTAGTATAATATTGAAGTTTTAATTCTTAGAATTGGTGAAAGTTGAACCAGCTTTGAGAGAACTTCAAATTCTGAAAATTTCTATTACAAGTGTCTCGGTGCTGCATTTGTCATGGTTTATCACCTCAATATACTCTTTAAATAAACGTTTATGAGCTTATCAGTGTTTAAAAGCTGCTAATGTTGATGTTGATTGAACTCTGAAAAATGTATTAGTAATGAGTAATGGAGGCGTTATTTATTCAAATGAAAACAGTGGCTTCAGAAAAGGTAGAGAGATGACTGATGTAGGTAATAAAACAAATGATAGTTGTAAAACAGACGAAGTGTTGGACTAAAAAAATGAACAAAAAATTTAAGGCTCTTATATTATTGTAAGAATATATATATATATATATATATATATATATATATATATATATATATATATATATTCTTCCACTCTTTTCTACATTCTCCAATTCCTACATACATATGCAAAATTCATATATGCAAGCATTTGTGGCCGACCAAGTAGTTCTTATCCGATTTGATTAAATTGTTTTATGAGAATTACAGACCCAATTCAATTCAACTTGTTAAAAGGTGAAACTATTTTCCTTTTTGCATATTATTTTGTTTAATTGCATATTATATTTTGATGTTCTTCTGGATTTTTATTTCTGAAATAAGAAATGGGTATTTTTGCTGTGATCTTCTTTTGTTTTGATTTAATTTAAGATTTTGTTTACATTCAATACCCTTTATTTTCGCAAATTTATTCTCAAATTTGCATCAAAATTCTTATCTACATGAATTTAATATAAGCTCCAATGGAAAGTATGGAAAAAGTATGGAAGACGATGACGACGGCTAAAGTCTAAGCTCCAAATAGTGGCTTCAGAAAAGGTAGAGTAAAAAGGTAGAAATTGGTGACTGAAGTAGATAATTAAACTCTGTAAAACGACGGCGTGTTGGACGAAAAAATAAACTGTAAAAATTTAAGACTCTTATATTATTGTAAGGATATATAAAAAAACCCTTCATAAGGAAAATAAAAAAAAAAAAAACAAACAACCAAACCACGTGACACCAATACATATATATATATTAAAAAAAAAAGCCTTCATGTTGTCGAGTAACTCGACAATATGAAGGAAAATCAAAAAATTGAATGAAAATGTGTAAAATAAAAACAACTAAGGAAAAATAAACTAAAGAAAAAAAATTTGTGAAAAAAATTAGAAAAAGACAAATTACTGTTCACTCGAAGAAATTTTTTTTTTCCCGGTATGTGGGCTTTTAGCCCATTTCATTTGCTAACACTCTTGAATTGAACTGGTGTATAATATTTTGAGCCTCACTTTCTTCACTTGTTCCAAATTCTGGTGCCACCATATAAATGTTTCTGGTACATGACAAAAAATTTATTTCCAAATAAATGAGTTTTTCTTTTGAAGAACTAAAACCATTTACTTCTTGATGGATTTAGTTGTTCCTTATTATTGTAATGATTTATAGCGTTATTAGTGAAATATTTTCAAACATCTAAACTTGGAAGAAGTGTTCATATAGAATGAAATGTCATGGCCTAACACAGTTGCTATTAGTTAACCTTCACTGAAGCAATTTTGAGGTGGGTGTTCAGACATGTATGATCACTGTAATTCATATGCTGGAGAAACTAAAAAAGTGATGGACCTTGATTGTCGAAGTTAGCTCGACAACCAATGGTGGTTGTCGAGTTACTCGGCAACCATCCAGGTTGTCGAGTTTGCTCGACAACCATGTTGGTTGTCCAGTAACTAGACAACCAACATGGTTGTCGAGTTCACGCATATAATCTTCCATTACTGATCCTAATTAAATTTCAATTACTCAAGTGATTGATTGTCCTCAAACATTGCTCAAGAAATTTAAGCTTCAAACAAATAAAACTTACACAACTCAATAACCAATATGGTTGTCGAGTCAGCACGATGTAATCCTCCATTATGCCTACTTGGATGTAATCAAACAAGTCATTTCCAGCACTATCCATTACAATAGAGAGTTGCTGTGAATATACTTGAAAGAGCATTTGTAACTTGCACAATGAATACAAAAACTTGATGGGGGAGAAGAAATGACGAAAGCTCCATAGATATTTTGCAATCTAAAAAAAACAACTAGTATATTGAGTCGAACTTGATAATAGAATAAATTATACAAAAAAGTAGAGATCTGATAATTTATTTCTATAAAAATATAAGATCCTACTTTTACATATTTATAACTTGAATGAATGCGGAGACTTTTTAGGTGAAAAATTATTTCTTTTCAACAAGTCCAAGTAGCTAGAGTCCCATACCGATGTTATGATTTTGACTTCCCTTCAAATCCCACCACTCGTCCAGTGGATTCTTACATGACAACACCACCATATTTTGTAGGCCCGTCCACCTAAAATATGAGATTCGATGAACATAAGTCTATTAAAATTGTAACTACGAAAAAAAAAAGTATCTAACATAATGTTACCTCGGTCACCATCATGGAAGCTTCTTCTCCATGAGATTTTGTGGAGTCTCTTCAAGTGAATAATAACTTATAATAGCATTGTTAATAATGACAAATGGCTCACAAGAATCATCTACAACATAATGCTTAAGCACGGGGACATGCATTTTGAAGTAATCTTAATTCCAATTTTCGTCTCAAATTCTTCCAAGAAGCTTAGCATTGTGTAAGGAACATGACATCTAAAAGCTTTAGTTGTTAGATATAGCCACATGTATATCATTTAAATTTTGTCTTCAACGCAGATCATTCTCTCTACAAGTGTTTGATTTTCCTAAGTTGTGCATTCTATTCTTCTTTATCTATAAGGCCAAATCTCATACAAAGTTTGTTCCTTGATGTTCTTGAAACCATCTTTAAAGATAAAAGTATTGATGCAACAACAACATAGGGTAAACATACAAGCTAATCATCTGAGAGTTTAGTCAAATGTAAATATATAGAACACAAGAACAACTTAAATAAAATGCAACATATCAATATGATTGTGGTTTATATAGATGCCGTGCAAATGTGAAATTTAAGAAAGTGATACCCAGAGCCCATGTGTTTCCACATCCATAACTTGTAAGGTTTTTAAAACAGAACATTACAAATCTTTAAACTGTCCATGTAAAAACTCAGCTCCTCTAATATTCTCAGCTATAGAAGTTGAAAAAATGGGGAGAAAATTACTTACTTTATGCTTTACTATTAAATCCTTCTTATCTTAATTTCAAACTTAAGTGAAGATTAAATTCATCTCTAATTTTGGACATAGTAAGAATTATTTGAAAACATGTAGTTTTACAGGGATAATAAGAAAAATATTAAAACAGAGAGTTTATTTTAGGAGATACATTACTAAGGAAACGAAGATATTCAATGAGATAGCAAGCATAAATGATTGCTTTTACATTTGTCCCTAAAGCTTAAGATGAAAAATACCTATTACCAAAATATAAAAACAGAAGAAGATAAGAATGGTGTAAATATGGAGTTAAGGAAAACTACATACCAGATGCTTGATGGAGCACCTCTAAGGCTAGTGAGTCCCAGAACTCCTAGCAAACATCACATACAACTCAAATAAGATGCCTAATTAGTCAATCAACCCCATTTGATCAAGAGTGGTAAGATGCAAATAAACAGCATTGGTCATATAGCTGCCACAAATAAAAAAGAATTGACCAATATTTACTATAAATAAGAACATTAACAATTGCCTCCGTGAGGTAATTGACGAATGGTTGTACCTTAATCTTGCCTCTGTGAATTGGAACATTCTTTTTAATCAATAATCACAAATAAAAAATAAAATCAACCTTGATTCAAAACATAACAATCATTGTACAACTCAATATCTCACCGTGACTTTATAGCACAGTTCAAACGCCACTGCTTCTCCTTTTTCGCTTCAAATCTCTGCATAGAAAGTGTAGAAACAATTAAAAACTTCACAACTAATTTGTAGCTCAAAAAATGATTAAAACATAATATTAAGAATTAACAATAATTAATTTTTAAACCCAGTTTTATTAGAATTGAAGATAAACTTTGATTAAAAAAAATATATAAACGAACCGTGCAAAGATACAAAGACAACTATTTGCCTCATAAAACAACTCAATCAGAAACTCTAAAAACCAAACACATAGAACCTGACCAGAAAAAATATCGAATCTACGAAGCCAACAAATATAGGGATATTTTTTCGAAAACACAACAAATGGAAACCACAGTAGGGTGGAATATGTATACCCCATTAGCCAAGTCAAGGTCCACACTAAAACACATTACCTTCTCTAGTGGCTCTCATCTCCGTGTTCTATCTGGCAATAGCGGCCGCCTTATGCAACGACATGAAAGCGATTTTGGCCACGGCCACTAGTTGCCTCGTCAAATCCTTAGTAATGACATTGCCTTTTTGAATAATACGGCCATTTAAATTGAAAAAGGTAAAATTGGGAATTGAACATTGGAGGTAGTGAAAGGTAGTAGAAGAGGAAGAAGAAGAAGGGAAGGAGTAGACGCATGAGAGGTGGGCAACGGAGGGATAGTGGAGGACCAACGGCAGAAACCAAAGTTGAGTTTTGAGAGAGTTTTTTTTGGATGAAATGCTGGACAAAATCAGAAATCGTGGCTTTTTTCATTGTCAAAACGGTGGATTATTGGAAGAAAAAATTACAATAAAAAATTTAAAACTCTTATATTATTGTAGGGATATAAATTAACTTATTTCAACCTATATAATTCCTTTTACACACAAGTCACTTTCTTGTTTTATTTTACAAAGTTGTAAAAGTCATCTAAATCCTATATCAAGAAAGCTATATTGTAGTAGAAGAAAACATTGTATTTACAACAAGAATCCATTTTGTCCAAGTTCAATGTACTTTTAGTTTCATATTTTTTAAATCAAGCATATGTTTCAATGTGGAAATTGATTCTTCATATTTCAACGTTCTTGCAAGTCAAGTAACAAAAAGTTAAGACAATACACGTTTATAAGCTCAAGCTGTTGATTTTGTGTTTTAATGTTATAGTATTGAGTAATATGAACTAATAACCCTAAATTTTGAAATTGAGCATGAGTTTAAGGATTTTAAATTTTGAGATTGAAATGGACCCGAAAAATTATGTAGTGTTATAATTTTGGAACATTGACTTATATTTTGAGATTGAAATGGCCATTACCTATTTTGAACGAATGTAAGTATTAGTGTAACCACACGATCAAGCAATTAACATAATCTATACTAATTCTAAAAGGTCTTAAAAGGGAGGAGAAGTTCAAATTGAGCATGAGTTTAAGGATTTTAAATTTTGAGATTGAAATGGACCCGAAAAGTTATGTAGTGTTATAATTTTGGAACATTGACTTATATTTTGAGATTGAAATGACCATTACCTATTTTGAACGAATGTAAGTATTAGTGTAACCACACGATCAAGCAATTAACATAATCTATACTAATTCTAAAAGGTCTTAAAAGGGAGAAACAGTTCAAATTGAGCATGAGTTTAAGGATTTTAAATTTTGAGATTGAAATGGACCCGAAAAGTTATGTAGTGTTATAATTTTGGAACATTGACTTATATTTTGAGATTGAAATGACCATTACCTATTTTGAACGAATGTAAGTATTAGTGTAACCACACGATCAAGCAATTAACATAATCAATACTAATTCTAAAAGGTCTTAAAAGGGAGAAACAATTTTGAACTATTTTATCCTCATATATTACAGCTTTGAACTATTTTACTCTCCTATATTAAATTAAAAAATTCAAAACCCTTTCATCTCCCACCATTATTGAACAAAATAAGTTGTTTGGGACATTTGGACAATTTATCTTCAATTTTTTTTTCACTGCGAAATACAAAGGATCATATGATGATTCCAAAACATTTCATTTTCCAACATTATTGAATAAAATAAAAGGTTGTTTGGGTCCTTTCGACAACTTATCTTTAGTTTTTTTTAACTGCAGAATACAAAGAGTCATATGATAATTATGTAATGGGGTAATTATATTCACACTACAATTTTTATTATCTACACCACATTTTAATTGTAATAAATATCCTCCAACCTTTGACATTTTGACACTTATGTATTCAATTTTTTTCGTCGAATTTTTATCATTAACTTTTAATAATTTTCCTATCTTGTCTTTGATAACGATTTTTGTCCAAATATTCTATTAATGTGCATTGAAATGAGGGACAAATATTTTGTCAAACTTTTGAATTTATTATTTATTTTGCTTATTTTAAAAGTACTAGCCCTACTAATTAACTTTTTGGATATAAATCGTCATAAAAGACAAAGATAAGATGTGAAAATTAATAATTGGATGATAAGAATGTGATAAAAAAAAATTGAGGACATAAATGCAAAAATAGCAATAATTTAGAAATTTCATTGCAATTAAAATATAGTGTGGTTAATAAAAAATGTGGTGTGAATATAATCACCCTTATGTAATTCCTAAATATGTATTTACGATCATAAAAATATGACTATTTTTACCTTCCTATATTATATTTTTGGACTATTTTACCATCATATATCTAATCTATACTACATTTAAAAGGTTCAAAAGAGAAAAACTTTTTAAGACTATTTTATTCTTACAAAAATTTTAAAATTTCATATTCATTCTTAGTATTCATTGATTAATGTATAATTATTTTTTAGTATTTTATTTATTACTCTTTTATTGTTCATCATTATTGTTAATTAAATTTTCAACAATTTATTAAATGTACAATTAATTTTTTTAAACATTTAATCTATTAAATTGAATATGAAGGTAAAAAGATGATCTCAAATGTTATTTTATTTTTGCATTATGTAGATGAAAGGAATGAGAAATGAGTTTTAACAAAGAAAAAAATAAATGAGAAAAGTTGTAACTTTGTTTATTATTGCATTAAAATTCAAATAAATGTTATCAAAACTGTAATAGAAATAAAAGATTATTTTTAATACATTAGATTACAATGATTATGAGCATGTTTGGTTCATTTTTTTTTTAAATTCTTATTTCTCAAACTCATTTTCAACAACATATTTTGTGGAACATACAACTTTTATTAATTTTTCAACCACACATTTTACTATTTTTTTTTCAAAATCTTTAAACCCCATCAAACAAGTACTATAGTTTAAAACTAACGTATGAAATATTTTTCATTTTTAATTTAATTTAATTTAATTAATATATATAGAATGTTATTCTCATCTTACTTATATCTTTTAACAATATTGTCACAACATAGACAAGCATTGACACTTCTTTAATTTTTGTTTCTTATTTATATTTATAACGTTTTAATTTACGTTGCAAGTACAATATGTTATAAATAACCGTACTTTTTATCTTTGTTGTAATTGCTACTTTAATATTTTAATTATTAATAATTAAAAATTAAAAAAAATAAAAATATAAAAAATTGACAATATGATTACAAAATCACGTGTCTAACTAGTTTTTATGAAAAGAAACTAGTAAATCTTTATATTTCCAAATCGGCTTTTTTTGCACAAATGGTTCCTGAATTTTGTACTTACTGTGGGTTGAGGATCTATCGTTTTATTTTTGGCAGTTTAGCCCCTATTTCAAATATTTTTTGCGATAATGGTCATTTCTGTTAATTTTCGTTCAATTTCACCATTAAATGAGCGAGTGTACTACACATTTGACCATGAAAAATTTTGAAAATAAAAAGTAAAGGAAAATTTGCAGTAAAAGTCTCAAATCTTTCAAAAAATGTCGAAAAGTCTCCAAACCTTCTAATCCTAACATATATGACCCAAACCCTTTTGACAATTTTACTCATAACTTAAATAAATTGAAATTAACTCCTAAATCTTTTCAAAAATACAAATAAGTCCTAAATCTTTTTATTTTTTTTACAGTTTAAACTTTAAATAATAAAAAATATGTCATCAAGTCCCAAAACTTTTAATTTGTTCATAAAATGACATTTAGTCTCTACAGATTTTGTCCAGTGGTCCGTTAATTAACAAAAAATTATACTTATGATCAAAATTTGACTAATTTAAAATTTGTAGAGACTCTAAGAGCCCGTTTGTTTTCAATTTTGAATTTGCTAAAAAGTTAAAATCAAAGTCAATAATTAATTTTAACCACATATTTTAACCACACAATAAAATGTGTGGTTAAAATTAATTGTTGACTTTGACTTTAACTTTTTAGAAAATCAAAATTGAAAACAAACTGACTCTGTAGTCTCTATGATTTTATCCAATGATCATTAATTAACAAAAAATTTATACCAATGATCAAAATTTGACTAATTTAAAATTTTAATTTATTTTTCATACCAATTACTAAATAATAATTAAAAATAATTTATTATATTTTATTATTCAAAATAATTTTTGAAAAAAAAAAAAAAAAAAGAATCATCAAAAAAGATCATCATCCCAACCCATTCATCCACCCTCACCCCCACCCTCTCTCTTGCCAAAACAGGGAGAATTTCCCATTTATCACCCAAGACCAAGAACGGTTCTTCGGTCTTCGAAACATGGGGGGAACATTCCCCCCATGGTTCTGCGGTTTGGACCACCCTTGGTGATGGAGATGGTGAAAAGGTAGGAGAAAGCTAATAATCGTGAAAATTTGGATTTTTCATATGAACTGGAGGTGTTTCATAGGGCATATTATGAAGTAAACTTGCTGGAGGAAAACGACGTGAAGCATGAGATTCAGAGTATGGGTAGAATGTTCCCCATGTTCCAAAGATTTCGGGTGCCATTGCTTGCGTCTCTGCAGTAACAAAGGAGAAATTCTTCCTGCTTTTCAACGAGGGTGGGGTGAAGAACTTTTTTTTTAATTATTATTTAGTAATTGGTATGAAAAATAAATTAAAATTTTAAATTGGTCAAATTTTGATCATGTGTATTATTTTTTATTAATTAATCGGATCAATGGACAAAATCAGAGATTTAAGAGCTCGTTTATTTTCAATTTTGATTTTGCTAAAAAGTTAAAGTCAAAGTCAACAATTAATTTTAACCACACATTTTATTGTGTGGTTAAAATGTGTGGTTAAAATTAATTGTTGACTTTAACTTTAATTTTTTAGTAAAATCAAAATTGAAAACAAACAAGCTCTTATAGTCTCTACAAATTTTGATCATGAGTATATTTTTTTGTTAAGTAACGAGACCACTAGACAAAGTCTGTAGAAACTAAATGTCATTTTTTGAATAAAATCAAAAGTTTTGGGACTTGATGACACATTTTTTATTATTTTAAGTGTAAATATGTACAAAATAAAAAAACTTAGGACTTATTTGTATTTTTGAAAATATTTAGGAGTTAATTTTAATTTATTTATGTTAGGTGTAATATTGTCAAAAAATTTGAGTCATATGTATTAAGATTAGAAAGTTTAGAGACTTTTCGACACTTTTTGAAAGATTTGAAATTTTGCTGCAAACTTTCCTTTACTTTTTATTTTCAAAATTTTTCAAGGTCAAATGTGTAGTACACACGCTCATTTAACGGTGAAATTGGACGGAAATTAATAGAAAGGATCATTGTCGCCAAAAACATTTGAAATAAGGACTAAATTGTCAAAAATAAAATAATAGGTCTTCAACATGCACTAAGTACAAAAGTCAGGGACCATTTGTGCAAAAAAGCCTTTCCAAATCTTTCTCAGATTTTAACACACAATTGTGGTCTTCTACTTCATTCTTCATTTCTTATTTTCTTATTTGGTTACAACTCTCTTGACTAGTGTCAGAAGGAAATTGGTACCTTCAATAATTAATTGTTTTTGTTCATGTGAGCACCACCACAAATATCCCCCCTATTTGTCCTTATGCACAGCCCTTCTTGCCTGCCTGCATCCATTATTTAAAAAAGGTAACAACAATACAATATTAATTAACATTTCGTAGATCTTAATGATGCATAGTGAAGATGTCCTTAATTAAATTAAACAAAAAGTGTGTTTTCTTCAAAGAGGACAATATGGACCAAATATTCGTAATTAGCTTCGCTAATAATTGACAATTGAACTAATCTAATCTCTGTCAAATTAATACAATGAAACAAGTAGATCTCTGTCTTGTTATCCGTCACTAACACTTTAATATGTTTCTCTTCAGTCTTCACTAAATCATTGCCTTTGAATTTTTAATATGAACATCAATGATTGCACATGGTATCAATATTCCTTCATCCTATTTGTTTTAATCAAGTAAGTGAAAGATTGTTTAGACTGTTAAATTTTACCCTAATGTAATGTGATGTTACCGATAAATAAAATACGTCCGTACTATTCTTCATTTTGGACATTTTGTTACCCTATCAAGTAAGAGAGAGATTGATTAGGTTACCAATCTTGACACCGTTCAATAGAATGAATTTCACTCTTGAGGTAAACGATGGGTGTTTGCCCTTGGTCTACGCGGATCAGACCAGCTAACGCGTGAAATGCTCCGGCTGGGGAGTAAGGTCGCAAGATCGGAACTCAAAGGAATTGACGGGGCCTGCACAAACGGTGGAGCATGTGGTTTAATTTGATTTAACGTGTAAAACCTACCAGCACTTGACATATGAACAACGAAACATATCATTAACGGGATGATACTGACTTTTATACAGGTGTTATTGTTATTGTCAGCTTGTGTCGTGAGATGTTTGGTCAAGTCCTAAAATGAGTGAAACCCTAGTTTTGTGAGTTTACCAACCACAATTATCATAGTACGGCTGCTCACGCATGTCCCAAAGTACGTACAGTTCCTAGAGAGCCTGAGCGATCTGAAGATACGGGTCACTTTTTATAAAGAAGGCACTACGGGAATTTGGAGTGATTTGAGCTTGGATTGGTCACTCTAAGCCGAAACATCTTATTTATCGACATTACATATCATGTAACATGCTACTTATGGTGAGCCGAATAAAATGCGTCCCCAAGTGTCGGGCCATTTCACGGAAAATTATAATCGAGATCCTTTTTAAGTGAATTAGTGGTTGAAAGGATAAATTTAAGTGAAAAATCAAGTAAATGTATATAGTCTCACTCTCAATTATACAATGCATTTGGTTAAAATATGATGTTAGCCATGTGTTGGAGGAATCCAAACACTGGCAAATTTTATCTCTTTCCATGAACTAGTATATGTTTGAAATAATACCTCGAAAGAGATTCTCAATGTTCTTACATTGCTCTCTATATAAACTCAGTGCAGTATATACATATTCGTTATCGAATCATTGCACGTAGATGGACTTCCAAGAACCGTTTGCGGGTCGACGGGCAGCAAGATACGAGAGGCTTACGAGTGCTGATGACAAGGCAGCAAAGCCTAAAAGACACTGGATCATGAAGAAAATTAATGGAAGAGTTAAAGGTTTGAGATTATCAAAGTCTAAAAAGTTGAATTGGAAGGCATTTTCAGTAATTCTAATACCAAGAAGGATTGGTAGGATGTATTTTGATATTGTTGAAAGAATCAAGTTTGATGAAGTTTGCCCTTCAATTATTTTCTCATGTCAATGGGGACTTCCTGTCCTTTCTCATTCATCTCTACACTGTCCAAACAATTCCAGGTCTTTGACATGACATGACATACATGGCTTTAATTTGTGTCAAGTTACATTTAAAATTTTTAGTTTTGTTATAAATAAATATGTCTATTCTTATTCTTTGTCAAATTTATCTGTTTATTTCGTTCGAAATTACAATAATTTAGGACGATAAAGCAAAAAATGCAGTCACAGAATGTTTCGCACGGCAAATTGTCGGGGGATATATTTTGCATTTCTTTGATAAGCAATTATTTGGGTCATGTGTTTATGTTGTGAATAATTCTTAACATGTGATATCAGAACACACGGTTTAAGAACTTATGAATTTAAATTTAAGTTAATTATTATTCTTTTGGGTTTTAAAAATTTATATCCATTAAATTATTGTATTTGTAATGTTGCCACTCTTTTACCTTTTGGATTTGTTACCACTTTAGTTATAAATACCTAATTGACAATGCATATGAAGTTCGAGCATGTTGTATTTGTTTTTTTTTTTATTTCAAACTCATATTCAATCACGTATTTCATGAGATTCACAACTTTTATCTAATTTTTCAACTACGCATTTTATTCAATTTTTTCAAAATCTCCTAAAAAAACTACTTTTTAATTCTACCAAATAGGCACTCAATATATACCGAATGAATTTGTGAGTCGTCTTTATATTTAAAAATATTTAAACCCACCCCACCCCACCCCACCCCACCCCACCCCACCCCAACTCTCTCAATAGATGTACTCAACAATGTTTGAAATAACACATAAATGTAAATTAATTAAGTTGTTTAATTTGATTAATAAACATGCATACATGAATTAATAATGATTATTCTAAGATTTTAATACATTATTTGCCCACATATTTTGTATATGTAAGTCAATATTTAATTATTATAGTTTGCTAGTCACAGAAGTTGTTAAATGTAATTGTTGTGAATGTTAAGTTAAATAATAATTTATAATCAATTACTAATGATATGTTGATTTTATTAATATGACTCATCCCGAGTAATGCTAGAAACTAAAAACGTAATGTGTGCCGATAATAAAATTCATCTAGATGCTAGATACACCATCAAAGTTGAGTGTGACATTTTAATAATAATATATATAGTATTATTATCTTGAATGTTCAAGTTGTTGCACACTTGCAAGTTAAAAAGGGTGGACTCGTGAACAAATCACGTGGAAAAGAAATAATTGCATCATTGCACAAAATAGTATTGAAGGACAAAAAATGAAAAAGAACACTACTATTTAATTTATTGGCTAAAATCATCCATCACACTTCATAAATAAAATTTGGATTATTTTGCCAAAAAGTTAGGCCTCGTTTGGCTTGCATATTTAGTTTTCAATTTTGTGTTTCTGAATTAATTTTGAGTTTTTTTTTTTTTTTTAACTTTTGTTTTAAAGATTTTTTTTTTAAGATTGTTGAAAATGTATTTGATTTGTCATTCTAAAAAACTGTATCTCAAAATAGAAAATTAGAAAATATGTTTGATTTGGAATTTTAAAAAACCGATTTATGAATTTTATTCAATAAAATACAATAATTTTATGCTAATGTATTATGAAGTAATATATATGTTTTAAACTTGGTAAATCTTACAATATTTTTTCCCGCTACAAAAATAAAATACGAATAAATAATAAATTGATTTGGCAAAAAATAAAAATTAATGACTTTTTTAAAATAATTTTCATTTAAAGAATTTTTAATTTTTTTTTTTTTGTAACCCTTCGCAACCAATCTTGCCTTGTAAGTATGAACATTACTATTCACGACTATATTTTTCTTGTAAATCCATTTACAGCCTATTACCCTTTCAGGCGGGTCAATCAAGGTCCAAACCTTGTTTTCGTACATGGAGTTCATCTCGAATTCCATGGCTTTCTGCCATATCTTTGAGTCAACACTTGACACTTGACTTAGATTCATCTTCGTCGATTAGTAGATTCATCTCGAAAACATTAGTAATATCAAATAAAAAGGACCTTTTTATTTAAAACACTTATTTTAAAAAAATAAAAGTTAATGACCTTTTTTATTTAATTTAATTTTTTCAATTTCTTACTTAAACACTTATTTCCAGTGTTTTGAAATTTTTTGGTATTTTCACTGAAAACATCAAAAATATAATTTTAGTTTTATGTTATAAGTTTAACAATGTTTTTAAAAAAACTTTATAAAAAAAAATCAAATCAAATAAGTTTTGAATGTTTTACAAACTAAAAATTGAGATAAGTTCAAAAGCACTAAATAAAAAAGAATCTTAGTTTTTAAACGGGTTATTTTCAACAATGGTCATTGAAGTTTTTAAAAAAATTTAAAATGGTCATTGAAGTAATTTTTTTACAATAGTTGTCATGCAAGTTTCTAATAGTTATATTAGTCATCACTCGGTTAGAAATATTAACCTAAAATCTTACATGTCACTATTAAATTCAAACCTAGACACAAACGATGTTAAGTACTATGACACGTGAGATAAAAACACCGCCTTCAAAAGTTCGCCAACACAAAAGTAAAATTTCACCAACTAATTGCTTATTAAAATCCAAAAAATATGAGAAAATTGTGTTTAGCAATTACTCTTTTGCTGCAATTAATACATAATTTATTTGGCGTGGCGTATCAGTTAACGCTATTTGTGTCCATGTTGAAATTTGACAATGATATATAGGATTTTAGGTTAATGTTTCTAGTTAAGTGATCAATAGTGTAATTATTAGAAACTTGAGTGATTATTACTGTAAAAAAAAAAAAAAAAAAAAAACTTAGATGACTTTTGAAATTTTTAAAAAACTTCAATGATCGTTGCTAAAATTAACCATTTTAAACCAAAAGGCATTAAAGAGATACTCTGGCATCCAACCAATACATTGGTCTAGTACTTTTCTGATAATTTTTTTTTATAAATTATAAATAACGAGTTCTATAAAATGTGCGGATAAAAGATGTGGGTGCGTATCATAACAAATAATAATTAGCATTTGTCTCTTGTGTAAGATTTACATTGATCTTCTGATTTTCTAAAAGAATTTGGAAAGAGCCAAAGAGAAGCCAACAGAAAATATGTTAATGGCAGGTAAAAGTTAAAGCTTTGTCCCATCAACGTTCACACTTCACAAATTATTGGTAATGGGATTAGTATCGAGGAAGCCCACTCAAGTGCTCAACCCACCTTTGGATGCCATTCCTGTCATGAATAGCAGATATGATTCCTTAAGGCTCATTTGAGATGTAAAAACATGTCTCATCTTCACCTTCTTTGATATGCTCTTATGCCTCGTTACAACTCCATTTTCCTCGTTTATCTCGGGTTCTTCTTTGATGGTCTTGAGTTTCATCTTTAGTATTTCTTCAATATCCATTCTTGATTCTTTTCTCAAACTTTTTTTGCTTCTGCAAGGTACCATCCACCACATTCTTCGCGATCCCTTCCTCATTTTATTTCGCAAATTAAGTTGACCTTGATTTGGAAGCCTTCAATGAAAAAAGAAAAAATTGCCCTTCCTCATTTTGTCATGTCAATAGCATCTCTTGTTCAAAAGAAGCTTGATCACTTTGTATATATATATTAGTAGGAAGAAATTATTAAAGAAGTTGAAAAGTTTATGCTTTTTCTCTTTACAACTTGTCTTGATCATTACAATCCTTTGTTTTAGCATTTGCCCATAAACAAAGGTTTATCATTTATGTTTCCACCAACTCTTTATTTTCTATACAAAATACTACACCTAAATAAAATTATAAGTGTATAATTTACTTAGTAGGTACATGTTTCATTACTTTTATGAACTTTTTGATTAATGATTCGTCCACTATAATCTAATATAAGCACGAAACGTGTGTGCAAGTTCATTTAAGAATGAAAATTTCACTAGATTACTGCACTTGGACATGGGCATTAAGTTTATCGATTCTTGAATACAAGAAATTTCACTTTTAATAACGAAAATTGTTGTCGTAAAAAGTTATTATTTGATAGTTTTATTAAACAAGAAACATCAATAAACTTTTTAACGTTGATAATAAAATTTTGTAATTGTAATTGTAAAGAACATGTGCTTCCATGTGTGCCCAAGAAAAACATTAGTGTGTCATGAAGACATGGTCCACATTGTGTTGTCAAAATCAACATATGTTGTTGTTGTTGTTTTTTTTTTTTTTTAATGAATGAAATTATGTGATATGCATATTTAATTAAAAAAAATGATAAAATAGTGTATCACGGGAGACTTTTAAAATTATAATTGCATGCATAATTAGAATCAATCAAATCCCAATTTTTTTTTTTAATGTCTTAAAATGTCCAAATTTGAAATAATACTTTAGCTCATTATAGATACGTATAATGTTCCATTACACTAATCTAAATTCATACTAAAATCCAGTATTAGGTATTTGTGGTTACCAAACCAGAAAGAACCAAATATTCAAACAATGTTATTTCCAACTAAATTAACCACATTGTTTATACAATATTTAAACAAAGTGAGAAGAAATAAAACCTTATAAATCGACACAATTTAATTGCAGGTATATGATTGGAACTAGAGGTGGCAAAATCGATCTGTTCGACTGGCTAGTTCTAATAGCCTAAATTTCAGATTAGGTCGAATTGGACAAATCAAAATCTGACCCAACAAAAATTCGAGCCTATTTGACCCAGCACGAATAGCCTGTCGGGCCAATTGGGCCATCTTGGGTTGGCCCGATAATGGACCGTGTAAAAATATGTCCCAAACTTTCTAATTCCATCGGAATCTCTCGACCAATCAAGTATCTCTCCCCTTGTCGCCTTAACAATCACCCCCTCCCCTTCGATTTGGTTAATGTGGGGGGCGGTGGGTGGAAGATGAACCCTCTTTTATTTTTATGTTCCTCTTCTTTTAATTATTTTGAAAATATATATAAAAGAAAAGGAAAAAGATAAATCTTTTTATTATTATTATTTTTTCAATTATTTTGAAAAAATAAATTAAAAAATTAAGATCAGATTGTCCCGTGGTCTAAAATTGGACTGTGCTGCCCAGCAAATTAATGACTAGTATAAAACCAAGTCAGGTCTAGTCCAATTCAATTTCATGTGTGGCCCGCCCCATTCTGAACACGCCGACTGAGCTATTTAACATCTCTAATTAGATCTAATTTTTGTTTAAAAATAAAACCCTAATTTTATGTAAATCCCTAATCCACGCCCTTCTCTCATCTCTATCTCGCGATTACACACGTACAGAAGCAAACATAAATGTCTTGCATAAGAAGAGAGAAGAAGACATTTCTAAGTGTTTCCTATATATCTCTTCTCGTTCAAGTTTGAAGAATGAAAAACATATTAGAAAACCCAATTTTTTATTTTTATAATAATTGCAAGTGGCTTCATCCGTAAAGTTTGAGAACTTCAGGAAGGGACTTAAGTGCAAATAATAAAATTATGCTTCTAGCCCCTAAAAAAAAAAAAAAAAAAAAAAAAAAAAAAATGATAAATTGAGTGCAGTTAGCGATAAGAAGGGTCATTAGTTTCTTGTTTATAGACTTCTATGTGCAAAACAGGGAAACACAACATTTAACGTGTAAAAACTAGAAGAAGAAGGACTAACGTGTAATCACTACAATTAGAATATCATGAATTTACAAATTTCCAATGCTTCTTTGGAAACTAAATATCTCAAACGACTAACATAAGCACAACAAAGACAAAAATATCACAAATAAAAACAAGAAGAAAAAGAGACGACAAATCAACATTGGTGGGTGCGACATTTGGTCCTCTCGAATTGTTTAAAACATTTAATCCCCTTGGTCTACCACCTATCTTAATCAACTCCTGAGATTGAGGATCATGTACATGACAAGCACTAAAAAAAATTGAAATAAGTATTCGGAGTCACATAATTGACTAAAAGTAACAAGATTTGTAGTAAGAGGAGGAATGTAGTAAACATTGAAAAGTAGGGAAGGCACAAAATTTTTAGCCCATCCCGCCCCAGGACCCTCGACCCGCGAATTTGCGGTGTGGGGCGGGGCGGGGCAACCCTTTGACTCACCAAATGTCCCACGATTTTTTTTTTTTTTTGTAAAAAAAAAAAATAATTAAAAAAAAAAGAAATAGAATTTTTTTAAATATTTGTAGCAAACAAAAAATAAAAAAATACAAGATTTGGGTTGTGGTGTAGTGGTTGAGATTTATAGTTAATAACTTTAATCCGAGTTTGATTCTTTTTTAGTCAATTTCTAGCAAAATTTTAATTTGTATTCTATTTTAAGATTTTACCAAAAATAAAAAGTAAAAATTGATGGAGCGGGGTAGGGCTGCCTCAGACTCGTCCCTATTACCCGAATAAGCGAGGTAGGTTCGGAGTGGCGGATTTTTTTGTCATCATTATTGAAAAATGATAAAACCACATGCCGTGGGCATCGTAATTCTAGCATTTTCAATCATCACGCAGAGCCATAAAAAATGAACAAGATGTTGTGCTCTTTCTCTCTCTCTTCACTTCATATATGTTGACAAGCCTGGGACTCATCATCCTCTTTAAGAGCCAACTAATCTTGAAGATTAGCCATTGCATACAGTGGCTCAACATTTTAAGTTGGGGGGGGGTCCTCAAACAGTGGTGGGCCGAGAGGGGGAAAGCCCTTGGGGGGTCGGGGTAGCGCTGCCTATTTTTCCCCCCTCAAACCACAATTACTAAGCCAATTTTTATGAAATTCTAATATTTTTTATAAGTCATAATCTTTAAAAAACTTACAAGAAAATATCGAATACAATCGATTGATGTAGTTAGACATATTTGATACTCACTTCGTGTTTATTTTGATTGCTTGAAAAGACTAGCCTCAATATTTTTTTCTTGGTTATTGAATGATTCTAATTTAATCCGAGCTAGGTTATATGCACTACTAAATTTTTCAATATGTTTTCTAAGTCTATGTTTATTCTTCCAATTTGAGGACATGCCGACAACAAAAGAATCATGACTTGAATTTGAGTTAAAATTTGTTTCGTGGAATTAATGTTTAACTATAACAAGAAGAAAAAAATCCTCCAGCTTAAGTGAAAAAAGCTGAAAATGAAATCACAATCAATTCTTTTGTGTCAAAGGTTGAAGACGTGAACGTGTACTAAGAAGAAGTGATCTTAGATGAATCAATTTTGTTGGACTTTTGTTAGATTTTATTTATTTAGTTTATTCATTGTTGGGTTTGGACTTTAGCATTTTTTATTTTTAGTTGATTATTAAATTAAAAAATTAATAGTTTTTTTTTTTTAAAGAAAGTTGGGGGTCATGGGGCACTCCACCTCCGCCCCTGATTGCATAATAAAATTAGTGAGCATGCTTCTGACCTTTTCCATAATTGTCCGATTAACTCTCTCGGCTACTCCATTATGTTGTGGGGTTCGTGGGACTGTCTTTCTCATGTCGAATACCATTTCTTCTACAATAGGCATCGAACTACTTAGATGTGTACTCACCTCCATTATCTCGAACGGAGACACTTTCTTCTTTTCTCATTTCACGCTCTATCATGGCATGAAACAATTTGAAATAATACAATACTTGGTCCTTTGTTTTTAAGAAATACACCCACACCTTTCGAGAAGCATCATCAATAAATGTCAAGAAATACTTGTTACCTCCTAGTGATTCAACCTCCAAGGGACCACAAACATCAGAATGCACCAGACTGAGCAACTCTGATCTTCTTGTTGAAGAGGAACCGAAAGAGACTCTATGTTGCTTACCAAATAAAAGTGATTGCAAGGATCTAGCATGCTTCTTTCGGGCAAATGATAAGCTCCTTCTTTGTCAAAATAGACAATCCTTTCTCACTAATGAGACTCAGCTTCCAATTGGTTTTATTAATTTTTTATTTTTTGCAAAATTAGACTGTGTAATACTCGTGCCAAATGATTCTAAATTTCCTTAGCTATTTCACATTTTGCAAATTGTGTGCCAATAAAGTGTTCAATAGAGTTGTATATCCAAGTCATAATTTTGACATTATTCATACAAGAAGCATTTTTACAATTTTGTTTGTCTTGATCTTTATTAAGCTCAAGATTGGTCTCAATACCATTTATATAATTTCACATTGGTTTACCCTTCAAACAATTCTTCAATAAAAAAAAAAAAAAAAAAAAAAAATTCTATCTAATCTCACATTAATAGACTAAGATGACATAAATAATGAAAATTACTGTATGTTATTTGGTTATGGTGGCACGCCCACCTCAACGATTCACCTGCTTCACTAGCTTGCCCGCTTTGTTGGTCTTATGAGTACGCTTCTGACAGATAGACTGCAACAACCCAACTGTCGTCAGGTTAGCTAGGCAGGCGACCCATGAGAATAATGATTACCACCGTTATTGGGAATACAAAAACACCCTCATTAACTCATAATAATGAGGGAGATGAAAGGACACACGCGTTATCAAACGAGGAAGATGAAAGGATACCCTTATCAATTGAGGGAGATGAAGAGACACCCATCATCAATAATTTCAGGCCATCCTTATAAATAGAGGCCAACCCCTCAGGTAAAAACAAGACACAACTCTTATACACTCCATATTGCTATTCAAAGCACAAAAATTATAATCATATAATGATTATCACACCGGAGTGGCCACGGAGAAAAAAAACTCCGCCACCTTTTGCAGGTCTCCACCACTGTCGCCGCCGTGCTGGAGGAGGAGAAAATCAACTATCATCATTTGGCGCCATGCATGGAAACCGCACAAGAAGTTATGGCTCGAACCGTAAGAGCTAGGAATGAAACCGCCCTCACAGCCCACGTCGGAGATGTAGGCACCGAATCCAACGCCGCCACTAATCACCCACAACCGTAAATTGCCTCTGCTGCGCTCAACTTGCAAAGACCGCAAGCTCGGTGGTGTGGTGGCCTTTAGCGGCTACTACTCAAGATCGAACGCTGCGGTTTCTCGGCTACTACAAGGTCTTAACCTCCGCCGATAGGATCTTCACTACTGGGGCTCGCCTGTGGTCCAAGCCCTCCACCGATAGGGGCCATCACCGCTAGGGCTCCTCTCCAAACTCCTAACTTTCCAGCAATAGAAACACCGCCAACGGCAGCTCCACTGCAGGCTCCAGTTTCTTTAGCTCTACCTTCCGCACCCCATTTCTATTCATTGACATCTAGCCCAAATCCATACAGGGGGCAACCATCATGGATGCCCACGCCTGCGCTGGTTGAGACACCAGTATTAAGCCTGGAACAAAGATTAGAAGAAATGATGGGTAGCAAAATAGCTGAGGCTATGTCCAATAAAAGTAGTAGGCAACAATCCATGGTGTTAGAAGAAGACCCATTTTCCCTAGAAGTAATGGCAATCCCCTTGCCACGAGACTTCAAACAGCTAAAGATGGAGAAGTACGACGAATTTTCTGATCCTGTCGATCACCTCAGGTCTTTTGTTGACTTGATGAGGTTACAAGCCACTCCTGATGCAATTATGTGCAGGACTTTCCCGCCAACGCTTAGGCAGGAAGCCAGGGACTGGGTAGCTACCCTTCCCCCAAAATCGATTCATACATTTGACGAAGTTTTCAAGAGTTTCTTCGCCCACTTTGCAGCCAGCAGACGTGTTAAGAAAAGCGCCATCGATCGATGCAATTGACACGTGACAAGGACGAATCGCTAAAAGATTTTATTGCCGGTTCAATAGAGCAACGCTTGAAATCAAAGATCTGCAGATGTTAGGCGTAGTCACTGCCATGATGAGTGGAACTAGAAGTCGACCTTTCAAGATGTCACTCTCCAAAACCCGTCGAATACGATGCATGAGTTACTTAACATAGGAGATAAGTATGTTGACATCAAGAAAGCGTATCTCATTACCAAAAGTATGAAAGATCGAAATGAACCTAAGTCTAATAAAAAAAAGATTCAGGACGAGCCCGATGAAATAATAGAGGGATGCTCACCCAAGCTAGGGCGAGCTCACTCAGAGAGCTAAGCTAGCAAAAAAAAAAAAAATTAGACGAGGTCATTTGAGGCGGGCGACCAGGCGAGGCGAGGCGAGGCGAGCTCACCTCTAGGCGGGCGACCTCACAAAAAAAAAAAAAATAAAATTTAGGGCGAGGTCATTCCAGTGGCGACCTCACCCAAGCGAGATGACCTCGGCAAAAAAAATAAAAATTTAGGCGAGGTCACTCCAAGCGGGCGACCTCGCCCAACCTCTCACTCCAAAGCGGGTGACCTCACTCCAAGCGAGGTGACCTCGGCAAAAAAAAAAAAATTTGAGATGAGCAGGTGCGTTAGATTACTTATACTTTTCTTTAACGATAGTCTATGAAAAGTAGAGGAGCTTATAAGGCCGTGAACAAGGTCGGTTGCTAGTGTCGAAAACCAATGACAATCAAGCATCGTCGAAAAACAAGACCAAATTTGTCCAAAAAAAATGACGACAAGCATCGTAACAAGACCACCGCCACTATCGAAAAACAAGGTCAATAAAATCAAGGCGATGAGCCTATATTTAAAAATCAAGACAAGAGTCACTATTTAAAAATCAAGATGATAGCCACCATTGAAAAATAAAGGTGATAGCCACTATTTAAAAAATAAGGGCAAGAGCCACCATTGAAAAAATAAAGGTGATGAGCCATGTTTAAAAATCAAGGTGATGAGCTAGAGATGGCAAATGGACCGGCCGTCATTGTCCCATTTCGCTGCCCGGCCGTGAAAACGTGACGGACCGGGCGGCCCGGCCCGTCGAACAATGGACCACGCCAACCGAGCCGTGAAAAATCGCGGGCGAGCAAGCTCAATAGCCATTCATGACCGCCCGTGGATCCGCCCGTCGTCCGGCCCAGAGCCGCCTGTGGAAAATAAACGCGATGAGCCTATGGTCCATGGTAAAAAATGGGACCAAATTGGTCCCTATTTATAAGTTGGGGACCAAAATTGCAATTAACAATTATATTTCCATATATATTTTTTTTTTTTTAACTTTACAAAAGTAAAAATAAAAAAATTAATTTTCAAAAACCGCCCGGGCTTCGCCATATGGCTCATGCGGACCACGGCTGGTCCGGAAAATCAAGTCTAAGCTCGGCCCTGCCTCTCAGGCGGAATCGACTTGTCGGCAAAAACAAGCCACCCATTGCCATCTCTATGATGAGCCTATATTTAAAAATCAAGGCAATAGCCATTATTTAAAAATCAAGGTGAGAGCCACCATTGAAAAATAAAGGTGATGAGCCTATGTTTAAAAATCAAGGCGATAAGCCTATATTTAAAAATTAAGGCGATGAGCTCTGTTGAAAAATCAAGGTGATGAACCTCATGCTTATAAATCAAGGCAATGAGCCTATGTTTAAAAATCAAGACAATGAGCTATGTTTAAAAAACAAGGCGATGAGCTTCTGTCGTAAAAACGAGGCCATAAACTTACGTCTCGAAAAAGTTAAAGAATAGCAGTGCGAGATTATTTTTACTTCCCATTGACAACATTTTTGAAAATTGGTCTATGGAAAGTAGAGGGCTTATGATGACATAAATAATGAAAATTATTGTATGTTATTTGGTTATGGTGGTGGCACGCCGCCTCAACGATTCACCGCCTCACCACCGTTGCCGCACTTGTTGTTGGTCTCATGAGTACGCTTCGACAGATAGATCGAGCAACAACCCAACTGTCGTCGGGTTAGCTAGGTAGAGGCGACCCATGGAATAATAGTTACCACAAGTTATCGGAATACGAAACACCCCTCATTAACTCATAATAATGAGAGAGATGAAAGGACACCCGTTGTCAAACGAGAAAGATGAAAGGATACCTTTATCAATTGAGGAGATGAAAGGACACCCATCATCAATAACGCAGCCATCTCTATAAATGAGGCCAACCCTTCGCGTAAAAACAAGACACAACTCTTATACACTCTATATTTATTCAACACAAATATTATAATCATATAACGATTATCAAACCTGGAGAGTACTATGAAAAAAAAGCCTCGCCACCTTTTGCAAGACTCCACTACTGTCGTCATCGTGCTCGAAGGAGTAGAAAAATCAACTATCATCAGACTAAGTGATTGTTTGATTTCGATTAAATTTTCAGCTTCTCTGATAGAATTGGACATGAAAATTTTAAATTTCAACCAAAAAATCAACGTTGGATCCCACCACTGCAATTGCATTTACTGAAGTCCAGTCATTACTCAAAGATTCCAATATTCCAAAAGTACCCTTCAAATATCACATAAAATGACCGTAGTACCCTCTCATCCCCACAAAAAGCGAAATGCATTTGCGTGTACATTTCACCAACAATAATATGTCAACCTAAATAGGGACAATTTGGTAATTGTGGATGCATTTTTGGTCAACAATCAGTATCTTTTTGAATTGCCTAAATAAAGTGACATTTGCAATATTAAAATACCCAAACAATCGTTGTCAAAAAATTCACAAAATCGATTTCGGACAAGTTCTAGAGCACATCTTTTACACCAACCAATCATCATAAAAACTCAACAAATAAAACCAATAATCAAAAATTTAAAACCAACACAATAATATCCAAACAGAGATTAAATTTTAAAATGAAACAAGTACTTTTCACGCATATATGAATATCTCAAATATACTGTCTAATCCAAAATTAAGGCAAATAACTAGAATAATATTGAACATCAGTGTGTAATACTCCAGATTCAGGCAAGAGAGAAAATAGAGAAATAGAGAAAATGGAGAAACAATGCTAGGGTTCCAATGAACAGTTTTGATCTAATGCTCCTGGGACAAGTGTCCCACATTCGCCTTTACACTTATTCAAAGAGTGCATGACACTTGTCCCGGTCGACATTATAACAATGTCCACCAAGAATATTAAATCAACGCCCTTCCAACGAATTAATCTTTTTGTCTTGCATATAAAGAATAAAAAATGGTTAATTATATCATATATTATCAAACTTTATACTCCATTTTATTTATACCACCAAACTTTAATTCGTTTCATTTATACAACTAAATCTAAAAATTATTTTGAGTTAAACCACTTCGTTAATTAGCTGTTCATTATTTGATGAAAATTTAGACGTGATATTAACATTAACTGGCCGTTAATTGAGTGATGTATCTTGCTTGTCCACGTGTATTTTGTTCAAGGCAAAGGGTTGTCGTTCATTCTCAATTTCCTCAAGATATGTCTAAATGCTTATTTTTTGAATTGATGTTAGGGTGTGTTTGATTGAAAATGGTGGAAAAGAAGAAAAAAAATTCATGTAAAAAAGAAAATAAAAATCACTAAAATGGTGAGAAAATATTTTCTATCAAAATGGGCCAAATCACGCTTTAAGTGATTGTACTCTATAATTCATTTTTCTTTTTCACCTTGTATCAAACAGTTAAAGTAGGAAAATATTTTCTTCTGATGTAATATTATTTTTCTCAAATGTGATATTTTTCATAGAAAATAGTGCAATCAATCAATTGACGTTTAGTTTAAATTCATAGAAATATTTATTTATGATTAGAAAGAAATTTAAAATAATATTACAAACGTGAAAAACTGCAATAATTTCGCACCTCTCAAGCAATCTGTGATTCGGAACCCGACAACTCTGGCGTTAACGACAAGAAGACTCTCTCTCTCTCAGATAGTGTTCAATCCCATTCAAAAATCTCACTGCCCTAATTGTGGTCCTCTCTATTATAATATTGTGGCAGTATTTATTGTGAAATATTAATACATTATATATTTATTATATTTTAATGCTGATAAAGACCGACAAACTAATGGTAGAGGAGATGCCGGAGGAGGCGGAGGAGACGAAGATGAAGACGGCAGAGTTGGGCCCACAGAAATTGGCGATCCAAAAGAAAGAGAATGCAGGAAGGCTAAAAGGGTGGCTTTCTTTGGGTTCAGGAAAGGCAAGAAGAAATTGCACCAAAAGAGGAAGAAGAGAATCAATTCTGTAAATTCAGGGTGTTGGGCCAAAAGGGTATTTAGAGGCGGGGGTGGTGGGTGTTTCTTGTGCTTGAAGAAACCGGAGACACTGGATTCCGCAGGTGAGTCACCGACAAGTGACCCTAACAGTTCAGAGTTTACTGTTGATATGTTGAGAGCTCTGATTGAGAAGAATGATTTTTACTCTAAAGAATGCAATCCCCATTTGGATACAGATAGCAATTGAAAAAAGGAAAAATTGACTGGAACAAAGTGATTTAATTTTGAATTTGTTGTGTATATATATTGATTGTTGAGAAATTTGCCCCAAATTGTTTATCTGCGAATATCTAAACAAATGCCTTGATTTTGTAATCAATGATAGAGGAAATTATTCTTTGTTGTGGAATTGTGCATACTTTAAATTTTTACAAATCAAGAATGAATGGATAATCAATTATTGCCTGAAGTTTCAAATTGCAGCATTCACTGTTTGAATATTAAAGACGATGGAGTTTAAAGGTGAAATTGCACCTTTTTGGTCCCCAACCTATGGCCTTTGTTGCAACTTGGTTGCAGTCCCCAATCTATTGATTTTGTAGCACCATTGGTCCCTAAGGATATATTCCATCCCTTTGACCGTTAAAAGTAAAAAAAAATCTTTAAAAGATGGTGTACCCTTGTTTTTCTGAGGCCAATAACAGTATTGTTGGGAATAATCGTTCAACATTGTTAATTTCATTGAGAAAATATAGATGACCAGAAAGTTATGTAGATTATTTGCGTAAGATATAACCCATAATATTTAACCTAAATGGTTGTCCATACCCCATGAGTAAAGGTTGGTACTTTATTGAGGAAGCTCGTACTATCATCTACTCTACAATTAGGTGAAAGGATTATCTTATTCATAGAATTGATGACTTCTAATTAGTGATACTAGTGGAATTGGAATGCAGGAAATGACTACATGAAATTTAATTTAGTATACGAACCGTTAAATTGATTACATATCGTGAAATCAACTATTAGATTCTATGTTAATTCTGAGTGGATAATGGACCTTTGTTCACGACGCACCAATGAGAGATGATGATATGATAAATACTTCGGTGTTTTGGAAGTTCGGATCTATGAATACTTGGAACATCTACCAAGGTGATCATTGTACAGTTGAATAATGAAAAAAAAAAAAGTGGAAAAAAGGTAAAATAGAGGAGCACAGGAAAAAAAAATACCATATCATCAACACACACATCTTTAGCCATGCGTGGATATTGGACTGAAGAGATTGTTTCACGAGAAAATGTGGTGCCAGAGCTGGTATATTATTCTGGGATACGACTTACGAGTGATACAGAGTAGTGAAACACAATAGACCCTGATTTAAACATGGAACTAACCAAAATCGAAATACAGCAGGCTCTTGCAGTGCAAAAACTTGGACAGAGGCACTGTTTTGGTAAATATATCTTCTGTGTTATGATCTCCTGCCACTTTCCTTATTTCCTCCTGCCCTTTATCGATAATTTCTCTTATGTTGTCACGTATAGCCTCATGTCGATGTAATTAGTTCTTTCATGATGAGCCTATTTTTGGAAAGGTGGATGGCACTTTGGCTATCACACATTCATCGCTGTATGAGGTTCAGTTTGAGTAGCTATCCTATCATTCCTTTCAACCATATTCCCTCATTCATAACCTCAGCAAGGGCAATGTATTCTGCTTTGGTCGATGACAGAGCCACAACATTTTGAAAATTAGACTTCCAACCAATGGTGCTTTCCCAAAGTTTGAAAATATAAACAAAAAGTGACCTCCTCATGTAGCATAATCAACATCGGTATGCCCTGTGATAGTTGGCTGCTCTTGGAAAGTGTAAAAGTGTAACCTGCTGCTCCTTGATTTCACATAAACAACTGAGTGCCTTCTGCTCCTTTTGGTCTTCTCTTTCTGTGTCTATTGATCTCCTGCAAACTCACACTCACATTCTGTTTATCGAATCCGAAGGGAAAGGAGAAGAACCCCTAGTGAGAATTAGGTTTGATAAGGCGCGCTCTAGGACAAGGGACGAGAGAGCATTGATCTCTGGGCAGTCCAGTGGGACGGGATAGAGCTAGCGCTTAGGTCCTCTTCTTTGCAACAAGCAACCACTTCTTTATCTTTATTCAGCTCTTCTACTGCTCTTGGTTGTCCTTCCACACCAGGTTATGTTTGTAGGTTCCTTTAATGTATTTTAAAATCCATTTCAAGGCAATCCAGTGAGCTTTCCCAGGAGAACCCATAAACTTGCTCAACACACTTATGACATGCTACGCCGGGCCTTGAGCAAACCATTCCATACATCACACGGTCCACTGCATTAGTGTAGAGGTTCTGGTCCTTTCAAGCTCTTTCATCAAGAGTTTTAGAAGATCGTTCTACTTACAACATTGATATTGAGCAACTAATTGACTTGGCATTCTACATATTGAAATTATCTAGGATCTTCTTGAAGAAACCTTTTTGTGAGAAGGTTAAGAACCTATCCTTTCTGTCCCTGCATGTTTCTATACCGATGATCTTCTTGGCTGGACCAAGATCCTTCATCTCAAGTTGCTTTCTCAGTTGTGACTTGAGCTTACTGATCTCTTCTCTATTACTGCTTATCAGTAGCATGTGATTTAAATAAACTAGAAGATATTTTCTCACTCCATCCTTCCTTCATTTCAGATACACACAACAATCATAGGAACTTCTTTTGAAGCCAACATAAACTGGTCAAACTTCTTATGCCACTGTTTAGGCGACTGCCTCAGCCTGTATAAAGATTTCTTAAGTTGGCACAAATGGTTTTCCTTTCCAACAACTACAAAGCCTAGTGGATGCTTTGTAGATTGTTTCTTCCAAATCCCCATGTAAGAATGCCATTTTTTTACTCCAATTCCAAGTCTTGATGTGCAGCTAGAGCAAGTAGTATCCTAGTGAAGGTATGTCTGACAACTGGGGAAGAAACTTCAGTGAAGTCCAAACTTTGCCTTTGTGAATACCGTTTTACTACAAGCCTAGCTTTAACTCTAAGAACTCCACATTTTGAGGGGTTTTCTTTGACTTTAAATAGCCATCTACAACTTATAGTCTTTGATTTGCTGGCTTGAATACAAGCTCCCCAGTTTAATTCTAATAGAGAGATGTCATGTCCTCTTGCATAGCTTCTAGCCATTTTAAAGAATCAGGTGAGTTGAGTGTTTCATGAGAGTAAGTATTAGGTTCCCTTTCTCCTTACATTGCTGCCATAATCAGTCCATATAAGACTAATTCTGAATATCCATATCTCACTGGGGATCTAATAAGTCTCCTCTCTGTCCCTAGTAAGACTGTAGTTCCCCAAGTCCTCTACTGCTGATTCATCATCTTCTGAGCTGAATTCAGGCTGGGTTTCAGCCTCAGTATTCCAGTTTGTACTGCAGCTGGGATCAATGCCACTTGTCTCCACCTTGATCCTAGCATCATCATCCTGTATAGGAGTTGGTTGAGATCCATTTTATGACCTTTATCCAGTGGAAAAGAGAATTCATTGAAGGTCAGGTCCCTTGATATATATATGATTTAGGTAATCTAGGCTCAAGATTCCACAACGTGTACCTCTTTACACTCAGGATGTGAGTTAGTTGGGGATACGAGTCTGCTAGAGTTCCATGTATTCCTTCCACAACTTGTACCTCTTTGACAATATTTAGTTTGTAACATGCTTGCCCAAAAATTAGCATTGTTTTAAGGGACGAGAATAATGAAGAATATATGAGAACAATGTATGTGGTGTTGAATCATTTGATCTAAAAGCTTAAACTATTATATAGGACCACATATATATCATTTAAATATTGTCTTCAACACGCTCCTTCACGTGTATGCAAGATTTATTTTTTTCCATCAAACTTATGAGTAACAAGGAGACATGAACTTAAAACTTATACATATTCTGCAAGAAATGAATAATTGACGATGTAGGAAGCAATGAACTAAATTATTTTATTCACTCTTGCTTGTCTAAGCAAGTCATTTAGACAATATTATATATGTACAGAGTTCCCAACTGTACAAAGCAATATGTTGCTCTAGGAATTAGTTGTAATTCCCATTGTTAATTCCCATTGTTAAGGTACACAATAAATAATTCCTTTTGCTCCAACAGTAAATCCCCTTTTGCTTATTGATTCCCCCTTATTTCTTGCAATCCACTGTCATGTGTAACTCCAATGGATACTTGCTCCCTTGATTCACTGTCATTTTTTAGATTTATTTGTTTATTGACTTTATCATCCCCCTCAAGCTGGTGAGTATATGAACTCTCAGCTTGGTTCGAAAAGCTTTGAATGATTGCTTAATTAGGCAACGGTTTAGTAAGTATTTCTGTAATTTGACGTTTGGATGGTATGAATTTTTGTGACAAGAGCACCAATAGCAACTTTGTCATATTCAACATATTTGGCTCGTGCATGGAAAATAGGGTTGATGGTCATATGTAAAGAACTCGTGTTGTCACTAAATAGTTGAGGAGCTTGCAACAAAATAAATCCAATTTGACGAAGTAAGTAGTAAATCTAAGGGTGGGCATCTTAATCGGAATCGAATTGGAACCGGAAGTTTTGGTCTAGTTTCAAAAAAAAAAAAAATTAAGAACAGGAATTAAGAATTGACCAGATCCGGGTTAGTTGTTGGTTTTAAACATGAAGTGTGGATATTTAACTTTGGAACTGAATTTGTCATTTTTTGTAATTTTTTATAATCTATTCACCCTTGGTCCAATGACTAGGCCTAACATCGCAGTTGCAAAGATGACTAAACAATAGTCTAATTATTCAAGATTCAAAAAGCCTAAAATCTATCACATCTAGACCCAAACTTAATTGACTCAATTTCAAATATCCAAATATCAAATATTCAATCAATATTTGCTTAGATATATAATACAAACACACCTCTCTTACACTCGCTCATCTCTCCCTATCGTTGGTTTTTAGTTTTTAGTTTGTTCTTTGGATATTTAATTTGGTGTTTATGATATTGGATGCTATTTGGTGACATATTTACAGTGGATTAAGAAAGTGTTGAAACATATATTTGATGATATATTATTTCTTCTATTTCTGCTAGATATAGGAAATATAATTTGTATTGTCATGCTCTTTTTTTTTTTTTTTTAAATGTTATTGGTAGAATCGAATCGGAACCGGATATGCCAAATAGTTCCATTTACAAAATACTCGAAGTGTAATTGGTGGTTCCGAATATTGAAATACTCAAACCGACCTACTCAACGCCCAGACTTAAGCAAATCCATGTGAGCGATCATGGAACCATCTTCTTTGTAAATGATTTGATAGACCCATTTAAAACTACAACGTTGGCATGTTGTTGACGTGGTGTGTACAAGTTTCCGTGAAGTGCTCTCAATTCTTCTTCCATGGCTGCGTTCCATTGTGGATATCGAGTGCTGTCTTTAAACGCTTTGGGTCTTGAATGGAGTAATCTTGAGTGACTGCAAGTGCATAGTCATTCAAGTAGGCTGGTGGATGCAGAGCTCGAGTAGGTCGTGACAGGCTTCGAGATTGGTCGTTTTGCATTAACTCGTCTTGATCATGAAAAGGTAGATTATTATCAAAAAATTAGAGTAATGCTATTTATAATGAGTGACTTCAATAGTCCTAATACATCTATGTAATTGATATGTCATTTTGAATGACATCTAAAACTCTACATTTAAATATCATCTCAATTAATGTTTCAAGATTGTCTCATAGACTCATTACGATAGTTGCTCACTATGAAAAACATTTTGAGATGACATCTCAATTGTCGACTTATTACCGACATAAATAGAGCAACTTGTCCATTGTAACTTGTAAGTATGCGCAGAAGCTAGCTCACTGGCATTATTTATCATATGTGAAGTGGCACGGGAATCAGCATAAAAGTTTGAGTCATTGACATGTAGTGAACATGGATTCATGTTCGAAACTTATCACTCAGTGGAAGGATAAATCACTTAAAATTTTTTTACTAAATAATTTAAATTCAAACTTAGTATTTGGTGACGGCCAAATTACATTTGTGATTTGTTCACAAAGAAATTATTGGAGAAAATATGAGTTTAAGTGAGAAAATAATTGGAATGAAAAAATAGTCATTTTAGTCTAGTTCCAATTATTCGATATCCAACGGAGTAAGACATAAATATAGAAAGTTGCAGAAAATATAATATTACTTCCGTGAGTTTATATAATTTGAAAGTGTAGTCTTGGACCTTTATTAGAGGGGGCCTCGAATTATATAGGCCTGATCGGGTATTTGGTAACTCAAGAAAATGACAAGAATTTAATTTAGCGTGCAATTGAAATTCAAGGTTGCATAATTGATCAGGTCAAATGATTGACCAAGTCAAACTTGTATTTGACTAAGTCAAAATTTGTTTGACCATGGTACTAAATTGAGTTTCAAGTTAATTGGAATTCAAAATTGATTGTGCTAAACTACCTAGATATTTTAATTGCATTGGGACTAAAACAAAATGAACTTATAGGTCTATATATAGATCTAGGTGGTTCGAACTGGTTAATGTTCTAGACTGTCTAGTAGTTTGATCCAGATAGAGAAAAATGGAGAAACAATTCCAATATTGCATTGTTTCCATTTTTTTTAGTGTTAAAATTATTTTTTAAATGCTTATATTATAAATTGTGGATGATTGTGTAGATAAAAAGTGAGTTGTAAGTTGTGGTTCCTATTAAATATATAAATAAAAAGTATTTTGACTAATTTAACTATCTAAAATTATAATTTAAACAATAGCACACATGCGCTAAAGATTAGTATTTTTATGATTGCGGGTTTTGGATTTGATACCCGCACATTAGTACTCCTTTCCAATGACTCCTTTTGCTGGTTTTTCCCGAAATTAAATCCAAATACAGTCTAAACCGTATTCACTTTGGACAACCAAGATTGTCCAAAGTTAAAAGGGTTTAGGCCTGACGCGTCTAATATTGATTTTAAAGGGACTTTCTAGTTCAATTAAATCTTATGAAATTATTTGAAGTCCAAAATAATATTCTCATCACAAAATAAATAATTCCACATATTCCAACAATTTGAAATTTTCACTTTAGTCATCCACGTCTTATTTATTTGTCATTGTTTAAATTATAATTTCAATTATTCAAACTAATCAAACATACTTTTATCTACACATTTTATAAGAATCACAACTTATTATTATATATTTATTATCTACATATTTTATATAATCGCAATTTACAAAATTTATAAAATAATTTTAACATCACAAAAGATGCTACTTTACTGCATTTCGAGTTGTCAATATATTATATACCCAAAATGACTCGACAAACACATAGGTATGGTGTCCAAAATTCCAACTTTAATCAAAGCAAAAAAAGCCAAAGAAGAATGAATGGGCAAACTGGAAAGTTTGTTCATCTTCCTCAATCTTAAATTCTGACATATTGTAGGATGAGGCACCCACGTGACATCCATTACATTTTGGCATGATGGTAATTTTATATTGGAAGCATGGGCCTCCCACACAATATACCGCCTCATTTCAATTCCCCATTGCCATATGCTTTTCTTGAATACAGTTGCATAAATTCTAATAAAATTATAATAAAACAATTATTCGATTAAAATATAATTTTTGATTGATGTTTAATATTTAAATGTAAATGCTTCTCCGACATTTATCCAATATGTATTTGGCATCTTCCCCTTTATAATTATCTATTTTTGCCAGCTTGCACAAGTCACAACAAATCAAATTACTGGGTTGTTCTACTTTTAGGGGTGATTACAGTTTCAAACCATTAACTATTTTTGGAAATATATCTACTTATAGAATTGTTTAAATTGTTAAATTGTTTAATTAATTGAGATTCTTGAACCGGGCAAGGTGGGGTTTCTGAGATGTGGTCCCTATTTTTGGCTTCGAATGCGGTGATCAACACTTTGAAAGGAGGAAAAGAGCATTTGGAGCTGAACTTTATACTATGGTTTATTTGGGTTTTCAGTGGGCTCACTTGGGATTTCCAATTTTGAGCTTATAAACTTGTTTCTGTTTCACTATTCCAAGATTTCATCTTAAAGCTTCACATCCTCTGTTTCTCAGCCTCTGCAAGCTAAACAGAAGGTCAGTATATCTGTTTCTCAGCTTCTTTACCTCTGGAAACAGGCTTATTTGTAGATTCATAAGGCTAATTTTTATTGACTTGTCTTTGTTGTTCTGTGTTGGGTAAGTACTAGTCTGATTTTGCAAGTACAACAATCGGTATTGGCGTCATTGTATTTGCAATCTATTTTAAATGTTAATAATGTATTATCGAAAAAGGGATTAGCATGAAAATTCTACATTGGATTTCCCGATTTGAACCATGATTTTGAAAATGCATTTATAATTCAAACCCCTTGCTTGGGAGTGATTTAGTAGTTTCTTTCATATGTTACAATATGTCAATAACTTCATAATCAGTTGTGGTCAGGCATCTTGCTTTCAGTTGTATATATGAGATCTTATGTTGATAGATGCTGTCTTTTACGAAGAATTGATGTAATTATAATCATGGATTGCATCTTCTTTCATGAGTTCACAGCTCTATTGTGGACATCAAGATGGTGTGGAACCACAACCACTATTCTATTAGACTATTCCTGCTGTTTCTTTATTTTGCTTAAACTGAAATTGTTGGGCTCTAGATTATGTATTTGTCTTTTCCCATATTATATTTGCTAGTTTTTTCAGATTTGAGAAAAAATGTCATCTTCACGGCCAAGTCAGTCCTCAACCAATTCAGCAAGATCAAAACATAGTGCTAGGATCATTGCACAAACTTCCGTGGATGCAAAGCTTCATGCAGACTTTGAGGAATCAGGAAGCTCGTTTGACTACTCAAGCTCGGTGCGTGTAACAAATGTAGCTGATGGAGAGCAGAGACCGAAGTCCGACAAAGTAACTACAGCGTACCTCCATCAAATACAAAAAGGGAAGTTCATCCAGCCATTTGGGTGTTTGTTGGCCCTGGACGAGAAAACATTCAGAGTCATTGCCTACAGCGAGAATGCTTCCGAAATGCTGACAATGGTCAGTCATGCAGTTCCAAGCGTGGGAGATCATCCGGTTCTCGGAATCGGTACTGACATCAGAACTATTTTCACTGCTCCAAGTGCGGCAGCATTGCAGAAGGCCTTAGGATTTGGTGAGGTTTCGTTGTTGAACCCCATCTTGGTTCACTGCAAAACCTCTGGAAAACCATTCTATGCCATAATCCACCGGGTAACAGGTAGCTTAATAATTGATTTTGAGCCTGTAAAGCCTTATGAGGTCCCCATGACTGCTGCTGGGGCATTACAGTCTTATAAGCTTGCTGCTAAGGCCATTACTCGCTTGCAGTCCTTGCCCAGTGGAAGCATGGAAAGGCTATGGGACACAATGGTTCAAGAGGTGTTTGAACTCACTGGTTATGATAGGGTGATGATATATAAATATCACGATGACGATCATGGAGAGGTGGTGTCTGAAATCACAAAGCCTGGTCTTGAGCCTTACCAAGGATTGCATTATCCAGCAACAGATATTCCACAGGCTGCTCGCTTTTTGTTCATGAAGAATAAGGTCCGAATGATTTGTGACTGCAGAGCAAAACATGTGAACGTGATTCAAGACGAGAAGCTTCCATTTGATCTGACATTGTGTGGCTCAACACTTAGAGCTCCACACAGTTGCCATTTACAGTATATGGAAAACATGAATTCAATTGCATCTTTGGTAATGGCAGTTGTAGTCAATGATGGGGATGAAGAAGTGTCTGATTCTGCACAAACGCAAAATAGAAAAAGGCTTTACGGTTTAGTAGTATGCCATAACACAACTCCGAGGTTTGTTCCATTCCCTCTCCGATATGCATGTGAATTTCTTGCACAAGTGTTTGCCATCCATGTCAACAAAGAGTTGGAATTGGAAAATCAGATTCTTGAGAAGAATATTCTGCGAACTCAGACACTCTTGTGTGACATGCTGATGCGAGATGTGCCTTTAGGGATTGTCTCTCAGAGTCCCAACATAATGGATCTTGTGAAATGTGATGGGGCGGTTCTATTGTACAAAAATAAGATACACAGGTTGGGATTAGCTCCAACTGACTTCCAGCTTCACGACATAGTGTCATGGCTTATTGAATACCACATGGATTCGACAGGTCTCAGTACTGATAGCTTATATGATGCTGGCTTCCCTGGGGCTCTTGCTCTAGGTGATGCAATCTGTGGGATGGCAGCTGTGAGAATAACTGACAAGGACTGGCTTTTCTGGTTCAGGTCACACACTGCTGCAGAAATCCGATGGGGTGGTGCAAAGCATGAAGCAGGTGAGAAAGATGATGGTCGCAAAATGCACCCTAGGTCATCATTCAAAGCGTTCCTGGAAGTTGTGAAGACACGGAGTTTAACTTGGAAAGATTATGAGATGGACGCAATCCACTCTTTGCAGCTTATACTTAGAAATGCATTTAAGGACGTGGAGACTGGGGATTCGGATACCAAGGCTATCCATACGAAACTGAATGACCTCAGAATTGAGGGAATGGAGGAACTAGAAGCAGTGACCACTGAGATGGTCCGCCTGATTGAAACTGCCACTGTACCAATCTTGGCTGTTGATGTAGATGGGAAGGTCAACGGGTGGAACACAAAGATTGCTGAGTTAACCGGTTTACCCGTCGATGAAGCAATCGGTAGGCAATTGCTAACACTGGTGGAAGATTCTTCAGCCGATGCAGTGAAAAAGATGTTGGAATTGGCTTTGCGGGGTATTCCATTTACTAGAATGCTGGCAATTTTTGTGTGTGTGTGTGTGCATAAAGCATAACGCATTATTTCATTTGTTTTCTTCCATTTGTTCTTTTCATTTGTTTTAAGCATGAACCTTATAAATGAATGACAAAACCTTTCTCTTCATTAATCAGGGAAAGAAGAACAAAATGTGCAATTTGAGATCAAAACACATGGGTCAAGGAGGGATTCTGGTCCAATCAGCTTAGTTGTGAATGCTTGTGCAAGCAGGGATGTTAGGGAGAATGTTGTGGGGTTATGTTTTATCGCCCAGGATATAACTATCCAGAAGAGTATTATGGACAAGTTCACCCGAATTCAAGGTGATTACAGAGCTATTATACAAAATCCTAACCCGTTGATCCCTCCGATATTTGGCACTGATGAATTTGGCTGGTGTTCGGAGTGGAATTCTGCAATGACAAAATTGTCAGGCTGGAGTAGAGAGGATGTTATTAATAAAATGCTTTTGGGGGAGGTTTTTGGGACACATACAGCTTTCTGCCGTCTTAAGAATCAAGAAGCTTTTGTAAATCTTGGAATTGCTCTCAACAAGGTTATAACAAGTCAAGAATCTGAAAAGGTTCCATTTGGTTTTTTTGCACGGAATGGTAAGTACGTGGAGTGCCTGCTATGTGTGAGCAAGAAGTCGGATGTGGAAGATGCAGTAACCGGTGTCTTTTGTTTCCTGCAACTTGCAAGTCAAGAGCTACAACAAGCACTTCATGTTCAACGCTTGTCAGAGCAAATTGCAGTTAAGAGATCGAAAGTCTTAGCTTACATAAGACAGCAAGTTAAGAATCCTCTTTCTGGGATTATATTTTCGCGGAAGATGATGGAAGGAACTGACCTGGATGAAGAGCAGAAAAAACTCCTGAGTACTAGTTCTCATTGTCAGCATCAGCTCAACAAAATTCTTGACGACACAGATCTTGATGGCATCATTGATGGGTAAAGTTAAATATCAAGCTCCAATTAGTTCCAGTTTTTTGCTTTTAAGGCATTAAGCCGATTTGTTTTCATGCTTTATCTGCTCTATGCTCTTGTCTGCAATCTGATTTATTGGATAAAATCCTGCAGAATATCGACATTTTAGGTAGACACACCTAATACTTAGAAGCAATCAAAAGTTTGTTTCAGTGGTCTTTCCTTTAACTTTTTAGCTGAGATTTTCCCGTAAAATTATACAGAAAATGAGATTGGTGTGTTCATTCAGTGTCTTAGGCTAGTGTCATCTGTAAGGAAGATTTACTGGTTTGATTCTCCATTGTTTCTCTGATTCATTGGGTCAAAGGCCCTCTATATTTTTGTTTGATGCCATCCCTGGATTCTTTTTATGTTTTTTATCATCATAGTACTTTGTGAACATAAGCAATTTTTCGCCTGCTCTTGTCAGGTATATGGATCTGGAAATGGTGGAATTTAAGTTACATGATGTATTGATAGCTTCCATTAGCCAAATCATGATGAAGAGCAATGGAAAGGGTATTATGATAGTTGACAATTTGGACAAAAATCTATCAGTCGTAACGCTTTATGGAGACAGTCTGAGGCTTCAACAAGTCCTGGCCAATTTCTTGTTAGTATCAGTTAATTTTACACCGAGTGGAGGCCAGCTTGGTGTTGCAGCCAACTTCACCAAAGATTCATTAGGTGAATCTGTTCAGCTTGCTCATTTGATATTCAGGTATGAGCAGAATGTGAACTTACAAGATTTTTGCAGGTTTTTCTAGATCATAGAGGTTTCCCGTAATCCTTAATTTTTCATTCCTCTTATGGAGTTTGTAACATACAAAGCATGCAGTACATACTTAAAGTGTGTAAGTGGGGGCTTTTGTTCCCTTTCCTTGGTTAAAATGCCCTCCTCGTCTGTTAGCGTTATAATAGCTGCATCAGTCTAGCATTTTCAGATTTTTTTTTGGATCAATAGCACCTAGTGGATTTTCCACGCTTCAATGCTTCATAATCTTGCAGCTACTTACAAGACTGGTAAGAAAACTCAAGTTTTTCTGTGCAACGGTATAGCCAGCTATCAAATTAAACCTTTATAGTTCAAATGAAGTCTTATATGGTTAAATGGATGGCAAAGGACACTGTACTTTTGTCATTAGGTATATGCATTAATAACATACAAATTTTGATATGGATCAATGGATATTGAATAATAAGATAAACTATATCAGTATATCCACATCTGGTAAATAGACTAATATATTGTTTGCTTTTGGCTGGATTGTGATTAAAATCGTTTGGCTCTACGTGGATGCAGGATAACACATACGGGGGGTGGGGTTCCAGAACAATTGCTGAGACAAATGTTTGGGAGTGATGAAGCATCCGAGGATGGCATCAGCCTGCTTATCAGCAGAAAATTAGTGAAGCTTATGAACGGAGATGTCCAGTATCTAAGGGAGGCAGGAAAGTCAACCTTTATCATATCTGTAGAATTTGCAATCGCTAATAAACCTCGTGCATGAATGTAATCTTGTGGGTATGATAAAATTCTCGGTGAAATAGGTGAGCATTGGGAGAGTTTCTATGCCATGCCATGCAATGTTCTTACTTCTTACTGTGCCCTTTCTTTTCTGACTTATGTGACAGTCTTGTTAGTTTTGCATTGTAAATATGCACAACTCTGTTTTTGGCAGACTTTTCTGGAACAATAAAATGGAAATCTTCCTTCTTTTATTTGGTTCTGACCGTAAAGACGAGCTGTGCTTCACAATAACAGTCGGATTTTACTGCATTACCGCGACACGCAGTCAAACATTTACTGTAATGATATCTGAATTGGCATGTTATAGGAGTTTTGGGTCTCTACAAAGTCGTAGGACCATGCTTGATAAAAGAAATACCTTTTGTTCCATACTTAATAATTGTTGAGGGCGACTGTTTACCGGAAACCTATAGGTTTCCGTGAAGTTGTAAGACCGTGTATGGGGGACTGATGTCTGCCTAGTATCTGAAGGTCAAGAAAGTTGGTGATCTTATGACAAAACAGTCGGTCAATATGACAACGTGTTCAAATATTTTCGATGATGTTCTACTATGTTAATGAAACTTAAATCTTTTGTTGTAAATGAGAAGATTGGTTGCAAAAAGACATGCTGATGCAAGAAGATGGATTTTATAGCACATATTTTGAATTGGGTCAAAATGGACAAGAAAGAGAATGGCCACCTACTAATGATGATGGGGGAAAAGCTGGAAATTTGCCAAATTTTGAGAACTTTTTATGAAAGTTACTTTAAACTTTAGTTCTTCACTAAACGATATTTCCAATCTTTACTTCCAATAAGTTTGCAACATTAAACTTGCACTGAAATTATTAAGTGATAAAGATGATCGTTTGTTGAGTAATATGGCACACAATATGAAGGTAAAAGTTGACAAGTATTAGCGTACGGTTTATAAAGTGAACAAGATTTTGCTTTTAGCAATTGTGATTGATCCTAGGTACAAATTGGACTATGTTTTATGTTGCACAAGTATCTTGTATAATGCCATTATGGTCGATAATGAAGTTATGAAATCATTGTAAGTTTTATGTATGTACATGGGATGACACGACACCAACGGTGAAATTGGTGGTAATAGTAATTCAAGCGACGTTGTGACTTTGATTGAGGGTTCTGATGATGATGATATGCATGACTTTAATAAAGTTTATTTTTGGGTGCAAGAAATAAAAAACTAGTAACATGGATTGAGCTGGAAAAGATAAGATCTGAAAGTATTGAAAACTCTGAAATGAGAACTTTGACCTTTTGTATTTGTGGAAGATAAATTGTTCAATATTTAAAACTTGTAATCCAAACTTACGAGGGATGTACTTGACATTCATCATGTATCTACATTTGTCTTTGAGTCAGCATTTCGCACTCAAGGACGAATTCTTAATTCATTTAGGAATTCTTTAACTCCTAAAATAATTGAGGCTTAATTTGTAAGCAAAACTGGTTGAGAGTAGCTCAAGATAGAGTTTGCATTAAGAAAAATTTGAGACGGGTAATTAAATATTTATTCAATTTTTCCTTATTACATCTAATTAATTGGAGAATTTTTAATTTCTTTATGCTTGTTCTAATTGTTCTCTTTCAATTATGTATTGTAAAGTTTGTCACTACAACCCAAGCAATAAATGGTTAAATGTAATTTTATTTCTATTAATTTTAACTTAATTTTTTTCTATGTAGTGTTGATGCAAATTCACAATGATAATTATTCATGATATTATAGATGGCTGAAGCAAAAAAATAATATATATTCGAACTTTGTTGTAATATTCTTAGAGTAGATCATTTATTCACCAACATTTTTTCTTGGAATTTAATTTTTCGCTGCAATTCAATTATTCATTTCCTCTTCGATAGTTCGCTTCCTATTCCTAATTGTTTCATTTTAGGCCACCGGAGCAAATGCTAGTGGTACGCGAAGACTCTTTTGTGGCTTCGTTTTTTGTACATTATTAATGAAAAAATGATGTAAAAGTCTTATTCATTGTATACTTTTCGTGGTATACCATCCAATTTAACATTTTTTTTTTTAGCGGAGGAGGAGGGGGTGAGGTCATATCAATCATAGAATTCTTTACCTTTGTTGTAGAAACAACAATCCCTAACTAACCGAGACAAACATAATTTGTTGCAATCGAACATTGTTTGGCTTGATACATATATAGATGCGGTATCTACGATTATAAAAGATTATTTATGTAAGTGTACACTTCAAATATATTAGGAATTACATATAACTTTGTATCATAGAGAGATTATAATTTAAACAATTCAAAATTTGATTTTTGTTATTACAACATTTTCCAATTCCCAAATAAAAGAAATAAAATATATGCTTCAATTTCAAGTAGTGGAAGATTGTACTAATTCTTTGGTGCTAACCTGGACTTGATTTTCTCAATTTCCTTGGTACCAACTTGGAATGCCTTTGTCAAAACATTGTCTGGCACAGGTGGTGATGCAGCAAACAATGTGGCTGCTATCGACTGAGTTCCAGGCAACTGGCTGTTGAATGCCGCAATTACTGCGGCAGGAACCTTGCCGTTGTTCTTCTGGAAGTGGACTAGACCTTTTGGGAATACAAATATTTCACCTTTCTTAATAGACTTGGAATAAAGGACATTGGCTGTGGTTAAGAAACCAACATTCAATTCTCCTTTTAGTACAAAGACTATTTCGGTGGCACGCGGGTGGGTGTGAGGCGGATTTAGGCCACCGGGGGCATAGTCGATGCGAGAGAGGGACACACCTAAGGTATTAAGGCCAGGGATTTTTTGGACATTGGCTCCAGTCACCAATGACCCCATTGAATTGTTGGTGGCTCCTGCCTTGGCAATTCCCGCAAAGAAAAAGTCCTCGGCTGTCACGTTCGACTTGCAAGCAAATCCATTCACCTTCACAGCTATTAGAAGAATGTTTGGTAAAGATTTTTGTAGATTATAAGCAGTCACTGACTCTTAAAAAATGTACAGATAAAAATAGATAAAAATTGTGGATCCTACAAAAATAAAAATGAAACATGCTCATATATGTCGTGTTTGTGTGATCTAAAGTTTGGTCCAAGTTTTGACTACACGTTTGGTCATCCCACAAGTTGTTTGTTGCATGAGGCAAATATTCAATCCCAAATATCACATAGTTGGTTTGTAATTAAGAGAACCCCATTAATCAAATAAGCTAAAAAATGAGCTAAACAAGAAAAGTCAACGCCAAAAATCCTGTAGAGCAAGAAAAATAATCCAAAATCGACATGACCTTCAAGATATATCTAGCTTATTTTGATCGTTAAAAAGTGAAATAAGAAAATTTAAGCAACATACGAGAAGTGAGATCAGCAACACAGAGATCTTGAAGCATGTCGGGATCAGCAGAGACACTGATTAAGACTAGCATAGCCATCATTACTATTAGAGCTCTACCAAAAGCAGCCATGGTGGTGCAGGAGAGAAGAATATATGTAGGCTGAAAAGGAAGTAATAATTAGAAAAGTTGGGTTCGGACAAGGTAGAAACAAAGGTTGGTGCGATCTTATTTATAAGTCCTTTAGGTGAGATTTCAATTAATATTTGTGTGTGTGTGTGTGTGTGTGTGTGTGTGTGTGTGTGTGAGAGAGAGAGAGAGAGAGAGAGAGAGAGAGAGAGAGATGGCATGGAGTGTATTTGCAAAAGCACGAAACATGACTTCTTAGACCCAAAGTGAAGGGATGAGGATGAGTAGAGGAATTGAGAGAGGGTCCCACCATTCTTTGACTATATTGTGTCCCTAGAATTTATCTTTTCTTCCTTCTAATCAACTACCCCTTTACTTCTGGAAAGGTCTTGCCTAAAATTTATTTATCCTCAACCTTCTAAAGAAGTAAAGAAAATATTTTTATTTTTATATTTTTTAGCACAAACCATCCCCAGCCAATATTTAGAAATTTGGAGTAGTTCATCCTTTTAGCGTTATTATATGATAAATTTCTCATCCTTTTTAATAAACAAACAGAAAAAAAAATAAAGAAAAAATTGCAGCATGAGTCCTCAATTTTTTTAAAAAGTGCAAATGGATCCCAATAGAAAATAATTAAAAAAAATAAAAAACGAATGATAAAAATAATTTTAAAAAAACTACATCTTCCACAACCAACGACCACATCCCTGCCAAGAGTCACCCTATCACCCCATCCCCATTAAAAACCTCATAATTCTTACAAAAAAAAAAAAGAAATCTAAAATAATATTGCTACATTTATTTAATTTTTTTCTTTTTGTTGCAATTACATATACACACACTGTAGAGAAAAAGCTGAAAAGGATCAAGATCGGAAGTGGGTTTTTGATTTGAGAGGAAACCCAGGTGGATTTCAGTTCGTCCTAGACGTGTTTAAGACGTCATTTGTGATGTTTTTGGTGCTCATGTTCCTTCCTTGTTCACGTGACTTTCGAGGCAGCCAGGAACTATGAGGTGACAGTCTAGCCCGCCAAAAAAAAAAAAATTAAAATAATACTAAAAAATTGGTCCATAATATAATTCAAATAATATCAATATAAAAATAGAATAACTCAAATCTAATTTAAATTGTCTTTTTTAAAATATTAATCCAAGAATCAAACTCCAATATAAAATTATTTAGATTTAATTAAAATTTCAATCTAAATTATGTTTTTTGTAACAATTAAATTAAGAATATCAAACTCCAACATAAAATTAGTTAGATTTAATTAAAATTTAGTTTAATTCAAATTTTAATCTAAATTATGTTTGATGTGACAATTAAATTATTTATTTTTTTTGTCTTTATTTAGCGGGTAAAATTGTCAAGTCATTTTTTTCAACCTTTCAATTGGCGCAAATGGTCCTAATCTTAAGAAATTTGCAATTGGATTCTAACTTTTAAAAAGTGAAAATGAGTTCGATACTTTAATTTTTTTATTAATTAAAAAAAACTAACAAATTGATAATATACTAAATTATTTTGAATATTTTATGAACTATTATAAAATAACCAAAATTGAAATTCATAATTATTAACAAATGTGCTAATTAAAATTATTTTATTATTATTAAGTAATCATATTATTTAAAATTCAAACTTTAATTTTATCGTTACAACAAAAGAAGAAAAATAAATTTGTCACAAATAAAAATTTTACTTATCTTTCAATTCAACTCGATTTTATCGATCTACCGTATTTATTGGGCGATCCGATTCGATTTTGAAATTTCTGAGGTTATTGGACCAGTCTTATTTTAAATTTTAATTAATTTTACATTAAAAAAAAAAGCAAAAAAAAAAATGGTTCCACCCACCCCACCTTCACCCACCCCACCCCACCCCACCGAAAAACAAGCGAGAAAGGGAGGATTTTTCCTCCCCTCCCTCGCACGCAGCACTCTGGGAGAAATCCCCCTGTTCTTCTTGACGGGATCTCTCCCCGTGTTTCCGGCCACTGGCCAAACACGGGGGAGAGATCCCCGTCGCAATAAATAGGGGGATTTCTCCCTATTCACCAACAAACCAGGGGATTTCTCCCCCGGTTGCGCGAAAGCATCCACGGCCGGGAGGGAGAAATCCTCTCTTTCGCTTCGTTTTTGGGGTGGGGTGGGGGGGTGGAACCATTTTTTTTTTTGCTTTGGCTTTTTTTAATGTAAAAATTAATTAAAATTTAAAATAAGATCGGGTCCAATAACCTTGTAGCTCAAAATCGGATTGGATTGCCCAAAGAATATGAGATCAGATAAAATCGAGTTGGATTGAAAGATAAGTAAAATTTTATTTGTGACAAATTTATTTTTCTTCTTTGTTGTAACGATAAAATTAAAGTTTGAATTTTAAATAATATGATTACTTAATAATAATAAAATAATTTTAATTAGCACATTTGTTAATAATTATGAATTTCAATTTTGGTTATTTTATAATAGTTCATAAAATATTCAAAATAATTTAGTATATTATCAATTTGTTAGTTTTTTTTTTTAATTTTTAATAAAAAATTAAAGTATCTGACTCATTTTCACTTTTTAAAAGTTAGGAATCCAATTGCAAATTTCTTAAGATTAGGGACCATTTGGCGCCAATTGAAAGGTTGAAAAAATGTGACTTGACAATTTTTACCCCGCTAATAAAGACAAAAACACCGCTGGGACCATTTGCGCACCTAAAAAGACCAATCACAAGACCTAAAATGATAGGTTAGGACCTTTCCGCCAAAAATGAAACGTTAGGGACCATTTGCGCACTAATGGTAAACGTTAGGGACCATTTGCGCACTAATGGTAAACGTTAGGGACCATTTGCGCCAATTTCCCTTAAATTATTTATTTTAAATTTACTTATAAGTAAACTTTTTAATTTAAGTCAAACATGCTTATATCTCAAAGCAATAAGATTATCATGCTTTTATTATTTATATATTTTTTAAAATGTGTCAAGAAATAGTTTACAATTAACCAAAAAACATTATTATTTTGAAAGAAAATTGATATTTATTTATTGATAAATACATGAGAGTCTCAATTTTATAAAATAATCTCTTTAAAAATCTCAAAAAATATATTGTCTAAGTTTATCTAAGATTGTATTTGATGCAATGTATTAGATTGTATAAAAAAAATTTAAATAAATAAATAAATAAAATAAAATTAAGACCAGATTAGCCCGATAGGCTGGGTATATTACTCGAATTTGATCTTCAAGAGTTTAGGCTTGGTTTGGTATTACTGTGTTTTTAAGAGAATTAGTTTTTGTTGTGTTGTGGGAAGAATTAGATAAGTGTTTGGTAAACTCTTGTTTTAAAATTGTTGTATGTAGCATTTGATCATTTGGTAAACAAAAATGATTTATTGTTGTAACGGTATTAAATTACAAAAAAAATATTGATTATAATAATGTTATTTTGTATTATTATTATTCACAAGTGGTAAAATTTATTTATATTTTTCTAGTCCAATATTTTTTAACAAGACAATGCATTTACTGTTATTATTTTAAAATAAAAACAATAAACACCTAATAAATTTCAAATTTACAAAATTACAAAATAAAAGTATAGTCATATAGTGTAAAAATTAATTAAATTTATATTATTTTTTATGCATTCAACTTGTATCAATTTGGTTTCTCAAATAAGTATTAAAATAATTAATTTAATTAATTAAGGGTAAAATAGATATTTTAATAATATATAAATGAAAAAGTTTAAAACAAAATCGAAAAAACGCTCTTTTTCTCGCTTCTCAAAATGTTTGTCAAGTGAGTTGTCCAATTGGTACTAGCATTCATCACAAATTCTTCTTATGGGGATGTTAAGAGTTCGAATCGCTGGGGGTACAAAATAAATTCAGTTTGGAGCCCAACCTTCAGTGGACAGTACGTATGTTAACAATGCACGGAATAGCCTTTGGACAAAAGATCTGTAGGAGAAAGTCCGTAGTCATTACAAAAAACACACACGACCACGGATTTTGCATGGTCCACATATATTATAATATACCCATGCTTTTCTCCTCGTAAATTAATTATGTAGTAGTTGGCATGAAAAGTACTCGCACATTTTTATCATAAACTAATATATCACTCGTACAATACACGGCACTTGTTTTTTATGATAGTGATTTTAAAATATTCTAAGAATATATTGTTTATTTATTACATTCAAATAAAAAAAATCATATAAATAGCATTTGATTACTCATTGATATTGAAAAAATAATAATATAACTAATCTAGATTTTGAAACACCTATTTGAAAATCACATTTGTGGTCGAACTGAGACTGGGCTTTGAACCGTATGAATTTAATTTTGAAATTATCATATCTAGTTTATTAGTTTAATCGACTTATTATTTTTAATCAATAAATCAGATCATTTGATAATATAACACAATTATATGTTTTTCGTGTATTGATTTTTTTTTTTTTTGAAAATGCAACCTATTTAAACTCACTATGGGAAGCGTAAAAAATTTGTAGGAAAAATAAATCTATTTTTGGAAAACTATTGCATTATTGCCAATAGTTCTCGTGCATTGATGTTTCATTTTTTTGAAAACATAATTTATTTAAATTCCTCAACATGTATAAATTAAAAATTTGAAAAGTTGTTGAATTTATCATATATAATATTAAATATTACAATTCGTTTTTTAAAGTTGTAGGAGGACTCACCTTGTAGTTGCCATTACTAAGTCCTTGAGCTTTTTCTGGTCAGAATTCACACTTAATACCTGCAAAATAATTTTTATTTTTCCTTAAATTTAATGGCATACAATTTTCTTTATTAATTTTCTCGGTAGACGTGAGAATTCGAGTCGAGACAGAATGAGCTAGCACTGGCAGTCTAGTGTTCGAGCCAATTGGTTAGATGACGACTACTATATTATTATGGTGGAAGCCGATAATTAAAAACTTACTTACCTGAGATATCATAAGAGGAACTAGACTCCAATGAAATGCAAAATATCCAAGAATGCATCTCTCAAATAATATAATTATTTAATAATAAAAATAATAATGTTATTTGATATATTTATTACTAAAGTGTTAATTAAAAAAAATCATTAGTTTTGTTTAATTTTTTATAAAAAATAAAAATATTGGACCTATTTGCACATTTTGTAATGATTAGGAATTCACATATAATTTTTTCTAATTAAAAATAAATGCATATTTGTCTTTTTTATCCCATAAGAACCAATTATGCATCAAAATACATAGGTTATTGACTTATTTGTCAAAAAATAAATATTAGGGACCATTTGCGCCAAAATTCCTTAAAAACACGTAAGTTAAAAAACTATAATAATTACAATTTTTTTTTTTTAATTTGTGTAAGAATATAAAATAAATCTATTAAATTTCGAATTATGCTTGAATATAATCTCCGACACAACACCCATGTGACTGGCTGTCTTGGAATTCATTGGCTAAGGGTTTTCAACGGTCAAGCTCCTTAAAATTCCGTAAATTAAGGTAATTAAATAATAAGCGACGAAAGTCCTCTACGTGAAGTTTGGTGCATTGTCCATAAAAATTCTAGGGAAAATTCTAGGGATGGTTTTACAAATAACCGTAACAAATAAAATAATTTTAAAAATAGTGAGAAATTTTAGAGAGAGAGAAAATTGGGAGTGGGTTGAATTTGGAGTATGTTGTGGGTCTGCGACAGGAATAGTGGGATTGGAATGGAGTGAAGTGGGTGGATTGTATTCAATGATTTTAAATTTAATTGACAATTAAGTATTTTTAGAATAAAAATTAAAGAGTAGTAAAATTAAAAATTAAAGAAAAATATTAGCACATGGCACAATTATCTCGAAAATTTAGGACTGGTAATTGATCATGTGCTCATGAGCTCTGAAGTCATATAACGCAAACTTAATTTAATTAAAGTCATATTTTAGGACTAAAAGACTAATGTGCTCCTACAATTGTAAAAAATGCTACTTCAAATACGAAATTGTTTTATAATGATATTGTTTTATAAAGATACTATTTTATATGATATTGTTTATTAAAATACTATAGGTCCACAGGTCTAAAAAGAACCAAATGCAACCGAGAATACTAAAGATTGTTAAACTTAATTAGAGAAAATACTCTTTTTTTTTTATTTATTAAACACAAAAATTAAAACTTATGCACAAAACTTGATATTGTACTATAGTTTTGTGTTAAAACACAATATTTGTGTTCATCTAAGCATGTGCTTCTGATACTATTTCATTTATTTAACTTATTTGTTATCTTTAATTATACGATACTGTTATCTATAATACTGTTATTATGAAATTGATACAAATGTAATTCGATCTTTGCTTTTCTATATTAATCGTTTTATTAAGATAAATTTATTATGATATTGTACTTTTGTTAGGTTGGAATTTTCTATTTTGAGTATTATGTAAGATTGTCATTGTTTACAAAGATGCTGATACTTATATGTTTGTTATATTAACATAATAATGTACTTTTGATATTGAAATATTATGATACTTTTATCTGTAATACTGTTATATTAAGATGTTGAAATACTATTCTTAATAAAGTATCGTTTGTGATTAGAAATTTGGGCGTGGGTTGGGTCGGGTCGGTTTGGGCCCAACCCGAACCCAACCCAAAAGAGTCGGTTTAGAGAAATTTCAACCCAACCCAACTCGCATAGTGCTTTGAACTCGACCCAAACCGACCCATACAAGCGTCGGACGGGTTGGGTCGGGTTCACGTTTGCTTAATTCAATATTTTTTTTTCCAAAAATTCAAAGACACAAAATGCAGATTAAGAAATTCAACAAACAAGAAAATAATTCGGCATGGACCAAAGAACTAAACTAACAATTAAACCGACAAATGGAATCAACAAGATTCGGTATACAAGACCAGATTAACCGACTATGTTAAAGGGTTGAAAAAGTAGAAACCTTTGAAAGTTGAAGCCAAGTAAAAATCATCTCTTAACCGGGTGGTAGAGAGGCGGCAATGACCGAGAGGCGTGAAAAATCTCTTCTCGGCCGTGGTAGAGAGGCGGCAATGACCGAGAGGCGTGACTTATGTGTGTGCTGTGCTGTGAGTGGCGTGAGTAAGGGGGGTGTGTGCACGATCGAGAGGTGTGTCTTCACCGGTGACCGAGAGGCGTGTCTTCACCGGGACCATGTGTGTGTTGCCGATCGAGGTGCGAGAGAGAGTGAGAGGCGTGAGAGGCGAGAGAGTGAGTTAGGGTTTTCATTTCATTTTAATTGTTATATTATCATATATTGTTTTTTTTTTTTAATTGTAAATGGGATGGGTTGGGTTGGGTTGGGTTGGGTTGGGTTCCACGACCCAACCCGAAACCCGACCCAACCCTATTAAATTGTGAAAATTTTAAACCGAACCCAACCCACAAAATCTAAAAAATCGACCCAAACGGGTTGGGTCGGGTTGGTCGGTCCGACCGGTTTGGGTCGGGTTTTGCCCACCCCTATTTGTGATACTATGTTATTAAGATATTATTTTTTATGATCTAATATCAAACAACACATGAATGTGTGCCAAGAATATTCGAAATACATAAAATGTTGATGCATGTGAAACAAATATTGTTTCTTTTATTCTACGAAAATGATTACAAAACACACACACACATACACACATAGGGTAATGATCTCACCTTTATAATTTCTCCACACCATAGAGAGGAGATCATTAACCCATATATATATATATATATATATATATATATATTTAAAAATAATATCTTAAAAAAATAAACAACCTAATTCAACAAAAATAAAAGAAAACATTCATAAAAACTAGATATGGCAATGAGTCGAGTCGGCTTGTTCGGTCCTTGTCAAGCTCGACCATCTCAAAAAAGCGAGTTCGGACCGGCCCGTGGTCTGCGGATGCACGTGAAATTCAATAATTTTTTTTTGTAAACTTAAAAAAAGAAAATAAGAAATATGAAAATATAATTGCTAATTGCAACTTTTGGTCCCCAACTTTAATTTGGTCCCATTGGGACCACGAACCAATCCACGGGTCGGTCGTGGGCCGACTCACGCGCTAGATCCACGGGCCAGGCCATGTTTCATTTCTTGATCCGACCTTGGTCCGGGCCACTCACGGGCCGAACTTTGAAAGGTCGGGCTGACGGGCCCACCATCATCCGCTCTCCTTTTGCCATCTCTAATAAAAACTGAATCTACCTACATAATAACATTCAAGAAGCAATTGTTTCTAAAATTTTGTAATTTGTGGACTGTCCAATACTTCTCAAAATCACAGTCATTGTCTGATAACAATATAAGACTGTTAAAATTTAAAATTTTATCTTTTACATGATTGAGAATAACAAGGATAGTAAAAAATTGTGAATTCATTATTATCACTCACGAAAACAGTTGGAAAGGTTTGGGTGGCTAGCGGTGAGTTGTAAAACAAGCAGCGGTGAGGTGCAATAGCCGGCGGAAGACGCGGGATAAGATGGTGGCCACGTGCTTTGCTGCGTTAAAATTTAAATCGAATTTAATTCTAATTAATATAGACCACATATGTAATTGCGGAATTAATTGAAATATATTTGAATAGTATGACTTAATGACAATTTTAAAAAGTATTTTAACCTAATTTAAAACAAGTTACCTACGAGTAATTTATAGGCAATTTCCCCAAATTTCTATTAATAATGTAATTAATCCTTTGTTTCATCTCTCTATTTAAAGTTTGGGTTATTTATTTGAAGCCAATTGAGGGTACAATATTGATTGCCAAATCATACTGTAAATCGATTAAGTAATTGCTTGATATCAATTAAAATTTTGCTAAAAAGTTGAAGTTAAAGTTAACAATTAATTTTAATCGCTTATTTCAAAGAACCAAAATTTTTACAACTTTTTAACTATACATTTTATCAACTCTTACAAAATTTTTAATTTTAATCAAAATCAAACAAGCATATAATGGTTCCCAAAAAAACACTTTACAAACACCCCACTTCTGCCCAAACAATTGAAAATAACCTCATTTTACAATTTTTAAAATATACCTTATTTTCATTAAGAAAAATTAATATTTTACAAATTAACTCATTTTGTAACTTTTTAAAAATATCTCATTTCCATTTAGAATCAATATTTTAAAATTTCATTAAATAACAACTTTTACGGGTTACATGTTAGAATAAAATATATATTACTATATTAATTGTAGAGTAACATTAAAATATTTAAAAAAATAAAATAAAATCATCGCTTTGTTATTTGTAAAATAATAGTGTTAGTGTATTACTTACTTTTTTATTTATAGATAGAGTAACATACATGTTGCTATGTTACTTGTTTTATAATCTGTATTATTTGTTACAATTAATCCATTTCAAATTCTAACTCCATCTCAATTGGCACTGTTTCCAATCTCAATTATCCCTCACTTCTTTTTCCTAACCAGCATATCTTTTCAACTCAACAACATGCTATTTTCATTCACAATTTAAATTCACCTAGTAACTTATTGTGTTACATTGAATTAACACAGTGTATTACCAGTAATATAGTACTTATTTTCAAATAACATATCACATTGTTTGCTATTGCAATAACATATTATGTTACATTTAGATTCACCTAGTAAGAAATTATGTTACATTCGAGTAACACGGTGTGTTAGCACTTAGCAGTAACATAATACATTATTTTCAAGTAAAATATCATGTTACTTGTACCATAGGCGGACTTATGCAAGGACTAGAGGGGGCTTGGCCCCCCTCTCAATTCTAATTTTTTTTCGCCCAAAAGGCCTATTCCTAGGCCTCTCTTAATTTAAAAATAAAATAAAATTAAAGTCTTAAATTCATTTGCAAAAGCAAAGGTTTATTCTCAGTATTTTATCCGTATTTGTAAACCATAAGCAAAAGCAAAAAATTTCAATTTTAGCTGCATATTTTAAAAGTTATACCATACTTTGTCTTGCAAATATTTTCAAACAAGAAATTATTATAATCATCAAGATAATCCATGAGATAAAAGTATCCATTTTTTTATTAAACCTCTCAAATTTCGAAGATCGGTTAGTTTTTTTAGCCAAATTCTTGATTTTTGTGTTAAATTGAAAATATAAAATCATCATATTTTTTGTTTGATCGGTATGGCACTATTTTTTTTTTTTTTTTAATTAGAATTCTAGTCTTTGATAGAAGATTAGTGTCAAAAATGAATTTTGGAAACTGAAAGTTCGAGATAATTCCAAAAGAATAGTTTTTTCTCATTTTGATAACCAGAAATGCATTTTTCAATGAAAATCCAACGAGTTGATTTCAACGTGTAAACTGAACCACCTATATTTGAGTTTGTGAAGTCAGTGACAAAATCACGGTTCAAGCGGTTTTTCGAGAAGCAATTTTCCAACTTTCTGAGCATTACATAATGCCCCTCTTGAATAAAATCTTATATCCGCCATTGAGTCTTGTACCATTAACCATTTTGTCTAGTGTTACTTTTGCCGCCATCGCCATTATCATTGCTATTGCCGTTGCCTTACGCCACCACCATTAACTTCCGCTATTAAACTACATCGATAGGAGGTAGAAGCAACAAAACCTGAAAGTTAACAATCAGACCATTCGATTGCCGGAAACCGTTTCACATCTGAACTTAATATTTACGAAATCAATTTGTACAATGTTATGACTCATCCAATGTAAAATAACAAGGCCTCAATCTCCAATTAAATGTTCAGTTTTGTCACATACAACTTTTGCTGCACGTGAAAGTAGATCCCAATAAATTTTAAAAATACTAAGGTTTAAAAGCGTAAAGCGTGGTTTAAATGTGGAGGCCAAGTTCAAGCTTTTGGGGCTAAATGAGGCTTAGGCGAGGGTGAGGCGAGGCGAAGCGTGAAAAGCGTTTTCTTATTTTTAATATCATTTTAAATATTTTTTTAAAAAAGAAAAATAAATTTTTTAACTAAAAAACGCATGCGCCTAAGCGAGATTAGGCGCGCCTAGGCGTGATTAAGCGCGCCTAGGCGTGATTAAGCGTACATATGCGAGCCTAGGCACGCCTAGGCGCAAGCTTTTAATTAAAAATTAGTTGTTCAAAAAGCGTCCGCCTAAGGCCTAGGCGAGGCATAGAGGTCACGCTTCACGCCAGACGAGCTTTTTAGAACATTGAAAATACCGATCCCAAAATTTTATTCCCGAATTACTATCTATTTGGTAGGGATGGCAGCGGGCGGGTCCCAAGGCGGGTCGGCCATTCCATACCCGCCCGTCGTGGATTTTTGGAAAGCGGGGGCGGGGATCGGGCGGGCGGGCGGGGGCGGGTGCGGGTCGGGGCGGGTATAAGAAAATCCCTATTTATCACCCCGTTTAATTAATTAATTAATTAATTATATTATTTTTTATTTTTTTACATACAATTTAAATTTTAAAATATAAAAATAAAATAAAATAAACTATTCGGGGCGGGTTCGGGTAAGGCGGGGCGGGGATCATGATCCCCGCCCCCGCCCCGTTTAGTAATCGGGGCGGGGATTCCCCGCCCCATTAGGGTCGGGGCATAGCGGGGCGGGTCGGGGACGGGTTTTTTTGCCATCCCTACTATTTGGGTTAAATTTTCAAAACAAGTGTAACCCATTTCCAACGTCAATTAGGTTAACTGATTCTACAAAAAGATGAAAATATTTAAATTTTTGAATAGATCTCTACAGAAATTGCCCATAGTGAAATTGAAATTTAAATTGACGTCAAATACGAAAGAACTATTAGAGATCAGATTTCTTCATTGTCAGAAATTACAATTTTTTTTGTTCCCAACTAGGTGGGTACGGGTGGATTATTTCGAAGGATTTTGAATTTTAAGATCAATCTAATATTTTCAAAATAAAAATTAAAAAATAATAAAATTGTAAAATAAGAATAAAAATAATAGTATATGACAAAATTATCACTTAAATTAGAGGGAAAAAAGTACTCTTATAGGCATGGAAACAACAAAATCTTTTACATATACAACTATTGGCGGCTGTGATTTTTTAAACCTTTTTAGTGTTGCGATTTGAAATCGATGATGGTACATGTAGTGGGAAATAGATCTGCGTGCATTTTTTGGCGGTGGATAGTGCCATAGTGGTGAGGTGGTTTCAGGTAGATTGATTTAGACATTTCAGATCCGATTCTCAACGAAGGTGGAGATGCTTGTGACGATTGTCGCTTCATCGATCGCGGTGTCACCAATGGTGGCGAGTTGGCATTTGTAAACAATGGCGGAGTAAGATATTTTGAGTTGAGGGTTTTGGAAATTGAGGCCAACTTTTTTATTGGTACAAGATTTTATTCGAGGAGAAAAATAATAAAAGAAAATATATAAAAAAATAGAAATATTTATGAATTTATCAAAAACTTTTCATTATACGAAAAAATCGTTACAATCATATAAATTTATTCACTCATTTTTTCAAGTATCTTAAAAAAATAATATTCTAAGTTTTACCACACTCACTAATTTCTACTCTTTGTACAACCCACAAAGAGAACAAGAAAAATAATTAAGATGCTAGACTTACAATTTTTCTCTAAAAAACCCCCAAGTCACGTTTACAAAAGAGAATAAACCACGTCAATTTATAGTTAACGTATGACCTAATTTTCTTTCAAATTTCGACTACCAAAGAATCCAAGATTTGGAAACTTGTTCAATTTTAGTCGACATACATGTCTTCCAACTTTTGACTACCAAGTTCTAAGAAAATATTCCAACAATCTCCGCCTTGACGAAAAACGAGTTAAAACTCAATCATCTCTTCTGTAGCTCTTCATCTCGATACATTAAAAAAAATCGATAAACTTTGACAATCCGAATTCTAAAAAAAAAAAAAGAATTAACATATTCCACCATATAAGTATAATCACTTAGAATTAACGAATTTTAATAATTGTATTGGCTCATGTCGAATGAATTTACTGAAATATTATGGTGCAACTCATTTGCTTGATTTACTTGGAAGTTCATCAGCCATCGAAATCAATTCCACCACACACCTTGCATTAATATCAAGTCAATACTCATAGACAAACATGTGGACACGCTAGTAGTAAATATTTACTTAAGCGATATCATCACCTCCCATAAAGAGATACATATTGTCCGTATATGATATCGAGTAGTCACCTTTTGGACAATTTTTTCTCACGTGACCAGGTTGTCCACAATTTCAACAAGATACTTTTCTTTTCATAGAATTATTCTTCTTCTATTCTTCCAGCAACAAATAATGAGTTTTTAGATGAAATATTACTTCTACCACTCAACCTTCTTTCTTCATAAATTAATTTACTTGTAATTTCTTCAAAACTCACAATTTCTTTCCCATACATCGAAATTGGTTTGATGTGTTCATAAGAGGATGGAAGAGACCAGATGAGTATTAAAGTTTTATTTTTATCATCAAGTTTAACTACAATAGCCTCCAGTTCAGAAATGATCCTATTGAGAACACTCATGTGATCTGGAATTTTTTACTTGCATTCATTCGCAAAGAATGAAATTGTTCTTTCAAGTACAATCAATTTGAAAGACTTTTTGTTTGACACAACTGCTCAAATTTTTCCCAAAGTTCATTTGCAGCAGATATTCCATGAATATTTGCAAGAACATTTTTGGCTAAATATAGACGTATCGTACTTGCATATTTTAAATTCAAATCTTCCCAAACCTCATCGCTCATACTGGATTTTTCAATATCATTGTTAGAAATAGGAGTTGGTTTTCTTTTCAAAACCTTGTGTAGTCTAGATTGAATCAAAACATCATTGACTTGTACTTGCCACAAGCTAAAATTGATTCTTCAGTCAAATTTCTCCACGTCATATTTGATAGATATATCTTCTCCGTGCGCCAACACTCTAAATGACCTAATGCTCTGATACCACTGTTGGAAATTGAGATAAATTCCTTTATTACCCACAAGATCTTTGTTAAGATCTTTGTTTATAGAAAAATAACGGAACAGAAAATATATAAAATATAGAAAAATATTTATGGACTGTCAAAGCTTCCACTATATGAAAAATCATTACAATCATATAGATTTCACTAATCAAATTCTCCAAGTATCTTAAGAAAAATAATATCCTAAGCTTTACCACACCCACTAATTTCTTATCTCTGTACAAGTCACAAATAAAACAAGAAAAACAACTAGTATGCTAGACTTACAATTTTTTTCTCAAAAACCCTCAAGTTACGTCTACAAAAGAGAATAAACCACGTTAACTTATAGTTAACGTATGACCTAATTTTCTTCCAAGTTTTGACTGCCAAGGAGTCCAAGATTTGAAAACTTGTTCAATTTTAGTGGACCTATATGTCTTCCAAGTTTCGACTACCAAGGTGTCCAAGATTTGAAAACTTGTTCAATTTTAGTCGATCTAGATGTCTTTCAAATTTTGAAAAAATATCCCAACAGGGGGTCCTCAAATGACATGCAAAAAAAATTGAAACAACATAATTTTTTGATACCTTATTACAAACATTTTTTAAGAGTTCTCATACTCTGATAACATAGTATAATTACATTATCGTCAATCTTGTCAAATACATCCTTCTCAATATACATAATCAAAATATCATTCAACTATTTATCACCCATTCGATTGCGTAATTGATTATTAACATAAATCATTGTAGAAAATACACTCTCTACCGTAGTAGTAACAACTAGAAAAATTAATGTCAATGTCAAAAGCATGTATACTAACGAATATATTTCATGTTTTTTTTTGTCTCAACCAACTTTTGTGCAATATCACCAAAACTCTCTGATCCTCTAAAATTTTTATCAATGCACATATCAATGATGTATGTGTCAATTTGACCATCAAGCTGTAAAATATTTGATTTTTTTTTTATAAAACTTACACATTTAAATTAATATGCTCTTGTTAAAAGCAAAAAATAAATTATCCGGACACAAACATGCTATACAAAGAAGGAAGTCACTGTTCACCTCAAAAACCGATCATTCAACTCTTGAAGTTGTATATCAATTACTGCATAAAATAAATCAACACGAAAGTGATGAAAATTTGTCACAGTGATACGTCGTGAACGACCTAGAAGTGTATACATATTGTTTATGTTAGAGACACTAATATTGTGCTCTTCACAGAAAACATTAACCATTACTAAAAAAGAATCTCATTCATCATCCATGAACTCTTGGAGCCGTTGTTTACATATTTTTACCAATCTCATGGCATTAGCAATATCCTTGTTTTTCTTTTGTAATGCCTTTGACAATTCATTTGAAATTCCTAACACATTTTTCATGAGATATAGAACAAATGCAAACTCAAATGTAAGAATTGTTAACATCAAAACACACGCTTTACCTTTTTTCTGCAATTTGTACTATCATTAACAATTGTATCAATAACATCAATTGTACTTAAAAACATGAGTATCATGTTACATAAACAACTATAGTATATCACTAGAACGCTTGATAGGAGTTTCTCGATTAAGGCCTCGTCTACTTGATATTTCGCCAGCATTGAGCGCTTCAAGAATTTTGAATCTTTGTTTCTCACGAATAAGATCACACCGTTTTGTCGATGCTCCAACAACATTCACTACACTATCAACCAAATAATTAAAAGATTAGATCTCTGCATGCTTTTTTGCCATAGTTAGAATAGCTAGTTGAAGTTGATGAGCAAAACAATGAATGTAGTAGGCACTCGGGTTATCTTTCAAGATGAGTGTTTTGAGACATTTGTACTCACCCTACGTATTACTAGCTCCATCATAACCTTGCCGTCTCAAACTAGACATACTTAAGCTATTCTAGAGAACAAGTCTTCAATAGCAACCTTAAGTAAGAGAGCCGTACTACTTGAAACATGTTGGATGCTAATAAAACGTTCCATTACATACCCATTCTTTACATATTGCAAAACAATTGACATTTGCTCATTAGTTGAAATATCACGAGATTCATCAATTAGAATAGAAAACAACACATCACCAATCTCACTGATAATAACCCTAGCCGTTTAAAACACACAACCTTAATATCAGGATTATGATCACACAACCATTTTAGTAGTTGAAGAAAATTTTCTTAATTGCTTGAATCTTCAGACTTATCACTTCCACAAAAGCAAGCCATTGTCATAGAAGATATCGAACACAATCAATTGAAGCAGTTAGACGTATTCGATACTCACTTCGTGTTTGTTTGGATTGATTGAAAAGACTAGTCTCAATACTTTCTTCTTGGTTATTGAATCATTCAAACTTAATCCGAGTTAGGTTGTGTACACTACTAAATTTTTCAATATGTTTTTGAGACTATATTTCTTCTTCCAATTTGAGAACTCGCAGAAAACAAAAGAATCACGACTTGAACTAAAATGATAGTAATACAAGAAAAATACGATATTTTTTTATACTATATTCTAATCAACCCAGGATACTCATCATACCACTTAGTACTAAATCGTCTGTCCTTGTTTCCTTTTTTTGTCTACAAAAACTCATGACTGCGTGGTTGACAATGACCCTTTTGCACGTACTCTCTTTAAATTACATCTCGAACTATAACATCATATTTATTGATTGGTGTTCTTAATCCAAGATCTGAAGGCAATTGTTCAACTTTAATTTCACCCATATCTCCTCCAACATCAATGTTATTCATTTCATTACAATCATCCCCGGCATCAATTTCTTCTATTTCATCACTTTCATTCAAAATATCAATCTCATTCATTTTATCATTATCATCCCCTATATCAATTTCATCTCCAACATCCCGATCATCATTCTGGACATTCTTTTCATCAATAGTTTGCTGACTCGAAGAATGATGAGATTTACATAATCTTTTGAAATACTTCTCCATTACTTTTAAACATTTAATTCAGTAGTCAACATAAAAAAAAAAAAAAAAAAGACCGGCAAGGCCACAATCATACAAGCCGACAAGGTCACATTCATACTAGCCGACAAAGTCGCAATTATTTCTAATAATTTAATAAATGAGCAAGAGTAAGCCATTGCTTACCTGGATGTGGACTTGAACAAACCAGACTATAGGTAGAGAGTCAGAAGTGAATCAAAAGATGCACGGTACTTATTATTTTCTTCAATGAAGGACATATCCAAGCACTTTCTGAATATAAAAAATCATATTAACTACATTATTAATTTATTATACAAAATGTTGTTCAAATAGTTAATTAAAGATTTTTTCTAGACCAACAAATGGAGTTGGCTGAAATAAGATTCAATCTATATTTCTAGTTTATACAAAATTTTCTTCAAAAATTCATATTATTCTAGACAAACAAATATAGTTCAATTTTTCTATGATAAAACACATTTTCGGTTTATTATATTTATAAAATTATTTCAATTAACATATCATATATCATATACAATTATACATAATATAATAAATCAATCAATCAATAATGTTGTCTTTTATCAGACCGAATGGATCATTCATCAGGAAATAAGATTTCTTTTAGGGATGATTTCAGGGTTTTGAAATGGTTTTGGTTGTCATAAACTTATAATCAGCATTTTCCATTATTTTTTGTACGTGAAAATCAATAGAATCTTGAACTTATGGCACATTAACTTAATACATATTATGAAATAAATCAAATAATAAGACAACTCACAGAGCCGGTTGAATTGTTGTTCGAAAACCCCAAAAATAAAGAAGATAGAAATCACGGAATGAAGATCACACAAGTCACAACAATGGAGTCGGCAACTCGACACTTCAACAGAAGACGTGAATGTGATGAAAATGAACAGCAAACAAGGAATGAGGGAATAGATGTTTTCAATTTTTTTGTGGGCCTCAGTTGTTTGGTTTATTTTTGGGCCTAATTATTTTTTGGTTTGGGCCTCATAAATTTTGAGCATTTTCTTCTTTTTGGGTTGTTAATAAATTTAAAAAAAAATTCTAGAAAGTTGGGGAGTCCAGGTCTCCCCCATTACCCCTGTTCACCCTGTTTGGTAGAAGGAAATATTTAGAGTTTAGTGGTGTTTGGATAGTGTTTGAAATGGTGGGGAGAAATAACAAATTTAAAAGTGGGTTTAACTAAAATAGGGTAAATTTTATTGTAAAAGTTTGACTTAAAATAAGTAATTATCATTAAGGGTCCGTTAGGTGTATGATTAATGGTTAAAGTTAATTGATGAAATGTTTTATTTTGTTTGAATGGAATTGATGTCCGAATATATTTTTATCTGGATAACAATTTAAACAAAAAATAAGGATAAATTTTGTCATCAGAACAAGGAGGACAGATTTTTTTTATCCGGATAAAGATTCACTATTTTTTTTTTAAAACGAACATCCTTCTTAAAATACAAGGTAAATCTATTTTTGAATATTCATAGTTTCATACCTTGGGATAATCACCACCCGTCCACTGCCGCTCCAACCATTTTTATTTAATTTTTTCCGCTTAATTATAAATAAAAATAGATTTGTATTTTTTTAGTGACTTTTTTCATTCTTATACTTAGATGAACCAAACACGATAATAATAAACTTGATATTTGAATAAGTATTATCCAAATACTTTTATCTATATAAACAATTTTATCCACAAATCAAATAAACCTTAAGAATAAAAATGATGTATATTTGTTTTTTTTTTAACAAAAGTAGATAGTTAGTATAATTTTCACTTTCGAAAATGGGAAAAAATAGTATCAATCAATATTATATGTCACTTCTTGAAAAATCCTATACGTTTCAATTATTTGGAAAAATCGGGTATTTTCATCACAATACTCTGATTTTGGAATGAAATCAATTAAGTGTTCGTTTGATTTTACTAAAAATCAGTTTTTTACTAGATCTTGATAAAAAAAAATGAAATATATGGTTGAAAAGTAATGGGTCCCACAAAATGTGAAATTAAAATTAATTATTAACTTTGACTTCAATTTTTTAACAAAATTTTAAGTAAAATTTAAAAAACCCTAAGTTTCTCCCTCCAATGACTGATATGGTGATAGCATGAAAAGAAGCTACATAAAAAATTATCTCAAACATAAATATCATTTTTCTCTCTTTTATTAGCATTCCTAAAAAAATGCAAGGCATTATGAATTCGTTACTCGAAGACTTATCAAACAAATGGTGTCTTCAACCTGATAAATTTCAAGCATCTCGACTTCAAAGTTACAAATATTTATTTCCAACCATCTGAGATTGAATTGTGATTCTAATATTTCGTTCAGGTCCAACCGTTTGGAAAAAAGTAATTGATGATTTCATGACATCCTCTTCTATGTTGTTTAAATTATTTTTCCTTAATTTGTATCTCGTCATTTGTGTCTCCTGCTGTATAGGAATGACAATTGGTCGAATCGAGCCTAAGCTTGGCTCGTCGTGATCCACTAGGAAGCTCGGTTCGGCCAATGGATCATGGGCCGAGACGAGTATTTTTTGGAGAAATTCAAGGCCGGTCACTGTTTTTGTACTTATGGACTCTAAAGTCATATGGTCAAAACTTAATTCAATTAAAGTCACATTTTAGCACTAAATGACCAACATACCCTTATAATTGCAAAAAAAAAAAAAACGCTAATTTAATGATATTGTTTTGTTGTGATACTATTTTGTATGATAATATTTTGTTGTGATACTGTTTTGTATGATATTTTTTATTTAGAAAATGTACATTGATATATTTATACCATACGTGTGTCTTTGATTCAGTTTTATTATGACAATGTTTAAATATATGATCTTGTACTACTAATGGAGTATTTTAAGAACAGTATCATTACTTCAACTATTAAAATATTTTGTACTTAGTTTTATATATGATACTGTTTTGTGTATGATAATGTTTTATATAGATAATGTGCTATGATACACTTACACCATATTTTTATTTTTGATACTGTTTTATTATGATAATATTTCAACATATGATATTGTTTTAATATATGATAATGTTATTGAGTATCAATGGTCTTGTACAACTAATGGAGCATTTTAAGAACAATATAATTACTTCAACTAGTAAAACATCTATTATACTGTTTTAATTTATGATAATGTTATTGAATACAAACAGTATCAATGGTCTTGTACTATTAATGGAATATTTTAAGAACAATATAATTACTTCAACTAGTAAAACAGATATATGATATTGTTTTATTTAGATAAAGTGATATAGTATAACGTATACCATATTTTTATCTTTGATACTGTTTTATTATGATAATATTTCAACCTATGATACTGTTATTTTATTGGGTTGTAGTTTGTGTATGTGATACTGTTTTATTAAGATATTTTTATGTATAATACTAATATATTAAGATATATTTATCTGTGATACTTTTTAGTAAATATGATACTATTTTGTCTGTGATACTGTTTTAGTATGACAAACTAAAGATTGTTGTTTTAAAATAAATAGATGATTTCAAACGGCTAAAATCTATCATTAGCAGTGGCATAGCCACTAGTCTTGACTGGCTCGTCGAGACGATTCCGATAACATATTATAATAGAAATTCTGAGCACGTATGCAAATTCTATGTAATTTCTGTTATGATACTTTTATGATACTGTTTTATTATAGTACAGTCTCAAACAACACACATGACTAACAACACAAAGAAATAATTTAAGGGCTACCAGCATTCATCCATCTGAAATTCAAAATTTCGCTATTTACAAAGAATAAATCATGGCCACAATCAATATACTTTCTAAACATTCGCTTATACGCTCATCCTGTTTTTTGTTGTCCTCACATTTTGTTCAATTGGCAACGTCAGTAGCACTTTTTTAAGAGAGACAAAGCATCTTTCAGAGAAAGAGAATTAATTATATTATCCGACGAGGATGAAAGACTACTAGTATTTAAAGAATTAGCTGTTGGAATAGCTAGCAAGTGGATGAACCTTTCTAAAATCTTCCCGAATTCATAACTCCGCTCACGGTGTAGACCCATTCTCGTGGTACAACCTGCTCCACCTCTAACTCGCCTCCGCTAGAATTGAAGTTACCACTACTCCACCTCCGCTTCCGCCTCCGCATCCGTCGGAATTGAAGTTACCCATTCTCGTGGTACCATTGCTCCATCTCCATTCTCGTGGTACTATTACACACGGTTTGTCGGAATTGAAGTTATAATTTTCAACTACAAGCTCTGCAGAGGAGGTTTGTGGAGATAAAAAAGACACCGATGAAAAATATGGATCACGGTGGTATTTTAGAATTAATTTAAAATATTGCTTAAAGTATTGACTCAATCAAAAATATTTTGATCTAATTTGAAACAAGTCATGTACAGGTGACTTATAGGCAATCCCCCCCCTTCCCTTTTTTTTGAAAGAAAATTTATAAACATTTCAAAATTTTGAAAAAAAAAAAAAAAATCGAGATAGGCTCGTGTTTTTTATTAGCCAAGCAAGCTCAGTTTGTAAATTTTTTTTAAGACTCGTCCTCAAATGAGCTTGAGCCGACAAGCCCACAGACTTCTCGGCCCGTTTGCCACCCCTATTGCTATCAGTCACAAACACAAAAGATTTATAGTTGTTTATAATATTGTTTCATTGTGAATAAAGTTTGCATTGTAGTTCGACCATTCATTTTCGGATTCAATTCATTCAACCCATGGTTGGGAATACAGTCTTGAATATTTCAGATTAATCTTTAATACATGTCTTTTAATTCATATTTTTTAGCGTGAAATCTTTTTATTGCAACCTTTAAAAGGGGGCATTTTAATTCGGTAGAACAATGTTGGCACGCAAACTTTTGTTCATCATTGTGACCTTCATTCCCCTCAAGAGTCACATTCAATGCAACATAAAGTACTATCTTTAAAGTAAAAATATTAAAATACAAAGGGGGAAAAAAAAAAGCATATGCAAGCATGAAAGTAGAAACTACATTATTTGCAAATGTGACCAAAACTATGTTTCGACATGTTGAAGTTTTACACATTTTGATGATAGCTCGTGACAATTTATGTCAAATTACTACAATAACTACAACTTCGAACAGCAAATCCCAATCATGAATGGGTTCGAGCTTGGTCCACATTGATATCTACAAATTCCTTGCACATTAAACATAGTCCTAAAATTGTGGTTCGCATAATTTATCAAGGGATAGTATTCACATAAATCAAAACAAATTATCATCGAAATACAGTACAAAATCAACAATTTCAACTGAAACACAATTAAATTAGAGAGTGTATTCAAATTGAAACTTTTAAAAACTTTTAAAATTTAAAAATTTAGAGGTATTCAATATAGATTTTTAAAGACCCTCTAAAAGTATTAATTTATGCAACAGAAACTTTAAAAAAGTTTATAAAATTCAAAGGGTATTCCATTAAAACATTTTATAAGTCTTTCCTTACAAACTTATAAAAGCTGGTTTGGGAATTTACTCTTCATATCTTCGCCCAAAACGACGTCATTTTGGTCCATCTTTTTCCTCCCCTTTAATGTTAAATAGCGTTTTGTCCCGAAGTTTCTCTGTCACGAAGAGAAAGTCCCAGAACTGCATCTCTTTTTTTCTCTCGTCGGCTATGCCCCGATTTTGATGCGAAACACCATCCAATCCCCCTCAGACGAGGCACTACAACAATTTCAACCACTTATTGTTCACTTCTTCAATCCAAGCAATTATTATGACGATAACGCTTTAATTTTTGTGATTTTTGAAGGTTTGAACGATTTTCATGTCGGGTTACTCGAGGATGTGAAAGAGATAGAGAGTTGTAGAATTTCTTTGAGATGGTTGCGGGATACAAGGGGTCGTAGGTCAATTTTAAAGGTGAGCATCCAATGGGTTTCACCTTTTTGCTCATTGCTCAACATGCACTTCGCCAAGGATGTCCTCTACTGTGTAATTTATTCTACTACATTCTAAAAACGCCTACCGATTAAAAGCCGCATCGCACTCGAGAGATGGACGGGGAAGAATCTTTTTGTCAAAAGGGTGAGTTTTTTTTTTATATATATATTTTTGATTGAAAAATATTCTAAATTAGTTGAGTAAAGTTGATATTTAAGTGCACCACGAATAGATTGCTCTGGATGCCATAAATTGATTTAACAATAGAATCTTGAACATAAACATTAGCACCTACCTTTGTTTTCAGATTAAAATATCTATGGGTTTGGATGTGGAAATCCATCTTTAGTTTGGTAAATTCTTTCCCTTGTTCTATGTTATGTTTTTTATATTCAATCCTTTTATTGGAACCCTAAAACCGGTTAGGCTAAGAACTACTATTATTCTCTGTTATCGTGCTAATATAGGTCTCGATTGAAGTGAATCCGATGTTTGAGGTATGTTTTGATTTCCACTTTTCCTCTTAGTTCAGCATTTTTTTTTCTTCGAATTGCTTAGGGTTTCATTCATCTTTTGACTGCAGTGATTCAAGTAGTGATGGCAACGGGGCGGATCGGCCTGATCCAAATCTGTCCCGCAATAATTGTAGGAGATCCAAATCTGCCTCACGATCCGCCATTTTTTGGGGCGAATTAGAGCCCTGATCTGTATACTGATCCGTTTTTCTTTTTTTTTTCCTTTTCTTTTTTTTTTTTGGGCATTCAAAAAATTTAAAATATATTGAAACAAGCTTTACTACTATACTATAGAGTCTAAACAACATTATAAAATACATTTGAGATCTTAGACCCACTATGGAAAGCTCTCAAACTAACTACCAAAAATTACACTGAATATTGTAGGCTTTAGGAATTAAGAAATTTGAAATTGCAATTGCAGCCCTTACCCCAAATTTTTTATCTTGTTATAATTTAATCTTTTTTTTAAATACGAGGCGGGGCGGATCGGCCCCGATCCGATCTGCCTTGAGATCCGTGGCGGATCACGGATATCTGCCCGATCCGCGGATCAGGTATTTTTCGCTCCATTCGGATCGGGTATCCATCGGGTTTGGGCAAATCGGATATTTTGCCATCTCTAGATTCAAGGAGTACCGATTATGTGACAAAGATGATTTCTTGTGCTTTCTTAGCGGTGTGAAAGATGATTTCTTGTGTTTTGCTCCATGTTTGATTCAAACTTTGATCAAAGTCTTTATAATTCTTTTCTTTTCTCGAGCTTTTTGACGATAGTGTGGTCTTAATTTTAGGCTTAGTTTTGAAACAAATATTGGAATTTTTGATATTTTTCTAACTTGTGTATTGTTTGCTAGCGATTTCAGTGCTACCTATGCAATCATAATTATATATTCTAGACATTGTAAATTTAGCTTTGATACTCAATACTGGCCATTTTTGAACTTTTTGTAAATTTTTGGATTTTATCATAATATTGACATTTGTTTTTTTTTTACTCTTTTTGAGAAAAACACTATACTACTAGAATTTAATCCACATATTTTCATGTGCACAGGATTAGGGGTGGAATATGTAATTCCTTCCGCATGTCTCTTAAAAAGTTACATCATGCTCATTTTCCATTCTTCTAATTGACGAGTTCGTTTAATGAAGAGAACCTTCATTTTTTTTTTTTTTTTTCCCGATAGCTTCCATGATTTTATTGTCACGATGGGTTCTTTTTGGTGTCCATGGAAGTAGTAAACATTGGGTCAATTTCAAAACTAAACTTATTTTCTAAATTTAAAACTTCCCAATAGTTCGTTTAATGTAAATGCTCTGTCAAGTTTCTTAGTGAAGTGAATAATTTACAAGTAGCTGCTTTGCTTGTTTCTGGTCTGTACTTGGGGTGGTGCTTTCTGAAACATGCTTACCGTTCACGAGGATGAATTGGATTTTCATTAGAAGTGCACTTTTGTTGAATAGATCAATTGCTAACTTTTTATTCTGGATTTTTTGCCTTAACATTATTCTCAATCGTTGCAGCCACATAAATAAATAGTTTAAAATCAAATTATTATTCAAAGATTTTCTTTCATTTCACTACTGCAGCATAGAAAGTATTATAATATCCAAGTCCTTCTCAATTTCAAAAATGTTCTTAATACGTTAAATGTTATTGTGTTGGAGATAAAAATTGGGGATGTACATGTTTGGCAAATACATCATTTTGTTTAGTTAAGAGAGTGATCTTATGAAATCCACTTACATGTTTCCAAAATGCTATAGGTCCAATCTGATTTTCATTTATTTTTAGTTTCTTTTATAAAATCAAAAATCAATGAAAACCCGATCAACTTTAACTTTCTTTTTTGTTTCTCTAGAGAGGAATATTAGCTTCCTGCGGTTTACTATCACTACGATCGATAATTTTTTCTATAATTTCCTCTAAACTAAATGTCACACAAAATTCTAATTGAAAAAAGTGATACCTCGCATACAAAAACGAGTCGTCTACAAATGAATCATCAATGATATTTTTCCTCTTGTCGACAACATCACATTTTCTCTTACTTAACCGAACGCATTAGCCTTCAGAATCGAAGATCGATCAACACTTCGTATTGTCACCATATCCGGATTAAATAATTATTCAGGTTTATTGTTAGGATTCCACCCACATTTGCTGCGGTGTCGATGATTTTGATCAATTTAGGGTTTTGGTGGACAATGAACTCTCACATATGATAGAATGGAATTGTATGTAGTAGAAATTGCATCCACTATTGCACATTTCAAATATATTTTTAAAACTATTTTTGATTTGTATTTATTTTAAAATTATTGGATAATACATCATTATTTTAATATATTATTAATATAATAAAACAAAACAAAATCAATTCATCCCAAAAATTTGGCACAATAAAATCAAAATATCTCAAAATTGTCGGATCAATATAGTGACCCAAATTTGAGGTATTGTTTGGTATTGATGTGCTTTTAAGAGACAGCTTTTGCTATACTGCAAAAAAAATTAATTGTGAAAAGAATCAAATAAATATTTGATAAACATTTGTTTTATAATTATTGTATATTTCAAAATCAGTAATTAAGTGTTTTGTAAACAAAAATGATTTATTGTTATAACGGTATAAAATTATTAAAATGAACATTGATTATAATAATATTATTTTGTATAATTATTATCATAAGTAATATTGTAAAATTTATTTTACTTCTATAATAATATGTAATATTATCAAATATTTTTCAAGACAATGTATTTACCATAATTATATTAAAATAAAATAATATACATCTATTAAATCAAAAATTTATAAAAAAAAAAAAAATAAAAGCATAATAATATTGTACAAAAATTAATTAAATTTAAATTTAAATTATTTGTTGAGATGCATTATAATTAGAATACTAATAAATCTGTAATATAAACGAAATTACTTTAATTAATTAAGGTCAAAATTGATATTTTAATAATAGATAGATAGAAAAGCTAAACGCAGAATCTGAAAAGCTACCATTTTGCTGCTTCTCAAAATCTATTACTAGATCATATAGATTCTTTTATAATCAATTTTTAAAAATTTACCAAATGTCTAAAACAACTTCTGATTGTTTGACAATCAGAAGTTGGGCTCTAAAATCAATTTCGAACGACCACGAGTCTCCTAAATTATTGTATAATATATTAGTATTTTTTTAAATAAATATTAACATTAACATAGACAATGTGTTTTATGTAACACAATGAAGAATTATACGTAGGGATGACAAGCTATGAAAATCTTTGGTAACAACAAACGTAACATAATTATAACATTCGATGCAACATACGCAAATTTTAATGATACATAAACTAGAGTACAATCTTACAAAATTAATTTCTTATCGGTAGTGGATTGCATTAATCTTATTAAGTACGCAACTATGAACAGCTTTGTAACAACTAGCATAACATAATTATAATAGTCCATACGATGCTCACAAATCGTGTATCAAATTTATGTAACACGGAAGATATATCACCCGTAACAGATTGCATAATTCGTAGATGTAACACATTGCATAGTGCTCAATACGAATATCAATTTACCGGTAACGGTTGTAACAAGAAGCATAATATAATTATAATCTGTAACAGATTCTAGTGTTCATTTGTCAAGCATATGTTACAAAGTCGATTTCTTATATACATTTAAAATATTTCAGCTCCCACATTCTTTAAAAACAAAATCGGTAGAAGATTGAAACATAAATGAGAAACCATCAAAAGTCTTTCAAATCACCATAATCAATCAAAATCAAAATTTATTATCAATTGAAATAATATTGAATAAAAATACATCATTCCGAAATATACACGTTCTTCACGGTCCTTTTCCATCAAAACTTCATTATTATTATTTTTTGGGTAGCTAAATCCAGGGAATGTTGTTATCGATGGCAATAGAGAGAATATGAGATTAATCTAATTTTGATTAGTTAGTTAAATATAGAATTGTATTTAATGAGATGTTACAATTTTTTAATAAATAAAATGGGGGCAGTATTTTCACAATAAAAAAGATGTAACAGTTTTTTAATAAATATTGACACTTATTGGCTTAGTAGTCTAAATTTCCCTTGTATCTATGCCTATTTTATTTTATTTTTCCCTTTATTTCGAGTTATAATTGATACAACGTTATATTGGAAATATATAAGAATTATAATCATAAATATGATGTCAAGGAAAAAAATTGTTATTTAGGGGTGTCAAATGAGTCGAACGATCCATGAGCTTGGACTCGTTTAAGGACGAGTTCGAGCCAGGCCCACTTGAAAAAGAAATGAGACGAGCAAGCTTGTCGCCCTGACCAACGAGTCGACTTGTGGCTCTTGGGCCAAAGGGGGCTAACGGTCACATTTTTGAAAATGTGAACGTTTTGGTCCCCCCAAATTTTTATTTATTTTATTTTTAAAATAAGTTCAAAGTTTTACTCTTATATAAAGCCCCCATCCACACCAATTATTCTCGTAACTCCCAATCTCAAAGTATTATATTCTCCATATTAGCTCTTTATTGTGCAATCTATAGCTTATTGTCTTGAAATTTACTTATTTAAGTATTTTTCCCCCAATTCTAGTATACAACATTGTCTTTATTTTATATATCTACTACCTCTTTTTATTTCAAATGGATTACACTCGAGGAATTGGTCACCAAATAGATATAGTTCAAGTAGTCTCAATGATATGCAATTCATGTCTTTTTTGTGATGATTATGAGAGCACGGATCCAATTGATTAGGAAGATATCCAGGAAGATTTTGAAACACACACTAATACAATAATGAGTTCAAACACTAAACGACGAGCTAAAAAAACAAAATGCTATGTATTGAAACATTTCAATTTAGTGACAACTGGTACAATAGCATACGGACAGCCAGAGTACAAAGCAATGTATAAACACTGCAAAGAGATTTTCTAGTGGCAAAAGGGTGGGAGCATGATCCATCTAGCAGAAACTACCCAAAGAAGTTGTTCAAACACGGAGGGTTGGATACAAATTAGGCGCAACTCCATTTTAGATCTCCCAATACAACTTCCGGTCACTACAAAAATATACCCATTTTGCGACAAAAAAATATTGTTGCTTAAATAGAGATTTTGTCGCAAAATTAATTTAGCGACAACAAGCTGTTTGTTGCGGGCATTGTCGCGCTATGAGCGCCATGGAATGTATTCTGCGACAACTATCAGTCACTCGTCGCATAAGCAAACTTGCAACATTTTTTGTTTGCCACAAAAAGTATGAAATAGCAACAACATATTTGTCGCCATAATGTCGTTGCAATACATAGATGTCATAAAAAATTAAGAGGGTAACAAGTCAATTTGTCATAAGCGTTTATTCCGAAATACAATTTGCGAGGAGAAATGTTTGTTGCGAAAACTATTTTAAAAAGTATAACGCTTGTTACCTATTTTATTTTGCAACAAAACATGCTTGTAGTAATATACATTTTATAATAAGTCATGTTTGTCGCGTAATTTATATTACAATGAGATTGTTTCGTTACAGAATATATTATAAGATATTCAATATTTGTAGTATAATTTATTATGTAACAAGTTTTGTGTGTAGTTAAATTCATTCAACAGCATAGAGAGTTCGTCGCATAATCATTTGTGCAACGATATATAGTTGTTGCGTGTGACTATTTATATATGTCGCATATTGTATTTTACAACATATAAAATTGTTACAAATATTATTTTGTAACAATGGAGATTCGTTGTCATGATTGTTTTATAGTTAAATTTATTCAAAGAACACAAAGTTTGTCGCATCAACATTTTTGCAACGATGTATAGTTGTTGGGTTATTTATTTTGTGATTATTTTTATATATCGCATATTCTATTTTACAACATATAAAATTATTACAAATATTATTTTGTGACAATCAATATTCGTTTACGTGACAAATTGTGTTTGTAATTAAATTTATTCTCATGATACGTAATTTGTCACATCATCATTTGTGCAACTTGAAGTATATTTGTTAGTATAATTGATTTTGACGCGTATTATATATTTTTTTACAATATATAAAATTGTTATAAATATTATTTTGTAACAATATGAATATTCGTTACATAATATTTTCAACAATTATAAATTTTCGTAATAGAATTGTTACTACAGTACAACCTTATTTCATTAAAAATAACTCATGATATAATAAAAAGATGTGTCACAGTAATCCTCATCTCTTATAAACTCTCAATGGATGCATCATTTGTACTGAAATTTCCTACATAAGAAAAGGAAAAAATGTAAATGATCATTAAGAAATAAAATAAAAAGACATTACTTAATAAAAAATATTAACAAACAAATTACATATAAAATACATTTTACTTACCAATGTCACTATCAAATTATATATGAAATTACGTGTCCATAACATATAGATTCATGTTTATGGACTAATTAATCGAGAATGTTTGTGTTTATCCACAGATTTGTGATAAAAGGCCATCCACACCTTCCAATAATGAAACAAATTTTGGTCATGTGACATGTGCTTACGATGTACCAAACATCTATTACCAAATAATTAAACAATGTCATCTAATCAAGGACATAATATTAAATAGGCCATGATATTACAAGTGATAATATTGCAACATAATAGCAATGGGTAGCTTATTACAGCACTATGCAAAGGCAGCAATTTCAAGGCATGCAAAATCAGTATGTTAAGAAATAAGAAGAAGGCGATAGATAAATAATACTTGAAGTAGACGCATAAGTACCGCAAAAATAAAACCTTGCATATTAAAATTACCATTAGAACTTTCCAAATTCCAAATACAAGATGCATTAATGGGTGATATGAATACCACTCTTCCCAAAACTGAATGCCTAAGAGACAATTTGTTTCTTTCCATTCAATCATGTTGACGCTACTACGCAATGAGTTTGATGGATAAAGGTATCAATGCAAACAAAATAAGGCTAAAATTTCCAAATACATGCCACCTTACCTTCTTTGCAAACTTGAAGAAGTAAACCATTGGAGACGATTGCACTTGAGAACTACATGAATTATAGCAAATTAGTTATACAAACACTCAAAAAGTAAATAAAATATCACGTCTTACCATTCATTCGGGTTCACTTTTAGGTGTATGCTCTCTTCTACAAAAGAAAAATAAAAAGTTACATCGCAACTAACGTTTGAACTTAAATGAAAATATAGAAAAAACATGTAGTAGAGTTACAAATTTAGGAGAACATCTAGACCTTCATTGGTCGAAAGTTGTAAATGTTCAAAGTAAAGCTGCAGATGATTAGAATATTTAAACCACTATAAGATCACCTTACATCACAAATACACAACCATAAAAATTTCAACTTAAGTCCCAAGAGCACAAGTATCAAGGGAACCCATAAAGGGTGATTACAGAAATTGTGGGAACCATTTGTAAGACATTAGACATCTCGCAAAAATAGCCATGCTCAAACAATTATCCAACTAGTAAGCTTAATAGTGGTTTCAAAGTCTACAAGTTGTATTATACTTAGAATGCGAGGCAAAGTTGAATTCCCATTTTGGACGAGTTCAATATATTGTTCGGAATCATTTTACCATAAAATTAAAAAAAAAAAACACACGCAACTAGTTATTATTTTTCGGTCCACGTATCTAGCAGGGGTTAGACAAATACATCTGTTGAACATTTGAACACGTACTTGTTGTCTACGGTCCAAGTAGAGTAGATTACAAAGCTACCGAGTAGTTTGAATTGAATGGAAACTCTTACTCCCTTCATCCCATTTTGTTCTTCTCTCGTCACTTCTTTTGTTATTCTTATTAACTTTTCGGATGACTACTAAACCTCTCATTAAGTTAAAATGAAACTAAGTTTCATAGAATAACAACAATAATTTGTTACATAAGTGCCCTCATTGAGAGGATAATTCTAAAAAATGATGTACAAAAGATAAGATGAGTGGTCAAATTATACTTATGAGGTTAAAGCAAGCGCCATAATGTCATCAAATTATAAATTTTCTAGCATGCCATCGGATAAGTGTAACATCTCCTCAAGAAGTCATAGTGCCATAAAAAATCCATTACATATGCCCTCATCGTGCGCAAATGAAATTCACTAAAGCAATAAAGGTTTTCATATGAACATAATTGACAAGATCCGGAGGATGTCTTCTATGTTTCTAATACAAAATGATTGGGTCCCAAACAATTTTTGCATTTACGACTTATTAGAATATATTTTCCTTGGAGAGGGCATTCAAAGTATCTCCAAAGTCCGAGAATCCCCATTGTGCTTCGTGTCTCAATTCCTATATTGACTTTGGATCCAAACTAATCAACCATAACTCTTATACTTCCCACCAAGCTTATAATTTAATGAGCCCTAACATCTTCATCTTACAATTCAATGACCTAAAATATTTATCTTGCAATTTGACGTACCTCAATAATTACCCATTATACGATTACAAATTACAATTTAAACACAACATAAACATAATAAATCAACGAAATTAAACTCAAGTGTCCAACATGAAAAATTGAATTTCCAAAAGCAAGTCTGTCATACCATTTGCCGGCATTGATAAGTGCAGTGAGCATTTGGTCGGTGGTAATTGGGATTGAATGGTCGTGTGAAGATTCCGACTCCCGATGGTCCTCGTAAATCACCGGATCTGCCGATTGAGCTTGGTTGCTGTGGTATTATTGTCTTCCGACGGCCGAATTCCGCCCCCTCCGCTTCCTCGCCAATTGGTGTTCGAGAATCATTTTTATCCTCCAAGTTTCAATTTTGGGAATATTATTTCAGATATGTCAAATCGACGGTGAACCTAGGGTTTTAAGGCAGCGTTGGCTAAAAGTCCATCTCGAGACCACCCGAATCACAAAAGCACATATGTTATATATTAAATAAGTTGAAAATGCTTCTTTTACATAAAAACAAAAAACAAAAAAAACAAAAAAAAACTTAAATACCCTCGTTTAATAAATAATATTGATGCACTGGGTCATCGTTAATGAGACCATACCGAGCCCTCGACGATTTGGCCTTCACGGAAAGTCTGTTAATGCGAATTTACACATTTTTAATTAATTATTCAATTAACATACTTCAAATAAACTCATATTTGTAGAAATTTAAAACAAAAATCACAATTTATATTCAGATGTATAGATATTTTTATGATTTATAACATAAAATCCACTATTTTTAACGTGAATTAAAAAGAGATAGAGACAAATAAATTTCTACATTGAAATAAAATTTCTTACATAGATTGGAATCTAACCTTGAAATATGTTAGATTCTAACTTGAAAATCTCTTTTTAGTAGATAAAATGGATTGAGTTTGAAATTATTTGAAATGTAATAAGCGGAAAGAGAAGATCAAGAGAAGACGATGTTATATTTGATAATTTACAAAGCTAAAATGGGTCAATGGCCATCTAGAAAAATGATCGGGTCACCTCGCCATTTAGCACTATTGCCACATGGTTTTAATCTCTCAGCTAGTGTGTGGTTTTAGAGATGGTCTAATGTTCAAACACTATATTTAAGATTTTATATTTGTAAGCACGTTAATAAGATTGGAACATTGATGTAATTTAAACTAGTATACCGCTTTCTTGCGGTGATATCCGATCGTAGGCTCTATTATGATGATGGATTGAGGAGTGAATAGATTTTGGAGATGATCGGTAAAAGGAAATGGTCGATTGGGGAAGATGGATTGAGGAGTTGAGCAGATTTTGGAGATGATCGGTTGAGGGTGATGATCGAATTAGTGAGATGGATTGAATCGATTAGCAAATTTTGAAAAAGATGATCTTGTGAGTGGAGAAATTGAAGACGTAATGACACACGGACATTTAAATACTTTTTTCTTCCCGTAGTAGAGAAAACTCCATACGGTTGTGTTTATTGACTAGTATACGGCTTGCAGTGAGAAGTCGACCGTATGCTCTATTATAATGATGGATTGAGGCGGTGAATGGATTTTGGAGATGATCGGTGGAGGAAATGATTGATTGAGGAGATGGATTGATGTAAGCAGATTCTGGAGATCATCGATTGAAGAAGATGATCGAATCGGAGAAATGGATTGAAGCATTCACAAATTTTGGAGGAGGCCATTTTGTGATGGGAGAAATTGAATATGTAATGACACATAGACATTTAAGTACATTTTTCTTCACGTAGAGGAGAAAATTCCATATGGTCGTGATAAATATATTTAATTAATTGAAAAAATAAATTATATTTATTAAATTATTTTAAGTTATTATTTTGTAGTATAGATAATTATAGACTACACAATTATGATTAGATTAGGTGTGTGTGTGTATATTATTTTCTTAAGTTATTAATGATGACAACTTTAATTCATAATGTAAACTATTTATGGTGTTATTTTCGTCCAATCAATTAATGTGTGTATTAGGCACGGTTCAACTAACTCCATTCAATATAAGTCATCAATCAACATCCCTATAAATCTTAGTAAAACTTACATGTTTATCTAAATTTTGGTCAATGTTCATCATAGCATGCATAACATCTTAGTTATACACGATTTACCAACACAAATTAGTGGAAAAAGCCGATCATTTCACTTAATCTGATTGCGCATTTATCCAAGTTCGTAAATTCTACCTTAACCGTTGACTAAGATAAGTCTTTAGATCAACAGATTCAACCTTTATCCCAAGATTTGGCAAGTAAACTCGATAATTGCTTGGCGAACTCGGTTTTTGCCCAACAAACATGATACTTTCCACATGTTGTTGGATTGAATTGGGGGTTGAAGTTTGGAGCTTAAATGAAAGAAGAAAATGTTATTTAGGGTTGGTAAATTTATCTTCAATGGAAAATTTCATGTACGTGGGAATTTCATTAATGTCGTGTTTGCTATAGTGGAGTGTCACGTTGTGAAGTTCGCCTTTTACCTTGACGTTGGTAACCGAACCTCTAAATGGGCAAGCGCTTCAAAATTTAGTGATAAAATGGTTTCAATACACTTACATTATCTATAACATTTGACAATAATAAAATCAAATAAATTAGTGGGTTGATTGAATTCATTTCATCCTTTATTCAATTCAAATTTTTTATTATTTTCTCCATTTCTCCATTTTATTATTTATGATTACTTTTTAAAATAATTTAATTTTTTTCAGAAAGTTTTAATAATATTTCAAAAACTCTAGTTTATTTTCATAAATTTATTGATAAACGTTAAAATATTGGTGAAATTTTATTATCATGTAAGCTTTTGTATATATTTTTATTTATCTCATATTTTTGGAGGGAAAATTGTTGGTTCCCTCTTTTTTCTCATTTACTTATCATACAAATTTTTTATTTTTATTTTCGGCTCATATATTTGGTGGAAAATTTTCATTTCCCTCTATCTTTTTATTTCCTTCCTTGGTCTTTTTATAGGACGAAATGTGTTTCCCCTTTTTTTCATACCTCTTCATTTTTTATTTCTCTACATTCTAGAATCCTAGATATGTTCATTACATTCAAACTCCAACCTAATGACATTTTTTTTTTTACTTTTGATTTTTGATTTTTGATTTCTTAATTCATGTTGATTCTTTTTTTTTTTTTTTTTTTTTGTTTATCAAAAATTGTTTAATATACAAATGACGATCCAGATATGTTAATTTTTCTTTTCTTTTCAATTTTATCACTGTTTATTCTTTATCACGACCTAAGGAGTTTTTCCGCCAAAACCCAATATATGTGTTTCTTCACCCTCTTCATTTGAAAGAATTCAATAATTAATATTGAAAGACAGAATGCGGGCAGTACAGATCTCACCCACTTGGATACTTCACATTCTCAAATCTTACACGCATCAATTCATCGTCCCCAGTTTCGTACTCTTGAAATGCGATTTTATCTGATTTTCGACATTTCCAAGTCCAAATCTCTCCTGCCCATATAAATTGAGATAACAGTTCACCTCTTAAGTTCCGTTCAATCCATTTTCACTTCCATTGGCATTCTCTTCAAGATCCCATCTTTTTCACCACCCCAATTCGCCATTCCATCCTCATGTTTTGACTTGTTGAAGCGTATTCTTTTTTACTCATAAACCCAAGAAACCAACAAATCTTGAAGTTAATCCTTCGAATTTACTGATAAGTGGGTCATTCATTATGAAGATTCATTTTTGTTTTGTGAAATCTTATTTAGGTGCTGAAGCAAGTATAGTTACTGACTTTTTCAAGCCACATTCAAGTCACGATGGACGAGTATGTACCTTTCTTAACTTCTAAATTTCTTTTTTCATGTCATTATGCATTCTTCATCCAATTAGGCATTGTTTTCTACTGTTAGATAGAAAATGAAGCATTTACCAGTACCCAGATAATGGAATTCATGAAACGCTGCATTTTTCGTGTGCCCATTTAATTTTAATTTTAATTTTTCAATCTCAATATACCAGTGGCAGTAGCTTCTCTGTTTGTCCCAAAAATCAATCTACGTTGTTGGTTTCTTCGGTCTTGATAAAATTTGAAGCAATCTCACATAGATACCATATGATTAGTAGTTTATTACTGCGATTATTGAATATTTTTGTCCTCATTACTATTTGTTATTGCTTTCGAAAAGAATAATGCAAGTTCAGCCACTGAATTCTATCTGGTTACAATCCTGAATCTTTAGGTTCTCCTCCGAGAAGAGCACCCCCGCATGTCCCAATAGCGGTTGCATCACCTATTTTGCCTACCCTTTCAATTTTCAATTCCAGAGCCTCTTGACACTGAAGAAGTTGAAGAAGTATCGAGCTTGTCAAAATCCCAGTCACTTAACTCCTCACAAGTTCAAGAATTACTGGTGGATGACATTGATGAATTTGAGGATGATGATCCAGACGAGGTTGACACTCAGAGGTACTCTAGAAGAGTTCTCAATGACGCCTCTGATGTGGTCCTGGGATTGCCTTCCTTTGCTACTGGTAAATTTGGTTAATGACGGTCTGCATGGAATCTTAACGTCTCCTTCTTATTTCAAGTATCGTTCTTGCAGTCTAGATGTCGCATAGCTTCACCAGAGAAGTGCAATTCATGTTCTTCTTTTAGCTTATTTTAACCTAATTAACTAAAAAGATGGAGAGGATGTTAATGGAAGCTCCCATGTATACTTTCCTTGTTTAGTTCTTTCAATTTCTAAGTCAAGAACAATTGTTAGCAGAGCAAAAATCTGTTAGGACTTAGAAACATTAGTAGACTTTAACAGCAATCAGGCATATAATCTCATTTATGTGGCCTTGTTTTGACATAGATCTAAAAACAATACCTTCTGCCAAGTATATTATGTTCAGGTTCTAGGATCTCATAAAGGTAAATACTAGATTGAGCAATTCGGGATACAGACTTTCAAGGATGTGCTTCTGGTAATTGGCATCATAATCAGAGTCAATTTTCTCGCTTTTAGTTCATTTTGAACAGTGAAGGTCTCACATTGTGCGAAAAATATTTGCTTTTAGTACTAACGTGGCAATGCCTTTTCTATTTACCAAGGCTACATCCAGTAACATCCATGCATAGCAAAAACTGATGTAAAATATGGTTGTTACAAATAAATAAAATAATAAAATCCCTGCTGACTAGTGGTAAAACCTCATTCCTGGACCACCTTTTGTTTCCTTTCTCAATCATGCAAGTTTGCCAAACTCATATGAGTTGTTACATCACTGTAACAAGTTTGTGAGATTTTCAATTGATCACTGTTACATGAGTAACAGAGGTTTCATTTTGAACTTGCTATGATAAATTCAAACTTTGATTCTCATTGGTTTGCTTCACCGCAGGTCTTATAGACGACGACCTCCGTGAAACTGCATATGAGATCCTCCTTGCTGCTGCTGGAGCTTCAGGGTATTTATCTTTTTGCATCTTGGCTTGCATAATTGCTGCCATCTGAATAATAGATGATTTTCCATTTCATATGTTTGGGTGCACAAACAGGGGCCTTATTGTTCCATCTAAGGTAAAAAGAAAGAAAAGAAGTCTAGATTGACGAGGAAGCTAGAGTTAAGTAAGAGTGAACATGTGACACAATCCCATAATTCTCCTGGTTTGGTTGGTCTATTGGAGACGATGCGTGTTCAGATGGAGGTAAATTATACTTACCCTCTCAAACATTTTCTGATAGTTTTGGGTTCTTATTTCTTCTACTTACACTAAATACATTTCAAAACCTTCATCTTGTTGAAGTTTGAGCCGTTAATATGCCACTGAAATTTAATTGTGTTATGCTCTATGAAAATTAAGACCAACAAAAATTACTTTTGTTTTCTCTTTGCACAAAAACCATTGAATTTATCACGATAAAACTAGTATTATCCTCTTAAAATTCTGAATACATTGCATTTAAAATTTAATTGTCTCTTTTTTGTTTTTATAAATTAATGGGTGGGGTGGGGTGTAAGAACATTTTGTTTGCCATGGAGTGGAAGTAGAAAGTATGAAAAATGATATTTTCAGTCTTTTTGGTAGAAAATTGAGGACGTTTCAGCTTCCAGATTGTTATGTGGTTGGTGATGTAGTTTTGAGGGTTGCTTAAGCTTTTGTAGCGAACAAATTGTATAAAAATGAAATCTACTTTTATGGGTGAAGTATATTTGCCCTGTATATATGCATCATGTGGTGCAAAGAAGAGACATAAAAGTTAAGTACTAATTATTAATTTATTGCGTTCTTTTCCCATCTCTTAGGTCGTGAACTTTTTTACATGGGTGTACCTCCATGTTGCCTTATCAATGAGATTACTTACAGATGAGAAAAAGAAGAAATATCAAAAGAACCAACATAGTGTTCGTTTGTAGAAGTGTTGAGACAAGATTTGAATAATATATGGCAGCTTGTTGGAGTTCAACGGAAACATTATGAACACCAATATCTGAAATGCATGTTTTGGATAATAGCAGCCTCATATTCTAAGATATACTTTAATTGTGTATTTTCTAAGTTTTGGACTGTGTTTGAAGAATAGTTACTAATATAAGATTGTAACCAAATCTTTTTAGGATGAGCCAATTGACCTTAGGTTGCAATTTGTTGACAAGCAATTTCTGTTCAGTGATTTTTTATGTAAGCAGAAATGGGAAAATTTTGCATTCGGTGGCTGTGTGCATGATGGAGAATTTCTTGCTGTGTATATATAAGTGTATTGCAGTAAATGGCTATTATTATGTTTTTGCTATGTATTGCATCACAGAGTTATTTCATTCGAACCGTTGTATTTCTATTTTGTCATGTTTTTTTTAGTCTACTTCTTAGTCCAGTTCAAGTATTAAACATTTTTCAGATAATAATCACACCCACAAAGGTAATATTTTAGTAGTGCTTTAAAAATAAAATGTCAATAGGAGAAAACTTAGATTAGGAAGAATATATGGCCGGAAAGTCAAGGTGTCGAGTTTGTATTAAAAAAAACAAACAAACAAATGTGCATTATTTAGAGTTGTCTATGGAGAATTGTGGTGCTAAACTGGTCAATATTGAGATTTAATCCAATTTTAAGGTTATTAAATTTAGTTCATCTTTATACATGCTTCATATTCGATTATTCAAAATTTCAAAATTATCCATACAAGTTAGAGGGATGATAAATATAGGAGTCGCAAATTTTTTTCTCTAAACAATGATGAACAAACCTCTGACAAATGTTGTTTATTACAATGACTAATAGGCGACGAATGTGGATGTCACGATTTGTTTTTCACCATCCATACAAGTATCGTAAATTTTTTCCTCTATCATAGATTATTTAGCAACAAATATTTATTGTCGCGAAAAGTAGGCTTTATTGCATCACAAAAACATTGTTGCAAGAAATAAAAGTTTGTCGCCTTAAGTTTTCTACCAAAAAATATTTTGGCGCCATGCTTTTCAATATGTTTTTGGCGACAATCTTAATTACTTGTCGCGCCTTTTGATATTTCACGACAACTTTTTATGTTGTTTTATATTTTTTTGGTATTTATTTTTTCACCATAATTTTTGCGACAAACTATAAAAACATGTCGCGCTAAATTACTTATCACAACAAATTTATGTATGTCGCAAAAAATATTGTCGCGAAATAGAGATTTTGTTGTAGTGGGTTCTAGTTCGAATATGAACAACTAGGTGTATCACAAGAGAAAATGCGCCGCAAAAGCATGTGGTCGTTGGTGACAAGTGGTGAGTTTCCACATAGCTTAATGAAAAAAAAACGTTCACTTCACCAACTTCATACAAACGTATATGCAAATCCACTTGTTGCAGCCGCCACAAACTTTTCACCATCAGATCTACACCCCATCTCTCCACCAACATATAGAAGAAACTTATACAAACTTCTGTATGTTGATTTGTGTGTGGCGTATTCGAGAAGAGCATTACACAAGTCTAAGAGACCCCCTTTTTCTTTTTCTTCTTCAAAAACATAGGTGGGATGGTGGCGTTGGAGGTGCACGAGAACATTGTTTTCTGCTAAAAAAATGTCATCAAAATTTAATCTTTTATACAAAATATGTGGTTCACTAGAGATAATAAGGAAAAAAACAGTATTTTTGAAATAAAAATTAATTAGCGGTACTTTTGAAACACTTAGGGTCCGTTTGGTATATGGGGCAATGAATAAAGATAACATATAAAATTTGTCTTATCCTATTTGGGTGGAACTGAATTCTGGATAAATTTTTATCCGGATAGCAATTTTCGATGATAACAAAATGAGGATAAATTTTATCCTCGAAAGGAAGAAGACGGATAAAAGTTCTCTCAATTTTTTTATAAGACGAACGTAACTTTTATAATATTCAACAAATCAATTTTTGAACATCCATATGTTAGGATAATCGCCACCATCCCTGCCTCTCCACCAATTTTTTTCTTTTAATTAATTAATTTTTCATTTAATTAAGAATAAATATAGAATTTTTTTTTATAAAAAAAAAACGATAAAATATTTTTTTTCTCATTGAGCACATAAACAAAATTTTTATTTTTATATCTAGTTGAATCAAACATGATAATAATAATCTGTTATTTGAATAATTATTATTTAAATAACTTTTATCAAAATAAATAGTTTAATCCCCAAATCACCCTTAAAGGTAAAGTGCTAATTTCTTCTTGTTAAATTAATGATTAATGCATTTTTTCCCCATTGTATCCTTATTTTCAGACATGCTCCGGATATTTGTCTTAATGTTTTAATGTTTAAAGTAAGGATATTCGTATAAAAGAAGATTAAAATTGTGATCCAGAAGATAATTGTGTGAAGGATCATGGAGTACGGTGGTACTATTTAAGGAAATTATAGAAACGTCTTTTTGTAAGTGGTTGTTTTAAAATTTATAAAAAAAATTAAAATAAATAATTATATTCACACTACAATTTTTATTAATCACACCACATTTAATTATAATAATTTTTTTTAACTATTTCTCATTTTTGCATTTATGTCCTCAAACTGTTTTTTTATTACATTCTTATCATCAACCTATTAATTTTAACATCTTATTTTTGTCATTGATGATGATTTATGTCCAAAATATTAGTGAGAGGGCGTAAAACCTTTTTGTTGCATCTAGTATTTTAAATAAGCAAAATAAATAATAAATATTTATCCTTCATTTCAATGCACATTAGCAAAATATGTGGACAAAAATTGTCATCAGAGATAAGATGTGAAAATTAATTGAATGTTAATGATAAAAGTATGACAAAAAAATTGGGAATATAAGTGTCAAAATGTTAAAGATTGGGATGACCTTCATTGTAATTAAAATGTAGTACAGATAATAAAAATTGTAGTGTGAATATAATTACTCTTTAAAAATCATTTGAAAAATAACCATTTTAGACAAAAATATTCTTAATCAGAGCATGTTCGGAGGGGTTTTTTTCAATCAAAAACCCATTTAACAATAAATGTATGTGTGCCCAGTCAACCAAAAAGCCTGCATTTGTGAAAGAAAGTACACATCATCCGTGAAAGAGTGATATGCACAAACATAAGATTTTACCTTTCTACCCTTGATTTTGATTTTTTCAATATTGATTACTCACAATATAAGGGTACAAATGTCCAACATGATTCTATGTACAAATAATAGTCAATGCAAACCAACCAAACATGGCCCACATCATTAAATGAAAAAACTATTTTCTCCCAAAAAGAGCACCGAACATGCTCTGAATTATTTAAAATCTCAACATATCATATTAAAACTCAATCAAAGACTAAATCTATAAAAATCAGATGTACAATAAGATTCCACCAAAAAAATTTCAACTAACGTCTCGCGCCACTGCTAGCCACCACTCAACACAAGTACGTTAGTTTTTAATAGATTATTTTGGGTTATAAAAGAACAAAAAATTTAAATATTTGTGGTAGAATAGTTTGAGCTTGTTTTAGATGAAACTTCTATTGACATTTTTTTTGAATATGGTTGCAAAAAACTTGTTCAAGGAAGCTGGATTGATGTGTGGTTGAAGGAAGAAGAAATGGAGTTGAAGATGACTATGGCAATGACAGTAGAAACGTCTCAAACGATCGACAGTTGAATTATCTGAAAAAATTAACAGTTGAATATTTTTCCGGAGAGCTCAAGTGAAAAAAAAAAACGAAAGTTGAACTGTCGAAATGAAACTTTCATTTCGACAGTTCAACTATCGTTTTAGAAAAACAGTGAGATAACTTATCTTGCAAGGTAGAAAAGAAAATTTTATTTTTTAAAAATGATATATATAACTTTTTGTATTTAAAAATTACTATTTTCGTAAATATTATTAATAGTAACTAATAATTTTTTTTTTTTTTTTTGACAATTTTTCTAAATTCTCCTTAAAAATATGATCTTATTTTGCGAATTCAATTTCCTTATGTGGAAACACAGTTGGCAATTTTACATGGCTTCATGACTTCTCCTGACCAATAGATCACACGTCTCACATGATGTGCATGTGACTGATGACATTACCTTTAAATGGTATAACTTTTTAAATATTATATTCAATTAGTTATAATATTTCTTTCTATGAAAATCTGACACACGTATAATTTTATTAAATAAGATGTGGTGACAATTGAGTTTAAGACTTTTGCTTACTCTGATATTTATTATGATGAATTATTTAATCTAAAACGTTAAATTATTAGATAAAATAACATTTATATCATTTAAATATTATATTAAATAATATTTAAATAATATATAAAAACATTTTATGTAGGTTTTGATTGCCAAATATTTGATATCCACAAATTGACCTTTTCTTTTGTTTGGTCTTGTGTGGGCCAATCTATCTTGTCTTGCCAAAATGACTGATGCTGACATCATGAGCTCAAATGCTTCATAACTTTGCATTTATGCAATATTTTGCTTCATATCCTTCATACTGTTTTAAGTGTTACCCTGCCACAGCTTGATGTTTGCAAATATCTCTTAAGAGCCACACAATTATTCTCATGGAAATCTCTAAGATTTTCTATTTGATTGTTCCACTGTCTATTCTTCGTAGTTGTTATCTATTTGCCACTCTTCGAATTTTTTTTTTTTTGCTAACTACAAGACATGTGACAACTTATGACGTAATTATATTGATACGAGTTGATTGGAACTTTAGCTTAGACTGGTGAACTTATACATTAAACCAATTTTGTTTGGACTAAGAATTAAACTTAAGATTAGTCGAATTAGCCCTCGTTTCTATACAATACATATTCACCTACACGTATGCTTCTTGACTACAAAATTCTCATTTCCTTAAACATAAGGAATTCCATTTTTTTTTATATTTCTACATGTTCGATTCACTTTAATCATGAAACTAATATAAACTCGATCAAAAAATTTATGTGTTACGACTTATTTCATTTTCAAGATCTCACTACACTTGCAATGGCCACTCGGGTATGTATCTGTAAACATCTAGTAGTTCAAGTGTGTATGCATGCTAGTTGTAGTGTCAATATCATTGACCAATAATTTTATGGGTGGCCTTCAAATCTTTATACACTGCATACTTTTCCTTCAAGAATCTTAGTACTTAATGTTCAAATTTCATTTTCACGGTAAATTATAAATAGGACATGCGGCTCTTTTATAGTTTAAACTTTTAGATAAAATAGTTAACATAAAATTAGAGCCACGTTAAAGATTTGGGTTCAAGCCTCCCGTCGCTTATCATATATTATGCACGTGTCAGATTTTGAATCAAAAAATTGTATTGAATCTGCATTTGAGTAAATGAGTTGAAAATAAGATTGAAATTAAATGAAATGATTAATGAAAAGTATGGTTTTTCTTCGAAATGCATGATGGGATCTATCGTTCATGTGACTTTATCATTCTATTGATTTGAAGTTGATAGACATGATCATGTTTCTTAACTGGAATTGACATGCTGCCTAATTTACTTGTCATTTTCCCACCATTTCTATCGACTTGACAATGATTATTAGAATTAGGTTTGAGTGAGCATGGAAAGCCATCAAATGCCTTGTTTTATTCTTTTAACTTGCTCTTAACCACAAAAACAAATGGGGAAAAGGGAAATTTAAATAAGTTTAATTAGATTAAATAGTTCAACATGAAATTGAAGTCGGCAAATATATAAGTTTACGTTTCACTATTATTCATTTATAAAGTTATAGATATCGTGTATTTGTCGATAAATATATTTCTTTTTAAACACGGCATTGTAACTAGTTGCCTTGAGACTTTTAAGCATAATTGCATAAAGGGCATAAGGTATGGAAAGGAAGAAACTTTTGGGCTTATGATAGGGCAACTTGCACTTGATCCTTCATTTATTAGCATTGTTGCAAGTTAATCCCCATCTTATTTTATTTGACAGCAATATCTCGAAAAGTTAAAAGATCAAAGATAATTATATTGCCACTACAATTTTTTTTTTTTTTTTTAAAGTTACACCAGTTTTTAATTGCACTAAAGGTCTCTAATCTTTGTTCTCAAATTTTTATTCACTGCGTTATCATTCTCAACATTCTATTAATATGCACACCTTGTTTCTAATAACGATTTCCATCTAAAGAGTCTGTTAGGAGGGTATAAAATAAAAGGACTTAATTGTACCTCGAATTTTTAAATTAGAAAAAAAAACGTACAAAAGTGCGACATAATATTTGCTCCTCATTATAAACCATACTAACATTATATTTAGACAGAAAACATTATCATAACAAGATGTGCTGGATGTACTATTTAAAAGAAAATTGAGGATAAGAATTCAACAAAAAAAAAAAAAAAAAAAAAAAAAGTTGGGAATGGGCACATAAGTGGAATAATAAGTAAAGATCAAAGATTTTTAATGCAATCGATTAAAAAGAATTTTGGTGTAAATATAACCATCCCAAATTATAACCTTACTTTTTTTATTAGAATAGTTTGAAAGAAAAAGGAAACATAAAAAAGAAATGGGATGGGAAAGATAAATATAAAAAATGAGGTTTTCATCGTCCTGCCAATACGACAGAGTCCACCCCAACTGCACATCGTTCCTATTAAGGATAAAATTTTACATTGATCTAATATCGATATAATAATCAATATATAAGAATTTAGATTACTTTTTTAAAAATGTTGCAAACGAAGTCTATGTGACAAAAATGAGCACTTAAACTTCATAGATATAGAAAGACTTGAATATTTGAAATTTAGGCCTCAAATTATCAATAAGGAAACAAGCCACAATTGAGTTTATAGAGATAAGTTTGCCAGTGTTTTTTATTGTTGTTGTTGTTGAGAACTTACAATTGGATGGCCGCCATTACACATTTTGGCTGACACTACGGCACACGCACAACATTACGAAGGGAAATATTTGTCAACTCGAAGAAAATAACGATGACCAATGCAATTTGACTGCAGCGTATGACCATGGCTTTTGTTTAATTTTTGTTTCCCTTTTATTTTATTAAATAAGTCGTTTATAATTGATAGTTTGTGAATTACTTTGCAATTTCATTAAACGCTGAGGTTAAGGTTGTGCGGGTTTTTATTTTTTGATTTAACGAAGACTATGGTTCATTTTATGCGGGTTTATTTATTTATTTTTTTATATGAAATTTTGAGAGTTATCTAAATCATCGTCAATTATTTAGTGTTCATTTCGAATAAATGAATTCTTTATATGAAACTTTTAGATTTATAGTCTTTTTTATGTTTCTTTATTTCTTGTTTCTCCTCTTTTTCTATTTATGTTTTTCTCTATCCGTTAACTAAAAGCAATAATATATTAAACCTCTTAATATAAACTGTTCAGTAGGGACCAATGATGCTACAAAATCGAAAGGTTAAGATAAGTGCAGACCAAAAAAGGACAAAGACCAAATTGTCAATTAGGGTCATAAGTTGGGGACCAATAGTGAAATTTTTCCTTTTAATAATTTCAGTGAAATCCAGTTAAGAAAGTCTATAAAATATGTTATAGAGGTAGGGATATGTGCATGTTAGTAGCACTTGAAAAAGTTTGTACTTTGTTGAAAGTGGTAATATTTGATGGACCATGTTAGAATTTTTCAGCACAAAGTTTTGTGGATTGATGGGGTCCATTCAATACTTTTATGAAGAATTTCAGTGCCAAATTTATCAGTTGAAGTTCAAATGTCCAGTTCTTAAAGCTGCTGGAAATTTACAAGCTCTGTTTGTTCAGGATTTCAGATTTAAAAGTACTCTTTTGTGAATTTTTGTAAGTAGATTCTAAACATCCTAGTATCAAAATAAAAATGGATGGTTTTGTACTCTAGTCGAACAAGAGTCGATAGGCTTATTCTCAAGAATGCCTATCGACTATACTCATAAGCAATTACATATATATACTAAACAAGCATAAAAATTGGTAGTAAACAAAATGAGTTTTTTTTTTTTTTTTTTCTGGGACTTACCCATATCGACTAAATTGATGTATTATATTGTAATTTATATTATAGATAAAATTCACAATTTTGTAATGAAATAAACTTTTATCACAATTGAACAGTGATAGGGGGACAGCAGTGTGCTTTATGAGCTCAGTGGAGTTGCACAATAAGCAAATCCCTTTACTTTTATTATTCCAAACAATGTTCTCGATACATCAAAAATCTTTTTTGAGTTGCACATGTGACCTAAAGTGCACGTTTGATTTTGTTAAAAATCAAATTTTTTGTAAATTTTAATAAAAGTTGATGAAATGTGTAATTAAAAATTTGATAAGAATTATGAATTTTATAAAATATGTATTAATTAATAAAGCCTGGACCATCTTTAATTTGGTAACACAAAAATAGCATTTCTTACTGTATTCTTCTTAAAAATACTTGAAACGATGAACTTGACACGACTAAATATAATGATTAATAAATTTTGCCATAAACTCTCTTCTTGAATGTATTTTATCATATCTTATTTAGCGTGACAATTGTGTGTTTCTAGGTATTACATCTAGTCTACTCTCTTGTAAAATATTCTTAAACAATTTTATTTTTAATTAATTATTGAAGTTTATGTGATTTAACTCATAAATATTTATTAAGAAATGATGAATACAGCCCAGATAAAGAGACGACATCCACACGAGGGATGACCATTGGGCATTGGAACTACTTTAGGTTGATTAACTGGTCCCAAATAATGACTTTACCTGGATGGCTTGTGACAATAGACATGCCATGTAGAGTGGGACATAATATGTCACATCCACTGGCCCAATGTCCCTAGCAAGAAATACACCCTTACAAATGGTGGATAAGGCAATCAATTGCAAAACACCTTGCATTGGTAATTTAATTATATAAAAAAAATATCAATCATTAATTTTATGTGAAAATTTTGTTACCCTTAAATGTTATAACATCGATTCATATACATACATCAAAAAATATAAATTGCTAGGGAAAATTTCAATGATCGTAACCTGATTTGCACGTTTTGTTTTATATTGAACAGTTAATTTTTATTTATTTCAACTTGATTACTCATCTTATGTTTTTGTTTCAATTTAACCATTATATCTATAATTATTAGGAAAACAAACAACATTAGTAATTTGAACAATTGAATTTGTAACTTGACTGATAAAAAAGATTCAATGTAGATACTATTTACTACCAAAAACGACTCCCTTTTAAAACAACAAACATAAGATTTGGATACACGGTTTTTTAGAGTCCACAAAAGTTATGTAGTGGAGTCACAAATTTCATTGGCCAGATTATGAATTTCATCAATTATCTTTATAGTTACGAACAAATTGATCAAATCAAAATAAATATAAGTTGAACGATTAGATTAAAACAAATTGATATTACGTGGTCAACAGAAAACCTGTAAATTGGGACTTCAAAAATAGCAAAAAATGTTAAAGAAACTATCAACGCGCTATTTTAATAATAAACAATTATTTAATTTTGTCATAAAATAATTAGCTTGACTGTTATAATATAGCATTGTGAATGTCTAACAAAAATATAAATATTTAGATTTGGTGTCTATCCTTCTCCTCCATATTTTGAGAAACAATATTTGGGGGATTTTCACAAAACTTCATCGCAGTTTTCATCTTTCTAGGTAGTTCATAATCGAAGAGAAACTCTTTTTAGGAATTATTGTCCCGTTCCCGATTCTATTAAAGGATTTAAATTAGGTCTAAGATAAATCTTTTCTTTAATCCTTTTTTAAGAGACTGTTTATATTCATAAAGGATATATAGGTCTAAGATACTTATTTCTTTTATAAAAATTTACAATTAATTAATAATAAATACAATTACTATTATAATAAGATATTTTTTATCAATTAATTAAATAATAACATGTAGAAATACTAAATCGAGATAACCATTGTAGAACAACTTCCATGCAACTACACAAAAGAAGATTTGATTTTTAGTGTTCTTGTTTCCTCCATTCTTTAAGTCTGAAAATTAAATATGATGGATATTATTTAAAACCATTTTTATAAAAGTTTGCTCGAGCGTGCACCGACATCTTCATGTCTTGCTACGCCTCATGTCTCAATTTACCTTTGCCTCACCTTCACCAAAGTTTTCGTTTAGGCTCAAAAATTTAAAACTCGACACTTACACTTAACCACACTTTACGCCTTTTACAACACTACCTAAAACTATAAAATTAGTTTATGGAGTAAATTATACACAATTCGGAGAGTTAGGGTCAATCATGGTCTAAATTGATCCAATAGTTGTCTAAAATTGAGTTTGAATCTTTACCTAATTTGTGATCAAAATAATCTAATTAAAATCTCGAACTATAAGATCCCTCGGAGTCATCATAGGTCGTGGCTGAAATTTTCAACGACATCTGTGACACATACTTCTGATAAGGAGAAAGTTTCGAAGGCGAAGCCCCCCACTTGTGTCAGAGACCCATTGACCAGGCGGGTTGTAAATCGATGGATGTGCACGAGTGGCAGGTGTTGAGAATTGAGACCAATTCCTTTATTACCCACAAGATCTTTGTTTAGAGAAAAATAATGAAAAATATAAAGATATAGAAAATTTACTTGATCACAAAAGCTTTCACTATATGAAAAATTGTTACAATCATATAAATTTCATCTACCCAAATTCTCAAGTATCTCAAAAAAAATAATATTCTAAGCTTTACAAAGACCCACCAATTTCTACTATTTGTACAACCCACAAAAAAAACAAGAAAAACAACTAAGATACTGAGCTTACATTTTTCTCTCAGAAAACCCTCAGTCACCACCACTAAAAAAGAGAATAAACTATGTCAATTTATAGTTAACCAATGACCTAATTTTCTTACAAGTTTAAACTGACAAGGAGTCCAAGATTTGGAAACTTATTCAATTTTAGTCGACCTAGATGTCTTCCAAGTTTCATGCGATTCCAGATTGAATCAAAACATCATTGACTTGTACTTGCCACAAGTCAAAATTGATTCTTCCGTCAAATTTCTCCACGTCATATTTAATAGACATATCTTCTCTTCTCTGTGCGCCAACACTCTAAACGACCCGATTCTCTGATACTCTTGTTTTTGACAAAGATACTAAAAGGAAAGTATTTTTTTGGAATTGTGGACAACCTGGTCACGTGAGGAAAAATTGTCCAAAAGGTGGAGCAGACTCGGCTAACTGCTCGACATCAGATAGGAAAAATATGTCTCTCTTTATGGGAGACGATGATATCGCTTGAGTAAATATTTACATCCTCGTAGCATGCGCTGGTTGCCATGATAGAGGATTTGTTACTACTAGCGGGTCCACATGTTTGCACACGAGCATTGTCTTGATATTGATGCAAGGTGTGTGGTGGAATTTATGTCGATGGGTGATGAACTTTCAAGTAAGTCAAGTGTAAAGGAGTTGTACCATAATATTTCAAAAATTTATTCGACATGAGCCGATGAAATTCTTAGAATTCGTTAATTCTAAGTGATTATACTTATATGGTGGAGTATGTTAATTCTCTGTTTTGAGAATTGAGATTGTCAAATTGTACCGCTTTTTTTTTTAAGTATCGAGATGAAGAGCTGCAGAAGAGATGATTGATTTTTGACTGCGTTTTTTTCGTCAAGGTGGAGATTGTTGGGATATTTTCTCAAAACTTGCCAAAATCAGAAGATGCACCAATTGTTGAAAAGGAAGATATCTAGGTCGACTAGAATTGAACAAGTTTCCAAATATTGGACACCTTGGTAGTCGATACTTGGAAGACATCTATGTCGACTAAAATTGAATAAGTTTCTAAATCTTGGACTCCTTGTCGGTTTAAACTTGTAAGAAAATTAGGACATTGGTTAACTATAAATTGACATGGAGTCCAAGATTTGGAAACTTATTCAATTTTAGCGATCTAGATGTCTTCCAAGTATCGACTACTACCAATGTGTCCAATATTTGGAAATTTGTTCAATTCTATTCGACCTAGATATATTCCATTCAACAATTGGTGCATCTTCCGATTTTGACAGTTTTGATAAAATATTGGGTGTAGAGACTTAGGAGAGATCTTTCAAGTCTAGACCTCCACAATATTTTGTTGAAAATCTATCACACACGAGAATCGAACCGAGTTGTAAGATTTTCCCCACATCACATTAATATTTGTTCATATGTGACACATACTTAATTCCATTCATATTGTGGTTGAGATATACATAAAATTGGGTGTATTCTTAGTAGATCTTTCAAGTCTAGAGGATTGTGAATTTTCCCTACTTAATTTTATCACATTAAATATTGTATTCTTGTGTTTTATTTTCATTTTTAAAAGTTGTTTATCAAAAGAATAAAAATCTAGATGGTACTAAATGAACATATTTATTGCATGAAATATCGGATTTTTTTTCTTAAAAAAAATTTACACTAAATTTTTTTTTCTTACACTATAAAAAAGAGTCCGAGGTATAGTCCCGCCTAAGCTAAATCCGCCGCATGAAATTGACTTTAAACAAAACTGAAAAATAGAAACTAAAAAGTTTTAGGGTAAAATCCACCACGAGTTTCAGTTTTTTATAATGTTATAAAAACGTAAAGTGTGATTAGACGTGGAGGCTGAGTTTCAAAATTTTTGGACGTAGGCGAGAGCAAAACAAAGATGACGCTGAAGTCGAGGCGTGGCGTGCTGATTAAACATGGAAGTCAAGGTGTCTCATGCCTAAGTGAAGCCTATGTGCCACTTATGCAAACATTTTAAAAAGTAATTTTTATAAGTGTGGCATCCATTATTTTTAACTTACTATTTGTTGTACTTTTTAAAACTATGACACTCAGATCCCCAAAATTGGCCGCGTGGACTTTAAACAAAATTGAAAAACAGAAACTAAAATTTTTGGGGTAAATTCTACCATGGGCCCCCTATTTTTTGAAAGTATGGCATCCACTATTTCTAACCGATTATTTATTGCACTCATATCTCTTATCTTTTAAAATTTGGCACCTAGGTCCCCAAAATAGGCCATGGATACGTGATATCAGACTGAAAGTGTAAAATTATCTAAAAACAATTTCTTTATTCCAAAACAATCCAAATAATGATTTTAACTTTTATTTAGAAATTTGAATAGGAAAAAATTCTTCAGTGTTCATAAAACATACATGAATGTCACATGACTATTAATTTATGTTCGAATGAATATTCTGTGTTGATCGGGGACATGAATGCTCCAATTTTAAAAAGTTGTAGATATGAGTGCAAACAAATTGTAGGTTGGAACATGGGTGTCAACGCTTAGGGAATTTCCCAAAGTTCTAAGAGCTAAAATTTCAATATTGTTCATCAAAATTATTTATCATTCTATTTGATAAACATGTTAGAATACTCGAACACTAACTAGCGCATTATTACTCTTTACATCGCATGAACATTCACGAACAATCTATACACCCCTGCCCTGTAAGTTGTTGGACTTGTTTCCTTTATATATAGATTTTAAGAGCATGTTTGGTATTATTTTTTTAAATTTATTTTCAACCATATATTTCATGGGACCAATAACTTTTATCAACTATACATTTTATCAATTGTTTTCAAAATCTCTTAAAAATTATTTTCAAACTTCACCAAACAAGTACTAAATGTGACGTGTCTACTTATACATATGATTTAATTATCACCGAATCGGCCACCAAAATCAAGATATATCGTTCTGCCAAAAAAAAAAAATCACAATCTCCTCACTCTCATTTTCAATTTTTTTTTTTCACCATTCTTCAAATTTCCTTTACAATCTTCTTCATCTTCAGTATTCTTCAACAAATAAGTTTCAACTGCAAACGATGTAATCAAGCAGTATATTAGTACATATAAACAAATACACACACATGTGTGTGTGAGTGAGATAGAGAGAGATGATTATATGAAGCAAGATAACATGGTCATCATTTGTATGATATCAAATCAAGCAATTAATACTATAAACATGAAACTGAGCTTTCAAATATTATCACCAATAATTACCGCCCATATATTGTTTGGACGAGTTCAAATGAAATGATTTATAAACGCTTAAAAAATAATTTGAAAGCTGTCACAAACCTAAAACGTCAAATATTATATCAATATTTGATAGTGAAAAGTATCTTGGATGGGGCATAACCCTTGTGCCCACTGCCCATATATCATCTCTCCACTAATGCCTTGTGAAAGTGAAAGAACAAACTGAGCTGCCACCCATGTCGTAATCTTGAAACAGAGGGAGAACAAGAAACCAGTCAATCAGATAGTATATTATACACTATGCTTTCTTAGGCTATATGTATCATTAACATTTTTGTCATAACAACACACTTTTGACTTTCTTTCTGCTAATCATCCTATGGTGAGTCTCTTGCTTTCGTTTCCTCCAGCGGCTATCAGATTAATCTCGACTAATGTGTAGTGTCATTTGAACAGGCGAACGACATCAAGACAAGGTACAATGCTATAAACCCGTGGAACATCAAAGAGAAGGGGGGATTCAAAGCTACCTCTTTCATTTATGGTAAGAAATATTGTTTTGTTTAAAGGTCGGTCGAGCTTTTTCGAGAAATATGACGTGCGTTAAACATGGACATCTTACATTCTTGAACCGATTACCATCTCTCGACTAATGTAGCCTCTTCTTTATAATGTTGATTGTTGTGCTAATTCTGCATTATCATTTGTTCTGTAGCCTTGGTGGCATTAGAGAACATGGGTTTTGTTGCGAACATGGTGAGCATGGTGATGTACTTCTTTCTGAAGATGCACTTTGATCTCTCTGGTTCAGCAAACACTCTCACAAACTTAATGGGATCAACCTATTTGCTCTCTGTTGTTGGTGGCTTCATTTCGGACACTTATCTTAATAGATTCAATACAAGTATAACTTTTGGGATACTCGAAGTATTGGTAAGTTATACTCGATAGTATTATTATACCTCATTTTAAAATATTTTCATTTTTTCCCTACAATATTCACTTAAGAAATGGGTTAATACACCGGTTGTCACTGAAATTTCATTCTGGTTCGTTGAAGATAGTTTTTTTGTTAGTCAAACTAAGAGATATTGATAGATTAAGCAAATTGTAACACGGACCAACTTGAAGCAAATATTAAGTTCAGTGACTAGACTCAAACAAAATGAACGACATGTGAAATTTTGCTAAAGTTCAGTGACTAAATTGAATCTGTCATGACTTATTTGAAAGGTAGATGTTACTGACTAGCTACCAAAACATGTCCCTAATAAATATGAATTATTGTTGGTCATAGAATGTTTTTTTACATGATGTGACATAACAACTAATATCCTTATTTTTTCCAATTAGGCCCTAGTGATGATGACAATTCAAGCTCATAATGGAAGTTTACAACCAGAGGCTTGTGGCATGTCCAGTTGTGTAAAAGGTGGTATAGCAGTCATGTTCTATGCTTCACTATGTTTGTTAGCATTAGGCACTGGTGGGGTTAAGGGTTCTCTTCCTCCACTTGGTGCTGACCAATTTGAGTCAAAAGATCCTAAAGAATCCAAGGCTCTTGCTAGCTATTTCAACTGGCTTTTGCTTAGCTCAACAATTGGATCATCAATTGGAGTCACTGTCATAGTATGGGTTAGCACCTCCAGCAACAATAATGGATGGTGGAAAGGTTTTCTCATAATTACCATCACGACGTTCATTGGTTATTTTTTTCTTGTCCTCGGAAAGCCCTTTTACCGCCTTGAAGCACCCGGAGACAGCCCTATTATAAGAATTGCACAGGTTTCTCTCAACTATATACTTCATATAAAAACTTAATTTGAATTTAAGTTTGTCATCACTTATATATAAAAATTATGCACATGTCATAGTAATTATGTTTGACCCCACTAAAATGGTCCTAAACTTGTAGATAAGGTTTTTCAATAATTTATAGATAGTGACTAGTGTAGTAGGCATAATCTCATACGTAGAAAACTTGCACAAAGATGGAATTGCAATAAAATGTTACATACTTAGATTTCGAAGGTCTCTTTTGATCAATCTACAAAAACGTATAACTATATTTTCTTCATGCATTTCACAAGTATACATATATGACGTTTTCAAATAACACGTTCCACGTTTTAAGAATACTTAAATTATATTCACAGGTTGTAGTTGTGGCAATAAAAAATCGAGGGTTGTCACTTCCAGAGAACCCCAATGAACTGTATGAGATTAATGAGAAAGAATCAGTTTCAGCAGAAGCCAAGATTGCTCATACGGAACAATTCAGGTGAACTTAATTTCTTTCTTATATAAGCCAAAAGTTTAACCTATTAAGTAGAGTAGCCAAATTTCTTATAAGCTCATCATTTATCCTATGTCTAACTTATGTGGGACTTTGTTCGCACGTTTCCAACAATCCCCACTTCAAACGAAGTATCATGTCTTCTCGGACCCCACCTCAAGCAATATCTATCCATCTCTTCCTCAAATCTGGAAAGATTACATGCTTTATCAAGGCCAACTCTTCCATTGCGTCAGGGCCACCACCTTACGTGGGCACAACCGCCTTAAGAGCCAACTATGGATTTTTCCGTCCATCAGGATCCAACTTAGAGCCTACCACCTTCGTTCAACTACAACTAAGATCTGACTTGTGTGTTTACATGGCTAAGTTTGGGATCTAACTCTGATACCACTTATAGGAAATTGAGTATATATCCAAAAGGTTAACCCATTAAGTGTAGTAGTTCAATCATTTATAAGCCCATCATTTACCCCATATCTAACCGATATAGGACTTTGTTCGTACATTGCTAACAATATATACAGTCATGATAAGGATTAATTTCTTAATTCAATTATCTTTAATTAATTTGTAAATGGATCTTATGGCTTGAAGCAGGTGCCTAGACAAAGCTGCAATTCTTGGGGACAATGCAAAGCCAATCCCATGGACAGTATGTACAGTGACACAAGTTGAAGAAGTTAAGGTTCTAACAAGAATGTTGCCAATCATAGCCAGCACAATCCTATTGAACACATGTATGGCACAGCTCCAAACATTTTCAGTACAACAAGGCTCCTTAATGGACCGAAAACTCGGATCCTTCCAAGTTCCTGCACCTTCAGTTCCTGTCATTCCCCTAGCCTTCATGATCATCCTAATCCCTATTTACGAGATCATTTTCGTGCCTTTTGCGCGAAAAATCACCAAGAATCCATCCGGGATCACGCAGCTTCAGCGTGTTGGGGTCGGCCTAGTTCTCTCAGCCATTTCAATGATGGTGGCAGCCCTTGTAGAAGTAAAAAGAAAGAAGCAATTCTTGAAAAGTCCCACAAATCCTATTAGTCTCTTTTGGCTATCATTTCAATATGCCATTTTTGGGATAGCCGATATGTTCACACTCGTTGGATTGCTCGAATTTTTCTACAAGGAAGCACCGGCCGGAATGCGATCACTCTCTACTTCATTTACATGGATTTCACAATCATTTGGCTATTTCATGAGCAGTATCTTTGTGGATATAATTAATTCTGTCACCAAAAGAATATCACCAAGCAAAAAGGGATGGTTATATGGACAAGACTTGAACAAGAACAATTTGAATCTTTTCTATTGGTTTTTGGCCATCCTAAGTTGCCTCAACTTTGTTAATTATCTCTATTGGGCAACATGGTACAAGTACAAAACTGAAGATACAACAAATATTGGTATCAGCATGGACAAATCACCATCCATCAGTAGTGTACCATTGATCAAAACAGCTGAGATTGAGGTATCTAAGACTACAAATGGAGGGTCCATCGTAGACCACACACAGGAAATCAGTTGGAAAAGCAACCAAGTTTTTGAATCTGATCAAGCCATGTGAAACCAAGAAAAAGAAAGATTAACAACTAGCATGGGTCAAGATATATAAAATTGCGTGTTTCTCTCACTTTATATATTTTTTTTGTGTGCATTTTGACAGTGTGGATCAGTGAATTTCATACTTATTGTTCATCACTTGTAATATGGTTGCAAAGCTTTTGGGTAAATGAGTTTTTTCGTTAGTGGTAATTATGCATTTTTTTGTGGGTTTTTTTTTTTTTTATTTTTTTTCATTTTTCTTTCTTGAAAGTGCTACTATTGTACAAAAAGTGCCTTAATTTATATATAATGGAAACGAAGGGCATGCATAAAAAGAAATGATTCTTTAAAGAATTATAGTTATGGAGTTTGTGGTGGAGCTAGAATTTTTACGGAGGGAGTGTGAAAAAATATTGGAGGAGTTAAATATATATGTATTATGTAAAGATTAAATTTATTTATCCAGTATAATTAGAGAAAAATTTAAAAATGTTGTGGGGGCAATTGCACCCCCCATGTGACTCCGCCTATGTATGTAGGGCTTCATGGTTGAGTTCTATACAAATTGTAGATATTGGTCAGTGTATGATATATGATAAGTGTAATATTACACTTATCTCGACAGTTTAATGAAGAGTTTTCGTATAATTCTAAGTATTTTAGAGTCTATAATTATTGAATTTTAATCATTTTTGTGATTGTAGGATGAAATCCTCGAACTCGAGTCACATTGGTGAAATCGGCAAATAAATGAGAGAAAATGATGTTTCAAAGTAAAGATCAAGGGCCAACAATAAAGGTTGAGAAAGAAGATAAAATCAAGAAGTTTAAGGTATGTTTGAGTAATAATAAAGAGTTGAAGTGAATCATCAAACACCCGAAAGTCAAAAAAGCGAATTGAGAAACCTACGACTCAAAGTATGTGGAGAAATTAGAGTACAAAAATATCCACAAGGAAAATAATATACCATTCGAAAGATAATTGAATTACGAGTCCAACACTTTTGATGGATCGTAATTCGAAGTTTCCTACGAGAAGTTTTAGACATTTGAATATCAATTACCGGTGAACACGTCTCTGTTCGTTCGAGTTGGCCTTCAATCAAAATCTCATTCAATCCGCTCGAGTAGACTGGGCTCCCGCTTGAGCTGACGGTCATCTGGCCAATACTTTAGCGTGTTTAAAACTCTATTTTAGACATGTTTTTGGAACACTTTTTCAATTATAATTTGGAGGCAATAAAGAAAAGAACAAATTAATAACAATTCAAAAGAACGAATTTTGGGAGAGAAAATAAGACAAAACACAAGATTTCTCTTGCGAATTAACATCAACCTTGGTTTTATGGGGTTTCAACTAAGAAGAAAAGAGGGTTGTTCAAGACATTCAAGGGGTCAAGATTTATCTTCTATTTTTTTCAATTTTCATAGAATCTGGGTGATGTATTTTCAATTAATTAAGTACTTTTGTAACTCCAATATGATAAGCTAAATTCTTTGGGCTAGGATTTTGATGAAACCTTGTTGACTCTTTAATCCAATAAATTGCTATTTTTTATTTTTACTTTTGGGTTAATTGTTTATTATTCTCTTATTCCATTTTGATGATTAGTTACTATTGGAACATGTTAGTGATTTATATTGCTTTCAAGAGATTTGATATAAATTAACACACAATAATAAATAACATAGAGTTTTATAATTGATGGTCTATGTCATTATGCTCTATGAAATCATTATGTGATGATCTTTTTGAATTAATGCATATTTATATGTTCACAATTTAATTAGAGACAATTAGATTCACATATAAGTATAGAATCGATTGACTATCGAGAGAGACTATTGATTAAAATTGGAATATTGATTTTTTTACTTAGACATCTAAGTGCTCTAGATGAGGATAGATGTGTATGGTATAAGAATCGGAAAGAGAAGATCAAAACCTTCTACTCCAATTTTTGGACCACATAGACAGTATGACCCGATTTTGTTGAGTTCTTGTTTTTGTTGATTGTTTGTTATTAATTTAATTGTCATCTTAAAAATTTTTAAGATAGTTCCTTGGGATTTGTGTTGATGTCGAGATGTGCTACATATGTCTAGCTCAAATAACAAACGACATTATGTTCGATAGGAGATAGAATTGTACTTCTATGTGCAATTTTTGGTGGTATATATTCAAACTTTTTATTGCATTCTTTATCTATTCGCATCCATCATAGAGATATAGTTGGGTTATAGATGATAATTGATTTAATTTGTATCGAGAGAGCAAATAAGCATATTAGGAATATAGATTCTCAACATAAAATAAGAATTGATTGTAACCAAGCAATTGAAGATTAATTAAAGTAAGCTAACAATGGTGACTCCTAGTGCATTTCATAATTTGATTAACTCTAGTATTTTTATAGTTCTAATTACTTATTTTAGTAGATAATTAGATTTAGTTAAAATCAAATATAAATAATTGGTTTGTGTTATTCTCGATTTTGAGCTAAGGTTTGGTTTGGTATTGCTGTGTTTTTAAGAGAATCGAACTCACTCATTGTCTTTGCAGAAAAAGAATCATTTATGGAAAGAATCGATAAGTGTTTGGTAAACTCTTGTTTCAAAATTGTTGTATGTTTCAAAAGCAGCATTTGAGCGTTTGGTAAACAAAAGTAAATTACTAAAAATGATATTGATTATAATAATGTTACTTTATATTATTATTATTATCATGAGTGATAAAATTCATTTTGTTTCCTAGTCAAATATTTTCTAACAAGACAATGTATTCATTATTATTCTTTTAAAATAAAAATAATAAAAACCTAATAAATTTCAAATTTTATAAAAATTACAAAATAAAAATATAGTCATATAGTGCAAAAATTAATTAAATTTATATTATTTTTTATTATCCACCTTGCATCAATTCGGTTTCTCAAATGGTTATTAAAGGAAATTAGTTTAATTAATTAGGGGTAAAAAGGGTATTTTAATAATATATAAATAAAAAAACTAAAAACAGAATCTAAAAAGCTGCCATTTTACTGCTTCTCAAAATCTGCTACCAAGTGAGTCAGATTATTTTATAATCATTTTTTAAAAATTGTCATACGCCTAAATCAACTTCTGATTGTCTGAGAATCAGAAGTTGGGCTCCAAAATCAATCACAAATGGGCCTAATACTAATTAAAGTAAAATACATAGAAAATTCAGTCATCGTGAGGTTCGACATTCTACTTATTATTATATTACTTGTTAACGATCCATCTACTTGTAGAATAAAAATCGACAACAATATATATACTCATTTTGTTTAGTTTGTGTAGTGCTGAAAATGCACAGATGATATAGGAGATTAGAAATTAACTATTTCTATTGATAGAGACCTAGAAAGACTATAGAGATTGCATGTGTATGATGATATACTCGTTATGTTTTAATTTTTGTAGTGCTCAAACTGCGAAGATGATATAAAAATTAATTCTTTCTTCAAATAATAAACATATATATTGTAGTTTAATAGTCTAATGGCTCAATATGAAGTTCAAAAGAAGTTTTGATGCTCAAAAGAGCAGAAACCAGAATTTTGAATTTTTAGTTCGAAAAGTTGCATCTTTTTGTGTATAATCGGTCGCGTTTTCATAAATAATAAAAATATTCTTGTTCTTTGTAGAGTATCTATTTTTTGCTAATATAAGCTCTTTTAAGACTTGATTAATCATCTAAACTATTTGTCAGTTTTTCCTACAAGTGGTCTCTAAATTGAGAGGAAGCAAATATCGTTTTTGGACAATATTTATCAATGTGTTCGAGCCTTGTTTTTTCCGTGTTCTTCTTCATTACTTGGTTCAACTTTTGTCGTCATTCTTCAATTTTTCCAACATTTTAAAAGTATATTTTCGTACGGCAATGAAGATGGAAACTACATTAGAAAATAAGTTGATGAATCAAAAATTGGTAAGGTTCAATAGGTTTTATAGTACAAACTTCACTTAGTGTAAAACAAGTTGAAATTCTTATTGACGTTTTTAAAGATTTTCTACGTGCTTAATCCAAACTTGTCTCCAATTTCAAAACCAGTCGAGACAAACACAGACAGAGTAAGGGTTGAGCGTAAGAAAAGGCAAGAAGATTGGAACATCCCATATTGTTTTACGATTTTTAAGAATATTTGGGTGATTTTTTAGAAGAAAAAATGGAAAATTTTAGGAATTTGGTGCTAAATTGAAGATGAGTCAATTAGTAACACCTACAAAAATATTAAAGTTGCTGCATAATGTGGATAGAAACGGCGGCAAGATACACAACAATATGGATAATTATAAATAATTATGGCAAATAGAATTTTTTATAAAACAACAAGATATAATTCTCAAAATTCTCCTCTAAACTTTCCATTTTAAAAAATAATTAAAGTGTTCTAGTTATTTGCAGTGTTCTAAAAGATCCGAAGCCTATGCGCGTCTAAGTTCGATGCGTTTTACAAACGTATCGCATTGAGAGTATGCGCGTAAAAATGAAGTCAACTCTTTTTGTTGACCGCCTAGGCACGAATAGACGAAAATATAGGAGAATAAACGCGATTATGTGAGAATATGCGCGAATAATCGCGTATAACACGCATTAGAGCAAGTAAGTCTCTTTTAAAATTTATTTTCAGATTGAACCAAAATAAACTTTTTTTAAATCTACAAGAAGTGCTATAAATGCTCAAGATAAAATAAGAGAGCTCGACGAAAATAATTTTGTATTGGATGACACGGAAGATGGGTTAGATGAAGAAGAAGAACTTGACTTAGAATTCGATAAAGAGTTAGACAAAAGTGAAGCTATGTTCGTATGTAATCAAATTGTAGAAAATTATTGAGTAATTTGTGTTTATGTTTGTTGTAGTTGTAATTTGAAAAGTATTATGCTGGGTTGTTAATTTGTAATCTAATTGTATGCTATGATATTAAAATTAGTCCTGCAATTTTGATTTTGAATCACGTTGAATGTGATATGTTCAACCATGATATGTGCCTTAATATAAATCTAAGTTTTCTTCACTGTACAGTAAGCATCTAATTTTGAAAACTCGTGTATTTTTTATTTGTTTTTTAAAAAATAGGCCTGTAATTTTGTAATCTAAATCAGATATTATAGGCTATGTTGTTAAAATTTAAGAGTATAAAAAAAATTATAATTCAAAAACACATTTTGACGTCTAAGTTTCGCATATGCGCACTTAGGCCTATAGTTCTTGATGCTTTACATCGTCGCATCGTCACGCATTACGCATTTTGGAACCTTGGTTATTTATATAGTTTTTATTTTTTCTTGATATAAACTCTTTTAAGACTTGATTGGTCCTCTAAATTATTTGTCAATATTTTCCACAAACAATCTCTAAATCAAGAGGGAGCAAATATCATTTTAAGACAACGTTTATCAACATGAGAGCCCTGTGTTTTTCCGTGCTCTTATTTTTCACTTGGTTCAAGTCTTGTCTTCATTCTCCATCTTTCCAAACAATCTATCGATTAGTCATTGAGGTCCATATGTCCCAATCAAATAGGTTGTGAATATAGACCTAGAACAAGCTCTTAGTCCAAACTTGTTAAGTTCTTTCATTATTTTCACTGAGTGGAGGTCAGGTTACATGTTTCCTCCTAAGTTTATATTATATTCGATTTTATTATGACTAAATACTCAATCCTTGTGGTAGTTTGATTTTAAAAATAAAATAAAATTTGTGCATCCGTTTTGGGCATTGTGATGAGAGTGTTTTGCCCTTGCTTGATAGGGATGGGCTAAGGCAGCTGGCTTGAGGAAACATTTTCGGTTTCTCTCTCACATAGAAATTCAATAAAATCTTCTAAATGGTTTATCTAATTCTCTTTTTAATATTTATTCGTCATAACATCTTGTTAATTGTAGGTTACGTTCCATAGGTTACGTTTCTTCTTGGCAGCATTCGATCCCACCACAATGAGAGAAATTGACCATGTTTCTTCAAAGTTGGAGCCTTAGGTTAGAACTAGATAAGCTTTGTGGTAGGGCTAACATCGTGGATCCAATGGATACATCAATAAGAAGATTGAAAAACAGAAAGAGGATGATAAAGCACAAGTACAAAAACTAGTAGATAAATCAACTAGCAAAAAGTGTTCACGAATACTTAATATAATTTGATAGGTGTCACATCATGCTGTTCTTTTTCTAATATTTCAATTTAATGTAGCTCAAATGACCTAACATTTTAGCTCTATTGAGCCATGTTCAATAAATCCTCATTACACTTCTACTTTTATATCGATTAGTAGGAATGAACCAAAAAATCATCAAACCGCAAATTGAATTGAATCCATTGATTTGAAATTGTTTGTACGGTCCACACGGAGCCGTCAACATTTTGATTTCAAAACGAATCATTTGAAAATGGTTTAGTTTAGGTTTCAATGTTTAAAAAATTATTTAAACCGAAACAACTATTTTTAATTTTTTATAATTAAAAATAAATTAATTCTACTTACTTACACATTTACAAAGTGAACAAAGTACAATATTATACTAAATTTATTAAGCTGACTTATTTAATCTTGGAAAAATTGTCTAAAAATTATCTACTAGTGACTTGTTTCAAATTAGGTCAAAACAAATTTCAAAATTGTCAATAAGTCATACTTTTCATCAAATTTTCATATTCATCCCAAAATTATCCATGTGATCCATATTTTCCACACACCACTGCAACCACTACCACACTCACTCCCGCTCCCGCTCCCGCTCCCGGTCCCGGTCCCACCACCACGACCATCACCACCACCATCCATGTGGCCGACGCGTGTCGTTGTCGCCGCCGCCGGCCATGAGTCAATAGAACATTTCGAGATCTTATTCGGATCTCGAATGATCTGAATTTATCACATCAGAATTTAGCTCATTAAGATCCAAGCTGTTTCTTAATTTCAACAGAAGCGGCAAAATATGGAAGCTTTCCTCTCTGGTCACGTGACAAACAAGAAAAGAGATGGCTAAAGAATAAGATAATGGGATTGTACTGCTGAAAGATCTATACCATATCTGGTTCTGCACCAGGCTTAGAACCAAGCTCAAATTCATCGTCTTGGTGTTGAATGATTTGAATCCATCATATCTTGGTGATGGATTGAATCCATCATTTATTGTTAAGTGCAATAATCTGTAGATCAAATGTTGAACTGGAGTTGTCTCAGTGCTGGATCGTCTATATGGATGATTTGTATGATGAATTTTTATAGGGAATGATATTGTATTATAGTAAACAGTATCATAGAATATAATATGATTATATTGGTTGTGGTCATGATTTACAGTTTGATGATACTGTATTATAGAATATCAGTTTGATACTGTATTAAGTTGGCCATTAGATTATTTATTTGTGTTGTTAATTAGTCATGCGTGTTGTTTGATACTTTATTATACAAAACAGTATCACAATATAAATGGACATAGAATTCGCATACGTGCTTAGAATTTTTATTATATTATGTTTTCGGAATGGTCTCGACGAGACGGTCAAGACTAGTCTGCGTACGATGGATTTTACCCGTTTGAAGTCGTTTCTTTAGTTTAAAATGATAATTTTTAATTTTTCTTGTCAAAATAATATCACAAATTCTTTAAAACAGTATCACAGATAACAAGCGGAGTTGGTGCATTATAATCGTTGCTCGAAGAAATGAATTGAACCAGAAATGAATTAACACGGTCCTGATGGTTAAATTAGATCAAATACACACAAATAAGCTGCTTTTAAGCTTAACCAAACATACTCAGAAATGAATTGAAATGAAACAAAATGCAGAAATTATAAATGTCACTTAGAGCACACTGAAGTGCAAAAATTTACAAAGACCCAATAAAAATTCCATGAATCCAGCCAGATATAAAGTTTGATATATTAGTATCATAGTTGAAACATTATTTTAAGCAAACAGTATCATATGTTGATGGATTAAAGTTTATCAATGTACATTATCTAAATAAAAACAGATCAAAGTATACTAATGCACATTACTTAAATAAAAAAAGATTATCATGGATTAAATCAATTATCATGGACAAAACTAAGAGATTGAAACATTTTCATAATTAAACAATATCAAAAATAAAACTAAGAGATTAAAAGCGAAGATCATAGGTTAAAACTTTGTCATAATATTTCACTATCATTTGAAACATGTTTTAATTCATGATATCGCTTTTAATCATATAATCTCGTTTTAATCCATGATAATCGTTTAATTATGGCAAGATTTAAATATGTGATCTTTGTTTGAATGTCTTAGTTTTAATCCATGATACTATTTTAATCAATAATACTGTTTTGTTTAGGTAATTTGCATTAATATATTTTGATACCGTTTTAATCCTGTGATACTGTTTGAATTTATGTGATCTTTAATACTGTTTAATTATGGCAAGGTTTGAATCTGTGATACTGTTTGAATGTCTTAGTTTTAATCTATGATACTGTTTTAATCCATGATACTGTTTTGTTTAGGTAATTTGCATTAGTATATTTTGATACCGTTTTAATCTATGATACCGTTTTAATCCTGTAATACTGTTTGAATGTCTTAGTTTTAATTCATGATATTGTTTTCATGTCTTAGTTTTTATCCATGATACTGTTTTAATCCACGACAAAACAGTATTACAACAAAATAGTATCACGATAAAATAGTATCACCACAAAACATTATCACAATTAGCGTTTTTTTACAATTAAGGGTTTGTTGGTCTTTTAACTTAAAATGTGATTTTAATTGAATTAAATTTTGAAGATATGACTTTTAGAAGTCATAAGTCACAAAAGCAAATGATCGATCCTAAATTTACCCTTTAATCTTTGTCAAACTATTAGACCGCTGACCCATAATCCACAAGTTGTTATGCCCAAGTTATCTATTAATTTATGTCAATTTTCTTTCATTTTCATTTTCTTCTACAATAAATATTAACGTAATGTAACAATTAAGATAAATATTAATATAATGTAATATAACACTTATGTTTAAAAATCCAGTTAAGCTTGTATTGAGAATTTTACACTAATTTATTTATATTTTAACTTGTTTTAAATGCATTATCAATAGGTAAAATATGGTTTAAAATCGAACTAAACCGTAAAATATGGTTTGATTTGTAATTTGTTAAACTGTTCTAAAAATAAATTTAAAAATAAGACAAAAAAATATCTGAATCAAACCGTGTTCACTCTTACCTAATAGCAGTAGACCTCTGCAAACAAAAAGTAGCTAGACCATGTGACGGAATAACTCGGAATTTATAAAAATGTACTTGGATAAACTGCGTTGAAAGGTGATTTCACTTTATATTGGCTCATAAAGTTGTACAGCTCTACAGCTGTATCCCACCCTGTTTCAACAAAAGCAATTGAAAAAACGAGCCCGCAATCAATCAGGCGTTGATTGTGATGCAATTCAGCTCGCACACTCACTCATTCACCTATACACTATATAACTACTTAAAATATTGGTATCGACTTTAGTAAATAGGAAAAATTAATAATTTTAATAAATTGATAAGATAAATTTTGTTTTTTGAAACGTTTATATAAATTTATGGTCTAATTCGTACCATAAAGTAATAATTATTTGTGAGAAAAATAATTAACATATTCACATAATTTAGTTAACATATTCACATAATTTTTATATATTTCATATGTTATGGTTGATTTTTAAATACCTTTCAAATGAGAAGTTATTATAGATAGAGGTGGGACCGGACTATAGTCCGGCTCTGCATTGGGAAAAACTGTTTTTTATAATTTTTTTTTTTATTAACATTTTGGTATTGAAGTAAAAAAAAAAAAATCACTCAGCAGCCTCGATTCCAAAAATTCCTGGATCCGCGATTGTAGATTTTCAAGTAATGTGTTAGTAAGATGTTTGGAAGTACAAAAAGAGTTTGTGATTATTTAAATAAAATTTATTTTTAATATGATAAAATAACAACGAAATTTATTTAATAAATAAGTTGGTAGAATGAATTTAATTTTCTTGTTAATTTAATGTATTTTTAGTTGATTAATGCTTATTTAATTGTTTAGATTAGTTGAAATACAGTTGATATTTAGTTGATTGAATGAATGTGTATTGAATTGTAAATACACTATATAAATTAATAATTTATCAACAAATTAGTAACTCTTTTAATTAAGAGATATTTTATTTTATAGACATAGTATGATTTTATTAAAATGATATTTTGATTAAAAGTTGTGGCCCATTGTCAAGAGCGTGTGGTAGAGTTGGCAAAAGGCATGGCCGAGAAACCGTGTTAGGTTCGACGAGTATTTTGAGACATCAAAAAAGACTCATGTTTTGCCACCTCGAGGTTTACCTAGTCTTTTGTGGTTCGGGGCCTTTCAACCCTGAAGAGCAGCTGGGTTCTGGGTCATCAAAAAAAAAAAAAAAAAAACTTTGAAAAGTGAAAAAGGTTAAAAAAATGTTGATTTTTTTTTTTTTTAAAAAATTTTAATTGTTTACAAACAAAGCCTAAATTATAATTTGGTCTATCTAACAAATTTGCAAATGACTATTTACTCGTAGAAGTGAACTATCTACATAACAAGTTTACAAATTTGGCGTACCCATTAGCCCCATAGAATCACACAATTGATCGCGACATTTCAATGCATGCCAAAGAAGGGGTGGGTCATTCCACGCATGTGATGCCCGATCTATTTTGATACCATTTAAAGTTCATATGTTTTAGTACGAGTAGAATTTTTATATAATGAGTCCAATTCTCAAATTGTGCCAATTTTAATTTTGAATTATCGCATACTTATTTTATTATTGATTAAACACAATTAAAAAATGATGAGCAGACTTTAATAACAGATCTAATTCCGCAATTAAAAAAAAAAAAAAAAAAAAGGCTCTGTTTTCTATAAGAATTTTCACTCGTAGGATAGGATGGTGCTTCCATTTCTTTTGGTCACAACTCACAAGGTTTTTCTTTTGGGCATTTTTTTTTTCGATCTTGATAGAAAAATGGATCTTTTTAATTTTTAATTTTATTTTCAATTTCTTTTTGGGTATTTTCAAAATGATTATTCAAATAATTTTCTTACAGTCATAGTTACTCAAGTTTCTAACAATTACACTAATGATTATTGATTACCCAGCTAGAAAATTGAATCTAAAATTCTACGTATCACTGTTAAATTTAAATAGAGACACAAATAAAGTTAATTAATACGTCACGTGAGACAAAAATGTCTCACCTTCAAAATTCGACAACATAAATACAAAATGCTTATTAAAAAGAATTCACGTGTTTGACAATTACTCATCTAGCTTAAATTAAGACAATTTTGTCTAAAACGACATACTACTTAAATTCATTTGTGTTCACATTGAAATTTAATAATGCCGCGTATGATTTTAGGATAACGTCTATATTCGAATGGATGTTAGTATAACTATTAGAAACTTGAATGACAAATTCTATAAAAAAAAAAAAATATTTAATGATTATTTTAAAATTTTTAATAAACTATCGTGTGATTATCGTTGAAATTAACTCATTTCTTTTTCTTTCTTTTTTTACATGAGTTTATGCACTAATATCAATTATTATGGGGAATACAATATATTTGACCTTTCGTCATTTTTGGCATAGGTTCAAACGGTGTCATAATTCAGCCCCCCCAAACGTATGTAACTTCTATTATGTGCATTCCCGGTCATTTTAGCTTTTGCCACACTTTTAAGATTCTAAACTTGCGGACCCTAGCCACTCCTGGTATCTGCTTTTCTGTAAAGAGAAATTTGTAGGGTTAGTCACTAACTATTGACTCTAAGCAAACCAATCTTCAATCTATTTTTCTTGACATTTGAGTCCTTTACCTATCTTCAACCTAATAGATGGATTATGTCCAAATCGTGTTAAATATGCATTTGAGTCTTGCATGTCTCCATTTTTAGGGTACAATGGTGATACTAAGTATTAAAAAAAAAAAAAAAAGGATATTCAACAAATCTCCTTCACACCCCATTTGTCCCATGCCATCTTTGGCGTTGCTTCCCGATTCTACACACTTATTGGTAGGCATTTCACACAATTCCATCCCTTATCTTTCAAAGTTAAAGCACGAAGATTTTTACCTTTGATATGAAATAGTTTCTATGATTTCACTGAGATGGATAATTAATAGGCAACAACTAAGTGGATGCTATATTTTGCTTGATGTTTGAATTTGAACTATCGGTGCAATATCAACAGTTCCTCAACCATGTTGGCGATAGTAGTTAGTTGCAAAAGATGAGTTGAAAATTATGTGAGTGATCGTTGATTATAGATAGAAAAGAAGGAAATTGGACGGTGGAATGAAATATTTGAACAAACAAATGGTATAATGGTATTTTCAATAAAAAGGGTTGACTGTCGTAACAGATTTTTGGACGAATCCGTCAAGTGGGGACAATGTTGCTACATGAATGATAGGTAGTGGACTTAAATGCCAAAAACATTGACTGAAGACCCATTTGCTACTAAGTCAATCGATTGAGGACTAATCCTGCAATTTTCCCTTTGTAGACAAAGTTATCCCCACACAAACGGACACACACAATGATATATTGATATTTAAAATCCCCGGCAAAACATACACCCACTGACCTCCACCCCCTGCTGCTCTCCTCCACGCCGCAACTGATAGGAAAATAAAATAAAATTTCTAAAACCAAAAGAAATTCTGTCCACATCCCAGTAATATCAGATTCCCAAAATCTTACAACATATTAGTTTATAGTAGTTTCTGTGTTTAAGACAATCTTAATTCTTAACCAATCAAATCCATAGTAATTGCCCGAGGACAAGTATTTCTATTCTGCATTTTTCAGAAGAAACTTATAAAAATTAAATATACTATATTAATATTTTCAAGATTTGTTGGAAGTGAAAGGCCATGGAGAAGCTTAAAGAATTGTGGGGTGTAATTGTGATTGGGTTTGTGCTGAGCATATGGGGGGGTGTCGACAGCTATGAATTTGATGATTTTTTTAGCAATAAAAGTAAGGTATCATTCTTGGAGTCTATGTCATTTTTGGAGTCCATCTATGGAGCTTCTGCTGCAGCTGTTCCTCCTAATGCTCTTATGGTGGGTCTCACTCTTGTTGAAGGAGCTGCTGCCAAAGGCGCTGGTAATCTTCTCTCTCTTCCCCCCCCCCACCCCACAAATCACCCCACCTGTGTGTGTAGGTTCTTTTTCTCTTAGTCAGCTTGCTTTTTAGTACATTTTTGCTTGATTTATTCCTGGCATTGCATTTATGTCTTTTTAAATTAATTTCTTTGAAATTATATGTATATTTTTTTTTGTATATACTTATCATGGTTGTGCTTCTGGGATGTTTATACTTTATATCTTGCATTGGATACTTATCTTCTTGTTGATGCTACATTTTCACGTTGAAAATTATTGTGTTTAGTATTTTTGGGGTAGTAATGAATTCGAAAAAATAATTCAACTACGCAATGACTTGATTTTTTGTATGGCATTTATGTTACTTTACATCTGTCATGAATACATCAGTACAGATATACTCGTATTGAAGTTAGCCAACTATTATTTCCAGTGGGCTATCATATTATAAGCTGGGGTAAACTCTATGCTTCATGGTAAAATGCTCTGTTAATTTTCTGTGTAAAACTCATATGGTAAATGTTACAGGTGGAGTCCTATAGAGATTGATGGGAAAATTAACTATGAACTTAAGTAACTCTTAGCCTGATATCTCTCGTTGTGCTTAACTTTTGCAGTGTGTTTGGACGGAACATTACCTGGCTATCACTTGCATCATGGGTATGGGGAAGGAGCAAACAGTTGGCTCATTCAATTGGAGGTTTGTGTGGCAACTCTTTGAATGAATGTGTTCATACTTAGGTTTGCATTTCGTAAAAAATTTGTTATTCTTTTAGTTTGTTGGTTTTACCGACATTCAGGCGAGAATCATTTGGGTGCTAATTCACAGGACTTTCAAAACTTGGGCATTTGTCTGCTGAATATTGTTAGGTCTAGGAATTGAATGCTGGTGAATTTTGAATTCTCACGGATTGATCTTTCAATAGTTTTAACCTGATATAATTTGAAACATAAAATTTAATATTGTTAAGCACCCTCTATATTTTAAGGCTTTTCTCATGATTTAGTAGCGCTTGAGAGATTATGTACATTTTAGTATATGGAAATTTGAGTTTGTATTGATACTATTTTTTGTGTTCGTGTTAATGGAATAGAAATAGCAGTGTCAGAAAGAGGAATATTCTTCCCTAATGATATGTTACGATGCTTATTCATACATTTACTAAATAATATAAAGTGTCTTCCTATTCCGTTCTCTTACATGCCTTGTCAGTTTCAGTATTTTATTTCTGGCCTTCTTTTATATCTGACTTCACTCGAAATTTTCTCCAGTGTGATTGAAGATTTAACTCAACTTCTGTTCATATTTTGCGTACTCCATTATTTATCGTAACTTTGTTGTCAAAGTGCCTTAAGAGGTCATATAATCTTTAAAAAATGCTCAAATCATGGCAAAAATTACTATGCTGCTAATTTTGTGCAACAACTTGTGTATGATGAGTTCTCTTTTAATGAATCTTAATGCGATGTAGTACACAAGAGAAAATTAAGTACCTTTTTAGGTTACATGAAAGCAACTTGTTGAAATAAAAATTATGTACTTCATTTAGAAGCTCAAGCTCTTAAATAGTCTATCGCTCGTGGGGCCTTAATAATGAATACTTTCCACAACATAAAGTGAGTCAACTTGCTCGATGTAGGCTTGCTCCTCTTGAAGCCCTCAAGTAGGCTTCTTTCTTCGCTAAGGCTTGGGGATTCCTAGAGACTGAGCAACTAAAAGTACTTAGATTAATCATATTGCAAGAGGACCTAATGATTGATGATTTAGAAATATAGTTTTATATGTAGGAAATGTTCATGTATATATAGGTAATAAAATGGTTCTTTTCATGGGTCATTGATCAATAATAAAATTGTTTTCAAACTTTTAGATATTTGCATATTGCCAATGTTTGCCCATAGCTGACTTCAGGCACATATATTTTAAGATATTGTAATGCTTCATTCAAACAAGGAACTTATTTTGTGAAACTCGTGTCAGGGTGGAGGCTGGTGTAACAACATCAGATCTTGTGTTTACCGAAAAGGGACGCATCGTGGGTCATCCACACTTTTTGAAAAGAAGATTCCATTCACAGGAATTCTGAGCAACAAGGCTGAAGAAAATCCAGGTTCATTATCAGATAGTTTAGCATATTTTATTTAATAACATTGATTTCTTGTTTCTTCTGTTTCAAGTTTCCATTTGCAGCATTTTTTTTTCTCATTTTAGTTTCCATATGCAGATTTTTTTAACTGGAATAGAGTAAAGATACGGTATTGTGATGGGGCCTCCTTTGCTGGGGACAGTGAAGATAAGGTTTATAGCGTGCTGCGTCATTTTGTTATTTTTTCTATTCTCTTTCTATTTTGTTTGTTTTATCGAGTTTTGTTTAGATAGAATCAATCAGTGATTTTTTATGTATTTTTATGTAGGCTACTGGTTTGCAGTTCAGAGGACAACGTATATGGCTAGCTGCAATTGAAGACTTGATGTCAAAAGGAATGCACAATTCAGACCAAGTAATTTTTCACTATTCATTTGGTGCTGTTTTTTTTTCCTTTTTCCCACCTCTGCTATTTCCCTTTTGATAACAAGTTGGGTTTCAGGCCCTTCTTTCCGGTTGCTCTGCTGGTGGTCTAGCCTCAATATTACATTGCGATGAGTTCCGAAGTTTCTTTCCTGGAAGCACCAAAGTAAAGTGCCTGAGTGATGCTGGATTATTTATGGACGCGTAATTTTCAAATCTTTAATTCCTTAGTCGTCTCCCATTCGACTTTGACATTCTTGTGACTCCAAAAAGATTTTTTATATCTGTTCTTATAATAGACATTATGGATTTGCAGTGTTGACATATCAGGTGGACATACACTTAGAGATTTTTTTGGTGGTGTAGTTAACTTGCAGGGTGTTCAAACAAACCTGCCAAGTACTTGTACCGACCACCTTGATCCAACTTCGGTAAGCTCTTCCTCTTCTTCTTTTTATATTTTTCATTTCTCACACTGATTGATCATATAGAATTTTATCGTGTTTTTCCATTTATCATTTACTCTTTGCTGCTTTTTCCTTCTCAGTGCTTCTTCCCTCAGAATTTAATTGCCAACATCGAAACCCCAATGTTTATTCTCAATGCCGCCTATGATTCATGGCAGGTAATTACAATTTGATTTTGGTGCCACACTTGTCTTACATGAAAACGCATCAAGGTTTAAATTCTTTAGAGTGCTTGCTTCTTTTGGCGATCAAATAATATGAAGGATAAACATAATAAATTTAGTTCTCCACTTGCCTTGTTGATTCAGGTTCAACAGAGCTTGGCTTCTTCTACAGCTGATCCTCAGGGTACTTGGCATGACTGCAAACTGAACCATGCACAATGTTCAACATTACAGATCCAATTTCTGCAAGGTGAATTCTGTTTATTTGATGTGTTTTAGCTTGTTTTCATATATTTTGGATCATGTCCCAGAATTTAATCATTTGAATTTTCTGTGGACCAGATTTTAGAAATGATATGCTGGATGCAGTAAAAGGCTTTGCAACATCCCGACAAAATGGTTTATTCATAAATTCATGTTTTGCACATTGTCAGTCGGAGAGGCAAGATACCTGGTTCGCGGACGATTCTCCAGTTATAAGTGACAAGGTATAGTAATCATCTTAAATTATTCCGTTTCCTCTCTTTCGTGCAATGCATGGATTGTGATTTGGAATTTGTGTCTTGTCTCATAGCCACTTGCAATTCCTTTTCTTATCATATCAAACTTAGACCTTTACTTCATTCCATAATGCATTAAACGTGATTTTTGCCAAAGTCTCCTCAGCTCGTTCTGCTTTCGGCATGATGAAATTCTGTTTCTTCCGTCCTTTATTTAGCATTTATTTCCTTATTCAAAGACGTACTCCGTTGTATCATTTGCACTGAATTTGGACAAAGGGTCTCACTATTAAGTCATGTTTGAATTCTGTCCAGCACACTTATTGTAGTTGTGCATTATTTTCTTGTAGTCGCAACCTGCGCAGTTTCACTAAGCTCTTCAGATATTCACTCTTCCCGTTCAATCCCTTCCATGGCCCCTCACCCCATAATATATGACGTATCCAAGCCATCAAACCAAGTGCGGAGATAGGGAGGCGGAACACGACTGTAGTCCGGTCCAGGAAAAAGTCAATCTTTGAAGTGCAATTTTTTTTTTTTTTTAATTGTGAGCAGTAGTCCCCTCCAAAAAATCCTGGCTCCGCCTTGCATCAAACTATAATATGTTTGTGGCATGTTCATTGGTAGCTTTGCCGTATATAGTGGAAATCTCCCTACTCGAACAAACTATCTCTCTCTCTCTCTCTCTCTCTCTCTCTCTCTCTCGTTTTCTTGCCAGCCGATTGATGAATTTCTACACGATTTTGTTAACTAATATTTCAAATTATACTGCAAAATATGCAGGCAGTTGCAATTGCTGTCGGGGATTGGTACTTTGATCGAGCAAATATCGAAGCCATAGACTGTCCATATCCATGTGACAAAACTTGTCACAACCTGGTTTTTAAGTAACTAGGATTTCTATTTAACCTTGTAATTTTAGTTCATTTATTATGAGAGTGATACATCTCTCCTTTATGACAGACGAATAGACTATTAAAGGCAATAATGCCACACTTTGTTGTGAAATCCTACATAAAACATTGAATTCTTATGTATTTCTCTACATCAAGAGGATTTGGTCCTCCTTGTAGTGACTTTCTGGAATCTATTTAAATGGATGGTTTTGTGCTTTTCTTAGGTGGCATTGTGTTTCTTTTTTTGTGATAATCGACAAAGAAAAGTAATACTATTTAACACCTTCATTTATGTGACAAAGGGATCCACTGCCTCGTTGTCCAATGAAATTGTCTTTTTCGTAGATAGCATTGTTGGACGAAGAATGATATTGGTTGTAAGTGGATCATCATTGTACTGAAATTGTCTTTGTAAAGTCAAATCCCATATTTGAAGAGTTCTTTCTGGAATCAATGTCTCTCGGTTCATAACCTTTATGAAAAAGTGATATGCTCTTTCTAGCTGTTGTTGCCCTTTCTTTTAGTCCATTAGAATTTTTTTTTGTTTTGAAAATCGTATTGTTTATCCATTCAGAAAAGATAAAGACTCAAGGGTCGAATTAGTGTTGAACAGAGAGGTTCAACACGTGGTAAAAGTAATATTAAGAAAAAAAAAAAAGAATGAATTTTAAAGTGAACTCACTCGTTCTTAGCTTATTTTAAAGGGTTTTCATTTTTTCAATTTTACAATTTTAATCGGATTGACTCTCAATTTCTCAATATTAAGAGTAAGAAACCTAGAATAATTCGAAAGATGGACAAATAGTTAATTCTGCATAATACCAATCATTGAGGGCTTGTTTCGAAAACCTAATTGTAAACTTAATAAAATTGCAAAAGGGCCTTTTAACTTTCTAGCAAAATAAAGAATAGTCCCAACTTAAAATAACAAATGCCACTAGAAAGCGAAACACTGTAGTTGCAACGTGTTCGACGTCTAATAAAAATGCACTGGCAGAAGGGGGTCCAGTGTGGCAAATGCCATTTCTCCTTTTAAGAATTCTTCTTTGTATTGCTAAATTGTATATAATTGAAGCCAACTGTAAAATGTGTAACAAAAGAGATACACTAAGAGGTGAAGATGGTTAATATAATTAGTATACCGATTACTCGGTGGAATTCAATCGTGGAAGCTTGTTCGCATTGAAAAATAATGATGAATGAACAAGGTTGAGAGAGATATTTGAAGAATTGTGAAGAAAAACGAGAAGAGAGATTTGGAAAGATAATTTTTTTTTTTCAAAATTGAAGATAGACGTACACATTTTTTTTATTGCAAGTGGGGGTTAAAACTCCCTACGATTATGATAACCATTCTGGATTTCATAGTTAGATTTTGTTTGGCTTGATTTCATAATCAACTACTTTATTCTACTTCGTTAATTAATATTAAAAATTGACTAATTTTATCAAAAAATAAGAGAGAGGGAGAGATAAATAAGATAGGAAAAAAAAAAAAAGACTCAAATCTTCATGCGTGTTGCATCCTTTATCAGAAAAAGCAATTCAAGTCAATGAAAAAAACAAAAGCAAATTGTATTGACGTATTTTCCATTTCGTCCTCTCCCTTGGTTGCCAATCCAATTCCTGTACTTCTGTTTTCTTCCTGGATGAAAAATTGTAGGGCCAATGTAAATGGACTCAATTATTTGGTTCACATGTATTCACACCCACAAAAATATGCGTTACGTCAAGGGCGAAACTAGAATATGACAAATGATTGAGCTGGGGGAGGGGGCAATTGCCCTCACAGGCTGCCTCTGAATTTTTTTTTCTTCAAATCACAATTACTTAGTCCATTTTTATGAGAATTTAATATTTTTTTATGAGTCATAATATTTAAAAATCTTATAATAAGTCATTACACAAAAATATTTAAGATATAAAACTAGCTAAAAAAAGTGTGTTCGACGATTTTTTACAGTTGTGAATTCATCTATAATAAAATCTATATTTATTTTATTAACAAGGTCCTCTCAACAAAAATTGGTATGTAGTCGATACATAAAAATTGTTTTATAATATAATCTTTATCCATTTTATCTAAAACTAAGCTATGTAGTCGATGCGCAAAAATATTTAAACTATTTAATAGTGTTATATATAATTATATTATATTTCTATATTTAATGAAATGACATACAAGTAAGTCATATACAACAGGATAATATTACAACCAAATTAGAAAATAAAATGATATTTCAACACCAAATAGTGAAAGGCCCAACAAATTAAAAAATTTAAGCCCACTTTCGAATTTTGAACTTTTTGAAGTTTGAATTTCGTGGAATTAGGAAGTGCTAATATGCAATAGTCCTAGTTTGGGCCATGTGAGTATTTAATTGGCCTAGAAAAAAATGAATTAAAAAATTGGACTGAGTTAAACTAACATAATTTTTTTTTAATATTTTGTATTGGGCTTGGGCAGCCCTGGACTACAGCCCAGGGTCCCCCCGATCCGCCCTTGCATTACGTGTAAGGGTGTCAATAGGCCGAGTCGGTGGGTTCAAGGACCAAGTCAAACCACCCACAAACCAATGGACTCGGCTCATATTTTTGTTTCTAAATTTGGGAAAATAAAAAAATTGTAAATTTCAAAAACAAATACGGTATAAGAAATTTGAAATCCTCCTCCCTTACCAGGCTCGTGGACTCATGTGCCAAATTTCGAGTCCAGCTCGGCTCATGGCGCCTCCCATGCTGTCCACTGGCGACTCAGCCCGCTTGACACCTCATTACATGCTATAGAGAGTTGTACAACGAGTTATTCACTCCGTCTAAATTTCAAAAGAGTAAACATATTTTTTTATATTTCTTAAATATGAATAATCAATATATGATCGACCCAACTACTCATCTTTATTAGAACGTCCTCAAGACTCAATATTATATAACGTGCAAGTTTGTCCATTTTCTATATTGATTCCAATTACTACATATGTCATGTGTCAATATTAAGAGGAGTTTGTATATGGGGAAGCACAAAGTAAGAAAATGCTATTAAAAAGAAGAGGAAGCTTCTCCTCTCAAAAACAAGGATTTATGGTTTTGGTATCAAATCAATAGAGGAACCTATCTATTTTCCTGTTCCTCCCACATGTAGAAAAAGTTGTGCCATTTCTAGTCACCAAGCAATTAGTGATAATCCCAACTCCCACATGCTTATATTGGAAATTCTTGGTTTTTTGGTGATTATCAAGATATTGATGGAGGACATGAGATTTAAGACCTTTTATGAATTAGATAGCCACCCATTGGGTAAATTTCATTTGAGCTCACTAAATTTTTAACAAAATTTTAATTTATCTCAATTTAGTCGCTAAATCTGAATTTTTATTCTATTGAATTACTAAACTTCAATTTTAATTTTAAATTTTATCAATATTTCACCCATCATCTCTCAAATTGATAACAATTACCATACCATAATGAATTTTCCATGTAATTGTTGCTAGACATATCAATTTAACCACCATGCCACATCATAAAAGTGTTAAAATAACAATATATGTCTTTTAACTTTTTAATCTAAAGATAATTATGTGGTAAGTGGTAACTTTCACTTTACCATTTTCGTTTTTAAAGTGCCACGCAGAAATTGCGTAGAAGAATGAGTTATAGTATGTAGTCAGCAAACTAAAGCAATTTTCAAGATGTAGTTGTAATAGGGTGGTGAAATTGGAAATTAATTGAAGTTTAGTAGCCCAATTAAGACAAATGAGATTGTGTTTGACGTGCTAGATTAGACTGTATAAAAATTTTCGTATAAAATTATAATAAATAGCATTGGATAGATAGTATTGGGTGAAGTTGGTGGATAGTATTCTATGATTTTTTATTCAAACAATGACATTTGTATTATCAATTGTATAACATAATGTAGAACGTGAAGATGCGTTTAGACCGAATAACAAAAGATATAGCAAATGACGTTATTTTAAATGAAAAATCAAAGAATATTATCTATCTTTATTTACCATATACTATATTCTTTATTCGGTCTAATCCAGTACACCAAATGCAACATTAAAATTTAGTAATACAATTGAGATTTTGCTAAAAGTTCAGTAACCGCAAATGAAATTTATCCTCACCTTTTAAATTGACTAACAATTGGGATGTTTTGAAATTTTTGACAGACAACTAAAACGTCATGTATTCACGGGCATATTTTATAATACTGTGCTTATATCTAAATTAGATTTTCACACAAGCATATAACACTAAACTGTATAGATTGAAATTTAAGTTACCTCTTGAAACCATGATTGCATCAATTAAATCATTAAAAATCTTCCTTCAATTCCAAATAGCATGATCACATTCACGATAGATTAAGGTGGATACTATTCTTTGATTTTACGTTAAAAAGTACTTACTATAGTTTAGAAAAAATCGTAAAGCATAAATGGAGGTGAAAACTATCTCTATCTGTTGGAGACAACGATAGACGCCCATATAAGGCAAATAATTCCTTGAATCTACATTACAAAAGCACTTTATGTCCTTTCATTTGTTGTACATTCTGGATAAGGCTAGTACTGAAAAAGATTGATGGTGTTCCAGCAACTGAAGTAATGAAAGAATTTCACAAAATTCTAAAAGGCTTTTAGACAAATTACATATAATTCACTATGTATCTCCAAAGTGTTTTTTTCTAGGTTGAAGAGGAGATACAAGTAATTACCAATCATGAAAAATATATGGAAGAGCAGAAAAGAATTGGAAATGACTTATTTTATCATAAACAGTATACAAAAGATGAACAGGCAACAAGAGCAAATTAATTCTCTTTCGAAAAATATTGATATCTGGGGGATGAGAAATCTGTGTAGGTGCTTATTTACAGAGCTCACACCTGTTGAATTTGCTATCCAAAAGTGACTGGAAATGACTGAAAAGACTTGTTATATAAGTCTTCAGCCGGCAGAGGCTGCTGATTCTGGTGCCAATTAGGACTTAATGAACCCTCTGTTGTGAATCGTGTTTCTGGTTTCGTTTTGCTATATGTGTCTTGATCATTTTGATGTTGAAGTTGAACAGTTTCGCCTCGTAAAAATGGAGCCTGGAGATAATCTGTCCACCTGATATTTTGTTGAACATCGGCTTCTTTCTTGAATTTTCCATAATCAGAAACTTCCCATGGAAAGGCATTGTATTCAAAGATGCTGCAGTTACTTTGTAGTTCAGCACTGCCACTGCTTACATTGCATGTGCTGCCACTGTTGCTCACTGTGCAAGCATCCCATTTCTGAAACTTGTTGACACTGAAAGGTCCTATGGAATTATCCAATGGCAGCTGGCCCATGGAAGAAGGCAAAGTAGTTGTAATAGAGGAACTGAACTCATGTACTATCTCTGAAGACTTGGAGTTTGAATCTAAGAATAAATTTCCATCAGGGATCATCAACGACCCGGTCTTGGGACCAGAATTTAGCTGTTGGAAACCGGTGGTGGCATTTTCATGGCTAATAACAAACCTATTTAGGAAAAAATCATGTGTAGGCATGGGTGCTGCCATATTATTGCAATTGTCTATGGCAACTGAAGAGGGCTTTGTCTTCTCTGCTGCAATTCTTTGATCATCACTGGATCCTTTCGACTTTTTCTCTTCAATCTCAATCTCAGACAGATGTTTGTGTGTGTTAGGATCAAGCCCTCTTTGCCTTAGTTTTTTCTTAATGGATGAGTTCCAAAGGTTCTTTACTTCATTGTCTGTCCTTCCGGGCAACCGAGCAGCAATTTGAGACCACCTGATGGCAGAAAATACTCAGCCTTAACAGCACAAAAAAAAAGAAAGGAAAAAAAAAACTTAAGATTAATACAAATGAAGGCACCTATTGCCAAGAACAGCATGCAGTTGAATTATTAAATTTTCTTCATCCTGTGAGAATGTCCCTCTTTTTAAATCAGGCCTTAAGTAATTAATCCACCTCAATCTGCAGCTCTTGCCACAACGTTGCAGCCCTTCAAGACAGTCATAATTAATTGTGAGAAAAACACTTAAAAGGGATCTTAGCATTTCTTGTACATTTTGAAATTAAAGAAGCTTAATTACCTGCTAGTTTTGGAACTGAACTCCAGCAGCCATGTCCATACTTAGTTATGTGGTTTATAAGTTTCTCATCTTCCTCTGGAGACCACAGCCCTTTTCTTAACTTCTGCTTGTAACAGCAAGAGTGCCTACCCATGTGCACTGCAGCTAGCATGTAATGCTCTTCTAGAATGGCTATTTCTCACAATTGCTCCTTTGTGATGCCGCGGATCCGTGACAATTAGGATCTTAAGTCGCAGCCACACCTATGATGCAAGGAATAATAGACTTACGTCACGAGATTAAAAAGAAGCACACATTATAGAATGTAATTAATTTAATTAATATTAATAATGATTTGGTATAAATTTTTCCAAATGTGAAATTGGAGGAAATGAGTTATCAAAGGTTTTTGAGGAAATAATAAAGAGATTGACAGCAGTTGTGGGGCATAATGACAGATATTTATTTAGTGGAAAACAGGAAATTTAGAGAAGAGAAACATGTTTTGAATGTCATATGTGAAAGGGATAAAATCATTGAAGAAACAAGTCCACATATTATAATCAAGTTTTAAACAATTAATTATGATTTGTTTAGTTTAATTAGATTATGACTTTTGTGTTTGTATTGAGCTTCAAGCAAACACCTCATATGGAGCCACTGATGCCAAGATTCCAAACAAAAAATAGTAAAAGAAATTGAAATTAATTTATAATAGCAAAATCGTCTCATAGCTACCAAACTCTTGATTTTCCAATTCAATGTATATTTATATAATTGTACTATAGAATTCTTTAAATAGCAGACCCTTAAATGATAAAAGAAAGAAAATTTTAGTACGTAAATAATACTTGCTACACCAAGCAGCTCTTTCTAAATTCTAAGGAACTCACCAAACATCCTGTAGCTAGGGGTGAAAAAAAATCGTCAAACCACAAAATCGAATCAAACTGTCGGTTTGGGTTGGGTTCAGGTGTACCTATCAACGTTTTATTTTTAAATTGAGCCAAACTATTTAAAAATAGTGCTGTTTAGGTTTGTATAGTTGAAAACTTCTTCAAACTAAACTGAACGGTTCACCCAATAAATAAAAAAAATTGTTGTATTTAAGATATGTGATTTATTAGTTTAATTTGTGTGTCAATAAATTACTTGCTAGTCGACTTCAATTGGCTCTTTAGGGATAAAAAATGATTTATTATAATATTTTTCTTATCTAATTAGAAAATAATTTGGAAGCTTTGATTTATGGTTGAACTTTGTATTAACTTGTATATAGACCAATATATTAGTAATACAACATTTATATTTAGAAGGTTTGAATTTAAGCATAGTATCGAGATTTTAGACTAAGATATTTGAGTTTTCACTTGTTCGAAAAATTATATTTTTATGTCTCGCTAAAACCATGGTTTAAAACCAAATTGATATACAAAAATTGATTTGGTTTGGTTTGAAATATTTTTCAAACCGTTTTCAATAGTTTGATTTGAAAATGGACAAAAAATCGTCTAAAACAAACCGTGTTCACTCCTACTCATAACATTGGGAGAAGATGTGCTCATCACAAAAGGGGGCACAGTGATCAAGCGTGGGTGATTGTTTGCACGTCTTTGCAAGTTGTAAAATCATGTATGAGGACTAATTTCTGAAAGTACTAAACAGTCCAAGAAGTTTGGGGATGGTGGGGCCGGGGCTGCCCATCCTTGTCCTCGACCGTCCTTAGTATTCGGAAGGCGGGTCGAGAGCAGAGATTAAAATATTTTCTATTTGTTATTAAGTGCCTATTTGATAGAGTTTAAAAGTAGTTTTCTAAAAGATTTTGAAAAAAGTTGATGAAATGTGTAGTTGATAAAATTTGTCTCTCATAAAATATGTGGTTGAAAATGAGGTTGAAAAAAAAAATTAAACATATCAAAAATGCTCTAAAAGTATAAAAATAAAATAAAAAGATTTGGAACAGGTTTAAAGAATTCAAGTAAGGTCGAAGAATTCAAGGTTGGGACCATGTTCTCCATCCCCATCCTGATTACCTAACAAAATGACGACAGATTTGAGATATTTTATCATCTCTAAAGAAGTCAGCAACCTGATAGCAAGATAAAGAGGAGAGTTAGCAACCAAAATGGCTCTGGCTATTAAATGAAATTTATCTCCTTTTCGCAGTATCTATTAGAGTAAGGATACTAAGAGATCATTTGCCCACTGATGATATAAATTGTGCGTGGACACAAATGTGTCCACACACAGTGGGCAAATGATCTTCTACCCATAGTGAATAAGAGATCATTACTCGTATGTATTATCTTTCTGGCCTAACAGTCGTTTCAAGAATTAAGTCGTATAATTATGCAAATTGCATTAATTTTTTCTCAATTTGCGTAACTTGTGCAACAATATCATTGACCAAAAAAAATTTACCTTCCATTTTGACTAAAAATATTCAGAATTCTATCAACTACACAATCATTTATTAGTTTATTGAATAAAATCAAATGAAATAAAGAAAATAAAAACTTCATTATCCATGATTGACTTCAAGAATATTTTATTTTTGTTTTTTCGTTTTTTCTAGGGAAAAAAAATAATTTCTTTTCAATAAGGGAGTTTAGTGCAAATGATTCATAATATTTTTTCTAGGTGCAGAAATGGTTCTTAACGTTTATTGTTTATCACATAAGTCTCTAACGTAATTTGTTTTGGTGCGTAATTGATCCGAAAAAGACAAATATGTCATTAGTTTTAATTAGAGAAAATTATATTTAGATTCTTAACTTTTACAAAATATGCAAATAGATATGATACATTTATTAAATAATATTTAATTTTGCATAATAAATATATCATTTACATTATGTGTATTTTTGAATGATAATAAAAATATAAAACAGTTGGATCTCTAATATTTATAGTTAATAAACATATAGTTCAATTAAATAAAAGTATTTGAGTATCAAGTTTGTCACAAAGTTAGTTTTTTTTTGTTAGAACGATAAAATAAAATTTTAAATTTTAAATAATGTAATTACTTGATAATAAAAATAATAATTTTATTTGACATGTTTATTAATAATTATGAGTTTAAATTTTAGTTTTTTTATAATAATTCGTACAATATACAAATTAATTTAGTAGATTATCAATTTTGTCAATAAAGTGTTAATTAAAAAAAGAGATTCATTAGTTTTTTTTTATTTTTTATATAAAATAAATATCGAACTCATTTGTATTTTTGCAAAAGTTAGCAATCCAACTATAATTTTCTGTTATTCAAATTATGGGTATATTAGTCTTTTTTTAAAGAATAATTACACAATAAAATATATAGATTAGAGATTTTTATATTAAAAAATAAATATTAGAGACTATTTTCATTCTGAGAACAAAATTTAAGGATCATTTGCGCAACAAAATTCCTTTCAATAATTGTATATGCAAGTGCAAGTCTAAGCCATACAATTGAAGAAAGTAATCAATGTACTCTTCAGAACATAGCCGACAATCACAATAATGCAGTGGTACAGCTCACTTTTGTTTTCAATATGAGTAGCTGCAATTCGTACAAGGATTAACTTTTATATAAAAATAATAATAATAACTACAAAATCACATTTAATAATAATATTTGTAAATTATACGTAGTGAGTATAACAGAATGTGTAGATAAAAATTGTGGGTCCTACAAAATATATAGATAAAAATAATATTTAACCAATTTAAAATACTTATAAACACTCACAAACATACATTCAGTTGAGATCTTTATTTTGTAGAACTTTCAAAGGCCTCAAATTGATATAAATCTCATTAAAGTGCTAATTAATTGAGAATACTTAGCTACTAGTGTTTTAAAGAGCGGGACCAAAGTGAGGAAAAAATCACACACACATAGAAAATGTGTGGAAAAAGGGCCAATTCTATTTTTAACTATCGAATGTGGGACTAGGCGGCAAAAGGCGGGCCTAGACTCCAAAAATCAAAAGACGCCTTTTTTTTTTTTTTTATTTTCAAAAGTTAATTAAATTAATTAAATAAAAGAAATAATAATTTTATTAAAATAATATTAAAAATAGAGAAATGTTTTATTTGATTTCGTCTAAGCACGCTTAGCTTGTAAAGTCCTACCGCTTTACCATGCTTCGCGCCTATTAAAACCTTATTAAGTATTATTTAACAAGATTTAGATAGAAAATGTCATTCGTATTATTAAATTATTATTTATTAGGCATAGTTATTATTAGATTGGTTATTGTATAGAGGGTGCTACGTACCAAAATGAAGTTTATTTAGAGGAAAATCTACCGGTAAAAAAATTAGGATTACATATTCTTGTGACAATTAGGCTATTCTTTTGTGGATATAACACTTTCACTAAGGGAGCAAAAGGAGGAGCTGCCCTGCCCAAAAACAATTTTTCTATGATAAATATAAAATAATTGGATAATTTCACAAATACACAAATAAAAAATTATTTCAGAAAATATTATTTAACTTTTTTTTTATAGAAAAATATGGTTTACACTTTTTGTACCACTTTTCTTATACCACGGGTTATACTCTTTTTAACACTTGTAATAAATTGTGTTACACTGTCGTTGTCGTTGCCGTTGTCGCTGTCGCTACCGCCACCGTCAACTTCATTGCAAAAAGCGTAATAATTATAATAATTATAACAAACCATGTTATGCTGCCACCTTTTCCGTCGACACCATTACACAAAGCGTAAAACTTGTGACAAACAGTGTTACGTTGTTGCCACCATCCCGACTACTAAAGCCTGCTACAAAATCAGTCACCATCCACCATTGCTCATCATTGCACCATCGTGCCACGCCACCATAACCACAATCACAATCACCTACACCTCCCAACTTGTAAGAAACTAAAAAAAATTATTTAAATTCTATTAGAAAAAACACATAAATAGATTCATCAAATTTACAACTATTTTTTGTTTCAAATCCAGATCTAGTTTCGAGATCCAAATCTGGGTTTCGAATCTAAAAAATGATCTCCAATCAGAGATAGTTGGTGTCAGTGACAAGGAAGATGTATGTAGTGGTGGCAGTTGTGCAATGGTCTAAAATCGAAGATGAATATGGAGGCACAATGGTTGGCGTTGGTGGTAAGATGACATTTGGGGTGGTGGAAGGAGGAGGTGGTCGGTGAGGCTGGGGTGGGCATTTAAACCGCCAAACCGCTCAAACCGACCGAACCGAACCGAATCGGGTTGGTTTGGTTCGGTTTTTCACACCACGACTGTTTGGTTGGGTTTGGAATTTAAAAATATAGTCGGTTTGGTTCGGTTTCGGTTTGAGAAGAAAAAACCGAACCAAACCGCTTATAAACCGAACCGATAAAAAAATCCCTGAAATGAGAATTATACCCAATTGTAATATTTTCACCTTTTGTTATCACATTATATTATTTTTCTCTCCGGAGGTAGAGTGATTAACATTGTGGTTTTAAATAGTCTGACGACGTCATATAGCTTTAGCTTCATAGGTTTTCTACTCAAGGACGAATTAAATGTCTTATACACTGGCTAATGCTTAGCTTCCTATAATATGGTATGTTGGCTTTGGGGACTGGACACTAATATGGCTAAATGGACAATAATTATTCGGGTTCGAATCTTAGTGAGAATTTCTTTGATGAATGAAAGTTGAATATTATTGCTAAAATAAGCTAAAATTGCTATAATTCGGTATGTTTGTGATATTTTTCATTCCAAAGGATGAATTGGATGTGGAAAGATAGAATATTAAGAGAGTTTATATAGGGAAAGATGGAATAATAAGAAGAAAATAAGCAATTCTTTCTGGCAAGTAACTATCTTTTTATTAGTTTTAGGACTTTTGGAAATGAGTTATTATCATTAGGCCCAAACCGTTCAAACTGAACCAAACCGAACCAAGATTGGTCTGGTTCGGTTTGATTGATTTCATCGAGAGTGGCGGTTTGGTTCGGTTTGGGTTAATGGCCAAACCGATTTAAATGGTTTGATTTCGGTTTGGGTTCAAAATCGAACCAAACCAACCCACGCCCACCCCCTAAATGAGGCGACGGCGACAAGAAGTTAGGAAAGGTGGAGTTAGGGTTTTGGAAGAATTTTTAAAAATAAGTAATTGATCATAATTAAAAATAGTACTGGATCATAATTAAAAATAGTACTGTAAGAATACCAAAGAAGGTACAGTATATTTAATATTTCAAATTTTAAAAATATTAACTAACATAATTTTATAAATTTAAAATATAAATATATTATATAAAAATTAAATTTAGCCCACCCCAATTTAAAATTTTAACCCATTATTGCTCTCTTATTGGAATAAATCTAGTTGTGCTCTAGTAGAACTCTATTTAATAAGACTAGAATGTAAAACGTGTATTGCACGTGATTTAATAATTTTGTTGTGATATATATGTTTATTTAAAATTTAAATAATTATAACTTAATTTAATATTGCATTAAAATACAAAAATCTGACATTAGAAAATACGGTAAAATATAATAGTTGTATTCAAACAAAGGACTTTCTACAATTGTATGACTAGTATTAAACATCTATTTTTTAAGGTCTGTAACATATTCAAATAATGTCAATTAAAGAACACAAACAAAAAGAATAAAAAATAGTGTAAATAAGTTCTTAAATATATCGGGCACTCAAATCTATTGAATTTTCTTATTTTATGAGATGGCAAATGAATTATAACAAATCTTTGTAATTTAATATAGCTCTCCAACTATGAAGAGATTTTAACCCAAAATGTCACATGTAATTTGGGCTCGTAGCACCTCAAGTTAAGTAGATTTATCAATAAGTATATAAAAAAAATAAAATAACATTTACATTAGAAATTGGCAAAATTAAATATTCTCATTTGTACAATTCAGTGTCCAGATATTTTCACTTAAACTTATCCAAATTGAAATGGAGAAATAAAGTAATATTACAAAAACTAAATATTCTAGCGATTTAAGCGTTTTATTCACATTGGAGCATAAATAGTTTTAAAAAAAATAGTTTAAGTAAAATATATAACAATTCAATTCGAAAGCATAAAAAATAATAATAGAAATAAGATACGTATGAATAGTAGATTGAAACAATTATTGAAGTTAGCCCACAAATTTTTTTTCGTCTAGAAAATCTGAAGCTGCAAGTCAATTAGATATGTAAACAATAAACAAATACGCATGAGCATGTACAATAATTAAAAAAATACACCGTAACCTTTATAGTTCAACGCAAATTATTATTTTTTTTTTTTAAAAGAAGAGCATTGAGAAAGGATTATTCACATTAACTAACAAAAACCACAATCACAAATACAAATCTTCAAATGAAGTATCTCTGTGGACATCACAAACTATATAATTATCTACAAATAAAACAACCTTAAATTTCAAATTAGACCTTAAATAAAATTTGAATAAATTGTTGGTGTAATGTCAATTACTATTAATCTTGTAACTGACCAAATCCGTTCTCACAATTCAAAGAAAATATTTTCAAAATTCAGTAATTAAATATAATAAATGGAGATTTAGCATTTTCAACTTTTAAGGACTATATGTGGTTATAAATGCTAAATTAGAAGTTTAATTATAACATTAATTCAATGACAATTTAGGAAATATAAAATATTAATGAGGACATATTTGTCCAAAAATATTTCTCTCTTTAAACCTCTTTTAAATTAGTATAGATATATATTGATTTAAGTAAAATTATTTCCTTTTTCTTGCCTACAATAATCATAACAAAATATTATATAATAAAAATAAGAATGATAATATGAAAGTTCCTTGAGCTTTACAACATCCAATAAAATGAACCCCATCCAATCACGAATATTGAAATTAGGCCCCATAAGAAGATACATATAATCTCTATCTCATCTTATACTAGTGAATTGTCTTTGTAAACACGTGGGTACATTAATGTGAAGTCAACCATGTATGCATGGACCGACTGTAGTCTCATCCTTCTCCCAAAAAATCATTTTCTTGATGTGCAAAAATAAAAATTTAATAGTAGTTCAATTTTGAAGTACAATTTTTTATTTTTTTTACGACTCGTGCATGTATGCATGCCATGTTTATTCCTCCCATTGCAATTGGTCTACCAAATATTTTTTTGGACCCTTGGTGCGAATATTCCTGTAAGAGAGAACAATTGAATCTTAATGGAGTGAACTCGACTTGTCTTTAGTTAGTTCTCGACTTAACATTAATCGATTGGACTTCTTATTAATGTTTCACATTGTTAATATTCTTATAACTAGCTGTTTGAATTGATTCTTTAAATTTTTTAACTTTACAAATTTGTGTGACATGCCACGTTACTGCTGGAGAACATTGAAATTGAAAGAATTTTATTAGATGTACATTTGAGATTACCTTACTAGCGAAACATTCTATTAAGATACTGTTGGGTAGCTCCTAAGGACATGTGCGAGTCAGTAAGGTCTGAAGTGACGTGGAGAGAAATCCTACGATAACGCAGGTTCGATTCTCGTGTGAGATGATTTTCTTTGAAATATTATCAGAGGCTGTCGCGGGAGTTGGCATGTTGGCTCTCCTCCTTAGGTCTCATGCCACTCATGCACATTTTTTCGATTACAACCCGCTGCAGGTAAGGGGCTCCACAGCGGTGGGGACAGCCGAAAACTTTCCCTTATCGAGGAAGATCTTGTTGGGAAAACATAACTTAACCTTAATTATATTCAGTCTTTTCATACAAGTAATGATGAGAGAAATCATTATGTTTTATTTTTACTTCACCTTATTTACAATATGTAAATTTTTACACTCGACTGAATAGAACTGAATATTACAAATGTTATACGATTCTATTTTAGCATACAAGATGACACCGATTTTGAATTAATTTGGGCGATTTGTATTATTCTAAAATCTCGAGTAACTATAGGGAGGAATACAACGGACAACAATTTGTTTGTTAGAATGCTAAGATTTCTTAATTATGTTTAATATTGTGTAATTAAAGATATCAAACGTGTGATAAGATCATTCCCATTTATTGCTTTGATTTAGTACGGTATTCTCAATAAAACTACATGAAAATTAGGGATGTTGTTACGCACCAATCCTACTGGCAGCCCGTAGCGCCCGCGCAGCATTAGCCATCCTACACAGCAGCCCGTAGCACCACGCGGGAGTTTTGGACCGACCCCAACCTTTCTCCGGGCGGTGCAGGCCGACCACGATCCTTCTCCGAGGCGGTCTCACGCCAATGAGACAGTCACTGAGGCTCATTGGTGGAGCACAAACCTAATTGGTCGACCCAGTTGCGTGCCCGTGAAGCCTCACTGTAACTCAACCATGACAAGAGTGATGGGACGGACTGCTATGCAACAACACATCATAGTCATAAGCCCATAATTTGCGGTGAAAATGACTTTCCCATTAATGCTAACGACGTGACACTAAGGATGTGACTTGAACCCCTAAGATAGAGTACACGCGTCGCACATCAAGAGGACCGTTCCCATTGAATTTGTCTATAAATAACAAACTCACTTCACAAGACAAGGATGTTGAAAGTATTATAATCATCATACATATAACAAGTCCTCATTTCTAATTGCTTCTAAGTGTCATAACCACCTGGAAATGTGTTAGTAGGAGGCCCTCAGGCTTTCATCTTTGCTTTAAGAGTGTTTTCTACCTTTTATATTCCTTTTAATCTTCCTTCCATCCGGACGGGAGGTTATCTACGTGGTTGAATAAACCACGTGGCAGTCTTAGTGAAAGGAAAACACACGTGGGCATAGGTAGCGTGGGGATCCTGTTGGCAACCATTTTGGGGTCAACAGATTGGCGCCGTGCATGGAAACGCGACAAAAGTTTCTTTTTCCTTAAACAAAGGAATTTCACGAACAAGGGATCGTGACCCACAAAATGAGTGGAAGCAACGAAGGGAGAATCCAAGAAGAACCAGGCCCGCAACAAAACGCGAGTCGAGGTCAAGAAGCTCCCGGAGGCGAGGAAGGAGGCCTCCCACAAACCTGGGCGAGAAATGAGAACGATGGCCGCATGGCATGAGGCGGCAGGCTCTCACCACCGCGCAAGAAATGCGGGGGTACATCCGGATGATGCATACTGAGGGTGAGAACCGCCTCGAGAATCGATCCAGACGATCCCCAGGAAGAACAGGAAGTCGGCGGTGGGCACCCCCATGATCGGCGGTCGGGAGAAGCCTCTCACACGTAACCAATGAAAGAGGAGACAAAACCGCAGCCTTCGGAAAGAAGGCCCTGACCCCACTATGTCCGGCGGTGTGTTTGAAAGGCTAGGCGAACAAGGAAGTAGGAGATGGCCACAAGAGAACCCGCCAAGGAGGAAGCGCCCCAAAGTCCCCTAGAAATAGGCAGGAAAGGAGGGCGAGGGAAGGGGCTAGGGGAGAGTCGGATTACCAACCGTACGCACCACAGCCAACCGTGCAACCTCAGCAGAACTATGGGAGCGGACAGCAACCCCAATGCCGCGCCCCGTTACCTCCATAAATTAACACCGGAGGAGAATATCCGAGGCCTACGAGATCATTCGAGGTAGATGACGATGACGAGAATCTTCCTTTCTCGGTAGGAATCGAAGCGCGTCCATCCCCACGAGTTTCGCGTGCCCAAGATCACCCCCACACAGTGGGGTGATCCGGTTGGATCACGTGAACACATACAAAAGCAGAGATGAGCCTCAGGAGCCACCCGGCCTTGAAGTGCGGGGCCTTCCACCGACCTTGTCGGGAGGAGCGAAGAGATGGTATAACAAGCTCGTCGCAGGGAGCATTTCGGTGGCGTAATCGAAAAAGACTTTCATAAATTACTTCTCATCACAAAACCCGCATCAGCCCCGGTACAACGCCTCCACGATGTGAGGCAGGCCCCAAGCGAGCCATTGCAAAGTTACAGGCGCTTCAATGAAGAAATGTTATTACGTGAAAGAATAACAGATGCCGAGGCCTTGTCCGCCTTAAAAGCGAGGACTAGACATGAACTATCCGATTACGGAGGGATGTCCGCAACAAGAACCCGCTACCTTTAACCGGTTGGTGGAAATGATCACCGAGGAGATAACCAATGAGAACATGATCCTCCACAGAATCGAGGCGGGTTGGGAGCCAACCCGTCATCAAGGGCGGGTATATCCAAACCCCAACAGAGTTTGTTTCCCAACACAATCCTCGGCGGAGAAACTACCCATCCGACCCTAATGTCGGGATGAGTTATGTGGCCTCTGCACAAGAGGGCCTGCTCCCTCCATACACGGCTCCCTTGCCATCGGCCCCCTTAGCCGGACTATACAACTACGGCACACCCCCATCCACCTACTATGAGGCCGGAACCAGCACGCCTCCAGTAATTCCTCCTCTCCAAGGAACCCTGCCGAAGTACTGCTGCGTTCACCGAAGCTATGGACATAGCACGGACGAATGTCGAGAGGTGGAAGAACTTGCCAATCGGAGAACGATCAACCCGGGGGCCAGACGCGGAATGAATGCCAGACGAGAGAATCAGGCCCCGGCAAGAGGACGTGGAACCAATTTTCAGGATAGGCGCTCCCAGCAATGGGAAAGGAGGCCTCCGGGTCATGAGCACCGATCAAGGCGTAGTTCAAGAAGCCCTGCCAGACAACCTCGGATAGAGCGCGACCCCGAACCCCGTCTGATCAAGGGACCGGAAAAGGCTCCGATTCGGGAGATTGACACCATCCACGGAGGGCCTTATATTGGTGGGCAAACACGGAATGCCCAGAAAAGCTATGCCAAGGAGGCCGAGGGAGCCCAGATGACTAACTGGCTCATCAATAGCAGGCCATCGGGATCGAATAGAGCAGACCCTATTACCTTCACCGAAGAGGACATGAAAGGCGTACATTACCCTCACTGCGACGCTCTAGTAGTGAGGCGGTGGTCTTCGGGACGGATGGGAAGAATGCTCATTGACAACGGAAGCTCATAATGTCATCTTCTTAAGTACCTACGAGCAAATGAACGTAGACATCCCGCTGGAACCGTCGACCGAGCCCCTCTATGGGTTCACGGGTGATTGCGTAACCCCGAAAGAGATAGTGCGCCTCCCCGTTAGCATGGGAGAAGAACCTCTCGCGTCCCATACTTTCATGGAATTCCTGGTAGTAGACAGAAGGTCAGCTTATCACGGAGTCTTGGGCCGACCAGCCTTAAAGGAACTTTGGGCAGTAACTTCCATCCACCACCTTTGCGTAAAATTCCCCACCGAAGGAGGGATAGCAACAGTAGGAGGCAATCAACCCGAGGCTAGGAAATGTTAAGGAATGCCTTGAGAAAAGCGGAAAAGAAAGAGATCAACATGACTGTTGCTAGAGGTAGAGATGACGGAAGCAATAATGGAAGATGGGAGGATGTTACGATGGAGGAAGCGGTAACCCCGATGACATCGATCCAAGAATAAGCGGGGCTGATTCCCGGGCCGCATCCGATGGGGAACTAGAGTATTTTCGAGGCGGATGGCGGTAACCTACGAGGAAACTTGAGATAGGAAAGGACCTCCTTGAAATGCCCAAGGAAGCCACGAAGAGGTTCCTTCGAGAAAATCTGGGCGTCTTGGCGTGGAAACACGAAGATATGGTTGGAATCGACGCAAAGATAAGTTGCCATCGCCTCAATATCGACCCTAAATTCCCTCCCACAGGCGAGTAAAAGGAGGCATTGAATCTTTGAAAAGTACGATGCCTTGAAGGAAGAAGTGGGCATACTCGCAGAGCAACTTTATATCGAGAAGCCGGATATCCAAAGTGGGTATCCAACCCGGTGTTGGTTAAGAAGCCAAATGGGAAAATGAGAACCTGCATCGACTTCTCTAACCTCAACCAAGCCTGCCCCAAAGACAGTTTTCCGCTGCCTCGGATCGACCAGCTTGTCGACGCTACGGCAGGACACGAGCTCCTAAGTTTTATGGACGCTTACTCGGGATACAATCAAATCCCGATGTATCCGCCAGATGAGGAACATACGTCGTTCAGTAGCGGACAAAAGGCCTCATCACACAAGGTCATGCCCTTCGACTGAAAAACGCAGGGGCTACTTACCGAGAGGCTTGTTAATAAGATGTTCGCTTCTCGACTTGGTACAACTATGGAAGTATATGTCGATGACATGCTGGTTAAAAGCCTTAAATCAGAGGACCATATTCGCCACCTCGACGAGGCATTTCGAATTCTTCGGGCATATAAGATGAGGCTGAATCCCTTGAAGTGCACGTTTGGGGTGGCCTCGGGTAAGTTCTTGGGATACTTAGTCAACCAAAGGGGAATCGAGGCCAATCCCGAAAAGATCCAAGCATTAATTGACATGGGTTCCCCAAGAAAGCCCAAGGATGTACAATGCTTAACGGAGAGAATAGCGGCCCTCAGCAGGTTCGTCTCCAAGGCGACAGATAAGTGCATCCCTTTCTTCAAAATACTAAAAGGAGGCTCCAGGTTCGAATGGACGACAGAATGCGAAACCGCATTCCAGGCTTTGAAGGAGCACCTCTACCACGCGCCACTGTCTCAAACCAAAAAAGCAGCGAGCCCCTGCTATTAAATCTCATGAGTCTCTCGAAGAATCGGTAAGCTCGGTCCCGATCCGGAGGAGGAACACCAACTGCCCGTTTACTATGTAAGTAAAGCCCTATTAAAGGCGTAAACGCTACCGAATATGGAGAAATTAGCGCTATCTCGACATGACCTCAAGAAAGTTGAGGCCGTACTTCTAGCGCAAGACAAGATCCATCGTCCTTACCAATTTCCCTTTAAGGCAAGTCTTGCAAAAGCCGGAAGCCTCGGGAAGATTGCTAAAATGGGCAGTCGAGCTCGGTCAATTCGACATTGTTTATGGGGAAGATCGCCCATCAAGGACGAGCCCTAGCCGACTTTGTGGCCGAGTTTACCAATCCCCTGTGGTGGATGACCCTATGGTACTAGGCAAACCACCCACGTGGTGCCTATTCGTTGATGGCTCCGGGAGACTTGGGTTCGGTGGGCCGGATAGTCCTCATCGTATTGGAGGTCACATGTTAAATTGCGCCATCGGGTTCGATTTCAAAGCCTCAAACAATGTCGCCGAATATGAGGCCCTCCTGGTTGGCATTCGCCTCGCCATTGAAATGAAAGTGCAGAGGCTCTCGGCGTCGAGTGACTCCCACTCGTCGTGAGCCGGATAAGCGGAAGCTTCGCCGCTGTGGAGAAAGGAATGGCCGCGTATCTCTCAGTGGTAAGAAATCTTATTCCCTGCTTTGATAAATTTGAGATAATCCACGTGCCCCGAGCCGGCAACTCAAATGCAGACGCATTATCCAAACTGGCCAGTAGTAAAGATTCGGAACTCCTCAAGATGGTTCCGATCGAGCACCTCGTCCGACCCTCCATCAACGCTGTTGAGGAAATATTGTCAATTGAGGAAGGTCCCACGTGGATGGACCCTATCCTCGCTTTTCTAAAAAACCAAACCCTCCCCAGCAATACAACTGAGGCGAGAAAATTGAAAAGGAGGTCAGCGCACTTCCTACTCTCGGATGACGTTCTATATAAGCGGGACTATTCTTCGCCCCTCCTCAGGTGCATCACCCCAAATAAGCAGATTATATCCTCAGAGAAGTCCACGAGGGAATATGCGGTAACCACACCGGTGGAATGGCCCTGGCCCAAAAGATCCTAAAGCAAGGATACTTCTGGCCCACTCTAAAGAAGGACGCCCAACTTCATGTCAGAAAATGCGATAAATGTCAGCGTTTCGCCACAATTCCGAGACAGCCTCACCAAGAACTCACAGTTGTGTCTAGCCCTTGGCCTTTCGCCAAATGGGGAATAGACTTCATAGGCCCAATGCCGAGAGGGAGAGGAAATGCTTGCCACGCCCTAGTCGCTATAGACTATTTTACGAAATGGGTGGAGGCAGAACCAATGATGAAGATTACCGAGGCCAACACTTCCAAATTCTTGTGGAAAAATATTATTTGCAGATTTGGAATCCCCACTCTCTCTGGTCTCGAGATAATGGGAGGCAATTCGACAACAAGAAGGTCAAAAATTTGTGCGAAGAACTAGGGATAGCAAAACACTTCTCGAGCCCCCATCACCCGCAGTGCTAATGGTCAAGTCGAGGCGGTTAACAAGACCATCAAGTATACTCTCAAAGAAAGCTGGAGGCATCCAAGGGGCATGGGTAGATGAGCTCCCTCACGTTCTCGGGCCATCGAACCACGTCCGGGACCCCCCGGGAGACCCCATTCTCCATGGTTGCCCGGTCGAAATCGGCATATACCCTCCTCGCTCGTACTGTTGTTCAACGAACAAATCAACGACGACTTGATGAGAACAAACTGGACACGATAGACAAGAAAGAGGCGAGTCCCAATCTGTTTGGCCTCTTACCAAAGGAAGATGGCGAGGCACTTCAGCAGGAGGGTAAGAAAATGATCGTTTAAATCTCGAGACCTTGTTTTAAGAAGAGTATTTTTATCTTCAAAAGAGGCGGTAGGAACTTGGGCCCCAACTGGGAGGGTCCCTACCGAATCACGGTGAGACGCGACTGGAACCTATAATATCGAAGACATGTGTTGTAAACGATGACCCCACCCGTGGAGCGTCGAACATCTGCGTCGATATTATCGAGAGGTCAAGCAATGGGGTTCGTTGCTAACACCGGATGTTTTCTGATCCGAATTTTTTTTTTTTGTAATTGTATTATCAAGATGTTTATTTTTAAGTGTTATAATCTGAGCACCTATTTTGCATGAATGAGGCGTAACAAAATAACGAAGTCCGAAAAGAAATTTCATTTCATCACAAAAATCCTATCTATTACAAATATTAGTTATCCTCCTCGCTACCGACATCGGGCGGGGGAAACTTATTTACAAGAGATCCTATATCTAAATCAGGGAACTCAGTTCGGAGAGAGGCAAGTACTTCCTGATGACCAATCCTAGCAAAATAGTCGGAAAAATTAGTATAAGCCTCGGTCTTATGAAAATTGGCCACAAAATCAGCCTCCGCGCTCTCCAGTTTCACCTCGAGCTCACCCTTCTACCGCCAAACGAGCAAAATCTAACTTAGAAGACTCCAAATCCCCCTTCAAATTTCGACCTCCTCATCGTGGGACTGGCCTCATCCAAGAGTCTTTTCTTCTCCTTGTTGGCAGCCTCTACAGAGCACTCGGCGACCACCACCTTCTCGGCGGCGTTGGCGTTGTCCAACCGCTTCGTCAATTCAAAACATTAGAATCGACTCCGCAGATCGGCCTCCAAGCGCTCATAAGCAATGCGAGCATTTGTCGTACGCCTACTGCGACCTTCGAGAACTGCTTATGCTCTTTTCATGCTTGGAGGCTTGGGCGCTAAGTTTCAGTTGCTCTGCATGCTGCGTCCGGAACTCTCCCGGGACCTTCATCCGCATTGCCGAAGCGCAGATCGCTGAAGCCGTGCTCGCCTCCAAGACATCCTCCAACTCCCCATGAGAAAACTCTTCCCATTTAGGGGTGAAATATTTCTTCACGGCACAGGCGCCCATCGAGGGTAAAAGGCGGAGGCCTAAGGTCGTTGTCGGAATCCTCGGCTCCAGTATTTCTCCCGATCAACTCCCGTAGCTTCTTCCCGGAGTCATAAGGCCCTCCACCGGTGCCCCCACATCCACGGGACTTCGGGGGCCCCTCAGAACCACCTCCCCCGCGGTGTTCACGGCCAGAGTACGCTGACCCGTTGGGGCGAGGCAAATCACATCTTCATCCGCCTCCGCGGCCTTCCTCTTGCTTTGTGGAGGTTGACAAGGCGACTTTAGATTTCCTCTTCCTCGGTAAAGGCTCGCCGCCCTCCGGGACACTCACGTCATCGACCTCAACAACCTTCGAGGCCTCGGTGTCGGCCCTACTTCCCTCTCGGCTCGGGTCCTCGATGACCTTCTTCTCGAGCCTCCTTTTTAGATCCCGTGCCCAAGGCCCCTGTTGTTGTTGCGCGATAAGCGGGCAAGGTTGGCCTCGGCGCTTGCCTGCGCTCTATATCATTGCACAAACAAAGGGGTTTTAGTTTCACCTCAATCCGAAAACAAGGCTCGAACCAAGCAAAGGTGTCGAACGTTACCTTTGGAGGCCATTAACCCTAGTTCGCTTAAACACCTGCATCGATTTAACGAAACCCGTATTTCTGTTTGATTTGGAGGCGATCGGTAGATGGATTGAAGCACGCGTCAACCGGATCCTCCGACAACTCGCAGCGGGCAAAGCAATCTCGAAAAGAAAACCAAGAACAAGTTAGATTATATTTTCACCTACGCCGAAAGCAATCATTTCACATCCCCACTCATCTGGCTATTCCAGTAAAAGCGGACACATCCGGTGCGGCCGGGTCATCCGTTACCTCCGCGATTACCCGACACCCGAACCAAGACTCCTTCCTTCGCTTTATGGAAGAGGGGGTCCGTCGCAAGGGGCTTGTGTGCTCCCGGCATGACAAAAAGTAATACCACCCAACCTCCTCCTCCTTGTCCTTCTTCTTCCGGTAGTTTCCGTGGGCGATATAGGTCTGGAACACGTGAAGGGCATCTCCAACCCCAACGAATGCCTCGAACCACGGTACATGCTCCCCGCCATCCGACTCCACCCGTTCGGAGCCACCTGAGTGGGAGCTAGCCCATAAGCCCGGAGAATCCGTCGGAAGAAGGGATGCGAGGCGATCGCAACCCACCCACAAAGGCATTTAGGTGCGGTGTGCAACCCTCCTCGGAACATGTGCTTGTTCATTTGCCTCCCGGAAGTATGAGTTCAATGTCCCCTGGGCACCTGCATCGCTCCCTCAACGACACCAAGTCCCCTTCCACCATTATCGAGGAGACATCCATCGCGATCCACCTAATTGGATCGGCCTCAAACAGTTTGTTCCTACCACCACCACAGGAAGGATACATTCATCACCCGCTTGTCGATCCACAAGCGCCTCGAATAGGCATCACCGCGGCCATTTCGGGTGAGACAGTCGGGACCTTCCGTCCTCAACATGACCCGAAGCATCGTTATCACCAAACTCCGCGGACATTGTCAAAATTAAAACAAAATCAATAAGTAAAGGGACTCTAGATAGAGGGTTTACCTAAACCTAACTCTTCACGAAAGCGGAGATGGGAACAAACGCTGGAAATCTCTTTGAAGTTTAGAAATACACCGCAAATCTCTCGAAAAGCGTAAAGGATAAAATTATAACCCCCTCACCTATTTATAACCAAATACGAATGATATCACACCGTTGGATCTACGAATTTCATCCCGTACCGTCCGACGATATCGGTCCATCTCGCCTTGAATCAAAAGACGCGAGGAACCATTTCAATGAGCGCTGCGATGCGGGCGTGCTCACCTGTGCGTCATTCCTCGATACCATCAAAGCCCCCATAATTAAACACCATCATTACCCGCGCCGTCTTTTCACCATACCCAAAAGGACGTGCGTCAGGCTACCCAATCAATCTATGACCGTAGATTGAACCATTAATCGCCTGACAGAGAGCCTCTTCCTCTCCCCAACCGGGGACTCGGCATTTCGCCTTCCCAACTTGGGACTCGGCATTTTCCTCCTCCCCACTGGGGCTCGGAGCTCAGGCCTCCCAACTTGGGACTCGGTATTTTTTCTCTCCCACTGGGGCTCTCGGAGCTCAGGCCTCCCAACTTGGGACTCGACATTTCGCCTTCCCAACTTGGGACTCGGCATTTTCTCCTCCCCCACTTGGGAACTCGGTTCTTTCGCCTTCCCCACTTGGGGCTCGGAGCCTAAGCCTCTCCCAACGTGGGACTCGGCATTTTCGCCTTCCCAACTTGGGACTCGGCATTTTCTCCTCCCCCACTTGGAGACTCGGTTCTTTTCGCCTTCCCACTGGGGCTCGAGCCTAGGGCCTCCCAACTTGAGACTCGGCATTTTCGCCTTCCCAACTTGGGACTCGGCATTTCTCCTCCCCCACTGGGGACTCGGTTCTTCGCCTTCCCACTGGGGCTCGGAGCTCAGGCCCTCCCAACGTGGGACTCGGCATTTCGCCTTCCCAACTTGGGACTCGGCATTTTCTCCTCCCACTTGGGACTCGGTTCTTCGCCTTCCCACTTGGGGCTCGAGCCCAGGCCTCCCAACCTGGAACTCGGCATTTTCGCCTTCCCAACTTGGGGACTCGGCATTTTCTCCTTCCCAACTTGGAGAATCGGTGCTTCGCCTCCCACTGGGGCTCGGAGCCCAGGCCTCTCCCAACACAGGACTCGGCATTTTCGCTCTCCCAACACGGGACTCGGCATTTTCGCCTTCCCAACTGGGACTCGGCATCCCCGACTTGGGACCAACATCGCCGAGGCCCGCCACCCACATAAATGAACGTCCCGTGCTTGTGGGACTTAAATCTCTACCTCAAACTTTAAAGCAAACATCCAAGTCCAAAGATCCCACATGAATGATGATTCGAACTTGGGGACTATTGTTACGCACCAATCCTACCTGGCAGCCCGTAGCGCCACGCAGGCATTAACCATCCTACCTGGCGGCCCGTAGCGCCACGCAGGCATTAGCCATCCTACCTGGCAGCCCGTAGCACCACGCGGGAGTTTTGGACCGACCCCAACCTTTCTCCGAAGCGGTCTGGGCCGACCCTGATCCTTCTCCGAGGCGGTCTACGCCAATGAGACAGGTCACCGAGGCTCATTGGTCGGAACAGCCTAATTGGCCGACCCTGGTTGCGTGCCCAGGAAGCCTCACTGTAACTCAACCATGACAAGAGTGATGGGACGACGCCAATGCGGCTTGTCATGGTCATAGCCCCTTAGTTTGCGGCTGAAAATGACTTTCCCATTAATGCTAACGACGTGACACTAAGGATGTGATTTGAGAACCCCTAAGATAGGGCCACGTGTCGCACATCAAGAGGGACCGTTCCCATTGAATTTGTCTATAAATACCAAACTCACTTCACAAGACAAGGATGTTGAAAGTATTATAATCATCATACATATAACAAGTCCTCCTTTCTAATTGCTTCTAAGTGTCATAACCACCTGGAATTGTGTTAGTAGGAGGCCCTCAGGCTTTCATCTTTGCTTTAAGAGTGTTTTCTACCTTTTATATTCCTTTTAATCTTCCTTCCATCCGGACGGGAGGTTATCTATGTGGTTGAATAAACCACGTGGCAGTCTTAGTGAAAGGAAAACACACGTGGGCATAGGTAGCGTGGGGATCCTGTTGGCAACCATTTTTGGGGGTCAACGGATGTGAATAGACCGGTTTGAACGATTTTGACGTATTTTTTAATTAAATTGTTTAAAATAGTTTTTAAAAAAATGTAAATCTAAACCAAACAGATGGTTTGGTTTTAAACGGTGGTTTCATCGTATATTTTTTTTCTTGTCGGTTTAACGTTACTAGATAAAAGTTAATATAAAGTCATAATACAACTTAGTGCTCCCCCAACAAGATTTTCAAGATCCTAACCATGAGAGAGTGAAAGCTGATGGATTTTGCAGTAATTTATGAACTTCGGTGTTTGCGGCGTAAAGATAAGAATTTGATGTAGGAACAAGCAATATAATGGATTGATTGATTTCATCAAATTAAGAGTATTGCTCGTGTGTGTCCAATGACCAGAATACATATATTTAGCCAATTGTTTTGATTGTGGAATATTATTGGGAAATAGGAATCCGTGTTATCAAAGGCAGATATATTGATATGCTTCTTGATGAACGGGCTCAATATGATAGCATCGCCCTTTGTAACGATCAAGGTTGTCATGCAATACCAGACACAAGATAGATCTTCCAAAGAATAAGGCATTTTTCGAATAAGCCAATTCACTTGGGACTCAGTGTTGAAGATGATACCAAAGATCTGTATTTGTTTATAAACTCTCATGACAGATCGTGTAACTTCATTCAAAAATGAAACTCTTTTTGAATTTTGATTTGTGAATAAAATTATTATGGAATACAATTGGGGCAAAGGTGTTCTACAAGATTAATCATGTTATATTTGAAAATAATATTTAATTGAGTCTTTGTCTAAAGAAATGCGTTGAGAAATAGCAGATGTATAGAATCTTAAAATTTTAAAACTTTAATAGTTATAATTTTATTTGGAAGTTAACATTGTAATTTAGGAGCCTAGTACTGTTTAATTTGGCCCATTTTCTATTCAAATTTATATTTTTATTATTTAATTCTTGAAAAAGATCGATTTAATTTCGAACTGCAAATAAAATATCGAAATCTTAGTTTAAAACCATTTCGTTGACGAGTTCACATGGCATCAAACCGACAATTTCAATTTAATTGTTCAATTTAACAATTGCTTACCGTCCTAATGAAACACGAAAAGATGAATTGAAAAATAACCCTTCTACACAAAAATGAAAAGAGAACAAACATCTTAACTTTAAGAAAAAGAAAAAAATTATTGAAAAATGTTTTAAAATCCTTTTTATCACATCAATAATCTAAAATATTGATGCCTTATAAACTCCATCATTTACAAGAAGCTTTGTCGTTGGATTGCTCTCTTCGTCCCCCAACTTTAAATAGTTACATAAATAAATTCTATTAGCCTTTTTGTAGTGGAAAATGATGGAAGCTTTTGTACTTTTTCTTCTCAAACATACATCATATCCCATTAAATTCTGGGACACTGCTTATTGGGTTCTATTAGGGTGGCTCTTGAGTTTAGTCTTGTCAATTTGTGTAATAATTCTAAAATACTTTTCTACCTCTCATTCGATATATGCCTAAGAATTTGGCCAAAAGGTGTAATAATAAGAGACCTTTATATGTGACTTTCACATCTAAAAAATCAACACAATTAGGACACTTTTTTCAAACTTGAATATAAAATGTACTCTATTGACTTGAATTTTATGACACAAAAACAAGGATTTACTATTAAAAAACATTTTTTTATGACAGACGTATCCCATGTAAAACATGAAAGAAATATTCATTATATTTTTGTTTTTACCCGTTGTGAATTATTATATCAAGACGACTTCTATTTTAGATGTGAAATCTTTTAATTTAAATTCTACATCACGTATCCCGACTTACTCTCTTTCACATGAATTTGCACCGCATTAGAAGGTCATAGCCGGTTAATTTGATTGTAGTATTTTATATATTTAATTATCATGTTTAATTAAATTAGAGTCTAACTGTGTTTTATTTAATTAGGGTCGAATTTATATTTTGATAGGAGCTTAGGGATCAAGAGAGTAATTTTTAGAATTAGACTCTTGGTCAAGCCGCAAGGAAGGAATTTGGTGGTTTTGAATGGAAAATAGAACATTGGATTTTCTTCAATTCTCGGTATTTGATATTTCAAATTAAAGAGTTCCAATTTTTAGTATTCGTGTCTAAATCAACTAGTTTTGTATGTCTAGTTTTTTTATATTATAAGTAAGAGTAATTAGCACAAAACGTTCATATCTTTTGAAGTCGTTGTGCAAATCGTTTATACCCTCGAAATTTTGGTATTTTCACCATCACCTACACTATTTCTTGCACAAAACGTTCTTTCCGTCCAAAAGATGTTGTTACCTCAATTTTCCAACATGACTCGTAACACAACTGAAGGGTAAATTAGTCCACCTACCTATTTCATTTGTCCTAACGTGTACACAAATATGATCCAACGAACAAGAGTTCCCCGTTGAGTCAATGGTTGAGGGCTATGGCCGACGCCGGAGTTTCAAACTGACGAGAACCTAGTAATGGTTAACGTTAACAAGGGAAAATGAATGATGATCTTCCTTGCTGGTTTAGAAACTCTTATCGACCCAATTCCGATCTGAGTTCACCCATTGAGTAAATTATTGGCTCAAGCGAGATTGGGAGCGACGAGGACGACTACATCACTGGGTTAACTCAAAAAATTGCTCACTCAACTCTTCGAGATGCCAACTGTCCCTTCAAAAACCTGAAGGCAGCTCTCCCTCTCTCGCACTTGTTACACGAGAAATGGGGTTTAATTTGGAGTTATATTCATTTTGCAGGGGATGGGGCTCTCTTGTTCCCCACAATCAACTCCGTGCAGTGTTATGGAGTGGTGTGAGTGCAACCAGAGGTCCCAGTGTGCACCGCACTACATTTCGCTTTTTCTTCGCCGTCGGTGCTAACTTGAAAGATGGAGCCACGTGGGATTTCTTTGTGATCAGTGACTCAAGAGGAGGCGGCTAGAATGAGAATGATTTAAGTAGCAAATAAATTCTACAGAAATGGTGGAGTTCAGTACCTCCTAGAAAGCGACCACATTCTAAAGACTATTCAAACCCCAAATTATGGCCACAGGATTTCTACAAATCAAAGCCACCTTTCATATCGGCAATTACAAGTCACCCAAGTATGTAGTATAGCAGTAAATTTTTTCATTGTTAAAATGTTTTAGTAGTTCTTGACTTCTTGATGTTCATCTACCTATTTGGACTGCGTTGGCATAACAAACGAACCTGAAAATGCAACAATGAACAAGAGGCACTTGAAATAGTTAGATGGACTCATTTACCCTTCAGTTGTGTTACGAGTCGTGTTGGGAAAGTGGGGTAACGGCAGCTGTTGGACAGAAATGACGTTTTGAGCAAGAAATTGTATGGGTGAGGAAGAAAATGTCAAAATTTCGAAAGTAGGGATGATTTGCATAATGACTTCAAAAGATATGAACGTTTTGTGCTAATTACCCTATACATAATTAACCGACACTAGAAGATGATCGTGTTACAATGTTCGTTTGAAATCTACAAGATTTTGATCGTGTATTCAATCACATTTCTACACAACCTCCTACATCAAGCTCTCAGTCATTCTTAATCCAAAGGAAACAAAAAGGCAAATAAGAATTGACAATAAAGTTTCCAAGAAGTTTGGGTGGAGATACAGTCCAGTTCCAATCTGGAAAAATTAATTTTTGAAGTGAAAAGAAAAAATAAAAATAAAAATCGGTGACAACCTGGTTTTGAAGTGCAACTTTTTTTTTTTTTTTTTTTTGTAAGTAGTATTCTCCCTTTCAAAAAATCGTGGCTCCGTAACTGGGGATACGAGAAGCAAAAAAAATAATGGAATCAACCACACAGGCTCAAATGACTATGCATTGCTTCATCGTCTGTGTGGAGGAACATAAAAGCTAGCAAAATGGAAGATAACTTGGAACATGGAAAAAGTTAGTTATCATTGAAGAATGCGAGCAAATTAATGCAAGCCTTCAAAGAGGAGAGTTCGTATAAAACTAAATAAAGAACTGAATGAAGAAATAAATTTGAATGTCAAAGATGGGATTAGAATTTGAAATTATGTGATTCTTGTTACCAATAGTCATTACATGAACACAAACCATTGGCAAATCTGTGGAAACGATTGATGTCTCTCACAATGATCTCTCTCCTAAAAATCTCCGATGCAAACTTCATAACTGTATGACAATCCCCACAAGTCCGAAGATTCTTCTTTATCCTAATGGGAGCCCCCTCGGGAAGGACAAGTAGCCCATATGCAAGGGCGAGTTTTTCACTGTGATACCATAAGCTCCGCTCCTTGTATTCATCCGCATTGTTTATTGCGTATTGGATTTCAGCTACATATCCTTTCAGCTTCACCAACTCCTCCAACTTGCCCAACATCTTGTATATCTCATTTGTCCTAGAATGGGATTTATCGTGAGCTGTAAAAACAAAGGTTGTATTCTTCACATCAAGCCAGCTACATCCAGGCTCCTTTCTAACCTTATTGATCACCATCAATCTCCTGACCTCATCAGCTTCTTCTAACCTACCCGCACGAGCATACATATTGCAGAGCAGCACGTAGTTTCCAGGATTAGTAGGCTCTATTTTGAAAAGCCTCTTAGCAACTTCTCTACCCATTTCAAGATCTCCATATTTCCAGCACGCTCCAAGCAATGCTCCCCATATAGACGTATCAGGTTCAATTGGCATCGCTTCCACAAATTTCTTAGCTTCAAGTAATCTACCTGCACGACCAAGCAAGTCAACCATGCAAGCATAATGTTCAGGCCCTGGGGCAATATTGTGCTTCTGAATCATCGAATTGAAGTAAGAAAATCCTTCATCAACCCGCCCTGTATGGCCACAAGCCGATAAAACAGAAACAAAAGTTATATAATCAGGCCTAATACCCTCTCGCAGCATAACCTCAAATAATTCTATAACTTGATCTGCACCGCCATGTTGTTGACAGGCAGATATTGTAGCTGTCCACAATACCACATTGCGATCCTCACTCTCAGTAAAAACCCATCTAGCATCAGACAAGCTCCCACATTTTGCATACATTGTAATCAGTGAGCTCGAGACACAAGTATTCCTCTCAAACCCTGTTTTTATTATCTGATCATGCATCAAACTGCCTTGATCCAATGCTGCAATACTCGCAGCAGCATGAAGTACAGTCGAAAATGAAGCCTCATCAGGCAATATGCCTTCACGCCTCATCATCCAAAAATAATTACATGCTTCCTCAAAGTTGTTATTTTGAACACATCCCATCATCATAACATTCCATGTGACAACATCTCTATCTTCTATGGTCCTAAACAAGTTTTCAGCATCATCAAAGACACCACATTTAGCATACATGTCCATCAAAGAATTCTTCACATAGTGTAAATATTCCAACCCACTCTTAATAACAACTCCATGAACTTGTGTCCCCATATCTACCCCTTGCACATTAGCACAAGCACTCAAAACACTTGAAAAGCTCACTTGATCAGGATTTATTGAATCCTCCCCAATCACACGCACGAAGAGCTCAATTGCCTCGACATAAAGCTTGTTTTGCAAGAACCCAACAATCATAGAATTCCAAGAAACAAGATTTCTTTCAGGCATTTCATCAAACAAAATCCTTGCAAAGCCCATTTCACCACACTTGGCATACATATCAACCAATGCACTACCCACAAACACATCAGAATCAAACCCATATTTACATATCAAAGAATGCATCTGTTGCCCATGAAAAATCACCATTGTACCAGCGCAAGCAGGCAAAACAGCAGAAAACGTAAAATGGTTGGGAAAAATATTGTTTCTCCTCATTTCATTGAAAAAGTTGAGAGCTTTAAAGCAAAAACTGCTATGTGACAGCTGAGTGATGAGGGAGGTGTAAGTTATGATGTTCTTGGTCCCATTAAAATGGCTTCTTGAATTTGTAGTCGAAAAGAGTATGAGGCCTTGAGAACTGCAGCCACATTTGGAATACAAGTTGAGGAGGTTGTTGAAGAGGAAAGGGATAGGCAAGTAACTTTGGGTGATGAGTTGGGAGTGGATTTGGGTGGCATGCTTGAGGCTCTTGGATTTGGTGGCATTGTTAATGAGATTGTTGAGGTAGGTTGGAGAGATGCGTGATTTTGATGGTAATGGGTTGGCAGATTTTACGGGCAATAAAGCTTTCATGACAAGTTGGGTACTCAAAATTTAGGCAAAGTTTATACTGCCTTCACCGGGTAGATATTGGAGGGAAGGTGACACAAAGGAAATGGCCATGCTATGCCAAGTGATTTTTGAATATGCAAAATCAACAGCTAGCTCCACAAAAGAATGGCCGATGTATGTCGATATTGTAGATATATCTTTTTTTTTTAATCCACCTTTAAAATTCGAATCTAGGTCGCCTCAAGGCTTGACAAGCTAATTTTAATTAATCAAGAATCAATTTATTTTTTAATTAAAGATCTAATATGTGGATGGTTTTTATAAATGGGGTTGGCAGGACTTAAATTTTGTCACATTGTGATATTTTCTCATTTTCAAGGCGGAGTTTTATTTTTTTCATCGACCTATTTATTACAATAATACAATTTTTTTCTTTTTTTCTCTATATCCACTTTAATTGATAATACGACTATCTAAGTTTAAAGAGTTCAAACCAAGTAGAGTATAAAATACACGAAAATCTTAAAAAAAGCTAAGACCTTAAATTAAAATAATGAACTTTCAAATATTTATTACGATCAATGCATAATATCATGAAAAGTGAATACAAATTTTTGATTGTTATAGATCTGAAAAAGTATCTAAAAATATCAAATTTAGCTCTCTAGTCTAAAAATTTCAGTTGGAGAATGGGTTAGTAAAATATACAAGTAAACTAGTTTCAAGTTAATTTTAAAGAATTATGTTCTAAAAATAATTGAATCTTATCCTCTAAAACATTAAGAATCCGGTCTCTTTTTCTTTCTATTTTTCCAAATGGATTAATTTCACTAATGGTCATTGAAATTACATTAAAATTTTAAAACGGTCAATGAAGTTCAAAAATTGTAGTGTTGGTCACTAAAGTATATAATCATTTCTCAAACGGTCACTCCGTTAAATTCCCATTTCCCAACCTAAAATGGAGACGCGGTACCGTTAAGTGCTAACGTGGCACACAATATACCGTTATTTATTGCATAATCGTTCATGTACTTTATATAATGTTCATTTCAGTCTCTATATTTTTAATTATCTTTTAGTTAAGTCCTCCAAAAATTGCATATTAAGTCTTTAATCTTTTTACATCTTTACACTTTGATCTCCAATTTTAAATTATCTTTCAATTAAGTCCTCCAAAATTGCATCTATGTCCTTCAAATTTTTATATATTTATACTTTGGTACTCCAAATTCTTATTTTTAGTGGCCAAAATAAGTACAATTTTAGTTGTCAAAATGAGTGCACTTTCAGTTAAATCATTGACTTTACACTCGAGTTTTTACCTAAACAAATAAAATAAGATAATCCTTGTTTTGGCACTTTTATCCTCATGCTTCATTTTTTTTCACTCATATCTCCAACATTTCTTAATTTGGTGGTGAAATCCTTGTTGATGGATTTACCTTTTAATATATTATCAATTTATTAGTTTTTTTTAATTTTTCATATAAAATAAAAGTATTCGGACTCATTTGTACTTGCAAAGGTTAGGAATCCAATTGAAAATTTCTTTAATCAAAATAATGACATGTTTGTCTTTTTCATCAAATAATGACCAATTGCGCACCAAAACACATCATTTAGAGACTTCTATATCAAAAAATAAAAATTATGGACTATTTACACTAAGTTGTCAAGGACTGCCCCCAAGTCCGCCCTTGCATATAAATGCAGTCGAAATTACAATTCTCAATATCATAATCACAAATTTCACGTCAGCTCGAAAAATCCAAACCATAGCCATGAAATCAAATTCACAAATCAAAGGAGTGAACACAAATGAACTTATTAAATTCATGTGCAGTACAAAATCCACAGCCTATTGCTTTGCAACAAATTCTAGAATGTAATCACAAATAAAACAGAACAACTCAAAGACAATAATTGAAGAAACTTAAGGATGGCAAAAAAATCCGCCGATCCGAACCCGCCCCACTTATTCGGGTAATAGGGGCGGGTCCGGGGCGGGTTTTTCCGTCCCACCCCACCAAGATTTTTTTTTTTTTTTTTTTGTAAAATCATAAAATGGAATACAAATTAAAACTTTACTAGAAATGGACTAAAGAAGAATCGAACCCGGGTTGAAATTATAAAATATAAATTTCAACCATTACACCACAACTCCATTCTTGATTTATTTTTGTTTTGTTTGCTACAAATATTTTTAAAAAAAATTATTTATTTTTCAGTTTTATTAAAAAAAAAAATAAAGGAAAAAATTTTCGTTGGGCGGTTGGCGGGTCAAAGATTGCCCGCCCATAGGTCATTGGTCATGGACGGGCGGGTAAAAATTTCGTGGAGCGTGGAGGCGGGCGGGGGCGGGCGGGCGGGCGGGGCCGCCTCATTGCCATCCCTAAAGAAACCCACGTTCTAAACTCAAAATAAAATAAATTCCACATGACGTAAGGATGATGGAAGAATAACCGACACATTTGATAGAATGTGTGTGTCTAGCACTATGGAAAAGTGGGAACGTAAATTCTCGCAGGGTGGGGTCAAAATCAATATTAGCTCTCTACGTGCCCAAGTCAGCACACTGCACACGCCACTAGAATGCTAGATGGTGTGTCTGTGTTATTCGAATTCGTTAGAAAAAGGAAGAAAATCTAAAACTAAAGGACAAAGAAGAAGTATAAAGCAAGCAACCCATGATTTTGTTTTTGAATCTCGTTTGAGCTAATTTCTTTAATGCTGCCTACTAAATTTTGTACTTAGTGTTACTTATAGTTAATAAATTTTAATTTATTTCATACTTATTATTGAATTTTCTAAAATATTTTATTCAAACTATCGACTCAATTTGAGGTCTATTTTTTAACTAAACATTATTTGTGTATGTGTTCTAACTAAAAATCTAAACTATGTGATCACTTAGCACATAACACGTAGGATTTTCAATTGACAACTGTGTACGCCAAATTGAATAAGTGGTATGAAATGAATCTAAGTTGAAAGTTCTAAAACCTAGATTAATTAAATTAAACACGAATTTTAATTTTAATTAAATAAGCGATTAGACGAGAATGTAGTCGAGAAATGGAAAGATATAGAGATAATGATTCGACTCGCACAACCTGTGTTCGTTTCCTAATCTTGTCTAGTGCAGAAATTAAAGGATTAAATACGAACACAAGATGTAACGTGGTAAACCCCAAGGAAACATCCACGGACCCCATGCCATGGGTAGAAACAATCCACTAATAATCTTGTTCAAAAAAATACAATAGTATCGGTTTTGTAATTTCGTAAAATTAACAAAATAACAATCAAAAGAAAACAGATCAACTCCCCGTGATACTTCTTCTTCTGACTTGTTGATGAAGTGGAATCAAACCTAGGGGTGGGCGTGGGTTGGTTTGGTTCGGTTTTGAACCCAAACCGAAACCAAACCGCTTAAATCGGTTTGGCCATTAACCCAAACCAACCAAACCGCACATCGATGAAAGCCGAACCAAACCGAACCGACCAATCTTGGTTCGGTTTGGTTGATTTAAGCGGTTTGGGCCTAATGTTTTGGGCCTAATGATAATAACTCATTTCCAAAAGTCCTAAAACTAATAAAAGATAGTTACTTGTCGAAAAGAATTACTTATTTTCTTCTTATTATTCCATCTTTCCTATATAAACTCTCTTAATATTCTATCTTTCCACATCCAATTCATCATTTGGAATGAAAAAATATCACAAACATACCGAATTATAGCAATTTTAGCTTATTTTAGCAATAATATTCAACTTTCATTCATCAAAGAAATTCTCACTAAGATTCAAACCCGAATAATTATTGTCCATTTAGCCATATTAGTGTCCGGTCCCCAAAGCCAACATCTTGTATTATAGGAAGCTAAGCATTAGCCGATGTATAAGACGTTTAATTCGTCCTTGAGTAGAAAACCTATGAAGCTAAAGCTATATGGCGTCGTCGACTATTTAAAACCACAGTGTTAATCACTCTACCTCGGAGAGAGAAAAATAATATAATGTGATAACAAAAAGTGAAAATATTACAATTGGGTAGAATTCTCATTTCGAGGATTTTTTATCGGTTCGGTTTATAGCGGTTTGGTTCGGTTTTTTTCCTCAAACCGAAACCGAACCAAACCGACTATATTTTAAAATTGCAAACCGAACCAAACTGCGTGGTGTGAAAAACCGAACCAAACCAACCCGATTCGGTTCGGTTCGGTCGGTTTGAGCGGTTTGGCGGTTTAAATGCCCACCCCTAATCAAACCCACCGGTCTTGACTTTATCGCCACTTCCCTATTGTACTTGACCGCAACCACCACTTGGATTAAGAACCCCCGTTCTTAACTTCACGCCAAGTAGCTTAAGCAAGATATGGAATTGTTCGTTGAGTACCAATTAGTTCTTGATTCTTCAATGAGTTTGAAAAAACTTTTGTGCTTTGAAAGTTGAATCAATGAGGCGCCATGTCTTGTTCTACTTGAATGGATTCGGCTAGGTTGAAGCTTATGGAACAAGAACACAAAAATATTTTTCAAAGCATTAATTCCTTATTGATTTCCACTCTTACTTATAGTTAAAGTAGAAATCAATTTAGGAATTATTTCTTACCTAAGAATATGCAACAAAGATGGTAAGAGAATTAGTAGGAAAGAATATAGAAGATTTTCTTAGATTTGTAGTAGGAAAGAATTTAGGAAACTAAATATTTCCTTCCTAAACAAATCTAAGAGAATAAGAAAAATTCTTTAACCTACACAAAAGGAAATGTCATTAATATTCATAAAATCGAGAATATATCAAATATAAAGCAGAATAAAATCGCACTTTTCTTTGATCTGGAAAAATGACTCGCCTATCAATGGGTCAATCGAGGCTGCGTTAATCGAATCAGGTCGAAACACAAATGTTGACCGCTTCTTTTATCATTAAAAATCAATTATATTTATTAAGATAGCCAAGATAAAAAGTGAAAAATATGACAACATAAGTATTCGTAGTCTTTCTTCTGAATCTACTTGTGAAGTGGATTTAAAAGGAAATATTTGTTGTACATAAAATATCTCTATCCTATGTTGATGCCATGTAAGGTTAAAAGTACACATGGCACGAGGTTAGAGACAATCGGACGACCTTGACAAACATTTACGTGTTCGTTGATGTCTGACTTTAAACTAATATTTCAGCCTCGACAGTTGAAGCATACTAGACAACCTAGTACTTGGGAACAGTGGGAGGCATTACAAATGGAGCCTATGCAGTCTTGACCCTAGGCTTGGACATGGATGAGGCTCCATATAGCGAATTGTGACAAATTCAATTATAGTTTTAATGTGTCATATTTTTTTGCATGCGCAACAAAGAATATTCTTATTTCCATATCAAATCAATCCCTAGAATTTATAAAATTAGTGAAATTAAGGAGTATTGAAAATTGAAGTGGAAGATTATTCTTGGTCAAATAATCAAAAATATTTAAAAAATGGCATAAATACCTCTGACTATTTGCTTATAAATAGTCGGTTTCCTATCATTTTAAGGTACGCAAACACACGCAAAAAATAGAAAAACAAAATACACCAAAACTCTTAGGAGATATTCTCTTTGGTGTTTTCAACCCGTTTTTCATTTTTTGTTTTTGAAAATAGTCAAAACGTGTTTACCTATATATTTTCGAAAATGCATTTTTCAAAATACCAACAAATTTTACAAAAGAAATGCAAAGCGATGTTTTAGCCGTTTTGGCGTTTTCTTTCCAAAACTCGGGCATTTTTCAAAAGCGGTCAAAACGCAGCGCAATTTGGTGTTAGAGGTGCGTTTTGAATCCAAAGATGCTTTTTTTTTTTTTTTTTTTTTTTTTTTTTTTTTTTAACATTTCCGTTGGGCATGGAAAATGACGATTTAATCATTTTCCGCGCTTTTTTTTTTTTTACAAAACACGATTCATTTCCAAAATGACTAGAATGCACGCTTTTAATTGTTTAAGGTCAGCAATTCAAGTCTTCATGGGTGCCTTTTTTTTGAAGCTAAGTTTTTAATTGTTTTTAATCAATAATTGTTTTAAATTATTTTTAATAACAACTAATTCCAAGTTTTTAATTGTTTTTAATTTCAAAAATAATTGTTTTAAATGTTTTTAATTTATAATTGTTTTTAATTTCAAGTAATTCTAAACTTTTAATTATTTTTAATTCTAATAATATTTATTTTTAATTCCAACTAATTCAAGTTTGTAATTGTTTTTAATTCCAACAATAATTGTTTTTAATTATTTAAGTAATTCCAAGTTTTTAATTGTTTGAATAAAATATTATACAAAATAATTTCTCAAAATTTCAAAGTAAATGTGTTTTCCAATTTTCTGCTTTGAAAAATGTTTTCAAGAATAAAAAGAACATATTTTCATAAATATCAAAATAGACATTCAAAACGCAAAACTCAAAACTCAAAACTCAAACGTAAAAAAAACACCATCTTATTAATTGTAAATACATCTTTTGATATTCATCTTATCATATAATTATAGTTTTGACTTAATCTTTGGAGTGCCTATGACCACTGCACCACCCCTTATAATTGGCTGTCAATAGTCTAACGTGTGCTCCAATGTACAAGTTTATATTATGTGGATATTTTGACGTTGAATATTCATGTTGGGTTCAAAATCTAGTTAGATTTTGACATCAACAATAGGGTCTTGGAATCTTCTGGTTTGCTTAGTTAGTTGGAGTTTTATATATTTATTGCATTGAGTTATATTGCAATAATGTTGACTAAAGTTTTATTCATGGTCCATGTTATTGTTACATCTACTGTTGCTCTCATAAAGTTTATGCATGTTCATTTTTCATTCCATGACAATATTATTTATTGTGACATGATTGTATAATTTGAACTATCATGCTTGTGTTTGTAATGAGGAAATGTCTTATGCTTGTGTTTTCACGAGGAAATATCTCGAGTTGTTATGCTTGTATTTCCGTGAGAAAATATTTTGATCTACTATGTTTGTGTTTCCGCAAGGAAATGTTTCATCGCCTTTGGAGGTATTTGGTTATAGTTTCGTGTTGGGTGATGGAAGACCGATATAGACTTGGCACTAGACTCATAGGACAAGTGCTTTTGTTTATATTACATTTTGCATCACGGTGATTATGTCAGCTTGTTTTCTAAGGTAATGATCATAGTGCGAATTTATGACTATAAATACATAATGATGGCTATGATTTGATTTTAGTTATAAGTATGTTGGACTAGATCATATTTGGAGGTGATTTTCAGTTAAGCTATGTTATTGAAAAGTGGCCGCAAAATATTTTAAAGTTTGTAGTATATCTTGAGAGTCACATGTTCAAAACTCAAAATTTATAAGTATATATTAATGTTGCACAAAGTGGGAGGGTGTTGAAATTTTCTGAAGTTGTGCTAAAACAGAGTTGGAATGTCTCTTAAGTATGCTTGGAGGCCCAATTGGTTACTTATGATTGGGCTTAGTTCACCTCATTGGTTTGGATCCATATACTTGATGGGATGAATAAAAATAGACTCTCTAAATTTTTCATGATAGGTGGAACATATGACTTATAATATATACAATTTACTATCTACTTATTATCTATATATTTTATATAACTTAAAATTTATAAATATTTAAAAAATAATTTCAATAATATCCTCTCCTCTCTAAGAAAAATCTTAGACACTATGACTTGTTCCATTACAATTTGAAAAGTGCAAGAGAAAATTTGGCTTAGGTGTGCTCACGTGTGCATACCATCGTGATCAATCCGATAAAGATTTTATGGCTTCAAGCGGTAACCACTAATTATTAATCTCAATCACTCCAATTTTGGGTTCTATTGTGACGTGTGTTATTGGATTAAATGAAAGAAAAGTCTTACATAGTACGCTTGCATGAGTCCACGTGCCTGGAGTTGGGCAGCACACATGCTTTGTCTTAATTGGTACCTCAAAACATGGTTGACATACTATCCAATTAAACGATTATTTCATGGAGACGTGTTGTATAACCATTCCTAAATTAATACTTGGCTAACTCAACAAGTTTAGGTTTTTGTTTTTTTATGTCATAAATGTCAATTAATGAATATCAATAACAAGTAATCACTTTGATAATTAAAGATTGGGAAATTGACCAAAAATATTCTTAACGTATGATTTCTACAAGCACAAATCATCTTTACCTTTTAAATTTTGACAATTACATCCCTTATCTATCTGTGTAGTGTCCAAATCATCCTTTTGAACAGAATCCATCCAATATTCAGTTAAACCTTTGAGATTTTGGCACAAATGGTCCCTGACTTTTGTCCGTATGGTAGAATTGGTCCCTAACGTTTATATTTTGACAAACAAGTCCCTAACTTACATGTTTTGGTGCGAAATTGGTCCTTATGGAATGAAAAAGACAAATATACCCTTAGTTTAATTAGAAGAAATTGTATGTGGATTTCTAATCATTACAAAATATGCAAATAAATCCAATATTTTTATTTTTATAAAAAATTTAAAAAACTAATGAGTATTTTTTTTTAATTAACACTTTAGTAATAAATATGTCAAATAAATTTTTTATTTTATTTTTAATTAATAAGTAGAAATCATTGTGAGAAATCATTTTTCTCCCTCTTTACTTATAAATTTTTTTCTCCCTCTTTACTTTAAAAATTAAGTTAAATAAATAACAAAATGACGTATATAATTTTATGATATTGAACTAATCTTAGTACATTTTTATTTAACATAAATATACTAATAAAAATTAATTTACACATTATGTGTTTTATTTTTGAATGAAAATAAAACGATAAATTAAAATATAAAGAATATAGTTAGATTTCTAATATTTGTAGTTAATAAACATATAACTCAATTAAATAAAAGTATTTGAACATCAAGTTTGTGATAAAGTTATTTTTTTTATATAACAATAAAATAAAAGTTTTAATTTTAAATAATATATTTATTATTTCATAATAAAAATAATAATTTTATTTGATATTTTTATTACTAAAGTATTAATTAAAAAAATTCATTAGTTTTCTTTAATTTTTTATAAAAAATAAAAGTATTGGACTTATTTGCATATTTTGTAATGATTAGGAATCCACATACAAATTTTTTTAATTAAAACTAAGGGTATATTTGTCTTTTTCATCCCATGGGGACCAATTCGCAAGACTAAAATATATAGGTTAGGGACTTGTTTGTCAAAACATAAACGTTATGAACCAATTCCACACTAAAAACAAAAGTTAGGGATCATTTTGCCTAAAATTTCAAAAGTTTAACGAAATATTGGATGGATTAGATTCGAAAAAGATGATTTGTCAAGACTATATGGATAGGTAAGGGATGTAATTACCAAAATTTGAAAGGTAAAGAATGATTTCTTGATTCGAATCCATACGTTAGGACGTTTTTGGCCAATTTCCCTTAAAGATTTTTCAATTCAACATTTGAACTTTGATAGTGACAATTCAACATAACTATATAGAAATATTGTCTTTATATCGAATATATATATATATATATATATATATATATATATATATAAGTCGATAATCAAAATTACTTGCTAAAAATGAACTTAAATAGACTTATATCGAATGTATGGTTGAATATTTGAATGGATTTAAATAAAAATACTTCTATCTGATCGATGCATGTTTTGCAGTTATGAAATTATTAAGTGAATCTAACAAAATATGTCAATAATAAGTTAATATAATAAAGTGTGTATCTTACAAAATTTGTGAATAAAAAATATGTTTAATTTATAATTTAAATTTAGTCAAACATTCGTTAAATGTGTGTTTGATTGCAAGTATTGAATTTGAGTAGAAAGAAAACAAATTCCAGATAATTGAATTGTCAAGAACTTGTGTTCTCGGTAATTGTCAATTAGAAGGCAATTTTTATCTAGAAAATAAAACCTCATCCCCTCTTAAGAAAACGTATTCTGGCTTTTCAAAAAAAATGCGATCATTTATGTAGAAATGACAAAACGTTTCACCTGGAATAAAAAATGACCATCAAACACTATTTTAGTTGGAAAATAGATAGAAAAATACTTTTTTATGAAAAAAATGTAACTATCAAACTTATTAGTTGAAAAATAGGTGAAAAAATACTTGCAATCAAATGCTGACTAAGATTAAAAAAAATTATTCTTTTTTCTTATTGAATGGTTATTTTATAAAAAGAAATGGTTAATCTATTTAGAATTTAGAATCGATTTTCATGGTCCATGGGCATGCCAGCACATGCCACGTGATGATGTTTCCTTGGGAGTCGAATCTTTGGAAAAAATAACTAATTCTAGAAACTATAAAGGATAAAGATGAAGTAAAGGAAATTTTTAGCCGACCTTTATAATTTTTTTCCTCTTTGCGTTTTTGACTTTAATCTTTATTTTTTGACAGTATCGTCTCCAACTTTACATTTTCTTGATGCCGATGGTCCTTCCTTATTGACCAAATCGTCAAAATACCGTTCTTCGCTGTTAGAAAACAAATAAGTCGTCAAATTTTTGAACGGTTTCCGTTAAAAAATAAAAATCAGAGACAATAATAAGAGGTAAACGTTAAGGAAAACAGCTGTTACTCTGCCGACGAACAAAGCAAGTTGGATATTTATTGAAAAGCAATTTGTCCCTCATTATCGTACAAGAGATGGACCAATTATCACAGTGCACGTGCCTTCATTACTCCCCTGCCTATAAATCAAGAAACCTCCTCAATTTTAGTTTAGGAAATTTACAGTGTAACTACCTCTGTGTTTACATTTTAGTGATCCCAAAAAAGAGATTTTCTGACAAAAAATGGGTTCAGCAACTTGCATAGACATTATTCTGGCCATTCTCTTGCCTCCCCTTGGTGTCTTCCTTAAATTTGGCTGCAAGGTTTCCTCTCTCTTTATCTCCTCTCTCTCTATGTACCATCTTTTAGTCTATGCAAAGATCTTAATTTCTTATGATTTATGATGTCCCAATTTATAGATTAAGGGTTTGTTTGATTTTGATTAAAATCAAATTTTTTTTGATAAAAGTTGATGAAATATGTTGTTGAAAAATTATGGTACCATGAAATGTGTGCTTAAAATTAAATGTCGAATTTACTTTAGTTTTTTTGCAAAATTTTAATTGTTTACAAATAAAGTCTAAGTTTGTTACTCGTATTCATATCTTGAATTGAACGTTCGCCATCTTTCTACGTCTCTGGGTTGTGATTGTGATTAGGGACGGAGTTAGAATTTTTTCAAAAAAAAAAAAATAGTAAATTAATTTATATTTTAAAATTTAATTTTTTTCTATAACAGAACTGGACTCTATCTGATTGTCAAATAACATCTAAAAGCGTCTTTAATGCATTATGTCTATTGTTTTTTAGACGTGTACATAAATCTGGATAGATGGATTGCTATAACTGACGTGATACACTAAAAAACACACTCCGTCTAAAGTTAGTTTAATAGCATTTTAGCCCATATTCTTTGTTAATAATATTTTCTTTATAAATTTTGATGCAGTTTGAATTCTGGATATGTTTGTTGCTTACAATCTTGGGCTATATTCCTGGAATCATTTACGCTATTTATGCCATCACCAAGGATTGATGAATCCGAATCCTTTCCTGGTAATTATTCATAAATCCTCTTTTCTTTCCTACTTTTCTTGTAATTTAATGTGACCACCCTACTTAAAATTCAAAATAATATTGAACACGTAACTATTAATTAATTTAATTATGTCTGATTGTATCATATTCTTTGATTACTGACAGGTGGAGTGGAGATGGCAAGGCCCTAAATATCCTGTTTCTTATTTTGTCGTGGAGTGATATGTCTATGTATCTTGCTTTTAATTCATTTTGTAACTTCTAAAACATAATCATTGTGTAATGGGCAACTTTTAATGTATTTAATTACCTGGATTTGACTAGCCATCTACTTTTACCTTATCCAATAATTAATAATTCACGTCTTTACATTATTCGTTGCATAAAATAAGTAGATTTTATACGTGGACAAACTTTGACGTGTAGTACGAATATTTGTTGCATTAAATAATTTTAATCACGCACTTCTTTAATAAAGGATGATATTGAAGGTCATTATTTATCAATTTTATATATTTATCTATAATTTGTCGTTACTTTTTAAAATTAAAAAAAAACAATTGTATTATTATTATTTAATAAAAATAGAAGTTTAAGAACACGTGGGACGTGTTTAGGTCATTTGTCGAGGTTTAAAATATGAATCATGTTATTTGAGGAAGCATAATTAAATGTTTTTTACTTCCTAAATGTAAAGGGAAGTCAAGTTTAAATCCCAATTCCCAATTATTACAAAATTTCAATAATTTTATATTTTTTATTGCCTAATTTGGGTTTAATTTTTTTTTCCTCTTATGTGACATGAACGTAATGTCAAGTGTAACATCCAAAGACACAAATTGACAATTATTTGATAGACATCCAATGATAAACAATTAAATGTGGGACATCTTGCTATGGAGGGTCCCCCACTACACCATTTTCTCTTAAAAGTTTGGAGGAAGTGGATAACAAGTGTATTGAAGGAAGCAGCCATGTGGTCATATTCAATGGCACGTGGCACCATCCGATTAAAGGCGCCACTTGCATAAAGTCCTGTTTCCACAAGGAGTGCTTTTAGCTTCTGTTTCACCATCATTTTTTAAATTTTTTTTTTTCAAACTTATTTTTAAATTTTAATTATATATTTTATAGAAATTACAATTTTTATTAACTTTTCAACAATATATTTTATTAATTTTTATGAAATTTTTTAAAAATCAATTTTTTATCTACACTAAAAAGACACTAAATTTTAAGTCTTTGTAACATAATCTTGATCTAACATTAGAGCAATATTAGTGTTGGGAGAAAAATGTAGGAAGAAAAAATCTAGGGAAAAAAAACCTATTCTCGAATAATGTGAATGGGAAAAATGTGGGGGAAAATTTAGATATAGATTTTTGAGTTTTTTAGATAGCACATTAATTGAAATAAAATGTTAAATTTTAATATTATATATTATTTTTTATTCTTTGACGTTTAAGACTATATTAGACGGTTTATATTATATATTTTTTTTTTAAATCTATGCTAGTATTCATAAACCACACGCCTCTCTATCTCATATTATCTGCAAACATTATCCTTCTTCACTCTTACTTTTATAAACTAGTTTATATAAACCACAAATACATCATCTTATTATCCGAAAATCTTATATCCTCCTCATCTCTTACCCCATCTTATCCGAAAATCTTATCTTCATCCTCAAAAATCATGCATCTCCTAGTTTATAAATATCTTATTATCTCGTCAATCTTTCAGTTTCATCATTGAACATGGAGAAAGATCATTTCAATGAGATGATTACTCAAATGGTAATTGAAGATGAAGATTTTGATGTGAAAAAATTATAGTGAAATATGTGGGTATTTATAGAAAATTTGTACTTTTTTTTTATTTCTAATATGGCCGTTGAAAAGACTGTAAAAAAAAAATAAAAATTCACTCAATTTTTTCTTTCGGTTCACAGTACTAGTTGGAAGACAAAATTCATACACATTAATTCACTGGATGACAAAATAGTTGGTTTGGCATGAATATAAAATATGAAACAAAAACAGGGGGCTGAAATCTGTAAACATGGCCCCAAAATTTTGGCTTTATTCCCCCCAACACTATACACTAATTTTTGGCTTTATTCCCCCCACAGATGGATGTGATTATGTGCAACTTATTTGTTTCGATCATGAACGAACTAACTGTATCCTATACAGAGAGTATTTCTAAAATGTCTACAAATTAAACATAATATATCAAGTGATGTTGTGCAACACCCAATAAAAATATTAAGGATGATAGGAAATAAGACATTTGATATTATAGAACTTTAGTGGTTTTCTAAATTTATGCTAAGCCTAAATTTAGTTTGGGATAAGCTAATGTTTTGACATTCTTTTTAAATATGTAATCTAAAAAAAATGCTTGTATATTCAGACTGCATTGGATAAGACTAATAAAATACATTCTATTTGACAAATTGATAAGATTTCACGGTCAATTCAATCTTAAGTGAATAATCAATCTTGGTTTATTGTTCAAATTCTTCGAGGCATTAAAGTGTGAAGTATAATGTGTCAAAAATCATATGTATTATAAGAATATTCACGAAAAATTGATAAAATCAATCAATAAAAAGAAAATACCAACATAAAACAAAATTAAAACAAAAAATAATAGAAAACTTATTTCAAACATGACAATGTTATTTCTTTGTAAATCTGGTGCAATTCCAATAACAATGGTGGAGATGGAGAAGACTCAACAATTTTAAGAGAAGAGGCGACTTTTCAAATGGGTTTTGGTTATTATGAGAGATAACAAGTTTACTTTCAACGTGATGGTGATATTACCCTGTAAATTTTAGCGTGATTTCGGTGGCAATGAGTCAAAGAAATGTCAGCAATTTTGAAGAGAGAGAAAAATACTTCAAAATGAGTGTTGGATTTTACGAGAGAGAGAAAAGTTGTGGGAGTCTTAGTGTTAAATGGTAGGGTGAGTGACCCACTAATCTATATCTATACTACATCTAAAAAGCTTTTTAAGTGTTTTTTTGACTATTCTACCCCTTACAAATTTTTTAAAATTTCATATTTGATAATATTCATTAATTTATAATTGTCCTTTTTTAATATTTTATTTATTACTCTTTATTGTTCATCATTATTATACATTAAATTTTTTTAAACATTTCTATTAAATTAAATATTATATTACTACATCTAAAAGGCCTTTGAAAGGAGAAATGTTTTTTTATTATTTTACCTTTACAATTTTTTTAAAATTCCATGTTCACCCTTAATACTCATTAATGTATAATTATTTTTAATATTTTATTTATTACTCTTTTATTGTTCATCGTTATTGTACTTTAAATTTTCAATAATTTACTAAATGTACAATTAAATTTTTTAAACATTTAATCTATTAAATTAAATATTAAGATGAAAGATGATCTCAAATTATTTTTTTTTTTTGCATTACGTAGATGAAATGAATGAGAAATGAGTTTCAAAAAAAAAAAAGAATGGAAAAATTGTAACTTTGTTTATTATCGCATTAAAATTCAAATCATGATTGTCAAAACAGAAATGGAAATAAAATAAATTATTTTTAATATATTAGATTATAGTGATTACGAGCATGTTTGGTGAGTATATTTTTTAAATTTTTTTTTTTCTCAAATTCATTTTTAACCACATACTTTGTGGGACTTAAAACTTTTATCAAATTTTCAACTATAAAATTTATCAATTTTTTTCAAAATCTTTAAACCTCACCAAACATATACTATAGTTTAGAACTAACGTGTGATACTTTTTTTTTTATTTTTATTTTATTTTATTTAATTAATATATATAGAAACGTTATTCTCATCTTACTTATGTCGTTAATAATATTCTTACAACATAGACAAATATTGACACTTCTTTAATTTTTGTTTCTCAAACACGTATAATAAAAAGAGGACATACACAAATAATATTGTTCACAATGAACTACTCCAACAACAATATTATACAGTCAATCATTACATTCTCTTACAATAAAATTAGTAGTTATTAATTTTATTATTTAAGAAATGCAAACCTGAAGATTATTAATTCCATAAGATTTGATATCAAGTGTTCGTCAATCATCAAAGTTTAAATCACTAGAAAGATCTTCATTGGGTTCAAGTTATTGTTGGTATTTTCACCTTATATAACTCATCTCTTATTGTAATTGTATTTACATGAATGCAATTATCTTTTAATATTTATTTATCACTATTTCATTGTTCATTATTATCGTACATTAAAGTTTTAACAAATTATTAAATGTATAATTATATTTTGTAAATATTTAATATATTAAATTAAATATGAATGTGGAATGATGATCTCAATAATTTTTTTTTTTTTTTTTTTGCATTACTTAGATGGAAGAAATAAAAATGGATTTAAAAAAAAAATGAATAGAAAATTATAACTTATTTTATTAACGCATTCAAATTCAAATCATGATTGTCAAAACTGAAATGGGGATGAAACGATTGTTTTTAATACATTGGATTACAGTGATTATAGTTCACAACTAACATTTGAAAGTTTTTTAAATTTTAATTTAATTTAATTTATATATATATCTATACTATAATATAAGTGTCTATCACCTGTTTACTATTCACCATTCAACCAACGCGACGTCGTTTTGATGTTGTATTAGTTTTAATTTTGTCCAAATCTCACCATTTTGTCATAATCTTTTGACACTTTTTGTATATTAAATTAATATCTTTGGCCACAATTTTTGACTTCTTCATCTTTTCTTTTCTTTTATTTGTTTTAATATACATATATTAGTGTTTTTTAGCCGCAATTATTGACTTCTTATATATTATAGTCAATATATATTCATTTTCCCCTTAGTAAGTCATCAAATTTGGTGCTTTTTTATCCCCCAGTTGCTATGGGGAACAAAGGACTAAATACAATCGATTCCTAAAGGTTTTGGTAAATTTCATTTTTTTCTAAAATGCGTTTTTGTTGTCCAACTTAAATATTTGCTGCAACTTATATATTACGTATTTTTACATAATTCCAATAGGAGACGATATCCCTATGGGTTACCTAACCATTGGCTTTGGTTTCACATAATTTCATGTTATATAACTCAAGTTATGGACAATTTTATAAATTTCGACGACATGAATCCGAGAAACCGCCTTGGATGTTTCGGTGAGGATTTTAGTGTGTCAAAACATGTCGTCGGATTATCAAATTTTTATATGTGGTAGCTACATGGGTATTCTACGTTCTTTGAAAATTTCATATTGTTCGGTGATCGTTTTCTATGTTAAAGAAATTTTTCGCTCCATCATTGGGTGAATTGTTTCTCCAAAGCTGTACTTTTTCGTTGATCAACTCAAAAATATGCTGCACCTTATATATTAAGTATTTTACATAATTCTAGTTGGAAACGATAGCTCTATGGGTTACCTAACCATTGGCTTTGGTTTCACATAAATTCATGGTATATAACTCAAGTTATGGACAATTTTGTAAACTGCGACCGTATGAATCGAGAAGCGCCTAGGATGTTACGGTGAGCATTTTAGTAAGCCAAAACATGCCGTCGGACTATCAATTTTGATATGTGGTAGCTAAATGAGTATTCTATGTTCCTTAAAATTTCATATTTTTCGGTTATCGTTTTCAATGTCAAACAAATTTTTGTTACTCCATGACAAGGGTGAAGAAATTTTAGTAACACTACCCTTATTTTGAAAATTTTATTCACCGGTCATGGAGTAACAAAAATTCTTTGACATAGAAAGCGATCATTTGAACAATACGAAATTTTCGGGGGACATAGAATACTCGGTAGCTACCACATATCAAAAATTGGTAATCCGACGGCATGTTTAGGCATACTAAAATACTCATCGCGAAACCTCGTAAGTCGTTTTTTTGATTTATGCCGTCGGCGTCGGAATCGATATTATAAACCAATCAAAAAACTTTAAGTGGTATAAATATCTTCTTAAACTTTTGTGGACCTTGGTTTTGTGGTAGTTTTAGTGGAGTGAACGTGAAAGGTTTTGCTAAACTTCATATTTTTCTAAGATGCAGTTTCATTGTCCAACTCAAAAAATTTATTGCACATTATATATTAAATATTTTTACATAATTCCAGTTGGAGACGATAGCCTTATGGGTTACCTAACCATTGGCTTTGGTTTTACATAATTTCATGTTATATAACTCAATTTATGGACAATTTTGTAAGCTGTGACAAACATGAATCCGAAAAACTAACTAGATTGTTTCGATTAGCATTTTAGTAAGTCGAAACATGCCGTCGGACTATCAAATTTTGATATGTGGTAGCTAAATGAGTATTCTATGTTCCATGAAAATTTCATATTTTTCGGTGATCGATTTTCTATGTCAAATGAATTTTTTTTAATTTCAAATTTATTTTTTTTAATCCATAACTAAGTGAAGTTTTGAAATTTTTTTTTTCCTTTTTCCCCACTTTGCCTCATCACTCGACAAAGTTAGTATTTAAAAAAAAAAAATTTTTACTTTCTCGAATAACTAGAGAAAAAAAAACCATCTTTCTCAAGTTATTCGAGAAAAAAAAAAAAAAATTCATTTTGCTTTCTCGAGTAACTCAAGAAAGCAAAATGAAATTTTTTTTTTTTTTTTTTTTTTTTTACTTTTTCACTTTGTTGCCTGTTTGAATATGTGTTTTTTTTTTTTTTTTTAGTAATTTGCACTTTTAGTCCACAACTATGTGTTAGTAATTTGCACTTTAATTACAAAGCAAAGTTTATCTTGAATTGTTTTTGCTATTTTAAAGTAAATCTCCAATTTTCGATAAATTGACATTCTTCCGAAATTATAGAATATTAAATAAAAAGTGAAAAAATATACAGGAAAATAGGTTAATAATATAATTATTTTTTGTTTACACCTACTCTAATTAAATTTTAATTTATAACATTATTAGTAAGAATGTTATAATTAAAAGTTATAAAAATAAAATATGTTGTTGATTTTTTCATTGAAAAAAAATTAGAAATGTAAAGCACACAAAAAAAAAAAATCATGAGCGGTAACTTTTTCGAGTTACTATTCACCTCGAAAAAGTTTGTCGAGTTGAATAGTAACTCGACAAACTTTTTTCGAGTTAAATAGTAACTCGAAAAAGTTCTTATTCACTAATTTTTTTTTTTTTTTTGTATGTTTAACTCGAAAAAGTTTGTCGAGTTACTATTCAACTCGACAAACTTTTTCGAGGTGAATAGTAACTCGAAAAAAGTTCTCGTTCATGCAAAAAAAAAATTTCAACGAAAAAATCAACAACATATTTTTTTTTTTATAACTTTTAATTCTAACATTCTTACTAATAATGTTATAAATTAAAATTTGATTAGAGTAGTGTGAACAAAAATTAATTATATTATGATCTTCTTTCCCTGTATATTTTTTCACGTTTTATACAAATATAGATTTTCAATTGAACTATATATTATACAAATATGTCATTATTATACAAAATTTATATCAAGTGTACGCATGAGAACATAATACCACATATTTTAAATAAATAGCAGTAAACAGTTTTATGAAAATTAATATTCATTTATTTGTCCCAAATTCTAAAATATAATTTTTTTGAGTAGTTCGACAATCTATCATGACAAAAAAATTAAAAAAAAAATTAAATTTTGTCGAGTAAGGTTTGTCGAATAACTTGACAAATTTTTTTTTTCGAGTATCTTGCCGATTTGTCATGACCAAAAAAAAATTTATTCATCTACTTGAATAATTCATGTAGCAAGTTCATTAAATCACTTAATTTTATGTGAACGTTACATGGCTTATTATAAATTTTCAATGAACACATTTATCTCGATACATGTATCTTAGTATCTATCAATTACAACATTTATTTCTTTAAATAATTCATGTATGTAATGTAGTACACGAAATTTTAATTTCATGTGTCTAATTATTAAAATATATAAATGGTCACTAATTATTCAAAATGAAAAGTCCACATACCAAAAAAAAAAAAAAAATGTGAACAGTAACTTTTTCGAGTTACTATTTAACTCGACAAACTTTTTCGAGGTGAATAGTAACTCGAAAAAGTTCTTTTCACTTATTCATGCAATTTTATTTTTTTTTTTTATTTTTTTTTATGGTGAGCTTTTACATTTCTAATTATTTTTTCAATGAAAAAATCAACAACATATTTTATTTTTATAACTTTTAATTATAACATTCATACTAATAATGGTATAAATTAAAATTTGATTAGAGTAGGTGTAAACAAAAATTAGAATTTTATGCAACTTTAAATTCATGTATATGATCATATTTTAAAAATGCTAGGTGTTTTATCTTTGTGAGACGAGGCGTCGGAAGATTTATGTGGGTTCCAGTTCTTGTTCGGTTGCCATTTATGTGAGATTTATTGTTTTTATCATTTGTTTTTATGTTAGATATGCATATCCTAGAGCCTTTAATGATGGTTATCTTACCTTGTGAAATTTGAAACCAGATCCATTAGGAGGTTTTGCATTCTAATCTCTTTTCAAGTCGGCCGTGATTGAATTTTTCTGGCTAGAAATTTTGATCGACTGCCATAATTTTGACAACCACACGTGCAACATCATTTTGGTTGAAACCATGAACATAGATAATGAAAGGCATTTGTAAGTGAGAAGCCTTCTCCCTTTTCTCATGGATAACGAGGAAGCTCTATATAGCATATCTCTTGGATTCATTTTCTAATGTTATGTAGATAAATATCTTATTATGTGATTTCCAGGTTTGGGCAGCCTATCAAAGTGAACTGGGTATATGACAGTGGTCAGAAAGAGGGCACATCAAGTAGGTCCATGATAATGTCTTCTTTGTGTACCTAATATGCAGTTCTTTCCTACTTGATTATCATACTTGATACTTCACTTTTTGTGTTCGTTCTTTGAAAAGGTAATTCAAGATGTGATTCTTTGTTTAATAATCTAATCAGCTTAATAATCAGTAGATACTCTCCGATAAGTACTTACAGATTGAACTTTCCAATATTTTGATATGGTTGTCATTAATGCAAAGGTAATACAGAATCGAAGCTGGAAGCAAGAGAAATATTTGTCGTACATACTAATATTTTGTGCTAATTTGATCTTTGAAGCATGTTAACTCATTTTCTTTATTTTCTATTTATGTAATGTATCCATTAGTATAATCGGATTTCAAGTATTAGCTTTTATGTTTTCTGCTTGGATTTTGCTTGTTCTATATAACCAACTCGCTTTTATGTGATATGGTATGCAGAAAAGTTCCCATGAACAATTCTCTTATGTAAACCTTTCCAGTATGCACCATTTTTGTTCTGAGAACCTCCTCAAATTTCTCATTGTTACGATTTTCTTGTCAAGCTGTTAAACACGTTAATGTTATTTGGTTTCATCTTTTGAGCATATTGGTTAGGGTACATACAAAGACTTTGTGTTCCAAGCGCGTGACTTAGAAAGTGGAAAAATAGTTGCTTTGAAGAAGGTGCGATTTGACAATTTTGAGCCAAAGAGTGTTTGTTTCATGGCTCAAGAAATAATGATTCTTCACGGCTTGACCATCCAAATATTAATAAAGTTGGAAGGATTAATTACTTCCGATTATCATGCAAAGATATATCCGGTGTTTTGAGAACATGATATCTCGAGCTATTATCTTGCCCGGACATAAAGTTCGATGAAGCACGAGGTTTGGATATTTATGTGGGATGATATATTTTTTCTCTGTGAGCACATTGGATTAGAACAATCTAATTTTGATTACAATGGTGATTTGCACCTTAGATGACACTAGATCGAGAAAATTGAATATCTTGTAATATTTGGAAGCATGTTAGATTTTAATATTTAAAATTATTCACAAGGAAAAGGGAGGATTTTTGTACTGACTTTGAGAGTTCATGCATGCATATCTAAGATGATTCAATTGAAAATGCTAAGAGTTATATTATTATTTTTTGTCGCCGCTTCGGGAAAACTGATTATTAAGCTTATTAGATTATTAAACAAAGAGTTATAATTTTTTAACTTAGCAAAGGCATGGGACAATTAGAAATAAAATCCCACCATTGGAACAACATAACTTTACAAAAATTAATGAGTTCATTATTTGACAAGTACAAAAGAATATTTAAATTCTATCAAAATTATATTAACACAATCGCTTTTAATTAGTAGATTATCACGGACAACTTACGTGCATAGCATGTACATATAACTAGTATATATATACATAAACAAAAACTAAAGAATTGTTATTGTTATATGTCTCTCAGTTACTTATATTTATGTTGTTTTCATTTACGTCATCAAATTAGACGTGCTTAATAAAAAAAATATACACAAAAAATATTGTTTACAAGGAGTCACTACTTCAATAAATGTACATTATTATATAGTCATTCATCACCAAAGCTCTACATTAGGTTCAAGTTACTATTAGTATTGCCACTATATAAAACTCTTATTTAATTGCGATTGTATTTTTATGAATGTAAATAAAATATCAGCATCGAACAATACAATACAACATGTTATCAACAACTATATATATATTATCTTTATTGCAATTGTTACTTTAACATTTTAATTTTTAACAATTAAAAAATTAAAAAATTGAAAATATTAAAAATTGACAATATAATTACAAAAACACGTGTAACGCACGCGTATCTAACTAGTTTTTCTAAATGGCTGTGGACCCATTTTCATGCAAATTTCTAAGAATATCCTTGCCTTCTCTTCTTTCCTTATAACCATTTCAAACGATTTCAAATTCATTTATCTGTGATAAGATTTTCAAGTTAGAATCTAACATATTTCAAGGTTAAAATCTAACATATTTCACATATGTAAGAAAAACTTCTTTTCAAAGTAGAAATTCATCTGTCTCTATATTCTTTTTTTAATTTACGGAAGAAATTATATATTTTATATTATAAATCATGAAAACATGTATACATATGAGTATGAATTGTGATTTTTACTTTAAATTTATGTAAATATGAGTTCGAGTTAATTGAAAAATCAATTAAAATGTGTGAATTCGTGTTACCAGACCAAAATTGGCCTTAACAAGCATGTGGTCTGTTGATTTTGCTTTAACTACGTGTCTATTGATGGTGCGTTAACAATACTTATTAAATTATAGTATTTAAATTATTTTTATGTAAAAGAGATTTTTTCAACTTAAATGATATAAGTTGGGTGCTTTTCTGATTCGCCTTGTTTGACACGGTTATTTGGTTAACGCGGCCGTGAAAAGTTAAGGATAGACAAGTGAATTCAGAATATTTTGAAAATGTATTTTAGTCATTTTTGAAGAAAATGGTCAATTGGTCAAAACTTTTGGAAATAGCTGTATTTCAAAGTGGGTAGTCAAAATAAATATTTTATCCAAATTTCACTACATTAATAGTTTGTTTGGTAACTTTTTTTTTTTTTGTAAGTTATAAGCTGTGGTGTTATAGAATGTGAAGATAAAATATGAATAAAAATTTGGAGTTCAACAATATATGTTAATAAAATAATGTTTGATTAACTTATAAATACTCGTAAGCACTTTTAAACATGCACTAAAACTAACTCCACAAGCGTTGACTATTATTAGACTTGTATCATTAGAACTTATTGCATGTTTGGTAGTGCACTAGTGATAAAATTATTTTTAAAGTGTTTATAAGTTATTAATTTTATTGAATGTGTTGATAATAAATTAGTAGTAAGTGGCGAATCTTATAAAATATGTGAATAAAAAATATATTCAATCAACTTAAATTATAATTTAAATTTTGACAAAACCTTAAATTTATTGAACTGGACTTGCACGTGGTATAAATAGAATGGGAGGGAATTCTGCTCCCTTTAACCTCACGCACATGTATGCATGTATGCACCCATATGGATGCAAGGTGGCACGAGTAAAAGTTGATAAAAGTTTGTGAAAATTGTTGTTGATAAGTTGATAAAATATTATGTGGTTAAAATTTATTATTGACTTTGACTTCAATTTTTTAGTAAAATTTTGATTAATTTCAAACAAATCCTAAAATTTATTTAAAGCACTTTGTTTTTTTCTTATTCGCTTCTATTTCCCACACAAGCACACATAGAGAGGCCAGAAGAGACGTGGCGGGATTGGGCAGCTGCGCTGGACTGTGGCTGGAACAAGGTTTGAGAGTAGGGACAGATTCAGAGATCAAATTAATAAATGAAATAAAAAAATATTTTTTGGACAAAAGAGAAGTCCCTAGATCCGCTCTGTGTTTGAGAGGCCATGAAAGGGGTTGTGGGTAGGGTTTCTTTACTCTTTCCTTCTCTTTTTCCGTTTCCTTTATGTATATTTTTCCTCAAAATAATATTTTTTTACCTATTTTGATTTTTGATCCTCAATAAATTAAAATTGTGGCAGTCACATAATAGTTAATGTCCAAAGTACAGAAATCGTAGTTATCCGGACTGGAAAAATGAAAGTTCAGGAATTTAGTTGCTCCAATTAAATATTGGGGACATACTTGCTCTATATCTAATAGATTGAGGCCTCATTTGAAAATATCCTGTGAAATTACAAAAAGCAAAATAATTTAACAGGAAATTTGCCCCCAAAGCTTTACGAGCTGAACAGAAATTTAAACCCTAACTCTGATATTATCTTCGACGAATAGTTTCTCACAATCAGGTAAGTTTCTTCACAGTATACATGTATAATTGTACATATATGTATATATTTTTCTAAAGAATTTTTATTTTCTGACTCAGAAACCCTAGGGCTTTAACACAGAGTCCGGAGCTGTATTTTTAATTTTGATTTTATTCTGAGAATAATTTTCACATACACTCTCGCGCTTTTATTACGTAGAAATAAGAAAATTGCTGCTAGTTTAGAGTTTTTTGGTTTTATACAACTCGATACGAAATATGGACGTGACTACCCATTATTATGATGGATAAATCAAACGATGATATCCAGTTTTGGATATGGAGAAATCATTGCATAAAGTTTTTAAATTTTTGGGATTTTTGCTGTATAATTTTGGAATAGTTTATTTGTATTTTATTTAGGGTTTGAAGATATGGACAATGGACAGTATGATGGTGGACGGCAGATGCGAGCTAAAGATAGACAAGAACTGAAATTCAATGAGGTAATGACTAAATAATGTCAATTATGCTTTGTATAATTGAAATTCGTTTGAGATTTTAGCACATATAGTTTTTGTTCAGGCTGATGCCTTGTGGTTTACTTTTAAGATTTAAAATTTCAAGCGATCATGAGAGCTATTTGTAGTAAATTTTGATAATAGTGTACACTGGAAAATTTCTTGTTTTCTGTTTTCCCAACGAATAAATTTTCTATGCAAAAAAATGGTGCAATTTGGTCAAAAAGACCGTTTTGGTGAAACGCAATAACATCAGCATATTTTCAAGGTTTCATACCTACAGTGAAATCCATTTGCTGAGTTATATCTTTCTATTCCGTTTGCTTTCACGTGAATCAACTTTCTATTATAGTCCCGATTTTCCACGAAAGATTTTGTTCTTCAGTCAGTGCATTGTGAAACAACAAAATGATGATTTTGGTGGAATGACGTGTTTCTAATGTTTCATGTCATAGGCATACGAGGCTTCTGTTCTGGAGGATCTTGCTGAGGATTTCCGACTACCAATACATCATAGACCAACAGAAAATGTAGATTTAGATAACGTGGAGCAAGCATCATTAGACAGGCAACTTACATCATCTAACATTGGATTTAGGCTTCTCCAAAAGATGGGGTGGAAAGGAAAGGGTCTTGGAAAGGATGAACAAGGTATGTTTACTGATGAATGTCTGTGCCTTGCTTATGTGCCCCCTCCCACAAGCACTTATCATGTGCACATATTAGATCGGTTGCTTGTAAATTTGTTGATCTTGTCCCTTCTGTTAGTATATATGCTCTGTATGCTCTCAAAGCTAACCTTTTACCCTCTGTTGTTTTTTCCCTCTTAAACGGAAATTTTGGTTCTTGAGTTGTGTCCTTCATTTAAACCTTTATATCCTTTCATGGCATCTGTAATCATTTAAATTGATTTAAAATCTAATTCTATACAACCCATTACATTATGTTTTTTAGCTTAGATATACTGTTGCCAGGTTTGAGAGCATCTTCAGCCATAAGCTAGTGTAGAATTTTTTTAGTTTTGAGTGTGAATTAGTTGATTAATGGCCCTTCATTTTGATGCCTCTTTTTCGCATACAACTTGATACGTATTTAGTATGTGAAGTGCGTAAAAAGGAGGTATGAATATATTAACTATAAAAACTACTTCATTATGAATTTATCTATCTTCCATGGGATCATGGACATTAATAGTTTCCTTCAACATTATACTGTTTCTTCTTTTGACTTTGTGCTGTCCGTTGTTTTGTCTTAAGGAATTGTCGAGCCAATAAAATCAGGTGTAAGAGATTCAAAATTGGGGCTCGGAAAACAAGAAGAAGATGATTATTTTACAGCAGAAGAAAATATCCAGCGAAGAAAGCTGGAAATTGAAGTTGAAGAGACCGAGGAACTTGCAAGAAAGAGAGAGGTATGACTTATAATTTGTGCTTGGTAGTTAAATGAATATTTCCAACACTAGATAATTGAAATGCTTTACTTTTTTTGAAACATAATCTAATAGCAGAAGTCAGCATATAGCTTATATGTGTGACTTTTGATGGAATGGTATATCATAAAGGGAACATCAACAGTTTTTATTACCTGGAGGATTCTACTGCCTGCTTCCTGCACATTATTAAAATCCAGGTTATAGCAGAACGGGAGCAGAAAATTCAAAGTGAGGTGAAAGAAATACGGAAGGTGTTTCACTGTGAGCTTTGCAACAAGCAGTATAAATTGGCGATTGAGTTTGAGGCCCATCTAAGCTCATATGATCACAACCACAGGAAGGTAGTTCCTCTGTGATAATTGATACTACTCTCCTTTTGTTTTATTAATGACATTTATCCTCTCTGAAATCAATTATACAATTTGTTCGAGAATTTCAGAGGTTCAAACAAATGAGGGAAATGCATGGAAGCAGCAGTCGTGACGATAGACAGAAAAGAGAACAGCAGCGGCAAGAGAGGGAGATGGCAAAGTTTGCTCAGATGTACAGGCTTATTCCTATCCTGAACTTTTTTATTTTACATATTATATCTAAAATAAATGTTTTAGCTGTCTTTTCTTTTATAATTTGAGTCTTTTCAATGATGATTTTCTATTTTTTCTCTAACAGGGCTGATGCACGCAAGCAACAGCAACAGCTGGAGAATCAAGAGGAATCTAGGGATATTTCGATGCCCGTTGCAGTAAGGAGTGCTACACCAGTTGCAGAACAAGATCAGCGGAAAGCTTTGAAGTTTGGATTTTCTGCCAAAAGTAGTGCATCCAAGGTATTTACAAGTTGCTTTTAAAAGTTGGAATTGGTTTGTGTTATTGCTGTTTAGCTTGTTTTCTGCTTTGTAAATTTTTTTGGTTTTACTAATATGAGCCCCAGTGAGTTGGGTAAGAGTCAAACAATATATTGGTACCAGAATTAAAATCCACTAGTAAACAGAAATTATGGTTTTATTGGGTAAGAAGGTGGCATTGTGAAAGGCAATTAATTTGGGGAGCCGTGCAAAATTCCAAATGTCTTAAGAGTAGAGCTTAAAAGGCAAAGCTTTGGATGTAAAACCTAACTTGTACGTGCTCTACATTTTAACAATTTTTTGTAGCTCTCTTATTTAGGTGCTGTAAATATCCTAAATTTGTAGGTTTTTTGCCTTTATCTAGGATTCTAGAGAGGTGGATAACTCGTGAACTGTTAGTGCACTTCTACCTTTAAAGTGGTAATTCATTTCCTGTCGGAAGGTCAACATTTTGAAATCATGGTTGAATCTAACCTTTTTGACAACCATATGATCGTCGTAGATATTCTCTCTGAAGATGAGGCCTTGTCTTAGAAAAAGATCTGCAATTAAGTCGTCAAGGTTTCTTCTCAAGCATGATATGCTGAAGGATCAATACAAACCATAAACCATATTTAGTTTTAGAATCTATATCAAAATATGGAAAGATTTTACTGTACAAAAATATTGTGCAAATAGAAATGCTTTAACACGAGAGTTATTAGCCATAATAATATTTCACAATATAATGATATGCTATCACTTTTTATTTTGTAAAAAACTGTTGTGCAAGTAGAAATAATTGAACAAGAATTATTTGCCCTAATATTATTTAAGAATTTTAGCGTCAACTCTGCGACCCATTGCATTGAATCCACTGCCTTATTTGGATGAATGTATAACTTCTGGCCAATTCCTATTTTCAACCTTCGCCCGCCAAACCTTTTTTGGACTTTACTATTGCTATTTTTGCCGTGGTAAAGTTGTTGATTTTCTATTGAAGCAGAGCTCTGTCGGTAATGCTGCAAAGAAGCCAAAGGTAGCCGTTGCCTCAGTTTTCGGCAATGACAGCGACGAGGAATAGGAATATAAAACCTGTTCTACCTAGACATTAGTCATTTGATGTCCAAGTATTTTATCCAGATGAATGTTCCATTGTATGAGTCTTGTACTTATGTTTACCTAATCATGTTGTGTACCATAAGAATTGATTAAATTATTTTGGGAGAATGCCTTAAATTGTTATAAACAGAAAGATGATCTTAGCATTTACAAAGATGCGGATTTTTTTTACTCGCCCTTTTCTATCTTTCTTTTCTTTGATTTATTTTTATTAAAATTATTAATGTTTATATATATATATATATTACTCTTAAAACAGTGCTCTGTCTTGTACATAACATTTTAATGGAGATGTAAACAGTTTGTGTTGTAATTACTTGAGTAGTAACAAGGCTGTAAAATGTCTCTATTTAAACGTTAAAAGACGAACTTGTTACCTCGGCTATAGGTCGGAGAGTAGAGTGCATTTTTTTTCCAATTTGTTTATTATGTCTTCGAAAGAACATTGAGACCCTGTATATTGATAATGGAATGTAGGGTCTCAGCCCTGAGTGGCGGCACATCGCACATTGAAAGCTTATCCACTGAAAGAGTCACAATTTATAATTTCAGCATTTTCAAACATGCACGTCTTTGTCTTGTGAGGTAAGAAAAAAAAAAGGTTGAATTTGAGGTATGATAAAAGCATTATTCTTTTGGTTAAAAAGTGAAGTATTAAAATTATCTTATATAATTGGTATCACATTCTGTTAATTTCAGTGGACAATATAAATCCTCTGTATTATTCAAATATTTAATTCGAAAAAATGTTGTTTCTAATGGAAAGTAAAATATTGATTTTAAATGAAATGAATATGTATTTTTTTAAAAAAAATTATAAATTGAGATAAATTATAAAATATAGATTTTTAATAAAAAAAGTATTTTTCAGAAAGTTGAAAAGTATTTTAAGTGTCAAAATTGCCCATACATTCAATTCGATCTATAAATCTTGTTCAGCTTCTATGGGGGCGACAATTAGATAGAAAATATATATCATCCGTATTATTGGATCTACTTAGGGGACCCAATAGAGTCGTGTCGTGTCATCTAAAATCCAATAATTCAATCTAATAGACTTTCAAGTAAAACATGTTTGAAAGAAAAATTTTACTTAAATACAACTTTTAAAGTTTCAAACATGTTTGCATTAAACTTATAAAAGTTACTTTTAACGTTTCTTATTTTTTAAGCCTAGCAAACATGCTGTTAATTTGTGCTTCCTTGGTGCCTCCATGGGCGTTAAAGGCAGCAGCGATGGGCTTACGTGAAGCACTTAAAATTAGTGTTCTTAAAATTCAGGGCGTAGACGTGATACATTCTTGCAAAGGTGCGAGCGTGATCGTGACTTCACGCTTAAGCGCTTAACTTTTTAAAATAGTCTTAAAATTCGTATTAATCTATGGTATCATAAAGGGTAATTATATTTACACCACATTATTTGTTAATTCCACCATATTTTAATTGCAATGAAAGTTTTCAACTATTGCTCACTTTTACATTTATGTATAATTTTCTTTTAGCACATTTTTATCATCAACCTATTAATTTGTAATTCTTATATTTGTCTTTGATGATGACTTTGTCCAAAAAGTTAATTAAGAGAAAGTAAAAAGATTTTTGTCTCTCGTAATTTTACACAAGTAAAATAAATAACAAATACAAAAATTTGACAAAATATTTTTTCTCCAATGCACATTTACAAAATATTTAGACAAAAATTATCATAAAAAAAGTGAAAGTAATGATAAAATGCGACCAAACATTACCATGGTGACACCCTCGCCTCATAGCCGGTCCTGCCTTGAGGCAGGAGAGGCACAGGCCTCAGGCTCAAATGTAGAGGGGGCCCAAAATGGAAAAAAAAAAATCGAACAACCCAAAATGAAAAAAATAAAATAAAATTGAACAACCCAAAAATTAAACAAAAGATTGAACTGACCAAAAAAATTGAACAGCCCAAAATTTTTCCTTAAGTGACTGGGTCATAGTCCATAATGCTTTTCCTTCCCAGGCCCCAGCTTCCCTCAGCCTTCACGCCAATTTAGCTGACTCTTCACGTGAACGTGATCACGTCTTCTACTTTTTTCCGACAAGCGCAACTGCATGCATCACTGCAAATCACAGAAATTGAAGATTGAAAAATATTATCTAATCGGCAAATCGTTAACTGAAAAAAAAGGCGTCGCTTTCTCATCTCAACTGCTCAAGTGGAAAGAGGGTTTTCCGTTTGCATCCGCATTCCGCACTACAAGTCGAAGACTTCAAAGTTCGAACTAGTCAACCGGTACATGACAAGTAATTTTTTTATATATATTTTACGCTTTTTGTTCCTAAGTTCCTTTCAAGAAGATGAATTTTGTAGTTGGTTTTGGACCTTTTGGTTAACTCGTAAAAATAAGCGGAAATTTGGCAAACTTCTCTAGGAGAATACATTGCGATCGCATGGGCTTGTTTCGATGCGATCGCATGGTTTGTAGCCATTACATTCGCCTCGAAATTCGGACTTGCTATCGCAGATTTGGATTACCATGCGATCGCATAGGCTTATGACGCATGCGATCGCATGTTTTTCAGAGCCATTACATTCTACCTCGTAAAAGTCGACTTGCGATCGCAGATTTGGATGACCATGCGATTGCATGGTTAATTGTTGTGATGTCTGTGCCAATTTACGTGATATCACTTTGTATGGATAAATGATAAATTGATAAACCTAATATAAGTTGCTATTTTCTATTTTTTAGGTTAACCATTGAACGATAATCTTATACGATGCCCGAGTGCGGAGCTCAAAAAAGAAAAAAAAAACGAAAGGAACTGGCATTAGTTCAAAGTTAAGCATGAGATATTGATAAGTACTTCAATCGCAACAAAAGAAGAGAGGTGGAAGAAACAGTGGAAAATTTGGTGTTTGAAGAACAACTGCATGTGAATGATAATGACAATGTGAATGAATCGACTGAGAATGTGGAAGTGAATGACATGAATGAACCTACCAGTGTGAAAGAATTAGAGGAGAATGATGATGATAATGTTCAACATAAAGATTTAAATCAAGAGGATTGCTTTTCTTTGAATTTTGAAGATCTAGGGAATTGGAAAGACATTGATCAAAAAATGAAAGATTATTTAGTTGAAATTAGTCCAAAAAGAGTTGATGGCATATTGTTTCCCAATGATGGTACAAATAGACATTTTGTATAATATATTTTGTTTGTCGTTTTATTGTTGAGTTTTAAGTTAACATTAATTTCGTAAAAATCTTATAGATGTTAAATGTATAATATAATTTGGGACTCATAAGGAGACCCAATTTATGAAGTTCGCCTCAGGTGCTGAAAATCACAGGACCGGCAGTGCCTCGCCTGCCTCCTTATTCCCTATTGATGGCTTCATCTTTCTTGGCAATGTATAGCTACATTTTCGTACACAATATTTTGTGGATTTTCTTCGTCATCTGATCATGTCATTACTTATTTAGTGCATTGATTTTGTATAGTTCTACGGACTCCGTGGTATTTATCCACAAGATATATCTCAATCTCACTTATAGGATGAGATGAGCGTATTAATTATAAGTCTAAGCATTAAATAAAGAAAAATAAAACTATTTATGTGCATGAAACGTTAAAATGTTGAGAGTTTTTGCTTCTTTTACTCATTTGTGCGTTACTTGAGTCAAATTTAAAGCTTGTAAATCTTGAAAAACAAACTTGAATTTTTTTAATTTGAACGTCAAAACGTTGAGTCTCAGTCTGTTTTATTTTAATTTTTTTTTTTTGCTCTCCTTTTAGTATAACCACCCCGCCCCCTATATAATGATATGGCTGATTTTTTTGATGAAAAATTGAGAGAGAGAGAGAGAGAGAGAGAAGGGGGGTGATGGGTTAAATAAGTGGGGGATTATGCCTTGTTATAAATTATAAGAAGATTAGGATTCAATTAATTCTTGATCTAATTAGGTTAGGTCTTTATCCTATGTCTACATTTATTCAACTACTAAAGTTTAACTCCATTCATTTCAAAACGTCAACATAGCAATTAGATTTTAATACATGTAGGAGACAAATTTGTCTTAAAATATAGTAATTTATGTTTTAATTTAATTATAATCAAGTTAAACTTTTGAACCGATTAACTTTTAAGATTGTCAAAATAAATTGAAAAACTTGTAGAAGAATTAAAAGAATCATACAAATTAGGAATTCAATTGTTCTTTTTAAACCAAATTAATCGTTTCCCCAACACGTAGTTGAACGTGGATGAGATCGAATCATATTTAGTCAATTAAAATTGACACTAATTATATTGTAGTCATCGAATGTTAGTTATAAACTGGTTGGTCGTGTTGAATCGTGGATTGACCTGATCGAATCATATTTAGTCAATTAAAATCCTAGTTTCATTTTTCACATAAAAAAAGTTCAAAAATATAGTTCATAATATTTTTCTAACACTTGTAACTTCTCGATTTCAATTATGCTTGTTTTCATTAATCTTACATTATCATATTTCTTAAAATAAAAATAAAAAAAAATAAAAAAATCTAATTTATGAAATAAAACTTCATAAATAAACCTGAGATCGTAACTTATTTTACGTGATATAAACATAATCAATCATAAACTTAAGAAAATTAATTCGCATAAACGATGATTTGTGATCGTCGATCGAAAGCTAATTATGTCGTACCTAATGCCGTATGAATAAAAAAATTGTTTTTATTAAACATATAAATTACTTAAGGCAATTAAAAGCACTTAAAACATTTAAAAGCAACTAAGCAATTAAAGCATTCATATTATCTAAGTCCATAGGAAAGTTAAGACTACACTTTGGTACCATGCTACGTCGTGGCATCACTTAAAACACTTAATTAAACTAATAAAATTAATTATGTTTGAAAAAAAAATGAGTATTTGTTTTGATGTTACGTTGTGAAACTTGAACATTTGGTGTGATACCATGCTATGATGCTATGATACTAACGTTCGTTAAGTTTCAAAAAATACTTTACATTGTTGTTTGAAAGTTCATGTATAACTCGAAGTTATAATCGAACTTTTAAAAGGGTGCGAAATCAACTTTTCATTGTAAATATTTTGGACTATCAGACGTTAAAATATATCCATGAAATTTTAACACAATATCGTCAATGACACATATAATTACTTTACTATAAAGTTTCATAACAAAATGAAGTCGGAAGGTTGTAAAAAAAAATGCAAAACCACCTGTACCATCTATCGCAAACGTAAAACTCTGAAAACTTTGAATAGTCATAATGTTGCCCTCGAATATTTCCAGGGTAATACCCAATATATCATTTAAAAAGGATTTGAGTTACTCTACTTAATTAATATGATACTAGAATTTATAATGCTCAAACAAGTATTTGAATTTCAAGATCGGTGTGTACTTAAACGAACTACTATCTTGTAGGAGCATGTTAAGAATAATATCTCACATCACTTATAGATGAAATAAATAAACAACATATAAGGGGTTCAGATTGTCCATCTTAACAAGGTTGATCTTTTAAGATGGAAACTTCAAATCTTAACATGGTTTCAGAGTCCATAATGTTGAAACGAACAATTTGATATGTCTATAATTTAAACAAGTCAATCGGATTTCAAAATTGATGTTCTCAAACAAACTGGCATTTTGCAGGAGTATGTTAAGGGTAAAATCTCACATCGATTGAATCTTTAATAAGTATATTAGGGTTTGTGTTATTCCTCTTAAAAATGTTGACATTTTAATAAGGTTAGCTCAAGTCCTTATATGTTGTTTGTTTATTTCATCTTTATTTGATATGGGATTTTACTTTAATGCTCGTTTCGAGAACATCAATCTTAGTCCTTTTTAGACGGACCATTGGTCGTTTGAGCTTAATATATGGTATTAGTCCATTAAGCTCAAACAAAGCAACTATCCGTTTAGAATAAATCTCGAACGAGCAATTGGGCTCCAAATTGATGTTCTTAAAACGAGCTATTATTTTACGGAGCATGTTAATGGTAAAATCTCACATTGAATAAAGATGAAATAAATAAATAACATATAAGTACTTGGACTACCTTTTAACAATTTTAATATTTTAAGATGGAATTATAACTCTTAATATCATATCAAAGTTCATTAAACTCAAATGTGCAACTATCTGTTTAAAAAAGCTCAAATGAGCAACCAGATTCTAAGATTGATGTTCTCAAAACGACCTACCATCTTGCGGGGATATTTTAAAGGTAAAATCCCACGTCAAATAAAGATGAAATAAATAAACAAATATAACTCTTAACAAGGTTGACTTTTTAATATAGATATCCAAATTTTAATATGGTATATCGAGTCAATAATACTTAAACAAGCAATTCAATATGTCTATAGCTTAAACGAGTAATCGAATTTCAAGATTAGTGTTCTCAAATGAATCACTATCTTGAGGGAGCATGTTAAGAGTAAAATCTTACATCGATTGAATATGAAACATTAACCAATATATAAAGGTTTGAGCTACTACTACTAATAAAGTTGACATTTTAAGATGAAATTCGAATTTTAATAAGGTTGGCCTTTTATGATAAAACTTCAAATCTTAATATGGTTTTAGAGTTCATAATGCTCAAACGAGCAATTCGATTGGTCTATAACTTAAAAAACAATCGAATTTCAAAATTGATGTTCTCAAACAAACCACCATTTTGCAAGGGCGTGATAAGGGTAAATTCTCACATTGATTGGATATGAAAACATTAACTAACATATAAAGACTTGTACTACTCTTCTTAACAAATTGATATTTTAAGATGAAACTTCAAATTTTTTAGATTCATCTCAATCTCACTTATGTGATTGCATAACCATATTAATTCTAACTTCAAACATATAAATAAAACTAAAACGTAAAAACGACAAGAATTCATACTTCGTTAGCTAAATTGTATGTACTTGAGATAAATTTAAAACTTGTAGATCTTGAAAAATAAATTTCAATTCTTGAAGATCACATCTTAAATTTGAACGTACAAATTGAATCAAAACTTGAACGAGCCAACTTTCATTCTTCTTTTTTATTTTTTTCTATTTACTTCTTTAACTATAACTTTTTCTTCTCTCCCTCTCCATAATGACGATGGCTGACTTGTTTTAATGAATACTAAGGGTGGGTGGACGGTTTGATGGGTAAACATAGTGGGGATTATGCCTTTTATGGGAAGATTATGATTTAATTAAGTCTTAATCTAATTAGATTAGGTCTTTATCCCAATTTCTACTTTAAAATCAACTACTAGAGTTTAATTGCATTCTTTTTTTTTATGGGAAATGGCATATTTGGTCTTTAATCTTTCAAAAATATAAGGAATATACTCCTGATCTTTAAAAATAACATCAGACATTTCCAATATTTGAAGAAATTGTGATTATATTCACATCATATTTTATTATAAATACACTATATTTTAATTGCATAAAAAGTCTTTAACTTTTATTTATTGTCACACTTATGTATTTAACCTTTTTTTTTCTCATTAGATTCTTATATTTAACATTCTATCAATTAACACACCTTGTTCATACAAACGATTTTCTTCTAAAAAATTCTATTAGTATGCTTTAAAATGAAAGACAGATATTTAATTGAAATTTTGTATTTATTTATTTATTTGCTTATTTAAAAATACGAGAGAAAAATGAGTCTTTTTGTTCTTTTTTAATATTTTTTTGGACAAAACTGTTATTAGAGACAATATGTGCTAATTAATTTAAGGTTGATGATAAGAATGAAATGAAAAAATATTAGGGACATAAATGTAATAATAAGTAAAAGTTATTGACCTTTTATACAATTAAATGTAGTGTACTTATAGAAAAATGTGGTGTGGATATATTTAGCCTTAAAGAAATAGGCGTCAGTAAATCGCTTTATGATCGAAATTACACGCCCTTTAAATAAAACAAAAAAACAAGAGAAATGAATAGAAAAATAACCAAATATACCTCCAAAAAATAAAACATACTAACAAATATGTTATCTTTTTATCAAATCCCAAACTTCAAAAATTCACCATCTCAAACCTCAAACGTACATGTTGTTTGTCGCGAAATTAGGGAAAAAATCCCTCGGTTTCGTGACCAAACCATGGGACCAACGATCGTGGGGAAATCCCCCCTTCCGATTTGGAGACGTGGTGGTGGTGGTTGGAGGAAGATAGTGAAGTTCTCTCTCTTTTTTTATTGTTTTGGAAAAATAAATTAAAAAGTTGGGTTGGCCTATTGATCCTGTGACCCAATATCAAGCTGGTTTGGCTTAGCAAATGCGAGCTCAGTATAAAATCGGGTCGGTGGTCAAATTCAATCTAATTTTTCGTGTGGCCCATTCTGGTTTCGAGTAGGGTCGACCAGTCTGGCCCATTTGCCAATGTAGGGAGGGAATTTGTCTTGAAATATGGCAGTTTATGTTTTAATTTAATTACAATTAAGTTAAACTTGAATCAGTTAACTTAAAGTGAAACAAATTAAACTAAATAACTCTCAATAGGGTTAAATTAATACATACAAAAATATATATGATGGCTGATTTCTTACGGTTGAGGTAGGATTTGGATTGGTTTCGAGTCTTATACTGTGAGAAAGTTGCTTAAAAATAAGAGATTTTCTATTGGGGTTAAGAATTCAGTTGTCCGATCAATTCCTAGACTGGCCGGCTCAAACTTTGTCTAAATGTTCGAAACCCTAATTTCATCTTTTCATATCAAAACGTCTAAAATTGTCAAAATAAATAAAATAAATGCACGCTTTAAGCTTATAAAACTGTAATTGAGTCCTAAATTGCTAAAACGTCTCTAATAAAACGTCTAAGCATTATTATTGACTTTCTAAATAACTTCCTTTGGCTAATGGAATATTTCACTTATTTTCACTGTAGTCCCTATAATATTCAAAGTTTTCCTTTAAGTCTTAAACTTTTTAAACTTCACGAATAAAGCACTTATCATATTATGCGTAAAGTTTCGAGGTATTACATCAAGTCATCAACCACGTTTTAAGTTTAGGTGGGTACAAAGCCTAATCATAATTCTGGAGTATGCAAATCAATCATGATTGTCGAATTAGGGATGAGGAACCATACCATGATGTGCGAGTGCAGAGCTCTATCATGGGTTTGGTCAAGGGCGGGGAGCGACGTCTTGATGTACGAGCATGAAGTTTTTTGATGTATGTTGTTGAAAGGGCAAAACATGGTCCCGATGTACAAGCATAGAGCTCTGTCACGAATGAACGAGCATGAAACTTGATTAGGATGTCATTTATGGGCACGAAGCCCGAGCATAACATGTGAGCACAATGCTCGATCAAGATGTTGGTTTATGTGCACGTAGTTCAAGTATGATCAAAATTGACAGCTGAGGAATGATGAATATGATATCGTTGAAAAATTGGATTGACTTTTATGAAGAGCTCGCTTTTACTTCAGAGTTTTCGTAATGGGATATCTATTACAGGAACCTCTATATGTAATCATAAAAAGTGGTACAGCTCTTGATTATTTTTATTTGCATGCAAAAATAAATAGTGTTTTCAAAAATAAAAAAGTACAAATTTTATAGGCGGAGCCTTGTAAATGTCATGATCTCTTGAGTTTAACTATCTTGATGAGGCACTATGGGGCTGAATTCTGGTTGCTTCACGCTATCTTGATACTTCTAAAGTCCATAATTTTGCAGTAGGTAGTACGTAGGGATAACGATCCTAATCTAGTTAAGCAAGGATTGTCCAAATATCACAACACATGTCACATGTGTTTTTACCATTTGGAGGCAACCATCCTGGTGATTTTCTTGAAATTAAAGGTTTCGGACTACGTTTACATTGGAAGCCTGAGAGCTTGGAGGAAGGCGGACATGATGGCATTGGGGACAACCTATAACCTCAACATGTCATGATTACTTGAGCATGTTGTGTAAGATCGTTGGTGCTATTTTAAGATTAATGCTAACATTTTTGGATTTGTTAAGTCTTAGGTGAAAGGAGTCTTGATTCTTTTGAATGTGAAAGCTATTGGGCATAGCTCATTCTCCATTTTTTTTTCTCTTTAAGATCTCTACAAATTGAGATTCAATCAAATTGATCGAACCTGATGTTGCGCCAATCTAATTCTTGAAGAGTGTGATGAGGGAGATTTCCGTGCTAGTTTTGGCCGTAGAAGGTGGGACTTGAGCTCCATAATATTTTGAGAAATTCATTGAGAATTGATAAAACTTAAAAGTTTGATGACAATCGATAAATATTTAAAATGGATAATTGCATAGTAGGTCTCCAACCTTTCAAAAATATTGGAGATATGCCCATAACTTTAAAAAAAATAGCATCCCACATCTCCAACATTTGAAGAAATAGGCATCGTAGGTCCATCTTAACATTTTCCATCCATTTTCTCCTTTAAACCTCATAATTGCACTCTCACGCGTTTTCTTTCTCCAAATTAAGCGATTGGAGAAATTATTGATTGAATTTCCCAATTCATCACTCTCATTACTATTTTTAATTTCTCCATCACATTTTCAAGAATCTGGAATTTTTCAATTCATGCTTTGATTTTGCTTTACTCTCAGTATCCTCCATCGCTTCCACTTCTGCCGCAACCAACAATGAAGCTCTATAAGGGGAGGATCTGCACCGAGTTTTTATCGCGGTATCTACAAGCAACAACTTTGGCCTCTTTTCCATTACATGCTACCTATGTGTCCAGACCATGGAGATCGCTTTGACTGGCAGGTTTGGCCGGAAGGTGTAATGCCCAACAAGTAAAGGAAACCCTGGTTTCCTCACCTACCAAACGACCTCTTCAGAAAAAGATTTCATTTACAAAAATAGAAAAATTACGGACTCACATCTCTTTGGGCATTTCACTGGTAGCTATGCTAGCAGTGCTCACATTACTTGTTGTGGCCATCGCAGTGGCGATGGTGGATGACAGTCGAGGGGGAGGCGGGCGGTACCCGTAATCCTCCGGACGATGGATCGCAAAATTTGGTTGGGAGGAAGGAGTGAGGTGGAAATTAGGGGTTTGTTGAAGAGCAAAATGGTCCTTTTGCTGATTATGATGGGAGATGAAATTAGGGGCCTGAGATTGAAGGAGGAGGAAACTGTGGATCTGGCTACGAATGAACTCTATTTTATGGCTTAAATCAAAACCTAACTTCGACTCGAGCTGTCGAACGACGCCATTCGTGATGGCAAAAGGGTTGTTGTTTGTGCAATCACGAAGGAAAGACTCCAGTGCCTCCGCTATTTCCTGGTAGGACGCCACCACACCACGTTCGGTAGGTGAAGAAATCAGGGTTTTCTTTGCTTGTTGGACATTACAACTTTGGTATTGATGATATGGGCATATTTAAAACTATCAGTCTAAATTTGCTAGCCTTTGAATAGCTCTTGCAGCAACATCAAGAGTTGCAGAAAAACTAGTGTTGGTTCAAATAGTGAATCCTGCAAGAAGCGTATGAAAAGATGTTCATGAAGCAAAGAAAGAAACATATTCCACCGCAAAAAAATCTCCAATCATTTCATTTGGAGAGAGAAAACGCGTGGAGTGCAATTATGAGGTTTAACAGAGAAATGGATGGAAAATGTTAAGAATGATCTACGATGCCCATTTTTTGAAATGTTGGAGATGTGTTGTGCTATTTTTTTAGGTTAAGAGCATATCCCCAATATGTTTGAAAGGTTGGGGACCTACTATGCAATTATTCCTATTAAAAAAAGTAAGTGGCAACTAAAATATTTAACAAATAATTTTAGAAAATTTCGCCGGTAAACTATCATTTATCCTGTCTCGTCCTCTCCCACTTGTATTTCTGTGTATTGTTTACTCTGTTAATGGTAGCTTCCATGTCATCAAACCATTATTTTAAGCACTTCTTGATTCCCCCTCTCTGTTGTGACTTCCACATCCCAAAACCTCAAAAACAATGCCCTCACAAATCTAACACTGCCTACCCCCAACTCCTCAAATGGCCTCTCCGCAACCCCTCAACGGCGCCACACCAAAACCCAAACCCATAACAACTTCAGAAATTAGTGCTGAATTCTCACACCACGATCCCACTATTGCCCGCATAAACAACGGCAGCTTCGGCTGCTGCCCTTCCACCATCATTGCCGCCCAGCAAAACCATCAGCTCCACTTCCTCGAACAACCCGACAACTTCTATTTCAACATCTTAAAGCCCTCCATCCTCAAGACTCGCCAAATTATCAAGACTCTTATCAACGCCGACCATGTCGAGGAAATCTCCATCGTCGATAACGCCACCACTGCCGCCGCCATCGTCCTCCAGCACACCACCTGGTCCTTTTTCTCCACCCTTTTCCAACCGGGTGATGCTGCTATAATGCTCCACTATGCCTATGGTGCTGTCAAGAAATCAGTTCAAGCGTACATTACTCGTGCCGGCGGCCATGTCATCGAGGTCCACCTCCCTTTCCCTCTTAAATCGAATTCTGAAATAATAGTAGAGTTTCGAAAGGCCCTTCAGATGGGCAAAGCAAATGGTCGGAAAATTCGATTAGCTGTGATTGATCACATTACTTCGATGCCTAGCGTTATAATTCCCGTCAAAGAGTTGGTTCAAATGTGTAGAGACGAGGGTGTGGGTAGGATTTTCATAGACGCAGCGCACGCGATAGGGAATGTCAATATAGATGTGAAGGACATAGGCGCTGATTTTTACACCAGTAATTTGCACAAGTGGTTCTTTTGCCCGCCCTCTGCGGCATTTTTGTATTGTAAGATGTCAGACGAGTTATCAGACTTGCACCATCCGGTGGTGTCCCATGAATATGGGAATGGGTTGGCAATGGAGAGTGCATGGATTGGGACAAGGGATTACAGCCCACAGCTTGTGGTACCGGAGGCGATGGAGTTTGTGAGTAGGTTTGAGGGTGGGATTGAAGGGATAATGAGGAGGAATCACGAGAAGGTTGTGGGGATGGCGTATATGTTGGTAGAGGCATGGGGGACGGAGTTGGGGACACCTCCAGATATGTGCTCGAGTATGGCAATGGTGGGAATGCCAGCTTGTCTGGGGATTAAGAGTGATGCAGATGCATTGAAGTTAAGAACACATTTGAGGGTGTGTTTTGGGGTTGAGGTGCCGATTTACTATAGGGCGCCAGTGGAGGGGGAGATTGATCCGATAACGGGGTATGCAAGGATTTCTCATCAGGTGTACAATACTGTTGAGGATTACTATAGATTTCGGGATGCTGTAAACAAGCTAGTCAAGGATGGGGTTACTTGCAAGCTTCTTCCATTATGAGAAGGTTATGCTCAATTACTTCAAATGCTCTAAAAATCTTCCTTGCCTGTGCTTTGCATTTCATACTGTTCAGGGGTGGATGTTTGAAGTTCTGTCCTCTTGATGCTTGATTCTAAACCTTCTATACTTATTAAAATGATAAGTAGCTTTCCAAGCCAAGTTTTGCTTGTTTAGGGAGCGTTATTGACATAGAATAAATTGCATTCATAAACTTTTCACAGGGTCCAATGTATGATGTATCCTTTTGCTTTTCTTGATTAGCTGATGGGAAAATTTGAGTATGATCCCACAATTAGGGGTGGACTTGGATCAGTTTTCAACCCACTCCGAAACCGAAACCGAAACCTAGCTCTTCAGTTTAACAGTCTATCAAACATGCCTTAAGTTGACCCCATATAGCGTCACCTGTCAAAAAATCGTATTATGGTGTTTAAACCTTCACTCGAGCGAAAGTATGAAGAAAATACTGCAGCATCTGTTTCTGATTTTTGTTCCTTCATGCGAGCAAAAATCATCCTCCTCTGAGCAATGGACAGTAAATCACACATAACTTTTGTACAAAACTCCGAATTAAGATCCACAAAATGCGATGGACTCCTAATTTGATTATCTTTCCAATGGTATGTCATTTGCCCTGTGATGATCTTTAAATAAAACTCACTCCTCTAAGTTCCTACATGCTCCAATGCGTCACTTCAACTTTAGCTTTCCACTTCTACTCTTCAATATCACTCCAAGACATCTCATTTCTTCTCGTTTTTATCTTCTTTCTTGTCAATGTATCTCAAGCTCGAGGTTTAGTCCTAAAACAATGAAAAACACACTAAAAATCAATAGAAATCGAATTCAAAACTCGTAAAAGAGCCAATATAAGTGTAGAATTTATCTCCTCGAAATGTTGGTATTTTCATTAGTTTATTTATTGGAAGGGATGATACCTATATATAGTATTTTAGGCTTTTAATAGGAGTGTGACGTGGAAAGGAAGAGAAAGGGAAGAAGCTAAGGAGAAGAAAACATCACCTTAATATCATATCTTTCTAGATAAGTTCTCTATTTGATGAGTAATTGTTTTTATGCATGCCACATGGATTTCCTTAGACCAATTACCCTTTATTCTCTAATACAGAACACATATTGCACACAGATTATTCAGCAACTTAATATTCCTCGTTTCATTGGGAATTGAATGACTTTGTTTAGTTTTTGTGATTAAAAGGTGTTGGGTCAATTTTCTTCAACAAAATGTCAAATGTCGATTTCCACCAGAAATCTTGAAAATTAACCCGGAAACACTGAAACAAAACCTACAAAGGGGGCAGGGAACTTCGCTGGTGAATCCAATGCTTTTAGTTAGTAATTGGCCATAAGCATCGTGGAGAGATTATTCGATTAGAGGAACTATATTGGAGCATATTTGTGTTATTTCCATACCTGAAAGCATCAAGGTCCTACATGATAGAGTCTGGAGTCCGATTTGAACTAGACTTAATTTTTGATAACCATGGGGATAGAGTTCATCCCTTATCTTTGCTATCATCTTCTACAAGTCTGGATGAGTTTTATCCACAACAAGAGGATTTTTTCCCTGTTAGGTAATTTATCATTAATTTATTTAATATTTTTAGGAAAAACTTGTGTGGTAAGAAAAATGCTCATTATTTACCATAATAAAATAAAATAAAAAAAAAAAATCTAACAGGACAGAGTAAAGGGAATTGACATTAAATATAGCCTCAAAATCTGTCTGTTTGATGGTAAAAGTCAAACCAAGGCATTGAATTTCGGATGGAGTGAGAAAATAAATCACTGCATATAATTCACTGTAAAAATGTTAGAATTTTGGTCCCTAGTTCCTTTGTAGGTTCTAGAATTTGTGCTTTAGTGCATATGCTCTGCATTACTTGTGGACTGCCACAATGATGTAATGATCTAGTTTACTGAGGTAACTTGCTGGGCATTTATTTGGAAGCCCTATGCATTAGCCATCATTCAAAGAAACAATTATTTTCATTACGAGAGTGTTGTTCCTATGCTTTTAAAGCTTGAATATGGTACCACTACATATTGTGTTATAAAAGGACTTCTTTGGCCAGTATATAAGAGATTCATCGTCATTTATCAAATTATTGGGCTAATCATTGTAAAAATTACTACAATTATTAAGATTTACCATTTGATTCCATCTCTTATGCATTCATACTCTGTTTCTCGTTAAGAAAAACTTCTTCTCAAGAAGGTTTTCGTTTTGCCATTCATAGAGGCATAAATATGAAGGCATAAGTCAGATTAATAAATAAGACAGGAAGGAATAGCTGGCATTGCTCAAAAAAGGGCAAGAACTCAAAGAAATAGCTGGAGGGTCTGCCTCTGATTACAACTAACTCCGTGAAAATAAATCACGAATGTAAATATACTTTACCCTTTGCAAAAGAAAATGCACACCTTTAGCCCCTCTCCCCATGTGTCATTGTCATGGTTTTCCTGAATGGCTCGGTGGGATTCTATGATCTAGTAACGACTGTGAATGCTAATGATTTTCATAATCATTCAAATGTGGCTTGTATTCTAATCCAGCCTTGATATGAACTTAGTGATAAGTTACCTAATGCATTGTCATGAAAACTGTTGGACTTTGTTTCTCGTGATATCAAATACTACTTTACTCTCTCTCCCTCATCACTGGTGAGTTATCTCCTGAGTTGTAGACTTCATTGGGAAAAAGCAGTTGACTTAGTTTTTTCTTAGTTGCAGCTTGATGGGGCATCATGTTCAGTTAGAGCAAACCCTTGAACTTTAAAATTTTAGAAGACAGAGAAGAGTAGAATGAAACATTCATCAGGACATAAAAAAACAGCATATGCTGTTTCCACAATTTAGATACAAATGGCCGGCAGGTACAATGATGTTGACTTGTCTTGATCATGCTGCAGGAGCTGCGTTGTAAAAGATGTCTCCAAAACCGAATAATGTACGTGTGCTTTACCCATTCAAGTGCAAATATGTTGTAATTGAGACGACTTTATCAGCATATTCCATCACCAACCATGAACAATTTTGTTCTGGACTTATTTTAGAAGTTTTATCTTGTGAAGTTGTTTGAAACAATCATTAGACATCCTAACCTGATGGGCACTGCAGTTTTGGTATTACGTAGAGTCGGCATCATTTACCCACTTCTTCCCCTTTGTCAATATTGTTGAATATTGTGGCACTGAGTTGGACTTCTACAGCTAAAATTGCATACCCTCTGCATTGAAAAAGGATCACCGATCAAAGCTTTGATAGAACTTAATAGGGATGAATATGATTCAATTGAGGATGGCCAAAATATGTTTCAGTTATATAGTTTGATGTACCTTTTCGTGGTTTGTGAAGGAAGAGAGATCACAATAAAGTTATTTTCTAGGAATTCATTTTATCACTTAATTTAAGGGGCGCATGAATTAAAGTTTTGTTTGGTATGTGATTTTAAGAGCATTTTGTAAACTTATTGTATATATCAAAATCAAACTTTAAGGTTTGGTAAATAAAAGTTATTTATTGTTATGTTTGTATAAAATTATTAAAATAGACATTGATTATAAAGATGTCATTTTTATTATTATCATTGTAAATTTATTTTTTACTTTTATATTATCAAAAAAAAAAAATTTAAACAATATATTCACTATAGTTATTTTAAAATTAAAGGAATTAATATCTAATTTTATAATTTATAAAATTATAAAATAAAAGTGAACTCCATGTATTAAAAAAAAATTAATTTAGCTAATTAATAATAAAATTGGTATTTAATTATAGATAATTGAACAAGTTAAAATTCAGAAAGTTAAAATTTGTTACTATGTGGTACATATTTTTTATAATTAGTTTTTCTTAAATTTATCAAATATTTAAAATAATTTGTATTTATTTGACAATTAAAAGTTAGACTCTAAAATTAATTGAAATGAACCTTAATTTTGATTTGATTAATGGATTAATAATCCAGGAGCAAATGTGCCTACAATTGCAAAGAATTGTCTCTCCTTGTTTATGGTGTAGTGACATAAATGAGATCTCTTTATAATAGTGGATTATTTCCGACAATTAAAAATTTGTACAAATGGCATATATGAGACTAAAAATCAATTTTGGTGACAAAAATATTTGGGATCCTTGGTTGTCCTCTCTTTTCTTGATTATATATCATGTTTGGCATTTGCTTAAGTTTACTTATAAGTAAATTTAACTATCAAAATAAACAACTTTTTACATAAAAGTCAAAATAGTAGAGTAACTTATCACCAATCGTATGTTGGTTTTTTGTGTTGTCAAAAGAAAAAAATATTATGTTCATGTGTCACTACGTCTTCAATTTCTTCTTTCAAACGAAACCCTTGTTCATCTCCTCTTTCAAACAGTTATCTCTTAGTTCTACTCACCGCCTCAATCTATCATCCTAAAACTATAAATTGAGATTTTATTGTCAAATTTTTATTTGAGAACAGATCATACAATCGGATACTACCGATTAAACGGTATACTAGTTTAAATATGATTAGAAATAAAAAATTATTTAAAGTAGTTTACTTGATTTTAAGTGTAGCCAAACATCTATATCTAACTTGATTAAAAATTAAAAAGTATGCAAGATTTTGTTTTGTTGGGGCAGAAATTTCTCCTGTTATCGAATCAGCGAGTTCACCTTTAAAGTCTCTTTTAGCATCGATCTCGATTCGACTCCAATTCAATTCAAGATGCTTTCTTTTTCGTCCAGATGGATTTTGATAACACAAGACAGTAAGCCACGACTCAATGTACACCAATGATTGGGCAATGGAGGCAAGCCAGTGGCCACGCCTTTGTAGCGTAACATATCATATTTCCATATCTGGATATCCATCCATATTTTAATACCTCATTCACTCCTCTTCTCGGCCCATAAATCCATCAATTATCCTCTGTTTGGAACTGTATCTATAACCTTTTTTTATGCACAGTACAATACAATACTATTTCCTCTCTTCTTTTGTTCTTTCTGCTGCAATACTTTATATAAATTGAAGTTAATCCAAAGCGCTCCCTTGTACCCCGCAGGTACAGTCTTCCTATGATTGATGAATGTTCTTCGGGTAGAGGTTTTAGGGTTTGTCAGTTAACGTGGTTTTAAGCTGTTCGATACTTAATTTTCCTTTTTTTCTTTATGGGTTCTCTTAGGAATCAGATTGATTTTTCTAGGTTCTTGTTTAATTTGTTCGTTTCTGCTATCAATTTCAATATGCGTCTATTATGTTCTAAAATGGGTTCAAATATGAATTTTGGAGTCCAATTTTGTAGATGTTATAGACATGTAGCATTTTGTATATTTCTAATGATAATTTGCAATTGATAAGTGGGACAACCATAAATAAACGAGAATGCATAATAATAAGGTGTTTCTGTTAAATTGTGTTTTTTATATTGGCATTTATGTTTCAATTTTTTGCACTGCAAGATATGTGCCTTTTATTTTCGGTGTTTTCTCCTCGATGCCGTCCATTAGTTCTTAATTTTAGTCAGCACTGAATACTGATTAGGTACATATTGTTGTTCACAACAACAAACTAGACGTTATCCCCCCAAAAATTGGGGTAAGCTATGTAAATCCTTTTCTGTGACTCCATTCGATCAACTGCTGTAAAAAAAAATGTGGCTTAATGTCAATTTGTTGGTCACAGAGTCCCTGTGGCTCTTCTTCATTCGCCCACTCATTCTAATACCACGCATAACATCCTCCTCAAATCATCCTTATTGATAATTGAACCTAAATACTTAAAATAATCAATCTTTGTGACATAATGATCCTCTATAGTATTGTGACGAAAGGATATTCTATATACTCTTTCTTAATTTTACCTAACCTACAATCTTTAGATTCTAATATACTTATCCATTATTCTAACTTATCATTTATTCTCATCCTAGTTTGATGAATCAAAATTCTGTTCTCCAAATAACATAAACTAGAGGATTTCATCATGGATATATCACATAAGCTTATCATTGACTAACATGGAAAGATAAAGGCTCTAGATGAATCGTTGATGCAAGCCTATAATTTTAGGGAATTTTCTACTACTACCATGTTAGATCTTGTGATCTTGACTTCTCCATCATACATTTCCCTAATAATATTGATATATATAACACCCACCATATTACTTTCATAGGCACCCAATCATAAGCCTTCCCTGAACTAAGCATAACCATATACTAATATTTTATTTTCTCTATACTTTTCTGTAATCTCCTAAGTAGGTAAATGACTTAAGTAGTGGATCTCCTTGCCATAATAAAATTGGTACCAATTGTTGTTTGGACAATTTTTTATTTATTTTTCTATATAACTCTGTGTGGTTGCTTGATGAGGCTCCTGCGTTGTGCTTTTACACCTAATTCTAGCCCCTAATAAATTTTTAACCGACATATGCATGCTATAAATGTGTGTTGAATAATCAAATTTTAAGTTTAGAAGACTTAGCAACTCAAATGAAGGGCTTAGGAGTTTGGACACTGCATCATTAAGTTGATTTGTAACTAAAGGGTTGTGCAGAATTTGATCATGGCATGCATTGCAATTATTTATATAATGAAAATCCCATTTTTCGCTTGATGTGTATAAGTTGTCTACCTTTTCTTATGTTTGTTCCTCTGAACAGTGACCTAAACCATGCCTGGGAAGAAAGTTATAGCCATTTGTCGATCAGGCAGTGAATTTGAGACAGATAAAGATGGTGTGCTTTCTTATAAGGATGGTGATGCTCATGCATTGGAAATCAATGATTGCATGAATTTTAATGATTTCAAGTTGGAGGTAGCGGAGATGTTTAACTGCAACCTTGATACCATGTCCACTAAGTATTTCCTTCCTGGAAACAAGAAGACACTTATCAGCATTTCCAATGACAAAGACCTTATGCGTATGATTAAATTCCATGGTGACTGTGACACTGCCGAGATATATGTTATGACAGAAGAAATTTCTGCTCCTGATGTGTCCAATCTGCCAGGCAGTAGGTAGTGCTCTTGCTATCTAGTAGCATAGAATTGTTGCCTTATATGGATGAAAAATGTAGGGGAATTCTATCTTGCAGGTCGAGTAGGACAACTTTGTCAGAAGCTGGGTTTCCTGTTGACGCTCTTTCAAGTATGATGAACAATGTTGTGGATGACATAGAACAGCCCGATCTCCTTCTTGATGCTACTTTTGATGTAGTAGGCGATACTAACCATTTTGAGTCCCAAATTGATGTACCAATAGAAATGCCCGTGCCAATTTCTTTTGTTGGTTCCTATGATGAAAAACATGCTGAAGCTGCAAACCAGTGGCAGAACAATATTACTGGTGTGGGCCAAAGGTTCAATAGTGTACATGAATTTCGCGAGACTTTGCGAAAATATGCCATTGCGCATCAGTTTGCGTTTAAGTATAAGAAGAATGATAGTCATCGTGTGACTGTAAAATGCAAAGCAGATGGTTGCTTGTGGAGAATTCATGCATCTAGGTTGTCGACCACCCAACTGATTTGCATCAAGAAAATGAATCCTATACATACATGTGAAGGGTCTGTTGTAACAACTGGTTATCAGGCAACAAGGAGTTGGGTTGCTAGTATCATAAAGGAGAAACTAAAATATTTTCCAAATTATAAGCCTAAGGACATTGTTAATGACATCAAACAGGAGTATGGGATCCAACTAAACTACTTTCAGGCATGGAGGGGGAAGGAGATAGCTAAGGAGCAGCTTCAGGGATCTTATAAAGAGGCATATAGTCAGTTGCCAATTTTATGCGAGAAGATAATGGAGACAAATCCAGGGAGTCTAGCTACTTTTACCACTAAAGAAGACTCAACATTTCATCGTCTCTTTGTGTCATTCCATGCTTCTTTGTATGGCTTTGAACAAGGTTGCCGGTCTTTGCTTTTCTTAGACAGCATACTTTTGAAGTCAAAATACCAAGGCACATTGTTGGCAGCAACAGCTGCTGATGGGGATGATGGAGTTTTTCCTGTTGCTTTTGCCATTGTAGATATGGAATCTGATGACAACTGGCGTTGGTTTTTACTACAAATCAAAACTGCACTGTCAACATGTCGTGGAATAACTTTTGTGTCAGACAAAGAGAAGGGACTAAGAGACTCAATTATTGAAATTTTTCAGAATGAGGATGTTTACCATGGTTTCTGTCTACGCTATCTCTCAGAGAAACTTATTAGAGATTTGAAGGGGCAGTTTTCTCATGAAGCAAACCGACTTATGGTTGAGGATTTTTACGCTGCAGCTCATGCCCCTACACCTGAAGGCTTCCAAAGGTGTGTGGATAGCATTAAAAGTATTTCAATAGAAGCATACAATTGGGTCATGCAAAGTGAGCCTGTTTATTGGGCAAATGCATTCTTCCAAGGTGCGAGGTATAACCATATAACATCAAACTTTGGAGACTCATTCTACAGTTGGGTATCTGATGCACATGAATTACCGATAACCCAGATGGTTGATGCGATACGAGGTAAGATTATGGAATTGATTTATACGCGGAGAACAGAACCTAACCAATGGTTGACAAGATTGACTCCGTCAATGGAGGAAAAACTAGAGAAGGAAAGCCTAAAAGTTAGAAGACTTCAGGTATTAATATCCACTGGTAACAGATTTGAGGTCCGTGGGGATTCTATTGAAGCGGTAGATGTGGATAATTGTGACTGCAGTTGCAAAGTTTGGCAGCTTACTGGGTTGCCTTGTTGCCATGCAATTGCAGTCATTGGTTTCCTGGGCCGCAATCCATATGATTATTGTGCCCGATACTTCACAACTGATTGTTACAGAGTAACATATTCAGTGTCTATACATCCCATTTCAAATGTGGATGACCCATGGCAGAAAGGTACTTCACAATTTGGTGTAACTGTAACTCCCCCAACTCGTCGTCCACCAGGCCGTCCTACCACTAAAAAGGTTGGCTCACAAGAGGCAGTGAAACGTCAACTCCTATGCAGTAGATGCAAGGGTTCTGGGCACAACAGGTCAACTTGTAAAGAGTTTTTGTTGGAGTGCTAGGCTATGTAGGTAAGGTTGTAATGTTTTTGGCAGTAACTATTTTAGATATATCTGTTTAATGTTCTCGAACTTAACTGATGACTTCCAATGACTAGTCACATTTAATTACCAGAAATAAATATGAAAAGAATGCAAAACACATCACATCTATAATTCTCCCCTTTCTGTTCACAAGTTATAACTCGTATTACATGACTTGTATGCATGATTTATGTAGGCTTGCAGTCATTGCTTGCTTAGAAACACTATATTTTTATTTTGTCAAACAAATTCTAGCTGTTTGTTAGTTTTACATTTGGCATGCTAAGATCAGCCTACTAAGCATTTTAATCCAGTACATGCTCTTCTGTACAAATTTAGTGAATAGTACTCTATTTGTAACGTAGTTAGGAATTCATTGACATGCTTGTATGTCATCTGACTTGCATTTTGTTGTTTGCATTGGTTGCCTATTGCCTGCCTCTCCTATTCACTTATCATACAATACAGTGAAAATTTTATATAAGACTTAAAACATTTTATGGCTGTGGTGTATAGCTAGGAATATCTTCATGTGTTCCAAAATTTACTCATGTTCAACATCAAGCAGTTCTATATGGAAACAGAGAATTGAGTGCAAATTGTTTCTTTAGATATCTGTGCTATATTCCATCTTCATTATTACTGGAAGAAGTGCCAGTTTGATTTCCATGGAAGGAAGCTTGAAATAAGAGTTTGATGTCTAAGCGAGACAATAATTGTTCCTTCCATTAATTTTTTGAACATTCAGAAGTGCTGCAGCTATGCTATTATGCAAGCTTATACCTTCACTTTGATGGGAAGTGGAAAGAAGTATCAACTCTGGGATACATGGTTTTCCCCTTGGAGTAAGGTTGTCTTGCTGAGGAAGTGAAAAATACCAGCTTTTATTTGGCCAGTGTAGCTCTTCCATACTTCAATTTGGGGTTCCAACTCCAGTCTTCATACCCACCATGATTAGTAATATAACAGTGTAGCTTGGGTTGGAATTTGAAAACCTCTCTCTTCCTACCATTGGACTCTTCACCTACTCCATCTTCTGTCACACTACCAAATCTTCACAGTTACAGCAACGAACCTGATGTCTGATGAAAAATTAGTATCAGCAGCTTCGCCTCCAAAAACAAATTTGCAGAGATCACAAAAACCAATTTGCAAACAATGAACACTTTATATGCAAAATAGGTTTCGTCCCCTTCGCACAATCAATTGCAGAAATGAAAGGGAAATCTCTGTAGGTCGATAAGAAAAATAATTTTAGCATTGGGGGTTGGGTGGATGGAGGAGGATTACTTGGTTTTTCACATATGATCTCTGTGAAATTTGTAGCTTTAATTGAATTAAATTTCATTAACTTGGATCATTCATTCAGTAGTAGAGACTGCAACTTTCAGATGATTTTGATCGCAACCTTCTCTGTTCATTTTCCTCTTTGGTTGGAGAAAATTGCAAATGGAGTTGTATTTATTTTTTTTGTCTCTAGTAGGGCTTTGATATGGTCCGACAGGGAATAGGCCTGGGGCTGGGGTGGACGGAGCCTCGGTGGGAATTGAGCTGTCAGGGTGGTGGCTTGGTTTCCTACATCTGGTTTTGGTGTGTTGTATTGCCTGTGCAAATCTGGGGGAGGCACCCTTGCCAAGACGGCCCGCTCGACCCGTCAAAAAATGGGGCCTGGACGCCGTGATTTTTTTATTTTTTTATTTTTTCTAAAGTTTATAAGGTTAAAAAAAAAATTTTATGCTAAAATATTAATATGATCCATGGACCAATCACGGGCAGGCCGTGGATTTCACGGGCCGAGCGCCAGCCCTTTTGCCATCCATCTATCTGCTGGCACCGTTGACTGAGTAGTGGATTGGTAAAAACTAATGATGTCTATAATTGGAATGAAGTCTTATATCAATCAATTGCAATGGATCTAATTGACATGTAAACAAGTGATAATTACCGATGGTACTCCTATAGGAGAATTATTTTGTCCACTAAACAAGAGTTCAGTAGGTATTAGTAGAGTGTTTGACTTTAAAACATTTTTTGCTCTTTCAATATCCACGAGACAAGTATTTAATAGACAAAATAATTCTCCCAATTAAGTGGAGGAGATCACATTCCCTCCTATATATATTAGTGGACAACTATGGAGATGGACTCCAATAAATCAGTCAAACATAAATGGTATCATTTTAATTTAAAATTCAAGTCTTGTAAGTGTTTATTAGCGCCCGACGTTTTGAAATTTAAAATAATAAATGTGTTAATTAGCACGTGTTTGGAATTGCTTAAATTATAATTTCAATTGATCAAATTGGTCAAACATTTTTTATATCCACACATTTCGTAGGACCTATAACTTACAATCTACTTTTTATTCACACATTCACCAACAATTTATAATTTCAACACTTAAAAAATAATTTTAGCACTACCAAACATTATGACTTTTTTTCTAATGTTTTAAAAAGCATAAAGCGTGGCTAGGCGTGGAGGACAAGCTTCAAGCTTTTTGGGCCTAGGCGAGGCTTAGGCGAGGGTGAGGCGAGAGCGAAGCATGAAAAAACGTTTTCTTATTTTTAATATCATTTTAAATATTTTTTTTTAAATAAATATAAATTTTTAACTAAAAAGCGAGCACCTAGGCTTAATTAAGCACGCCTAGGCGTGACTGTGCATGCATATGCGAGCCTAGACGCGTTTAGACATAAGCTTTTTAGTTAAAAAAATAGTTGACCGAAAAAGCACAGGCCTAGGGCCTAAGCGAGGCGTGGAAGTCACGCTTGGCCTTTATCGCGCTTTTAGAACACTGTTTTTCCCCCCTCAAATTGAAAGATGCCAACATTTGAATTTTTAGGCTGTGTTTAATTCATACATTTTTCATGAAAAATGTCACATCCGAGGAAAATAATGTCACATCAGAAAAAAATATTTTCATACTTTAACTGTTTGATACAAGATGAAAAAGAAAAAAAATTCTAATGTACAACTACTTTAAGCATGAATTTGGCCACTTTTATGAAAAATATTTTCTTATGGATTTGGTGAATTTTTTTTTCAACTTACATGAAAATCTTTTTCTTTTCCACCCTTCTCCTCTGGACCATCAAACATAGCCTCGGAGAAAAATACTGTATTGAGCTGAAATAAATTGAAAAATACTTCAAAACTAAAAAGCACTTGAAGCATTATTTAACAATTCAAACTCAAATTAAGGTTTAGTTGTCAATCACATCTTTGAAGCTTAAGGACCTCCATAAGCAACAAGCATAAGAGCATCTCCAATATAAATTGTTAAAAAAAAATTTACCACATAAATAAAATAGATAATATTCAAAAAATATATTCTCTAAATTGAAACTACATAGAGCGGTGTCTAAAGCTCCGTCTAAATTCGAAAACTCGTTAGACATGTTGACTTAGCAAAATCAAAAAATATATTCTCTAAATTTAGAAACTCCGTTAGACAGTGTCTAAAGCCCCGTCTAAATTCAGAAGTTTCGTTAGACATGTTAACTTAGCAAAATTTAAATTTTCTATGTAGATTTAAATTTTCTATGTATATTTAAATGTAATTTTATTTTTATTTTAATAACATAAAATACACCTAGATAGCAATCTATAAAATGTAGTAGAGATCAAATTTAAACTTGAATATTTATTCATTGGAGATTAGTGACACATATGTCAGAAGTTTTTCAATATTTGTGATACCTAAATAGCAATTTATAAAATGCATTGAAAATACTCTTAGTTAACAAACTATCCTCATAAATTTTGTTGTCGGGGGTCGGGACGTTGCCAATAATGGTCGCAGCGTTCGTGCACCACTCTCACCTGAAATCTTCTCTTGCATTTCTCAGGGCTTATTTGTACAAATGGTCCCTGGCTTTTGCATTTTCGCGGAGTTGAGGACCTATCTTTTCATTTTTGGCAGTTTAGCCCCTATTTCAAATATTTTTTGCGGCAATGTTCCTTTTCATCAATTTCCATCCAAATGACCGTGAAATTGGACGGTGGAAATTTTTTTATTTAAAAAGGGCTTATTTGCACAAATGGTCCCTGACTTTTGTAAAGAAAAATTTGCAGCAAAAGTCCATAATCTCTCATAAAGTGTTGAAAAGTCCCATAACCTTCTAATCCTAACACATATGACCCCAACCTTTTTGACAATTTTACCCCTAACTTAAATAAATTAAAAATAACTCATAAATCTTTTCAAAAATACAAATAAGTCCTAAATATTTTTTATTTTTACATATTTATACTTAAAATAATAAAAAAGTGTGTCATTAAGTCTCAAAACTTTTAATCTTCTTCACCAAAATGACATTTAAAATGTGTTTGATTAAAATCAGATTTTTTTAGTAAAAGTTGTTGAAATGTGTAATTGAAAAGTTGTGGGACCATAAAATGTGTGGTTAAAATTAATTGTTGATCTTGACTTTAGTTTTTTATCAAAATCAAAATTGAAAACAAACGGGCTCTTAGAGTCTCTACAGATTTTGTCCAATGGTCCATTAATTAACAAAAAAATTATACCCATGATCAAAATTTGACCAATTTAAAATTTTAATTTATTTTTCATACCAATTAAAAGCAATTGGTGGTGGGTCAAGATTACAAAGAACTTTTTTAATTATTATTTAGTAATTGGTAGAGGTGGCAAATGGGCGGATGGACTAGCCCAACTCGAAATTAGACGAGCTATATAAAGATTGAATGGGCTAACTCTGACCCAATTTTACATGGGTTGGTATTTGCTGGGCCAACCCAGCCCGATATTGGGCCACGGGGTCAATGAGCGATTACAATTTACATTTTTAACTTATTTTTTCAAAATAATTACTTATAATTTTGTAAAAAAAAAAAAAACAAACAAACAAAATCCACCATCTTCCTCCAGATGGTGTTTTAAGTGTGGGAGAGAGACTTGGGCAAAAAAAAAATTATCGGACCAGTCCAGTTGGCTAGTTGTACCGGGCTAAATTGACTTAATTTTTATTTGATCAATTTTTTATTTGACCAGCTCAGCCTAGAGATCGGGCTAACCCATTTTGCCACTTCTAGTGATTGATATGAAAAATAAATTAAAATTTTAAATTGATCAAATTTTGATCATGGGGTAAAAAAATTTTGTTAATTAATGGACCACTGGACAAAATCTATTGAGACTCTGAGAGCCCATTTGTTTTCAATTTTGATTTTGCTAAAAAATTAAAATCAAAGTCAATAATTAATTTTAACCACACATTTTATGGTCCAACAACTTTTCAACCACACATTTCAACAACTTTTACTAAAAATTTTGATTTTAATCAAACACATTTTAAATATTATTTTGGTGAAGAAAATTAAAAGTTTTGAGACTTAATGACACACTTTTATTATTTTAAGTGTAAATCTATAAAAATAAAAAGATTTAGGACTTATTTGTAGTTTTGAAAAGGTTTATGAGTTATTTTAATTTATTTAAGTTAGGGGTAAAATTGTCAAAAGGTTTGGGGTCATATGTGTTAGGTTTAGAAGGTTATGGGACTTTTCAACACTTTCTAAAAGATTAGGAACTTTGGATGCAAATTTTTCTTTACAAAAGTCAGGGACCATTTGTGTAAATAAGCCCTTTTTAAATAAAAAAATTTCCACCGTCAAATTTCACGGTGATTTGGATGGAAATTGATGAAAAGGACCATTGCCGCCAAAAATATTTGAAATAGGGGCTAAACTATCAAAAATGAAAACATAGGTCCTCAACCTGCAATATGTGCAAAAGTCAAGGACCATTTGTGCAAATAAGCCCATTTCTCAGTGTGCTACATGTGTCTGTGGCTAAGTTTAAAATATTTGAGTTTTGATGAAAAGGTAACACAATATGTTGTCTGTGTCAAAGTTTTGATTTTCAATAAGTTACATATGAGTGAAATGTTGATTTTAATAACACAACGTGTTAGCTTAAAAAATATAGTATATTACCCTTACTTGTGGCTAAACTTGAAATCTTAAGTGCTTTATAAAAGTTAAGAGAAAATGCTGCATGTGTGAAAATTTGATTTTCTATAAAAAGTGACACAATATATTAACTTTTGTGGTTAAGCTTTAATTAAAGTAACATTAATTTTTTTTTTTTTTTTTTTTGACACCTCAAGATTTTACAATTTTTTGTCCCAAAGTAGAATATTTGTGAAATTTTCCCTAATTTTTGCACTATTGTATTATTTTGTGCATGTAATTTTAAAGGCAAATTTGATAAAAATTCGTCAATTTAGACTACTAACCTAACAAAGGTAGAAGTAGAATGTTAGGGGTTGTTTGAATTCGAGTTTATTTTTTCATTTTTGACTTTTGAGAAAATTCTAGTAATATTACTAACAAATTTTGACCCAAAAGTCAAAAATGAAAAGAAAAACTCATTTTAATTTTAATCAAAATATTAAAAATCAAAATATTCCTATATATGGATTAAAAATCAACTTGTTTAGGGACCAGTCATACAATTTTTCTGCATTAACATTACAAATTGGTTTTCTATTGTCGGATATTAAATAGCGTTAATAAGGTTTTCAATTTCATATCAATATAATTTTATAACTAATTTGAAAAATAGAGTGCCAGGGTGGATAGTATAATACAAATTTGATAACGCTTGTGAGGAATAAATGGGGATTTTAGCATAAATGGTCTCCAACGATATTTTTAGTATGTTTTTGTCCCTCACCTTTTATTTTTGTCTAGAACATTCTAATCTATATCCTTAGGTGCGAAATTGGTCCATATAGACGGATTCCGTCCAAATTCTTTGTTAGTTGGACGCGTGTACCACTTCTTGTTGACATTCACAACCTTGCTCATAGTACAAGTTGCCACCCAATATTGAAAATTGAAAACAAGGAGAACTTTTATATCTGGGGGATGAAATTCCAATTTCAGGAATAAAACCACACCACAATTTAGATTTGAAATTTTAGATTTGGGGTAGAGTAGGGGATGGACGCACAAAATTTGAAAAAGAATCACCATTTCTGCCCAACACCAACACGGTTCAAATATGAAATTTCAGACTATAAAAATTTTCCAATAGAACTTTGAAAATGGAAAGATCAATCTAAGAAATTAAAAAAAATGGAGAAATCATACCGCAAAGGTGGCATCTGAAATTTCAAGAAATAGTTCATCGGGGTTGGGATTGGAGTTGGAAACAAATAATTGCTTGAAGACAACGATGATATGGGAATTTTCTTCATTTTCTTAATTCGAGTTACCATTATTATTGTTTGTAACGGCTGTAGAACAAAATGAGGAGTGCGGTGGTGAGGAACAGAAAAGGTGGTGGCAGAAGAAGAGGAGGCAGAGGCGGATGCGGATGCGGGAATAAGTTTGTTTGTGAGAGTCAGCCGACTCATAGAAGACGCTCTTATCGATCTTGATTACGATGGCGTTATAGTGGAGGGGGTCGACAACAGCAAAAGAAGATTTGAACCTAAGAATGCACTATCTCCACATCCTCACCACTAAAGTGACTTCAGCGATAAACAAGTGATCTGTCCTGGTCTAGTAATTATTGGGATAGAGAATATAATTCGGATTGAGAGAGTAACCGGATATCTACAACGGGTACTGAGTCTACTTGGAATGGGCGTTCGTCAGCGGCTGGTTGGACTTCTCAAATCTACAACAGGATTGCACCATTTGTTAATGATTCCGTGGGTCAAGAAAATGAGAGGTGATGGTAAGACTAGAAGAAAAGGGTGGTAGGGTTTGTAAATGTTGCGAATTTGAGAGCTCAATTATCATGTTCATCTAATTTGTTGTTTGCTGCATGGTGGGTTTTGAAGAAGGACTTCTCTCCCATTTTTCTATCATTAAAGACAGTTTTGAGGTGATGGTAGAGGTGTTGGGTTGAGTTGGATGAGGAGGTCATCATTTTTTTTAATTTATTATTATTATTTATGTAAAAATTAACAAATTTATCTATGTTATTAGAAGTGTATGAGATGCACCCACCCAAGTAATAGATAATTTGGACGAAATGAATACTAATTTTGCACTTAAGGACATAGGTTGGGGATGTTCTAGCTAAAAATGAAAGGTAATGGACCAAAAACGCACTAGGGCATACGTTGGGGACCATTTGCACCAAAATCCCGGAATTAATGATTAATCTCAAACAGACCGTTAAACGACGACGTACTTTGGAAATTCAATTGAAAACTACACTCGTTCTAATTTTCTTCTCCTCCGCGAAACCCTACCTGCAAACCCTAGAACTCTGCACACACACCAGAATAAATTTAATCTGTTAAATTTCGTATTAGTCTCTCGATTGATTTTTTTGGCAATGAAAAAGTTCTGATAAACATGCTTATAAAACAAGATCAGACCACCAGTTCTTCCGCCAACGCGTGCGGCAACTGCGGTGTGGAGGAGCGGCGGCTGCTCCACCACGTCCGTCACCGTGGGATCTTCCGTCGGCTCTGCACCACCTGTGTCCTCCGCCTTCACCCTCAATCATTCTGCCCCACCTGCTTCCAGGTCTACCCTCCCTCTCCGCCGCATGACTCCGTTATCACATGTTTCAAATGCTACTCATCTTCTCACTCCTACTGCGTCACCGCCCCCGCTTCTCCCAGTAACAACTACATTTGCCCCCTCTGCATTAACCCAAACTCATCAATTTTTAACTTGAAAAAGGCGACGGAAGCGAATGTTAGAATTGGCAGGGGTGAGGGGTTGGACGTGAGTGTAAATAGTGAAGTTTATAGGGTGATTGATAAGACTGCGGCGAAGATCTTGTTGGCTGCAGCGAAGATTGCCGCAGCGTCAATGTCGAAGGCTGCAGTGGCAGCAAGAGCGGAGGCTGAGCGGAGGGCTAAGGAGGCTGCATTCACGAGGAAAAGGGCAAAAGAAGCATTGGAACATGTTGCACACTTGGTCGTGAGGGAGAAGGTGAGGAAGAAGGAAGCAGCTCTGTTGATATCACCTGAGGTGTCCGGGCCCAGTGGTGGTGAGAATGTGGCTCATTTGGGTGGTGGTGGTGGTGGAAGTGGTGGTAATGTGGGTCATCTGGGTGGTGGTATTGTGCAAGTGACGAGAGAAATTTATACTAATAATAATAATAGTAACAGTGCTAGAAGTGAAAATGTGGATAGTGGTGTGCGCCCGGTGGTGGTTGTGGAAGAGAAGACTAATTCGACAGGACATGTGGATAGAGTGGATAATTCAAGTCAGGTATTGGCAGCATTGAATGCAGTGGAGTTGAGGGAAAATGAGAAAATGGGTGGAATAAAGGCACTAGATGAAGTATCAGGGAAGCTTCCAAATGATAATTGTGTGCCAATGGATGTTGACAATAACAGGGGAATGAGGGTGAGTTCTGGATCCAACGATGGGGAATCATTTGTTGACAAGAATAGCGTTGGTGGGAGTGAGACGTCCACTGATTTAGGTTCTGCTGCAGAGGATCATAATATGCATGGGGAGAAAATAGAGGAAGTGATTGAGGGGATGGTTTTGGTTCCACAAGTTGAGGATCAGATGCATCACAAGGAAAATAATGAAGGACATCATAATAATGGGACACAACAATAGTTAGGTGTTGTTCTCGGTAAGTTATTTGAATATTATGAAAAATCAGGGTGGACTTGTAACTTTTTTGAATGGTTAAATATTTCTTATTTTCTACTCTCTTATTTATAATAGTGGTTTCTGATTTCAGGTTTTCTGGGATAGACCTTGTGAGTTATATCTGTTCAGATTAGTCGATTTTTATATTTGTCTACTCGACATTTTCTCATCAATGTTGGGCCAAGTTTATGTAAAGATTTTCTAGAACTTTTGATAATATTCTCTAACTCTCCTTTGTTTTGAGAAATTGGATCTGAAATTTGTTTCTGCCCTTACATGTATCAAATAGTTATATCTCTGTTCAGGTGTTAAACCTATGTCTTCTCATTCCTCTCATGTTATTGTCTTACTGAATATGGACTCACGAAGAATGCTTTATTTCTTAGCATTTTAGTGTACTGTTGGTTTGAAATCTAACAATTGATTGATAATGTAACTAGTGATTGCATGTAACTGGTTAATGGTATCAAAGAATCTTCTATCTAAAGATGGGAAAGGGAAAGTTGACTTGGCCCAAGTGGTTTGGCCAAGTAGAATTTTGTTTGTGTACTCTCTTTAAACTGAAGATAGATTCAGATGATGCTGTCATGTCTATTTTTATATGCCCAACTGGAATGCCTACACAGTTTGTGTTTGTCGGAGTCTCATACATGATAATGATCAGTCTACATTTCTCTACATTTATTTGTCGAACAGCAACCTTGAAGTTCAAATCAAGCCGTTGTTTGCAAATTACAATAATGTATGGCAACCTGAAGTGCCCAGACTAAAGATATATGGGTAACTAGGATTTATTCATGTAAGCTCTAGGTGCATGTTGAAGTGCCAAGGTTCCCCAGAAACAAAATGTCTATAAGCTATAATTTCCATTTCTGGGTAGGAAACGGCATTTACTTCCATATAGAAAAGTGAAAACTTTATTAGCAGGGCAGCAGCACCATTTAACATGGTGCTCTCTTCCTTTTACAAGGACACGGGTCTATATTTAGATCAACATCTGGTTGGTACGACACTCTTGTTTTGTTGGTCTTTGAGGACAAGTAAATGTTTGCAAGACCATATTATCTTATTGAATTGGATGATTACCAGCATAAGGAATCTTAGAGGTCTATGAAAATGCTTTCCAGTTTTAGGTGGGTTGTGTAAATATCACCTTTAGGAACGCGAGGAAAGTAAAGAGCTTCCTCAGCTAGCTACTCTTCGTGTATTCACTGTTTCTTGTGGATCTGCCATCAATTAACTGGATAACTTGTTCCACGAAAGAGTTCTCACTGCACATACTGTTACTGGAATTTAGGACATTACGATTATCATTGACTTGTTTATCTTGTGTTATAGAATTTCAGATTTTCTTTTAATATCTGTAATAGTAATTTCATGGAATATGGTGTGTTCTCTATGGTGTTTTCAACTCATTTTCTGTTTTGTATTTTTGAAAATAGTAAAAACACGTTCTCTTTGCCATTTTTGAAAATGCATTTTTCAAAACACTCAAATTTTTTTCGAAAGAAATGGAATCATTTTCGTGTTTTGTGTACAAAATCTGGGTGTTTTTCAAAATGGTTGAAAACGTGCATTTTCAAAGAGGAGGTCCGCATTTTGAGTCCAATATCTGGCATTTCTTTCTTTCTTTTTTTTTTTTCATTTTAGGCTGGGCAAAACAATGATAATTTAATCATTTTCTGTGTTTATTTTAGAAAATGTGGCTCCTTGTCAAAGCGGTCATCACGTGCTCTTTGTCAAATAGAGGTCAAGACTTCGAGTTCTCAACACCTTTTGTAATTGTTTTGAATGAATATAATTGTTTTGAATTGTTTTTTAATTCCAAATATAATTATTTTTAATTAATAATTATTTGTAATTCCAAATAATTTTAAGTTTTTAAATGTTTTTAATTGTTTTTAAATATTTTTAATTTCAACAATAATTGTTTTTAATTGTTTTTAAATATTTTTAATTCCAACAATAATTGTTTTTAAATGTTTTTAATTGTTTTTAATTCTAAAAATAATTACTTTTAATGAATAATTGTTTTTATTTTCAAATAATCTCAAGTTTTTAATTGTTTTTAATTCCAACAATAATTATATTTAATTATATTTAATTGTTTTTAATTTCAAGTAAGTCCAAATTTATAAAAAATTTCAAAGAAACGCATTTTCGAGTTTTCTATTTTCAGAAATAATTTTTGAAATTTTCAAAAAGAACGTATTTTCAAAAATCTCAAAACAAAGATTCAAAACACAAAATATAAAATGATTTTAAAACACAAACGCAAAGAGAATTTACTTTTCTCATATGGATAAGAAACCTTTACCATTATTCTTATTGGTTCTTTTGGGTTTTGTTACTGGCATTGTTGGATTGCTTTTGGGAAACTCGTGCATTGGCAAGAAACGTGCACTTCAAACGTTGTATCCATCCATATGCATTTCCAAAATTGCGTTTTTGGAGAGTTTGTACATTGTACATTCCAAAATCCAAATGTTCTCATAAAACGCCTCCCCATGAACATCCTTTGGAAATTCATAAAAATACATATAACTTTTAGCTCTTTTTAAGATTTACATTTAACACCACTTTTGTGTGTGTTTAGCTGGTAAGAAGATGAATATTACCCCTTTGAATTTAACTAAAACAATTTGAAGAACTTGTCGTAGGTACCTACTATTGTGAAGAACTGATATGTGGAAACGTGTCATAATTCAAAATATAAGTGTCTATTTAATTTTGTTAAAAATCAGTTTTTTAATAAATTTTGATAAAAGTTAATAAAATGTGTGATTGAGAAATAGATTGGAGATTTAATCTATTTATAAAATGTGTAGTTAAAATTTATTATTGACTTAGATTTCAGGTATTTAGTATAAGTAAAATCAAACAAATGTTAAATATAGTAATCTCGACTCTAGAAGTGAATCTCAATATCAGTCACTAATTTAACGGTTTTGTTTTTTTAATTCCTAGGCTTGTACCACCTTTTAGAAAACTTCGATTGTCGAAAACACTTTAGCAAAAAGATAGATAATAAATTTTGAACATAGTTAACTATTCTTATATTAATAATTAAATTAGTATATCACTCGTACGATGCACGACACTTGTTTTTCATGATAGTAATTTTAAAATATTTTAAAAGTATATTTTTTATTTATTACATTAAAATAAAAAAATTATCATTCTAATCTATTAATTGATTATGAACAAAATAGTCGAGTGGATCTGCTTATGAAAATAATCTCACTCAATTTACATTCAATACAAGTGTTCCGTACGTAAACTGCATGCCTTAGTTATTCATTTTGTTTAAGTGCGTGTTTGGCTAAGCCCTAAAATTGTACTCTTACATAAGACTACTTATAATTAAATAATTAAATTTCAAGATACATAAATATTTTTGTTGAAAACTTTAAAATAAGTAAGTTATTTTATTTTGAAAGTAACTCTTCCTCATTCTAACAATTTACTTTAAAGTTTAGCCAAACATTGCTTTAATCATCTTGATATCTTACTTTTGAGGTGATTATCCGTTTAATTTATAAATTAATTATATTGAACCATTCATTGAAATTCTGAATTTTTTAGACAAAGTGAGCATGGAAGAAATTTGATATTGTCTGTTTCAAAGAATTTTAAAATTCAAATTTAAGCATTCAAAATTTGCAAAAGGACAATTTCATTACAAATAAAGTAAAGATGTGTAGTTTAAATATAAGAAATTTAGATTTGTCGCACTAAGATCAATCGAAACCAAATTCGAACCCTATCACTTCGTCCGCAACTCCACTATTTATGAGCTCAATCACTGTTGATAAATTAAAATCAAAGTATGAACACTGCACTTTATTTAGGGAGAATTTGAAGAGACAAAGATACTAACACAATCACAAATTTGGAGGTGGTAGTAGTAAAATACTAAAGAAAATGAGCATAAATACTAAATAGGGAGATACTATCTCCTTTAAACAATCAACTCATAAGATTTCAAGTAACAAGAGATTTAATTATAAAAACCATAATTTGAACATAGGGAATTTGTTGAAATCACTAATATGCACTTCTTTATACGGGTTTTGTTCTCTTCCACCTAATGGAAAGCTTATTTTACCCATTTGGACAAGTGTTCAAATGAAATTGGAGGAGGAAAAAGTGAAAAAGTGAATCACATTTTTCTCCTCCAATCCCATTTGGACACTGGACAAAATAAACTCATCACTAGGTAGAGGAGAACAACTATGTTCTTTATACACATACCCAATTTGTATCCCTCATTGGCTAAACATGTATGCCGGTAGTGATAAATATTATCCAACTACCACATTCATTAAGAGCTCATTTAGTAAAACTTTTTGTATCCTACTCAATTTGTAGATAAAAAATAAAAACTAAATCTTACAAAAAATTAAAAATAAAATTTAACCTCTTACAAAAATAGTATCATTTTTTTGCAACACTCACTATAACCGGATAATAATTTTGCTTACAGCTCAGGAACAAATTTTTGACCCTTGTAAGGACCAAATCTGCAAACAGATATAACTTTTAATTAATGAATTGGATAGGGGCCGCGCGAACGCAGGCCCCCACTATCACAAATTATGACGTAGGCTCGACCACTTGGGCCGACCTTAGGCGGGCACCCCTCCTAAGTGCAATGGAGGTCACCAACCTAGACCATAGGCCTTGTTGATCGCCCATTGATCCCGTCCAGGTAAGTATGTAAATCAATACCACCTGGTCTTGTTTTATAAGACACCACAAGCCCTCACCCTTTTCTGTTCTATCGATGTGGGATACTCGCATTTCATTTAGGCTCTCAATTCTCCAAAAAACTGATGCATATCCATGTTCTTTAAGGTTAGTTTCTTTCTGATGGAAACTGATCTGTGAACTGTGCTTTGAAATTTATTAAAGTCTTTGCTGTTTGTGGGATATATTTCGTTTTTTCTGAATTTCTGGTATATGTTGGATATACTTGGCCGTGTCTATAAATTTCGATTTTGTCGTATTAATGCTATAAATCTAATATGTTTGGTCAAAATTAAATTATAATTTAAGTTGGTCAAAATTATCAAATATATTTTTTATCCCCACATTTCATATAATCTACAACTTAATATTCACTTATTATCCATATATTCAATGAGATCCACAACTTGTAAACACTTAAAAAATAATTTCTGCCAATACAATTCATATGGGTTTTCCTTTAATTTTCAATGGCTTTGCTATTATTGTTTTTACTTCAAATATGTAGTATTTTTCAAGCTTCATTTTGATCAATTTTGTTTTCTTTTCCAAAATTAATATTAGGCTTTCACTCTACGTCTCTTTGTTCTTTACTCATGAATTTTCTAATGAGCAAGGGTAATATGATGAACTACATCGTCTTAAAATCTTAAGCTATTAGGAATGATAAATTTATTAATTTAAACTTCAATATACCCCCACATGTAAGATGTGTTCATTTTTTCGTCAAAAACACGACATGTGAATAATATTCATAAATAGTTGACGACAGTCTTGAACCTAGATCTTTAGCATATTTTACCACCGTGTTGAACTTGTTAGAAAAATCTGGTCAATTTCCAAATTTACCTCCCAAGACCCTCTTTCAAGAAAATATCAAGAAGACAAAAACAAAGGAAATGTAGGAGAATAAGACAATGATTTACGTGAAAAACTCTAAAATCAAAATACTACGAATTGTCAAAGACACAGATTTTCCACTATATAAAAATTGTTATAGTCATATAGTGCACAAACCGAAACTCCGATTATGACCCAAAAAATATTTGCACGATCTTTTAATTGGTAGTGTCACTGGGCTTCTTTTTCTTAGCCTGGGTTTCTTAGGCTTCTTACCCTTCTTTTTTGAGGGGGAGGGGGAGGGGGAGGAGCTCGGACATAGTAGATTGTGGCACTTCTAATACAGTTGGGAATTCAATAAGAGTGTGCACCACCGGTTTCTTAAGAGCAGACATCAATTGAATTCTTTCACATAGTTTATCCATTTTTTACTATAGATTAGCAAGAAGTTAATTACTTTCAGCAACGCGCTAAGCACTTTATTGATCATACTTTACCACACTCAGATTATTTACTCTTCGAAGTACTACAATGAACTCTTGATGCTACATTAGAGAATTTTCCCTCTTTCTTAGTATGTCTTTGGCAATGGACAAGCAGCTTTATTTATTTATAGTGCTTCTTGCCCGACATTTTGCACCATTTTTGTATGTAAATCTCAAGATCACAATATCCGTAAAGTCCCTCTCCTCCTTTGATCATTAAATAGATTTGTTTCAATTGGTTTTACCAGGGCTGCTATCATAAAGAAATGGAAATGGATCGACTATCCTATCCAGCCAAGATAGAAATCAATTCATAGAGCAGTTGGTGTACGAGTGTAAGAGGAGAGGTTGCAATGAACAAGTTGAGCATGGTAGTTTGAAACAAATCGCGTAATCCACCTATTTAATCTAAATGAAAGCAATCTTGTCGATTGATTTGGCCATGTGATGTCCAGGCAGGCAGGCACATGGTGGCTCGCCCTGTAAATGGCCCGGCACAACACAACACAACACAACACAACACTACACTACACTACACTACACTACACTACACTACACTACACTACAGGGCCACGGCCTGTGCAGACCGGCTCACCCTTGCTTTTATTAATTTAATAATTTTTCTATTTTTTCAGAAAATCAATTAAAAGAAAAGGACAGTTGTGCCCGCTGCCAACCAGTCTAGCATGAGCCATACACCAGCTTGGCTCAAAAGAAAAATACAGCCCGTGCTGACTGGCACGGGGTCACAAAGAAGGCAGGCTTCATGTCCAAAAATTGGAAAATCATTCAATCTTATAAGATAGGAAATTGGCAAATTTATTAGCAAACTGAAAATAAAATATACACTCAACTGAAAGTATTATGGCCACAAAACCTCCTGCTGGAAAAACATAGAGAGAAACCGAAAGGAAAGAGCTAACAACAAACAAAGATGAAGTGAAAGAACTATAATTTTTTCCGGGCTATTCATTCATCTCTATTCGGACCATCCTATTATGGCAGGCTGATTATCTCATCAAATTTAGCTTATCTAGACATTAGGTAATGCCACTGGTCTACCTCTACTAGATTAACGGAATACCTTCTCTACATGAATAATGAGCTACTAGTAGAAATGCATGTAGAAACTGAAACTAGTGTTAATTGGTGTGAAACTTGAGCACATTACAACTGTGAGCTCTGCGAACTCTGGAATTGTTCACCACAAAGAACAGTGTGAATAGCCCAAAACTGATATGTTTGTTGAGCAATGAGCTTCTGACCCATTAATGTATGCAGAACACCAAATCTTAATAATCCAAAACAAGTTTCCATGTGATTATGGATGCCACCGCAGTAATGCAGCCAATAAAAGGCTGCAAAGAACTTGACGAAGATGTTGAGGTGTTAAGAACAGGAGGGCTATCTCCGAAACCTGTTGGGAATCCTCCAGAAGCCGGACTACTAGAGTTTAAGATGGTTGGAGGAGTACTTGTGCTGCACGGATGAAGTGAAGAAATGCATTAGATTTCATGGATTACTATCCAACATCAAGAAATCATATAATACACAGTTCTACGGCCATTATAATTAGTCTTCACCTAGGTGGTGTTCCAAATGGAGATGCTATTGTTGGCGGTGGAGTTGCTGAGGCTGGAGATGTTGTTGTTGGCGGTGGAGTTGCTGAGACTGGAGATGTTGTTGTTGGCGGTGGAGTTGCTGAGACTGGAGATGGTGTTGTTGGTGGTGAAGAAGAGGAAGACGATGTTGGAAAAATGCAAGAATCCACGCCTATATTTAAATAAAAAAATGTGTGAACAGTTAGCACTTGAAGTTCTAACTGACCATCTCATTTAAGAGAAAAGGAAAAGGATACAGTAAACTAAATTATATTATTCCCTTAAAAGATAAAGTAACTAATATTATCCGATATGAGACCACAATGAATTAATCTTGGAAACATTTTCTGCACTTACTAGGATTCACGTTGGTTACCACAGCAGTCCCACCAAAGTCACAGCTGGTTTGCACTGGATTCTTTTGATAATAGTTGTTGAAGGCATATGATGCATGATTTTGCAAAGTAACAGGATTGTAACAACTTGCACCCTGCTGGATGGCCGAACAATCTGCTTTTCCAATCCCACAAGCATAATCAAGTGCTGCTTGAAGTGCATTCTGTTGTGCACCAGTCTTTGCCACACACCAACTCTTCCCCGGAGTTGCAGGAGCATTTGTTGTTGCAGGAGGCGTCACTGGGTTTGTGACAGGAACACCTCCTCCTGTTGGGGTAGGATAAGTTGTTACGGGGTTACTCACTGGTTGGCCCCCCGGTTTTGTAACTGGATTGGTTATTGGTGGTGGTGGATTGCCTGGATTTGTATTAGGTACAGGCACAGGGGTTGTGGAGGGGACTGGTAACGGAGTAGAATATGGAGATGGATTTACGGTAACAGGGTTTGTAGAGGGAACGGTGATAATTGCTGGTGCTGAATTATCCAGAGGTACAGTAACTGTGACTGGGGTTGATGGATAAACTATATCATGTTGAATTGCTTCATAGTAAAATATTTGTTGTTCTCTTGTTAGCTTTTTGTGCACAACATCCTTGAATGGAGATGCCTCTGCAAAATGCGGACAATGCAATTATTTTTCGTGTCATTTGACTCGTATGCTCAGATAAGACCTCGCTCTCATCCAATATCACTTGAAAGCATCATTGCGATCAAGAGAATCAAAGAAAGTAGCATCTTGATCACTGAATCTACAAATCACCCTCCCATTTAACCAGCCAAGATACCTAAAAACCTTGCTATATTTATGAACTTGAAAATTCCTACTTGAACATTTGCTAATATACCATACTCCATGGGGTGTTTATTTATGGTAACATGACCTTCACTTAAACATGAAATTTTACAAGATTTGCTTCAAGGATGACTACAAGAGCATAAAATTGGTTCAGGATGGTAATTGCCCATATTCTTCACTTGATTTTAGTAAAACAGCACATGGACAAAAGCTCTGAAACCCCAATCAATAATCACCAGTAACTTAAGCAAGATCCATTAATTAATAATGTAAAAGAAACCATATATGTAATATAAGGAACTGAATTAAAGACACAAGATAATCCTATTTTAGTAGGAAAAATGACTCACCAGAAGAGGGAATAAGGAGAATAGACAGGAAGAATAAAAAGACAACCTTTGAAGCTGCTATCGCCATTTTAACCAGAGCCGTGTTGGATTTTTTGGGTTCAGGAGATTAACCAAATTGAGTTCTAATATCAGGGTTTTGACAAAAACATGACACAGATTTGATTACATGGTAGAGGTGTGTGTGTGTGTGTGTGTGTGTGTGTGTGTGTAAAAAGGTAGCAAAGGAAAAAAAGGGAAAGAGAAAGGAGTAAAGGACATACAAAAAAGAAAAGTTATTGCTTTGTTACAAATAACGAAGTTTGAAAATCTTTTGCCTCTCAACAATGGAAACTATAAAAAAAAGTCATCAGTAAATGAATTTTTTTTCTTACTAAAATAACTATACGATAGAATCCGATTGTAAAAACTTATTCAATGAATAATGAAGAAAACAATATTGAGGAGATAGATTTGAAGAATGGTGAAGAAAAATGATAAAGAGACAATTGAGGAGAATAAGATTTTTTTTTTTCAAAATTAAAGATAGACGTACATGTCTTTTTATTTTTTTATTGTGGGTAGGTGTGAAAACTCTTTACGGTTGTGATTACTTATTTTGATAATAAAATAAATATTACTTTGGAAAGAAAGCACTTATTTTCAATTTTGATTAACAAAAGAACTTGATTATTTACTTAGAGCATCTCCACCTTTTAAAAAAATATATTTGGCAAGAGAGAGAAAATATAAGACTGTCTTAAAAATACAACAAGTTGGACAGTTTTCTACAATATATACCGCTACATCAGTTTTATCTCATCTACATCATCGTCACATCAGCTGGACATTTAAAATAAAAAGTAACATTGAAGATGCTTTTACTAGTGAATTTTTAAGCTTACCTAAATATGGGGTTAACTATCTCAATTTTCACTATACAATGTTTTTCAAGTGAATTGAAGTTTTCCAAAATATTTCTCATTGTCATTGAACTAAAAATGATCATCGAGTTGCCAATGAAGTTACTAAATATTATCATATTCGTCCCTCCGTCACTCGTCATTTTAAAAAGTAAGAAACTTGATGACATATCAGAAGTAACTTTTGTGTGTGGCATTCTTTTGACGTCAATGTATGTCACGTCACTAAAATTGCAAGTGCGTTATTTTCAAAATGGTGAACAACAGAGTGATAGATAGAATAATATTGTGATAAATTCAGCGATAGCAACTCAAAAAAAAAAAAATTAAAAGTTCAATACCAACTTAGAAATGTTTTAATTAATTCAGTAATAAATCGAAAAACTTTAAAAAATTTATGACAAATGAAAAAATTTATGAAATTTCATTAACGGCTAAGATATTTACCCCGCTTTCTTCGGTGGAGGTTGGCAGGATGGGGCAATGCTTTATTGTCTTTCTTTGGCATTATGATTATTATGGTCTTATTTGGATATAAAATGTAATCTAATGGGACCACCCATGTGATTTATTTTGAATATAAAGCCGAAAGCAATTAGAGGCCGTAACATGATTTCAATTTATTTAAAATACCAAGGAATGTTTCAAATTATTGAATGATACTGTATTTATTATATGATCTCTCTCATGACTGGCCTTGAAATTTTAGGGGGCCTTAGACAAAAAATTTAAATAGGACTATTAATTGAGATATTTTAAAATGTAATGTTTTGATAGATTTATAAGTTAAATTTTTTTTTTCTTCTTCTTCACTGAATGAAAAAATTGTTGGAATTTGTATTAAATGTGCATGTTTTAATTTGTTCTTGTTATGCGGAAGGCGAGTGTGGGGGTTGGAAGGGGGCAGTGCCCCCAAAAGATATACGGTATTTGTATTTGCTTAAATAAAGGTATTTTTCTAAATTTTGCATTTCTAATTAAGTTATTCTAGTATTTCATTATAACCAGGGAAATTTCATTGGGTTATAAGTCTTTTTGTTTTTTATTTTTTGCCATTTTATTTATTGCTTCAATCATAATAATTTGGAAAATCGTTTTAATTCAAGATAAAGATTTCTAAAAAGAAAAAATTGCACGATCTACAATTTAAAGACTATATTAAGATAGATAATATAGGTTAGATTTGAACTTACTTTCTATTTAGACTCATTTCACATGTAAATAGGCTAATTTTTAAAAAAAAAAAATTGGACAAAAAATTTTGAGCCCTGAATGGTTGGGGGCCGTAGGCGGTTGCCTAACCACCAACCCCAAGGACCCGCCCTGATCTCTCTTCTTATCAAAATCGAGAACTAAATTCATATATGTTAAGTAGCAAATATTAATTATTCTTGTTATATGTATGGTGGTTGAATATTTTTTTATGTCCCAAATTTAACTTGCATCCGAGACACTTTTTATGTTATGGATTTTGATCTCTTACTTATAATGTCTACGCTGAGGTGGCATCACATGATTGGTAGTTCATAGTTCCACATTCATTATTTTCATTAATTATATGATGTTATCTCAGCGTGGATATTATAAGTGGGTAGGATAAGTGGATAGGACATCAAAATCCTATCATCAATCATAATATTATTTAATACTTAGAATAAAAGCAATGATTATGTAGTAGACACGTCATAATTTTACTTAATTATATACGATCATGAGACGTTGATGCTGATTATGATGATTCATCATAACAACCGTGTCAATCTTAACCAATTCTAATGATCCATTTTTGTATGTTCAATACTTTGAAAATTCACATCCTTCCTTATTGGGAAATTGACGCAAATGGTCTACAACCTTTCCCCTTATTACGTAAATGGTTCCTAATCTTTATTTTTTGGTACAACAGTCCTTAATCAATGTGTTTTAGTGCACAATTGATCCTTATTTAATAAAAAAGACAAATATACCCTCAGTTTTAGTTTTAAAAATTACAATTGAATTTCTAATATTTATAAAATGTGCAAATAAATCTGATACATTTATTATATAATATTCAATTTAGCATGTTAAATATATCACTATAGTCGTGTTAATTAAATATTTCATAAGAGAAAAATATAAAATTATTGTACTTTAGGTATATGTTATTGTTATGTGGTGTGAAAAACTTGAATAAAAATTAAGTTAAATAAATAATAAAATGGCGTATACAATTTTATTATTTTTTTAATATAAAAATACTAAAAAAAATTAATTTACACATTATGTGTTCTTTATATTTAAACGATAAAATTAAAATGTGAATAATACAATTTGAACTCTAATATTTGTAGTTAATAAACGAATAACTATGTTAACTAATAATATTTGAGCATCAAGTTTGTGATAAAGTTATTTTTCTTTTAGTGTTGTAATGATAAAATTAAAGTTTAAATTTTAATGATTACTTAATAATAATAAACTAATTTTAATTAAGAAGTTTGTTAATAATTATGAGCTTAAATTTTAGTTATTTTATAGTAAAATATACAAAATAATTTAGTATATTATCAAATTGTTAGTTTCTTTTAATTTTTATATAAAAAAAAAAGTATCGGACTTATTTGTACTTTTTGCAAAGGTTATGAATCCAATTAAAAAAATTTCTAATTAAAAATAAGGGCATATTTGTCTTTTTTATCAAATAATGACCAATTACACACTAAAACACATAGATTATGGACTGCTGCGCTAAAAAACGAGATTATGACCATTTACACAATAAAGGCAAATGTTATGAACCATTTGCACCAATTTCCCTTCATTTTTGCTATAAGTTCCATAATTTTAGATTATTTTCCTTTTATTTTATAAAAACTATTGCATAAATTTTAAATTGATATATTTTGTATTTTTATTTTTGAAGAAGCACAATATTATATTATATCAATATCATATTATTGCTCATGAAAAACACAATTTTATATTATATTAATATTCTAGTAGAATATTCATTGATTCCGAAGAGCCTAATTTTATAAGATATAATATCATATACGAATATTATAATATTGTTCTTGAAGAGAAAATCTTTACTTCAGAATAATAATTTGTTGTTGTTGTCTTTGAAAATGCACACTGTTATAATATTCTGACAAAATATTAGTTGTTCTTAAAGAACATAATATTACAATTTAAATATTCTAGAAGAATATTGAACTATTGCTCCTAAAGTAATAGTAGTCTAAATATATCAAAAAAATTCAAAAAAATAAAATCTTATTGTGCTCTTGAAGTGGCACGTGTCTCGAAGAATATCATATCACGTAATTAAATTGTGATATAAATGAGTAATTAATGAACTAATGCTTATCCCTGAAGGAAATCATATAAATTATGTTATGTTGACATTGATTAATGCAAATTATATAATTATACAATGTATAATAGAAAATTAATTATATTTTCTTGTCCATTGTGTAGTTACTCAAATGGCGAATATCACAAAACTAGAGTTTGTTGCACTTGATCTATCTAACATGTAAATAACTTGTCATGGATTCTCGATGCTGAGATTCATCTTATCTCAAATGGTGAGAGAGACAATAAAAGAAGGAAACATAGCATCCCTGTAGGATCGTGTAAAAGCATTCATTTTCTTTCGTCACATCTCCACGATGTATTGAAAATTGAGTATCTTACCGTAAAACATCCACAAATACTTTGGAAAAACTTGACTGGGATATTTGACGACCAGAGGACTATAGTCCTACCCCAAGCCCGGGATGAATGGATGCATCTTCGCCTGTAGGACTTTAAAACAATTAGTGAATACAATTTTGAACTATTCAGAATAACTTCAAAATTAATTCTGTATGGAAAAAAATCACTGATAAAGATATGTTGGAAAAGACCTTCTTCACCTTTCATGTATCAATGTGATATTTCAACAGCAATATCGTGAGCGTGGTTTTAAAAAATACTCAACTCATATCCTGCCGCTAGTTGTTGAACAAAATGATGTATTGTTGATGAAAAATCATGGGCTACGTCCAACTAGTTCCACAGCATTGCTTGAAGCAAATGCAATATCAAGCAATGGATGCAGACGTGGACATGGACGCAGATGCGGTCACAAACATACATTGATGAATTGTCAAGATATCTGTTTTTAGTTGATAATGCAACTACTCATACAATTCTTCAAGATAAAAAGTATTTTTTGGACTTAATATTAGCAGAAAATAATGTTAATACGATATCCGGTATGTCGAATATCGTTGAAGGCTCCGGAAGAGCTAGTATTATCTTACCAAATAATACAAAATTTCATATAAACGATACACTTTATTTTAACAAATTCAGAAGAAATTTTCTTAGTTTTAAAGATATCCGTTGCAATGAATACCACATTGAGACGATGCGCGAAAATAATAATGAATATATTTGCATAACTTCTTTTGTATTTGCCCAGAAGCAGATAAAATAAAAACTCACGGCAGTCCCATCTGGTATGTATTATACATTTATAAAATAATTTAATCAAGCAATGTCACGAACCTGAAGTTCATTGAACCAAAAAACTTTATTCTTTGGCATGATCAACTTGGACACCTAGGAGCAATAATGATAGGCAAAATAATTTATGTTAGGTTTGATTTACCATCCATTATTAGATACCTTGAATCTTTAATGGGTGATTTATTTAATGCACGTTTTACATATTGTCATTTTGATGAAATGACATTCTCAATTTTGGAAGGAAAAAAACTACATCATGAAAAACAATGTAAAATTTCTTGGAATGAAACAACTCTATCTCATTTTGATCATCGCAATAATCAATGTAAGTAAGAGGTTGAGAAAATCATTCACTTGCAAAGAATTGTAAGCCAATTATCTGATGTATTTGTTGATACAAGGAATGTGACAAAGCTATATCTACCAACAGAAAATACTCCTACAAAAATTGATGTCCCTATATGACAATCTATCATAGCAAATGATTCTCAAATACACCAAAAGCGTGATCGTCCAGTTGGTGCGAAACACTCTATACCTCAAAAGAAAATGGTACAAGAGAAAACTCAACTAAATTTTTTTTAATGAAATAATGGTAAAAACGATTGATCAATCAAATACTGATAATGCGATTCCTAAAGAACCACAAGTGTTCAAAAATAATGAGATTTCAATAAATTATTTATTATCTCATAAATTATAGGAATGAAATAATATTGTCGTGGACAATGTCTTCGCCTTTAATGTGGCACTTGATAGAAATGATTGGCCAAAATGAAAAGAAGCCATACAGACAGAGTTTAATTCCTTATAAAAACGTAAAGTGTTTGGACATGTAGTTCGAACTCTTGAAAATGTAATCCCTATAGAATACAAATGGGTCTTTGTAAGAAAGATGAATAAAAATAATGAAATTACAAGATACAAAGTCCGAGTCGTAGCCCAAGGCTTCTCACAAAAACATGTGATTGATTATGAGAAAACATCTTTCGTAATGGACACTATCACATTTAGATTTTTGATAAGTTTGACTCTGTAACACAAAGACTCGATATGCGTCATAGGGATGTAGTAACTACATATCTGTATGGTTCACTTGATATTGACATATACATGAAAATTTCTGGAGGATTTAATGTGTCAGAAGCAAATGATTCATTCCCAATAACTATGTTCTTAAATTGCAAATATCATTATATGGATTAAAACAATCTAGAAGAATGTGATATAGTTGCCTTAACAAATATTTATTGAAAGAAGGTTATAAAAACGACGATGTATGCTTTTGTATTTTCATAAAGAAAACATATATTGGATTTATAATTGTGGCAATTTATGTTGATGGTTTAAACCTTATAGGAACTTCTGAAGAGCTCGACAATATCGCACATTATTTGAAAAATGATTTTGAAATAAAAGATTTGGAAAAAACTATTGTCTTGGATTGCAAATTGAATATTTTCAAGAAGGTTTATTTGTTCATTAATCTTCTTATACATAAAAAGTTTTAAATTGTTTTTATATGGATAAAGTATATATATTGACATCTCCTATGGTCATTCGTTCACTTGATATGAAAAATGATCAATTCGCCCACTTGAAGATGGAAAAATAACTCTTGGACTTGAAATACCATATTTAAGTGAAATTTATGTAGTAACATATCTTGTAAATTGCACTCGACCAGACATAGCTTTTTCTGTAAATCTCCTTACAAGATATAGTTTTGCATCCACTCAAAGACATTGAAATGATATTAAACATATCATTCGTTACCTAAAAGGTACTTTTGATGTGGGATTATTTTGTTCACGAAAATTAGGATCGTCTTTAGTGGGATATTATCTCTCCGACCCACATAAAGCTAAATCACAAACAGGATATGTGTTTTACATGTGGAAGAACATATATATCATGGAGATCTGTGAAAGCAACATCTTTAAATTATTCTGAAATTATTGCAATCTGCGAAGCAAGTCGAGAATGTGCATGATTGAGGAACATGACACATCATATCCAAACATCATGCGAATTAGCTTCGACGAAAGATAGTCCAACAATATTGTATGAAGACAATGCAACTTGAAGGAGGCTACATCAAAGGGGATAGGACAAATCATATTTCTCCACATTCTTCTATACACATGAGCTTCATAAGAATGGTGACATCGATGTTCAACAAATTCGCTCAAGTGACAATTTGGCTGACTCATTCACAAAAGAATTGTTGACATCTACATTCAATAAATTGGTGCATGAGATTGAGATACGTCGACTCAAAGATCTTCAATGATTAACATAAGGGGGGAGTAGCTGTACTCTTTTCCCTTAGTTCAAGTTTTGTCCTACTGAATTTTTCTGACAAGGTTTTAATGAAGCAACATTTTTTTAATACTCCAAAATTTTAACAATTAAATGTATTTTTTTTCTTTTGTTTGATATTTTGTCCCACTGTATTTTTGTCAAACAAAGTTTTTAACGAGTCAGTTATTGTAAAAATAGTCATTAAATGGGGAGTGTTGTAAAATTATGAAATAATTGATGACTATTTAGTTTTATCAGGATACTTAGATAAGTCATACTTATCAGTTTGTAATTCTCTTCAGAACTTTATAAATATGGGTTCATAGTTATAATAAAATTATACAATTTATTTTCCTCTCTTATATTTTCCTATTGTCTTCCTTTAATTTCATAACAGTTTGGAGTTATATTTGTCCAAAATGACTATTTTTTAACTTGTTTTCAAAAATTGCAGTTTTTCAAATATACATCTGCTATAATTTCCTCTTTTCAATATTCTTTCTTTACTAATTCTCTGCAATACTAGATATGGCAAATGGGCCGAGCGGCTCGTGGGCTCTACCTATTTAGACTCGGCCCATAATGGACTCGAACTCGTCGCAGGACGAGCCCAAGCTAGGGCCTGTCAAAAAAAAAATAGGGCCAAGCTTGTTTGACTCGAAAAAAAACGAGTCGGTCAATTCGTGGCTCATGTCCAACGGTCACTTTTTTGTTATCGTTGGATGATCCATCCAACAGTCACAAAAAAAAAATGATCGTTTGATTGTCTTTAAACAATCATTTTTTTAAATAATCGGTTGGTATTTCTTTTTCACATTTAGAATTTTTTCATATAAATACCCAATCTAAACTCATTTTTTTCACACATCAATCTCTCAATATATTATATACTCAGTATAAGAACAATTCTCAAATATCATTATCTCTCAATATTAGTTTATAATTATTTATCAAAAATCTCATTATCTAAATATTAGTCTATATTTTAAATTTTCTACTTCTTCTACTACATTTCTAAATTTCTACTACATCTTCTGCTCTTCTCTTTATAATTTATTCGAAAAGGCGTACAATCGAAGTGATGATAATTTCAGTGATCTTATTGACATTCTAATTCCTCGCAATATTGTTGATAAATTTGGAGGTAGCATTGATCCAATTGATTTAGATGATATTCAAGAAGATGTCGACACACATACAAATACAACCACTGGTTCTAGGATTATACGAAAAGCCAAAAAACAAAATACTAGGTATTGGTAGCATTTTGAGTTATGCCTAATAGTAAACTAATAGACGGAGTCCCAGAGCACAAAGCACAATGTAAACACTATAAAGAGAAGTTAACATGGCAAAATGGGATAAGCACAACTTATCTAAATAGACACTTCAAAAAGTGTATGTTCAAATACGAAGAATTGGAATCAAATCAGGCACAACTCCAATTTGGATCTCCCAGAGCCGGCTCCAATAGTACTCCCAATCTAAACAATTGGGTATATTCACAAGACAGCATGCGCCACGAAAGAATACCGCAATTGGTTTTAAGTACCGAATTTCCACTGAGCTTGGTAGAAAATCCTAATTTCACAAACATCATACAAAAATATCTACAACCAAGATACGTATCTGTTGCTAGAAATACTCTTCAGAAAGATACTATTATTTTATTTAATAAAAAGAAAAAAGCTATTATAAGTGATATTAATAATTTTAACAGTGTTTTATCTTTCACTTCGGACTTATGGACTGTTAATAATCAAAACGGATATATGGCTGCAACTGCACACTACATTGATGGAGGCTATAAAGATTTTGCTATTTTTTAAAATATTATATATGTGATGGAAGCTAAATTTAGAAAATATTGAGAAGAGTTGCCTATGTTATTTCCATTAGCATCTATTATAGATCCCAGACTTAACTTAAAGGGTACGAAAGTAACTATAATGACAATTTCACAAAACTTAACGTACATAAATCCATTAACGTATGGTAATTTTTTTTTTAAAAAAAAAAAACTTTATGTCAAATGTATGAAATCTGCTGAAAATGCCAGTACGAACATCATACGACCCCCTATTCTAATACATGCTTCGTCATGATAATGATTTATGGAGCTACCTTAGTTCAGTTAGAGGTAGTCAACATGATAGTGGTTCTTCTACTGCATCTTCTCTTTCCTGTTCAAGTGCTACACCTTTAGAGTTAGTTAGGTATTTCGCGCACTACATGCGTAGTATTTTAAATGGTGAAAAGAGATAAAATTTTGATATAGTACAATGGTGGAGACAAAATGAACGTCAATACCCAATTCTTTCAAGTATGGCACGCGATCTACTAACACCTCCAATATCAACTGTAGCATCAGAGTCTACTTTTAGTACAAGTGGCAGATTTCAGGTCAAGACTAAAGTCGATATATTAGAAAGCTTACTGTGTCTAAAGAATTTGGATGATGTTGAACTTCGGATCTAAGATAAAGTGGACAGAATGATGTCCGAAAAACTTGAAAATTTGAATACAAAATATTTGAATTTGTAGTATGGTTGGGCATTTTAACTGGAACCTCACATCCCGAACTGAAACCGAACCAGAACTAGAGGTTCCGGTCTGGTTCCAAAAAATTAAAATGAGGAACCGAAACCAAGAACCAATAACCGATAACCGATTGGTTTTTGAACTAGAATCGTGGGTACCCGATTAGAACTGAATATGTCATTTTTTATAAATTTTTTCATTTTTTACAATTTATTCACCATAACTCAATGACCCACGATCCAACACCACGGTACCAAAGACAAGAGTCCAACTATCCAAGATCCAAACAAAAAGTACAAAATCCACCACTCTTAAACTCAACAAGATCCAAACAAAAAGTACAAAATCCACCACTCTTAAACTCAAACTTAATTGACCCAATTCTAATTACCCAAATCTCAAATTATTAATCGTTATTTGCTCAGATGCTCAATATAAACATTGTCGTCTCTCTTGCACTTTCGCTCATCTCTCTCTCTCATTCAACACACAGTGAGACGGCGTAAGCGCAACTCCTCTTTAACCGAAACGAATCTCTATTTTTGAGAGGTAATTTTATTTTTTCTAACTCTAGTTTATGAGTTTGCAATTTTTGTGTCTATTCTTCTTTATATCTTTCATAAATTATTTTATTATCTAACATACTTTAATGTTAATGGGTTTGTAATTTTTAATTTTTTTCAAAACATGTTGTCAACTAAAAATATTTTTAAAAAAATATTATGGGTAGAACCGAACTCGAACTCGAACTCGAACCAACGATTTCGGTTCAGATTTGGTTCTAATAATTACGTAGAACCGAATGGTTCCATTTATAATATACTCGAACTGTAACGGGTAGTTTTGGGTATTGAAATACCCGAACCGACCCTTCCGATGCCTAGGCATAATTTGTAGTAAGTATTATTTACGTAAATATTTGATATTTTATTCGTCTTATTTTAACAAAAAATTGTACACGTAACAACTTCTTCGTATATAATTTTAATTCCGCCTATGTTCAAAGTATGCGATCACAAGCCCGGAAAAATAAAGAGGGTTTTTAACTTTAAAGTTTTAACATAAAAAACTTCTCAGACTTTATTTCTTTATTATTTTTAAAAATCTTCGAAACAATATTTTAAAAAAATGAGCTAAGCACGTGGGCCGCTCGACTCATTCGACCCACGAGCCAATGGGCCGAACCGAGCTTCATTTTTGAGGAGAAGCCGAGCTAGGCTCTTTAAACAAGCTGAACTCGGTGGATAACGGGTCAAGTCATTGCTACCTCTATACAATACTGTCCAACGTGCCATAAAAGAATATGAGTGGGGCTATTTTTGGACTTTAAAAAAAAAAAAAAGAAGAAGAAGAAGAAAAAAAACCAAAAAGGACATTACTGGCACTTGCTTTTTGGTTTGATTTGTGGCACAGAACTGTAGATGGAATCAAAGTTTTTTACTCGATTCTATCAGTACAAATGCGCACTAACCACATTCAAGTATTCAACTAGGATGAAGTTTATACAAAACCAATGATTTCTGAAATATTTAATCTCCGGGTCCTCAACATTTCGTAAGTATAGCAATCATATATCCAACATTTCATTTGTGATTCCCAAATTTCCAACATTTTAACAATGTACGCACGATATCCTCAATTAACATGAAATGTCTAACTAGACGTTAAATTTCCACGCATGTAATGTCTCACCAGATGACCAGAAGGGTAAAATTGTCCTATTTGTTTATTCTAAGAGAGTGGTTATATTGACACAACAATTTTTTTAATGCCACGTTGGCTAAAAGGCCGAGTCAAACGTGTCAAATTGACAAGGAGCTTAACTTATAAAATTTAAGTTGCAAATGTCGATTTTGCATGAAAAGACTTAAATACCATTTTCAATAAAGTCTATTAAGATTTGGTCTGTTAAACGACAATAGGTTAATGGAATCCTAACAAATCTATGGTCTGTAAAGACCAATTCCTAACTGACCTAGTTTGTTTATTCCTGTTAAACTTGTTTTTCAATTAACACAATTCAATATTTCACAAATAGACTCGTATATACAGAAATTTAAAGTAAATATCATGGATTCATACTCAAATATATACATATTATTATTATTTATACCATAAAATTCACAATTTCTACTATAAATTAAAGGAAGAATAAATAAACACACATTATACAAAAATTGAGATGGGTTAGATTCTTATATTGAAATGGGTCTTACACTTGTTTGAACTTATTTTGAGATCAATGAGATGTCATTTTTCTTGCAATATAGCGAACTTTGAAAGTATCTCCTTTTCAACAATAAAGTATAAGTTACGTAAATGAATTTGAAATCGTATGAAATAAAATAAGCGGTTTATTATTTTTTTTTTTTCAAGTGTACTATATTTTAATTTCATTAAAAGTCTTTTAACATTTATTCATTGTCACATTTATGTCCCTAAATTTTTTTTTCATCACATTTTTATCTTTAACCTTCCATTAATTATAATATATGGTCCCTAATGACAATTTTCGTCCAAAATATTTTTTGGTGTATTTTAAAATAAGAGACAAATATTTAAATAATTATTTATTTATTTACTTATTTAAAAATACAATGAGTAAATGAGTCTTTTGACTCTCTTAATGGGAGTTTTAACCATTTATCAAAGACAAGATGTGCTAGTTAATGAAAAGTTAAGGATAATAATGCAATAAATTTTTTTAGAGATACAAGTGTAATAATGAATAAAAATTATAGACCTTTTATACAATTTAAAATGTAATATGGTGCACTTACAGAAAAATGTGATGTGAATATATTTAGCAATTCTAAAAACTAAACGGTAATCACCGTTCAAATTACATTAAATATTGCTCTTTTTTGAACAATTTTATCTTTTCAATCAAACATCACATGTGTGCCGCATGACTATTTAACTTCTAAATAGGCATTTTCAATCTAGTGAAAATACTGCACACAATGTTAAGAAGTTGGGGACTTAGATGCCACACTTAATCTCAAAGACTTCTACGCTTTAATCTTAGAGACTTTACCTTTTCAACAATCGAAAATGTTGCAGTTTCTATATTAAACTAACCAGAGAAACTTGTTTGATTTTCTTACAGGATCAAAAAGAACATGGAGAACAATGTCTTTGCCAAACAGTATGATTCAATTTTTTTTTCGATACATTACAATTATTATCTACAAGAAGAAGTTTCATTCTAAATCAAGTACCACGAATCACAATTGAACAAGATTTTACGATTTTCACCAAACTTCTGTAAGAAAAATTATTAGGACAGCTTTCTACTAGCCAGTGAATGAAGCCAGTTTTCTTCATTCAACTCTTAAATCTCCAATAACATTTTCATCTGTCTTGCTCCCTCTCTCAACTATTAGATTCTTAGCTTATGAAAGAAGCTGCTTTGAAATAACCTCTCTATTTCTCCAGTCCCGAAATGAAAATATCCCCCTATTCTAGAGCAATGACCATCAGAGCACAGAAAATGTCTTCCACATCAAACAGCTGCACAGGAATGAAGCCCCAAAGTCTCATACCCATATCAATTTTCTCAAAATCATTATAACCAAGTGCACAAAATATGAAGTCTTCAACATGAAACTGACATAAGCTTCAGTTAGGAAAATATATCATCAATATACATTCAGCTTTCATCAAAAAGTACTGCCATAAACAAAGATATATGTTAAGTGACTAACCCCCTTCTCAGGTGACATATGTTTCACAAGCTTCTTCACAAATCATGAAATAAATAAATCACTAAAGAAGGGATCCAAGATTGCGTCTTTAGCTGAACCATAGCTGTTTAGGCGCTTCTTCAGAGAACGTAATTCCCTCTCGTCTTTGCTTGTTTTATCCTGATACATTAAATTTCAATATTTGAAGCAGCACAAATTTTCAAAAGTAAATAAAAATGTGTAATACATAATAGTGAACGACTGGTTATAGTTTTGACTATAATGCTGAAGCTATGCACACAGGTTGATGGATACTAGAAATTGCAATCGCTCAGCTATGACGTTATGAAGTGCAAAGTGCACCGGATAAAAATATTGGGATATTGCTATTTCAAAAAGGCAATTAAAAACTTACATAGGATTTCTTCCGTAGCAAAATTTCTACCAGATACTGCAGCCACAACACATTTGTCTTGGGGAAACTGTGAATCATTAACAGCAACAGAATCAATGTAGGTAAAAGATGCCTATACAATAATGTCTCTCCTCATTTTTATTTTTTATTTTTATTTTTTTGATGCATTAAAATCTTATCATTTAGTACTTAAAGATTGTTTACCCGGTAAACTATGTAATTAGGTCTACTTCAAAAGCTCATAGTAAGGCAGTCCTGTCAACTTGCCTTCCATTGTAATATTTACCTAACAATTTGATGGCGAACACAAGAGAGAAAGAAGAGACAGAGACTAAGAAAAAGAGAAGTTGAAATTTAAGAACCTCCTATTTATACTTAAGTCCTTAGTAGAAAAGGAAATTTACCCAACTAACAGAAATTGAAAATTTCCCAATTTAACCTAATAATTATGGAAAATTAATAAATCAAATGCTAGAAAATCAATCAAAATGATTTGTACTATATTTCTTATTCTTTTGCATAAACAAGATGATCCCCAATAGTCTCTTTATTTTTAAAAAGCATGTTGTACGTAATAGAGAGCATTTTTAAATTTAAAGAGCATAATATTTTACACACTTCAACAATAATGTTTATCTTTAGCTCTTCATTTTACAATACGCATTTGTCGTTTTACCCATCTTTTTTATTTAATTTTTTTTCTAGAACCACATGAGGCACCAATGGCTAAAATATTCAAAAATCTTTTAAGTAATCCAACAAGTAGAATATTGAAACTTGCAACTCATTAAATTAATAGAGAGCATATTTGGAGAGCCAAATTCACATCTATTTCAAAAGAATAAATTAAAGAGTGTTGAAACCTTAAAAAAATTAATTAACTATTTAAAATATAATAAGCATTTTACTATTAAAGAGTCTTGGATATGCTTTAAGGTTGGTACTAGAATAATTCCAAGTTATGGCTGCATGTAAGAGATTAAACTCAATAGACAATGGCGGAGCCCGACATTTTCCATTGTGGGGTAAAAACTATAGATGCAATTTTTTTTAAAAAATAACATAACATTAATGAAAATAAGTCAATACATTATTACAATCGCAGTCTACTCGTTTTCATGCTTTGAAAACGTCGTATAATTACATCGTTGTCAATATTGTCAAATGACTTGGTTATTTGTCTATAAATTTAGAAGAAAAAAAAAGAGTTCACGAATTAGAGGAGAACACATTGAAGGCATAATAAATTCTATCAAATATTTCGATTCTAGAGATAAAGAAAGTAGTAAAATAATTGAAGCTGGCTAAATCAATTGACCTAATTCAGTATATAATAAATTTTGAAATGATTTAGATAGTTAGTAAAAAGAAAAGACCATCCAATTTTTTTTGCAAATGAAACATAAATGAACTAATTTTATCCTAAACCTTAAACTAATTTTTAAATATGTAAAAAGATACAAAAAAATTGGTATATGGCTAGGTTTTTATATAAAAATCAATTCAACTGTCACATTATCTCAAATGTTGTGACCGGAGTTGGAAGCAGAAAGAAATCGGCAGACCAATCAACAAATTTGAAAGAGAAAGAAATAAATTAGAGAAGATTAGAGTGAAGAGATGAATCGGCTGGACACAAAGTGAAGTTTCCGTTTGGATCGGAGATTTTTAATAGGGATTGGCCCATTTTCATTAGAGGATTCTTAATGAAAATCTATTTTTATTTTCATTGGACCTAAGGTAATGGTACATTATAAAAAAGATACAAAAACAAAAATAAACAATTTTTTTCCTTTTTTTTTGTGAAAAACTTAGAGAAGATCAATTCAACTGTCACGTTATCTCAAATATTGTGACCAGAGTTGGAAGCAAAAAGAAATCGACAGACTAATCAACAAATTTGAAAGAGGAAGAAATAAATTAGAGAAGATTAGAGTGAAGAGATGAATCGGTTGGACACAGACTGAAGTTTCTGTTTGGATTGGAGATTTTTAATAGGGATTTGCCCATTTTCATTAGACGATTCTTAATGAAAATCTATTTTTATTTTCATTGGACATAAGGTAATGGTACATTATAAAAAAGATACAAAAAACAAAAACAAAAAAAAAAAAATTTTTTTCCTTTTTTTTTAAAAAACTTTGGGCCACATGATCCCATGTGGGTCTGCCCCCCCGAATAGGGACTAGGAAGACCAAGTTTTGGAAAAGGCCACCCCAAACCCTAAACTGGCTCGTCTCTCTTGACAAACAACAATAACTCTTTTTTTACTAATACTTTTTTTCTTGGCAAACAATAACAAGTTTTTCTTTAATGTATAGTGACGACTCTTTTTTTTTCTACATAAACACTAATGACTTATTTGTGACAATATCTTTCCTTTCAACAAGAGTAAGACCTTTTTTTTTTTTTTACAGTTACCAAATGAATAGTATTCTCGAATAAATAATAACCGTGACTAATACCCGAAATCAATCATGACTAACAATATTTTGTTCAAGAAGTGATTAGTCAGAGAGGAGGCATTGATGCCAATTGATGCAAAAATGAGAGAGAGAGAGATGGAGAACAAAAGAGAAGAAGAGAAACTATGGGCAAGTGATCATATAAATTTTGAAACTCTCATATGAAGATGTACTGGTGCTACAAGACATACTACAACAACAAACTAAGTGCTATTCCCAATAAATTTAGTTGACAATCGGTATAAATTTTTTTAAATGTTATGACACTAATCTTGCTACAAGACATGTTCTTCTTTTATTCTGGCTACACAATTTTGCTTCACATTATCACAATCATGGCATGTGACTTGGTTATTTGGGAGAACTACTTAATTCTTCATAACGGCACCAAGTGAAAATGCATGGTAGTGTATGTGGTATGAGGAAAAACTCTAGTAACATCTTATGCCAAGTACTAAGAAGATGGTAAAAGTAGATAGTGGTACAAGGGAAAACTCTTTTGAAACAACATCCAATTAAAAGTTTTGATTAGCCAATTTGCTAATACATCTGTGTCCCGAAATGGGTCTGTTCTCTTCCAATCAGTCTGTCCCAATTCCAAATAAGCTTAAGCTCCACAGCTTGAAAAATCATTTATGCTCGTTCAAATACTTTTTTTGTACCACTTATATAGGAGTACATTTTGGTACAATAAAGAACCTGGAGTGATATCTGCTAATCATGCTTTCTCGGGTTAACCATTGAATACAAAAAATTAGTTTGAACTTTCAACAGCGCCAGGCTTATTGGTGTGGCCGTGTGGGTGCATTAACATACATAAAGCCATTCAGTGGGATAAAAATGAAAAGAACAACACTTGTACCTTCCTTCCCAACATTCATCAGTTACATCCCTCATCTTCCTATATGTATCGGCCTGCAGAATTTTTGTGGACTAGTTAATGAGAAAGATTTAAGACAAACAATAAATGTACAACGTCACTTTTTTCTTACTTGTATATCTCCTTTTGGGCCATTAAAGAGTTCTGGGTCTGATGACAAGTCCAGAAAGAGTATATCTTCACCTGTAATAGTTTCATATAATAATTCAGCAACATCTGAAATCTATCATGTTGAAGAATACCTAGCTGCTATAGATGTCAACCTGTGTTGATTCTTGAAAGGGTAAAATCAATTATAGATATCAGCAATCCAAAAGTTTTGACATTTATTTGTCTTCCCTCAAGTGTAAATTGCAGAGCGTTAGAACCCTTCCGACTTAATAGAATATTTCCCCTGTTAAAAACAAGGGATATTTGTTAGATCAAAATAGGGCAACAGGAACTAATATGCTGTAACGGATAAGAAGTATGACAACTAAACCAGTGCAAGTCTCGGTGTTCAAATTCATAAGCAGCCTCAGCTACAGCCAATGCAATAGTGACCTGCAACATATCGTGACAAGCTGAAATAAATCAGGTAAAAGCCAAGTGGAATGAAATCTCTTGTAGGTACAGAGGATTGATTACTACCTGAACCAATAAACTCCGAGCTTCATCAAAGTTCAAAAGAACAAAGCTCTCAAGGTCCCGACCACCATGTTCTTGAACAAAAACAACATAGCACTGGACAAAATTTTATCATTTTAAATTGGTGAAAAAATTAAGGCAATCTTCACACAATAACAAAAACTTACTTTGAGCCTAATTATAACTTGAGTAGGCTGCCAAAAGTAACCTTGGTTATCTAAGAGAATAATGCAAGCCCAGAGTTCAAATTGTAAGTAACCTGATTTTCTGGAAATTCTTTAGGATGATCATTTTCTGAGCCATGCTCCCCATCCCAGTCTTCCCATGCACTTATCAAAGCAGCATCATAGTGACCTTGGCACACCCTCAAACTATGAAAGAAGAAATGAGAAATGGCAAGTTATTGTCTTGTTAATGAGATTGTTTCTCTCCCATGATGCAAGCCCCCTCTTGTTTCATAACAAGCAAAATGACGTAAGAGGAAGTATCAATTAGAAATAATCTCATAAATCAAATTAGCTGGCACAAGTGGCTAAGGTTTTGCTTTTCCACTCAAAGTCATGCTTATAACAATATATGCTGAAGCATTTACACAAACAAATCGTGTGAACCTGACACAGGTTGCCAATATTTCAGGAGTTTGAAATTTCAATTGTAACATCTTACTTGGAATCAGTAGTTTTTATTACAGAACTGCAGATCCAGACATTACTAACCTATCAAAAAAAAATTCATTTTTAAAAATGACTGGACTTATTTTATTAGACTTACATAGTAGCTGTAACCACTATAACAGAAATAAGCTTTGGCTTTTGAGAAAGCTCTAGAGAAAATACTAACATAAATACATTTCAGCCTTTTTGCATACTATAAGCTATATATTTCAAAAAACTAGTAAAGAATATTAACTCTCACTATTCAGTAAATGACGAGTATGTATACTTCTATGTAGTTCTTCCAGCAAGTATAATAATTCTGCTCTACTAAAAACTGTGTATTAACTACATAAGTGTAGCACTAAACAGAAGGTAATCTGTCAGCCTAAAACTGGCTCTTCCCATCCAAAGCATGAATAAAAAGATTACCATACAGGAATTTCCGAAGTAATTTCTAAAGTCATAACATTACCATTTGTATATAAAACATTAGAAAGATATGCAAAGGACTTACTCTATTGTTTGTATGAAGCTAGTGCAGGCATTAACCACGTCACTCTCTTGACCTCTTAGACGATTAAGAGTGCAGGAAAGGATAACCTCCTCAAGCAGTTCTTCAGATTTCTGGTGCATATCAAGACACATGAATCAAAAACTAAAACAGGCCATCCCTCTTTGAATTAGGCACGTTAGAAAAAGAAGAAGAAAAAAGGAAAACTTGTGGAAGATTTTGCAATTGAGCAATTCATCAGTGCTAGACACTTATCTTCATTACTTGTCCAGGGTCCTAAGTCCTACTGATTTCCAGATACATGTGTCAAAGAGATGAAACTATTGGTGCTGGGATCAGTATCAAATGCTGATGCCACATTAAAACCAATGAGATCATATTGCCAAAAATCCTAGTGCCCGTTTGATTTTGCTAAAAATTTTGCTAAAAATCAAATTTTTTGTAAATTTTGATAAAAAATGATGAAATTTGTGGTTAAAAAGTTGATAAAAGTTGTTTGTCAAATTTGTGGTTAAAATTAATTGTTGACTTTGACTTCAGCTTTTTAGCAAATTTTTAAGCAAAATCAAACAAATCCTTAATAACAAATGCCAGCAAAGTGCCAAAAGATTACCAGAAATCTCAATATTGGCCAAATAATGCGGTGAAAACCATGCTCGAACCAATTGTGAAGTTTGACAAGTGAATAAGTTGGCCAACTGGGGATATGAGTTTAAGTTATAAAGAACGTGAGTGGTCCAATAGCAATTCAGCTTTCTTTCACGTTTTCAACCTAACTTATTTCACTTGGCAAGAAAAAGTAAGAATATAATGTTACTAGAATGTATACCTTCTGCACTTCTCCATTTACTCGTATATCTCCATCAAATGGGACAATTTTACAAACATTTCCACCAACCTTGAAAGCTTCTCCATATGTTCCTTCACCCACCTTGATGATACTTTCTCGGTCACTGGTTCAAACAATGTGCTTCCAATTAGATTTTATGAGGCCAGGTCTAAATCAAATGCTCTCTTGCATTAAAACAAGGATAAAATTATAATTTTATAGACTCCATCTGATAACTAGAATTATAGTAAGCAATTAAAAATAATGAAGGCAACAATCTTTACTTGAAACACTAATGGCTTGAATATTTAACAGCTAGAATCATGAATACTGAGACAATTGTCAAGGTAGAGGGGGAGAATGGACTGTATTAACCACAAAAACTATTCCGAATCCCATTGTGTAAGATTTTCTCCATTGATTAATAAAGCTGACCTAGTCAGAAGACTGACCTTCTCAATAGGAAATTCTCCCCCTCTTTCAATTTCATATTTCTTTTCAAGAACCAAATGTTTGCTGGCATTCATATAGAATTGGCAATAAAAGACAGGACATCAGGCAGCGAACAAGGCTGAACTTCATTACGAAACTTTTATCACAATATGCAAGATAAAATTAATTAAGGTGAAAGCTTTACTTTTTTAAAGCTAGAATTGTGAAGGCTGGGACAGAATTTTCAAGATAATAAAAAAAATTAGGCTGTAACTACCCCCAAAGAGTAACGGAAAAAGAAAAACCCAGCTCTAATTGTCTAAGAATTTTCACTCTTGTGGCTAGTAAAGTGGATCTAGGCAGAAAACTATAAATTTTATAGAAGAATTTCTCCCACTCTCTGCATCTCAATTTCATAATGAAAATCAAGAGACAAAGTACACTAGGGTTACGTCATTAACAGAGAGTATAGACTTATGCAGACTCATCATGAAAGAAGTCCTTGAATTTTATCAGCAAAAAAATCAAAGCTTTCAAAAACAGAAGAAAATCAAGAGTTGAGGCCTCCCCTGTTAAAGAGCATGGAACAATACAGAGAAAGATGGGGTAATTTTTATATCATATTAAGCACTTGTTTGACATTGCTTAAATTATAATTTCAGTTTGAACTCAAAAATACTTTTTAAACACACATATCGTAGGACCCACAACTTATTATCTACTTATTATCCACACAACTTATAAACACTTAAAAAATAATTTCAGCACCACCAAACATGCGTTAAAACATGACAAAGAGAAGCAGCTTTAAATTAGCCATATAGTCAATTGCAATCCATGAAGAAATCCTGGTGAAGCATCAGAGCAAAAAGGGATTATGATATAACAAATCTAACTGACAAATTGATCGGAGATACTTTTGAGATAGAAGTGAAACAAACCAGTAACTCAATAACATGTCGGTCAGTGTTGAAGGAGCACACTGCCCACATGCTGTCAAAAGAGCTGAGAAAGAATCCCAACGGTGACCATCCCATGAAGAAGGCCTTGAAGTCAGAGAGAGTTTAGTAACTGCAACTTCAATATCTTCACATGCCTCCTTAATAGGCACTCCAGTGGCATCTCCATCGGTAAAGCTTGAATAAAATCTGGTCTGAACAGAATTTGAAAAACCATCATGACAAACTGGATCCTTGGATACTTCTGGTGTTTCTAATATCTTAGAAAGTGATCCAGGGAATCCATAACTTCGATTTAGCTTCTTATAAACCAGCCATTTCTGTAATACTGATGATAAATGTGGTATGACAACATTATCAGCTTGGACACCCACAGTCCATGTACCAGACTTCTTGGGTGAGGGGCTCTCTTCAAGCAATTCAAAGGAATCAACCTCTTGAAAATAAGCTCTTTCTTTATCGAAGTTTGGAGGTTGTAAGGCTTTTCCCTGTAATCACCACAAAATTTAATGTAGAGAGGGCATCAACAAAAATATGTGATATTCCTCTAAAGTGTATTGCATTGCTTAGTAAAAGAAATTCTAGCCTTCTTTCTCTTGATTATGTTTATTCACCAGTAAGTCATAGGATTCAAAGAGTTATTTTTTTTTCATGCTTCTGGATAACCAAAAGTCATGTCAATAATACAACTCAAAACGGAATATGAATACATAAGAGAAAATGGGAAACCTAAATGCAGTCATAAAACAAAGATAACAAGAATAGCTGGTCATACTCTAGGAAGAGGTGGTTTGGCTTTTCTTCGAGGGATCCTTCGCTGTGGCCGATAATCTGCACATGCAGTGGCAGCAATGCTTGTTCTCCCTCTGTCAGTTGGAAGAGTAATTTATTAACGTGAGTTTGTGGTTCATCCTTTCGTAAATTTACTAATTTTCCATTCAACAGCACTATAATTCTAAGAGCAAGCCATAGTACTGAACTGAATAATGAAACCAAAAAATAGAATTAGAATACATATAATAAAAATGATGACCAAATAATATGCATAATCACAGAGCCAACAGAAAACATGCCCAATGGCTTCGTTATTTTGTTCTCCCTAGATTCCAAATAAATTGAACAGCTGCAAAGAATATCGCTCAATACTGTTCTGCACAAATTCAGATCTTAATTCCTAATTTTCTAATATCAACTAAATCCTCATATAATGCAAATGATGTCATTGTAATCGGTATGCGGTCGCATACAATTTAACAATTGGAATTTCAGTCCTCAGCTACTTCAGGTAGGACTTCACTGTGAAGAATTGCGGCTTATATTATATACATTCCACTCCTATAAGGCTATAACACATCTAAGATTCTAAGTTAATTAACAGCCAAATGCTGAAAAACACTTGCAACAAAATTGCAAAAATACAACATGGTAAAACAAAAACATGCAATAAGCATGTTTGGTGAGCTAATAAGCACCTTAAGCTCATCAAAACTTTTTATTATGTTATTACAATACAGAGGTCAAATAAGGGCATTGTTTTATTGAAAAAGTAGTCTGTATTCTTTTAGGTTTGATCTAATAAATGAAATGAAGAGCCCACCCAAACCAGCCCTGAAAGATAAAGAAAAGGAATTCAGCATTTAATCTTCTAATAGAACTCAATAATTAAAAAAATCACAAAAATTGTAATTCACAGAAAACATCAAAATAAGTAAAACTAGGGCACGAAACCTAGTGGAAAGGGAACGATTCCAACTGATTCGCTTGACCGGTGCTAGGCTCGGCCGATTCTCATTCCCACTGTTTGAGTTTGATTGCCTCCTGGAATTAATTACCAATCAAACGAATTGTCAATTTTGAAAAATTATTTAAATAATAATAGAGTTTCAAATTTTTAACGGAAAAACCAAAAATAATAATAAAGATAAAAAACCTTGCTGCATCTTTGTGAGTGTTAACATTTGCTTTTTGGCGCCGATAAACCACCACAATTTCTGGCTCCGATGCTTTCTCCGATTGCTGATTTCCTTTTTCCGCTTCGGTCGCTACAATTTCTGACCAGAGATCAACTGCATTTCCAACTCAAATTCACCATTTAATTATTAGTTCATTAAAATAAATTATATGCAAATATATGAATTCATGTATATCATATGATACTTCGGTTCTTCATTAATTTTCTTTTTCTACCTGTTCGGGAACCCATAGTTGCAAGTCGGAGGATATTGAAGTTCAAGGTGTAACGTTGTTGTGCTGTCCTTTCAAAGCGACAGTATGTTCAAAAATCTGACACTGGGCGGGAACTTCCTCTGCCGTTTTCGTACTCCAATTCCGGCGGATAGTAATTGAACATATTGCCGTGCGATTTTACTAAAAGCATGTTTGGCATAGTTTAATATAACTTTTTTTTTTTTTCAAAACTACAAATTATAAGTTTTATCAATTTTTCTATCGCACATTTCAATTTCATCAAATTTTTATCAAAATCTTCCAAAACACTATTTTTAAACTCCACCAAAATATACCAAGCAAGGTGTATTTAATTAAAATTAATAAGACTTTTATAGAGTTTAAAAGTTTAGGTCTATTCAATTTAAACTTTTTAAATTTCATAAAAGTCTTGAAGTATTCGATATAGATTTGTAAAGACTTTTTAAAAGTCTTATAAAATCATACGATATTCAATTCAGACATTTAAAATCCTACGAAATTCTGAAATATTCAAAATGTCGATAACGTTTAATGACTTTATAGATCATTTTATATGTACAAACTTTAAAGCACAATGTATAAATAAATTATATCACAATTTCTCTCACATTCACTCATAAGATTTTGAAAAACTTTGAAGGAAAAATAATAATTCATTTTCTTATTTTTTCTGCATGTAATACTTATATTTTCTTTTTTCCTTCAACAAATTGTAGAGTCAAGATAATATTTTTTCGTCTTCAATATATTCTAACTAATTTTTTTTTTATCTTCTTTCTTTTTCATTCTACAAATTCCATAACCATGATTAATTACCAATATTTTTTTATGAAAAAGAATATTAATATTTTTATCTCTATTCGATTTGATTTTTTGTTTTCTTTTCAATATTCTCCTAACCAATTTTTTATTTTCTTCTTTTTCTTTCTAAGAACTTTTAGAGACAATGTGATTTTTTCTTTAATATTCTCATAACTATTTTTTTTCTTTTTTTCATTGTTTTTTCATTTTTCATTAAAAACAAAATAAATTTATAATTAAATTCTTATATAATTGTTGATTATAAGTTTATTAATAAATTTCATCAGGTTAAAAAAAAAATTTATTAATGTATTTTTTTTTCATTTTCATTCTTGTTTTTTTCTATATAATGGTTGCATTTTTTTTCGTTAATTGGTACTTTGGTTATTTATTATGCAATTGTCGTGATTAATAATGATATGTTACTTATAGATTATTAAATATAAAAAAGAAGATTATAAACTGGATAAATTTTTTTATTTAAAAATATTTTAAAAAAGAATTGCATGCTATTATTTTTTGAATTTATCCACAAGCCATTTGAAAGTTTATAATTTTACTCAAAAGAAAAAATTGAATGAGTTAATAATTTTATATCATCAACTTTTGACGTAGTTGCTTGAAACAATTAAATAGAACAATTTTTATGAATTTAATAATATTAATATAATTAAATAAATTATTACTAGACTTTTCTCATGCGACATTTTTTTTAATTGTGGGATATTAAATTTTTATATTCAAAATTTTTAATTAAAAAAAAAAATCTATAGAAGTTCATAAAAGTATGTGAAAATCTAAGAAAATCTTTCAAAAAGAAATCTATACAAATCCATAAAAATTTGTAGGAGTCTATTAAAATCTATAAAAGTCATTAAAAGTTAATGAAATCCATCAAAGTGAGTCACTTAAAAAATGTCAATCAAAGTCTTTAAAAGTGTAGATTAAATACACCCCCAAAATTGTACATGGAAAAGTGCACTTTTAGTCCCTCAATATCTTTCAAGAGCATAATTTTTATATAGAAAAAACAAGTTTTGAAAAACAAGAAACAAAAATTGAATTTATATTTATTGTTCTAAAAAACTTGCTTAGGCGGCACCTAAATGTGAGGTGCGTCTCCACGCTAGTCACGTCTTGCCACACTTTTTAAAACACTGCTTATATCTATATTTAAATTTTTTTCCCATAAAAGATCTTTTTAAATAAGATAATTTGCACTTTTGGTCCCCAATCTTTTCAATTTGTAACAAATCTACTCTTAACCTTTTTTTTTAGCAACAGACATCTCCAATCTTTCAATTTTTTGCAAATCACGTCCCTATTGACATATTTTGATGGTTTTACCCTCCTCTTTAAATAAACTAAAATAGAAAAAATTTAAAAACAACAAAAAAATAAAAGAAAATTACAAATAAAGTTCCATAACTTTTAAAAAACACAAAATAATTTCATCATCTCCAAAACCCCACCCCACCCCACAATCTGATAAAACTGCGATGTCTTAAGTCATTCCATACAAAATATTTCTTTCTATTAGTCAAACTAATTCACCGTCTCGGTATGTCACGGCGATAAATTTTCAGCATTTACTTCAGTTTCTTTCCCTCTTTTATTTCCTCTCTTTTGACGCCTCCGACAAGCTTCAGACCCTTCTGACCATAAAATCTGCCTTCAAAGAGTCAAACACAAAAGTATTTGATTCATGGGATGCCAGTAATTCTGTATGTAACTTAACTTTTGATTCCAATGGATTCGTTAAAGAAATTGAACTCTCCAATCACAATTTGATGGGTTCAATTCCTTTTGATTCCTTATGCAAGCTCCTGTCTTTGGAAAAGCTCTCCATCGGGTTCAATTCACTCTATGGCCGAGTCACGGATGAATTGAAAAATTGTACTGGGCTCAAATATTTAGACATGGGCAATAATATTTTCTCAAGATCATTCTCAAAAATTTCATCAATCAATGGATTGTTGTATTTATCCGCAAATCATAGTGGATTTTCGAAAAGTTTTCTATGGAATTTTCTTGAAAATATGACAAATCTTGCTGTGTTAAGCCTCGGCAACAACCCGTTTAATCGGACAGAATTTTCGTCAGTATTGATTTGGCTGTATTTATAGAATTGCAGCATGGAAGGAAAAATCCCTCGAGATATTGGGAATCTTGTTGAGCTGATTGATTTGTAGTTGTCTATGAATAACATCACCGGCGAGATTCCAGTGGAGATTGCCAATCTTTCGAAACTATTGCAACTTGAGCTTTACTAAAACTGATGCGAAACCAGATTTCATTTGTTCTAGGAAGTTGGAACTCTGTTGTGAAATATTTTTTCATTTTTTCTGGACAATTGGAACTCTATATGGCAAGGGATGGGTGGGATTTTTGGAGAAGATGGTGTTCTTTTATGTTTTTTAAGAGTTATGGGACTTCATTTGCAATTTTATTTAATTTTATTGTTGTTTTTAGCTTTTTTTATTTTTAATTATTTAAAAAGAAGGGTAAAACTGTCAAAATATGTCAATAGGGATGTGATTTGTAAAAAATTGAAAGGTTGGGGATGCCTTGTGCTAAAAAAAGGTTATGGGTAGATTTGTTACAAATTGGAAAGGTTGGAGACCAAAAGTGCAAATTACCCTTTTAAATACCTTACTTTCATTTTTTGGGAGTAATTTGCACTTTTGGTCCCCTACCTTTTAAATTTGTAATAAATCTACCTCAACCAATTTTTTTAGCACCAAACATCCCCAACCTTTGAAGTAATTGCAAATCAGATCCCCAATTATAGTTTCCATTAAATATGTCGTCATCTCACTAGCGTGGACCTCACGCGTTTATATTTTTTCAACATGTGCGTCTGATTAATTTGTCCATTCACAAAACAAACAATGAAATTTTTCACTCTCCATCTTCAGAGGCAATGATTCAGTGATTACAGCGGTGGAACTGGTGTTGATGTTGATGCTATAGCCTTTCCCGATGAGTCACGCAAGCTCTTTCAGCGTCTCTGGACTGACGAGGATGAAATCAAGCTGTTGCATAAGTTTCTAGAGGCCACCTTCGAAATCTCCTATAAAATCTGAGGGTGACACTGTTGGAGTCAACGGCACCACCATTTGTGTTGTCCCTACGAATGAGGCCATGTTTGACAATAATGATCATAACAACCCTAATTTTGTTGGCAATCAAAGCCCGAACCTGAACAACTCTAATGGCTTTGATGGAAATAGCAAGACCCCCTGATCCAAGAAGCAAAACCGAGTTGGAGCAGTGAAAGTCGAGGAAAAATAGCATGCCTTTACCATTAATACTCAAGTTAATCATCCATCGGTAGAAAATGGGTGCGGTCACTCCAGTGGCTACTCCGTTGGGCGTGGGGATGCCAGCATCAATATCAAGCGTGATTGAGGAGATCGTGAGGAACTGTTGGTCGCCATTTTTCAAGGAGTTGTTGGAAAATTCAATAAATTTGAATGGGAATGGAGTGCATGGAACCCGTAGGTTTGGGTTGGCTTTGAGTCCCATCCCTTTGGGTTTTAGTGGAGTGACGGATGGGGATAGGTTCGTTGATGAGAAATGGAGAAAGCAGCAGATGTTGGAATTGGAAGTGTTTTCAAAGAGGTTGGAGTTGGTGCAGGATCAGATTAAAGCACAGTTGGAGAAGCTCGGGTCCATGGGTTAATGAGGTTTCTTTATAAAAAAAATGGTCACACGTGCTGGTAGAGGAAATTTAGACGCGTGACGCTGGTGACTTAACGGCATATTTTAACGAAAATGTGATTGAGAACCTAATTTACAATTAATTCAAAGATTGAGGATGTCTAGTGCTAAAAAAATTGATTGTGGTAGATTTATTACAAATATAAAAAATTAGGGACCAAAAGTACAAATTACCCTTCTTCTTTTTAATCATTTTCACCATTTTTCTTTATAAACCAAAGAGGTGAATAGAAAGTTCTGAAAATATTAAAAGAAAGTATTAAAAATATAATATAAAGAGAGAGTCAAATCTATTTTTTATAATTTTAAATAGGAAAAATTGCCTATAAGTCACTTCTACATGACTTGTTTTAAATTATGTCAATTTTTTTTTAAAAATTGTGATTAAGTTATACTTTCAATAATATTTTAAATTAATTTCAAAATCACCCCTATAATCCATATTTTCTATCCACGAGTTCTTCCACCCCCACAAACCTCCTCCACCTCCGGCGACAACCTTCTCCACCTTCGGCGACCTCCGACGAGTGCTTCTACGGTGCAATGTCACTTTTTAATTCCTCACGCGTTTAGTGGAGGAGGTTACTTTTTAATTCCGCCGCGATTTGGGTACTATTTTTTGGCGTGGGAGCTGAATTTGATGGTGTGAGGCTGGGTATGGGTGCAATGAGGATGACCGAATGTGGTCCAGTGAAGTCCGGGTCCGGTGGTATTGGGTCGAGTCTACCATAAGAAATCTGGTTCTGGTTTCTTGTTTTCTGATCATTTTGCACACATGAATAGAAATCAAGTCGTGTTTATTAGTTGTTGGAGTCAGATGGGCTTTTGTCTATGATTCAAATTTCAGACGTCTGGATGAATATTTATATAATGGAAGATTATGCAAGAGAAGAATGGCATATGGTTGACAGGGATGGTGCCTGGCATTTTTCCAATCTGTCAGACTGGTGAATATGTTTTTCTTGCAACACACAAGCAAGTATTGGTTTATCAAAGAAATAGCTGAGTTTGGAAGGAGATGTATTCTGTGAAGAACAATGCCACCCTGCCATTGTGGTTCTCTGCACATGTTTTTCGAAGTACAATTTTATCTTGTCAATAAGGTATAAGGTGTAGATCTTTGGATTGCATACTTGATGTTGGTGATTTAAATTTTGAATGTACATGTCTAATTGAGTTTTTTTTTTTTTTTCTTATAGTCTTTGGCATCGCATAATATATCTCGTAATTGACTTGCAAAGTTTGCAATTTAGTCATCAATCAAAGCTTTGAAGTAGTGCTAGATTGTATAAATCAATGATGGTGATAGTTTCATAAAAACATGTTTCATGATTCTATGATAAAAGTTGGTCATTAGATTATTTCTTTGTGTTGTTAATTAGTCATGAAAGTTGTTTATACAAAACAGTATCACAAAAACAGTATCACAATAGAAATGGGCATAGAATTCGCATACGTGCTCATAATTTTTATTATAATATATTTTCGAAATGGTCTCGATGAGAGCAAGAAAGACCAAATGGCTTTACCAGCTGCAGACGATGGATTTTAGCCATTTGAAGTCGTCTCTTTAACTTAAAATGACAATCTTTAATTTTTCTTGTCAAAACAATATCATACATATTAAAACAGTATCACAAAATATTATCATAATAAAAATGGCATAGAATTCGCATACGTACTCGGAATTTTTATTATGATATGTTTTCGAAATTGTCTCGACGAGACAGTCAAGACCAGTTCATTTGCCACTACGTATGATAGATTTTACCCGTTTGAAATCATCTCTTTAATTTAAAATGACAATATTTAATTTTATTGTCAAAACAGTATCATACATCCTCTAAAGCGAAGATCACAGATAAATGTTATACATGAAAATATGTTGTTCAAGTCCATTGATACTGTTTGCATTCAATAATATTATCATAGATTAAAACAGTATCATAGATGTTTTACTAGTTGAAGTAATTAAATTGTTCTTAAAATACTCCATTAGTATTATAAGACCATTGATAATAATTGCACTCAATAACATTATCATATATTAAAATAGTATCATATATTAAAGCAGTATCATATATTAAATATTATCATAATAAAACAATATCAAAGATAAAAGCATGATGTAAGTGTACCATAGCACATTATATATACAAAACAAGATTATATATAAAACTAAATACAAGATATTTTAATGGTTGAACTAATTATCTTTGTTTTTAAAATGCTCCATTAGTAGTACAATATAATAAGTTTAAACATTGTCATAAATAATAAAGATTATCATATGTTAAATAATGATGAGCATAAGTTGAAACATTATCATAATAAAACGAAGATCAAATATAAAAGCGTGGTATAAGTATATCAATGCAAATTATATAAATAAAAAGCGATTATCATAGATAAAACAAAGAGATTGATACAGTATCATAGGTTAAAATATTATCAAAGATAAAAGTATGATATAAGTATATCAATTCACATTAATTCAAATAAAACAGTATCATAGATAAAATAGTATCATAAAACTAAGCATAAGATATTTTAATGGTTGAAGTAATGATATTTTTTAAATACAGTATCATAGGTTGAAATATTATCATAATAAAACAGTATCATAGATAAAAACATGATATAAGTATACCAATTTACATTATCTAAATAAAACAGTATCATAAAACTAAGCACAAGATATTTTAATAGTTGAAGTAATGATACTGTTTTAATACAGTATCATAAGTTGAAACATTATCATAATAAAACAGTATCACAGATAAAAACATGATATAAGTATACCAATTCACAGTATCATAGATAAAACAGTATCTTTTGATATTGTTTTAATCCATGATACTGTTTTAATCCTATGATACTGTTTGAATGTCTTACTTTTAATCCATGATATTGTTTTGTTTAGGTAATGTGCATTAGTATATTTTGATATTGTTTTAATCCATGATAATGTTTTAATTCTATGATACTGTTTGAATGTCTTACTTTTAATCTATGATACTGTTTTATTTATGTAATGTGTATTAGTATATTTTGATATTATTTTAATCCATGATATTGTTTGAATCTATGTGGAATGAATTTTATTTATGATACCGTGCTTTTATCTTTAATATTGTTTAATTATGAAAATGTTTTAACCCGTGATACTGTTTGAATGTCTTTGTTTTATCTATGATACTGTTTTAATCCATGATAATGTTTTGTTTAGGTAATGTGCATTAATATAAATTGATACTGTTTTAATCTATGTTTTAATCTATGATCTTGTTTTCATAATACTGATCAAACAAAACATATGACTAATTAAACAAGATCAAAGATAAAAGTATGATATCATAATCATGTGTGTTGTTTGATCTTGTATTATGCAAAACAAGATCACAAAAAATAGTATCACAATAGAAATGATCATAGAATATGCATACGTGCTTTCGTAATTTTTATTATAATATGTTTTCGAATGGTCTCAACGAGACGGTCAAGACCGATCACTTTGCTTAGCGCTTATGATGGATTTTACCCATTTGAAGTCGTCTCTTTAGCTTAAAATGACAATCTTTAATTTTTTTTTCAAAACAAGATCACAAATCCTCTAAAACAAGATCACGGATTAATGTACATCATTTTGTCGCAAATTAAAGCTCTTCCAAGGTATCTCGGGTCCCTTAAAAGTAAACACATACTTGAGCAATGCCAAGATGAAGAAAGAATAAGCATTCACTATCATTAAAAACAAAGAAAAAAATTAGCAAATTTCACTATCATTAGAAACAAGATCATATATTGAAACACATCTATTGAAACAAGATCAAGCATTTTACATGTTCTAACATAAAACCCTAACTCATAATAACTACATTATCAAAAACTAGTTGAATCGGTTTATCCAAACTCCATTCATTAATCGCATTGCATATGTTTCAATTGGAACAATATCTCAATATTTTCATGATTATTTTTAATCGAAAATGGTTATTTTATACAAAAATAAAAAATAAAAAATATGTTCACCATTGAAATATCAGCTTTCTAATTATTTGTATGCGATTACTGAGTTATGGTGAGAAGAATCAAACACAAGAAGAAGATGAAAATTGTTAAAAGTAAATGAAAGAGTTTCTAAACAAGTATTGAAATGATTTTATTGGTTTTACGTGTTTAAATGACAGTTTTTACAATTGGATGGTATATTGGTCTTTTAGTAATAAAGTATGACTTTAGTTGAATTAAAATTATATCATATGACTTTCGAGCCTACCATGACATTAGCAGTGACCGGCCCAAAAATTTTCCTTTTAAATATAGTGAGTATATTAGAGCCCTAAAAAGAAGATAGACTTTTCACAATAGAAAAAATGAAATTAATAAAAAGCTTATTGGAGATGCTTAAAGAGAGTTAAATTTTACTAATTATTCGAGTATAAACACGATAAATTGAAAAGACAAAATATAATGTAACAATAATTCTAGATGAAAAAATGGCATGTTATTCAAATTTAGAGCTAATTGTACGAAGTTTAGAGTTTAGTTGGCTGTCATATTGACAAATGCACTAGGGTTAAACGGATAATTGTAAATCCAAATTTAGTTTTGATTACAATATTGATAATAACTCATATAATTAGATCATTATTAGGGTCGGAATTTTGCCAATCGACTTACGTCAACTTCAAGTAAATAGAAATTATCTACATTGATTAGACCGTGAATCTTTCTTCTCCTCTTACAAGAGGTTTCATAAAATATGTATTGGTTTGTGACAGTCAAAATAAGATAAACGGATAATTATAATCTAATGATTAGCTAGAACTATACATTGTTTCATATTTTTAAAGTAACATACTAACGATATTATATTATATTTTGTTATAAAGAAATAATACATCATTATTTTGAGAATGGCCTTTATATTTGTAGATGGATTGTGATGTCACGTTGCCCTTTTATAAAGTGGCCAGCATGTGAAATAGCTAGCATCTAGTTGGTCAGTTGCATAGCTTCAAGCTACGTTTAGAACTTGAATACATTGATCATATATAGGAACTTTTTTTATCTACCGCACCGATGCTCCGTTGGAGTGCTAATATATATGTTGGATTAAAGGATTAGGCACTCAATGTAGCATAGGGATTATGCTCCTTGATGTGGCATAGTTTACTATGTATAATTGCTTCCAATATCCGAGCAAAGCACTTGTGTCTTTTTGGACCTATATTTTTACTTAGTCGCACAAATTGTGAATTTATGTGTCCGTTTAATTTACAAATCAGATTTTTTGTAAATTTTGATAAAAATTGATGAAATGTATAGTTGAAAAGTTGATAAAAATTGTAGATTTCATTAAAAATGTAGTTAAAATTAACACTTGGAGTTCCGAACATTTGAACATTGTGACGATGGAGTCCCGAACCTTCTATTTATAACCCCCGAGTCTCTAACCTTTAAAAAACGCGCCAGCAAAGTCCTTCTGTTAAAAAAATCTTTAGTTTGACCTTTAAATGGTCAAAATTTACTTAAAATGACCAATTTACCATTTCAAAATAAAACAAAAAGAATAGAAAAATAAACAAAAGTAAAAATTGCAACAAACCCCCTCCTTCACTTCTTCTTTCCAACCAACCCCCATCCTAAAACTTATTCAACTCCAAACAATGTCCTTCAACATCAGCTCAATAAATATTTTCTTTAATTACAACAAACCCCCTCGAGTCGCTGGAAACTTACCAGAGCCGAACTTCGTCTCAACAGCCTCAATACCATGTTTGCCAAACATAATCTCTTGCAACTTGGTATGATTGCACTGTTAGGACCTCACACTGTTGGCTTTTTCATGTCACTCCGGCGGAAAGGGCTTGTTCACTTCGGATCAAGTTCTGTTCACTGACCCGGCATCACAACCTATTGTGAATGATTTAGCAATAACTATATTGATTCTGCTGTACTTATAACTACCAATGAATTAAGCAGACGGGTAAAGAACCAATAAAAATAAATTAATTTGAACGTGTGTTGGAGCGGGGGTTGGAGCCGGAGCCTGAGGCGGAGGAGAAGATTTAATTGTGGTGGTATTGCTTCTGGTGTTGGGATTGGAACTGCCATTGGTGGGAAGACCACTTGTTGGAGAGATTGGGAGAAGTCGGTCGACACCGGAAGTGGAGCTTGAGCAATGGCTCACCCATTTGATTTTGCTAAGAAACTGAAATTAAAATCAACAATTAATTTTAATTATACTATCTATGTGAGTCACAACTTTTATCAACTTTTCAACTATACATTTTATTAATTTTTATCAAAATTTAATTTTTAGCAAAATCAACCAGGCACTTAGACAAAAGCATTATTTATTTTGATTAATGGATTGTTTTTTTAGTTGAGTTATTTTAATGTCGATAGACCTGAATTGGTGACACGATATGTGGGCTTATAAAGTGGATTTACTGTATGTTTGTTCGTGTTTATACACACTATAAGTTAGTCAAACAAAATGTGATTATCTACTTGGATTATAAGACTTTTATGAATATTTTTCAATTCAAAATATCATCAAGTTTATTTTTGCCAAATGGTATGAAGAGGGACTAACCATCCTTACATCACTACTATATAATGTTACCATCAGATTTCATTAAGGCCTCCACGTCAGCAAATGCCCAGTAAAAATCTTGTATATGCCCAATTTAGGTATCGTTAAGGCCTCATATGCCCAACGAGGGCCTTCTAGATTCATAAAGGCCTCAGATACACAGCGAGGACCTCGCGGATACGCTTAAGGCCCGGTAACACATTAGCACCATCGAGTTAAGTAGAGCGAAGCCCATAAAGGGCCTTGACATCCCTGGCCAATTTGGAGTACTTCGCTGGTCTTCGTATTCTCGTAATCTGATGTTTTGGAATAACCAGAAAAGTAATTAAAGAAAGATTGTATTTGATTGCCATAAGGATTCTCACAAGAAACCCAAATCCCGATCTCCTAAATATTAAGCAATGTGATCAACTCAAATAAAGGCTAAAATCTTGGAGATAGCCTCAACAACCAATTGCCCTTATCTCACAAGGAAAGAGGATCCAACCAAATATCTAATTGATTGTTTTCCTAAATCAATTAGGACTATGATGCTATAAATATAACATATCTAGTTGCTCAAATGTACGCTCTTTTTCTGCATTATTATCACTCTTAAACTCTGCTCAAATATTTGTCTGATTGTCCCTCCCACACCCAATTGTTTTCGTTCCCCGTATATTATTTCCTATAGTGGCAGTTGACTTGATTGTCGGGATACCAATGATCGTCGAGCCCTTTTTCTCCAGTGATCTTGGTGTCTAACGATCGTTTTAGTGTGTAGGTAACATACAAGTTAACAGATGAATGACTAGAGATTTGTTGACACATAGACAGTGCAGATTCCGACGTCAACATATAATCAGAGCCAATGGTTGAGAATACTTTTCACATTTCAACCATAATGGTGTCGTATTGGTGAGTTTTTTTTTCTTTTTAACCTTTTGTGGTAAAACAATTCTATCACAATATTTGCCTTTTTTTTTTTCATTTAAAATTTTATTCTAAAGCTATGTTTAACATCATGAGTATCAAGTTTATAATTGGTGCTCGGACTGAGCATGTTTGTTAGTGTTTATAAATATTTATAAGTTGGTTAAATATTATTTTTATTCACATATTTTATAGGATCTACAATTTTTATCTACTTTTTAGTTATACATTCCATATGATTCACTACTTATAAATTACTAGTTAGACACGCGTGCGTTCCACGTACTTTTGTAATCATATTGTTAATTTTTTATTTTTTCAAATTTTTTATTTTTTTATTGTTAATAATTAAAATATTAAAGTAGCAGTTGTAATAAAGATAAAAAAAATATAGTTGTTGATAACATGTTGTTTTGTATTGTATTGTTCGATGTTGATATTTTATTTACATTTATAGAAATACAATTGCAATTAAAGATGAGTTTTATATAGTAGTAATACGAATAATAACTTGAATTCAGTGAATAACTTTTGGTGATTTGAGCTTTGATGACTGACGAACTATTGATATCAAATAGTATGAAATTAATATGTATTAATAGGGATCTTCAGGGTTGTATTTTACGAAAAAAAATTAAAAATTAATAATTTTATTGGAGAGAATGTAATAATTGACTATATAATATTGTACATTTGTTGGAGTAGTTACTCATTGTAAATAATATTCTTTGTGTATGTTCTCTTTTTATTAAGCGCGTCTGATGTAATATTAATTATATTAAAAAGTAAAAAAGTTTCATATATTAATTGTCAACTATAATAAATATAATCCAATGTATTCAAAACAATATTTTCATCTCCATGATTTGAATTTTAATCCGATAATAAAAAAAAGTTACAATTTTCCCATTCATTTTTTTAATTCATTTCTCATTTTTTTCATCTACGTAAGACAAAAAAAAAATTGAGATCATCTTTTCACCTTCATAATTAATTTATTATATTAAATATTTACAAATTTTAAATGTACATTTAATAAATTGATAAAAATTAAATATACGATATACGATAGTAATGAACAATAAAAGAGTAACAAATAAATATTAAAATATAATTGTATTCATTTAATTACAATTACAATTAGAGATAAGTTTTATATGGTGATAATACCAACAATAATTTGAACTCAATTAAGACTTTTTTGTAATTTAAACTTTGATGATTGAAGAATAATTGATATCAAATCTTATAATATTAATGATCTCCAGGGCTGTATTTTACGAAGAATAAAATTAATAATTACTAATTTTATTGTGAGAAAATGTAATGATTGATTACATAATATTGTACATTTGTTGGAGTAGTAATTCTTTGTGAACAATATTATTTGTGGAGTAACGCTACTTGTACATCACCACTTACACCCACACTAGCTTATGTGGTAGTATGATTTAGGGGTAAAATATTTGACCAAAACATTATTTTGAAGAGTAATGCCACTTGTACATTTTCACTTACACCTACACTTACACTTGCTTATATGGCAGATTAAAATAATGAAAAGAAAATTCAAAATAATGTTTTGGTCAAATATTTCATCCCTAAATCATATTGCCACATAAGCAGGTGTAAGTGGGGATCTACAAGTAGCATTACTCTATTTTGAATTTTCTTTTCATTATTTTATACTGCCACATAAACAAGTGTAAGTGAGGACGTACAAATATCATTACTTTTCTTTGTGTATGTTCTCTTTTTATTAGACGCGGTTGATTTGACAGCGTAAATGAAATATCATAAATGTGTGTAAGAAACAAAAATTAAAGAAATGTCAACACTTGTCTACGTTGTAAGAATATTGTTGACGGACAAAGTAAGAATATTGATGAAGAAGAGTAAGATTGATATATATATATATATATATATATATATATATATATATATATATTAAATTATATTAAATTAAATTAAAAATAAAAAAGTTTCACACATTAGTTCTAAACTATAGTACATGTTTGGTGGGATTTAAAGAATTTTAAAAAAAAATTGATAAAATACTGTAATATAATGTATTAAAAATAATATTTTTAACTCCATTTCAAATTTGAAAACTATGATTTGAATTCTAATGCGGTAATAAACAAAATTACAATTTTTCTTATTCATTTTTTTTGAAACTCATTTCTCATTCATTTTATCTACTTAATGCAAAAAAATAAAAAAATAAAAAATAAAAACTGAGACCATCTTTTCACCTTCATATTTAATTTAATAGATTAAATATTTAAAAAATTTAATTGTATATTTAGTAAATTGTTGAAAATTTAATATATAATAAGAATGAACAATAAAAAAGTAATAAATAAAATATTAAAAAATAATTATAAATTAATGAATACTAAAGGTGAATATGAAATTTTAAAAAATTTATAAGGGTGGAATGATATAAAAAAAAATTTGTAGAAGTAGTATAGGTGGAATGATATAAAAATGTTTATCCACAGTTTACAACCTAGAAAAAACCGCTGGGTTTTTAACTTAAGTCCCATAATGAAGTTTTCATTTTTTTTACAAAGAATTTTTTTTTCCACTCTATTAATAAGATTTTATGTAATAAAATATAATAACTATAGTAGTTTCGTACTTAGATAAATCATTTGTGATAGTGATGATTTTCTACTATATATGTAGTTTTTGTTTGATTTAGACTTGTATGGTGATATTTAGTAACAAAATTAATATAAAAATCTTACCAAACATATTAATGTATCTAATTGAAATATCCTTGTTATTGGGAATAATCTATAAAAAAAATCTTACCAAACATATTAATGTATCTAATTGAAATATCCTTGTTATTGGGAATATCTTGAAGTCTATTACATGATCAAGTCAGCCATAATGTATAGATAAAGTTCAATAAGCAAAGAGAATGAAAAAAAAAAAAACTCACCATTTATGGCCAATAATAAACTCTTCATTTACTTGATTAGCTCGATCGTATTCTAATGCTAGTTGCTTCGCCAGAAGCAAGCAGGATGAGGAGAGGGAAAATCCCTCTCTAGCGCTGAACAATATCAAAAAGAAGAAATTTTGACTTAGGGTGATCAAATCAATCTCCGTTTCGCTCTAAATTCTCACAATGCTTTCCTTGAGAAAGGTGAAGAAATATGTAAAAGAATTTAGTTCTTTGATGCTTGACATCAAAAATATGTTCGAGAAGGACAAGTTCTTCAATTTCATATGGTCTTGAATCATGGATACATATGGAACTAAAAAAATACCTATGTCAAAAAAAAAAATATATAACAATTTCAGATTATCATATATGACATCAAACTACTACTTCTTCTTCTTTCTTTTTTCCCCCTCTTCCTCTTCAGAACATTGATGTCTCATGCATTTACACGATATTGAGTTGCCAATTGGCAACTGGGTGAATCATAATTTTCAATCTTACTTATCAGAGTAAAATAATGATTGCAAAAAAATTGCCCATTTAATCTAAACATGCCAGCCAAGCTTTGCAGTATTATTAGACAATTTCTCTAATCACTTATTAGACTTGGTAAGTTGCTACTTGTTTTATTATTGATTGATTGTGTCACATCACAATATCACATACACTTCTTCTTCATTTAATGTAATAGAGCGTGTCTATTGCATTGCTATCATATAAATAAAATAAATAAAATAGACGGTAATTTAAAAATTATCTCCAATAAAAAATATCAAAGAACCCGTCAAACAAATGTGAATGAAAAAAAAAAAAAAATTTCTAGAGCTTTGTCTATATTCAAAAGTTCTATTAAACTTGTTGACTAAACAAATTTAAATTACCTATGCAGATTTATATTTATTCTACAGATTTAAATGTGATTTTATTTTTATTTTAAGAAAATAAAACATCTAGATTGTAATCTTTATAATACATTAGAGATCAATTTTGAATTTTGTAGAGTATTTTTACATACAACAAAATTTGAAAATCAATATTATTTTTTCCCCAAAAATATTAAAGCCCTTAAGATAGTCAGCCAAAATATTTTGACAAATGGCGTGAATTGTTTTTACTCCATAACTTGCTCTTTTTTCCAAGAAAATATAAAATATAAATAAAAAGAGTTGAATTTAGATTTTCAATTTGAACCAGCATGTATTAATTTTATGGAATTGACACATCAACATTGTATCCACTAATATAATTTTGTGAAATTATCATTTCAATTTTTATTTAAGTTGTCGAGAGATTATCATTTAATTCCATTAATGTAGCCAGTCATGTATTGGTGTTTGCTTCTTGGTAAACATAAATGAATAAAGACGTAAAAAAAAAAAATGAAGAAAAAAGTTTGTATTTAATGATACTGAATGTGAATCCAATCTTTAATTTTATATGAGAATTGGCTCCTCATTGTATCAACTAATGTTTTGGTATGATGAAAAGCCATTTAGTAGTTAATTAATGAATCATTTATCAACATTCCAGAAATATAATTAATATTACCAATAAATTACTGTGTGGACATTGATTTAATATTAATAATAATAAAATTATCAAGATGAAAAGTTTTCCAATGTAATAGAAAAGTCATTTAATAATACTAGTTAAGAATACGTGCGTTGCACGTGATTTTGTAATAAAATTATGGTTTTTTATATTAAAATTATCGATGAATATAACACTTAAATGAAACTCATTTTCAATCATAAGTTTATCAATGATTATGACCAACTAAGGAATTATATTCAAACTTTTTGGTAAAACATGTGGTTCATTAAAAAATACATGACCTACATGAATATTAAGTTTGAAAAATTATTGATACTCTTTTAATTATATTTTAAATCATATATCTAATGGCATATCAAAAAAGACAACTTTCTTTTATGAAAATTAGTATCAAATTCTAAAATACATGAAAATAGTAGATATAAGTATAACACAATTTTTCATTGATTTTTTGTATTTATATCATTATAAAAAGCACACGAAAACAAAATATTTAACTTTTTAGGTAATTATTTCTCAGAAAAAAGAATCTCAAAATTCTTTGACATAAGATAAAGAATAATTTTTTATTGGAATATCCATTCAGTTTTAATACACCCATAAATTAAGGAGGGTTTTTTTTTTTGTTCTCTTCATGCATTCTTTCCCGTAATTCCATCTGAAATATTATTAAATTTCAAGAAAATTCAAAATAACTAGATATTTGGACAATGATTTTAACTCATCACATAAAACCACTTATTATGCAAGATTTACCTTCACCTTATACATAACATAACTCATTTTATCCAAGTTATGTCTTCCTCAGCCGTGTGCTTGAAAGAGTTAGAGTAACACTAATTCTCCTTATTCTAACTCGTTCTTCACAATAAAAATACGTTTAATTGCTTACAAAATGACATAAAACATCATTCGAGCTTAAAACCCTTTGTTATCAAGACTACCACAATAATTAATATTTTTACATCGAACAAATAATCTAAATCAAGAAAAAAAGATATAGAAATCAAAATTTAAAATCAATATTACTATAATATATATTCTTAAAATTAGTGAAAATGGAAAATTAACACATCCATTATTACCACATTATTATCAAAGATTAAAAATCGTCACTGCGAGGAATAAAATATTCTTGGCATAATAAAAAACAAAGACGAATAACAAAGGAAGAAAGTATGAATCAATAATAAGAAAGTCGAAATGCAAAGTCAAATTCATCTTGTTTTGTTACGTTGATAAAGAAATTTGCTTAAATTCTCGTGCATAATAAGATTAACTATTTGATTGTTTACAATTAAAGATAATAATTTCAATACATTAAAAAATTTATTAGTATATTTTTATTTATTTTCATTAATTACAATATATATAATAGAATTTAAAGAGACAAATCACTTTCAATGATCAAAATGTAATATTTATATAGTATTAAATAGTTTAAATTAATGCTAAAATAAATTATATTAATTAAAAGATGATGTTAGGAATTATAAGTTATTCGAGGGGCAATATCGTCCATAAATGTTTCTCCCATATTTGGAACACATGAAGAAAATATGAATCAATAATAAGAAAGTCGAAATGCAAAGTCAAATTCATCTTGTTTTGTTATGTTGATTAATGAATTTGCTTAAATTCTCGTGCATAATAAGATTGACTATTTGATTGTTTACAATTAAAGATAATAATTTTAATATATTAAAAATTTTATTAGTATATTTTTATTTAATTTCATTAATTACAATATATAATAGAATTTAAAGAAACAAATAACTTTTAATGATCAAAATACAATATTTATATAGTATTAATAGTTTAAATTAAAGTCAAAATAAATTATATTAATTGAAAGAAGATTTTAAGAATTATAAGTTATTTGAGGGGCAATATCGTCCAAAAATGTTTCTCTCTTTAAGGGACTTTTAGAATTAGTATAGATATAGATTACCAAGATGAAGAGACGTTTATTATTAATAATCACCGAGAAAATTTATGGATATTCCAATATTTTTAAAAAAAATAAGAAAAGTCAGTCCAATATTACTACGTTATTAATCAATTATGAGCATTTCATTTGACTTGGAAAAATTAAAGAAATAGAAATTTATATATTTTAAATAAAAGTCATTTAAATAAAAGTCATTTATTTAAAATAACCTGTTCAATGTTACATCATTAAATAAAAGTCATTTATTTATTTAAGAAGAGTTTAGAGTTTAGGCTAAGATGAAAAATCAAAATATTAATAAAAAATCATGATCAATTTTAGATAGTACGATTAATTTTAATAATTTAATATATAGTTATTAATAATATCAATTAATCTTAACATAGTTTAACTGATGTTTCGTTTTTTACACCAGAGTCATGATCCATTTCATTTCAAGCATACAAAAATTGAATAAGTTTATAAATTCGGCACTTCTACCCTAATACATAATATAATATCATTCATCATATTAAGCTCATCTTCCACCTTATGCGAGTATATGTCAATTCAAGTATATGCAAACTTTGCTTTAAAATAACTATTCAAAATATAGGTGAAAGATTTAATTTTGTCAATCAAATCAACACTATGAAGATGCTGTGGATGTTGAAGGTTCGAGTCGTGAGACTTTGGAAGATTCCATGCTTTGGAGATAAGGTAGAAACTTATAGCATTGAGATGGTTTTCATAGATGTACATATTTTTTTTTTCTTTCTTTCTTTTTCTTTTCGTCCATTTTCTAAGTATAATATATGGCTCGATGTTGTTATTCAATTATTTCTATTTTATTTGACTTAGAGCCTGTTTGTTGGAGATTTTAAGCTAGTTTTTGGTTTTTTTCATTCTAACAATTGAGTAAAGCTGGTCACGTGAAAAAAGGAGAATAATTTCTTCCCGAATTGTCCCTGTGGAAATTATCCTTACCGCAATAATTGACCAAAGTTTTATTCTTGAAAATATGTCTGACAACTTTGAATGCACTTTCCAACACACTGTTGGGCAAGACATACATATACATATGAGGGGGTAGTTTTGGAAGTTATCCTTTACATTTTTGGCTTTTGTTGTACATAGTCTGACTTTGTGGGCCATGGTTGAAAAAAAAAACTAATTACTATTGAAAAAACTTGTTTTTAATCTGCCTCAAACAGGCACTTAGAAAAATTATAGAAATAAAAATTTATTTATTTAAATTGAATGTAGATAAATAAATCTTTAAACTGAAATGTTTGCATATTTTAGAAACTTGAGATGATTTTCATGAATGCACGATTTTTTTTCGTTGATTTTCTAATATATAATGTATGGCTTGAGTAAGTAATTAGTAACCTACCACACTATTGTTATTTTAATGGCCATTGGATAAGATCTAGACTGTGTTGTCGTTCAATTTTTTGCAATTTATTTGACTTGGAAAAATTACATAAATATAAATTTATTTATTTGAAATTAAATATTTGGTACATGATTAACAAAATTGTGGTAGGTAATACATATTATGTGATCTTGACATTATAACAAATGATGTTATTTTTAAAGTAATGTATATATTATTGAATTTCATCAAATTAACGAGCATTCAGAAATAATTTTCCATTAATTTTGTAGGGTGAAAGGATTCACGCAACAATGAAGCTTTTGTTAGTTCAGTCTTTCAAAACATTGATTCATGAAGGACAACTTTATGTTATGCGCAATTTTGTAAGTTGATACAACAATATGGAATATAAAACTACAAGCCACAAGTATATGATTGATCCATAAAGGACAACTGTATATTATGCGCAATCTCTTTTGCATGTTGAATTTTATCTAAAAAAAATCAATTTTTAGTCATAGACAACTTTAAGTTGCAGTTTCTAAGGTTACAAATCGTATAGAATTGAAAAAACTAATTTGTGTTAGAGATGGATAACCAACCAATTCAACCACAAAATGTGATCTTCAAAGAAGTTTTCCAAATTTTGGATTAACTATGTTGTATTTTAAAGTTTCAATAATAATATCTAATAAAATGTTATTTTATATGATGTTTTTGTATTTGATTTGATTATAACCAATAAACTTTCTTAGATATTTTTCGAAATCACTATCACGGAACACAACTCCCATGCATCACACGAGTTAAACATTAGTCAACGCTACGTAGATAAAAAAAAAATTCTAATATTCATGCCACTTAAATAGCAATTTATAGAATGTATTGAAGATGTTATAATTCCAACACTTTAGAACATTTCTAATACATTATATGGACTGCTATGTAGGTATCACAAAAGTTGAAACACTTCTAATTTATGTAGCATGATATTTAATAAATAGACATTCAAGTTCAAATTTGATCTCAAATTTATTATATGGATTGCTATTTAGATGTATTTTATTTTATTAATTAAAAATAAAATTGCATTTAAATATGCATAGAATATTAAAATTTGCATAGAAAGTTTAAATTTTGTTGAGTCAACATATCTAACGAAACTTCCCAATTTAGACGAAAGTTTATATATTTTCTATTTTTTTTCTTTGTCATGTCAGTTTGACAGGCCTTAACAGTTTGTATTAGAGAACAATTTTGTTAGACATTATCTATTTTATTTATGTAACAAATTTTTTTTAAAACAAATTTCGATTATATTGAATTGAAGATGTACTTGTATTGCTAATCAAACTTAGAGATGGCAATGGGCTGGCTCGGCCCGTCCCAAAAAACTTGGTCCGGACCGGCCCATGGTTCACGGGCCACACACGCCGGTCCGCGGACCCACGTGAAATACGTTTGTTTTTTTAAAAAGAAATAAGTTAAGATAAATCATAAAATTTTAAATTCAAACCCTCCTCCTTTTTTCGGGCTTGGGACCAACTACTATTAGCGTAGGCAGAGTTAAAATTATACATGAACAAAGTGTTACGTGTACAAGTTTTTGTAAATTTAAATATCAAAATTTACAATTTAAAATGAATAAAATTAAAATGAATTTATATTAAATGGACCACGGACCACGGGCTAGCTCATGAGTTAATTTACTGTCCGGTCCAGGACCGGGTCCGTCGTTCGACAAGTCCGGGCCGACACGGGTCCCGTCTTTTCTTGACTGAGATCACTTCTGCTTGCCATCTCTAATCAAACTAGAGATTCCCAAATGGTGTATCTATTTTATTTCATTTTTGGAAACACTAGAAATAAAATACTACTTTTATTTATTTATTGTTTAACTATCTTGGATGACATTCAATTGTTGGGTCAATAGCACGTTGTTAAAAATTGAAACAGATTAAGAAGTAATTTTAATTTTAATCAGCATTAACGTATAGATTGTGACATCCAATTATTTGTTCATATTAAATTAAATTAAATTAAATTGAAGTGATCTAGACTAGTGCACCCCAAAACTATGACCTTCCTGCCCAAAAATCAAGAAAAATGACTTCTTGATTTGATTATAAATTAAAATGTTTTAATGCGTAAGACTACTTTTAATTAACTTTTAAGGAAAAGACATAGTTTTAATATAATTAAAAAAAAAAAGCTTATTAAAACAAAGTCATTTTCAGCTTACCCTTCAAAACACACCTTTTAGAAAAATAAATGACATTTACTTGTATTTTTACATTATTAGTTAATGCCCGTCCGAAGGAAAAAAAAAAATAAATTGTTTGATGTTACTACACGTTGCATGTTATGGGGGTTAAAACCACCGCGACTTATAAAATATGTATGATATGATAGATTATACATAATTCAAGAGGCAAGACACACAACAAATTTGTTAGTTAGTGATTAAAATTATACTACGTATTATGTCAAATATATCAATAATCACTTACTGTAAGAAAGGTTTTCACGACTATTTATAAAAAAAAAAAAAAAAAAAATTAGTATACATCTTTCTTTCTTAAATTAATAATCCATTATCCCAAATCTCATCTCTTTTGTAAATTCATCTGTTGAAAATCAAAAATTCATTTTTTATAAATCATCATTGCATACTACGGTCGAATTCTACAACTAAGAAGCGGTATATAATGTACCTCAAAATTGGAAAGAATAATGATTGTTTGGGTAATCAATAGCGATTATAAAAACCCAATTTTTTTACTTTTCCCCAAATAATAAATTAATCATGGCAAAAAAATAAAAATAAAATAATTGGCACAACTTTGACTGTCACACCCCCACATCATTGCATACAACTCAATAACATAATAAAATAAAATAAAAACTAAAACTAATAAATTACAAATAGAAAAGATCAAGGCACACCCCTCTCTCTCTCTCTCTCTCTCTCTCTCCCTGGTTATGGTGTTTTCATATAACTTGGCATCAAACAAACAATCGGAGTGAGCCACCGATAATCATCGGAGCCTACTCCGTCTCCTCTTTAAGATTCCAATTCTCCATCGGTACATTTCCATTCCTCAGCTTTATGATTTTTTAATTAATTTTTCTCAATGTTGTTATATCTTTACCTGTTATGAAATGTATATGATTTTTGTTTAAATTTATCATGATTAAATTTTGGGAGGGTTATTCTGATTTGGGATATGTAGATCATTGGTCAAGTTTGTTGTTTGTCATTTGTTTCTATTCGTAGGATTTTATTTTTCTTTGTTAGATCTCTGGATTTTTCCTTTTATTTTGCTGATATCACCGTAATTATTTTGTTTTGTTGTTATTATAGGTTTAATTTTGTTAAGCTTGCTTCTCCTCTTTTAAGTTCTCATTGCTTATGCTCGCTGTAGCCTGCAAGTTGCTTCTTTTGTGGAAATCGAGTAATTTCTTTCTCTTTTTGGATCGGCTATTATTTCTGTTGTCTCTCTTGTTCTTTGTGTTGCTCTTATTGGTAAAAAGAAGGTGTTGAGAAGACGCAAGCCAATTATTGCTATTGAATATAATAAATTAATAATAGACGACAAGGTTTGGTAAATATTATCTTCATCATTGAACATGTACAATCACTGCACTAATTTCGAAATAGGAATATTATAAACTTTGGGAAAGTAAAATTACCCCAACGAGGGCAGGTAATTTTTATTTCTTAAAAAGCTCCACCCTCATTTTTATTTTCTTGGTATATCTTTTACAAAGGGTAGAACCTCTTTTTTTTTTTTTATTGTCTCTCTAAGAGACCAACTTTTTATTCTACAAGCAATGTGGGAATTTAAGAGAGTTAATAGGTAAAAATAACCATTTCATATTTTCGGTACATAATTCCCGTTGAAACATGGTTAACAAATTCACAGTTCCCATGTCAATATGGATATGGGAAATCTACCCAAGGTTCGACAGCAGACTTTGAGGGGATCAATATGGACAGGGTTATTGGCTGTAAGGTATAGAAAGATAATGGACACAAGGGAATAATACTATAAGCTGTTTTTAGATCGTCTATGGGTCCGAGGATCAGGTTTTAGTGGAATATTGAATTTACTGTTACAGTTGGTTCAGAGTAATTTTTTCATGGCACAAAAAATGCAGAAATTGGAAAGAAACAAATGTAAAAGAAGAAACCAGGTGACAATCATGCAATCCCACAGGTATCGAATCGTGTTTTGAAAGCTTGACATAACCCGAAAGACTCCAGAAGCTTTGTTAGTTGTTGGAGTAACTCTCTTCTGTGAACTGAAGGTATTGCATGATACATATTGTATTTACAGAAGTTAACTCTATTGGGATAAAGGATAATGATCTTTCAATCTGGTAGCCAACTAAGTTGTGTAGAAAATGACTAAATTGATCCTACCTGCAAAGCAAGGGCGGATCCAAACGGGAGGTAAAAAAATTTTAGACCGAGCTAATATATGAAATTTAAAAATTTCCATACGGAAAAAAAAAATCCTATACTAAGAAAAAAGAAATTTTTGGGCCAAGGGGACTCAAGTAAAGGGGAGACCCCCTTAATCCGCCCCTGCCGCAAAGACCAGATCTAGTCGGGCCAAACCATGAATTTATCCAAATTAAGGATGTATCAGAAATAGTTTGTAAATATAGCAAGAAAATGCGAACTAATGTCTAGATTAAGCAAGTAAAAAATCTAATGAGAATCCAAGGTAATTGCTACCAGGTCTAAATTGAAAGATTAACCTCTCTCGAAGATCACACAATTTACAAAACATTCATCTATTGATCAAGTAAATAAAAGCAATTAACACGTAACAATCACATCACAAAAATGGGTAAAACATGAATTTAAGTGTCTATTTGATGAAAATAAAAATTAGATTTTTAAGAGATTTTGAAAAAATTTGATGAAATATGTAGTTGAAAAGTTGATAAAAGTTATAAGCCTTATTGAATGTGTGGTTGAAAATGAATTTGGAGAAAAATGAGTTCTAAAAAATGAGGACCAAACAGTAGCTAAATTGCAAATATTTGAATTAATTAAACTAGGATTAAGCTAAATCATTCATCCTAACTTAATACAAATTAACCCAAAATGCAAAAGTTTAGAGAATATACCATCAAATTGTTGAAATTAAAGAGAAAAATAGAAGAGGACACTTGTTACCTGTCTCAAAGAGAGAATTTTGGAGTAAAATTGAGTTTTTTCATTCTTCACTTTAAAATTTCCCCAAAAATCCCTTTGGTTGGCTTTGTATCCCCTCTTTCTTGCTCTCCAATTCTCATCTAAGCCTCCTTTCTCAAGTTGTGAAAATGAGTATTTATATGATTGTGTTGTTTCCCTAGAAATTCGTACCCAGAAGCACAAAATTTCCCTATGGAGAGAAGGAAAAATTACACCTAACAATTTGATTGTTGGGCATTACTTTCGGCAAAATCCAAAATAGCTAGCGGCCGCACGATGGATACAATAAGTTTTGCTATTTCTTGTGCAACCGCCGAAAGTGGCCTCAAAAACAAGTTTTTTGATTGCTTCCTAAATTTCAATTTTAACCTCGTTTTGCCTTCTTCTTGATCCTTGGGCCTCGGCTATTGCTTTTCAACTTGAAACACTCTTCAAAATGTGCCAAAAATATTGTCCTCCATCTTTTCACTTCGTTTCCTCAATGTGCTTCAAGTCCGGAACTTTGTCCTAAATAAACAAAAACAACATAAAATCAATACTAATATATTCCAACAAACATGAAGTACTAACAAAGAATCTTGTTTAAAATTCAAGATAAGTGTATATTTTTGCCCTTATCACTCTGCGATACATATTTTTGCTAAGAAGAATCAACACGCTTTCAGGATTAGAGTGTCAGTGTCCAACATATATCGGACACTTGCTCTTTCTTATTTTTAATCGGACATGCCTGCGACCTGAGAAATCCACTTTAAATAATCAACAATAAAGAAAAACAAGAGAAACTAACCTAGGTGGTTTGCGGAAGAGGAGATGGTGTTAGCAGAGGCAGTGGACAAAGGAAGAGGACCTGAAAACCTAAATGATGGAGTTCATAGTTAAAGTTGGCAATAGAAACATGCCATGGATACATCCTTATTTGAGGAAGGAAAATAGAAAATATTAAGGAATAATTGTGATTGTTTTGATTGATTTTATAGGATTTCCTTCCTTTCCATAGTTATGAGTTTTGAATTAGGTAATTTTCCATTCTTCACAAGAGATTTTAAGCATTAGGGCGTAATGTTTTCGTAATAGACAGCCTATTGATTATTGAGTATTGAATTGATATTAATTTTCTCCCTCAAATTCCCCCTCTTATTCTTCTACTTCTCTTCTCCTATCTCTTATCTTCCCTTCCTCTCTATATTCCATTGTTCTACGTAATGTGCTGCATAGCTAGAGCAGCGTCTTATATCTAAAGTGAAATTGGACAGGAATTGTATTATCAATTGAGTTAATTATGGGAAGGGCTAGCCAGTTGTGAAACGAATTATCAATTGCTGTGACATGGGGAACTGCTGGCCAGCTTGGTCAGAATTCAAATTGGATGTGACTTGAAATTTCAATTGAGTTTCTTGGACTTGAAATGCTGTTTTAATTGAGTTTATTTCTGTTATTAAAAAATCCTTTTTTATTTTTTTCATTTGGATCAAATTATTATTTTGTATTAAAAACTAAAAATGAGTTGTTTTTGCGTAAAAAATAAAAATAATACTAATTAAGAATCATGTGTTTTTGTCCTACTCTGAAAAGTTACGTAGTGTTGTGTTGTGTCCATACTTCTTAGGATTCTTGTGATCTGAAATCTGTTTTTGTTGGGTGCTATTTCAATTATTATATTGATTTAACTTCAGTTCCACCAGAAGTCCTCGTTGTTTTGGCTATTTTTTTTCCTTCTCTCACTTTGAGTTTCTGATTTTGATTCTCTAATTTTGAGCCGCATTTATTTGACGCTGACTGATGATTTTAGCTTCACCTTTATGTTATATTCCCGAAAACAGTAACTTTTACCTTTTTGTTGGACGAGATAAGGAAAAAATTGAAGTGTGCCTGTCTATTTTTTGAGTGTTGTGTTTCCTAGGCAGAGTTAATGTTATGTTTACAAGCTTTTTATAAAATTTAGCAGTGTCAGTAAAGAGGCTATCTTTTCATGTCCTTTTTCTTTTTGATTTTTCAAAATCATTTTAGATACTATAATCTTGAATTCCATTTGTTGCTGCTGTTTCACGCTTTTAAAGCATTTCCTTTATATGACTCTCAGAAGGGGAAAAAAAAGAAAAACAAAGCGGTTACTTTTTTTATTGGTTTGAAGAAAAACATTTGTATACGAAAATTGCATGGCCTATCTACTCTTCCATTTCTTAGGTAGAATAGGTGGTGTAGGATATTGACAATCTTCTTTATATGAAATTTTAGTGATGTACTTAAAGGCCTTGCCAGCTTTCATGTAATTATTTTCTGATTTTCTTTCTATGTTATAGATTTGTATAATCCAGAACTCCATTTATTCATGCTATTCTTCACTTACTTTACATGATCAAACTGGTATTTAATAGAAAGAGTGATGAAAGTTATTATGATTAGATAAAAATATGTTTATATACAGATCCAGTTCTGAGCAGTTGTCAGCATGTTTTGTTTCAGAAGGTGCATGACTTACTGAGATAATACAACCAGCTAGTTGGTTTAGCAAATGACTTCAGTGGGTTTAGCACCTACTTCTGGCTTAAGGGAATCCAGCAGCCATGTGATGGGGGTTGATACGTTGCCTGAGGAGATGAATGACATGAAAATCGGGGATGAAAAGGTATGCATGTGGAAGGTGTAAAAACTTGCAATTTTTGGTAGCACTTCTTTACAAGAATTCATATTTACTTGAGTTTGATTATTCCTGGTTTGATTCAAGATGTTTGATTTTGTAGGAGATGGAAGCAACAGTTGTTGATGGCAATGGGACTGAGACAGGCCACATAATAGTAACAACTATTGGTGGTCGAAATGGCCAGCCAAAGCAGGTAATTTGCTGTAGCTCCTGTTCTTGTTTTTAGCTACCTTTAAAATCTGTTGGCTTATGAGAATTTATCATTTCTGCTCCTTCTTAAACGATGAATATTGCACTGGCAAGTCGCAACGAAAGCAATATTTAATGCAAGATCGTAACTTTTAATTATCAGAGGAGAAGGGAAAAGATGTACCTCAAAGACGAGGCACCAATCTAAAAACAATTGTAGTGCTCCAAAAAACCTAGTCTTCTAGTCAATTCTATGACAAAATTAACTCTGTTGTGTGGCCATCTTTGTGCAACAATGTACCGATTTTTTCTAGGACTCGAGCTATGCAATTACTGGAGTTTATGTGGGGATTATTAACTCAAAAATTCTGCCTGAACCCCCTTTAGAACACTCGCTGAATTTCTGCACACCAAGTATGAAATAACTTGTCAAAATTCTGGTTACAAAGAAAATGAGAGCTGAAATCCTCCCTATCAATTTTTCCTCGAGGCTAGCCATGTGCAGGTTGTCAAAATTCTGGTTACAAAGAAAATCAGAGCCGAAATCCTCCTAATCAATTTCTTGTGAGGCTAGCCAAGTGCAGGGGTGCCCTCCGTAGGTGACCAGCCGCATGGCACTCCCTTAAGATCTCCTTCCTTAAGTCTCCAACCTTGGGCATATTCTTATTGTGCGCCTTGTGAGCGCGTTTGGATCCGCGAAGGCAATCGCTCAGATGTTATTATCTTAGGATTTATGGAGTTACATTTGTATGAAAATAATTGCATGTGCTTTCACAACCTGCATGAGAAAAGGGAAGGGAATATGGCATTTGACCAAGTGAAATTTTTCTTAGCAGAATTCTTCTCACATACGAATATAGCTTGGTTTCTCAATTTTGTCTTCACCATAAATTTCAATTAGGTGGCTGGATTTTCTTGTTTGTTCTTTTTAAAAAAATGAGGGGACCAATGTGTATTGGGCTTTTTGTATTGACCTGTTTCCTTTCGTGATATATTCCCTCGTGCTAAAACTCCATCTAAACACGGTTCATTTAGTATTCCAAATAGGAATATCTAACACCAACTAATTCCTATTCCAAAAAGGAATGTCTAAAACCAATTAAATTAGAGTAAATACGTTCTCATCTCATTAAGATTATCTTATTCTCATTTTGGATATGGATGATTTTATCCAAATTAATAGCAATTGAGACCCGATAAAATCCACATCACGCAATCTTGAGTGATTACCGTTAGCAGTTTGATCGGGAATCCTAGGACCCATGGGAAATTCTAGCTCCAAGAAATATCACGAATATCTATAATTCTATTTTTGTTCATGAATTTCCTATCAATCATATATTCATTCTTCTAAAAAAAAATATGACTTACTTTAGGATCTTGTATAAATTATAAAAGTAATGTAATTTTATCATGTCCTTGACGTAGTAATCATTACGATTTGTCCCGTTGAATAGATATTTATAATATAGAGGGATCAATACTAGAAAGATCTTGACATTCCATCCTTTCTTAAGTCATTAATCACAACCATGTGACCACCAACACTCACACACACACACACACATATAATTAAAATCCAATCTTAATTCCAATTAATGTCTTAATAATAAATTGGAGAATTTTGAGAAGTGGCAAAAAGTAAAGGATTGATTGAAAATATGACAACTTTTAATAACATTTGCAAAACTAGTAACTTTTAATTGCAAAATGTCATATACACCCTTTTGCAAAATGTCGACTTTTGTTTGGTTAAGATTTAACGGTACTTGATACTCATACAATAGTTTTCACGAGAAGTTATCAAAGTGAATCTTGCAATTACACACAATATAAAGCAATTAAATACAAGATAATGCGAATTAGCTCATAGTCAAAAGATTTAATTTTTTTTTTTAATGATTAAACTAGAACGGAAAGCGAAAATTCAAATATTGCGAAAAGATAAGAAGGGACAATTCCTCTTGGGAACTGATGAAATAAAATTTAAACAATTCCCATATCATACGGCACTTTCTTCTATATATAAGTAGCCTCACAGAATTGGAAATGAAACCAATAGAAAAAACAATTGCAAGATTTTTGTTGGTTGACAAATTAATTAATCTTTATTTCCAGTCAGCATGAAGATTCAGAAAATTGAGTTCTCATCCTTGAAGACTGTCGACATACAGATCCCCAAAAAAAAAAAAGTCTCAATTTTTTTTTTTAAATACAGTATAAAATATATCTATTTTTCAAAATGTGTTAGTTAGATGTGGGTAAAAATTAAAAATTTAAAAAAGATGGTATTTTTTAACTTTTAAAAGAAAAAGAGATATCTGACATAATTATCCCTTTTTGGATTTCTCTTTGCGAGATTGCAATACGGCGGGGTGGTGGTGGGTGGTTGTTCAAGATTTGATATTTCTTTGGAGTATAATGGTGCGGTGGGAGTGTGATCACTTAGCGGTGGTGGTGGTGGAGAGAGAGTGGATTTTGTTGATTTGCAAATCTGAAAAAGTTTGAAAATGGGTTTAGGATGTAGGATTGGATTTTACTTAATTGTTTGAGGGTATTTTGGTCATGTTAAAAATTAAATGGCCATTTGGTCAAACGTTTTCAAAAGTTGCCATATTTTAAAATGGGTAGCGAGACATTTTCTTCAATTTCCTCTAATCCTTGCATTAAAATTACCATGCACATGAAATTTATGGTCCCAACCATCAGATGGCTTTAGGGGATATCGTGGTGTCTACATTGAGAATATAAGTTCCCAATATCATAAAGACTTATAGTCCAAGATATCGAAGGTACTGACCGTCGATAAGGTCTCACTTGCTAATATCTCAAAGTCATTACTCTAATGATTCAAGTCTATTATTTCTCTCAAGATTAAGGATAGGTAATATAGTAACTCGAAGAAAACCAATCCAAGGAAGTATCTTATAGAAATGTTTTCTCACTAGGTTTTATTCACTGTATCCCATCTTAATTCTCATGGAACACACTAGTATGTCTAACCTAAAAACTCATTTTTAGTGACCAAGACTGGTCACCCCATCCTATGGAGGTTGACATACTACAATCTCCAGTGAGTTGCCCTAGCTCACCACCGACTTTGAACAAATAATCAAGTCTTAAGGAACCCATGTTTTGCATCTTGTGTTTATGAGCCAATTCTCCATACACTTATTATCTACAATGTAAACTTGATGGGTGAATGCTCATATCAACAACATAACAAAATACATGCATAGAAAGTAAATAATATACCTCATTCAAAATTCAGTTTATTACACACCGGGATGACTAATTCCTAATAACCATGTCCATTGGCTTATTTGCACAAATGGTCCCTGACTTTTGCACTTACTGCGGGTTGAGGACCTATCGTTTCATTTTTGGCAGTTTAGCCCCTATTTCAAATATTTTTGGCAGCAATGGTCCTTTTCATCAATTTCCATCCAAATGGTCGTGAAATTTGACGGTGGCCATTTTTTTTATTTACAGAGGGCTTTATTTGCACAAATGGTTCCTGACTTTTATAAAGAAAAATTTGCAGCAAAAGTCCTTAATCTTTCAGAAAGTGTTGAAAAGTCTCATAACCTTCTAATCCTAACACATATGATCCCAAACTTTTTTGACAATTTTATCCATAACTTAAATAAATTAAAAATAACTCATAAATTTTTTCAAAAATATAAATAAGTCCTAAATATTTTTATTTCTTACAGATTTACACTTAAAATAATAAAAAGTGTGTCATCAAATCCTAAAATTTTTAATTTTGTTTACCAAAATGACATTTAAAATGTGTTTGATTAAAATCAGAGTTTTTAGTATGCGTGATTGAAAGATTTTGGGACCATAAAATGTGTGGTTAAAATTAATTGTTGATTTTGATTTTAATTTTTTAACAAAATCAAAATTGAAAACAAATGGACTCTTAGAGTTTCTACAAATTTTGTTCAATGGTTCATTAATTAACAAAAAAATTATACCCATGATCAAAATTTCACCAATTTAAAATTTTAATTTATTTTTCATACAAAAAAAAAGGTTGTGGTGGATAGGAGATTGTTAAGAACTTTTTTTTTAATTATTATTTAGTAATTGGTAGAAAGTGAAAAATAGCCCATGGATGGGTGGCCCAATTCAAAATTAGGCGGGAATCATGGCCCGATTTTACATGGGCTAGTATTTCTTTGGTCAACTCATCCGATTTTGGGCCGCATGGCCAATTGGCCAAATTTAACTTACATTTTAACTTATTTTTTCAAAATAATTACTTATAATTTATATAAAAAAAAAAAAACAAAACAAAATCCACCATCTTCATCCACCACTTTTTTTTTTTTAATTTGTACTTTTGAAAGGTTAGGGTCCCAAAATAAAATTATCGGGCCAGCCCAATTGGCTAGTTGTATTGGGTTAAATTGACCTAATTTATATTTGATCAATATTTTATTGGACCAGCCCTAGTAACTAGGCTATCCATTTTGCCACATCCAGTAATTGATATGCAAAATAAATTAAAATTTTAAATTGGAGTAATTTTGATCATGGATATAATTTTTTTTGTTAATTAATGGACCACTAGACAAAATCTGTAAAGACTCTAAGAACCCGTTTGTTTTTAATTTTGATTTTACTAAAAAGTTAAAGTCAGAGTCAACAATTAATTTTAACCACACATTTTATGGTCTTCACAATTTTTTAACTACACATTTCAACAATTTTTACTAAAAAATTTGATTTTAATCAAACACATTTTAAATGTCGTTTTGGTGAACAAAATTAAAAGTTTTGGAATTTTATGACATTTTTTATTATTTTAAGTGTAAATCTGTAAGAAATAAAAATATTTAGGACTTATTTATATTTTTGAAAATGTTTATGAGTTATTTTTAATTTATTTAAGTTATGAGTAAAATTGTCAAAAAGGTTTGGGGTCATATGTATTAGGATTAGAAGGTTATGGGACTTTTCAACACTTTCTGAAAGATTAGGGACTTTTGCTGCAAATTTTCTTTACAAAAGTCAAAGACCATTTGTGCAAATAAGCTATATTTAAATAAAAAAAATGGCCACCGTTAAATTTCACGGCCATTTGGATGGAAATTGATGAAAAGGACCATTGCTGCCAAAAACATTTGAAATAGGAGCTAAACTGCCAAAAATGAAACGATAGGTCCTCAACCCACAGTAAGTACAAAAGTCAGGGACCATTTGTGCAAATAAGCCATGTCCATTTAACAAATGCTACTCTTGGTTTCCGTGGGCAATCCTATTAGAGCCTTAGGATTGCTTAGAGACGCAACTCTAGAAGTCAAAGAGAGGGTAATCTTTATATTGTGTTCCCATGTTTCTGAAGCCTGGAAATAAATTTTCACGATGTTCTAATAGAACAAGCATAGCCTATTATACTTGCTTTTACAAATTCATCAAATAAATGTGATCAATTTCAAGAGTGAATGGAAAAAAAGGTATTATGCGATAGGTTTACTGGACATGTTGTCCATGTATTCTTTTGGGACCTATGCTATTGTGCCTTCATTTTTTCAATTTTCTACCTACTTTTGTTGGCATTGATAATCTTTACAGCTTCATTTATTTTCCTTGATTAATTAATATGCTTTTAATATTTTCAGACAATCAGTTACATGGCTGAACGAGTTGTTGGTCATGGATCGTTTGGAGTAGTGTTTCAGGTAAGTTCTTCTGTTGCTTTAACTTGGATTTCTTGGTAGTACCTGCTTCTGTATCTTATATACTCACTCTGAGCACAATCATAAATATCATTGTTTTATCTTCTACATTATCTAGGCGAAATGCTTAGAGACAGGTGAAACGGTGGCAATAAAGAAAGTTCTTCAAGATAAGAGGTATAAGAACCGAGAGTTACAAACCATGCGTCTTCTTGACCACCCAAATGTTGTGTCCTTGAAGCACTGCTTCTTCTCTACAACTGAAAAGGATGAACTGTATCTTAACCTGGTACTCGAGTATGTCCCTGAAACTATTCATCGTGTTATCAAACACTATAATAAGCTGAACCAAAGGATGCTACTGATATATGTAAAGCTGTACACTTACCAGGTAATTTGTTGATCCTTGCAGTGTCTGCCATGTTCATAGTCTTGAAAACTCAATTTGGATGCCCAATGTATTTTAAATCTATCTTCTCTTACAAACTGCTTTTACATTCACAGTTTAATTCCCTGTCGCTTATGGTGAAACTCTTTTGTTCTAAAGATAATTCAAGTTTTTACTAAAATAGAACCTTACTCACTTCATGATAATTGGTTATTACACTTCAAAAATCTAAATGTCCTTGACAAAATCAACCTGTTGTAAAAATGTATGACTTTTGTCAAGAGTGGATCAACTTTCATGGTTTTGTTCTTTGAATGAGATGTTTGAGGGCATTTGTCATACTGTTCCGCCTGAGCAGTAGTTTATGTTTTTGGTTTTGTTCTTTGAATGAGATGTTTGAGGGCATTTGTCATACTGTTCTGCCTGAGCAGTAGTATATATTTTTGAGCAATGTTTCTGAGGTTAATAGTGTACATAATATAACTGTTTCTATTTGGCAGATTTTCAGAGCGTTATCATATATCCATCGTGGTATTGGAGTGTGCCACAGGGACATCAAGCCTCAAAATTTGTTGGTAGGCTTCATGTTAGTTTGCATGATTCTATATATATATATTTGTTTCTCGTTTCTCCGTTCTACATCGTAGGTAAAACTTGCTTAAAAACATGAGTATTGTCAGTTATTTTTGACATGATTTATGCTAAGCAAGGTTCAGAACAATGATTAAGTACATGTATGTTATTCTATTTACTCCCTCTGCTCACAATTCAAATGGGATGGCGTAAATTGGCATAGGGTTTTAATTCAATAGGAAAAGTGGGCATTTGATGTAAATTTTCATTTTTACCTTAAAAACTGATACCCAATATTTTTTGTTAGTCACGACATTTACATCACATAAGAAATTTCTGAAAGGGAATAATTATTTCGGGAAAAAAGACATTTTTTTCTGGATGTCAGGAGAAGAAATTATGACCATTCAATAATGAAAGGAGAGATTGCATAAGTTTGTAAGTTGGTGCAAGAAAAGATGAATCAATAGCAGAGAAGTCTGAAAAGATAAACATTGCTGCTTGCCACTTTTTTTTTTTTTTTTTTTTTTTTTTCCTGGTGTCTGAATCTGCGTCTTCATAATGGATATGCTTTATGTCGTGATATATGTGATAGGCAATTGTTTTCGTGGCATTTCTGTAGTATATTGCTACTGATTGTCTTGGAATTGGAATATGAATTTTCTTTGTTGTTAAAGTATTATTAAACTGTCACATAAAACTGTTGAACTTAAAGTTGTATTTTTCATCCATTTGAATGATATTCTGATATATAGATTATAATTATTGGGTATTCGGTTATTTTACAGCATTCTGTGGCATTCGGAAAAAATCTATTCTAGTTCAGTGCCATATATTTCATCCATCTTTTTGAAACATGTGCATACGTATTACTTCTTAGTATTCCGGGTGCTTTGATTTGGAATGTCAACATGTTTCATCTCTGTGTTGATCTGCTTTTGGTTTTGGATTTTCCCTTTGAGTGCCCTTTTCAATGTGTTCGTATGTTTCTAATTTCTCTTTCAAGATAATAATTTTATGACTTGTCGCAGGTGAATCCACATACTCACCAGGTTAAATTGTGTGATTTTGGAAGTGCAAAAGTTTTGGTATGTGAAATGCTTTTATATCGTTGTAGTTTCTTTCATGCAAGTAACATGCTTGACAATTTAATTCCCTGATTCTTGGCAGGTCAAAGGAGAACCCAATATCTCTTATATCTGCTCTAGGTATTATAGAGCACCTGAGCTTATTTTTGGAGCGACAGAGTATACTACAGCTATTGACATTTGGTCCGTTGGCTGTGTGCTTGCTGAACTAATTCTGGGACAGGTAGTTGGCTGATTTCCTGTTGCATATAATAGGTCCTTTACACGGGCTGTAAAAGGATTGCATCATTTGGGTTACTGTTGGATTTTTCTTTTCAGCCTTTGTTTCCTGGTGAAAGTGGAGTAGACCAGCTTGTAGAGATTATTAAGGTACTCTCTTGCTGATGCACTTTCTGATTTATTCTATGTTTTGCTGCTTTTCTGTTTTGTTTGTTTGTTGTTGCTTTTGTCTCTTTTTTAATTTTTATTTTATTTTATTTTTTTGCGGAGGGCCCTGTAAAGGTCATCTGTTGGTCTGTTTGACTGAAGAAGAGAAGGGCTTTGTATGTAAGCATACAGTTCTGTGAAAATATAACATGTTTTTGGTAGTTGCAACTAGAAAGATGATTTATTATTTGATGAAGTGACCGATGGTGTGTTACAATTTAAGTTCTGGCATATTTTAAATTAAATATCATAATGTTTGCCTGTGAACATTAATTTGGACTGGACTTCAAGGTTTGTTTAAATGTTCATCTGTGTATATCGTTGTGTGAACCAATTCGAACTTGTTTTAGGTAGTTGTAACCGAAAAGAGGCTTTATTCTTTGATGGATGTTTTAGTCAGCATTTAAATGAATACATGTGACTCCTCTTTAATAGCTTAAGCTTTTAGATGACTTGTTTACCATTGGTTCAATATGGAGTGACGAATGGTGTGTTACTATTTTGTAAGTTCTGCCCTCATATCCAAATTATATCATTCAGGTTTTGGGTACACCAACCAGGGAAGAAATAAAATGCATGAATCCTAACTATACTGAGTTCAAATTCCCACAAATCAAAGCTCATCCATGGCACAAGGTACTAGTAATTTTAGGTGTTCATGCTAAATTTCTCTTTTATTTTTTTTCCTTGTTGACCTTCTTCGATACAGGGTGGTGAAAATGGACTTGTGTAACTGCCCCCAAAACAAGGCTTAGTTTCTTATTATTGCTGTTTCATTCACCCTTTTATTCTTTGGTTTGCTTTGCATCAGATATTCCATAAACGCATGCCTCCGGAAGCTGTTGATCTTGTTTCAAGACTGCTGCAGTATTCTCCTAATTTACGTTGCACAGCTGTGAGTATATGAAATTCTTCCTTTTCTCTATGAACAAAATTCTCTTTCTATGCCTTTTTATTTCATTAATTTTTTTATTGCTTTGCTCCACTGCTGTGAATGGAGTAGCCTGATGGGGTGACTTGATTATTTTATGTGAAAAATGTAGTTATTTTGTTCAATAGTTTGCCTTGCTTACTTCTCTCTCGGTCTATCGTTTCTGGGGATGAAATTATGCACATGATTAAAATGGATGGACTGGTTTTTTATATTGTTGGATTATTGGGATTTTCTGCCTCATTTTGTAGGAACATTCCTCCCACGCCGCAGACACCTTTAAGTAGTTGTGTGCTAGAGAACTGACATTTTCATAGTTTCCAACTTCTTGTTGGAACTGGATTAAAGAATGCATGTGGTCCTTGAAATATGCTGTCTAGAAGGCCAAATAAATTAGGATCTAATTGACTTAGTATGCGATCTATACTTGATTCTGCTGTGCGTACGCCACTATTTTAGGGATTGCTGAAATAGTATCCCATATTTGAAGCTGAGTGGAACTGTGAGTTCAACTCTTTCACATTTACATTTCTCAAATTATTGGTGCTGCGTTTTAGTAACAGCTAGAAATATCTTTCTGGATGCCTCTATTTCTCTACATCATTTGCTGTAAGTCACATTTTGGACTAACTTCTTTTGATGCAGCTGGATGCCTTGACTCATCCCTTTTTCGATGAGCTACGTGATACAAACACACGCCTCCCAAACGGTCGTTTCCTTCCTCCATTGTTCAATTTTAGACCCCATGGTATGAAGTTTATGGATGAAATTATCTCACATTGTCCAATCCAGATAATTGTTGTATTTAATTTGTTCAAGTTGTTGTACTCTTATTTTCCAGAGTTGAAGGGTGTGCCAGTTGAGACCCTGCTGAAGTTAATTCCCGAACATGCCAGAAAGCAATGCCCCTTCCTTGGGTTATGATCCCTCAAAATACATTTTATATGCGCGCTACCTGTTTGTTTTCTCCAGTTCACCTTGTGTAGTTGGTTTGTATCTCCCTTTTTTGGTAAAAGATGTAGGCAAGTGCTATTAACTCAGTATCCATACCTCAATGGATATCATGTGTACCCTGTTTCTTTATCACCTACAGCTTTTGATAATATTTGGATAAAGGATGAATCTCTATCTGATAAACCATTTGATGTTCGATTTCAAGTTTCCATCTCTAAATGATTAATATATTTCCTTTTATATCTTATGGTTGCAACCCCTAAATATTGTTTTGTGTTTGGAATTGGAAAGTGATGTTTATATCTAATGTAATGCCTTGATTTTCACTGTTGTCATTCTGATTCCTCTTTGGGATGACCTGTGTGATTCTCTTGGGAATAGACCGAGTTATCTGCATTTCTGTACCTAAAGTGGCTTGCACGAAGAAGATAGCAATGACAACTACTAGATGCTAAGGTGACGCAATGTACAAAGAGAGCATACGAGGTATAGAACTGATTCATATTACTCGTTTACTCTTCAGTTCTTAATCTTTTGGACAAGTTAACTTATCTTTTCATTAGCGGGAGATCTGGTAGTACGTTCCCTCTTAAAATTATATTATATTCTTTATTTTTAGTAATATAAGTAACTCACTTTTGCGACGGTTTGATTTAGAAAATATAACAATAAACGAAACGAATCTTACTTTTAAATTAATTATAGTTACCCTCCTCCATGAAAACTATTTCAGCAAAGACGGATGTTTGGGCAGTTTGGCTGACAATTTAAAAAACAGTTCTTTCTCCCCATGGAATCTTGTATTATGCTAACATGTTTGGGCGAGTTTTTAGGTGTTTATAAATTAATCAAACATAATTTTTATTCAGACCATAATTTACAAAAAGATTTACCAGAAGACACTAGTACACAGTGAAAATATCTCCAGACAATGGTATAGCTCTATTTATTTTAGTAGATTTTGTTACTTGTACGTTCACACTTACATTTGCTTATGTGAGAGTAGAATTTAATAAAAAAAAATTGAAAATAATGTTTTGATCAAATATTTCAACCATAAATTTTACTACCACATTCACATAAAGTAAAAATTTAAGTAGTAAAATTTTATACAAGTATACAAATTCCTTACACAAGAATACAAATTAGTTTTTTTTTTAAAAAAAATTGTCAATCTTATCCTGTCCAACTTATCATATATCCACAAATAAATTATTTGGTAAGGTGCATTGTATGGCATGGGCATGATTAAGGGGGAAAAATTATAATTTTATTCAATTCACATTTTGCAATTTATTCCAATATATTGTATAATGTATAGATGAATGCACAATGCAGAACTAATTGACACCTGCATTATAATACTAGACTGAACGAACCAATAATCCGATGGTCCTTTACAGCCCATATTATATTCTTAATACTTAATTACAATGGCGGTCATCAAACTTTTGATTATTGAACTTTAATTTGTCTATTTTCGTTAATTTGACTAAGAAAAAAGTGACATAGAAGTCTAGTTATTTGTCAACTGTTTACCATTGACCTTTTTTGTCAATCAAACTGAATAGCCAAGAATGGAATGAGTGTATTGTAATACGTTTAAATTCAATGACCTTGAAGATTGACTACCAACGAGAAATTTCGGTAACCGCGGGTAATTTTTACACTTTCAAAACAACCAATATTCTTTCATTAAGAGATCAAAAAGTAGCCAAACTATTCTGACTTTAATACAGGAGAGAGTTCTTTATAGGAACACAGAATACATGCCTGAGATTGTATTGTATTATGGCACTGAAACTTGAAAGCAACCTACCAAAAAATAGCATTTGATGGCCTAGATAACATTTTTTCTTTTCTTTCCTTATCTGGGTACAAATAGAACTTTAAGAAACAACAACACAATCCCAACTTTCAACGAACCATAACCATAGTCGATGAAATTTACAATTTGCATTCTGTTAAACTTTATATTAAAGTACTACATAGATTTTCAGATCCATATTCAAATATTTCCCCAGCAATAGAGATTTTGAGAACACTGCAGAAGATCTAATATAACGAGGCAAGTACCTTCAACAAAGAAGCAGCAAATTGCATTTGAGTCTCCTCATCAATAGTCAAGAAGAGGGGAACATGTACGAATAGTGACTTAATTCCATTCTGCTCTGCAAAGCGCAAGGAATGATAGTATACATAATTGCAAACAAATTGGCCAGCATCATTCGAAGTCGTCACTTCATAACCCATCTTTGCCAATGCATCCGTAATATCCTCAACAGGAAGGCAAGTCTGCAAGCAGTTAACAAAAATGTAGAGCAATTCAAAAGATAAAATACGAAGGTTAAGCAATGACAAGCAAATCCATACTGATTCCTTTGAATTATGTGATTTATAACCTCCATACAAGAATATTAATATGATTCCTTTCTACAGTCAAAGTAACATCAAGAGTTCAAGACAACCATTAGAAGCTGGATGGAGACGAATTTCTGTGGTACAATTTAAGAGTGCTAAATTTAGATCTGAAGCACTCAGTAGTAACAGATCCAAATTTTGTAGTAATGTCAAATAGTAACTTGAAGAAAAACTGAATCAGTATGAGATCACAATATCTGTAACCCCAAAGCACATTTGTAACTTGTCTATCAGATACCAGCAATCAATATATCGACTGAAAATGGGCTTCTATAGCCTTTTTTGCAAACTCTTATACAGGGAAAGGAAACAGCCAAAAAAGGAATACAAGTTAGGTTGCTTTCGAACTACTATAATGTCATTATCACCTAACCTCACCCCCACCCCTCCCCAGACAAAAAATTAAAAAATAAAAGAATTAATAACATGTTGTACAACTTATACAGTTATACCCTCGCGTTAAGGATGCATGGTGCTTTGGGAATTGCTACATATGCTGCAACAGTTACTAATTATTCAGCTTTATAACCTCTGGATATTAAAGTCAAAATCATCTACCTAACTGATTTTCACTAATGATAAAAGCCATTACTAGAACCTAACAGAAGCATTACTAAAAACAATTCTACCTCTCGTACTCGTGAAATTGCACCATCTGCAGGAACAATGGGGACTTTCTGCAATAAATATGAACACCAATATCAATCCCATTCACCACCTATTTAAGTTGGACAGGGAAAATCTTAACAGTCAAATCTAACCTGAGGCTTCCATCCTATCTCATCAGGGCAACGAAATGTAGCTTCATTGACGGCCCAACGCTCTATGGCAAACCTTGATGTACCACTGTTAACTCCAAAATGCAGCTGAAAATAAAATATCAAGACAAAGAAGAAACTTAGTCAATTGGGAAAGATAGTGTCTTTTCATCATTCAAGATTCAAATTGGACCAGAGTCCAGAGTTGAGAAGCAGGGGTGAGAAGAATAGGGGGAAAAGTTCATGCATTGGCTTCATAAGGAACTATTCGTCAATTCTTACAACCTGAACTCCTTTAATAACATCTACTTACCACGGTCATCAAAAGATTCAATAGATTGTTGGAGAAAGGCTTGATTAAAATTTCCAGTATCGTTCTCATGCATTGTTTGCAACAACCATATCATGCTCAAAAAATGGACAGACTACAAAATAACAACAAATAAGCTCCGACTGTAAAGACCCTTTAAACAACCTTTCAAACGATCGAGATTGAATTTTTCTATTTTGTAACAATGATCACGTGTTTCAACATAGTTAGTAGTGCAAAAGTAGCTCATAAATGGAAAGCAGACTTCTTGTCCTGTTCAAAAAGAGCTGACATTATAGTAAATAAAGTATCAACATAATCTCAAAATACAGAAAGACTAGGACTACCATTATCAAAACACAATCCAGCAACTATCCAAATGAAAAGAATGGAGACAAATCCCTTCCCAAGTGGTAGATTCAACAATTAACAAGAGTCGGTACAGAATTTACAGGCCATTTAAGTTCTGGGTTAGAAAAAATAAATGATTTTACCCAGTCGTTATCCCTTTTTATCAAGGAAGTAGAAATGAGGAGGCAAAACAAGAAACTAACCCAAATAACTCTCCTAGGATTTGATACATTGACATCCTGGTTCACAGCAGATTGCAATGTTTGATATAGGGGAACAAGAGCTCCTTGACCTGCAGTTTCAAGAATTGTGAAACTACCAAGAATCAGCCCTTTTGGCAAACCCCTTTTCATCATATAGTCTTGAAGATTGTTAACAATTTTCTCAGTTGGATTTTCTGCAACTCCATGAAACTTTTTAAATCCTGTCACGTGGACTGTCACTGGCGGAGCAGGTCCTTCAGACCCCATCTATTGATAATTTAGATGGTTGCAACAATGTCAAAGCACGAGCTGTTCAGATCAATATCTGAATACCTGAGAAAGATAAAACACCAAATAGACACAACACAAGAAAAATGAGAAAACAAATCCCCATAATATCTGCCAAAGAACTCATTATCAATCATGCTAATATAAATTATAATGTCAAACTATAGTACTTTTTGAGGTCCTAGCATCTATTCCATAAGCATTAGACATTACACAAAAAAAACTTCATGCGTTTTGATATTCATGCCCGCAATTTAATAAAACTGCACGAGAACCAAATCCCTTAAGAAGAAAGAAGTTATGAAAAACAAGCAATCTTATGAGTGTCTTTCATACCTGCAAGAACAGAAAGTTGAACAATAAGAGTGAACACTCAGAAATCAACAAAACCAAATAACTCCATTTATCAGGGGGCACACATGGTGCAGTACACCTAATAACCTAAAGAGTTTATAATCCTTGAAGAGTTGGAGTACAATAACGAAAATCACACTTATCTAAAACCAAAATAACGATCAATTAAAACCCCAATATTCCAAATATCTAAAACCCTTTTGATTATGACTGGACTAAACAATCCCAAATCCCAAATTCCGAGTCAAACATACAACAAATCAAAACCCAATTCAAATTCAACAAGGATGATCCAGATAATCAAGAAAAATACCACAAAGAAACAAATTTGAATTTGAAACCACACAAAAAATTCTAGACTAAAAAAATGAAATCTTTATTAATTTATATGCTAACCTGAGAGCTCAATGCAGAGGCATAAGAAGAACAAATGACTACAACATGTCTTTATCTACACAAAACGGTGGTAATATTTATTATTATTATTATTATTTAATGCTTTTGGTAGATTAAAAACCTGAGTGAGATTCCTTTTGTGATTAGAACACTTTAGAGACGAAAAAATAAAAGCACTATGGATTATTTTTTAAAAAAAAATGGGTTTCTCGTCCGTGGTTTTCATAATCTATGAACAAAGAATTTAAAACAAATTACTCTCTTTGAATATTTGTATATTTGATTTAAGCAATTATTGTGTCTAAGTAATGACGATGATGATGAAGAACTTTAACGAAAGAACGGTGGTAGGGAAAATTTAAGAAATACTCATTCAATTTTGAACATCTTAATACTTCACTAATTTTGAAGTTTCACTCGTAACTTACTAAACTTTGCATTTTGTTAATCATCTATCACCCGTCTATTAACAATCTGAAAATGTTAACGAAAAAAACCTACGTGTGTAATGAAATACACGTGGCACCAATCATATTGAACTAATTTTCTATCTCATCGTTGTGGAAAAAAACGCACGCCACGTAAGTATCTTTCAAACCACCAGGTCATGAAAATGAAAATCGTGTTGAAAATGAATGCCCTAATCAGCTAATTGAAGGAAAAACCCAAATCAGCCAAGTAAAAGAAAAAACCAAAATCTCCAAATCAACAATCAGCTACCCAACAAATTGAAAGGAAGTTGTGGTCCCTTCCAATCGTTGTTTGTGGACAAAAGAGACCTACATGTTGGAAATGGACCACACGGTGGGGGAGGATGCTATCTTGGATACACACGAACATAGACCATACCATGGACCAGGTATGGGTTTTTTAATCGATTGTTCCTCTTCTCATTTAATAAATTATTTGAATGTAGCTTATGTTCCTGTTTGTATTAGTTCAATGTGAAATGGTACCCAAACCCTAATCCTATAAATTCACATTGCAGAGAACTCCGAATATGATGTGGAAGAGCCTGCTACAAATTTTACGGACTCCAAAGATGAGGTGAATGATGACGATTTTATGTATGACCGTAATGATCCAGACCGCATTGTAGTAGGTCTCAATGTTGACCCTATTGTGGAAGAGCAGCATGTCGATGCAATTGGTGAAGACACTGATTCGGATAATTCATATGATCCAACTGCATAGGAATTGAACACTGACTACTCGTCTGAGGAAGAGAATCCTATGAGATATCCCATTTTTAATGAAGATAAGGAGTTGTGGGATCCCCAATTTGAAGTGGGGAAGACATTTACAGACGTACCTCAATTTAGAAAAGCTATATAGAACCATGGAGTAGCAACGGGGTGCAATTTGAGATTGAAAACGAATGATGATAAACGAGCACAAGCAGTGTGTAAAATATGGTGCAATTGGAAGATATGGACGTTTGACAATAAGAAGTTAGGTTGCATCCAAATTAAGTCATACAATCCAAACCACAATTGTATTAGATACGACACATGTAGGCATTGTACAACTAAGTATGTTGTCGAGCAATATTTGGAAACATTTAGGGTGAAACCTAGTGCAATTAGACTAAGAGTGTTGCAGGATTTGAAAATTAATATTGTTAGACAAACTGCGTGGAGGGCACGGAGAATTGCTAGGATAATGATTGAGGGAAGCAATGACCACCAATTTGGTTTACTTTGAAGTTTTGCCGAGGAGTTGTTGAGGACAAATCCAGGTTTCACTTGCAGGATTGCTGTCCATGAGGGAAAATTTTAGAGAATATATGTTTGTTTAGATGCATGTAAGAAGAGATTTGTGTCAGGTTGTAGACAACTCGTAGGTCTTGATGGTTGCTTCTTGAAGGGTACATTTGGGGGGTCAAATGTTGGTTATTGTAGCGCTGGATGCCAATCACTGTATTTACCCTCTTGCATTTGCTATTGTGGAAAGGGAGAACACATCAAGTTGGAGATGGTTCATGAGGCACTTAGGTGGGAATTTAAAGATTGTGAATTCAAATGAATGGATGTTTACGAGTGACAGACAAAAAAGATTGCAGAATGTGATAGAGGATATGTATCCTAATGTCGAGCATAGATTTTGTGTTCGGCATATGTATACTAATTTCTTTATAGCAGAGTTTAGGGGGTTGGCACTTAAGAAAATTATGTGGAAAGCGGCTAAATCCACTACTATTGCAGATCACAAGTTCTGGATGCAAGAGTTAGAAAAACACTCCAAGCCTGCTTACCAGTGGTTATTGAAAAGGGATCCGAGGGAATTGAGTAAGTCCCATTTCATGACGATGGTGAAAAGTGACGTATTGTTGAACAATTTGTGTGAGTGCTTCAATAGAGTAGTGCTGGATGACAGGAAGAAATCAATAGTTACAATGTTGATAGATATGCACATTAGTTTCATGAAGAGAATCCAATGTCGAAGGGATAAAATGAGGAGAGTAGTAGGACCTTTGTGTCCAAAAATCTATGCTAAGTTAGTCAACAGTTTGGAAATAGCTTCGGGTAGTCAGGTTGATTGGTCGAGGGGATCTCAGTGGTATGTAAGGAGTAGGGATGGTGAGTATGTTGTCGATATTGACTTTCGAACATGCACGTGTAGAAAATGGAACCTGACCGGCATTCCATGGGGTCATGCTTGTGCTGCAATTGTGGATAAAAGGGACAAACCCATTCATTACGTACACGACTGTTATAAAGTCACCACATATCTCAGTTGCTATGAAAATTTGGTGATGCCTTTAAATGGAAAGAAAGCTGTGGGCCCCGAGAGATAGAGAAATAATCGAGACCACACGGTTGGAATTCGATTCAAGAGGTAGAAGACAAAAAAAGGAGGCTCAAACCGAAGAGCTCGTGGTTCGTGCAGAAGAGTGGGAAGAGCAAGATGAAGAGAGTTGGGACGACAAGAACAATGACGTGTAGTCTATGTGGTCTATCCGGTCGCGATGAAGCGTTATCACGATGTAAGAAGCGCATCAAATGAGGTAGACTATGTAGACTATGTGATCTTCCAGTATGTAGAATATTTGCTTGTTAACACAATTTTGGGATTCCTTTGCAGTTATTTGTTGCCAAACAAGGGGATCATTCGATACAAGATTGTGGGAGCCAAAGAGTAAACAAAATATGAACATCTCCGGTATTATTATGTTATAGGTTGATAATAACATTACAAACTACTGATTTATGTAATTGTCTGTTGATCATAGGCTAAACTTCAACCACGGAGAGCTACGAAATCAGCTTCAAGTCAGTCTCACGAGCCACTCAGTGGACCAGCAGCTGAATTCCAATTTATGCCTAGTCTAGGAATCATTTCACAGCACACGAGTGGACCAGCAGCTGCTTTTCCAGGGAACGATTTGCTGCCAAACTTCTCTTTCGAAAATATGGTAGATGATTTGCAGCTCATGGAAAATGAAGAACAAGCGAGGATGAAAGCTCAAAGGGCCAAAAATAGAAGTATTTTGCGAGACTTGGTCCATTTTCACGCGCCGCGGAAGAGAAAGCTAGATTGAAGTCGACTTAGTAGTAGTGGTTACATAGTCCTACTCAAATTTTAGTTATATGTCACGGATGAAATCTGCTTTCAGTGGTTGTATTTTCCATTTGGAAGCCATGTTTTTGTTTGCTTCAGATGTGTTTTCAATTGGGAAGCCAGATTGAGGATAATGTTTGCTTCAGTTTGGAAGCCATGTTTGCTTCAGTTCAATTTCCTTTTCTGTTTGCTTCAATTTTCAGTTGGGAAGCCAGATTGAAGCCATGTTTTTGTTTGCTTCATCTCTTTTTGTTAATCTCTCATGTATAAATGAATGATATCGATGTAATTATCAACATATGGAATTTAAATCAATGAAAAGATTTCGATTCGATTTCCTTTTTACCATGATTTCGCCAGTTTCCTTTTGCAACATGATTTCGATTTCATTTCAATAAATGAATGAATGATATCATATGTAATTTAAATCAATGAAATCGATTTCAGGTTCCTTTTTTTCATAGCAATGATGGAATTTATCACTTTTTTGCCTCCATTTTGACTTCCTTTCTTGATTTCGGTTTATCGGAGGAGATCACTATCTCGTATAACTTCCTACCTTCAGATTTCAATTTATTAAAAGGGATCAATATCAGTTTATCAACTTTTTTGCCTCCAATTTATCAGATATTTTGTACCAGCTCCTCTTACATTTTTTGGTTTAGTCCAAACATAGGAAGCAAAACAAAGATGAATACATGCAAAACAGTGGTGATTACAATCCAAAACAATGCAAAACAAGCCTCCATTTTGTGGTCTTCTTATCTGAGAATGAATGCAAAACAAATATTGAACACGAATTATAGAAAGCTGTAACAGCCACATTTTCATTCCAAATTCATGGCACGTTACATTCCATTAATGCATCATAACAGTGGTTATTACAATCTAAAACAAGATGAAGTACCCTAAACATCCTACCATCTACTAACAGTGGTGATCAAACACCATTTGCACAAAGCCAAAAAACTACCAAACCAAAACAACCAAATCTGTTCAACAACCAAACCCACCACTTCAATTCCCATGTCACCACAACACGTAGTGAACCAAAACCACCACCAACACAACTATCGCCAACACTATCCAATGATAGAATACAATTCGCTGCCACTTCTTCTCCAAAACATCTTCCCGATTATCATTTCGCGACAGCCCATTGATCACACTCTTATATCGTGGGTGGAGAAGAGGAGCAACCACCCATTTAAAGTAGTCACACGCTTCTGGACGTCCGTAATAGTTCCACCCTAAGAACCTCATTCCCGGGTTGTTCTCCGTCCAAGCTTGCCTCATTGCAGCAATCCGGCCACAAATACACATAGTCTGCTCATTTACTTGAGTAGCACCATCATTTTCCATCGCCATTTGCAGTGTGGATTGAGATTTACAGAAGTTAGGGTTCTTCAATTTCAATTTGGGAAAAAATGTTGTACTCGGCCAATTTATTTATGGATACAGACGTTAATGTTAAAGGCGTGTTATGTTAAAGGCGTGTTTGGAGTATGATGGAAAAATACTGACGTGGCGTGCGTTTTTTTCCACAACGCTGAGTTGGAAAATTCGTCCAATATGATTGGTGCCACGTGTATTCCGTTACACACGTGGGCTTTTTCCGTTAACATCTTCAGACGGTTAATAGACGGGTAATGGATGGTTAACAAAATGCAAAGTTCAGTGAGTTATCAATAACACTTCAAAGTTCAGTGAGTAAGTATTAACATGATCAAAGTTCAATAAGTATTTCTTAAATTTTCCCAAAGGTGGTAATGGGATTCACGGTCTTTGTTAACTTTTAACTTGCATGTTTAGTACTATTGAAATTATTTTTAACTATTTATAAATTGTAGGTTTTATTATATGAGTTGATAATAAATGAATAATAAATTGTAAATTATATGAATAAAAAATATATTTGATTAAATTAAATTATAATTTAAATTTTGACAAATGTTGCGTATTTTCTCCATAAGTAGAAACAATAAAACATATTTAGTACCCGTTTGATGTTGGTAAAAATTATTTTTTTGATAAAAGTTGATGAAATTAATTGAAATGATAATAAAATTTATAGTTAAAATTAATTATTGATTTTGACTTCAACTTTTTATTAAATTTTAAATTAAAATAAAATAAAACCTTAATACTAATTATTGAAATTTGTGCAAATTTTTATACAATATTAGCCTTCTTAACTTTTTAACATTTAGAATAATAGTCACTCGTCTGAAAACGTTAATTTAAAAATTGTGTCATCGTTAAATTCTAATGCGAACACAAATAGTTTTAACTAATACGCTACGTTAAACACAGTCGTATTGATTACAGTTAAAAACGTAAATGTCAAACACGTTTTCATCATAGTTGTTCGATTTTAATAAGTAGTTGGTGAAATTTCGTATTTTTGTAGGCGAACTTTTTAAAGTGATGCATTTGTCTCTCGTAACGTATTAATTAACGTCATTTATATACGTACGATTTTAAGATAATATTTTCAACTATGTAACCATCATAATCTTAAATGACTATTACAATAAAAAAAATTTACTTTAATAAATATTTTAAATTTTTTAACAATCTCCGATAACCGCTTCTAATTTAACCCCTCATATCACACAGTCATTTTATAACATGCTATTTGACCTTTAGTAATTATGAAGGGCCATATTATCTTAGGAGGGAATTTAGTCAAATTACAATCAAGTTACAATTTGCTTAGAGCATATTCGGCTACGGTTTTTTCATGTCCAAAATTCATTTTGCATTAAATTTGGTGGGCCCCTGATTGAATGCTGCATTTATGTTTATTTTACACACTTTTTGACTGAAATTGCAATTTTACGTTTCTACCTTCAATTATTATTTGGAATATTATTATGGGAGCAATGGGCCGTGAAAGGAAGAGTAAGATTGGAAAAATGCAATGGAATAATGAATTTAGTCAACGGAATGCTTATAACCCTATACAAAAGATGGCCCATTATAATTAATGCAAAATGCATTTTTTCATTATAAATAGTTTACGAACATGCTCTTAAAGTGGTCATTTTAAAATTTTTTTTTTTTTGGATAAATTACACTTAGGACTTTATCTTTTTTAGTTTATCACATTTTTTTCTATTTTCAATTTTAATTACATATATTATTCTTAATTCATTAATTCATGAGTATGTTCTCCATTACGTGTATCATCATAAAATTCTGTTAAAGTACTGTAAAAGACATTATTACCCTTTACTTTAAACAATATAAAAAAACACCTAATAGAAATAAAGTAAAAAGAAAAGAAAGAAAAAAAATCAATCTCCTTATCCACTCATCTCACCTCTACCCCACCTCTCAAACCCCAAGTCTCAGTCCACCTCGTCCCCAAACCTGGGCCACCACACCACCACCACATTCTTCACCCACCATCGTTCCACGATCAAATAAGCATGCAAAATCATACACTTCTATCGTCTCCTTTCAAAACTTGTGTGTAATACCCAAATCCGTACATGGTATATTGTACATATGCATGTTTGCATTTTAAATTAATGTAGATTTGAGTTAGACATCTCGTCCTAAACCTGCATCGATACTTGATTTACTTATGTTTTCAGATTTATGGGCTTCTCATTTGGTTAAATTATTATGAGATTTTAAAGAAATTATAAGAAATATACAAGAATTCAATTATATTAGGCTCTTGATACCCAAACTCTAAACTATATGCACGTGAATGGTGAAATTTTTGGTCAGTATGTTCAATGTGCAAGAAATTTGATGATGTTAGACTCCTAGTATCCTGTTATACTAGGTGGTGGTGGTAGGTTGCGACAATGATGATTATTGTGCGTGTTGGTTTGATGATGGTGTTATCATCAACAGTGTCGTGGTTGGTGTGTGATAGTACTAAAGAAGAAAGATGATAGTGGTGCTTGGTGGGGTTGGCGGTGGATATTCACTAACAATAGTTGTTGTAATTTGGGGTTGAGTTGGTGATGGTGGTCGACGATTTTGGTACTTAGAGTCGTAGCTGATGGTTTTAAGATTTGGCATGATGACCAGTGGTTTTGGGGATTGGGGTGGTGGGGTCATTGAATTTTTTTTTTTTTTTTGTGAGTCCTATACAATTATGTAGTTTTTACTTTATTTAATTTAATATATATATATATATATATATAATTTTTAAACATGACTAATAAACATTAAGAATAAATAATTATTGAGGTGTAAATAAGTCAACTTAATTTAATCGAATTGAAGTGCACTAAAAATAAATAAATAAATAAATAATATTACCTAGAAGTAGCCAAGCAAGTAGGTCTCCATTTAATTAACCTTTTGTCTCCCTTCAATATCCATTTTGGGAAAGTAACTGTGTGGCTCACTCAGCAAGGATATACACCTTCACCCCACTCTCTCAACCCAGCCCACTCTCTCTGAAAATGGATGGAGAGAAAAAGAAGAGAAAGATGGAGAACAGAGAAAACGAAGAAGAAAAGATGGAGTCGTTCTTCGCTTTAATCAAAAGCACACGAGATATTCGTCAAAGTATGATGAGCGGTGTAGATCAATTGAAGAAGAAAGACCGTGTAAAAGCAATTGAAGACAAGCCGCCGGTGGTGGCTTGGAATCCGTCGTTTCAACCAGAAGATTTCATGGAGGATCTGCAGCATACGACTCTTGAATATACAACTCAATTAGTCGCCGGCGGCCCTTCAAAGGTGGGAAAAGAAGAGCCTAAAGATGAAGATGAAGGTGGAGACACCGGATTGAATCTCAATCTCTCTCTCTGGTGGAATTCTACTAGTTAATTGGTCTTGGATCGTGAGCCCTTATCAACTTCTTTGAGTTTTTTTTTTTTTTTTTTTTTTTTTTTTCGGAGAAACAATTTTAATAGTGCTGAAATTATTTTTTAATTGTTTATGATGAAATTTGTAGATAATAAATAAATAATAAGTTGAAGGAGTTTTGATCTCCTATCTACTTATTTTATCCACTTATAATGTTCTATGCTGAGGTGGGAGTTAATGATTGGTGCCACTTCAGTATAGGCATTATAAGTAAGTTGATCAAAATCTTAAGTTGAAGATTTTAGGGTGCGTTTGATTGCAATTTATTTTTCATAGAAAAAATATTTTTTTACTTATTTTTCAACTCCTATGTTTGGTAGTCACTTTTTTGATATTTTTCTACCTATTTTTTAATTATTCATTTAATTGATATTCATTTTTTTCAGATAAAACGTTTTCTCATTTCTACGTAAATAATAAAAAATTTCTTGAAAATATGAAAAATATTTTCTTAAGGGAGATGTTTTATTTTCCATGGAAATTGTCTTTAAATTAATATTTTTCAATTAATAATTTATCGACGATTCAATTTAATGTAATTCATTTTCATCCAAATTCAATACATGCAATCAAACACACTCTTACGAAATGTGTGGATAAAAAATTATGTTAAACGAATTTGGTCAGATTAAATTATAATCTAAGTGTGTTAGTGGAGTTTAAAAAGAATTTTTTAGGAGATTTTGAAAATAATTGATAAAACGTGTGTTACCAAAATATGTTCTTGGCCGAATATGAATCATAAGAGTTCAGAAATTATTTTTTATGAAAAATATGTTTGTCAATGATCTTTTAGATTTATTATTCGCTCTTTATTTATAAAAATTATTTATTTATTTGACGTGATTGAGTGAATTAGAAATGAACGCAGTCTCTAGAGAACATTTGGGTATTAGTAATTACATGTATTAGTGTAGAGTATGATTAATATAATTTTAATTAATTTTTATTTAATCTAGTTTAGTGCTGTATTAAATGGTTAACAATATGCTTGTAGGTCACAACATGAAAAATTCATTACATGAATAATAAATAAACAACAATAAAATAATTTTCATTATTAATAAATTTGATTTGTTGTCGTCACTTTATGTACACAAACCCCATTCTCTTTTCATTACGTGGGTTGATATTACATCACAATCAACTTGATAATACTAATTTTATAACATAGTTTGACCAAGTTTTTTTTTTTTTTTTTGATAAAAGTTGATATAAAATATGATTGAAAATTTATAAATATTGTGTGTTGTAAAATTGAAATTTGACTAGTTAAAAAGTTGATTTTATTTTATTAAAATTTTGCCAAACAAGACTTAAAAGTAAACACGACAAATCATAACATCTCATACTCCGACATGGGAATAGTGCTAAATAGTTGAGTGACTTGATAGATTTATCTGAATGGTTGTTGATCTATTTTACTAGTAAATTATCAAATATATCTCTATTTTTTTTTTCCACTTCTTTTATTTCGAACCATTTCAAATTTATCTCTATTGCTTATACATTGTTGCTGGAAAAGGTAAGATTTCAAATATTAGAACTTCACTCATTTCATTGTTAGAATCTAATCCATTTTATATATATAGAAAATTTCATTTCAATGTTAGAATCTAACCTATCTAAATTCTTGTAAAATGTGTAGTTATTTCTTTCACATCGAGAAATAGAATTGACTAATCCTAAGTCAAATGGTCGAGAAACTCAACACCACTTTTCTTGAACAATTTGAAGCCGAGCCTTTTTTTCGCACTATTACGGATATGAAATTAATGGTCAAAATCGGATTCAACTGTTAATTGCCCCCATCGAAAATATGATTGACTAGCAATTCAGAAGTCCTTTTAATTTATAGTATAAATTGTAGATTTTATGGTATAATTTAGAAAAAATTGCATATTTGGTCTCTAACCTTTTAAAAACGTTGGGGATATACCCATAACTTTTAAAAATAGCACCGAACATCTCCAATGTTTGAAAAAATAGACATGGAAGGTCCTTGTATGACGAAATTGCCCTCCTTTAAATAAACAAAAAAAGAAAAGAAAAAGAAAAAGAAAAATAGAAAAATAATCAAATATGCCCCCACAAAAATAAAAATTAACAAAGTGGCCCTCTTCTTCCACCCAACCCCCCACATTTTATTCTTCAAGTTACCCTCAACAATTCTTGTAATTTCATATTACTCATCTTGTTTTTTTCTTCCACGGTATGCCGATGTCGTCTCACGGCTGCAAGTCGAAATGCTCTCGACTAATCTTGCTGAAAAGACATTTTGAGGACGTCGTGGATGGTGGATTAACCATTTTATGCATTGGACATTATGCCATGAAGAACTTTTTACCTAAATAAAAGAATTTAATTGCAACATGAAAACAATCTTTGCTAGAATTTCACGGAATATCAGTTTACCAATCACTATCGGGTTTAAAATCAAGCAACGGCCTTACAAACACATTGGCCACTAATGGTGCTAATAAGGATGATTTTACCATACAGAATGATGGAACTGAAGTAACAGTGAAGACAAAGCTTGTTAATGTGAAAATCGTCAATACTATAATTGACGAGTAACCTTTGGCAATTTTTTCGCTGAATTAGGTTTTGATGCCGGATTAATTGTTCAAGTTAGCTCCAGCACCAGCTCCTGACTCTCCGACGCCTTCCAAGAAAAAGCATAAGTCTCCACCTGCGCTAGTTGCCATTCGACTCTCTGGAAGATTCACCTGACGAAGATCTAGTAGATTAGACTGCAGACAATAATGGATCCGTTGGGTATAATGAGGAAAGATTTGAGGCTGTAATTTTGACTATCTGGTGGTGGATTTTGGATTTTTTGGGGTGGTGGTGGATTTTGGATTTTTAGGTTTGATAAAGAAGATAACCTCTTTGTTGCTTTTTTTTTTTTAAGTACATTTGGTTATTTTTCAATCATTTTTTTCTTATTTTTTTTGTTTATTTAAAGAGAATGACAAATTCGTCATAAATGACCTACCATGTTTATTTTTTTAAATGTTGGAGATGTCTGGTGCTATTTTTAAATGTTAGGGATATAACCCCAACATTTTTGAAAGATTGGGGATCAAATATGGAATTTTTCCTATACATTATGAAATTATGCATATATTTGAGTATGAATTGTGACTTTTGCTTTAAATTTCTACAAATTTAAATTTATTTGAGGTGGGTTAATTGAAAAGCCAGTTTAATATATGTAAACTCGCATTAACATACCCATATTTTGTTAAAATTTGGTTTGTTAAAAGCCCTTACCAAAAGTCTGTTAATAGACAATCTGTTAATATTAAGAGACAATCTGTTAACAGATCATCAATTAACACATCTTATTAATTAAAGCATTTAAAAAAATTTTTGTAAAAGAGACACTTTCAACTTAAATTGTATAAGTCAGACGTTTTTTCCGAATCGACTTGCTTGACACGGCCTTTTAGCCAAGGCGTCCTACTCCGATAGAGGAAAATATTAAAGGAGCGTCTACTCAAAGATTGTCAGCCAAACAGGGCCCCACTAGCTGCAATTTACCCTTAAAAAAAACGTTACTTAGAATGGATCCATTTGGGTGTCAAATGGGCCGAACGGCTTGTCGACTAGGACAAGCCCGAGCATGGCCCCAGCCCATGAGACGGCTCATGGGCAAGGTCCACATTTTTTTCTCAAAAACAGTATTTAAAGTTCAAATTGAAAAAAATTAGCTAGGTACATGGGCTGCTCGACTCGACTTGTTCGGTTCACGAGCCAAGGGTCGAACCAAGCTGCCCTTGATGGGTTTGAGCCGAATTTGAGCTCGGCTTACCCAAGGCTCACCTCTTTGGGCGAGTTGAACTTAGCGGGCAACATGCCGAGCTAGCTTGACTCGACTAATTGCCACCCCTTGATCCATTCACAACGCTCACATAATATGAAAATCTCTCTGGTACGTGAGGACTTAGATTCACTGGTGGTGGGCATGGTTCCATTTGGTTCAATTCTAAAGAAAACCGAATCGGAACCTATAACCAATGGTTTTATTTTGATGGAACCATTGGTAGTATCTGAAATTGTGGAACCAAACCAAATTGTTCTGGTTTGGTTCAGTTCCTGTTCTTTGACCAAATTTTTTAAATAATAATATAAATTACAATACAAATTTATGCTGTTAAAGATTAATTGAATTTGATTTGGAAGATAAAATATTGGCTTAACGAAGTAATTGGCTTAAAATTAATTGTTTGAGTTAAAAAAAGAATTAAGAAAATTTGTAAATTATTTGAGTGGATTAGGTGGGCAACATACCACAACAAAACTATTAACTATTAAAATTTTAAAAGAATTTAATTAATAAATTAGAACTAGTTCTGGGTTTAGAACCAGAATCAGAACTAAAATTGGTCAATTTTCGATTCTAAGAACTAAAACTGTTTGATACTTACGTGGAATTGAATCGAATTGGCCGGTTCTAGTTCTTTTGTCCAACCCTACAAGTTATAACCACACTACTTGAAAAGTAGAGAAGTTCATCCTTAATTTTTCATTTTATTTTCTTGTTTAAAAACTCAATTTACGTGCATGACCTGCTAACAATGATTTTTAACTAAAAATTACGCCACATTAGCACACTAAGTTATTTTTCAGTAATTCAATTAACACTTTATTAAAGGAGTGCTTGTTTAATAATTTTTTTTATAAATTATAAGCAGTGGTTCTACAAAATATATAAATAAAAAATAGATAAAAAAATAAATAAGTATTTATGAGTACTCCAAATATGCTCAAATTGAAACTACAACCTAAATTGAGAATATATATTTTTAGTATTTATAAACACTTATAAAGTGGTCAAATATCATTTTTATACACACAATTCAACAATTTTTATCTATTTTTATCCACACGATCCATTGCTTATCATGACCGTAAGGATTTTTCTCTGCTACGGAAAGAAAAAAGTACTTAGACATCCGTTTACGTCTTTAATTTCTCCCATCACAAAATATTTCTTCTAAAGATCGCTTCAATCCATTTTCTTGATTCGATTATCTTCCTCAACCAATATCATCTATATCCACCAATCATCTCCAAAATCTATTTACCCTCTCAATCCATTATCATAATAGAGCATATGGTCGAATTCTACCGTAAAAAAGTGGTATACTAGTAATCACGATCGTAAAAAAATTTTCGAATCGAAAAATATATATATATATATATATATATATATATATATATAAACGTCTGCTAATTTCTATGTCTTTAATCTTTCTCTCAAACAAAATTCTTCTTCAAACAATCTCCGCATTCCTCGATTTTATAATAATATCCAACCGCAACTCAGACCTCAGTAAAATTCCATCAATAGGAATTTTATAATAATATCCTCAATTTTCAAATGTGAGTCGTTCATATACTAGTTTACAAAATAAACTTTTCCAAGGATAGTTTGCGTGGCAAGCGCAACCACACAGCTTTTGCTAGCTCAAAGGCGTGTCTTATAATGCGATACTAGTTACACCGCGCTTTCCTTTCGTAGCTCACAGAGTGACATTGGGTTTCCCAGGGCGGAGTTGGAAGAAGATCTGCCCTCTCCCTTCCTTCAATTTAGCCTTCTCTAACGTAATACCTCTCATCTTATATATATATATATTTCACAATACATACGCGTATGAAATTTTAGATCTGGACTAAGGTTTAGATTTCACAATGTAAATTATTTAATTATACTTTGAAAATGCTTAATTACGATACAATTTGTGCGTATTTGTCTGAATTGATTGATTTTTTTAGTTTTTTGTAGGGTTCGATATGCAGTGTATTTGGATCGATATTACATTTGTTTGAATCGACATTTTTATTCTCATATTATGCTAGTTATTTTCTATTTTCATATTTAAACCTGGAAGTCATATTTAAAACATGCGAGTTTCATGATCCATTATTAGATAAAAATGATTATTTTTTGAATTCTTATTATATATCACGGAAACTTGTATGTTTTCGTGTGCAATATTTATAATTGTGTTTGCTTGGCATGACGACCTATTAGCTTGACAGATCCATCTTCATTATGAATACATTTTTTGCAATGTTGATTTTGTTTTGGCTATTCTATGTGGCTGTGGATATGGGGTTCTCAGGATGCACATTATCTCATTTTAAATGAACTATATACACAATGAATACTGGGTTTTCTTTTTTCTTTTTGTTTTCAACTTGGTGATGAAATGAAAATGTACAGTAATTGAAATTGAATATTCAGGTGGGAACTTAAACAATCTTTTTGCAAAAAAGGAAAAGTCGAAAATGAAGCCAATACCTGAGAAACTTTCTCATTTTAGTCCCCAGGGTTATTTAGGTTCTCAATTTATCATATAAACTACTGACTCTTATTTTTGGTTGCTTCCACTTCTGTGTTATCTACCAAACAACGAAAATTCTAATGAACTCCAATATTTTCTCGAGTTTTTATTACGATGTGCAGGCATCTGAATTTTGTTTCTATGCTTTACAGATAAAAAATGGGGTTATCATTTACCAAACTTTTCAGCCGGCTGTTCGCTAAGAAGGAAATGCGAATTCTTATGGTGGGTCTTGATGCTGCTGGTAAGACCACCATACTTTACAAGCTCAAGCTGGGAGAAATTGTTACTACCATTCCTACAATTGGTATGTTCTTTTATGTACTTGTTGGCCGTTTGAATATGTTTTCTGTTCAGTTGTCCTCGTCTTTGATTCCTAGCTTAATGTTCTGTTCTTCTTTACTCGTAGTAGTAAGATTGCCTCTGGCTTCCATCGTACCACTTGAATTATATTCACTAGTGTTTATGTATTTTTGTGTGTGATCATGGGTGAATGCAGCACACCTACACAGAGAGATGGCTCATTGTTAAGAGCATTTGAGGGTGGAGAAGAACCAAAATTCTGAGTTCTGTTATGATAATTATTTTATACTCTCTCCGTCCCACAAAGATAGACCCACTTTTTTTTTCCACACAGACTAAGAAAACTCATTTAATGTAATTGAAATTATAAAAATTTCACACAATTTTTCTATTATGCCCCTATTTAAGTTAAATAGAAATCAAAAAGATATATATATATATAAAGAGAGAGAGAGAGAGTTACACGGAAAAAAAAAAATATTAATGAAGGTTTAGATAGAGAAAGTTACATAGATAGAGAGAGAATTACATTGGAGAAAAAAATAAATAAATGAAAGTTTAGAGAGAGATATTTTGGTTGATAACAATGTAAATTGAATAAGGGTATATTAGGAAAAATAAAAATTTAATATATCTTGTATAAAGTAAGTAGTCTATAATTTGGGACAGATAAATAAGGAAAACGGGTCTATCTTTGTGGGACGGAGGGAATATTATTTTTATGTTTTAGTTATTCTTTTTGAATTAGTCTATGCCTCTATGGTGTAATATGGGTTGTTATTAGTGTTTAATGTTAGCTAGTTAGTAGGTAGCGGAGCTGAATAATGCTCTCCAATTTTAAGATGGATAGTTTGTTTTATTTTATATATAAATCTGAATCAATGAATGAAAGAAGGGTGTCGAATGAATTACTTCTATGAACGTTTGGGAGTTTATTGGTTTCTACTAATACTTTGGGAAGTCCGGGTTTCCTTGAATAAATCTAACCCTCTTACGAACACAATTTGTTCGTAACGAGAAAATCAAAAATAAAATGAGAAAAGATTAAGAGTGGGTTAATTCAAGGAAACTAGACCTCTCAAAGTATTGTTTTTGAGGAACCAATAAACTCTCAAATACAAACACTACGTTTGTAGAAATAAATCATTCCACGCCTTTTTCATTCACTGATTGGAATTTATATACCAAAGAAAAGAAGCTATCATCATAAAATTAGAGATCATTATTTAGCTCCACTACCTACTAACTAGCTAACATTAAGCAACTAATAACAACCCATATTACACCATAGACTAATTCAAAAAGAATAAATAAAACATATAAATAAAATAATAATCGTAACATTTCGTCCCCCTGTTCTCTAGTCATAGAGGTAGGCAAGTGAGAATTCAGTGACTCATTAACAAAACTTGTACACCAATTTAATATGGTGTTCTTCATTAATTATTTTATAATCCCGTTTCAACATTTTTAACCTGATATTTCACTCGGTCAGTTACTTCAAATGTAGTTTCTAGCCATTGTGGTAGTTATTCCCCCCAGCATCAAAGCACATACAAATATAATATTTTACCATTTCTTCAGTTGCAATGGAACTCATTTAAATTTCCCTCCAGGATTCAATGTGGAGACGGTGGAATACAAGAACATCAGCTTTACTGTCTGGGATGTCGGTGGTCAAGACAAGGTATATAATATTACTTCACATTATCTTCTTTACTTTTGAAAATTCCCAATGGAGTGGACCAACTATGTGGGACCTGAAAGAATAACAATATTCATTTATGACTTCATGGAAGCTCTCAGAAAATCAGTTTCTACTGAACTATCTTATCTTGTTATGTTATTGATTGTGGTTTTATCTGAACTTTTTAGGCTTTCAACTTTTTTCATTCTTTATGTTTCCATGAGGAGCCCGATGCTCCAAATAAGTGTTACTATTATGGGTAGTAATCTGTAAAATGGCTTGGTATATTTCAGATCAATTGGAATGCAATAACATTGTGGAAAATGAGCATTAAGTTATGTGTGGGCTTTTTAAACAGAAATATAGGCAAAGAGATTAGACGGAGTACTTTATAGGATAATAATGGCTTAGCTAGGTTCAAGTCACTCATCAAAGATACATGTGCACTGGAGATAAGGTGATAAATGTGTATAGGAGGATCATTTTGGGGGGTCAGGGTGGCTGGATGTACAAGCTGTGGCTCTCGTAGCTTGTGCTTGCAGAGTCAACCAAAAATGAAACTATTTGGCTTGCAACTAACTTCTTCCACTGCAGCCAGTTTATATTATGTCTTGAGATAGTTGTGATTCAATGGTAAAAGTTAGTTAAGAATCTAGCAAAAGACCAGGACAATGGCATGCATGAACGTTCTTACTCATTTTCAATTATGCCAGCTGAGTTAATATTTCTTGTGTCTTCATCTAGAACCATTTTGTTATACTGGGGAATATGCTTCATCTGTGGCATTTCTGAAAGAGATATGCATACAGCCTTTGATATCTTGACATTTGTTCAAATTGTCCCAATGCTAATTAAGAAGTCCTAGTCCCTCTTCCATAAAAATAGCTACACTGCTAGCTTTGACTGGTCAAATTTACTTTTCTTGAAATGCTATTGCCTGCAATTTACTCAATTTACTCCATTGATCCAGATTCGACCATTGTGGAGACATTACTTTCAAAACACTCAAGGACTCATCTTTGTAGTTGATAGTAACGATCGAGATCGTGTTGTTGAGGCTAGGGATGAGCTGCATAGGATGCTGAATGAGGTAATCAAATTAATCTATGCGAAGTGCCTCTTGTTGGTATTTAGTACATTGAAGTTAGGCTGCGATAAATATAAGCCAAGAACTAAGAGATGGTTCTAGAAAATGTAAGAATTGCTTATTCAATTCATCGCTTCCTTAATGAATTTCTCAGTTGCTTGACTGTGGTATAAGTAGAAGTTAGCATGTTTGGGTGCTTACTTATTTTACTTATAAGTAAGGAGAGAGAAAAAGTATGTAGACACATTATTGAATTGAAGCATATCATTTCAGGTTTAGTACTGCCTGATTTTTGTCAATGAATCTGAACTAATGCCTGTATAGGATGAACTGAGGGATGCAGTGCTGCTTGTATTTGCAAACAAACAAGATCTTCCAAATGCTATGAATGCTGCCGAGATAACCGACAAGCTTGGACTTCACTCCCTCCGTCAACGTCATTGGTACTCTCTCTCTCTCTTTCTCTGTGCGCACGTGTGCCTATATGAAAATAATATAAGTTCTTTGCAACTTGATCTGCATGTACGTCCACTTGGTTTATTTCGACTGCTGAGGGCTTCCTTTTTCACATTTCTCACAGGTATATCCAGAGCACATGTGCGACTTCTGGGGAGGGGCTTTATGAGGGTCTAGACTGGCTCTCCAACAACATTGCTAACAAGGTAGGCCAGTTTGATTGCCATCAGAGAGCTAATTATGTTGGCTTTATTCTTATTACGCTGATTGCAAGCCCTTATATGATGTTTTTGTTTTTTGTTTTTTTGTTTTTATAATGCAGGCCTAAACAAGGCATTTTCTTCAGTAATTTGTAGCCGAACCCTTGTTGAAGTGGAAATTCTTTCCCATTCTGAGGGCTGTGTCATGTCCATCTTGCTTTACTAGAGCAATCTGCTTTCTGTGCTAATTTTGTTTCTCGGAGATTGCCATTATCGTGAAGTAGATTCGAATGGACTGCTGTAATTTCTAATTCCTGTTTATGCTATATTACCAGCATGTTTGTTTATTTGTTCAATATAATTATACTTTTCCCCTGGTTTGGTGGATAAATTGGAGATTAGGCTAATGTTGGTTGTACTTAATCCACAACCACCACAATGTGTAATGATGGTGGTCGAAGTTATATGTTTTAGTACATTGAAAGAGTTCAAAGAGTTGTCTAGTCTCATGGCACACTTCAGAAAGGGCACCTTTAGAAGCCTTGTTTTCGAACATCACTATAACAGTCACTCCATCAGTATCCTCAACATTAGCAGAACCTGGAGATGTGATAAGGGCCTTCTTTTGGGCTGGCAAGACTTTTTTTAGCGGGCAAAATAAGGAGGCCTAGCATACCAACCAAATTGTTGGGTCGGCATGGATCGAGGCTTGGTCCGTATTGGGTACACGGCCCTTTATTTTAAATTTTTTTAAGAAAAAATAATTGAAAGTGTCTTTTTTGCATTGGACTTTGCATAAACACTTTCATTTTTAGTCGTCTTATGAGCTTGCTTGAGATGGTGGGACGAGGGATGGAAGTGACATTGAAAATAGTATGGCATGAGACAGTAGTATGGAAGATGGAGGGATATTGAACATTTTATGGCGTGGGATAGTGGGGTGGGATAAGGACATTGAAAATTGAATAATGTTGTGTAATATGAGATGGAATTTAGTTTGGAAGTTTTGGTGCATTGGTTATGAATATTTTTAAAGTTCCAGTTTTGGATAGTTTTAGTATCAGTTTTTAAAATAGTCGAACTCGGAGAGTTTATTATTTAGCGATTTTGAAAGTTTTTTAAAAGAATAAAATTACATATATAACTATATATTAAAAAAAGATAGGTATGTATAAATAATATGAAGTATGTAAAAATTTAAATGTTAATATATATGACTGCAAAAAATTTTAAAATAATTTAATAACATAAAAAAAATTATGTTCGGAGAGATGAGGCAAAATGTGTGTTTGGAGAGAAGATGGAGAATGAAGTATGTATTTTAAATTTATGGTATAATTATTTTAGAGAAGATTGGAAGATAATTTGAAAAACAACCAAAAATTACCGATTTAGAGGATTGATAAATACACCACAAATTATACTACACTAATTTTGAATGGATTTTTTGTCTAAAAAATTAACAAGCACCAATTTTTGAACATCTCATTAATGGTACTTGTTGATATCCAATTCGATCTGTTACATCAGTTAAGTAATTCTTCACCGGCGCTACAAGAGTAGGTCGGACCTCATTTCCAAACGAGTCTTACTTTAGGTTGGACCTCATTCCCAGGCGGGTTTTACTCCAGGTCAGATCTCATTCCCAAGCGGGTCTTACTCTAGGTAGGACTTCATTCCCAGGCGGGTTTTACTCCAGGTCGAATCTCATTCCCAGACGAGTCTTACTCAAGCGGGACTTACTCCAGGTCGTACCTCATTCCCAGGCAGGTCTTGCTTCAGGTCGGAAGACCTCCCATCTAGGTCTTACTCCAGGTCGGACTTCATTCCCAGGCGGGTCTTACTCCAGGTCGGACTTCATTCTCACTCAGGTCTTACTCCAGGTCGGACCCCATTCTCACTCAGGTTTTACTCCAAGTTAAAAGACCTCCTATCCAAGTCTTGCGGTTAAGCTCACGTCATCAGTATGACATGTCTTCTCATATGTCAGACGTCAGACCTGACGTGTCATGGCAACGAATGATTCTTTATGCCCGTCGTGGAGGTCTTACCGAATTATGGAAGAAAGTCCTACCAGGAAGGTCCTACCTATCCGATATGGTGAGGGACCTCCCGACCTATGGAGATCCTACCATATGAGGTCCTACCTCATCAGTTTTTACCCGACCTATTTTAGGTCGGACGTCAAGCAGCAGTCAACTAGTATTATGCTATTGTCATCAATGTTATGTTTTTCCAAATGTCAGACGTCAGATCAACCGCCGTAATTAATACAGACACCACTTCATATTAAATACCCAAAAAGGAGATGTCTTGTTAGCATTTAATGCTGAACTTGGCATTAAATGCATGTAATCATCACATATCTTCCTATTAATAGGAGACATAAATGTCCAATAGTTCGAACATTCAATGGCTGATAATAAACTACATACTCGAAAAGAGCTTACAAACATGTCTTCTGTTACAATTCTCGTATCTAGTTCAGTTCGGCCACGTCCAACCTAAATTTTTAACATTAAGTTGGCTTGGGAAGTGCAACATCATTTTCCATCGTCAACAGTTTGGCGCTAGAGGAAGGGGCTCTCCCTAAAAAGGCTCTCCATATTCCAGAAGCTCACCAAAAAAGATTAGTCTTTGATCTCCACAAAATAAATCTCTCCCCACACTTAAATACTTTATCTCAAAAACACATTCAACATGAGTCATAGCCATGACTCAAGAACTCACAACCACGGAAGAAAAGGGAGTCAACATGTTGATCTCCTACCATGCTTCCACCGAAGACATCCCAGAGAAACCTCAGCACCAGCATGTGCCCCCGTAAGGAAAGCAGTCCTACAAACATTGGAGTACCTAACTCACGTTATCGAAGGGCTTGAAAAGAATCAAGCCACCTCTAGATGCATCTCAAACTCACAAGCAGTCGCCAACCCGAAACCGACCTGAAGATCGCCGGGCTAACCAACGCCTAGTCGAGCTAGAGGCTAAGCAAAAGAGAACTTTGAGGACACAAAATAGCCTCGTAGATGCTGTAGCTCGACTGACTACCAGTGAAGGAAAAGAAGAACTAGAGAGCATCCCGATCAAAAGAATTAGCAGTCCAATGATCACCCAACTTGAGCCTATGCTTACCACGCAGAAGTCAACTCCAACTGGATGGACAAAATCGTCCAATTTTTTAAGGATGGTAGGTTGTCCCAGATAGTGCGTAGACCAGGAAATCATCGACAACATCCTATTCAAAAGAAGCTTTTCACTTCCACTACTCAAATGTTTAAGAGAAGACGAAGCACAAATACGCCCTCAGCAAAGTTCATGAAGGAGTATGTGGCAATCATGTTGGGGGGCAATCACTAGCACTTAAAACTTTGAGGTAGGGATTCTTTTGGCCATCACTAAATAAGGACTCTATCGAGTTTGTCCAAAAATACGAGAAATGCCAGAGGTTTGTCCCCATCACCAAATCTCTCTAAGAAGAGCTGACCTCAGTCCTCCGCCCATGGCCTTTTTTTCAAAATAGAGGATTGATCTAATCGATCCAAAGCCCACGAGAAAAGACGGGACCAAATTCGCCATAGTCAATGCTGACTACTTCACCAAATGAGTGGAAGCAGAACCATTGGCCAATGTTGAGGTTGTTCGATGAAGAAATGAAAATCATCAAACACACCCTGAAGACGCAATTAGATAAACTCAAGGGTGCCTGGGTAGAAGAACTTTTGAATATACTTTGGTCTTATCGCACAACTTGTCATTCTAGCACGGGAGAGACGTCTTTCTCACTAGCATTCAGAGTAGAGCCTAGAATTGGGAAGGTCCTTAAAAAATTACCACAGTCTTGAAGAATGGGGCTTACTACCTCCAGAACATAGAGGGCTTCCTGTTCCTGCACTCTTGGAACAACTACAAAGCTAGTAAATCTAACCAACGTCCGAACTGAGGATGTGACCAAGGTCATAAACCTTTGGACACAAAGGTCTCACACAGCTCGGACCCACATCAATCAACGTAATTGATGTGCTACCGACATCAGCTTAAGAAGCCAACGTCCAAACTGTGGATGTGACCAAGGTCACGAACCTCTGGACACAAAGGTTCCACATAGCTCAGACCCATGCCGGACAGTGTAAATGCTGCGCTGTCGATATCAGCTCAAGAAGCCAACGTCTGAAATGAGGATGTGACCAAGGTCATGAATCTTTGGACACAAAGGTCCTACACAGCTCGGACCCACGCCAGACATCGTAAATGTTGTATGCCAACATTAGCTCAAGAAGCTAACGTCTAAACTGAGGATGTGACCAAGGTCACAAACCTCTGGACACAAAAGTCCCACACAGATTGGACCCACACCGGACAGTGAAAATGCTACACTGCCGACATCAGCTCAAAAAATTAACTTCTGAACTGAGGATGTGACCAATGTCACAAACCTCTAGATACAAAGGTCCTACAGAGCTCGGACCCACATCAATTAGTGTAAGTGCTGCGCTGCTGATATCAGCTCAAGAAGCCAACGTCAGAACTGAGGATGTGACCAAGGTCACGAATCTTTGGACAAAAAGGTCCCACACAACTCGGACTCTACACCGGACATCATATGTGTTGTGGTCCGACGTAAGTCTAAGAAGGTCGACTTAACAATGAAAACTCATAAATGGCCTCCGCCAAAAGTATAGAGCTCAGCCTTGAAGCTAAACAAAATTATGAAACAAGTCCTATGGTGAACAACTCGGCTATTGAACAAGCTAGGGGCTTTAAAAAAGTAAGACCATAAAAAGTTAGGTCCGAAGTTAGAGATCAAACCGCCAAAGTTTGAGCTTGTCCTTCAAGAACTGGACATCTCAATCCGGATGCCAATTAGCTCCTCCATGGTGAGGAAGTACACCTTTTCCTGGTTGGCCAAGTCTGCATCTGAGGACCTGAACTCGACCACAACTTCTTCTTTATCCATCGACCTCTCTAGGACAGCTCGGAGGTCTGCTTGGCTCCTTTCCAATGAAGTTTCTAGCTTGGATTTCCTCCTCTTCTCTTCTTCCACTTGGCGTGCTAAAGCCTGGAGCTCGGACTCATTCCCAGCAAGCTCTTCCTCTTTTCTCTCCAATTCCTCTATGGCCTCAGAACAAAGCTTCATTTCCTCATCCAGGTCAGAGCCTTCCTATCTTCTTCTTTCATCCTCTGGAAGTCTGCCAAGTAATGTTATATCAGCTATGTGAGAATCTTCAGTAATGGATCAGAGCAATAGTACGAACTAAAGGCCCATGACCGAAGTCAAGAGCAAAAGGTCTCACCTAAGGTCTATGTAGAGGGGGTTTTCTTAAGAAGGTCCTATCTATCCCTTCAGGTCCTACTGAATCATACGAAGGAGGTCCTACCTACAACAAGTCCTACCCAACCTCTATGGAGAGGGGGTTCACTCATCAGAGAGGTCCTACCCATTCAGGTCTTACCGAATCACAGAAAGGAGGTCCTACCGAATCACATGAAGGAGGTCCTACCTACAATAGGTCATACCCAACCTCTATGGAGAGGGGGTTCCCTCATCAGAGAGGTCCTACTCCTTCAGGTCCTACCTACAACCTCTATGGAGAGGGGGTTCACTCATCAGGGATGTCTTACCCATTTAGGTCCTACTGAATCACATGAGGGAGGTCTTACCTACAACAGGTTCTACCCAACCTCTATGGAGAGCGAGTTCATTCATCAAGAGGGTCCTACCAAATCACACGAAGGAGGTCCTACCTACAACAGGTCCTACCCAACCTCTATGGAGAGGGGGTTCACTCATTAGGGAGGTCCCACCCAAGTGTCCCATGAATCACAAGAAGGAGGTCGTACTCCTTGGTCTTACAGAATTACGTGAAAGAGGTCCTATCCAACCTCTATAGAGAGGAGGTTCCATCGTCAGGGAGGTCCTATCCCTTCAGGTCTTACCTAACTCCCAAGAGTAAGGTGCTACCTAACCTCCACGAAGAGGGACACTATTGTCCAAGAGGTCTTACCTCGATATCTCAGGTCCTACCTAACCTCCACGATGGAGGTCCAACCTAACTTCCACGAAGGACACTATTGTCCAACAGGTCATACCTCAATATATCAGTACTACCTCGATATCTCATGTCCTACCCAACTCCCAAGAGTGAGGCGCTACCTAACCTCCACGAAGAGGGACACTATTGTCCAAGAGGTCCTTGATAAGTGCATTTTGTGCACTTATTATGATCTTTAAACTAAGCTTTTATTCCGTTATTTTATTGAATTATTCCTTAATTTTGTGTTTTGATCTTCATATTTGGGTTTAGGACACATTTAATAGCAATTGGAGAAGAATGGACTGAAAGAGCAACAACTTGGTGAAATCGACAAGTAAATGGAGTTTTTGAAGTGAATATCAAGAGCCAAACATTGGAGCATGAGGAAGAAGATAAAATCAATAAGTTTAAGGTGTTTTGGAGTGACAATGAAGAGTTGAATCAATGGATCAAACACCGAGAAAGCTAAAGAACCGAATTGAGAAACTACCTACAGTGACAAGTCGGGAAATTCAAGCACAACTTTTGATATAGATATCTCCAAAAGTCAAATAATATACCATTGGAAAGATAATTGAATTACGAGTCTAACACTTTTACGGATCTCAATTTGAAGTTTTTACAAGAAGTTATGGCCATTTGAAAAACATAGCCGTAGAGGAAGCGATGTAGAAGTGGGAGATCGCCTTGAGCTTAAATCAGGCGATCGCCCAACACCTTCAAACCAACAAGCAGAACATAAAACATCATGCCCAGGCGATCGCCGGGTTTGCTTCAGGCGATCGATCAAAGTGTATTTTCAGTAAACGTAATTTTCTTTCCTTTTTGAGTCCCGATACACTTAGGAAACCTTTGGGACACGATTTTAATGAATTTTGGGATCTTCTAGGGCACAATTAGGTAAGTATATATATGAGTTATTAACTCATATCAAAGGTCGTTTTTTGTTGAGTTTTGGGGAAGAGAACATTACAAGAAACACAAAGCGGAAGACCAAGATTCATCTATCCAAGAACGAAGATCAAGATCAAGATCAAGATTTCTTCTCGCTCAAGATTTCTTCGATTACGGGTTATGAATTCCATAGTTTCTTCTTCTCTTTCTTCTCTTATTATTAGTATGTTAGGCTAGTTTATTTTGTTCTAGGATTACGATGCGGTTTGTAATCTAAATTCTTCCATCTTGAGACTTGATTTTTGACAATTTATTTCATGATAGTTTTGAATAATTAATTTTGATTTATATGAATCTACAATTATATGCTTAATAATTGTATGATTGTTGTGGTGTGTTTTACTGTTGAAAGATCGAAAGCATGCTAGACGCTATTTTAATTATCTTAAAGTCCGATAGGGGATAGAAATATACCGCTATGCTTTAGGTGATCTTTAATTATCCATAAAAATTTAATGCTTTCATTTGTATTCGCATTCGTCATAGAAATATAGTCGAGTCATGCATATGAATAGGTTTAGCTTTATTCGAAAGAAAGCTGTTGAACAATCTAGAGATATTGATCTTCATAAGCGATGTAATTTGTCAAGACCAAGAATCAAGATAGAGGAATTAACGATTATAAACGGATTCGGGATCCTAGTACTCTTCTTTCTCAATTTTAAAGTAATCTTTATTGATCTAATTTTTAGTTATTTGATTTATAATTAGTTTATTGTTTTTAGTTCAAATTCTTATTAGTTCTTAAACAACAAAATCATCCAAAGTTCAATAGATTCGGTTAAGGTTATTGTAATTGAACTGAATTATCTAAATCTTCGTGGGATCGATACTTGGACTCAAAATCCATTTTACTACTTGAGCGATTCGTGCACTTGCGGAATTATTAGAGATATAAAATCGCTATCAAGTTTTTGGCGCCGTTGCCGGGGATTTAGTTTTAGTTCTTTTCAATTATTTTGACACTAATTCGAACTTATTTAATTGCTTTAATTGTTTTTATTATTATTATTATTATTTTTAGTTATTTCAGTGTCTGCTTTGTTTCTTTTCAGGCCATTGCATGCGAAGTGTGAGACACGGGTCTCTAATTCCAATTGATCCAGAGATTGAACGCACTTTTCATCGTAGGCAGAGAGAGACAAGAAAGACACACCAAAAAGACAAAAAACAGCAAGGCAAGATGAATAACAACGAAATTGCTCAAAGTGAGAGGGAGATTGATGAAGACAATATGCTAGTTGGAGAGTTTCGACTCACAGATTATCCGAACCAATCTAGCATTGTCTACCCACCTTTTGGGCGATCGAATTTTCGTTGAAGACTAACGTCATTCATCTATTCCGAATGGTCATCAATTCTATGCGGTGAAGAGAATCCACATACACATGTTTCAAGATTCTTGGAAATGTGTCAACACTTCAAATATCGGGGAATCTCGACGACGCCATCCAGCCACGTTTGTTCCCACATACTCTTAGGGACAAAGCTCTTGAGTGGTTGGACCCACTACCAATTGATAGCATAACCACCGGAATGATCTAGCCCAAAAATTATGCACAAAATTCTTCCCCCAAACAAAGGTTTCAAGTCAAGCATGACATTTCTATATTTCAACAATGAAATAGAACCCTTTGATGAAGCGTGGAACAGTTCAAAAACATGCTAAGGAAGTGTCCTCATCATGGCATTGGCAAGGGCCAACAAATTGAGACTTTTATGCGGGACTACTTCCTTCATGTAAAAGTATGATCGACTCTTCCTCTAACGGCTCCTTATCTACCAAAAGCAGGTTGTTGAAGCCCCAGAGTTGTTTGAAAGAGTAGCTACCACCACCGCTATGTGGGCATCGATAGAGTCATACACAAGAAACCCCGCAGGGGTACATGAAATAGACACTATCTCGGCATTATCTCGCAAAAATAGACTCTTTGGCACACAAAGTGGAGAACATGTCACAATCGGCATTTGTGATGCAAACGAAGAAATCAACATGTGAAGAGTGTGGGGGCAAATCACAAAGACATCGAATGTCCTATTCTCTCGTGAAAGAACCCGAGCAAGTCGAGTATGTTCAAGGTGGTCAATACCCACAAAATAATCCATTCTCCAATTCATTTAATCCGGGATGGCGTAATCATCCAAATTTTTCCTAGAGGATAATCGTAATAACAACAGACCACAATATTCTCGGGCCAAAGAGACGAAAAGAGAGTTTCATTAGAAGATGCACTCGGTAAATTCATCGAGAGGACTGATAAATTCATAGAAAAAACTGATCAGTTCATGAGACAGACAGAAATCAACTTGCAAAATCAAGGCGCTTCAATTAAAAATTTAGAAACACAGATGGGTCAGATGGCGGTTGTTATATCAAGTAGACCACTGCAGGGTACCTTGCCGGTAACACCGAGGTCAATCCTAGAGAGCAAGTACATGCAATAACTACCGTAAGTGGGGTTCGATACTGTAGAAATCCATATAAAAAGACCGATTGCAAGATAAAGAACGTGTACCTTCCATCGGTGAGGAGCACGTGGAATGATCGAGCAAGCGGTAGATATTGGAAAAAGTTCGGTTACACTACGAGGCTAAGGCAGCCGTTCCTATCAAATCATATAAACCTCCCATTCCCTATCCACAAAGGTTAAATCCAAAGAAGAAGAAGCGGGATCAGCAATGTGCATAATTTCTAGATCATCTAAGGAAGCTTCATATCAACATACCATTTGTGGAGGCCACGACTCAAATGCCCAACTATGCCAAGTATATGAGGGCGACTACTTTCAAATAAGAAAAAATTGGCGAGAAGGGGATATAGTACAACTTATAGGAGAAGTTAATGCTATAATGGAGAGGCAACTACCGGACAAAAGGCATGATCGAGCGACTTCACAATTCCAATTACCATCGGTAACCTCGTGATTGACAAGGCATTATGTGATCTTGGTGCAAGTATCAATTTAATGCCCCTCTATTTTCAAAGCGATTAGGAATTGGTGAAGTAAAACCCGCAAAATTTAATCTTGGTTGGCGAGACGATTCGTTAAAAACCGTTTGGAATAGTGGAAGATGTGGTAATGAGAGTGGGAAAGTTAATATTTCCCATTGATTTTGTTGTTCTTGATATGCCTGAGGATGCTGAAATCCCTATCATCTTGGGATGTCCCTTCTTAGCTACTTTAGATGCCCTCATTGATGTTTCACGGGGGATATTGACATTGAGAGTTCAGCATGAATGGGAAGTATTTTATATGTTGGGTAGAGATTCAACACCTCTACCACCTATTTCTTATTGGACATGTTATCAAGTGGAGACTTTAAAGAAATTCAAGAACAACTTCTTTAAAAGTTTTGGGATACAAAGCCACCGTAAAAGATGAAAGACAAAGGTAAACAGTCATTCGGATGCAAGAAGGCGCCATTGGTGAACATAAGGTTGAAGTGAAGTAGTCATCCTCAAGTACTGAGTTGGAGTGTTAAATGGAAGATGAAGAACAATCGGACATTAAGTCAAGCTAAAGACTATAAATAAGCGCTTAATGAGAGACAACCCATTTTTTAACCCTTTTATTTACTCGCTTTCTATATAGTAGTTTTAATCAGTTTAATTAATTTATTAGTTTTTTTTTTTAATTTATTATTTAATGCCTTTATAAAGCTTTCCTATGTCAATTGCAGGATGTCCCTCTTTGCAAGGCACATAAGTCCTATCCCACTTCAGGCCACTTCAATCGGACCTTCAACCAACCAGATCCATCTTCTCCACATCTATCTCCGGGGAGTACCTGACTTTTTTCCTCCTCTATTTGCTTTATTTTGCTATTACATTGGGGACAATGTAATGTTTTAGTTTGGGGGTGGGTTAAGTATCAGAATACTTAATTATTTTGAATTTGCTTATTATTCGAGTCTAAAAAAAAAAAAATTCTTTCATAGTTATTGTTGAATATCTTGCTGCCAATGATGAGATTTGTTTGAAGTTGAGTACATTTTTAGTTAGAATATTAGACAACACTTTAATTCATGCTTTTACCTGAACACTTATCCATGTCAGACTAGATTTGAAGTACGTAGCCACTGTTGACTTATCACTTATTGGAAACATGACTTGAGTGTTTGTGTTGATATTATTGACTTAGATCATTGTGAAAAATTCTGTTCTCAAATTCTTAGACTAGTAATCAAACTGTTTGAGAACAGTTTGGGGGTGTTAAAGTTAGTACATGTTTTTGTAGAATTTTGATGGTTTGGGTTTTCTAGATCTCATCTTTGGTTGAATAGGTTGTAGTCAAGGAATTTAAATCGAGGACTAGTCGCTAAAAAAAAATAATAAATAAATAAAATATCTGACTCGAGCAATTAAGCCTGTTAGGGTATTTTAAAATCTGGTGCCCTAAAGTCATCGACTTGGGAGTCATCACCCAAAGCTCGTTACATGAGTCATGAAAAAAAAAAAAATTATTACATCTTTACTTCTCTTATAGCCTGTGGGACTCGAGCAATTAAGTCTGTTAGGGTATTTCAAAACCTGGTGCCCTATGGTCATCTGACTTGGGAGTCATCGGCCCAAAGCTCGCTACAAGGGTTACATAGAAAGCTAGTGAGAGAGAAGTATTGCACAAGATGTAAGATCATGTATATTGGTTAAATAAAATAAAAGAAGTTAAAGTGCTTGGTAAGAATTGCTAGATTAGAACCAAAGAAACTGAAGATGAGAATTTAGAAATCACTCACCATCCTAGTTCTACGAATTCAAGTTCTAACTTTTACCACTTTATTTGAAAAAAGCATTGTGTTGATCAATATGAACCAAATTTGCTAGAACACCTCGGGATTTGAGAGAAAAGCATAAGAAGTGTGAGATTTTACGAGAGATGTAAGGAATAAATGACTACAAAGGGTTCGGAATTGTAAAAGTATCAACAACACAATATTGGTCGTGGTATAACACATGTGTATGTTCAATTTTTGACTAATCACACACTCACTAAAAAGTCAAGCATTGGATAAGTGAAAAATTCTTTGTGTTGTTTGATCTTTTTCTAAACGTGTTACTTTATTTTTCAAACTTGAGGCATATGATAAGAAATTTAACATTAAGTCACTTTCATCAATTCTTTTAGCTTAGTTTAAAGTTCTAGTTTATTTTTATTTTTGTTCGAGGACGAACAAAAGTTTAGTTTGGGGGTGTTTGATAAGTGTATTTTGTGCACTTATTATGACCTTTAAACTAAGTTTTTATTCCGTTATTTTATTGAATTATTCCTTAATTTTGTGTTTTGATCTTCATATTTGAGTTTGGACTGTTTAATAGCAATTGGAGAAGAATGGACGGAAAGAGCAACAACTTGGTGAAATCGACAAGTAAATGGAGTTTTTGAAGTGAATATCAAGAGCCAAACATTGGAGCATGAGGAAGAAGATAAAATCAATAAGTTTAAGGTGTTTTGGAGTGACAATGAAGAGTTGAATCAATGGATCAAACACCGAAGCTAAAGAACCGAATTGAGAAACTACCTACAATGACAAGTCGGGAAATTCAAGCAAAACTTTTGTTATAGATATCTCCAAAAGTCAAATGATATACCATTGGAAAGATAATTGAATTACGAGTCCAACACTTTTACGGATCTCAATTTGGAGTTTTCTACAAGAAGTTATGGCCATTTGAAAACAAAGCGCCGAGAGAGAAAGCAGTGTAAGCTGGGCGATCGCCCAGCTTAAATCTGGGCGATCGCCCAACACCTTCAGCCAACAACAGAACGTAAAACATCATGCCTGGGAGATCGCCGGGTTTGCACTGGGCGATCGCCCAGTGTATTTTCGGCGAAACGTAATTTTCTTTCCTTTTTGAGTCCCGGTACACTTAGGAAACCTTTGGGACACGATTTTAATGAATTTTTGGGATCTTCTAGGGCACAATTAGGTAAGTATATATATGAGTTATTAACTCATATCAAAGGTCATTTTTTTTTTTGAGTTTTGGGGAAGAGAACATTACAAGAAACACAAGCGGAAGACCAAGATTCATCTATCCAAGAACGAAGATCAAGATCAAGATCAAGATTTCTTCTCGCTCAAGATTTCTTCGTTCGGGTTATGAATTCCATAGTTTCTTCTTCTCTTTCTTCTCTTATTATTAGTATGTTATGCTAGTTTATTTTTGTGCTAGGATTACGATGAATTTTGTAATCTAAATTCTTCCATCTTGAGACTTGATTTTTGACAATTTATTTCATGATAGTTTTGAATAATTAATTTTGATTTATATGAATCTACAATTATATGCGCAATAATTGTATGATTGTTGTGGTGTGTTTTACTGTCGAAAGATCGAAAGCATGCTAGACGCTATTTTAATTATCTTAAAGTCCGATAGGGGATAGAAATATACCGCTATGCTTTAGGTGATCTTTAATTATCCATAAAAAATTAATGCTTTCATTTGTATTCGCATTCTTCATAGAAATATAATCGAGTCATGCATATGAATAGGTTTAGCTTTATTCGAAAGAAACTGTTGAACAATCTAGGGATATTGATCTTCATAACTGATATAATTTGTCAAGACTAAGAATCAAGTTAGAGGAATTAACGATTATAAACGGATTCGGGATCCTAGTACTCTTCTTTCTCAATTTTAAAGTAATCTTTATTGATCTAATTTTTAGTTATTTGATTTATAATTAGTTTATTATTTTTAGTTCAAATTCTTATTAGTTCTTAAACAACAAAATCATCCAAAGTTCAATAGATTCGGTTAAGGTTATTGTAATTGAACTGAATTATCTAAATCCTCGTGGGATCGATACTTGGACTCAAAATCTATTTTACTACTTGAGCGATCCGTGCACTTGCGAAATTATTAGAGATATAAAATCGCCGACAGTCCTACCTAACCTCCACGAGAGAGGTCCAACCTAACCTCCACGAAGAAGGACACTATCGTCCAACATGTCCTTCTTCGATATCTTAGGTCCTACTTAACCTCCACGACGGAGGTCCTACCTAACATCCATGAAGAGGAGCTCGAGGATGTGTTTTAATGGAGCATCATCATTGCATCGTCATGTCATTTGGGACTCTTACCTTCATGCTTTCTTCATTTCAATTGATGTGCCACTTGTTAACCAAAGATACAGACTGCCCGTAGTGTCACGTCGGCTACATGTGTACACATGAAATAGATCAAAACGGCCTAGAGCTATGGTACGAACTGAAGGCCACCCATGACCGAAGTCAAGAGCAGGCCTTAGAGGTCAATTGTTGATATCCAATTCGATCTGTTACATCAGTTAAGTAATTCTTCACCGGCGCTACAATAGTAGGTCGGACCTCATTCCCAAACGAGTCTTACTTTAGGTCGGACCTCATTCCCAAACGAGTCTTACTTTAGGTCGGACCTCATTCCCAGGCGGGTCTTACTCCATGTAGGACCTCATTCCCAGACGGGTCTTACTCTAGGTCGGACCTCATTCCTAGGTGGGTCTTGCTCCAAGTCAGAAGACCTCCCATCTAGGTCTTACTCTAGGTTGCACCTCATTCTCAAGCAGGTCTTACTCCATGTCGGACTTCATTCCCACTTAGGTCTTACTCTAGGTCGGACCTCATTCCCACTCAGGTCTTACTCCAAGTTAGAAGACCTCCTATCCAGGTCTTGCGGTTAAGCTCACGTCATTAGTATGACATGTCTTCTCATATGTAAGACGTCAGACCTGACGTGTCATGGCAACCAATGATCCTTCACGCCCGTCGTGGAGGTCTTACCGAATTATTGAAGAAAGTCCTACCAGGAAGGTCCTACCTATCCAATATGGTGAGGGACCTCCCTACCTATGGATGTCCTACCATATGAGGTCCTACCTCATCAGTTTTTACCCGACCTATTTTAGGTCAGACGTCAAGCAGCACAGTATTATGCTATTGTCATCAATGGCACATTTTCCCAAATGTCAGATGTCAGACCAACCGCCGTAATTAATATAGACACCACTTCACATTAAATACCCAAAAGGAGATGTCTTGTAAGTATTTAATGTTGAACTTGACATCAAATGCATGTAATCATCACATATCTTCCTATAAATAGGAGACATAAATGTCCAACAGTTCGGACATTCAATTGCTGATAATAAACAGTATACTCGAAAAGAGCTTACAAACATGTCTTCTATTACAATTCTCGTATCTAGTTCAGTTTGACCACGTCCAACTTAAATTCTTAACATTAAATTAATTTGAAAAGTGTAGCATCATTTTCAACGACAACAGTACTATCTAAAATAGACCAGTTTGCTCCAACCCTGGTTCATTTTAACATACTACTCATCATTTGGTCGGTCAGGCTCGTACTCATCATTTGTTTGAAGAGTACAATCAATTATTGAAGTTTATTCATACTACTCCAGTAGCTTTAGTTGGTTCAAATAGCTCTCAAGTTTTAAGGTGGCCTTGCTGTCGTACTCATCATTTGTTTGAAGAGTACAATCAATTATTGAAGTTTATTCATACTACTCTAGTAGCTTTGGTTGGTTCAAATAGCTCTCAAGTTTTAAGGTGGCCTTGCTGTTCTTTGCACCTATGTTTGACAATTTATTCTTTTTATGGTACGCATATATCAGTGTACGAGAAATCTTATTACTCCCCTTGAGGGGTGGTATATCTTGAAGTCCTGATTTATTTCACTATTTTCATAAAACTCCAGCTGTAGTATTCCTATTTAAAAATAAAATAATTTTCATAATCAAAAATAAGGAACTCAATTAACTGTTTCTTTGGTCTAATTTAAAAATTAGTTTTTCAACACTAAATGATTTATTTGACCAGAATTTTACTTTTATAGCATGATATATTTGACTATTTTGTATTGAAAAACTAGTTTTTAAACTAGACCAAACAAGCACTAAATGTGTAATAAAACTAATGAGACATTTTTTAGCACACTAAGTTAACAGAGTACGAAAGATAACTTTGAAAAAGTTCACAGACAAGGTCAAGTTCAATTGAGTTTTCTTCACCTACTTGATAGTTAGATTTCTCCTCTTCCTCTAAACCTGACTTTAAGTCAGGCGATAATCAACCATTAAGATGTCAAATTTATAAGTGAAAAGCAAATGTTCATCGACTAACTTCCTATCTCAATACTCATCATAACAATTCAGCAAAACAAAGAACAAAATCTTTAGATGTTGATCCGGCATATTCATTCTTATCCAGAAGGATTTTTGGCCTATATCAAAAACCCGCAATGATTTCTACTGAAAGAATAGTTACAAAGTTAATGTACTCACCAATGGTTGCTATTTCCCCTCTTCTATTTTGTTTTACTTTTCAAGAGAGAGCTGCAATCACTCTTTCCTTTTTTTCACTTCAACAGTTTATCATTTATCATTACCCGTGTAAACAAAATAAGCATTACATTAAATCCCTTGTAAGTTGTAAGCAAAGTAAGCATTTCATGTATCAACTGCTTAAAGCTTAAAAGCAAAATGTTGGCAATGCAATTAAAAAGAACCAAACAATTGGATTTCCAAAGCGCTTATGAGAAATAGTTTTTGAGCTGCCCGTATACAAAACCCTCTGCTGTATGATGTTATATTTCTACAAGACTGCAAAAGAAAACTCCAACTCACCACATATAATGATCACCTAAATGAAAGCAACATAAAAATTCTCAATTCAGTTTCTTCTTTCTCCGCCTATTTGTACGACGACACATTCAAACGATGGTAAATGCTGACTGTATGGTAGACGAGAACCGAGAAGCAATGGTCTGGCTGGCAAATGCTTGAAGCTGCTTCTTAGCATCTGGAATCAACGCAATTGAAAAAATTAGTGCTCAAGGAGATACGTGTATAATAAAGAATATATCTAGGGTCTTGTTAACTTTCTCCTCGTACACATTTTTCCATGACAAAATGGCCCTGAGGCTGAGGAGGTGTAATATAATGGCATGATAAATAAATAAAACTATTGAACAAAGCTCGAGAACTCGGAAAAATTCTCAATTCCAACTAGGATTTAGAGCTTCACCAAGAATTTTGAATGAATTCGTTTTTTGCATTTATCTTTATGCTCAATTCTCAACCAGTCGAGAGACTTTGCATCTCTCCACCACCGAAGTTTTGACTTTTGTGCCAAAGGGCACTTGTGCATTGCTATGAAGATAGCAAGACGGTCACAAAAGGAAGAAGAAAAAATGGAAGTATGCAGAATGTGTTGTGAAATCTGCAGGCTAGCTACTGGTGATGCCATTTATCACAAAGATCACAATTGTTATAGTGGGTGCTATGCGGTATGAATCAATGAGAATGTGGTAGCTCCAAACTTAACTAATATGAAGTTATACACCATTTCTTAACATAAATAGTAAAAACAAGCAAAAAAATGCTGCAAGAATTTATTCACAATGCATACGGTGGAAAGTTACTGGTGCTAGGCTGGCTGACTAGGGTTGGGGCAGCCGAGATGTTCGGTTTGATTTTATCATATCATAGAATGAACTTGCACCACAACAGGAAAAAATATTTGTAAAAGAAAAACTGGGTCAATATCATAGGTCGATAATTTGAGAAGGTGACCCCTGACAATATCATAGGTCGCTAGTAGGAATATACAAAGATCATCCTTTCTTACTAGTTTGAATTATATAAACGCCCTCAAGGATGCTCTGTAAGATAAGTTTAACCAGAGGCAAATTATGTCAAACAAAAATCAGTAACTTGCTTACTCCTTACTATAGTGAGTAAACGATAAAAAAACACAAACACACACATATATACACATAGAAAAACTTGTGCAACCTATACAATAGTAAACTACACAGTATAAGATTTAATGTGTCTGCACGTTTGGAACCTGTGAAAAATTTGAAAGGGATCCCTTCGTCCATAATAGAAGAATAAATGGACCAAGTAGTGCAGATGTAGCAGTGGTCGTCACAGTGTGATTGGGTACTATTGATGAAACTGACAAGCTATAATTTGCAGCCATCACTATTTTACTCCTCATATGGTCATAAATAATAGTGTATGCACAAGTACATCAAACATTACATCTGGAAGAAACATGTTGAAAACTGCTGAAATTTTGAGGGTTAGATCATTAAGTCTACACACCTTTGCGGCATTTGGTAAAGCCAACAATATTTGCAATGCTGAGGGTCAAACAAACTCCAACAACAAGAAGATAATCAGCTTGAAACCTTACGAGGGAAAATATCCCAAGAAAGAGCCACAAAACAGCCTACAAGCACAAGAAAGATCATTTAGCTAAGATAGAGAATAATTAAAACAATTCTCACATTCAACTTTACAGAAACAACTGGGTTCAGTGTAGCTGTATCAAAATCACTAGCTAAGATAACTCAGGGTGCAAATCTAAGAAATGCTTTTAACCAAACAGCCATATGGGTGTCAAAGAAACTATGTCTCTAGATGACAAATGGCTATGAGGCAAATATCTTTCTAGAGAAATCGCACATCTATAACATGTATTTGCACAACTCTTCTATAAAACTTACCAATTAGCTCCATTTTAATCAAGTTGATTATAAAAAATATATGGGGGTCCTATGATATGCGTTAATACAGATATTTACTTACACTAAGGTATAAGGTCCACCAGAAAAGCCATGAATCCTTCTTATTAATCCGAGCCAATGACTGAGAAGGGAGGGCCCAAAATTGGGTAAAATATATGTCAGAACATAAGCAACATATGAATTCATGATGTAGAGACTGAAAATCTACAGCCTTCAAATATATTGAAGGCATCACCAATAGTAATTATGCAAATTAAGGTTGTGTGAAACGCAATTACTCACCTCTTGATCAAGGCATTCAAATTTCCACACACTCTCACCCTCTTCATTTATTTCATTCCACCATCTTAAACCGACCAAGATGCGTCCACTCACATTCTTGACTACCCAAAAATCAAGAGCAGCTAGAAGCACAGTAACAACAAAAATAATGACAAAGCTATCAACAAATAGAGCTGAAAGTATGTAAAATGCCAAAGCTGCAGCCTGCCAAACGGAAGAATATAATGTTAGCCAGTTATAAAATTTGCAAATAGAAATAACAAAAAGAGATATAAAAAACCTTGAAGAGCACGTGGAAGAAACATATATTTGGATGAGCATAATTCTCCCCTGCAGACTGAGAACAAAAAGAAATAAATTTATGATGAGCTCTCAAGCAATGTTTCTATGTATTTATTTTTCAGTGTGTTTGAGAGGGTGTGTTGGGAAGATAAATAATCAGAGGGTCTATTACATAACTTAAAGGTATTTCCCCATCCAGATGCAATAGAAAATCCAGATTTCTGATTTGTAGCCATACGATATATTTCAAATAATAGAACTCCACAATTCTAATTATTTTTTTGCCTCTTCTTCTACCTACACCTATTTTTTCCTACTTATCATGATATACAATTACCATGGATGAAAGTTTTCTTCAAGCTTATATAGAGATAAGAAAATGACAATTTTATAAATAAACCAGATGTAATGATTTTTAATTGTACTATCGAAGTGGTAAAAATAATTATATAAGTTACCATTCTACAATTTTTTTCTTGCAGTACTCCCCCAGCTCTTCGGATAATTATAAATATGGGACAACAGGTTTCATTTCATTTACTGGTATGGGACTAATTGGTCGCACTTCTCAGCATACTGACCCGCAATTCACCCTATGGCAGATATGCACCAATTGTTTACAATAGTGAACCAAAAAACGAAAACAAAATTGGATTGTGATATAGATACCAACAAATTGGTAAGGCCATGTCCAGTATTACCAATATTGTTTTACTTACATCAAGATATACCAAAATAACATTCACAATCTATGGAGCAGGTTTAAAGGCGCCATTATTGCTTATTATCACTGGATTTTAATAGCATTTTATTCTTCCAGCTGTGCCCCTAAAGCAAAATCAAGATTCCATTTTGCATTTTACAAAATTTTGAATGTTAATATAAAGAACCATTAAAGCATGTTATGATTCAGAAATTGAGGTGATGGTGCACAATTGCATTAGTAATTGCAAAAAATTAATTTTCCATTGCAAGTAGTTTTATATCATATGTTTTCTAGTTTAGATAGGCTAGTTTATTTCAAATGCTCAACTGCAAGGTATTTCACAAGTGAAACAATGATAAAATTTTACATCAATGAGAAGCATTCCAGTTTATATGCATAGCAATTAGATTAGGACATCATTATATGATCCAGCACAGATTTGGCGTTTCCAACAACTTTTTGAAATAATACTCCTAATGAGTTCTCACAATCAATTAAGTAAAATCTGTGATTGTGCCTAACAGTACATAGGAGATCAAGAAAGCAAAGGGATGATGGATCTTTAAAATTCCACATTATGTTATTCAGCTGCAGAGGGTTGAGGAAAATAATATGGCAAAAGGTGTACTTCAAAGTAGAAGGATGACTTTAGGGTGCATTGACAAAAATATGTTGGATTAAAAAGGGAATATTTGAAAGTATCTGGCATGTACTGGGCTGCATAAGAGTTGGTCACCTAGCCTGAATTTTTAACCATTTGGGGGATAAGGTGAGGGGGTTTGGGAGGAGAACTTGAGGAAGCTGTTAAATGCAAAATTGGATTTTAATGACAGAAAAAGAGATACAAGCAGAGGCTAATTATATGCAGGAAGAACCATATAGGCATGGAAGAGTAAACTAGAGGAAGTAAACCTAGGTAGCACACCTGGATTTTAACACAGCCAAGAAAAACATGCATCAGAAACCAAACAAGAAACCTGGAACTACACTTGTATTGCAAATACTACTACTCCTTTTCCATGTGCAGCATAGCCTTGAACTTAAGTAATTTGGCTTGGGTCAATAAAAATCCAGAGTAAAATTGCAGCCACTGGTATAAACCCAACCAATCCTTAACATAGAACAATATTGATTGCGTGCCTTTCCAACTCTCAAGTTAATCACCCTCGTGACAAAGCACCTCAAACCCCTAAGCTTTCCACTTCATAAATATTTCCAGGCATCATTAACAACCTTTTTCCAATTTTGAACCCACACCCCCACCTCAAAAGAAGAAATCTCTATCATCTTAATCATAATAGCTTTCCACCTTAAACTAGAATTTTAAAATCCCTCTGCTCTTAATCATATGTATCGTGTGAACTTGTAAAGAAAGAGACGGGTAAATTTCAAGAAGAAAGCTAAAAATCACCTTAAAAATGAAAGCATGTCTTCAGAAGATTAAAACCAATTTCTCGGGACTGATATGTAAATTTAGGTCCTTGGATAACTTATCCTCAGCAAAATGGTATCAATATAACTATGTGTTTTTCTTTTATCAATTTCAGCGAATGCTTTTGATCGAATATGAGAAGCATATTATCAAACCATCTCAAAAGATAAATTTATGGCCAAGTCCATTGCAGCAGTCAAGATCGTCACCTCACACCCTATACATATTTTTACCCCCACACCACACCCCACCCCACCCCACCTCACCTAAGAATAAGAAAAAAATGGGGGAGAAAAGAACTCTGATCTTCTCAACAAATACACGGGTATCTGAAACGCAAGTTTCTCCTTGTAAGCATTAAAATTACATTGAATCTAATTGATTAAACCGATATTATCTCAAATGTCTCAAGCACTTCATATCTTCACGAATCGGAATGCTTCGCCTTGAACCCAACAACTCCAACATTTAATTAATTCTGAAATCGAAACCCAAAAGTTTGCAGTACCCAAGAACAATTCGGGTCCAGAATATGAGAAAACAGATTCAAATAACAGATCTACAACACAAACCCAAGTCAATGACACTCTATACAACATTTCAAAGCGATAATAATAATTGGTAAGTTTAGACATGCATGGATGGTAGATATCATATAAAGAAACCATTATACTAAGATTTTTATCCTGAAATTGTGTAAGTGAGAGTCTGTGGAGAAAGCAACAGAGAGATGAAACTTACAGGGTTCAGATCCATTTCTGGAAAAATTAAGCTACTACCTCTTTTTTGTGAGCTCTCCTATGGAGCTACTACCCTCTTTGTGAGATATTCCTATGGATATAAGTTGGTTAAAACAATTCTCTCATTTGATAAATGACATTGTTTATGTTTAATAATAAATAATTTGTGTAATAAAACTAATCAAGATATAATTAATTAACAAAATAAATAATTTCAATTATCATGGTATCTAATCTTGTTGTCTTGTGTTGTGTCTAAAACATGAAAACTACACCCTTTTATAGTAGAAAAATCAAATAGATTTTAATCATGAAATTAAGGAGTTTTGAATTTGTTTAAAAGCGAAAATTAAATATACAACAGTCCCTCACAAGACTTAAACACCATTCGCTCTTATCTTGATTCTAGTAAGAAAAAATATGTTTTTAGAGTATGTATTTTGTACTCATTCGAGGGGTTAAAAACATCACATAATATTTCAAAGATTATAGTTGGTTACAAATCTTGTGGGCTTAAGCCCATCCCACTCGATGATTCATCAATACTTTTTGTGTAAACCCTTTGTTAAGTTGTCCGCCAAATTCTTCTCGGATCTTACAAAATTTAGAGAAATCACACTTCTCTTTAATAAACCATATGTCTATTTACCTTCTTTGAGATTGATTTACAAGTTCTAAAATACTTATTAAAGGTATGTCTAGTAATAGATCTCTTAACCATTCAAAGATTGGTACAAGTAGTTTTGCTATTAAGATTCTAGAGTATGCACCACCTAACATAAATACATATCCAGTAGTTTCGGTTATCCAATTTGCATCACTATATCCTTCAACCACATTTGGAAAATTTTTATAACAAATAGAATAATCTAATGTACCTCGAAGATATTTAAGAACTCTTTCTAGTGCATACCAATGTTCCTTATTTGGATTGTTTACCTACTAAGTCTCCCAACGACAAATGGTATATCCGGTCTTGTCCTATTTGCTATATACAACAAAGTTGTTCACCTAAATTCTTTTTCAAGTGCATATTTTCATATGGAGTAGATACTTGCTTAATAAACTTTGATTCAAAAGAATTTTCCATTCCTAAAATTATATGATTCTGATAAATAATCAACTTATGAACACTAGCTAATGCTAACATAGTCCTAATTGTAGTTATTCTAGCAAGGAGAATATGTATCAAAATAATCAACACCTTCACTTTGAGTGAATCCCTTTGCTACTAACCTAGCTTTATATTTATCAATATTAATATCGTCTTGTTGTAAAATTTATAGTTTTATCTCACTTGTTATTTACAAATTTGATACGCTTCCTCCACTTGAAGTCGATAAGATTTAAACAAACTTTTATCAAAACAAACATGGATATTTGCTCGAGAATCTAACCACCAATCATTACTTTTATAAGTAAAATTGACTAAAGGGATTAATGATTCACACTAATAGAAAGTTCACCGTCTTCCAACATATTCACTTGATCTTTTGAGATTTAAACATAGGTTTGTACTCCTTAGTTTTCACTCGAAGTAATGATCTTGCGCCACATGATTAGTCCTTCCGCACACAAAACATGGCTTTGATTCTCATTTCCCTTTGCCTTTGCCATCCCTAGTGTAATTATTCTTTGGCTGGAAATTTTTCTTATTACGGTGAAAGTTCTTCTTGAACCTAATATTTTGAGACTTGAACTGCTTTTGAAGAATTAGTAGAATTTTAAAATTTTCAACCAAATTTGCCTTAGCCTTCATCCCATCACCTTGGCTTAAAACCTTTCTATGTTGTTCTTCTACTCTCAAAGAATTAAAAACTTGGTTTAATGTTATAATCCCTTGCTTATGTCTAAGACCTTTAGCAAAGTCCGACCAAGAGGGTGGAAGTTTGTCTATAAGGCATGACACCTTATAATCTTCACTAAAATTTGACCCATTCTCTTCCACAAGTCGTAACAAATCTTGAAATTCATGAATTTGTTCATTAATAGATTTTCCATCAACCATAAAATATTTATTAAAGGTTGATGCATTAAACATATTTACGCCAGCATCATCAATTCCATATTCATCCTCTAAAGTTTTCCAAAGCTCTTTAGAACCCGGTGATATTTTGATAAATATCATAAAGTCTATCGGAAAGAGCACTAAGAATTCGATTATGACAATGGAATTCTATTTGATCGAGTTAAACCATGATGTGGACACTCCACTATCATTGGTTTCTTCTATATGCGTAAATTAATCCAAGAACAGTCAACCAATATTTCATTTGTTTTGCCATCTCTTAAAGTTTTTCCATCAAAATTTTCGTGCTTAGAAATTACGGTTTACATTCTAAAAAAATAAAATATTAGATACATTTAATCTAATTAGTATATCGTTTTCTTGCAGTGGGATCCGATCGTGGCTCTATTATGATGATGGATTGAGGTGATAAACAGATTTTTGAGATAATTGATTGAGGGAGATGAATTGAGGAGGTGAGCAGATTTTGAATATGATTGAATCAGAGAAATGGATGGTAGCGGTCAACAAATTTTGGAGGAGATTATTTTGTAAGAAGAGAAATTAAAGACGTAGTGACACACGAATATTTAAGTATTTTTTTCTTCTCGTAGCGGAGAAAACTCCATACAGTCGTGATGATCACATCTTTTTATATTTCCTCAAGGGCCCCAAAATTCGGCTCATTGCCACAACTTTCTCAATAGTGCTTTGTCATCTTCTAAAAAACTCGTATATACGGCGTCTAGGCATGTAGTGCGGCCTTCATGTCTAGCTAAACTTCTCGCCTTTCCTCGTCTCGCTTTCTTCTAAACCTCGCTTAAGTCCAAAAAATTTGAAACTCGATTTTTAAGTCTAGCCATACTTTACGCTTTTTATAATACATCAAAACTTTTTAGAACACTGCATTAAGACGAAGGCCTGTCTCTTTATTTTCTTATTTTCATGTATTTTTTTCTCATTTATGGGTTTGAGACATTTAATTTGTCTCCAACCAGGCTTAAAAACAAACTCGAACATGATGTTTTGCTTTACCTCAATGACAAATTACATCATTCAACATAATCTTCATAAACACTTTTCTTATCTTGAATCTGTTGGCGGAATTTCTGTGGAAGTGACCTCAAAACAGTAAAACAAGAACCGAAAATGGAATAGAAGAATTAACCGAGGCAAGAGTTGAACTCTTTGTCCTTAAGTCAAAATTGTCCCGCAACGGTGCTTTCGGTCTTTGGCAAATGACTCCCAAGATACAACGGTTTCCTACTCGTGGTTGAAGCACTTCAAACCACAAGCACAACGAACCTGAAATAGGTTTTGTACTCCAAAAGATGAAATGAAAAAAGCCAAAAATTCAAGCAACAAATGCAAGAATTTTTGATTCAAGAAGTAGTAAATATGAGTGGATGTTATGCAATTATGTTTACGTATCATCATTCTCAGTATAAAATGGACGCCCGAGTCCCTTTTAACGTTGAGAAAGCAGTTGGAAGCGAAAAGGTATTGAACCAAATCGTGCAACACTTCAAAATGACATGTACATTCACGCGAACCTATGCGATCGCATGGTTTAACAAAGCTGCGATCGCATAGCAAAAAAAATAGAACAAGACTTAGCCCGGAATAACCATGCGATCGCAAGGCTTTGCCTCTGCGATCTCATAGAAGGACCAAAATACACTCGCTAAAATTTTTAGTTATATTGCGATCGCAGGTTTACATACAATGCGATCGCATGGTCAAACATTTGACCCGATTTTGTCCTTTTCGTAATTTCTCATTCATTCGATATTGGTTTCGAGATGCCAAATATACCCTTTAAACATACTGAGATAAATCTGAATTTTTGTCAGGGGCAGCCCCACGGTGGCGCCCCTCGACCAGCGACCGGCCGGGCGGGTCGAACCCGTTCCGGGCGTTGCCCCAGCGTCGTCAAAGTGGCAAACAAATTAGCCTAAGCGGATTGGGTCGGGGCTTGTATATTTGGCTAAGTTGACACGGAGTCACTTAGTTAATTTCTCGACATTTTAAACCAATTTCCAACAGAATCTACTTTGTATTATAATATTACGATTTTTTAGCTCACGCACATTTTACCATGGCTAAACCACACGCACCTAAAAGTGTCATTCTGTTGAGATGTAAAATCTTATTAACAAAATCGAAGTATTTGATTTTATTTACATCACTTATAAATAATTAAAATAAAAATTTTGAGAGCCCCACCATTCTAACTAGAACTCGTGCTATACTCTAAAAATGGTGCATCGTGTAGATAAAAGTCAATAATATGATCAATGGATCACCAAGTGTCACGGAGTATGAGCAATTCATCAAAAACTGTCCTTACGAACTGGTCACGGTGGACGATCCAATGAACGCTGAAGATCTCAATGTTAAAATCTTTGATGGTCTTAGTGAAGATACAAAGACATCAACTCCATTGTTTTGTTGTTCAAGAGAAAGACAATAATAAACTTGAAGTAAAAGGTGTTTAACACGTATTTTAATAATAAAAAAAACTAGTCACAATAGCGGCGGAATTGAAACACTAATCTTAGGCCATATAAAGATTAATGTCAATTTTTTCGACAAGGTCACAAAACTAAAATGTGTACAGATTAATTCACAATATTGGTTCAACACTAGCTAGTTTGGGATTGCACGATGAGAATTTTAAGATGGTACTTGTTTGTATAGTCCTATTCGAGTAGCAAGTGATGATTGAAAATGACTATTCACCCACACTGGACAAATCAAAAGTGGAATGAGTATAACATTTTTGTTTTAGCAGTTATTTGAAATTGTTTTGAATTATCTACTTGGTTACAGTTTATTAGGCGGGGTTATATCAAGTATTTAGGGGTGATTTTTTTTTTCTTAATCTTTATCTTCTTTATTTTTTGTTCGAGTACTATCAAAAATTTAAATTTGTGGGTGTTTGATAAGTGTGAATTTCACACTCATATTCGTTTTATATGTATTATAAAGTAACAACTTAATTATGAACTTATGTTAGTTATTTATTCGAGTGTCTATTAATTTTGTGTTGTTTTAATGTTTTAAGATGAACTCTGGATTTGGATTGCATTGTTGACAAAAGAGACGAAAAGGAGGTGAAAAATGTGTACTTTGATACTCATGGAATGGAAGAGCCTAAATAAGATGAGCACCGAAAGAAAACGAAGAAGAAAATGAGAAATTTGCTCGCCGAACTAGAAAAAATAGAGAGCAAGGATCTCTTCGCTTAAGTGAGCAAAAAAGGGAAAACCAGACAATTTTCTACCGAGGCTTTTAGCCTTTTAGGGCAACTTAAAGCATCGTTTTACACGAGAATAAGTCCTCAAACCCTCTTCTATGTTAGCTTTTTGCTTCTAGACTATAGCGGATACGTTCTAGCTTAGATGATAACACTTTATATATTATTGGTGCATACATTGCACATAGGATTTGTCGAGTTTCAAACAAATAAACGAAGATAGAATTGAAGGCGTGGAGTTTCTAACTTCAAGCTTAAAGTTTAATTTTTTTTTCTCTTTCTTTACAAAATCTAAAGATGTATTTGGTCTTAATTGTGTGTTTTTGTAATTCAAACACGAGTAGCTAAACCTTGTATTGCTAGGACAACGCTATAATCTATGTTTTGAAGCTTTAATTTAATTTTTCGTGTTTTTGACTTAAAGTATGAACTTATGTTTTGAGTGTGTTATTGTGCTTAACGTTTTCATGTATTTCAATAAACTGAATGAATTATGAACCATATTGAGATCGAGAGGAAACACGTGTGTTGTTGTTCATATCGTAACGAACACCATAGATCTCGATAAGAGATGTATATATTAGATATACCTCATTGATTTATACAATCTTGAATGTGTTCATTAACTTTAATGTGTTTTTAGCTAGTTGTGATTCCATGGAGATATAGGGAGTTCGTGTGTAAAAATAGGTTCGTCTTTATTCCAAGAGAAATGGTCAAACACGTTAGGAATTTTCGATCGTCAATATGAATGAACATTGTCAATTGCATGATAGATTGAATTAAAGTGGATAAACATAGGTGAAATGGAAGTCCTAGGTCCTTAACTATTCGAATTTTCCAAGTTGATTCGTAATTTTTCTATTTTATTTTAGTAGAGTTAAATTTACTCTCGTCACAAATTGGTTGATCGAATAAAGTTATAATTATTCCGATTTTGGTAAACAATAAATTAAATAATCCTCGTGTAATGATATTTGATCACCGACCGTATGAAGATTTTCTTCACCAGGGAAAAAAAAAAGTAGTATGTATGTTACTACGTCTTCATTCCTCTCAAATCAAACCCATATATATATATATATATATATCTCTCTCAATTCTCAATTTTTCTATATTCTTCAAAATCAAACACTCCTCAAACAAAACTCTCTCTCTCTCCCTCTCTCAATTTTCAACAGATTCTTCTCAATCTCACAATCTATTAAAATCTTCTACTGGTCGGATCCCACCGTAAAGAAAAGCGGTATACTAGTATTATTTCATTACTTGTAACTATATCATGCAATTAAGAAAAAAAATATTGATTAGAGAATAATGTTGCAATTTTTATCTTTCCTTTAATATGGGAAATTGGCACAAATGGTCCCTAACGTTTCATTTTTGGCGGAATGGTCCCTAACCTATCCATTTAGGTGCGCAAATGGTCTTTATCACTGTTTTTTGTCTTTATTAGCAGGGGTAAAATTGTCAAGTTACATTTTTTTCAACCTTTCAATTAGCGCAAATAATCCCTAATCTTAAGAAATTTGCAATTGGATTCCTAACCTTTATAAAAGTGAAAATGAGTCCGATACTTTAATTTTTTTTTTATAAAAAATTAAAAAAAAAAACTAACAAATTGATAATATACTAAATTATTTTGAATATTTTATGAACTATTATAAAATAACCAAATTTGAAATTCATAATTATTAACAAATGTGCTAATTAAAATTATTTTATTATTATTAAGTAATCATATTATTTAAAATTCAAACTTTAATTTTATCATTACAACAAAGAAGAAAAATAAATTTGTCACAAATAAATATTTTACTTATGCTCAATCAACTCGATTTTATCTGATCTCGTATTCTTTGGCCAATCCATCCAACCGCTTTTGAGCAACAGGTTCTTGGACCAGTCCTATTTTAAATTTTAATTAATTTTATATTAAAAAAAGATTCTCACCCTCCACCCCACCCAACCCCGTCCGTCACGGTGATCGGCCCCTCCTTCTCCTTTCATGAAACCGGGGAGCCGCGCGAATAGGGAGGAGAAATCCCCCTATTTCGCCTGGATTCCCCCCATGCCCCGATTCCCCCCTGCGGCCCCATGTTTTCTGTCCCCCTATTCACGTGAACTCCCCGATTTCGTGAGCATTGGGAAGGAGAAATCCCTCCCTCATTCGTATTTTGGGGGTGGGGTGGGGGTGGGGGGGGGGGGAACTTTTTTAATATAAAAATTAATTAAAATTTAAAATAGGACTGGTCCAAGAACCTTGTGGCTCAAAAAACAGTTGGATTGGCCCAAGAAATATGAAATCAGATAAAATCGAGTTGATTGAGCATAAGTAAAATTTTTATTTGTGACAAATTTATTGTTCTTCTTTGTTGTAATGATAAAATAAAATTTGAATTTTAAATAATATGATTACTTAATAATAATAAAATAATTTTAATTAGCACATTTGTTAATAATTATGAATTTCAATTTTGGTTATTTTATAATAGTTCATAAAATATTCAAAATAATTTAGTATATTATCAATTTGTTAGTTTTTTTTTTAATTTTTATAAAAAATTTAAAGTATCGACTCATTTTCACTTTTTAAAAGGCGGGAATCAAATTGCAAATTTCTTAAGATTAGGGACCATTTTGCGCCAATTGAAATGTTGAAAAAATGTAACTTGACAATTTTACCCCGCTAATAAAGACAAAAACGATGATATGGACTATTCTTGCACCTAAATGGAACCTTTTTTTTTAATATAAAAATTAATTAAAATTTAAAATAGTGACTGGTCCAAAGAAACTTGTGGCTCAAAAACAGTTGGATTGGCCCAGTAAATATGAAACTGTATAAAATCGAGTTGGATTGAGCATAAGTAAAATTTTTATTTGTGACAAATTTATTGTTCTTCTTTCGTTGTAATGATAAAATTAAATTTGAATTTTAAATAATATGATTACTTAATAATAATAAAATAATTTTAATTAGCACATTTGTTAATAATTATGAATTTCAATTTTGGTTATTTTATAATAGTTCATAAAATATTCAAAATAATTTAGTATATTATCAATTTGTTAGTTTTTTTTTAATTTTTTATAAAAAAATTTAAAGTATCAGACTCATTTTAACTTTTTTAAAGGTTGGGAATCAAATTGCAAATTTCTTAAGATTAGGGACCATTTGCGCCAATTGAAATGTTGAAAAAAAATGTAACTTGACAATTTTACCCTTGCTAATAAAGACAAAAAACAGTGATAAGGACTATTTGCGCACCTAAATGGATAGGTTAGGAACCATTCGCCAAAAATAAAACGTTAGGGACCATTTACGCACTAATGGCAAACGTTAGTGACCATTTGCGCCAATTTCCCCTTTAATATTGTAATTACTAAGCTTCAAAGTTATCTATTAATAAGTTAAAAGTTATCTTTTAATAAGTTACGACGTATAATAAGACATCTCTATAGTAATAACTCCATGTAGTCATAAAAATTCTGGTCCGTTGGCTGGTTATAAACAAAAATAAACTTAATAGTTATAATTTTTTTAGGTTTGTCTTAAGGATCTTGCCTCCACATAGTAATAATTATATGTATATTGCAAAAAATATATTAAATATTTAAGTTGAAGTAAAATATTTATCTAAAATTGTATGGGGACGATGATTTATTCTTTAGAATTGTTACCTAAGGATCTTGCCTCCACGTAGTAATAATTACATGTATTTTACAAAAAATATATGTTATGCTACATTAAATGTTTAAGTTGAAGTAAAATATTTATCTAAAGTTGTTTGGGACAATTATTTGTTCTTTAGAGTTGTTACCACATATTTAGAATAACTCGTCAGTATGGACACCTTCTTGTTGAAGCCAAAATATTTCCAACTTCTCAAGCATGTTTAGAGCTTCTTGGCACGAAACTTTTTGCATTTCCATACTATCATCCTTAAGATTATCTCATTCCTTGTTTGTCTAATTGCAACAATGATTTCCTCTCTAGTTAAAGCATACACAACTTGTTGCTCATCTGGATGATTGGTGAATAAATTGATATCCATTAGATTACAAATAGATTAATATCCATAAAAAAGAATTTGAATTTGCTCGATAATTGCATTTGAGATTATCACGATTAACATTCTTAAAGCATATTGGATTAAGCTTGTGTTTGGTTTAGATTAAAAACTGTTTTTGGTTTTTTTTTAGCCGTAATTTTTGACTTTTCAACCCATTTTTAACATGAAAAGTCAACAATTTCAACTCAAATAAACTACTTTTGGTTTATAAAACATTTATAATCTCTATCAAACGCACTCTAAAAAACTTACCGATGACCCAAAACGAGAGTTTGTCAGAGTCATCGCCATTACAATGAACAACAATTGTAATCCTCTCTTTATTTTGCTTTTGCCCATCCAATTGCTTTGTTGCTAGAAAGTTGTCGGCTTGCATTTGATAAAATAAGCCAATTTCATCCATATGGTAAATGTCCTTCCAAGCCCGTTTGTCTAATTCCTCTCTTATTGGTGGCAAACCAACTTCAATTTTCTCCACATGAATTGAACCACTCTCTCCAAAACGACGGAAGGAATGAATTGCATGTCGTTGCTTGAACCTTTCCAACCGTCCATTTGAAAATTCAAGTGAGGTGGCTTCGGTATAGAGTTGGCTTAGAAAAATATTTCACTTCTCTTTTAGCAATTCGCCATTCATATTGACATGCTCCTGATTATGGGTGGAGCCAGAATTCAAAGACACGAGAGACTAGTATAAAAAAAAAATTTAAGTGAATTTCGCCTATACAAAAATATTTTTTTTATTTAAAATTAATTACACTACCTTATCTTGGGACGGACTACAATTTCGATAATGAGTTATGGGTATTAGGTTTAAAAATTGAAAAAAATTATTAAATCAATTAAACTACCTCATCTTGAACTGGACTACAATTTTTTTGCTTAGTCTATTTATAATTTATTTTTTTCAATGATTTTCTTGATGGCATACAAACCATTCATAGAGGTAGACTCCATTGTTGGGTAGTTTACCGTATTTGAACATTTTGTGTTTGGGTTCAATAATACTTCTTTTTGAAGGAGGTCGGCTGATTGTTTGAGTGGCTTAGATATTGCTGCTTGTGATAACACGAATATTTTTGATCAATTGAGTTCGTATATTAACTTTGGGTGGCATGGTTGATTTGCTAGAAGAAGAATAATAGATATCATTTGAACTAGCTGGACATTACAAGAGTTGTGTTATACAATATATTTATATAGAATTTATATTGAGTGAAAAAAATTAAAGAGAATGCAACATTTTAGACTTTTAAGACGACTTTGCATAATCTCAACAATAGATAGATACAAAGTATTAACTAGTTTTTTCAAACTATGTTTATCTCTTTTATTAATTTCTATACCTTGGATTTGATATTATCTATTAATTAATAATGTAGCGATTACTTTACCTCTATAATTAATTTGGTCCCAACATTATAACTATATAAAAGTTTTAGTGTATAATGCGTTGAAATTCATAATTTATGTTGTATAATGATTTGAAATCTACAAATCACATTCTCTAGTGTTTTCAAGTCCATTAATCATATTGCAATTTTGTACATCAGTCAAATGGACAAAATATGTCGATCGAGAGAAATGATACTGAAAGCTAAAACATTAAGAATAATAATTTCAAGAAAAATAGGTTAATGGCTAAATTACCAAAAAAGGTCTATAAGTTAAGAGCTCATATATATATACTAGTTTCGGCCACGTGCGTTGCACGTTTGTGAAAAATGTAGTGAAAAATTTTAGGTTGAAACGATACCAACCTTTTATACAATTATTTCTAAAATAAAATAAAAATTAAAAATAGGTCAATGTTCAATGTTCATTGTAAAAAAAAAAATTTGTCAAAAATAAAAAAAAAAAAAAATTAAAGAATTTTTGTTTTTTTTACGTTGTGGACATATCCGAACGATTTTAAAACCTTTCATGTAATTATTTCTTAAAAAAAAAAAAAAGAGAAAATCTACATTCATGAAATTATTGTCAAGATGTCTCGGCAATGAATTTCATTGCCGAGAGATTATCTCGGCGGTGAAACGATATTTTACCGTTCACAATTGTGCTGCTTTTTTTTTTTTTAAAAGAAAATGAGTTTAAAAAAAAAATTGATGAACAGTAAAATAAATTTCATTGCCTAGAATTTTCTTTGTTCAAGGTTTTCCTTTTATAATGTGACAACATTATAAAAGATAAAAACATTCAATTTGCTTAATATAAAATAAAAAGATTAATAAAAAATTGAATAAAATTCATTGCCGAGACATCTCGACAAAGTGAACTATTAGGTCTATGCTATATTATTCAATTAATAAAAATGTATTCCAATTTCATTGAATATATATAATATGGCATTGCTCATCTGCACCACTCTAATTGAATAATGTTTCTCTAATTAAGCGTAATTTGGTGAACATACATTTAGGATAATATATAGAAATCGTTAAACATATAAACAAAATAAGTAACATGCATATTTATTATCAAATTATTTATATTAAAATCTACTTATTTATTTTAATGTAAGTAGCTTGCTCAAAAGTAAAATTTAAAAATGAAACACTTGCATGCTTGATGGCATATTCCAACTATTTCAAAACAATAGGGACCTTTTGTGCAATTATTCTTAAAAAAAAAAAAGCAAAAAAAAATAAAACTATTCATTTGGCAATCAAATGATTGCCGCCGAGATGGCTCGGCAATCAATTTGATTGCCGAGCTGGGAACTTTTTTTTTTTTTTTTTTAAATTGTGTCAAAGAAAATAGATTTAAAAAGATACTCATTACCAGGTTAAGTGGATACTGCATGAAAGGACAAGAAAAAAGACTGTATTATTAAAATGTTTTGTAGACATTATTGGACAGATAAATTTTATTGATGATTTAGTTGAGAAAATTAATTACTTTAATTAATATGCCTCATATTTTTGAAACGTGTGTTAAGCTCAATAATAGTACTTAAAGTGATAATTAGTTTATATTACTATTAGGTCTATGCTACATTATTCAATTAATAAAAATGTATTCAAATTTCATTAAATATATATAATATGGCATTGCTCATCTTGAACCACTCTAATTGAATAATATTTCTCTAATTAAGCGTAATTTAGTGAACATACATTTAGGATAATATATAGAAATCGTTAAACATATAAACAAAATAAGTAACATGCATATTTATTATCAAATTATTTATATTAAAATCTACTTATTTATTTTAATGTAAGTAGCTTGCTCAAAAGTAAAATTTAAAATGAAACACTTGCATGCTTGATGGCATATTCCAACTATTTTAAAACAATAGGGACCTTTTGTGCAATTATTCTTTTAGAAACAAAACAAAAAAAAAAAACAAAAACAAAACAACTATTCATTTGGCAATCAATTGATTGCCAATTGGGCTCAATTTGAGTTTAATTGGCAATCAAATGATCACCGAGCCATCTCGGCAATCAATTGCCGAGATGGCTCGGCAATCAATTTGATTGCCGAGCTGGGAACTTTTTTTTTTTTTTTTTTTTTAAAATTGTGTCAAAGAAAATTGATTTAAAAAGATACTCGTTACTGCTAAGTTAAGTGGATCTTTGCGTGAAAGAGACAAGAAAAAAATCGTATTATTAAAATGTTTTGTAGACATTATTGGACAGATAAATTTTATTGATGATTTAGTTGAGAAAATTAATTACTTTAATTAATATGCCTCATATTTTTGAAACGTGTGTGTTAAGCTCAATAATAGTACTTAAAGTGATAATTAGTTTATATTACTATTAGGTCTATGCTATATTATTCAATTAATAAAAATGTATTCCAATTTCATTGAATATATATAATATGGCATTGATCATCTTCGCACCACTCTAATTGAATAATGTTTCTCTAATTAAGCGTAATTTGGTGAACATACATTTAGGATAATATATAGAAATCGTTAAACATATAAACAAAATAAGTAACATGCATGTTTATTATCAAATTATTTATATTAAAATCTACTTATTTATTTTAATGTAAGTAGCTTGCTCAAAAGTAAAATTTAAAAATGAAACACTTGCATGTTTGATGGCATATTTCAATTATTTTAAAACAATAGGGACCTTTTGTGCAATTATTATTTTAAAAACAAAAAAAAATTAAAAAAAAAAACTATTCATCAGGCTTGGCAATCAATTGATTGCCAATTGGGCTCAATTTGAGCCCAATTGGCAATCAATTGATTGCCGAGCCAAGCACTTATTCTTACCTCTTTTTTTTTTTTTTTTTTTTAAAAAAAAAAATTCTTTCAACATTCATTGTAGGTTTGAGTTGAATATTTAGTCTATCTCTGTCTTAATTATTTTGGTTTTATTGAGTTCAAGTGGGAGTGTTTACGGGTGCAATTTTGAAGACTCTCTCCGCTTTGTACTATTCCATTGAATCGCTACTATTACTTATCTAAAGAAGATTTGTTTAGCTACAATTTACAAGCGCCTTTCCTAGCCATACCAAACTAAGTTTCTCCTTGGTATTAGAGTACTTGGTCTTCTCTGCTCAACTTCGCACTTAGTCTTCCAATTTCTCCATTTGCATTCTCAACCATTACTTTGTGTTCATCAAGTTGTTCCACCAATTTTCTATTTTCATCTTCTAAATGGCTTAGATTTTGGTAAAAATTCTCTTCCTTTTCTTTTAATTCAAGCAATTTATCACGTGCATTAACAAAAAGCGCCAATTTCAATTGTTAGGGTGGCTCGGCAATTGATTGCCGAGATGGCTCGGATTAGCATTAATCGATAATCAACAAAGTTGTGATCCTTGATCTGCGTACACGGTCATATTTTGTTCTTGCCGAGGTAGGTAATGAAGATCCCAAGTTATCTTGTGCAAAGTAGATGCAATTGGGTTTGAAGTAGCCATGCGTAAACTGAAGTACAACCATAGTCATCGATAAATAATAATCTGTTGAAACTCGAATTGGGTACACGAGAATGAAAAATTGTAGCCCGTAATTTATGAAATTGCCCGCTTTCTTGAAGAAACTTCTTATTGCTAGTCACGTTGATGGCCTCCACATTTTCACTTTTCGCGCTTTGAATCTAACCCGTAAGTGTTAGATTTAAATGCGATTACTATTTTATTGTACTAAATCATCTTTTTCATTGCTCAAGGAAAAGGAACCAATGAAATTTAGTTGCCAAGATTTGGACAACCTTTTTTTTTACTAAATTGGCAACCATATTTGGACTTTGTAGTATGAGTGTTCATGAAGAAAATCTAAGCAACTAAACCAAATCGGTTGCGAGATTCTCTTCAACCTTCTTTCGTTGCCCCAAATTTAATCAGTAACTATCTTTTCAAGTTATTTTTGAAATTGTTTACTAAATATGATTACTTGAAAATATTTGTTAGAATTTAAATGTGCTTTACTCCTCCCAAAACTCGAGAATTTGGGTAACTTTTATTGGCTAAAGCTTGGTAACCAAGTATGGGTTGTCGGGTTGAATCTTGGCAACCCATGGTTGATTCTTCGAGATTCTCGGCAACCAACAAAGGTTACCGAGAATCTCGGCTAACCTTCTTTGGTTGCCGAGATTTCTCGACAACCAATTGTGGTTGCCGGGACGTCTCAAGAACCACATTTTGGTTGCCGAGACATCTCGGCAACCACATTTTGGTTGCCGAGACATCTCGGCAACCAAGTATGGTTGCCGAGAAACCTCGGCAACCATATTTGGTTGCCGAGGAATCTCGGCAACTATGTTCATTGTTCATCTTTTGTAATTGTATAGCTCACTTTTAGAAATATAAGCTTGAGCAATTTTCTCAGTTGCTATTTATTCATAAATATAAAACCAGTTGCTAATGATATTTGTTATTTAGTTAGCTTCTTGGAATTTAAATTTCAGCCACTTATTGTTGTTCATCTTTGTCAATTGCTCAAAAATCTTTGCCCATATCCCCGTATGTTATATCTCTAAGACAACTGTTAACTTTACGATAATCGATATTTCTTTGCCCGTAAATTCAATCGCTTATATTAATGAGAGCTCACCAACCAAAGGTTGCCAAGATTAGACAAAAAGTCAAGTCAATTGAAAATAAAATGAAAGGAAACGGATTACAATTGTTGTGTCCTCTTTGAAAATACCACTACATGAATTAAAAACATGCAAGGTAAATTTAATTAAAAATCTAAAGTTGCAAGGTAAATTTAAATGCGATTACTATTTTATTGTACTAAATCATCTTTTTCATTGCTCAAGGAAAAGGAAGCAATGAAATTTAGTTGCCAAGATCCGAACAACTTTTTTTTTTTAACTAAATTGGCAACCATATTTGGACTTTTTAGTAGTAATGAGTGTTCATCGAAGAAAATCTAAACAACCAAACCAAGTGCGGTTGCCAAGATTCTCTTCAACCTTCTTCGTTGCCCCAAATTTAATCAGTAACTATCTTTTCAAGTTATTGGGAGTTGATGCCTTAACCCACACTTAAAACCTATTTTAAACCCTTCAACTTCGCATTTGATGAAACTTAAAAGTGACATATGATTCAAAATTGATGACAAACTTTCATCATCACATATGATTCAACCTATTTTAAGTTGTAAAACCTACTTTAAACCCTTCAACCTCTGCATTTGATGAAACTTGAAAGTGACATATGATTCAAAATTGATGATAAACTTTCATCATCAGATATGCTGTAAGAGATGAAATCAATTCTTTGGGAAATGAGTGTAATCGCATAAATATATATTTTGGTATTCTTTTCATCTCATAAGAATCGCATTGGGAGCTCAAATTATAGGAAAGGTGGGATGAGAAAAGATTGCCGAGCCATCTCGGCAATCACTTGATTGTAACTTGATTGCCAGGGTGGCTCGGCAATCAAAGAATTGGTCTATAATATGGTTAATATAATCGCCCTGCTCGGTCGATTCAATTAGTAAAATCGAGAATTGGACTTAAAAGTCGTAAGTTAAAAACATTAAGTTTGTGTTTTTCTTTTTGGTGTAAATGCATAGATAATTGATTGCCGAGATGGCTCGGCAATCAAGTATTTTTTTTTTTTTTTTTTAAGTATTAAACGATTATTTCTTTGTTAAATGTGTTTATGTGCATCGATTTATTTATTTATTAATGTTGCAGAGAAGAGGAAATCGCCAATGCAAAGAGCAACTTATGAGTATTTGAGAGGAAACATATTGGATGTGTTTCCAGAATATAAGAAAGATGCAGAGGATCATCTCTCAAAAGCTGTCTTCCTGAGGCTCAGGTTCTTCATGCATACTTTCCATTTCCTCCTCAATCAAATCTCCCTCTGCCTCTCCAACAAGCTCGGTTGCCGAGGTTGCTCGGCAACCAAAGAATGGTTGCCCTAGGTTGCTCGGCGGCAAATATGGTTGCCGAGCAATCTCGGCAACCGGTTTGAATAAAAAAAATTTTTTTTTTTCCTTAGATCAATCTCGGCAACCATGTAGTAAAATGAATAAACACTCATTTTGTATACTGGTGGCTAAGGAATATATATTTGGCTCAGCTTCCCGTATGATTTTCATATCCTTTGAGAGTATTACAATTTTTAGGTCCAGTTCTTTGATCTTAAATTAAAATTGTTGTTCAAGTTTAGAAAATATGAAACATGTTAACAACCAATGATGGTTGCCAAATTGCTTGGCAACCAAGACCAAGCTGGTTGCCGAGTTGCTCGACAACCAAAAATGGTTGCCGAGATACTCATTACCAAGATAAGTTAAAATATTTTGTAGACAAGATAAATTTTATTAATAAACCAAACAGATTATTAGTATAAATCATACATATACACACACACATATATATACTGAGAGGCCTTATTTGTTGCAAATTTGAATCGTTTTTCCAATTTCTCCGTAAGTTCTATTCTCGACACGTGTTTATGCATACATATGTATGTAATTTTGCTCGTACATCGGTGTATGTATAAATGATTGAAGCATGGAAAAAGTTTTAATTTTGGTTATTGATTCATTCTTCTTCATTGTATTTTTAAAAAGTCCGAGCTTTAATTGATTTCGTTTATTAATGCAATTCCGGGGTTCATCTCAGCTTTGATTGAGAGAGAAGAGATTTTTTGGGTGAAATGTTGGACAAAGTAAAAATTGCGGTGGCTCCATTGTCAAAACGACGCCGTGTTGGACTTAAAACGCTACTGATAAAAAATTAAGGCTCTTATATTATTGTAAGGATATATATATATATATATATATATATATATATATATATATATATATATATATATATATATATATATATATACACTAGTCTTGATGCATGCGTTGCACGTAAGTGACAAATATAGGAAAAATTTTAGGTTTTAAATGTAATTGAAATGACCAAAAAAAAAATATGAAATTAAAATTTTTAAACAAATTTGAAAAATGTAACAAATTTAGAGTTTAATTGTGTACAATTTGTTCATACACACCAAAAAATAAATAATTAACAAATAATAAAGAAAGGTCAAAATTTCTTCAAATGTTTTGTCTAATTTTCGCCATTTATTTAAAATATATTGATATTTTTTTCTTGAGTACACTTGATATAAAATTTGTAGAATAATGGCATATTTCTTGATTCTTTGATTCCTTTTCATATACGAAATAGAGGATTATGAAAATGTTAATAATTCTTTGAATTGTTACCTTGGGTTTACTCAAGACTTACACATTAATCACATACCCCACACGTAAATCACTAAAAGAAAAATTAATTACACCATTAACAACAAAAACACGAGTCAAATGCAAGGAAAATATCAGAAATGAGGAGGACCCCAACAAGTGAAAAAGACAAACCAATTCAAATTTGAGTGTACTAAAGCTCAAACTCCGAAATATCCTCATCGAACGGAACGTTCAATAAATTAAAAAATTGGAACGGATGCATGAAAATTTCACGATCAAACAAACAACTATAAACAAAATTACAATTTACAATTCCTAATGGATCGATAACAAACAAAGCACGTGTGTGTAAGAGATTTGAACTCGACAAACTTCATTTTATGGGTCTTCATAGTCCCATAAAATGTCTTTGGTCATTAACTGAGTAATTGTTTATTTCGCAAAGAAATCAACAATTTAGGTTTACTCGTATGATTTGTAAATTGTAAGGAGAAGAGTATGGTCTTTGTTTTGGTGGAAGAAAAATTAACACGTAAATGGCGGCGGCGACAAAAGTGGATGACATGTCTAATTGAGCAGCGGTTCCTATTTTTTTCCTAAAAAAAAAATTGACGATCCGATTACGGATGAGAATACATGTCCACATAATTTTCTCAATATCTAATTCGTAAGCGGAGGTTTTTTTTTGTGAGACTCATCGAATTTGTCGAGTTGCTCGACAAGCGGGACAACCCCAGTTTGTCGAGTAACTCGACGAGTGAAGGGATAAATTAAAAATATATATTAATTCCATGGAATGGAGTTTGTCGAGTTGTTCGACAAAATGGCGTCAGAAAAAAAAAACAAATTCCAATAGTCAAAATCCAAGCTAGAGAAAGCTACCATTATTTCATTCAAAATTCAAAATGACTAATCTCAAATAATCTATAAATAACATTTATAATAAAAGTGAAAAACAAATCTAAAAATCTGCAAAGAAGTTACATTTTTTTGTAAACAGTAAAATAATTAAAAAATATAAAAATAATAAAAATTATAATAAAGTAAACAATAAGCCAAATGGGGAAAAAAAAATGTTGTCGAGTAACTCAATAAATTGTCCAATTTGTCGAGTAATTCTGAGTCTGTCGAGTTCTCGACAAAGGGTGAGACATGGGCTTTTGTCTTTTTTTTTTTTTTTTTTTTTCAAGTTACTCGATAACATTGCTTTTGAATATTTTTTTTAATTGTTGTCGAGCAACTCGACAACATTAGTTTTGAATTTTATTTTTGACTTTGTGGTATGTGGCATTTTATTCATATAAATAATTGAGCAACTCGGCAATCTCAAATTTCAGTTTGTCGAGTTCTTTGATAATTTAAGCACATGCATAGTTTTTTTACCCTATCATTTATTATAACATTGTATAATAAATTATATATGATATAAAATTATTATAATATACTTTATTTTAACAATTATAATAACACAGTGGAATGCAAATTTATTATAATAATTATGTCAATTTATTATACTAATTATATAAATTTTATTAAAATAATCAATTTTTAGTATAATTAATAATTATAATAAAACTTAATATGAATTTATTGTAAATAAAACATTTGTTTTTTAAAGTTGCAGTTGGTGGCTTATAACTGATCGATATATTAAATTATTATAATATATTATATTTTATTTTATTTTAACAATTATGATAACACGTTGGAATGCAAATTTATTATAATAATTATGTCAATTTATTACAATAATCAATTTATTATACACCTGGAATAAAACGTTTACACAACAAATCTATAGAACAAATTTAACATAAAATGTTATCAAATTATTTAGAAAAAAAATAAAATCAAATGTTATCGACTTAAAAATTTATTTTTCCAATTGCATGTGTACAATTTGTTTATAACATAAAACAAAAGTTTAAGCATTATCATTAATTGTTGATTTTTTCCATTTTTTTCCCGAAACATATCGTCGGAGTATCAAATTTTGATATGTGGTAGCTACATGAATATTCTATGTTCCTTGAAAATTTCATATTTTTCGGTGATCGTTTTCTATGTCAAATGAATTTTTTTTAATCCATGACTAAGTGAAATTTTGAATATTTTATTTTTTACCTTTTTCTCCACTTTGTCTTAAAACTCGACGAAATTAGTATTTTTTTAAAAAAAAAAATTTCCCAAATGACTTTTCGAGTTACTTGAGAAAAGAAAAAAAAAAAAAAAAAATTGGTGGCTTTCTCGAGTAACTCGAGAAAGCCGAGTTGCTCGAGAAAGCCACCAAATTTATTTTTGTTTTGTATTTTTTTTTTTTTTTTGGTGGCTTTCTCGGGAAGCCACCAAAATTTTTATTTTTTTATTTTATTCTTTTTACTTTCTACGGAGAAAGTCAAAATTATTTAGAAATTTTTTTTTTTCTTTTTACTAATTTGCCGAAGTTATGAGGCAAAGTGGGGAAAAAGGAAAAAAAAAAATTCAAAACATCGCTTATTCATGGATTAACAAAATTCATCCGTGTTCAATTTGCTTATAAGAAAAAAAAAATTAAATAGTAAAAAATTAAATAAAAATATATTTGCTACTAAATTATAGAAAAGAAAAACACACCAAAAAAATAATAAATAAAGGTCCAAATATGCTCGACAAATACATACCCAAATTAAAAAATTATAAAAAAAAAAAATAGTTTAAAATGGGCTAAAAAACTCCATTTTTATTGTTTGGGGGGTGTGTTTGTTAAAATACACATCCCCAATATTTAAAAAAAAAAATTAAAAAAGGTTCAAAATGGGCTTTTAGCCCATTTTGATTTTTAGTGGAGGAGGGTGTTTGTCGTGTAACTCGACAAACACCCAAAACACATTAAAAATAAATAAATAAATAAAAAAGCAAATTTAGGTGTGTGTTTGTCGAGTTTCTCGACAAACACACACTAATATCAATGAAAATGGGCTTAACCTTTTAAGCCCATTTTGACTTTTACAAATTTTTTTATATAATTTTTTATTTTAATCCAAGCAAACCTTTGAATTGTAAAGTAAATTTTTATATTTTTTTTACTGATTATTTTAAATAAATGTCGATATGTTTAAGAATCAAATTTATAAAAAAAAAATAGTGAATTAGAAATTAACCGTTCACGCCATCGACAAAATTATTTTTGAAATATTTTTGACTTTGTGGTATGTGGCATTTTATTCATATAAATAATTGAGCAACTTGGCAATCTCAAATTTCAGTTTGTCGAATTCTTTGATAATTTAAGCACATGCATAGTTTTTTTACCCTATTATTTATTATAACATTGTATAATAAATTATATATGATATAAAATTATTATAATATAGTTTATTTTAACAATTATAATAACACGTTGGAATGCAAATTTATTATAATAATTATGTCAATTTATTATACTAATTATATAAATTTTATTAAAATAATCAATTTTAGTATAATTAATAATTATAATAAAACTTAATATGAATTTATTGTAAATAAAACATTTGTTTTTTAAAGTTGCAGTTGGTGGCTTATAATCGATCGATATATTAAATTATTATAATATATTATATTATATTATATTTTATTTTAACAATTATGATAACACGTTGGAATGCAAATTTATTATAATAATTATGTCAATTTATTACAATAATCAATTTATTATACACTGGAATAAAACGTTTACACAACAAATCTATAGAACAAATTTAACATAAAATGTTATCAAATTATTTAGAAAAAAAAATAAAAATCAAATGTTATCGACTTAAAAAATATATTTTTCAAATTGCATGTGTACAATTTGTTTATAACATAAAACAAAAAGTTTAAGCATTATCATTAATTGTTGATTTTTTTCCATTTTTTTCCTCCTTATTCCAGTAGGATGTTTCGATAAGCATTTTAGTAAGCCGAAACATGTCGTCGGAGTATCAAATTTTGATATGTGGTAGCTACATGAATATTCTATGTTCCTTGAAAATTTCATATTTTTGGGTGATCGTTTTCTATGTCAAATGAAATTTTTTTAATCCATGACTAATTGAAATTTTGAATATTTTTTTTGACCTTTTTCCCACTTTGTCTTAAAACTCGACGAAATTAGTATTTTTTTAAAAAAAAAAAATTTCCCAAATGACTTTTCGAGTTACTTGAGAAACCAAAAAAAAAAAAAAAAAAAAAAAAAAAAATTTGGTGGTTTCTCGAGTTACTCGAGAAAGCCACAAAAAATTATTTTTGTGGCTTTCGAGTTGCTCGAGAAAGCCACCAAATTTTTTTTTGTTTTGTATTTTTTTTTTTTTTTTTTGGTGGCTTTCTCTGGAAGCCACCAAAATTTTTATTTTTTTTTATTTTATTCTTTTTTTACTTTCTGGAGAAAGTCAAAAATTATTTAGAAATTTTTTTTTTTTTTTTTTTACTAATTTGCCGAGTTATGAGGCAAAGTGGGGAAAAAGGGAAAAAAAAATTTCAAAACTTCGCTTATTCATGGATTAACAAAAATTCATCTGTGTTCAATTTGCTTATAAGAAAAAAAAATTAAATAGTAAAAAATTAAATGAAAATCTATTTGCTACTAAATTATAGAAAAGAAAAACACACCAAAAAAATAATAAATAAAGGTCCAAATACGCTCGACAAATACATACCCAAATTAAAAAATTATAAAAAAAAAAAAAAATTAGTTTAAAATGGGCTAAAAAACCCCATTTTTATTGTTTGGGGGTGTGTTTGTTAAAATACACATCCCCAATATTTAAAAAAAAAAAAATTAAAAGGTTCAAAATGGGCTTTTAGCCCATTTTGATTTTTTAGTGGAGAAGTGGGTGTTTGTCGTGTAACTCGACAAACACCCAAATACATTTTAAAAAAATAAATAAATAAATAAAAAGAAAATTTGGGTGTGTGTTTGTCGAGTTTCTCGACAAACACACACTAATATCAATGAAAATGGGCTTAACCTTTTAAGCCCATTTTGACTTTACAAATTTTTTTTTTTTATATAATTTTTTATTTTAATCCAAAGAAACCTTTGAATTGTAAAGTAAATTTTTATATTTTTTTACTGATTATTCTAAATAAATGTTTATATGTTTAAGAATCAAATTTATAAAAAAAAAAATAGTGAATTAGAAATTAACTGTTCACGCCATCGACAAAATTATTTTTGAAATATTTTTGACTTTGTGGTATGTGGCATTTTATTCATATAAATAATTGAGCAACTTGGCAATCTCAAATTTCATTTTGTCGAGTTCTTTGATAATTTAAGCACATGCATAGTTTTTTTACTCTATCATTTATTATAACATTGTATAATAAATTATATATGATATAAAATTATTATAATATAGTTTATTTTAACAATTATAATAACACAGTGGAATGCAAATTTATTATAATAATTATGTCAATTTATTATACTAATTATATAAATTTTATTAAAATAATCAATTTTTAGTATAATTAATAATTATAATAAAACTTAATATGAATTTATTGTAAATAAAACTTTTGTTTTTAAAAGTTGGAGTTGGTGGCTTATAACTAATCGATATATTAAATTATTATAATATATTTTATTTCATTTTATTTTAACAATTATGATAACACAGTGTCAAAAATTGATGTCGAGTAACTCAACCAATTTATTTTTTAATAAATTATTGTTGAATAACTTGACAAACCAAAGACATTAATTTTATTATAAAAAAATATTTGTCGAGTAACTTGAAAAATCTAAAAAATGGTCAAATTGGACTTTCAAAAAAAATTTAAATATTGGGATGGTCAATGACATAAAAATAAAAATTATGGGTCAATTTGTTAAAAATTTAAAAGTTGGGACCAAATGAACAATTTAAAAAAAAAAAATTTGAACTTTGTCGAATTTATGGACAAAGTTCTTGAATATTTTTTTTCCCAAACTTTGTCGAGTAACTCGACAAAGTGGTAAATGATGAAATTTTTTTTTTTTATTATTTTTTGGTCTTCCTCGACAAAGTGGTAAAGTTGGAAAAAAAAAAAATTTCATTTTTTTATTTTGGCTTGCTTTCGATAAAGTGAGAAAGAGTTTGAAATTTTTTTTTTTGTTTTTGGCTTACTCGACAAAGTAGGAAAGAATTTGAATTTTTTTTTTTTTTTTTTTTTTTTACTTCCTCGACAAAGTCTTTGAAATAAATATTTTTTTTATTTTGTGTGGGCTTTTAGCTCAATTTTTTTGTGATAAAAATTATTTGACATAGAAAACGATTGCGAACGACACGAAATTTTCGGAGACATATAATACTCGGGTAGCTACCACATATTAAAATTGGTAGTCCGACGGCATATTTAGGCATACTAAAATGCTCACCGAAACCTCCTAGACAATTTTTGAATTCATGCCGTCGACAGTTTACAAAATTGTCCATAAATTGAGTTACATAACATAAAATTATGTAAAACCAAAGCCAATGGTTAGGCAACCCATAGGGCTATCGTCTCCAACCTGGAAATATGTAAAAATACTTAATATATAAGGTGCATTAAATTTTGAGTTGGACAATGAAATTGCATCTTAGAAAAATATGAAGTTTAGCAAAACCTTTCAAGTTCACATCATTAACGTGTAACCAAAACATGGGTATCCACTAAAGCGCCACAAAACCAAGGTCCACAAAAGTTTAAAAAGATATTTACACTACTTAAAGTTTATTGTTTGGTTTATAATATCGATTCCGCACACCGACGGCATAAACCGAAAAAGCTGTCTCAGGAGGTTTCGCGATGAGTATTTTAGTATACTTTAAACATGCCGTCGGACTACCAATTTTTGATATGTGGTAGCTCGAGAGTATTCTATGTCCCCGGAAATTTCGTATTGTTCGGTGATCGTTTTCTATGTCAAAGAATTTTTGTTACTCCATGACCAAGTGAATAAAATTTTCAAAATAAGGGCAAGTGTTACAAAAATTTCTTCACCCGGTCATGGAGTAACAAAATTTGTTTGACATAGAAAACGATAACCGAAAAATATGAAATTTTCAGGAAACATAGAATACTCATTTAGCTAACACATATCAAAAATTGATAGTCCGAAGGCATGTTTTGCTGACTAAAATGCTCACCGTAACACCCTAGGCGTTTCTCGGATTCATACTGGTCGCAGTTTACAAAATTGTCCATAACTTGAGTTTTATACCATGAATTTATGTGAAACCAAAGCCAATGGTTAGGTAACCCATAGAGCTATCGTTTCCAACTGGAGTTATGTAAAAATACTTAATATATAAGGTGCAGCATATTTTTGAGTTGGTCAACAGAAAGTACAGTTTGGAGAAACAATTCACCCAATTATGGAGCAAAGAAAATTTTTTTGACATAGAAAACGATCACCGAACAATATGAAAATTTCAAGGAACGTAGAATACCCATGTAGCTACCACATATAAAAATTTGATAATCCGACGGCATGTTTTCACACACTAAAATGTTCACCGAAACATCCAAGGCAATTTCTCGGATTTATCTTTGTCGCACTTTACAAAAGTGTCCATAACTTGAGTTATATAACATGAAATTATGTTAAACCAAAGCCAATGGTTAGGTAACCCGTAGGGATATTGTCTCCAACTGGAATTATGTAAAAAATACGTAATGTATAAGCTGCAGCAAATATTTAAGTTGGACAACAAAAGCTGCATTTTAGAAAATGAAATTTACCAAAACCTTTAGAAATCGATTGTATTTCGTCCTTTGTTCCCCATAGCAACTGGAGATAAAAATGTACCAAATTTGATGACTTATGAAGGAAAAATGAATATATATTGACTATAATATATAAGAAATCAATAATTGCGGCTAAAAGACACTAATAAATGTATATTAAAACAAATAAAAGATAGAAAAAAAAAATAAAAATCAAATGTTATCGACTTAAAAAATTTATTTTTCAAATTGCATGTGTACAATTTGTTTATAACATAAAACAAAAAGTTTAAGCATTATCATTAATTTATCTAGTAACTCAACAAATTTAAATTTGAGTTCCACGAGTTGGTTAAAAATAACACGAAAAAACTAAAAATAAAAAATTTAAGTGTATTACATAATTTAAATACAAAAGTAAACTATAAAATGAGAAATATGCATTGTTGAAGTTACTGAGTAACTCGACAAACCCAAAATCACGTTTGTCGAGTTACTCGATTAAAATTGTGATACTGAAATTAATCTATTCAATAGCTCAAGTAGCTCGACAATAAACCGACAATCGAGTTGCGAGAGTTACTCGACGACTAACGAATGAAATTTAAATTTTCCATTATTTTGTTTCCCTTTTTTATTTAAAGTATGTCATACAATTAAATAATTCTTTATTCTTATTTAGTGGTGTTATTTTTCAAGAAACTCGTGAGTCTCAAAGTTGGATTTGTCGAGTAAGTTGATAAATAAAGCATATACAAAATTTTATTTAATGTATCATTTATTAGAACATAGTAAAATAGAATATATATCATATAAATTTAATATATATCATAATCAATTAATACAATATATTTTATTTTATTTTATTTTAGCAATTAGTATAACATATTATAACTAAAAATTGTTATAATAAATTTATAGCATAATAAAAGCAATTCTGTAGTAATATATTATTAATCAATTATTACATTATTATAATAATCTAGTGATTATAATAAATTTGTTATGACAAATGCATACAAAATAGATTTCATCAAAAATTATGAAAATAAATTGTAGTAAAATTTGTTAGAATAATGAATTTTTTGTTAGAATAATTATGTCAAATTATATTACGAAAATAAATGTGTTTTTTTTAATTAATAATTGTAATAAGTATTTTAACATAATTTATAATAATATTTATTACTGAAATTATAAGTATATTACATAATTTAAATAGAAAAAAAAAAAAAAAAAATAAAAATATGCATTGTTGAAGTTACTCGAGTAACTCGCCAAACTAAAAATCATGTTTTGTCGAGTTACTCTCGAAAAAATGTGATACAAAAGCAAAAATCATAAAAGCAGGAATATTTTCGTGAAATAAATTGAATAAGTAATTATAGATTTCATTTAGTATAATTGATTTACGATATTATAAATAAATGTGTGAATTTATGTAAAATATTTTTTTTATATATTTTATATTTTGTGGACTTGTGTATATTATATTTTATGTTTCTCTTTATTGTAAATGTAAAATTTCTATAATATAAAATATATGTATTTAGCATGTAGGTTATAGAGTAACTCGACAAAATTTATTTTCAATTTGTCGAGTTGCTTAAGTAATAAATTGTAAAAGATTGTTTTGTTTTATGATTTAGATTTTATTTTATTTTATAATAGCTATTTTATTATAACATATTATATTAAGTTATAGAATATGAAATATTATTGATATAAAAGAACTGATTATTCATTGTAGAGCATAACTCGACAAAGTTAAAATCGAGTTTCCCGAATTACTCGAGCCAATAATAAAATGCATAATTTTCATTTTTTAATCTTTTTTATTGAAATTATTTAATACATTGACTATTTTGTTTAATTTGAATGTTGTAATATTATTATTCGAGAACGATGTTGACATGAAATTTGGATTTGTTAACTTATTTGATAAATGAAGGACATACATATTTGTATTTAATTGATTATTTATTAGGAGATATCAAAATAAAATATATATCATATAAATTTAATATATATCATAATCAATTAATACAATATATTATATATTCTTTTATTATGACTAATTTATCTAGTAACTTGACAAATCCAAATTTGAGATTCATGAGTTGGTTTAAAAATAACATGAAAAACTAAAAAATAAAAAATTTAAGTGTAGTACATAATTTAAATAAAAAACTAAACTAAAAAATGAACAATATGCATTGTTGAAGTTACTCGAAGTAACTCGATAAACCTAAAATCAAGTTTGTCGAGTTACTCGATTAAAAATGTGATACGAAATCAATCTATTCAATAGCTCAAGTATTTCGACAAACCGAAATCGAGAGTTGCGGAATTACTCGACGAACGAACGAAATTTAAAATTTTCATTATTTTGTTTCCTTTTTATTTAAATGATGTCATACATTTAAATAATTTTTATTCTTATTTAGTGGTGTTATTTTTCAAGAAACTCGTGAGTTTTAAATTTGGATTTGTCGAGTAATTTGATAAATAAAGCATATACAAAATTTTATTTAATGTTTCATTTATTAGAATATAGTAAAATAGAATATATATCATATAAATTTAATATATATCATAATCAATTAATACAATATATTTTATTTTATTTTATTTTAGCAATTAGTATAAAAAAATATTAGTAACATTATTGGTAAGAATATTATAATTAATAGTTATAAAAATAAAATATGTTGTTGATTTTTTTATTGAAAAAAAAAAATTAGAAATGTAAAAGCTCACCATTAAAAAAAAAAAAAAAATTCTTGAACAAGAACATTTTCGAGTTACTATTCACCTCAGTAAAAGTTTGTCGAGTTACATAGTAACTCGACAAACTTTTCTTAATTTTTAAAAAAAATTTTTTTTTTTTTCAACAAAGATAACTTTTTCGAGTTACTATTCACCTCGAAAAAGTTTGTCGAGTTGAATAGTAACTCGACAAACTTTTTCGAATTAAAATTTTTTTTTTTTTTCATGAGCAAGAACTTTTTCGAGTTACTATTCACCCGAAAAAGTTTGTCGAGTTGAATAGTAACTCGACAAACTTTTCGAATTTTTAAAAAAAAAAAAAAAAATTTTCATGAACGAAACTTTTTCGAAAGTTATTATTCATCTCGAAAAAGTTTGTCGAGTTGAATAGTAACTCAACAAACTTTTCGAATTTTTAAAAAAAAAAAAAAATTTAAATTTTGTCGAGTTACTCGACAAAAATTAAAATTTTTTTTTTTTTTTTTAACTTTTGTCGAGTAACTCGAATTTAAAAAAAAAAAAATTTTTTTTTTTTTTTTAAATTCGAAAGTTACTCGACACAAGTAAAATTTTATTTATTTTTTTTTTTTTAAATTAATTACTCGACAAAGGTTAAAAAAAAAAAAAAAAAAAATTAAAATTCGAGTTACTCGACACAAGTAAAAAATTTTTTTTTTTTTTTTTTTTTAAATTGAGGTACTCGACAAAAAGTAATTTTTTTTTTTTTTTTTTTAAATTTGAGTAATTCGACAAAAGTTAAAATTTTCTTTCTTTTTTTTTTTTTTTTTTTAAATTCGAGTTACTCGACAAAAGTAATTTTTTTTTTTTTTTTTAAAATTCGAGTTACTCGACAAAAGTAAAAATATATATAAATATATATATATATATATATTTTTTAAATTTGAGTAATTCGACAAAAGTTAAATTTTTTTTTTTTTTTTTTTTAAATTCGAGTAACTCGACAAAAGTTAAATATTTTTTTTTAAATTCGATTAACTCGACACAAGTTAAAATTTTTTTTTTTTTTTTTTTTAAATTCGAGTAACTCGACAAAAGTTAAAATTTTTTTTTTTTTTTTTTTAAAAAATTCGAGTAACTCGACAAAAGTTAAAAAATATATATATATTTTTATTTTTTTAAAAATTCGAGTAACTCGACAAAAGTTAAAAAAAAAATATTTTTTTTTAAATTCGAGTAACTCGACAACATTTTTAAAATTTTTTTTTTTTTTTAAAATTCGAGTAACTCGATAAAAAATTTAAAAATTTTTTTTTTTAAATTCGAGTAACTCGACATAATTTAAAAAAAAAAAAAAAAATTGTTTTTTTAAATTCGAGTAACTTGACAAAATTTAAAATATATATATATATATATATTTTTAAAAATTTGAGTAACTCTACAAAATTTTTTAAAAAATGTTTTTTTTTTTTTTGGCTAGTAACTCGACAAATTTAAAAAAAAATTTTATTTTTATTTTTTTGTCGAGTAACTCAACAAATTTAAAATATATATATATATATATATATATATATATATATATATATTTTATATTCGAGGAACTCGACAAAATGTAAAAAAAAAAAAATGTCGAATAACTCGAGAAATTTAAAAAAATATTTTTTTAAAAATGTCAAAATAAAATTGTGCTACTTTTTAAAAGTTGTAGGACTTCATATACATTTTTATTTTATTTTGTTGTTATTTGTTTTTTTTATTATTTAAAGAGGTGGACAAAATAAAATTTGTAACGAAATTTAAAAGTCGGGGATGGCCAAAGCCAAAAAAAAAAGTTATGGGTAAATTTGTTATAAAATGAAAAGAATGTAGACTAAAAGTGCAAATTACAAAAAATAAAAATAAAATTTAATGTTTCCCACTTTGTCGAGTTACTCGGCAAAGTGGGAAAATTAAAAACATTTTAATTTTCCCACTTTGCCGAGTAACTCGACAAAGTGGGATAAATTAAAAAAAAAATTTCCCCCACTTTGCCTACTCGGCAAAGTGCGGAATTTTTTTATTTTTTTTTTGTTTTTATATTTGTCATGAAAAAGTCCACCTACAAAAAAAAAAAAAAAAAAAATTTTAAACAAATACTTTTCCATCGCACGACGGAAAAAAAAAACTCAAAAACTTCATTTAGTCATAGATTAACAAAAATTCATTTCACATAGAAAACGATCACCGAAAAATATGAAATTTTCAGGAACATAGAATACTCATGTTGCTACCACATATCAAAATTTGACGGTCCGAGCGGCATATTTCGGTTTACTAAAATACTAATCGAAACATCCTAGTTAGTTTTTCAGATTTATGTTGTCACAGTTTACAAAATTGTCTATAAATTGAGTTATATAACATGAAATTATGTAAAACCAATGCCAATGGTTAGGTAACCCATAGGGCTATCGTCTCCAATTGGAATTATGTAAAAATATTTAATATATAAGATGCGATAAATGTTTGAGTTGGACAATGAAGCGTATCTTAGAAAAACATGAAGTTTAGCAAAACCTTTCAAGTTCACATCATTAACGTGTAACCAAAACATAGGAATCCACTAAAACTACCACAAAACCAAGGTCCAAAAATTTTAAGAAGATATTTACACTACTTAAAGTTTTTGCTTGGTTTATAATAGCGAATCAAGACGTAAACGGCATAAATCCGAAAAAGCAGGTCTAGGAGGTTTCGCGGTAAGTATTTTAGTATGCCTAAACATGCCGTCGGACTACTAATTTTTGGTATGTGGTAGCTACCTGAGTATTCTATGTCCTTGAAAATTTCGTATTGTTCGGTGATCGTTTTTATGTCAAAATTTTTATATTACTCCATGACCGGTGAATAAAAATTTCAAAATAAGGGAATCTTGTTACAAAAATTTCTTCACCCGGTCATGGAGTAACAAAAATTTGTTTGACATAGAAAACGATAACCGAAAAATATGAAATTTTCAGGAACATAGAATACTCATTTAGCTACCACATTTCAAAATTTGATAGTCCGACGGCATGTTTCGCTTACTAAAATGCTCTCACCGAAACACCCTAGGCAGTTTCTCGGATTTATACGGTCGTAGTTTACAAAATTGTCCATAACTTGAGTTATATATCATGAAATTATGTGAAATCAAAGCCAATGGTTAGGTAACTCATAGAGCTATCGTCTCCCACTGGAATTATGTAAAAATACTTAATATATAAAGTGCAGCATATTTTTGAGTTAGTCAACAGAAAGTGCAGTTTCGAGAAACAATTCACCCGGTCATGGAGCAAAAATATTTATTTGCCATAGAAAACGATTACCGAACAATATAAAATTTTCACGGAACGTAGAATACCCATGTAGCTAACACATATAAAAATTTGATAATCCGACGGCATGTTTTGACACACTAAAATGCTCACGAAACATCACAGCGTTTCTCGGATTCATGCTATCGCAATTTAAAAATTGTCCATAACTTGAGTTATATAACATGAAATCATGTGAAACCAAAGCCAATGGTTAGGTAACCCATAGAGCTATCGTCTCCAACTGGAATTATGTAAAATACTTAATATATAAGGTACAACATATTTTTGAGTTGGTGAACAGAAAAGACAATTTAGAGAAACAATTCACCCGGTCATGGAGTAAAAAAATTTATTTCACATAGAAAACAATCACCGAACAAAATGAAATTTTCAAGGAACGTAGAATACCCATGTAGCTACCACATATAAAAATTTTATAGTCCGACGGCATGTTTCGGCATACTAAAATGATCACCAAAACATCTAAGTCAGTTTCTCGGATTCATACTGTCGCAGTTTACAAAAATATCCATACCTTGAGTTATACAACATGAAATTATGTGAAACCAAATCCAATGGTTAGGTAACCCATAGGGATATCGTCTCCAACTGGAATTATGTAAAAATACTTAATGTATAAAGTGCAGCAAATATTTATGTTGGACAAAAAAAAACTGCAGTTTAGAGAAAATGAAATTTAGCAAAACCTTTAAGAATCGATTGTATTTCGTCATTTGTTCTCCATAGCAACTGGGGATAAAAAAGTACCAAATTTGATGACTTATTAAGGAAAAAATGAATATATATTGACTATAATATATAAGAAGTCAATAATTGCGGCTAAAAGACACTATTATATGTATATTAAAACAAATAAAAGAAAAGAAAAGATGAAGAAGTTAAAAAATGTGGCTATAGATATTAATTTAATATACAAAAAATGTCAAAAGATTAGGACAAAATGGTGAGATTTGGACAAAATTAAGACTAATACTACATGAAAACGACGTCGCGTTAGTTGAAGGGTAAATAGTAAACATGCCATAGACACTTATATTATAGTATAGATATATATATTGTTTCGAATTTGCTAAATTGTCAAAAAAATATTTTAAATTTCTTTTATTTACTAGAAAATGAATTGTGTTAATGTGTCAAAAGTGCGTGTCAACAAATATAAACTCACAAGTTAGAATGTTATAATTGGGCCATGACCAATGAGTTATATTGTATAATAATATGAAGAGGAAATAATGCTACACAATATATTTTATTTTCAAATTCCAATTTTACCGTTAATTCTTTTAAATTCTTAAAATACTGACTTTTTTAATCACACACAAACACACACACGACAAAGGCGGTGCACATCTTCTTCAACTTCCCGTCAGTCGCCAGACCCTACCACCATCACGACCACCGCTAGACCCCGCCACCATGAGACCACCACCACGACATATTGTATTTTCTCTCTTTCTTGTTCTTCTTCACCACCACTATCACCAATCACCAACACTTACCTCCATCGCTGCCACTATTAGAAAATCATAACTTCTAGATCCATATCTGATTTTGGCAGATTCGTACCTTGTGGATGGATTTGATAATTCTCTAGATCCATATTTGGTTTTCAACTGAGATTTCAAAAGAAAAAAACAGCAGATTCGGTGGCTATCGTGATGTACAAATAAAGTGTTGATTATAAAGATGGCGGTGGTGATGGTGATCTTGGTGAGATGAGTGGTGGTGCGCAAATTTGAATTGGTAATGACGGTGTCAGATTTTGATTGGGTGTGGTGGTGCGTGAGTTTGGGGAGTTTGTTGCTGGCGGGGTGGTGGAGGATTAGGGTCAAGCCATAGGTGGTGGTCGGATTTTTGGGTTTACGGTGATTTAGGGGCTGAATTTGGTGTTGGTATGGTGTTGGTGTTGGTGTTGGTGTTGGTAGTAGTAGCGGCAACATAACACTGTGTTACAAGTGACGGTGGGGACGTAACAACGTGTGTTACAAACGTAACACACTTTGTTACAGATGGTGGCGGTGGTGTGAAAATGTGTTGCAAAATGATTGTTGTCATTGCTACCATAACTTGTAACACACATTTTTTGAAATTTGGCGGTGGTGGTGACGGCGGCGGCCACAATGGTAGAAATCGGCGATGAAATGTGTGTAACAAATGTAACACGTATTTTTGTAACAAATGTAACAAAAAACAAATGCAACAATGTAACAACTTAACAATAAGTATTACAAAAAATAAAAACTATATTTTTAGAATATAAAAGGTAAAACTGTTGTAAAATTATAGGATAATTATTGATGATTATTTAGACTTATCAAGATATTTAGTCTTATCAGTATATTTAGATAATCTTATTTAATTGTATCTAAATCACTTTGTAACTTATTTTAAAATCCTTTAAATATAGTCTATAATTATAATAAATGAATACAATTCAATTCGTATTTTTTTATTTTTCTTTCTTCTTTACATAGTTTCATAACAAAAACAATATTTTCTAATTTTTTTTTTTATTTCTAATTTTTTTTTACGTTCGTAGTATCTAGGGCTTGTTCGGTAGAGTGTTTTTTGGGAAAAAATAAGTTTTTTAGTTCTTTTTGAATTTTCAAATTTTTTGTAGTGTAAAAAGAGTTGAAAAGTGAAAATCAGAAAAGAAAAATAGATTTTTTTAAAAAACTCTACCGAATGTTCTCTGATCTAATTTCATAAGCCATATTGTAGAATGATTTCAAATCCACAAATCATATTGTATAATAATTTGAAGTCCGTATGTAAATAAATGGACATTTGTTATCATTTTGTTTTGGAGCATGAATGATCCGAGCCCTTCCCCTAAACTCAGCTTAAGGAGAGAGCTCCACAAATTCCAAATTCTATAGCTTACCGTCATTTTCCTCGTACACAAACAAATACACACATATACAAGCCTTCGTCCCGCCAATTCCCGCTGCACTTTGCCCTCGTACTAACTACTAATTGAGTGACCACCGATTAACCCTTAAACGGATCAACAATGGCAAGCACCGACGAAGACATCACCGCCCAGTACTTCAAGAAAGGCTCCGCCATCGAAATTAGCAGCAACGACGAAGGATTTCGCGGCTCGTGGTTCGAGGGCACTGTTATACGCCCCCCACCGGAAACAACCACCCCATTATCATCAAGATCCAAGAGGAATTCCGTTCGCAACAAGTACAATAATAACAAGAAGAATACCATGCGGGTGCTGGTGGAGTACAAGAACCTGATGGAGGACGAGGCGGGCACGAAGAAGCTGAGAGAGGAGTTGGATTTGGTGCAGCTGCGGCCGCCTCCTCCGCGAGAGAAGCTCCAGAGCTTCAAGTTCAACGAGGAGGTGGATGCATACTACAATGACGGGTGGTGGGAGGGTGTAGTCACTGGGGTGCTGGGGCAGGATACGTACTCGGTGTTCTTTCGTGGCAACAGGGAGCAGATAGACTTTAAGGCGTCCCAGCTGAGGCTGCACCGCGAGTGGGTTAATGGGAAATGGGTCCCTCCTTTGGAAGATTCCCCACCTTTGGAACCGGAACAAGATGAGGTAAGTAGGTTTTGACTTGAGTTAGTGCTTGTGTATATTACAAATTGATACACTGATCGTTGTCTAACTTTGAGTCCATAATGTTTCACTTTTTGTTTTATTAAGTAGTTGCTTTGTGTTAGCAATGGATTTTAAATCACAGTTTTAATTTGTTGTGTTTGTCTTTGCTCGTGAACAATGTAGGAATATGTGTTTTTACAAAAAAAATTAAGTGGAAGGAAAAAATAAAACTAGTATACCGCTTTGTTGCGGTGGTATTCGATCGTACGCTCTATTATGATGATGGAGTGAGCGGTAAACAAATTTTGGAGATGATTGGTAGAGAGAGACGGAGCGAGTAGATTTTAGAGATGCTCGGATCAGGGAGATGGGGATATGGATTGAAGTAGTTTGGAAGAGGTGATTTTGTGAGGAGAGAAATTGAAAACGTAGTGATACACGGACGATTAAGTCCTTTTTTCTTTCCATAACCAAAAAAAATCCTTACGGTCGTGATAAACACAAAGGGAATATAAGGATTACTGTCGTTTAACTTAAAGCATATGTCTACGGTAGCTAGAAATTTTCATTAGATAAGAAGAGATTATGATGTGAGTAGGCAACAATGACTCAGTGGCTCAAAATCTAATTACACCTGGGAACACTCACTCAAAACTCCTATAGAAGCAAAGCATAGTTCTCCAAAGAAAAGAGCAAAGAGAGAAACAACTAGAAACTAGGGCCAAAAAAATGACTCGGGGGGCTTCACTTTTTGTTGGGCGTATGTCAAATAGAAAAAGAGGAGGCTAGTTATGGCTAAAGCAAAGGATGATATATGGGGCAAAAGCCACCAATGTGGATTCACAATTGCTCCAAGATGTGGTCTCTTAATTTGCCCTATACATGACCCATTTTTGGCCACACGAGTGGCTGTTCTTTTAGCCACATGCAACATATCCAACTTGGCTGGTAGGCATCATAACTCTTTCTAGAACTTCTACTGCTGCTCTAGCTCTTGAGGTTTTATCTGTGGTGTACACCATTGAAGGCTAAGCAATGCCTAAACTTGACTGTTGGAGCTGGCTCTGTAATCGAGTCTACTGGATTATCTATTGTAGAAATTCTTTTAACTTCAATGTCACCCTGCGCCTAGTGCATCATCATATCTATGTGTTTGGTCCTTTCACATCTGATTTTTTATGAGATGTATGATGGCTGTCCCAATAGACTGCTGTTTATTTTGTATGTTACCAAACCTCGAAGAGAAATAGCTTCTTTCACTGCATTTGTTGCCGCAATGTTTTCTACCTTAGTGTTTGACAAAGCAGCAATTGATTAATCCAAAGTGATAATACATTCAAAAGAGTGAAAACAAAACATGTTAAGTACCTTCTCTTATCTAGATATTCCAACATAATTCTATAACACTTCTCGTGATGTCCTTGTATTTCCTATAAACGAAGCCCACATTAATAATATTGTAGGTTTCCCATGTATTTGCTCACTAAACTGACATCACGTGAGATGTTTGGCCTAGTGCAAACCATGGCGTAGATGGTTCTACCAACAACGCTAGCATATGAAACATGGGACATGTGCTCCACCGCCTCTTGAGTTTGTGGTGACAATGTTTCTGAAAGTTTAAATGAGCTGCTACTGGAGTACTAGAAGGTTTTGAGTTTTGCAGACCAGCATTCTAACATCTTATCTTTTCTGCTTTTTTTTTTTTTTTTTTTTTCAACTCCAAAATCTTTCATTTGAAGCTCCCCACTTAACTTTTAAACCACTTGAGTAGTCATCAATAAATGTTAGCATATATCTGCCGCTACCATGAAAAGAAACACAGTAAGGACCTTATAAATCTGAATGCCTATAAGTTATACTTCTCCAGGATTGGGCTACTACGCACGTCTGTATTTAATGATTTTTGGTTATGAAGGGGTTTGGTAAAGAATGTATTTCCGAAGTTGGGTGTAGAGAGGTGGTGGGAGCAGCATAAGATCGCACCAGAAATTGAAAAAAATCTTTTTTTTTTTTTGGTTCTAGAAAAATAAAGGAGTTATTGGGCTCACTAATTGACATGGAGAAAATGACATTTGAATTTGTCAAAATCCAGGTACAACCGTTTACTGTGTCCTTGATCTTGTGGAATAGTAGTATTAAATTTTCACCATGCATTGTTTTACAAATGTGTAGTGTTGACAATAATATAAATTTTCCCGTTCTTTGTATGCAAAGTAGTCCTTGTTCACTTAAACGAATAATCCCCTTTCCCTGATTTCAAATCCCACAATTTTGTGACGTAAGTGTCACGCATTGATGATATTGGAGGTGCACCTATAATTGTGCTTCCATGCAAAATGTAAAGCAGAGCTAGTTTCTTCCTTTTCATCACCACTAGAATACCATTTGCAGCTTAAATAATTGACCTTTAGCTTTAGAGATACAACTTATGTTGTTCGGACTCGGGTACGAGTGTCGAATACGGGTACATATATAAAAGTCACATCTTTCTCCTTTTAAAAATTTTGGATACGTGTACGGGGATGTCTATGTTGCTCGGAATCTTCAAAAATGGCAAAGTATCTATGTCGACACGACACGACACGACACGACACGGATATCGACACGGGATACGGATCGGATGTTTAGTTATTCACTTGGACACGGCAGAAGGGAGAAAACGGCAGAAGGTGGAGACTTGCTTCTGGCTTTGCATCTGTGGTGGAGGTCATGATGGATTTACATACGGCTTTGTTTATATGGCTATTTGGTTAGCTTGAAATGGATGAAGAATCTTTATAAGATTTTGTAGAAAACTGCAGGTAAGAGAGAGGGAGAGTAGATAACAGAGAGGGAGAGTAGATAAGAGAGAGGAAGAGTTGGGGAAGATGATGTCTCTAGCTCTCTGTCTTAAGTGTATGTTTGGTAGTGCTGAAATTATTTTTTAAGTGTCTAATGCGTGGATAAAAAATGTGTTGTAAGTTGTGGGTCTTCTAAAATGTGTGGATAAAAAGTATGTTTGACTAGTTTGACGAGATAAAATTATAATTTATGCACCACCAATCATGTGCTAATTCAATAAGTGGGTTGTGGATCGAATTTTGGAGTGCATTACATAGGCTCTAGTGAAACCCAATTCACAGAGTTGATGAAAATACAATTATTTTATTGGAAGTTGTATGGTCAAACCCAATATAATTAGAGTTTATTGTGTTATTAAATTATCTCTTTATTATATTTTATTTGTGTGAATATTTTATTTTGTAATGAAAATGATTTAGTGCCACATCTTTTTTTGGGGTAATAAATTTAAATTTATATCTATTATAGTTTTTAAATAATATATAAAACGCTGAAATTGATTTTTTTCCTTTGTTGGAATTTTTATCATTTTATTAAACATTTGTATTGTGTAATTTGTTTTAATATAGTTGTTACTTGTTATTTGCTTTGAAATTTTTTTTTTCTCTTTGTTATTTTGGTATTTTTTATGTCATTTTTAAAAAAAAAATTACACAAGATGTATCTCCGTACCCGTATCCAAAATCTGGATCTTTTTTAATTTGTCCCCGTATCTTAATTTTTAAGACGAGAAGGATTCGACTCCTAGATATGTACTCGTATCCGTCACCCGCATCCGAGTCTGAGCAACATAGGGGGGTGTCTTACATTTTTTTTTTAAATTATAGAAATTAATTTAAATTTAATGCCAAAATACCAAAGTTAATACTCCTTTTAATTGTAAAAACAAAATGAAAATATAATAAGAAAAATACAAGAACAAAAAATAACTCAATTAGAATGATTTTTTATGTCCACTTTTACTAATGAACTTAATTTAAATTTCATTTCAAGTCCATTTGGGTCCATCAATTAACTGAATTAAATTTTTATTTCAAATCCATTAACTGTTTAGTGTCCTAGCATAGCGTCAAATGTCCCACAATTTCTAAGAAACTTTGCTCCCTTCCCAACAAGCCCTTCTTCTCCTCCACAAATCCTCTTGATGGTAGGGTTTTGTTTCTCTTCCAATGCCGCGACTTCTCGTCGACCATGACTATGTGCTTCCTCCTCCAACCAGTCTCATTTTCTCCTTTGGCCAGCTATTTCCCTCCTTGGACATGTTAATTTTTCTCCTCCGACCAGCCGTATCGGCTTCTAAACTGAAGGATCCGATGCGGGATCTGTACTAGTACCGTACCCGTGTCGTATCGTGTTGTGTCGGCCAATGGTCTTATTAGGCCAATACCAGCCACATTATTTCCTACAAGGTACTTGACAAAATATTCTTTATTGGGAGACGTGATATAAGCACCCAGAATTAAGAATGTATTAGTTACATGAGTTGCTAACAAAGACTGGACAATATTTTCATCGTCGCTATTTTCTATAGCTAGTAGTTACATATCCTGGATCTACAGGCTTTTCTTTTCGTGTATCCTGGATCTACAGGCTTTTCTTTTTGTGCATTTGCAGGCCTTCCTTTTGTCTTGGGCTTTGGAGAATCTTTCTTAAAATTCCATTATTTGTAACATTGAAAACATTTTTATCTCATAGTTTACATTTCTACTTTTAAAGCCTTCATTTCTGCACCTTCGTTTTCATGTTCTTCCTCGTTGTAGTTGGAACCAAACTCTCATAGAGCCTTCATTTCTATTTTCAGTCTCTTTTTGTCAACTCTTTAGAGTTTAGAGTTGCCTCAACTTCTTCCATAGTAAGAATATCAATATAAAATATAAGTGTCAATGAAATGCTCATTAGTATTTGTCATAAAACATAACAAGATAGTGGCCTGGTCGGTCTTCATCAACTTTAACTTCTTTCATGTCAAGGATAACTTCGTTAAAATCATCCAAGTGTTATTTGATGGGTTTTACCTCCTTGCATTGCATTTGAAGAGTGAATAGTTTTTTTCTCAAAATATAGCTGGTTAGTGAGCGATTTGGTCATGTATAAGTTTCATAGCTTCAACCATAACTTTGCAACAATATATTCTCCATAAACTTCTTGCTAAACTCTCACCCAAGCATAACAAAAGTGAACTGCGTGTTTTCTCCATAATACCATCATTGTCTTATAGAAATTCTCATAGAGCCATTGGCAAGCACCACTCACGACCCAGAACCTAATTACACTCTCCCAAGACCAAGACAATAAGAAAGAGAATAGCAGCTAGAGACTAAAAGACTGAAAATCACAAGTGGGACTTCACAATGTAATTGGGCTTGTCTCAAATGGAAAAGGAGGAGGCTAACCACAGCCGAAATCAGAGGATGGGATATGGTTAATCCAAACGTTTGGCTGTTCTTTTATCCACATGCAACATGGTCAATGTGATCATTTGACATATCTTAGTGCATGTTTGGCAGTGCTAAAATTAATTTTTAAGTGTTGTGGGTCTTATAGAATGCGCGGATAATAAATAAGTAATAAATTGTGGGTCTTACGAAATGCATGGATAAAAAATATATTTGACCACTTTCACTAACTTAAATTATAAGTTAAGCTTATTCAAACAAGCTATGAGCTCTTCGTAGCAACATTTAATCCATAGGGATGATATTTGAAGATGCATACTCTCTTGTTTTGAATATATTATTTATGATGCTGCATAGTTGATGGTTTATTTAGGAAATTGTGAGACTTTTACAATAAACAATTAGATTAATGGAACGGTTGGTGGTGTATGAGACCTAATCATGTTGCTAAGCTAGGTACCTTCATGGAAAAAAATGATTCAAGTAGTTTCATTTGGTTGATTGATTATATATTGGTTCCTTTGTGTCATGAAAAATTGCCAAATAATAATGTGCAACAATACACTGGTTACTTCGTGTTTCACCAAATAATAATACACGGTGACTAAATTTTTACCTCATAATGATGAAGGATTCTTTATCAAATTCTATCCAATTCATGATAATAGATTGCTAATCCAAGCAATAAAGATGGGAAAATAATTCCATCACAACAGAGCACTTCCATTCTTTTTCCTCTCTCCCTGTGGAAAAAAACTTGTTGCATATTCTAATCTCTCTTATCTTATCACTGCAGAAAGTTTCAGCACCAACTGAATTGAAGCTCAATAAAGAGATAGTTGAGGATAATTTTGGCCAAGGTGCACGAGTGGAAGTCTGTAGCGACGAAGATGGTTTTGAAGGTGCTTGGTTCGCAGCAACTGTTATAAAAAAATTAGATGAAAGAAAATATCTAATCGAGTATGAGAACCTCAGAAATGATGACGATACAGAGTTCGTGAGAGAAGAGGTTGATAGTTTGCATATACGGCCATGTCCACCTGATGTCAGACAAGTTGACCGTTTTGAAGTCCTGGACGAGGTTGATGCGCTGTATAAGGATGGTTGGTGGGTGGGTGTGATTTCTAAAGTTTTTAAAAATAATAAGTACACTGTGTACTTCAGGGGCACCAATGAGAATTTGAAGTTTGAACACTCTGACTTGCGGCTGCATCAGGAATGGATAAATGGCAAATGGGTGATAGCCTCACGGGATAGCCTCACGGGTATGATGCTGACAATTTTTTATTAATGTCCCTTAGGCATACTCCACTTTGAGGTGTCTGAATAGGAGTCCTTTGTGTTTCTTGCTGTTTTCTTAAATAAAATTTTGGAGAATGTAAATTTATTGAATATGAATGTAAATTTATTGAATATGGGAATGCTAAGGGTAGATTGTGAACCTGGTCTATTTTATGCAACTGATTTTGGAGATTGGACTATATATAGGTAACTTGGATTTATAAAATGCTGTTGGATACAATCGGCAGACCTGATATGCTGACAGTGAGGTTTCAGCTCTCTTTGAAGCAGTTTCTCTCTCTCTCTTGAGAGAGAGAGAGAGAGCTTGTATAGGGATTGGGGAAGGGTTGGCTGATTCCATTCTGTAATCCATGTTGTGAGATTCAGAAAATGGAAAGATAAAAGAAGCTACTGTTTTACACGTGAACTGCTTTTGGTTGTAGATTGTTATGTAATCCTCCGTGCATGCGTGCATGTGTGTGAGAGAGGAGAGAGGGAGAGAGATGATGCTTGTAGCGAGTCCTATTATCAAGAAGTATAATAGACTTGCAAACATATAAACCTGCAATCCACACCACGCCACGCCACGCCACGCCACACCAGAATGAATGGAATTTTCAGAGAGGGAGAGGGAGAGGAGAGGGAGAGGTTGGGGAAGATAAAAGAGTTACATGCGAACTGCTTAAGGCTGTAGATTGTTATGTAATCCTCATGTGGTCGGTTTTTTTACTTTTTGGATCTTTTATCTCAATCACTGCAATTTCACAGGCGCCATAACATGTTGATTTTTGTGTTCGACTGTTTGTTCTTGAGAATGTTCCTGACTTGACTGGTTTTTCTGCTAGGCTCTGAAGTCATAATGTCCAAGGAAATGCAGATTCCAGACAGCTGAATTCCTACACATGTATCCCTTCCAGATGGTGTATATGCTCTGACCCCTGGCTGAGGTATTCATTGTACCACATCAAACATTAAAACCTTAAATTGGTTTCGAAAGTAGTGCTACTTTTTACTATTCTCAATTGAAATGCATATTTTTGTTTTTACAAAAGTAGCTAATGTTGCAGATGTAGTCAGTAAGCATCATTTTCAGCTCTTTTTGCAGTTAAAAACCTTTAAAATTCTGAAGTTACCTAAAGCAAGCATGTTTAGTAGTTACCTAAAGTTATAATTTTCTTGCCTGCCCCTTCTATTTTTGTTACTTTATTTTCCTAGACAACATTATATAAGGTCAATTATAATAGATATGCACGAGATTTGGTGAAACAGTGGTTCTCCCATGGTGCATCAAAAAATTTTAACCAGCGAATATAGTAAGTATACATCTCTTCATAAATAAAAATAATAACCATTAATCTTCTAATCCTGCTTCCATACAGATTACAGAGAGATTACTTAATTGAGGTACATAATCAGGGGAAAGGGGAAATTTGTAGATTTATTCATAAATTAACTATTGCTCGTACTTGTCCTTCATGTTTCTTCAATTATGATAGATTCTGTACGGACTAGTGTCAATTATACTTCCTCGATTTCTGCAGCTGCATTCACTTCACTGTTCTCTTCAACTCCCTCAGCTGCTTCACTTACATCTTTCGCCTCTTCGATCTCCAAAGCCGACACTGGAAAAGACCTTGACAACCCTGTTGGAGTCTTAATGGTGATTTTTCTGGTGGGTGGGTCGTCCACATATATTTCACTGAGCGTGATCCAGAATAAAAACTCCCTAGTCTTCACACCGGTTAGTTTCTTGATTTTGTTGGGTTCAACATAGGCTGTGACCTCAGGTGCATACTGCACAAGCTTCCCAATCTTCTCAAACCTCTGCTCAGTCGTCCTCTTTTGTTTCAACCAAACAAAGCCTGTTTCTTTCACATAGCCACATTCTTCTATGTCTTGTAAAGGCAGGAGGCCATTTGGCAAGCCGACTTCTGTGAGCAAGAACTTTGATTATACTTGGCAGATATCATTTCCATGGTGAATTTCAGATGCATTGGCTCTAATCTCATCCGTCACGAGAGACATTTGATTGTTAAATGTTATTATCTTGCTAGCTCCTTTGCTCAAGCATGTTGAAGTTATAAATAGAGGTGGTTTATATAGCTGGGAGCCTAGCCATTTACCCCTGGCTTAGTGTGGATCTGCCAAAGCTGGATGTAGACACTTGACACTAATGGAAATGTCTTCACGTTTTTCATTCTTTTTGGTTTACCTTTGAAAGGAAACTCCCAACTAACAGCTCATAAATAATATATATTACAATAAATATAATTATGAATACAAATCCTGATTGATGGAGTTTGGACACCTACCTAAAAGGCTACTTCGTAAAATGGGGACTATTTTGTGGGAGTTAAAGAGGAAGCCTCGAGCTACAAAAATTAAGCGATGCAGTTGAGAATTAGATGTGGTACAAATTGAGTTTTTGGTTTATGTTATTTGTCAACAAATTGACATTCTCAACTTGTTTGTTTTCGCCCTTTCAAAACCGGGATCCATGGAATTTAGATTTCTTCATCTTCAACTAGGCACCCTAGCGCCCATTGCCAATCCATTGCAACTAGGGTTCCGCCATTGTGGTTGCAGTTGCTGCTGCACTGTGCCACTGTTGTACCTACTACAGATTAGCGCCCTTTGCGTGCACGCATGCTGAGCAACTCTGCACAAGCACTGGCTCCAGTGCCCATTGCCTAACTTGCCTCGCACCTGTATAGCCCATGCACCACTACTGCCTTGGCAGAAGGAAAAACTGAAAGGAACAATCTTTACAATGAAGTTCAATGTCAATTTTCGGGCTCACGTCAATTCAAAATCGGGAGAATGATTCTTCCACTTGCCTGATCCTCTTAAAAGCAATGTCTAGCTTAATTCCCCATATGTGGCAAAAATTTCTTTGTTAATTGGAGCCATCTATGGATCCAATGGACGCAAACCCGGTTGTGTCAACTCTTGGCCTGTTGGGTTCAGTTTATTAATAATGTGCTAGTCTAATGAGGGCTCAATATTGCACTTCTGAATTATAAGCCTTATTAGTTATTAGAGAAGCTCATCCCCTACAGAATATCCACAATCAAAATTGAGTGTCCAAAGACTATTTCACCCTCACTTGTAATTTCTTCCACGTGTTACATTTTTATCTCATGGGGTACTTAATTTGCGATCCCTTCATGAATAAATTATTTAGTAAATACTCGTTCCATAAAGTTATGTTTATTTTTTTATTCATTTGTTCTAAATTATAGTTGAAGTATAGTTGATTTCTTAGGTTTTTAATACGCCCCTATGTGTCTTATAATCAATAAATATGAACTATTATTATTGGTTCTTGATTTTTGCTCTTGGTTCACGGCTTTCGATTTTGAATACTAGAATTGAGAACCAAACTAGAACCGGTCGATTCTAGGTTTTAATACTCAAAGTTGTATAAAAAATTAAAACAGAACTGAATTGAAGATTCGATTTGCTGGTTCTCGTATTTTTGCCAATCCCTCGTTTTATCGTCCAAGAGCTTTATTGATATATGAGAAAATGTTATGAATTGTGAAATGAACAAACTACGCACCCAATGACTAGGATCGTGCCCGTGTGAAAGGGTATCCAACTATGAACTATATGTCATGTGTATGCTTATGTATCAGTATGACAAACTGTCACGAATGAATACTTTGGGCCCTATAAGGTTTATTATCGCACACCGAATGCATAAAATACACGTGGTCTTGACCATTTCGTATGTATACATGGGCTAGGCTCACCATAATCGTGAATGTTCCTGTATGTTATAGCCAGTAGTTATGGCCCTTTTGGTGCAATGGCATGTACATATGATCCATTCAGTAGTGGAGCAAGGAATTTTTCCTTGTGGAGATTTTGAGATATTATTATAATTGTTTGTTATCTAGTTTCATATTTTGAAAACGTTGTATAATCACGCTATTATTAATTTTGCTAAATATATCATTTTCAATATGTATAACTAAAATGTCTATTGATTTTTCAATTGATTGCATAGTTGAGTCTTAACAAGATTTATTGCAGATTATTAAGTTGTATATAAGTGACATTATAAAAAAAATACACACGCAAGTGATGTAAGTTTGTCATTTCTGAATTGTTATGTCGTGAACGAGTTATATACATATCATCCGTGTTAAGAACATTAATATTGTGCTTTTGACATATTTTAATATTGGTGTTTACAAACGAGTCACTATCATGTGGAGATGTGTTAAGTGTAAAATTTTTCACTGGTTATGTAGAGAATTAAATACATATAAACAATGGAAATTTAAAAAAATTAATTTTATTTCACCAGATCACCTTCGATGTCGATGTTTAACGTTATTAGGATAGAGAATTATTAAGCTAAATGAAACAATTATCTTTGAACTTGAAATCTGCATACTACTATATGGATGAGATCAACCACAGGTATTCAAACTATCAACCTCTAACATTGATCTACACACATAAATTCATTATTTTAAAAAAAAGTCTAATTTAGTTATATCTTGCTTAAAAGCTTGAAACTCGGTCTCTACGCTTAGTTACGTATTACGCGTCGCCCTCGTCTTGCCTTTATTTTGCTATCTCCTAGGACTTGTTTATGTTTGAAAAGTTTAAGACTTTCGATTACGCTTTACGCTTTTTAGAAGATTGGATAAATTTGAAAATCGAAAGTATGCACTCACAGTCACAGAGAGTCTGCTTTTAGAAGATTAGATAGGATTGAAAGTCTAAATTTTCGTGCTATCAAATTGACTTATGTCTCAAGAGAGATATTTTTGCCAAAACTTTTATCATATGATGCTTGATTGAAAGTCTAAATTTTCAAATTGTCCTTCATTTGAAATTGACTTATGATTCTCAACTCTAATTTCATGCATAAAAATATGGCGAAAAAACTTTTTTGGCAAAAAATGGATTGGATCAAATCCATGTTAGACTATCGAGTTGGGTCAAATCCGTTAATTCAACTTAAGCCCAATAAATTCAACCAAATAACTAGACCCATTAATTGATTAGCCATACATCCGATGTAGACAATTAATTAAATCAACAAATGTAGTACATTTGTAATTAAATTAATTTTCCATTTCAATATTCCAAGTATCATTTATTTGGGTGTAATTTAATAGGTTTTGTCCACGACGATAAATAATATTTTTATTATCTTGATCCAATCAAGATAAGAATAAATGAAAAACCATTTTAATTTTATTCACAATTTATTAATTAATTAATACATATTAAATATTATTGATTGAAACCGGACAATGTATCAAGGCAGTGTGTTATAATAAGATCTTTCATGCTCATTTTGGGTGAAACAAAATTCATTTATCATTTATATTTAGTTGGTTATGAGATATGAAATGTGTCAATTTCATTTCACCAATTATGTTATTCGTCCCTTTAAGTAATTGATTTATTGAATACATATTTAAAAGTCATTTTTCAAATCATAATTTGACTCGACCGAAAAATTAGTGTATGGATATTTAAGTTCACGAATGACAGGATAAAATCTCTTATTATCAAAAAGTGATAATTCCCTTCTTGATTATCAATCAAGTGATTCATGTTATACCCAACTAGTGTCATACTAGTAATCTTTGGATAGAGTTGCATCTAACACCATCATATTGTGATGATCTATACATAAGATTCTATGACGATCTCAAATCAAATGATCAGATTCACAACATTCATTGATAGATAATCCACTGACACTAAAATAGTTATCAATGTGGAATCTTTACGACGTGTCATCCAATGAACTTGTTTAGATAATAAAGATCCACATATTCATTCCAAGCGTCCTCATACTCTAGTTTGTGAGATCAATTACTTTTTTTCAAAAGAAAGTAGTGCGATATGTGCTAACTCTATCTGCGCTAATTATATCCGTGTCTCGCTAGTGCACACGACCATGAACAATTCAAAAATATGACACCACGACATATTCTCACCATCACAACTCTTTGCAATTAACATATCGATAGTACATATTCTCTGGATTCTATTATTTAATCAATTAAAGAAAAAAAAGTAAATAACAAAGATGTCAATATAGTAATAAATCTTGGACACAATACAAACAAATTGAATATAAAAATAATAATTAACATATAACTACTTGAATTGCTTTTACAAAGTCGTCTCTTAAGACGTTGACCTAACACCTAATCTCAAAAACTCTAGAAGTGATGGCTATGTCACTCTCAGTTGGCATCTCAATCTGATAATTGAAGGCCGCACACGTGTTACTCCTTAGGCCGGGGAAGGGGGCTGCTGGAGAGCGACGGCAGCTGCGGGAGTTTGAATGTTTAGCAATGTCACATGCATGTGCCATAAGTGGGTGGGGGCCGGGCTGAAAATGTAGCACATGACACTTATAGACTGTTTTGGCGTATTTTGCTTACTTTTGTAGTTTTGTTGGCTCTGGGGTGGGGGTACGTAGGGGTTTGGTCCAGTTCCCACCATTCTGTTCTCTACTTTTATATCTCCAAAATGTTTTTAGTGTCGTGCTTTCTCTCCCTAGTCCCTACCACCACTTGTTATATCCTCACCAATATTTGCTTTGCTTTGAATCACCACTCAAACCATGTATTTCCATATCTCAACTTGATGCATTTTTAATTAAAATGGTTGGAAATGATATCAAGACATACAATAATTTATGTTTGCTCTTGTAAAATTTGATCAAGTACACAACTAATATACTTTTAAACGGTTTATGTCTATAAAAATTGATATTGCAATATTATCCGAAAATAGGATGACGATTTCAAAAAATAAAGATTTGTGGACCTAATTGTGTACTTAACATTAAACATAATGATTTACTTTATTGATTATGTAGTAAAAAGATTTAATAACTTTATTATTTAAAATTGATACATTATGTAGCATGCTAGTTCAAATATTTTTTAAAGGTTGAACTCTAACTTTGAGACCCCCACCACCCCATTAGTTCAAATATTTCTTACTTTGCAACAAGAGTTTCCAAGACTTTTGGAGTTCAATTAACTTGCAATTATCATTCCAAATTTATATTTTTCTGTACTCCAATAGCCAAAAACTCAATCACAATGAAAGAATTTCATTATCTACAACCTAAGTCCCTTATTTTGTGAGATTTTTGTGCCAAAACTCAAAAGATAGTTTTATACTATTTTCGGAGCATATTGATGAAATTACAATATCGTGTAGTGGTATAGTTAGTGTATAATATCACCCTTAGACATTAGATTATAAAATCAAAATGAATTGAACTGAAACTGAACAATTATGTACGATTCGATAAAACCATACAAATGAAACCAAATATCTAGTTTTTATATACTCAATTAAATTAGTATAGTTCGATTTTTAAGAAATTCAAATATACTTTGTTTGGTTCATTGTCAAACGAGCCCGACTTGTGATCCACTAGGGGATCAATTCAGCCTATGGCTCGTGAGCAGAGCCGAACAGGCTCGTTTTTTATTTTTATTTTTTTAAAGCAAAATTTGTAAATAATCTGAAATTTTTAAAAGACAAAATCTAAAACATGAGCTGGTTCGTGGTCCCCGGCCACGAGCCGATCAAGTTTGGCTCGTTAAAATAAAAAAAAAGGCTCGTCTCTAAATGAGTTCGAGCTGGCCATGGGCCAAATGAACCGAGCCAACGAGCTTACGAACCCCCCCACCACATTTAATCATTTAATGACATCCAAACTAAAATTGACCACAATCTGAGGTACAATACAATCAGTGTGAATTTGTTTAGTTCTAAATTCTAATGGTAGAAATCATGAAACAGTAATTGATAACAATTCCATTTTTAGTCAAGAGCAAAAATTCTCCCAATATAGCATTGCTTTTTACATGTATTTTTTAAAAAGTTTTTTTTTTAAAATTTAATTAAAAATTAATTGTAATAAAAATAAACTAGTAAATGATAAAACAAGAACATGAATTTATAAAACCTCGATTTATAAACAAATATTCGTTCAAATTCAACAAACAAAGCATAAAATAAAACCAAGAAATTAGTTGGCATGTTTCAATTAATCAACCAAATAGATGAAATAATATATAAATAAATAAATAAAATAATAAACGAAGATACAAGTATACAACCTCAATCCAAAAAAAAAAAAATAAAAATAAAAAATCGAAAAAAAATAATAAAAAGATTAAAGAGACGGTGGTGGGTACAGGTAGGCTAAAGAAGGGCAAATATATATTATATACAATGAAATACAATAATATAATAACTTTTTAATTATTAACATAAGATTTAAAAAAAGAAATCAAACAAAAGAAAATCACAGAACGACCATCGGCATTAGTTACTTGTAATCCCATCTGAGCCGAGCTGATCGGATGAACCAACAAACGTGTCGTTGCCGGCAAGCAGCTCGGCGAGGAAAGTCATGGCTTTGACTTGCATTTTCAGAGCCGCTATGTAATCAGTTGTTTCTTCTAGAAGGTTCGGGAATGAAAGCCTCCGGCAACCGGGAACTAAACTGCCCAAAATTCTTACATTCGTCTGCAACGACGGTAGCTTGTTCTTGACATCTGGTTTCTTCAGCCGATTATCGGAAGACACTTTTGCTTTCTTGTGTTTTTTATTGATCTGGGCGAGTCGCACGCGGAGTCGACTCGTAAGGATGGTTCTGCTCCAGCGAGTCCGACCCTTGGCGGAGACGGCCAGGACTCTATCTGCTGCACCACGGATTGATCGGCCGGAGGCGGAGTCGCGGCGGCGGCGGATGTGGCGAAGGGCTTTCACGAGTTTGATTGAGTAGTTTCTCTGCTCTGCTTCAGTTCTCCATCTGGATCGTCCTGTATCGGCGGCCGTGGATATTCGGGGTTCCAATTCCGGGTCGATTTTTCTTCGTTTTTTTGGCGACGGGTTGGAATTTGTATCGGGGTTACTGATAGACGATGACGCCATCATCAAGTTGAGATTACTCTTTTATTCACCTGAAGTGAGTATTCACCCACAAGCTGGTGGCGGAGCTTTATGGGAGGAGTGGAATTGGAACTTGGAATGGAATGGTTGTGGGAACAGCAAGTGAAAATGTGGTGTCCTGATTGGGGTGGGTGGGTTGGGATAAAAGACAACCCACGTGTCCTTTATAGATTCAATCATTAATTGCTCACCTTTTCATGGGCCCATGTAAGCTTATTTTTTCTTTTCTTTTTTTCTTCTTTTATTCAGTTTTATTAATTTTGTCAAATTTTTCATTTAATATTTTCTCCCTTAATTGATTTATATTTTTCTTTTCAACAACATATGCTGCGGAATTAATTTTCTAGTTGTTATTAAACGGCTTAATTATGATAAAGATATTACTTGCTATAAAATATTTTATAAACATTTTAAACATTAATTAAACTAGTTTTATTTATACGATAAACATAATCAATAAACACGATAATATTAAAGCCTATTTTCAGCCACGTTAGTGTCAAATGGAGAGACATAGATAGTTTGTGAGTGAGTGATTGCAGGTTGATTACTGGTCAGAACGAGAAATGGGGAGGATGAGATGGCAATGAAGTGTGACTAGATGTAGCTTCACCCAAAACGAGAAATGGGGAGGATGAGATGGCAATGAGGTGTGACTAGATGTAGCTTCACCGAGAATTTTTGAAAGACCAGTTAGAGACGGGATTAAAATACAATTTCCTATCCCGTCCTTGTTCTAATTTTCTGACGGGGCAGGACGAAAGCAAAACATGACATTTTGTTGTTTCTATGTACTAGGGTTAACGTGTTGGCGGCCACCCTGTAGTCATGTATATATACGCCATAGTATTTAAAAAATATTGAACTTCCTAATGTAGTAATGCATCGATTTATAAACAAATATTCATTATACATCATAAAAATGTCACATAAAAAAGAATTGAATGAGCGGCATGCCACAATGTCATGATACTAAAATTGTAAGCATTGAGCAGGCTAGACTATTAAAGCTAGCCTTTTTAACTTTTTCACAACTATGTTACATACAGCTAGCAATCACATGATAATAGTTGATTGATGATGAATTTGCATTGAATTCATTTGTGCTTTAACAACTATCTTTTGCTTTTGCCCCCATCAATTCATTGTAAACTAATATCCCAATTATTTAATTTTTTATGTGAATTATCTTTTTAGTTATTCTAGTTAAAACTATAAAAGTTTAAATTTTTTTAGCATAGAATATAGCCTTAAGAGCTCTGTTTTCCATTGAAATCACACCCACACTCGTGATAAAATGTCCGACTTACAAAACTTTATTAATCGATAAAGAATACATGCATTTAGGTTAGAGACTATCTGATTTACTTGGTACAAGTTAAGTGCATATTGATAGTATTGAAATTATTTTTTAAATATTTATAGGTTTTTGATTATGGAATATATAGATAAGAAGTGAATATTAGGTTATGAATCCTTCAAAATATATGAATAATAAGTATGTTTGCCAATTTAATCAACTTAAATTATAATTTAAATTGAGTCAAACGAGCTTTAAATCATTACCAAGTTACAAAAATTGTGCATATTCCATTGTAGCATAATGGGTTAAATGCCTCCAATGTACCTATACTTTGTCAAGCGTTCATAGAATACTATTATACTTTAAAACGTTTATTGAAATTTCAAAAGTGAATATCACATGTCATTCCATTTAAATGGTATATAAGATTCATTTTGAAAGTTCAATAATATTTTAGGAGCATTTTAAAGTAGTAGCATTTCAAAAATATTTGGCAAAATATAGTGACATTTAAGTATAGCATATGGGATCTCAAAAGGCATCAATAAATATTTTTATATATCAAATATATTTTCTATTAATATTCTTGATCATCAATTATTTTCAGCTCACAAGCTGCTGAAGTAATTGAAATGATGCCATAAAACAGGTTGACAACTCAATAAGATGGATAAGATAAGATTAATACTAAAAAAAAACATAATGATTTGGTCTTGGTGCACTCCCCAAAGTGGGTCTCTTGATTTATTAACATTAATTGTACAACATGCTTACATGTTTATCCAAATCAACAGCTTCAACTTATGATTTAATTAGTTATAATTGCTAGAATGTGACAGCCAAACAATCCCTGTGTTTCTTTTGTCATCAACAGTTAGTTTTTGGTAATTAGGTCATTGACTTGTTAACAGCCCTTATTTGTATGTTATGATAGAACATCCATCTTCTACTTTTGGTGTTTTCCTGTTGGAAATTATTGAGAAGAGTGTTTTCTGTGCAATTCAAGAAAAAGAATAATCTGTCGACCCATAATATATTATTAGAAGAGTAAATTTAATAAATAATCACCAAATTTTATCCAACATTACAATTTGCTCACCCATCTATCTCAAAGTATTTCTCATTCATAATCCATTACTCACTCATTATCCAAGATTCAATATAGATGAGTGAGCAATGGATAATATTTCAAAGTTGAGTAAGTAAGTAGTAATGGTAAGTAACATACAAGTTCAACGTAGAAGAATATAAGTAGTAATGATAGGTAACATAATTCAATATAGCATATTTTTATAACTTCATATTTGGAAGAGATTGTGTTTATGGTAATGTCATTGAAGAAGAAGAATGTAGAGATAGAAAAAAGAAACAAAAATGGTGGAGTTGAGTTGATGTTGTCTAAAGATGGTTTAAAGCGTCGAGAGGAGAAGAAGAACCAAAAAAAAAAAAAAAAAAAAAAAGGTTAACTATCGGCTCAACAGTTTAATTAATTTTTTTAATACTTTATTGACATTTCAAGTTATCATTTATCAATTCAACTGTCGTTTTTAAAATAAAGAAATCAATAGTTCTTTTAGAAGTCAAAAAAGAATAATTTATCATTTTTGTAAAGGAGTATATATAACTTTTTTGCATCTAAAAATTACTATTTTTACAAATATTATTAAGATTGTTATTTTTAAAAATCACCCATTCCATTTGTCTAGTTTTATAAATTCTTTATTAAATTAGACCTTATTGTTAAGAAAAATAAGTAATGATTAATCTGCATGCACTCGGGCTCTATCAATGCTTTTGATTAGTATCTTACAGCTTCAAAAAGTAGATATGACAAAAAATGAAAGTACAATTTAGGTTTAAGAGATGATTATGTCCAACCAAATGTGCCTACATGGACACCTGAAATAGAATTTCATCGACCAATGGTGGCCCACAACATTATCATTTCTATTGGTTGTTCTTTCATTGTGATAAAACGCGAGCTCGTGAACTTAAAGAGGAGTGATAAATGAATAATAAATTAAAAACGCATTTATTACATTTTTCGTTCTTGTCTAGCAATACGTACCAAATATATCTCAATAACATATTTTGACATATTAAATTAAATATGATTAAGGAAGAAAAATAAGTTAAAATATGTGTCTCCCGAACAAGTCGTAGATGCACCTATAATGGTTTTGCAAGTCCAAGTTGATGCATGATTTTAACAAATGTATTTATCTCATTAAATCTCCATCTCCAATTACAAGTGCGAAGCATGTGCACTTCTATTGTATATCTATATCAATGTATACATATCTACACATACGTGTGTGTTTGTGGCTTGCCTGTATGTACAAGTATAAAGAATACTATAACAATGTGACAAATACTAAATTCTTAATGTTACAAAAATCTAATCTATTGGTTCGTATTTACTTATTGTAATAAGATTCACAAGTTTTTTGGAACAGATTTACGCACTTACAGTCAATGAGCGGCGATAGTAGGTAAGCTGTCCGCGGATGTTTTAGGTTTCACGACATATGGAAGCGTGATCTCAACAGGGGCAGCATCTGGAATAACCTCTTGAAAAGGTACTTCAAAGGTCAAAGATTGGTATAAACAAACTTCATCTTCCTTGCAGTAGTATACCTGTTAAACCATGCAAAATATTTCATTGGATTATTATTAACTATCTCATCTAAAAGTTTAAATGGTTATAAAGAGGGGGGCCCAACATGTATTCACCCCTTTACGTGTAAAACTAGATTCACTTTTTGATCAAAGATTAAAACACATGCACAATTTTCACAAATGGGAACAAGAAGATTTAAATCATGTATTTTGCGTGGCTGTGATATCATGTTAGCCATCTAATCTAAAATCTTAAACCGTTAGTGAGGGACCACGTGTATGTACTTGTATCTATGTCTTGTTTATGTCTCTCATTTTTCTCCCTCCATGCCCCTCTCTCCCTTTCAATCCCAAACACAGGCATATACAAGCCAAACACAAAGAACACAGTGAAGATTTATCAAAACTTGTATTCAAAATTCAAATGGGTATGCCGAGGCCTAATTGAGTGGAAACCTAATCCATTGCTCTAACGAGAAACCAAGCGTTGTTCTCTATTTAATTTGTTCTCTGAATCATTAATTTGGAGTTGGCTATTCATGAATCATTCATAAAATTCAAATGGGTATGCCGAGGCCTAATTGAGTGGAAAGTAATCATTCTTAACGACAAAGTCACATTCATTTAAGATTGCTACACGATCATTCGGTAAAACTAGTCAAAGGATGGCATACAACAAGACTAACATCTTTGAAACTAGTCACAAGAGGGATGGCTACTACAAGACTAACATGATTTGAAAGTGGTAATGACTAAATAGGCGCGCTTTTTTGTAACGATCACAGAATTTCTCTTACAAGCATCTCGCCCAGGGGCTATTCTATGTACCGTTAGCTTACGTATTGTCCACTAGGGTTTTGCTCCATAATGAACCCAGTGATTCGAACCCTTGACGTTCCCCTTAAGAATAATTTATGGAGAATGGTAGTACCAATTGAGCAAGTGTGAATAATATGGAATCGAACTGTGCGTGGAATAGTCCTTAGATGAGAGGCTTGTAGGGAAAAGTCTGTAGTCGTTAAAAAAAAAACGCACAGCAACTTCAAAAAATTATTTACTCAAAGGATTAGTGCAGATTACTTAGTTATGATATAAATCAAAAGTCTAAACCTATTCCATCTCAAGATCTATTAGCTGGTTCTGAACATCCTTAAAAAAATCAAAAGCTAATTGCATGCTTTAATAAACAATTAATTGCAGCGTTTCTCTGGAGAGATCACTCTGCACATCCTTTGTTTGCTCACAAAGCCTTATGCTTATCCAAAGCAATATTAATAACGAGAGAGATACTTCACCTTGCAATAAATTCTACTCATGGAAGATGATGGGGAGGATCTTTTGAATTGTACAACTGCAGATCCTTCAAGGCTGATGTTCCCTTCCATCGGATTAAGAACAGCTGCATTTTCTGGCTCAACTTCTACACTAAATTTACTGCGTGCTTCCTGCATATGATATTTGACAATGTTAGAAACATATGAATTAAAAAGTGGTACACAGGAGTCATCACATGATAATACAAGAAATTCAGAGAGAGAAAAACCCCAGTACCAAACCGAAATGCAGATAGAGTAAGAGAGAACCTTCGAGAAGTGGTAACCCTCTGGCACTGATATCTTAAGACATAACTTGCCTTCATTGGATGAAACACCATTAACTGTGACAGTCTCTGTGTCAGCCGTAGATCTCCTTCTAAGGCGCCTCAAAGATTTGGATTTTGGTGCTGGAGCCTGGATTCCTCTCAACTCCAAAGTAAGAAGTACGGGTTCTTCCTTGCTCAGGTCTAAGTACCTGATTACGCTGTTGTTCGTATCGGCTATAAATAATCTACCTAATGTATGTCAAGAAACAATATTAGGATGAAGTTTTCTTACTACTGCACATAGTATTAACCATCTCAACAGTTAGAAAGCGGTCACATGTATTCATTTAAATTGTGTCTTCAATACATCCCACATGTGCACACCGTGTTCATTTTTCCCATCAAAGGCATGGTGTGTGCACAATTTTTAATAGATAAGTAGACAAGGCTTGAATCTAGGTCTTTTACCTAGCTCTAATACCATGCTAGTCATATCATCTAAAAGCTTAACTTGTTTGTGGTGGGAGGGCGGGAGAGCTCATGCATTTGTTTAAATTGTCTCTTCAACATATATATTAAAAAATAAGTGGTGAAAAAGTTTGGATCAACAATTGGAACATGGTAGCTTCAGAAATCTACTAAGAGTGAATGTTATGCAAAAGTAGATAAAAGACAAAATAATTAATATTGGGCTTAATAAAATTCATTATACTTCAATGATATTTATTTAGACAAGCTACAACCTATCTAAAAAAGGAATATAATTCTATTTACATACTACTTCCTAGATAAATAAGGAATACAAGACGACTACACATTATTAACTCTCCCCTCAAGTTGGTGCACAAATATTGATACATGCCTAACTTGGATAGTGATGTATAGAATGTTCCACTGGCAATTAGCAACAGTATGAGTCATTATATCAGCCAGTTAGTCTGCACTCTTAAAGAATGGGAACTTTTATACTTCCAGAATCAAGGTTATCCTTGATGTATTTCGTGTCAAGTTGAATGTACGTGGTTCAATCTTGTTAGTTATATTAAGTTATTTACAATCTTAATGGCTGTTATGTTATCACAATAAAAAGACGTGAATTTTTTTCAGACCAAACCCAAGTTCACCAAGAAGAATCTTCAGCCATGTAAGTTTGGTAGTTGCACAATGAAGCGTGGTATTCAGCTTCGACACTAAACAGTAATACCACATTTTGTTTCTTACTCTTCCAAGTCACCAAATTGTCTACAATAAATAATCCTTGCTTGGAGATGACTTTAAATACGCTAAGATACGATTTATTGGGTTCTTATGCCGGTCACTGAATTATGCATGAATTGACTTGCAACAATTACAACATATGACAAGTTAAGTCAGGTCTCATGTGAGATAGATAGATCAACTTCCCTACTAATGTTTGATATCTCTCTTTGTTTGTAGGAGTTTGATCAAGGTAGATAGATAGTCATTGTTCACCTCAATAGGAGTGTCTACAGGCTCATAGACTGAGTTACCAATTTTTGTCAAGAGATTTGACACATTTTCGTTAGGAAAAAATAAGTCATTGCTCAAACTGAGATACTTCAATGCCCAAGAAATATTTTAGAGCACCCAAACCTTTCATTTCAAATCCTTCTCTCTAACCATTTTTCTCTCGCCTCTCTCTAACTCTCCTCTCTGTTGGTCATGTTTTCAACTATGTACCACATCTATTAGCCTGTCATTAGAATTTAGCTTTCGATAAAGTGGCTGCATCATCTTAGAGACGTAAGCAATAACTCATGGTTCTTAATTGAGATTTACTAATTTATATTATTAGCTACTCAAGATCTGAAAAGCCTCAAAGTCTTTCAAAGTCCATAAAACATCTTTTTACATTTAGAGAAAATATGTCACCATATGAGCGATATCTTCTGACATTTTCTTATATTTAAGAAAAAGAAAACACTCGGATGCTTCCATGCACCCTGAAATAAATGAGGTAAACAATTTTCTCTGCAACATGTGAAATGATTGATGTTGATTATATTGGTGTGATGTTGTTGAATGCTGATACTAAGATGAAAGCTAATGGGTATCATTAAGGAAATAAATTAAGGGGAGAAACGGAAAAGTGGGACACCAAAGTTCGTATAATTTGAATTGATCGCATTATCATTATTGAAAAGAAACAAATACAATTGGCCCAATATATAAAAGTTCGATTATGGAAACTCTGTGATGGGATTATGCATCTATGACTTAATCAATTGGGGGTAATTGGAATTAACCAAATAGAACTTTGAATGCAATAGAAAGAAAAGTTTACCATTTTGGGCTTCAACAATTCCTGAAGGCTCTGAAAGCTGCAAAAGCAATAGTGTCATGATTAGTGTTCCAAGGTAGTAGGTCAAAACAAGCTAAAGCAATATACTTTAATGGGAGAATGCTGTATATAAATATATCAATTTCATATTATATCAATCATCAAACAACCATTTCGTATGACTTTAAAATATCAGTGTGACATGAGACTTACAAGTACTCTCTATTCCATATTGAATGTCACATCTGTGCACAATTAGCCAACTACAAATCGAGAATAAGTGTATTTTATGTAATTTTCCAATTTTAGCTTGATGTGTGACATGAGACCATGTGTCTAAGTTTGAATAGGTTAGAAACAAAATCTAGATTACTTTGACAGGGCTACTTAAGAAAATAATAACATGTGGAGGGTCTGTTTTTAGGATAGTAAATACTAATTTGGGAAACATGTAATGAAATGAAGACATTCAATTTGGTAAAGATTAACAAAGTGAAGCATAAGAATTGCTTCTAGAAACTTCCTTTGACCAATCAGCAAATATCCAGTGATAATGATATCATTTCACGAATCCTAATCACAACAAGGTTGTTACTATACGACCTCACACTCTCACTTCATAGTCTAATAAACCTAATCGATATTGAAATTCAGACATGCATTAACGCTTCTTCAACTTTTTGGGAACAATTTAAATTTTCTACACAGTCCAAATCAGTAATTTCAGTTTTGTTATAAGAAATTCGAAATAGAACTTCAAAAACGACTTTTTTTCTAAATAAAAAAGAAGCATGTATCACATTGGTAATGCTACATCTTCTCCCTAAATTAATGAAGTTTGTTGCATCAGAGCATTTGATGTATAATATTTCATCAGTATCACCCCATTTGTGTAACATCTTAATATTACTCAGAATCCTACTATAGTCTTCAGCAGCATCTTATGAAGTATTCCGTTAGAGAAATTTGGAACCATGTTTAGTGTCTACGTACTCAAAACCAGACAAACATAGACAACAGGAATCAAGATAGCATAGGAAAATTGATGATAAAGAAATAAAAATTATGAAAACGTAAGTAAAAAACATTTTCCAACCTGCGCATATAGGGCTGTTCCATCCTTGAACCCAGCTTTCCCGGTGCCTGCTAAGGTACTCACTCTTTTACTAGCTGGATCCAGCTTCTTAATCTGGTATTCGAAGTAAACATCAGCAAGTAAACTCACTTAAACTATGATTTCCAATAATTCAGTCTTCCAAGAGAAATATGACAAGGATAGGAAGGATTACTATTTCAATCAGACCAGAAATATTTACAACCAGCAGCAACTCTACCCTAAATAGAAAGATTGAAGATGACCTCCTTAGTAATCTACATCTCGAATAAGTTAAACATTTATCTTCACTGTTGTAACATTCCAGAATTTTCTATGGTGAATGATATAATTTTTATAAATTTCTGACATAAAAAGAATGAATAGGATGACATAGAAAAGGTGGGGCAGAAAACATAAGCATATAAACAAAAATGGGAGGAAATCTAATTGCAGATGTATACGAGATCAAAAGTGAGGTTAAAAGTGATAATAACAAATGAGGTCATGAAAATAGGAAGATATGGTTTTATAAGTGAAACTAAGAAAGTTACGGTGCCAAAAGTGAAAATTAAAAGATAAGCATGGAATATGGATATGACAATCTATGGATGAATACCAAGAAAAAAAAAAAAAGGCTTTTACCGTTACCCCTATAAATATGAAGAGGGAAATCAAGAAAAGGGCAAGAAAGAAGATTTTCGGGCATAATTAGGTAAGGTAAACTTTAGGTGCTTTCCTAGTCTAAAATTACGTCGTGACAAGCTGAAATTAAATGTTAAAATACTTTACAAATAGTAAAATGATAAGATAAGGCAAGAAAATGGAAGATTTCAGGCAGAGTCGGAATGCAAGGTACCAATACCTTGCACAGGGTATCAATGCCCTACATAACTTCTGAAGGCTAAAGATACCTTATAGAAATATCTATACCGTACATGAGAGGTATCCATATGCTAGCCTATAAAACGGTACTTTGGCTCCGCTTTGACATAAAATTGCCAGTTTAAAGTTAAAGTTCATAAGGATTAGATATATTGGACTACAACTAAACAAATAGTATGTAATGCTAATAGATTATTAAAGAACACAACTTTGGACACTACAAAAGGCAGATGTCAGAGGTAAGTAAAGCAAAAGAATAGTAGCTATGTATTATTACTACATGATCCTGTTTTAAAACAATTATAAAACTTCTTAAATATATACTTCGAATTTATTGTTACTATATACACATGCATATATTATAGTATCAATATAAGCGCAAGTGCATACATGCATAAGTGATCAAGAATAGCCTATGAAGAATAAATAATGAAAGTATAGAAAGAAAAAAATGAACACTCTAGCATGTGATGATACACATCGATTAAGTAAACATTGGAAGAACCTTATCCTGAGCTCGAAAATGAGGCGTCTAGGATAAATGCACGTTCTATGACCCTTGTTGGTCATTGAGAGGGTTTATGATCGAGTGTTGGCGTCTTGCTCTAGACAGTGATACCACATTTTGTTTCTTACTACTCCGGTTACTACTTGCAACAATCATATCATCAACATACACAATAAGCAACATGATATCATCACTATCTCTTTTATAGAACAGAGTGTGATCTGCCAAAGTCTGCTTAAAATCATACGCCTTCACAATGAAGCTCAACCTACCAAACCAAACCTTTGGTGACTGCTTTAGCCCATGCAGGGCCTTCTTCAGCTTACATACCTTACCTCTTGAAGGTACAAATCCCGGATGTGGGTCCATATATACTTCTTTTATCAGATCACCATATCACCACAGAGGAAAGCATTCTTGATAACAAATTGCCTTAATAGCCATTCTAGATTAACTGGTAGATATAGTATGACTCTAACAGAGTTCATCTTAGCTATTGGAGAAAAGGTCTCCTGATAGTCAATCCCACGAGTTTGAATATAACCTTTGGCAACCAGTCTAGTCTTATACCTGTCTAATGCCCCATCTATCTTGTATTTCACCGAAAACACCCACTTATACCCCACTTTCTTCTTCGAGGTAGCCTGACCATCTCTCTAAGTATAGTTCTTCTGCAAAGCGTTCATCTCCTCTTTCATAATAGACATCCACTTATGATCTTCAAAGACTTTCTAAAAATGACTAGAAATAGATATAGAAGACAAGTAAAGGGCAAATGATAGGTGAGTCTTGGATAAATGATGATAGAAAATATAATCAGTGATAGGATAGGCGGCATGAGAAGAAGATTTGGAAAATCTCCTCTTTTATCCTGCCCCCGATTATCAACTTTTAGTTCGAAGCCACATGGTTATAATAAAAAATTGGAGTGAAGTTATAAGAGGAGAAACATATACCTCGTGATAAACTGTAGTCATCCGATCGCACGGTAATATCATCAGGGGAGGGGGGGGGGAATCTAGAGAAGGCCTGATAATATTATCAGAGTTAGGCGGTGGGTCAACAATAGCACCCTCTTTTCTCTTTGTATAACCTTTTTTGAACAACCTAGGTAATCTTTCACTCCTAACTTTAGTTTCTAACTATGGAGCAACCAATGATTAATCTAAAAACTTTTCTTACCAGAGATCCACACCTGCTTTTCTTTCAATCACACTCGTTCCTCTTTCTTACTACTAATTTCCCTATGAAGAGAACGAGCAGAGCAGCCCCAAAATACAAGGTCTCCATAAACTGAACATGTATGTCATAAAATTTTCTTGTAGGAGGATGAAAACACTTGTCCTCTTTATGGGAGTTAGAATATTCAAGAAAGACATATTTAAGAGTACAATGATCAAGTTTATCTCTAAGGTGAGAGTGTACATGAACAGAACACACATAGCCAAACATTTTAGGATAAAGATTTAGGAAAGAAGGGATAGAGTGAAATAATAACATTCTCAAAGGGATTTGATAGTTAACGATACGAACAAGCATCTAGTTTATGAGAAAGATAGCAGTCATGATACCTTCAGCCTATAAACACTTAGGAACATGCATAGTAAAAGCCCGAACTTGTGAAGTTTATGAGAAAGACAGTAGTCATGTTTTGTGAAGAATTGGATTAGAGATTGATTCACAAATTCACGACTATTATAGAATGAAACACTCGAACTAGTGTATATAATTGTGTGGCGATCATTTTTTAAAATTGAGCAATAACACATATCACATCACTTTTAGATTTTAACAAATGTACACAACTCACCCTAGTACATTCATGAATAAAAAAAAAAAGTATTTATGACCTGACGCAGACGGAGTAGAAAACGAGCTCCAAACATCATTATAAACGCAACCAAGAGAAAATGAACTTTTATTGAAACCAATCCTAAAAGGTTCATGATGAATTTTAGCGTAAATGCATTGTTCACATTGTAAACTACAAGTAGAAATGTTTTGAAACAACTTAGGAAATAATTGTTCCAAGTGAGAAAAAGATGGGTGACCTAAACGATAATGCCATATCATGATTTTTTCCCTAGTTGATGCTTCCCATACTAATTTAAAGCCATTACCAAATTCAAGAAGCTTCGTGATTTTGCTAATATCATAGAGAGAGTGAGACATTCCCAGCCCCCGAAATTAGCATAGGAGTCTCATTAACAAGCGAGTCAAGTAAGGAAGAGTTATTAGTCATATAATGAGTAACTCCTGAATCAATAATCTAAGTGTTAGAGATAATAGAGATAAATACTGACGAAAAATTACCTCCATTAGGGGGTACTCAAGATATATGAGAAGCATGAGATAGAAAAGTGTCAGTGGTGGCAACCTCAGCTTGCTTAAGTTTGAACCACTATCGATAATCATGTAGCTTCCAACAAATATCAACTGTGTCTAGTGCTGCGGCAGTGAGTGCAAGATCCAATAGAGAGTTGGCTGAAGTAGCTGGCTGAGAGTTATTCTTATAGATAGCTAAAGCTGAAGCTTTAGAGTGAACACCTGTCCCCATAGTACTTGCCTCTACATTTCACGATAGAGTAGTGAATAGGCCTCTTCCAAACTTGAGAGAAGACAAGTAGCCAAAACACGACTACTTGATCCAATATGTGATAAAGACCAACCAGAAACACATAGACTCAATCCTCAGCTATACACTTCATTTGTTTCTCAACTGCACATGTCATATCATTAGCCTTCGATAATAGATTTCCATAAATATGGACTTTAGTTCTTTATAGTAATTAGTAAGAGACCGACCACGTTAATGCAATTGGAACAACTTCTTTGTTGCCGGGCCTTATTAATTAAGGAAATTAGTCCATTAATATCTGTTGTTATTTTTCCTTTATACTTTTTGATTTATTACCATGTATAGCTAGGTGATTTGTTACCATGTATTTTTGATTTATTACCATGTATAGCTAGGTGATTTATTACCATGTATAGCTAAGTGATTTGTTACCATATATAGCTAGATTTTAGTTAGGGTTTTCTTCTTATAAAATAGGTTGTAATCTAGAAAGAAAGTAAGAAACAAGGGAATAAGAATTTTTCCTGCGTTCATGGTATCAGAGCCATCCCTACTGGGATAGCTTAATTTTCCACTTCTTTTCTGTGTTGTTCTAATTAAAAGACAACACAAATCCTGCCTATTTTCTTTTACGTCCTCTTTATCTATTTTTTTTTATGGAAGAAGAACTCTCAAATGGATCTTAGAAAAGGACCCATTCAGCTGGGTCTGATTCAAGCGAGAGATCTATCGTCTAAATTACCACTCAGCCTCTTAATGAGAGAAACTACCTTAGGTGGTCTCAATCAGTGAAGCTTTTCATTCGTGGAAGAGGGAAGATAGGTTACCTGACTGATGCGCTAAGACGGTGCCTGACAAGAAAGATCCAGCCTATGCAATATGGGATGCAGAAAATAGTATGATCATCTCTTGGTTGGTGAATTCTATGGAGCCCGATATTGGTCAGAACTATATGTTTTTACCCACTGCTAAGGCCGTTTGGGATTCAGTCGCTGCAACCTTCTCCGATTTGGGTAATTCTGCCCAAGTTTATGATGTTAAGACAAAGATTCGAGACACCAAACAAGGAGACATGTCGGTGACAAAGTACTACAATCGACTTCAAGGATTATGGCAGGAACTTATCAATATTATGACTTAGAATGGTCATGCCCTACTGATTTTGAACAGTATTTAAAAACTGTGGAGAAAGACAGAGTTTTCGAATTTTTGGCTGGTTTGAATGTTGATCTTGATGATGTGCATGGGAGGATCCTTGGAAAAGAGCATTTACCCACTATCCGTGAGGTATTTTCAGAGGTTCGAAGGGAGGAAAACATGAAGTTTGTGATGATGGGAGCCACGACAAGTAACCTTTCCACTGCTAGTGCAGAAGGTCTGGCCTTGCAAGCGAGGGTTGCTGAAAATACTGCCTCGAATGGAGGTCTTGCTGCTGTAGGAATGAAAAATATTCAGATGACAAAGGAAGGTGGTGTGACTATTGCAACAAACCTAGGCACACTAGAGAAACATGGTGGAAGCTTCATGGCAAGCCTCCTAGCCGAAAGGGGCAAAAGCTATCCGAGAATTCCCGTGGAATGCAAGCACTTTCTGAGAATAGTGGTAATGAAAATTCCGTGTTTAGCAAAGAACAGGTCGAATTTCTTCAAAAGTTGTTCGATAAATTCCCATCAGGTCCCTCTTGCACTTTAGCACAACAAGGTAAAATTTCTATAGCCTTAAGTTCAATGTCTTGTTCAGCATCATGGATAATAGATTCGGGTGCTCTCGACCACATGACTAGCCAATTTACTTTTTTTTCTTCTTATAAACCATGTTCTGGAAATTTAAAAATAAGAATTGCAGATGGTACCTATTCTTCGGTTGCCGGCAAAGGTTCTATCATTTTATCTGAAGATCTTGTTCTTAAATCCGTCTTACATGTTCCCAATCTTACATGTAATCTTTTATCTATTAGCAAATTTACACAAGATTCTAATTGCACTGTGTTGTTTTCTTCTTCATGCTGTAAATTTCAGGATACACATACGGAGAGGATGATTGGCAGTGCTAAGGAAGTAGGTGGACTTTATTACTTCAATCATGATTCTTCAGAGAATAAACAGCCCAAACTGCAAGTACTACTAGTTTTTCGATTGAAAATCAGATTATGTTGTTTCATTTAAGACTTGGTCATCCTAGTTTTTCATATATGAAACATTTGTTTCCTCTTTTGTTTAAGAATAAAGAAACAATGTTATTTCAATGTGAAAGCTGTCAATTGGCCAAACATAATCATTCACCATTTCCAAGACAACCTTATAAACAATCTAAACCTTTCACTTTAATTCATAGTGACATTTGGGGTCCTCAAAAATATCAAACACTTCTGGATCTAAGTGGTTTATCACATTTATTGATGATCATACTAGAATTTGTTGGGTTTATTTGATGAAAGAAAAATCTGAAACTGCAAAAATTTTTAAAATTTCTATAACTTAATAAATACGCAATTTCAAACCCAAATTCAGATTTTTCGAGCAGATAATGGGAGAGAATATTTCAATTCCACTCTTGGTAGTTTTCTAAAGGAAAATGGTATAGTTCATCAATCCTCATGTGTTGATACACCACAACAAAATGGCATAGCAGAACAAAAAAATAGACACTTATTAGAAGTAGCTGGGGCCATCATGTTTTCAATGAATGTACCTAAGTATTTGTGGGGAGAAGCAGTTCTCACTACTACTTTCTTAATTAACCGAATGCCATCTAGGACATTAAAGTTTAAAACGCCATTAGAATGTTTTTCAACTTTCTTCCCGAGATAATAGGCTAATAAATTCAATTCGTTGAAAGTTTTTGGGTGCATTGCATTTGTTCACGCTCATAAGCAATTTCCTCCAAATTAGATCCTAAATCATCAAATGTGTGTTTTGGGATATTCATCTACTCAACGTGGATATAGGTGTTTTGATCCAATTTCCAAACGGTTTTCATAAGCATGGATGTTACCTTCTTTGAAAATAAACTGTTTTTTACCAAAAATTCTCCTCAGGGGGAGATCTTTAGTGATGATGAATTTTTTGGGACTCTTTTACCCATTGTTTCATCTAATTTCCTTAATGAGCAGCCAATTTTTGAAACAACTGAACCTACTTCAGGGAGAGAAGTCAATCCTACTTGTCCTAAGGTTATTGTTTATTCTCGGAGGAAAAAAAGTTCGAAGCAGTCGGGTCCATCTACTGCCACACAGCTAGCATCTGACCCGCATGTGGTAACCCTGGAAAATACAGGTAATTCTTCATCTATTCAATCCTCCTTTACCTCTAATCCTAATAACTCTAATATTCTACCCATGCATGATCTAAATCCACCTTCAGATTTGCCTATTGCTATTCGAAAAGGTGTTAGGTCCTGCACTAAACACCCGATTGCTAAACATGTATCCTATCATAGATTATCCTCTTCTATGAAGGCTTTTACTACTAATCTTGCTAGTGTTTATATTCCAAGGGATATTCAGGAGGCCTTACATGTCCCAAAGTGGAAGGATGTTGTTTTAGAATAAATGATGGCACTTGAAAAGAATAAAACATGGCAAATTGTAGATAGGCCAGCCGATTCCAAACCAGTGGGATGTAAATGGGTGTTTACAGTTAAATATAATCCAAATGGGTCTATTGAGCGCTATAAAGCGAGACTTGTGGCTAAGGGCTTCACACAAACCTATGGCATTGACTACCAAGAAACATTTGCTCCGGTGGCCAATTTAAACACAATACGGGTCCTTTTGTCCCTTGCAGCTAACATGGATTGGCCACTTCAACAATTGGACGTCAAGAATGCCTTTTTAAACGGTGAATTAAAAGAGGAGGTATATATGACTTTACCACCAGGATTTGAGGGAAAACATGGGAGTAACAAAGTTTGCAGGTTGATGAGATCGTTGTATGGATTGAAGCAATCTCCGAGAGCTTGGTTCGATCGTTTTTCAGAAACCGTAAAGAGCTACGGCTTCAGTCAAAGCCAAGCAGACCACACAATGTTTTATCGACACAACCAAAGGTAAGATTGCTATTTTGATAGTTTATGTTGATGATATCATACTTACTGGCGATGATTTGGAAGAATTAGAGAGGCTAAAGGGGTTCCTTACCAAGAAGTTTCAAATAAAACAACTCGGGTCCTTAAGATACTTCTTAGGAATGGAATTTGCACGGTCTCGAGAAGGGATATTTGTGTCACAAAGGAAGTATACTCTCGATTTACTTGAAGAAACGGGGCTTTTAGGATGTAAACCACTCGAGACTCCTTTTGACCCTACTTGTAAGTTGGGGTCTTTAAAAGAAAGTCGTAGTGTTGATATGGAGAGATCAAAAACTGGTAGGAAAGTTAATTTATCTTTCACATACACGTCCTGACATAGCTTATTCAGTGAGTGTTATTAGCCAGTTTATGCATTCTCCAAAGGAAGAACATCTAGAGGCTATTTACCGTGTGTTGAAATACTTGAAGGGTAGTCCAGGAAAAGGGTTGATGTTCAAGAAAAATGATAGACTCAACATTGAGGCATATCTGAGATGCAGATTGGGCTGGTAGTATCACAGATAGGAGGTCTACATCGGGCTACTGCTCATTTGTTGGAGGCAACTTGGTTACTTGGAGAAGCAAAACAAACAAGAGTTGCAAGAAGTAGTCTTTGAGGCGAGTTTGAGTTCATGCGACCCAAGGAATGTCGCGAGTTACTTTGGCTACTAAAGCTACTACATGATTTACAAATACCATGTGAAGAACCGATGCGATTATACTGTGATAACAAGGCACCCATAAGCATAGCCCATAATCCGGTACAACATGACAGAACAAAACATGTGGAGATTGATCGTCACTTCATAAAGGAGAAAATCGAAAATGGTTTGATTTGCATGCCTTACGTACCATCCAAAGATCAACTAGCAGATGTTCTAACAAAAGGACTACACAAAGGGATGTTCAACTGCCTGATTGACAAGCTAGGAATGATAGATATATTCGATCCAGCTTGAGGGGGAGTGTTGCCGGGCCCTATTAATTAAGGAAATTAGTCCATTAATATCTGTTGTTATTTTTCCTTTATACTTTTTGATTTATTACCATGTATAGCTAGGTGATTTATTACCATGTATAGCTAGATTTTAGTTAGGGTTTTCTTCTTATAAAATAGGTTGTAATCTAGAAAGAAAGTAAGAAACAAGGGAATAAGAATTTTTCCTTCGTTCATTCTTCATTAGTTCATATACCTGTGAAGAGTTAGAAACATCAAGATAGCTCATCTTGACTACATCTCATACTTCCTTAGCCGTTCTATATTGGACAAAATGCAACATTTGATTGTCGGTCATGGAATTGATAAGCCATCTTCAACCTCTCATTCATCATATGCGGGATCATTCATTGCAGGAGCAACCTTTCATCCTATGATATAGCCCTTTTTCTTCATACCCACAATATACAACTCCAAAATTTTAGAACAAACGAGATAATTAGCCCCATCTAATTTAATATGAATTGGAGAAGTATCATGAACAATCACTGGTGAGAAGATCTTGCCGTAAGAAGTGTTAGTGCCAATTTTTTCAAACATCTTGTCGATTTGAATTGTACCCGTGAATGAACAGTACTGTGAACATTAGTTCTGTGAACAGTAGCATAAACAGTACCGAAAGAAAGAAGATGGCGGCAGCTAGGGTTTCAGCTGGAAAAAAAAAAAGAAAAAGGCTATAGCGGAAATTATTTGCCTAGAGCTCGATACCAAATTGATAAATTGGCTGAAATCAATTATTCATATAATTCAATCATATTTATACATGATACAATCTTATTTAAGATACGACAATTAAGTCTATTTCTATGTAAACTCCAAGCTAAATAATGAATATAATTACTACAAAATATCTATATATATATATATATTCTAACTAACAGCCTAGTGAAATCCACAACTTGGCATGTCTACTTTTTCGAATTAGAAGCAAACTAGAAGAGGTACATTTCTATTGATGCCTTAAAAGTTAAAACTATGATAGCTATGTAGCAATATAGTACTTTTGGACCCATATATATGTAGAAGATATCATATTTTCATTTCACCTTATAATCACAATACCTTGTGATTGTAAGAATCTGCTAGATAAATTTGACCATCCTTTCCGCAAAAGACACCTAATGGATGTTGAAGAAGAACTTCAGAGCCTACTCCATCTTGGTCTCCAAACTGAAAATCGAGCACAACTATATAAGTGATGATGTTTTATTTCCACCAGGTTAAAAGATCGATCTATTTTTTATTTTGGAGCATAATACCCTAAACAAGTTATCTGAGAAAACTGGATCACCCCCAGCAAGTAATCTCGATCCACCTGTTCTTAGACAAAGTGCTCGAATGGAACTACTCTCACTGTCAGCAATATATGCTTCCTTTAAATCTATTGAAGCTCAAATAGCCAGGAATTACCATATGAATTGGAAGTAATTCAAAGTGTATTGCCGCTGGTGATTGACCTGCTAACTTCAACTGTTTTGATATGTTACAACTTACCAGGTGATAATGAAATTCCAGAAGGTTGTGCAAATGAAGTGCTTCCGGAACTGTAAATGAAAAGAAAAATAAGAATTGGGAATGGAAAAGGTTACAGGATGGTTTCATAAAGTCCTTTCATCCCTACCACAAATACTCTGGTATAGAGCACACATGACATTCCCACCAATCAAATACATAGAACAGTAAGACTTGGAACTTCACTTCCCAATACTCAATTATCCCTTTCAGCTTCTATAGTAGGCCACATAGTCCCAGTGATATTGGAGTTAGCAATCTATTGTAGTTATATATGGATAAAGTTCATATAATATCAAGGTTATAACATATATGGTTCACCTGATTACATGAACATGTATAGTTACACATATCTATCGTTCTGGACAGTGTCTAATTGATACGTGCTGTGAGTCTATTAGAGGGTAATCTATCCTATAATACAAACTTCAGCCAATTAATGAAAACTAGGGAAGTCATCAGTTTAGTTTAATATACATATCTCAAGATCTGCAGTCTTTATCACAAGCTCGTCAATAGACCAAAAACAATGGTAAATTATCGAAGTGCAGCTTGTTCGGAATTCTCTTGTTTATTATTGTTTTTTGGTGGGTATAAAATGCAGTAGGCCAGAGATTACAATTACAATTCTTAGGAACAACTACAAGATTAAGTCCCTTAACATGGCATATACACTTGGGATACATTTGTTACGAGCATCAGCCTCTAAGAAGGAGATACACCCTTAGCTTGAAACCAGAAGGACTCGTATGTTTCTGGTTTCTAACCGAACTGTAATACAGGAAAGAGCCTACATGCCCCTGCATTGGTAATATTGCATCAGACCTTGCCCTTGACAGAGTAATAGTGTCTTTTTTGACCATTAAGAATGAATTCCTAGATACATGCCAGTTGCTGAAATTATCCTACTTCTACTTCTACCTATAATAGAAGAGACCAACTTTCTTACTATTCATGTTGCCACGTGTCGGCTTCACATGTGGCCGTCTTCCTTTTCTTTTTCTTTTTTTCCCTTTTTTGTTCCTTTTTGTTTGGGTAATTATATTTAAACTACACTTTTTTTTTTAACCACACCACATTTTATATAATTGTAATAAAAGTCCTCAACAATATCTAATTTTGACATTTATATCCCTAGCTATTTGTTATCACATTGTTTATCATCAACCTATTAATTTGTACATCTTATCTTTGTCTTTGATGATGCTTTTTGTTCAAAAAATTAATTAAGGGGCGTAAATTTTTTTTTTTTTTTTAACCACACCGCATTTTATAATTGTAATAGAAGTCCTCAACAATATCTAATTTTCACATGTCCCTAACTATTTGTTATCACATTTTTTATCATCAATCTATTAATTAGTACATCTTATCTTTGTCTTTGATGATGATTTCTGTTCAAAAATTTAATTAAGAAGGTAAAAATAATGTCTCTCATATTTTTAAAATTTTACTATTCATATTGCTACATGTCAGCTTGAGAAGTGTTTACCAATTTTTTTTCTTCTTTTGTTTGGGTAATTATATTTAAACCACATTTTATAATTGTAATAAAAGTCCTCAACAATATCTAATTTTCACATTTATGTCCTTAACTATTTGTTATCACATTTTTTTTATCATCAATCTATTAATTAGTACATCTTATCTTTGTCTTTGATGATGATTTTTGTTCAAAAAATTAATTAAGAAGACATAAAAATATTATTTTTGTCTATCATATTTTTAAATAAACAAATAAATAACAAATACAAAAGTTGGACAAAATATTTGTCCCTCATTTTAATGCACGTTAAAGTCCTCAACAATATCTAATTTTCACATTTGTCTCTAACTATTTGTTATCACATTTTTTATCATCAACCTATTGATTAGTACATCTTATCTTCGTGTTTGATGATGATTTTCGTTCAAGAAATTAGAACCCCAATTTACAACTCACTTTTTATCCATACATTCACTCACAACTTATAATATAAACACTTAAAAAATAAATTCAGAACTATCAAACATATGCTTAGTATTTCTCAAACTTCTACTATTTTGCCTAGTAAACAATTTGAAAACAGTTATGCAATCAACCATAAGTTCTTCTAGGTTGTAAATTATGATTTGTTCAAATAACTTTTTGTTTGTTATTATTTATATTTAAGAAGTGTGTCTTTTCATTATCCATCTTATATTTGTTGAGTGCTAATTTTCTTAAACTATTTGCTATAAATTATACTCGGACTATTTTATATCTGTATAGATTACAAAATAAAATACAATAACATAAATATCCTACGAACCACCTTACGTGCATCGCACGTCTTACAACTAGTTAAATATTAAAGAGGGTTCAAATAAACGAATTGCAAAGAAGTGTAACCCACCAAAGGAACAAGCTTCAAGCATATAAAGTTAGTTTATAAAGCTAAAACTGCTCAAGCACACGTGAAGGACAAATATAATGAAAAACAAATAAAACTGAAACTGGAGCATGCTCATGGTTATGATTCAATCACAAGAAAGACATAGACAAATGCAGAAATGGGAACAGATCTGTTACCTCGAACCGTTCAAATTTCTTTCATGACCATCACCACTAAAAGCTCTTGTAATACCATCTAAAGTATTATGTTCCCAGATCTGATGCTGGCCAGCCATTGCCAGGTAAACTTTTTCATTCACAGGATCAAAGCAAAGATCCCACGGAGAATTGAGGAGCTGAAATATCACGAGGAAGTGTTAAAGATATTTATCTATGTATTTTGCACAGCCTAATTTGCTTAGATGAAAATATTCTGCCCATTCTACTGACTACATTGTAAACATGCTATCCTCCATTGAGAAGTTGCCTCATATTTACAACATTTGATGTCCATGGGTATATTTCTTAAATTTTGTGTGCTCTAAATCTTGCCTGAGTGGTTCCTGATCCGCCTCCTTTGTAGTCAGAACCTTTGGTTCCATTTCCAGCAAGTGTTTCCACTGTCTCATTAACAAAATCAATCACCCTACAGTCAAAGAAGCTTAATATATCAAACAAGATACAACTATATTAATGTTCCAAAATAAAGCTAATTCCATTTCTTCTTACAAAAGTGATGATGAAATATAAACATCTAGAATGAAAACAAAAAGATAGCAAGCTCTATTTTGATCTTCTCAAGATTACTCAATTTGGAAACTAATGCAATGGACAGAAAACACTATCGCGCTGCTTCTCTTAATGTTACAAAGAATGGAGCAAAATGTTTGTTGAAAAAAAAAAAAATACAAACAATTAAATTTTCTCCACTCCCTAACATCTTATACCTATAGATCAGGTGGCCAAAATAGCATAAAAGTAAACAAAGGTCTTGAGTTCAAGTCTCTCCAATGCTCACTTAAGAAAATTCCATGGGCCTTTGATTAAACAATAAATCCAGCTAACACATAAGAGGGTATATTGAAGATGTAGAATTATTTATCTAACAGCTTAAGCTTTTACAAGAAGTGGTTCAACAAAATTATTACAATGGGCAGATATCATATAAATAATAACATTAAACAAAGCACTCAAAAAATGCCTTGCACCGAACTACTAAAATGTTGGTAATCACTGTAAAGCATGTTCTTTAACAAGGTGAAATTCCTACTACAAAATAGAAGTATTTGAAACGTCCATATTAGAAAATGAATTGCGTATTTATTTTATCTCAAGCATCTAATCCATTTTGTCAATCCAATCCAGACAATCGTTACCTCAGAGCATGGTTTTCAGTGTCTGCTACATACAGGAGATCTTTTTTCGCATTGTAAGCGAGACCCTACACAAACACAAATACTCTAATTTATTCGTTTCTAACAATTAGCAGACCATGAATAATTGAATGCACTAAGGGGAAAAATATAGAAAGCATAGTGTTCCAAACGAATGGTGGTAAGCTGGATAAAAATATTAAAAGGAAAACCATTACCTGTGGCCGATTGAACATGGCATCAGCAAAACTACCATCACGAAAACCATCTTCTCCAGTGCTCCCAATTTGCAGTATAAAGTTCCCATCAAAGTCAGTGACAACCTGAGCTCCATAAATGACACAAATAGTTATCCATGTCTGCTTAACCTCAAAAAAGCAAGACAGCATGCTTTTACAAACATTAAACAGGTGCAAAACATGTGGGAATGGACCATACAAATCAGACACAAGACTAGCTTAAAGATAGCTATGGAAATTGAGAAGATTGTGGCTAGATATAATGCGTATATAAAGCCAAATATCAGTTTATCCCAATCCTTTTCCCATAGCTTCAGATCAGACCAGTATCTAAGAAAAATTTCAGACCCTGCCTTTCTGTCAAATCTTTAGTTGAACATTCCATCAAATTTGTAATTATTGTATCACTAAGTTGATATTTCACAGAATTAATATCGGATAGAAATTCCTAAAACTCCTTCTAATCTGGCTGATCCTAAATATATTTATTTCCCAAAATAAATGCAGCAAAACATACGACAACCACATGTTGCAGGGGAGAGAGAGAGAGAGAGAGAGAGAGAGAGAGAGAGAGAGGACCTACTATTCGGTTATGGTTGCTATCTGAAATGAACAACCGGTTGTTCAGTATGTCGACCTCCAGCTTACCAGGAAATTTCAAAGGAGATGTCAACAAGCGAACATCATTCTCTTTCTCCAACCGCAAGGGAATAGGTCTACTATCCAATAGTTTCTTTCTACCATAGAAGAGAAGAGCTGCTTCGATCAAATCGTCAAGATCCTTGGAGAAAAATCACACAGATTATTCATTAGCATTTTTCAGTTCTTGACCACAAGATAGGAATTTTACTGCATATTTGGGAGTGCTTATAAGCTGATCAAACATCATTTTTATCCATACATTTCGTATGACCTACAACTTTTATCTATTTTTTATCCATACATTCTATAGGACCCACTGCTTACAATCTACAAAAAGCTTTAGCAAACAAGCACTAGTAATTTCTTTAAAGCTTTGTAAATAAAATGCAATAGGCCATTTACAATGGGAAGAAAGAAGAAAAATTCTCTTCCAAAAAGCACAAAAATGAAACAATGAGAATGTTAGTCCAACTTTAATGCTAACAAGAAAACATACTATCATCAGAGAAGCCCCTCTTATACATCTGATAATTTCACATTAGACTATGTATAAATTGGCTGCGAGGTAGGTTGAAACATATTTTTATTTGACGAGGGTTTAACAGTGCCCCACTCAGGCAAGGGGTTGGATATGGACTGGAATGGTCTTGTCAAGCCCAAAAACCACAGAGCTTTTTCTGTTAACAGACTGTTCAGCTTCTTCTTGCACATGCAGTCCCTTTCATGCCCTGAAGAAATGTGAAACCAGACCCTTTAATTGAACTGTGATTGGGCGGGGCAGTTTTAGCCGAACCAGCTAATAAAACTATCTTTGATGTAATGGAAACCAGCCCAAATATTCTGGAAAAACACAGTTAGCCTAAAACAACATGATTCAGTCTTTTTAAAAACCTCTTCCGAAACCCTTAAGGCTAAAGGTTTGGCCCGAAACTATAATATATTAAAATTGTTAACATGAATTGAAGGGGGAATGAAAAAAGGCATTAAAACAGACAATGTACACACATGCACAACATATAACACACACTTGTGGGCACACACACTTATCCTTTTCATTTCATCGTAGCCCTTTCGTCAAGACAACACCGCCACCAAAAACCCAATTACATATTTTATCACATGGCAAGCATCACCTCAACCGCAATTTATCTCTGTCTGAACCGGAAGAAATAAGAAAGAGGAAAAGGACGAAAAGGAGAAGGGAAAGAAATAAAAGCAAAACATAGGTGCGGGCGAAAATTCTCCAAAAGAGAACAGAAAAAGAAAGGGAAAGGGAAAAAAGTAAAGAAGGAACAGGATTGGGTGGCAGTTTAGGCCAGTAAACTCGGATGATACCCAGGTCCTGATTGACTCTGACTAAGGTGGGACAGTTTGGTCCAGGGGATCGTACAGGCCTGATCCAGTTAATCCAACAACCCAGCTTGGACCACAACCGTTTATCAGTTAGTGACTGGTCTGGCTGGCCTCCTTACTTGAGACCAGTTCTGTTCATGCCTACAACTGATGCAGACAGCTTTGAGACTGAACTGTCCTGGTTGCCACCCTAACTTACACATCTGGCAAATTCTAATCAATTCATGTATATGTACTGGAATTTGATTCAACTTGTAGTGTCTAAGAGGTAAGTAGACACTATATCTGCAACGAGAAAAAAGAAATAAGCTTGAAGACTCAGCAAAACTCTGCAATTGAACCAGATAGCACTGTGAAGTTTTAAGTATATAATCTGAGATTAGGTTGACATCATATAGAAGCAATGGTAATGATATAGAAAATAAATCAAACAAAAACAATAAAAGAAGTTCTGCAGAACCTAACATATGATTAGTTTAACAGATGTGAGGCTCAAAAGAAGAAAAATAATCAACACAACTAGAGCAAGAAAAAGGAAATCTATATAGAGCTTTGAGAATAATTTGAGTACCTTTCGGCGACCTTCACCTGATACTTGTGCAATCAGCTTGCCATTTGGCCCAACAATGGCAAATGTAGGCCATGAATTTACACCCAACGCTCGCCATAAATACATATCACCATCATTGACAACCTAGGAATGAGAATGTTACTAACAGAATTGACTAACTATAATTCTTGAACAATTTATGCTTTCATTTTAAATGCAATTTTTTTTTTTTTTTTTTTTGTGTCAATACCCTTCTGGTCATTCAATATGATCACCTAATCAGCAAAAGCATCCATCTTCAAAATGCTACAAGTTAATCTCCTAAGTTATCAACTTCATATTCTGTTAGAAGTTTTTTTAAATAAATCCAGTGATCAAGTCCAAAAGTATATTACAATTTTCCATACAACACATGTAAATAAAAGCAAGTCGAATGTAAAATAAATCCCAATTTAGTTTTGGAGGCCAAATTTTTGGGATAGGCGGGGACTAAGGATTGAAAAGTGGGAAAACAACTACAGGGGAAAAAATTGTATTAGAGAAGGCTGAACACATAGGCATACCTAATTATCTCTGTCTCCATACAAATTGTTACATGCACCTAAACTAAATGACATGCAACGTAAAATAATGATAATTATATAAGCCATGATTCTCCAATTAACAGTACTGAAACTAAAATTTATAATCTGTTTCAATTTATTATTCCATTTTAAATCAAGAGTCCATTGCACCTCCTACCTGCAAAGCCAAATCTTAAAAAGATATTTAAGAAATTTTCTGAAGACACTTGGTGCATGCATAGGAATCAAGGTTCCACTAAATATCTTGCAAAAAGAAGCAATTTGTTACTATTGAGCCATAGTCCTTCAAGTATTAAAAGTTCTTTCAGTGTCATAATGAAAATAAAGCTTGAATTAATTAGATAATTAAGCTTTTGTTCCAAGAGCTATTCTTCAAACTCTCGTGCACTGTTTTTATTTGTTAATGGTTTGGTTTGTTTTAGGAGCTTTTCTAATTAACTAGCAGGATAGTTTTTGGAAATTTAGCTTTATCTTTTGAAGTAGGGAGCTAAATGTGAACAGATTAGTGTTCCTATTTCTATATTGGAGATTTTGTTGGATATTTCTTGAAGGAATTACTTTCGCTGTAATCCTTTTTTTCATCTCTCGATATTGTTGTTTGATATATTTGTATGTTTCTGATGCACAGTGGCAGGTACTCATTCTTGAGTTATTCAGTCAACAGAAATGCATCTCAGGAAAGTGGAAATAACTTCCTCTAGTAAAATTAAAATCACTCACCCTTTGATGTGTCAGAAGCTGATTCGCATACCTGTCCAATATTATCAATTTTGACAGTCACTTTCTCTAGATTGATACAGTTTTGACCATGAACAGACACCAACATCAGTGACAGATGGACTGCCTAAGTATATTAATTAGGCTACCTTGGGAATTCTGATTTCTTGTTTATTGTGTCCAGTTGCTGTCAAATTCAATATTATTATTTCCACTACATTGAGATCCTATATGTTGAAATGAAGAGATAAAAGAATGCAGGCCTTTTATGCATTTTCTTCCCCTTCAATGAAATGGTTGAGCTAAGATTCTAATCCATCTCCTATTGTTTCTTTTGAATCTTTGGTTCAATACTTTTCTAATCTTCCATTTTCCATATACAAATTTCCGTTACCATTATTTCCCTCTCTGTCACCTACTGCACCAACTTGGGCAAAGGTTATCTTATATCAGCAGATTTATTTGTTAAAGACAGGGTTCTGCAAATTACTTACTGGATGAGAGATACCGTAGCGTAGCACTGCGTTGCGAATGGCTTCCAAGTCTTTCTCATTGTCAAACTTTGCAGAATGCACCCCTATAACAATAAACTGAGCAAAATAGCTACATATTATTCATTGCAATGTCAGGTAAATTGTACATATATGTGCACCCAAATAACTGACTATCGCATGTAGAATTCCATGTTATCACGAGGCAATGAGGATGACGAGAACTTCCATATTTACATTATATTGTGCAAGCTTATACAATACTGCGCCTCATGATATGACTCTGGTTCTCATTTGTTTTCATTTTATTTTTCAAACACAATTAATGAGATGTTTGTCTAAAGAGCCAATAACTTTGAAATTTGTCAGGGGTGTTAAAAACACTAGAAAAGCAAAGAAATGGTGAATGGTGGACTCTGGAATGCTGATGCACAATAGCCAAGGATTAACTTTGATTATCTAGTTGGATTAAGATTGGAGATGCTATTTAATATTTTCTCATCACTAGCAGAATAAGATTATCTAGTTGGCAGGCTGGAGATGCTTAATATTTTCTTAAGTGTTGGAACCAATGTTATTAAAACCCAACCAGACCAGCCGGTTCAACCAAAAAAACTGGGGACGGGACCAAAATCTAGTCTGGTCATGTAGTATTAACCCGCTTATTAGAAAACAGGTAAACCGGCCTGTTAAACCTTAAACCGGTGAACAGACCAAGGATTTTGCTGGTTATTACTGAAAAAAGGGACAAAACTCATTTTTTTACCAAGTCCATGCGCACAGCTATTTTCACCGCCCATCCGCTTGACCTTTCACTCCACTCACCATGGCCATTTTATATGGCTCTCTCTCTCATCCCAACAATCAATATCCGCGCTATCGGTCACCCAGGAGTCTCCAACCTTGCAAGGTGGTCCTTGGTGATTCATACAGAATTCCAATCCCGTGCCCCATAGTACTTAGGTTAGAGCGTAAGCTAGTGATGCTTTCGGCTGCTGGACTTTCGACATCTAGGGTACAGAATTTGTGCTACAACACTACACTTATATTGCTCTCCCGATAAATCTCCCAGCAAGTGAAAGAACAAGCACATAATTAAAACCAATTTTCAATCTCCACCAAATCCTTTTGTAAGTAACACCAATTTTTATAAATATATGTATAAGCAAGTTACATAATAATAAATTTTATATTGAGAGTCACGGATTTGTATTTACTTTGAATTGGTAACATTAAAATTTAGCCTATTGTTGTTATAAATTTTTCATAGTGTGTGTGTGTGTATATATCATTTAAATTTTATCTTCAACACGCCCCCTCATATGTAGGCGGGGTTTTTTATTTTCTTGCATCAAACCCTAACACGTGCACAATTTTATTAAATAAGTGACGACGAGACTTGAACCTAGGAAAGTTGCTTGCTCACTCTAATACCATGTTGAATAATTTGATCTGAAAGCTTAAGTTGTTAGATAAATCACATGTATATATTTAAATTTTGTCTTCAACATTTTTTTTTTTTTTTTTTTTTTTTTTGTTTAGCCTCTGTTCTCAAACTTAGAATTGAGATAATCAAAAAAGGAACAAAGACCTATATTAATTGGAAAGGAATAATAAACCCATGTGCAAATGTTCTCCATCTTCAAGTCACGAGGTTAAAAATGAAAAACAAAAAAAATAAAAATTGATAACAATTTCTTCCTACTTTTATAGGTTGAAACATAGAAGAAATGTTCACGTGAAAAGATAAGGTCACCACATTCACCCATTTGATAATACATACATGGAAAAATCCACTCACTCGAAGCATTTAAAAATTGCACAGTAGCAGCTTGATGATGGTTAACAACAAAAGTTTCAAATGAAGGAATAGGAGCTTACTGGCATATCTTTATATTTTCTCTCCAAAAACTCTAGGTCCGGCAATACGTGCATACAATTTATGCAGCAGTAGGTCCAGAAGTCAAGAAGAACCACCTTTCCTTTCAAATCCTGTCCAATCAAAAGATTATTACACTTAGGAAAGCATGTTAGCAAGTAAAAGCTTTTCTCTAATAAAAATAATTACAATAACGACAAACAAATAATAAGCACGCAAAGAAAACAGAAATGAGGATTTATTTAGCATTAAACACTTGGTCGGCTATGTAACTAAACATTTAAAGGGGAATACCTCAGAATCTGAGCCACTTTTTCCATGTATTTGCTGGTATATAACAAATTTGAAAGCTCAACAGAGTTCACATAAAAGTTCCAATGATAATAAATAATCAGAAGTATCCATGCATGCATAAGCAAATGAAAACCAAAAAGGACATACAGGATGTTGAATTCTGGAATTAATCCCTAAATTTTAGGGATTAGTTTCCTTTTGTTAGTAATAAGATTATGCATTCCTTATTTAAGTTAGGTTATTCTTTCCTCTCTTTTTTCCCCTTAATTTTAGGAATTTATTTTTTGCTAGAATTAAGGACAATTAGTGGCAGATTTGCTGTAATATTTCTTGTATATATTCAAGTATTTTCTGATTATGAATATAAGAAAAAATAGAGTTTTCCCCTCTATTAATCTACATGGTATGAGAGCCATAAAAATGAAATCCTAGCCTCCTTTCTCCGCTACTTCTGCAACCCTAAGACCGAGGCCTCTCTTATGCCAAAATACGGTCTAGCCACCGGAATGCTACCAAAAATCAAACTCCAAAATCTGAAGTCACAATCCCAAACAACCATGGAGCAAAGGACAGCTCTCATTTCCCATTACAGGTCATAAACTGAATGGGCAAAACTTCCTCCGTGGTCACAATCCGTTATGATGTTCATATGCGACAAAGGCAAGGATGATTACCTCACTGGAGCTGCATGTGCCCCTGCTAAAGAAGATCCCAAGTTCAAAGGACGGAAGGCATGTCATAACATGGTCATGTCATGGTTGATAAATTCCTTGAACAACATCGGAGAAAATTTTCTTCTCTATGAAACTGCAAAGGAAATCTGGGATATTGCAAGAGAGACATATTCAGCCAATGAAAATACATTGGAGCTAAGTCGAAGGTATTCTCCATGATTTGCGTCAAGATGATCTCCCAGTCACTCAATATTTCAATCTTCTTGCTCGACATTGGCAGCAATAGGATATGTTTGAAATATATGACTGGGACTGCCGTTCTGATGGTGCCAGATACAAAAAGATTGTTGAAAAGAAGCGGATTTACAAGTTCTTATTAGGGCTAAATAAGAAACTTGACGAGGTACAGAGCAGAATAATGGGAATGAAACCTCTTCCCAACCTTCGAGAAGCCTTTTTGAAGTCTTCCGCTTGGAGAGTAGAAAAAGGTTTATGATGGGATCACAAAACCTCCTACCGGTTGCTGAAAATTCTGCTCTTGTTGCACGTGGACCCAATGTCAGCCTTCGGTCAATCGGCAAAAAAAGAAAAGAAGACCCTAATGTGATCACTGTCACAAACCAAGACACACTAAAGATATATGCTGGAAGATACACGGCAAACCAACAAACTGGAAGCCCAGACAACCACCGGCTTGATGACCAACTATGAGGAAAAGACATCATTAGAGACCACACTGTTTGGCAAAGAGTAGATTGAGCTTCTTCAAAAGATGTTCAGCTACCAAACCACTCCACTTTTTGTCGAAAATACCATATGAACTGGTGGAATAGGTAATTTTCCTATGGCTTTAAACATCCAAACGAAGAAACACAGCCCTAGGATAATTGACACCGGTGCATCAGATCATATGATCAGTAATGCTACACTATTTAATACATACAACCCAAGTTTTAGAAATTTCATGGTTCGAATTGTTGATGGATCATTGTCTACAGTGGCAGGAAGAGGATCGGTTACTATCACCAATGACCTGACCTTAAAATATGTGCTCTTCGTCCCTAATTTGACTTGTAATTTGCTGTCCATTAATAAACTCGCCAAAGATTTGAATTGTGTTGCTAATTTTTTCTCAAATCATTCTGAATTTGAGGATTTGGAATCGTGGATGATGATTGGCAATGCTAAGGAATGTGCGGAGCTCTATCTTCTTCAAGGTCCTAATAATCATAGGGAATAAGCTCAAATTGCAAGTAGTGTTTTTTTCAGTTTTGCCTAACAACAATAGTGCAATCACATTATGGCACTATAGATTAGGTCACCCCAATTTTCTGTATCTAAAAAGGTTGTTCCCAAAAATATTCAATAATATCAATCCCGAGTCTTTTCAATGCGAAGTGCGTTAATAATCCAAACATGTGAAAACAATTATTCAACCCAAGGATTCAAAACAACATGGGGACCTTCTAGAGTCAACAACATTTCAAGAATAGGTGGTTTGTTTCATTTGTTGATGACCACACTCGGATAACCTGGATATACTTGATGAAAGAGAAATCAGAGATGGGCACTAACTTTAAAATTTTCAACAAAATGATCTAAACACAATTCCAAACAAAAATAAAGGTGTTTAGATAAGATAATGCCAAAGACTACTTCAATACTATACTTTGTCAATAAATGATGGATCAAGAAATAATGCATCAAAGTTCATGTGCTAACACAACTCAGCAAAACAGAGTGGCAAAAAGAAAAAATAGACACCTCCTCGAAGTGGTCAAATCTATTATGTTCACTACAAATATTCCCAAGCACTTTTGAGAAGAAGCGGTCCTCACAACCACATACCTCACTAATAGAATGTCATCAAGAGTCCTCAAGTTCCAAACACCTAGCCAAGCCCTCCTTAACTTCTACCTAGAAACCGAAATCATCTCATCTCTACCATTAAAAGTATTTGGGTGTATAATATTTGTTCATATCCATCAACAGCACCGGTGCAAGCTTGATCCAAAGGCAATCAAATGTCTCTTTCTTAGCTACTCTTCCACTCAAAAGGTTACAAGTGTTACTCGCCTATTACTAAGAAATTTTACACATCGATGGATGTCACCTTTTTTTAAAAATCAACCATATTATCAAAAAACTTCCATTCAGGAAGAGAACTCAATCATACAAAATGTAGTTTTTGGCTTGAAATCCAATTCCTTCATCGCCTCTCACCTCCATTCACAAACAATCAAGTCTACCATCCCTCCAAAAATCGAGTCTACTATTCCTTCAGAAACAGAGAAAACACTAACACTCCCACTCTTATCCACACACAACCTGCAATTGACAAAGAGCTAATTATTTATTCAACGAGGAAAAGGCCCCAAAAGGAGATAGAGGATCACGCAGAAAGCAGAGCCGTGAATCCAATCCAAAGTCCAAGTTCGGATATTCTAGGTAACATATTTCAGACAGATATTACTAGTAATGATGATCTTGAAATTCCTATTGCTTTAAGAAAGGTGTGAGATCTTGTACTCAGCATCCAATCTACAATTTTGTTTCCTATAATAGTCTATCATTATAATATCAGGCATTTGCTACTAATCTATCCAATGTAGAAATCCTACGAAGTATTCATGATGCTTTGGGAAAATCTGAATGGAGAATAGTGCAGTTATTCAAAAAGAGATGAATGCTCTCAAAAGGAATGGTACTTGAGAACTTTGCAAGGAGGAAAGTGGCCAGTTGGATGTAAGCGGGTTTTTACTAACAAGTATAATCCAGATAGGATTGTAAGTCACCACAAAGCAAGATATGTTGTTAAAGGATTCACTTAGACCTATGGCATTGACTACCAAGAAACTTTTACTCATGTTGCCAAGCTCAATACAATTCGAATTTTGCTATCTCTAGCCACCAATTAAGACTGGCCTCTGCATCAATTAGATGTGAGAAATGCCTTTCTCAATAGTGACTTAGAAGAGGAAGTATACGTGGAAATTCCACTGGATTTTAAAACAAGAAGCAGTGTTAACAAGGTCTCTAAACTCCGAAAAATCTCTATACCTAGAGCATAGTTTGATAGGTTTACAAAGGCAATTAAGAAGCATGGGTACTCTCAGGGTTAAGCTGATCATACCTCATGCTAGGAAAATTGCTATTCGAATTGTTTATATTGACGATATCATTGTGACATGAAACTATAATGAAGAAATGGATTGCTTAAAGGAAATACTTGCGATGGAATTTGAGATTAAAGATCTGGGATCACTAAAATACTTCCTAGGCATGGAAGTTGCTCGTTTGAAGAAAGGTATTGTGGTCTCACAACGTAAGTACACCTTAGACTTACTAAAAGAAACTGGAATGTTGGGATTAGAATCAAATTATAAAATTGGTTTCAAAGAAAATAGTCCATCATTGGACACTGGGAGATATCAATGACTTGTGGAAAAGCTCATTTATCTCTCCACACAAAGCCAGATATAGGCTTTTCAGATAGTGTTGTAAGTCAATTTATGAATAAGCCCAATGAAGAACATTTCTTGGTAAAGGAATAAATAGAGAAGTTGAAGTTTACTCACATGCAGTAGTAGGATCCATTACACATCGAAGATCAACTACTAGCTATTGCACCTATATATGGGAAAACTTGGTAACTTGGCATAGCAAGAAAAGTCACTTGTCGCCAAAAGCAATGCCGCAAAGCAGAGTATAGGGCTTTAGCTCAGAGCATATGTGAAGGAATATGGTTGAAGAGGTTACTTGACAAGTTAAGGATTCCAACAAAAGAGTCAATGAAGGTATTTTTTTGACAACTGGGCAGCAATAAGTATTGCTAAAAATCCCGTTCATCATGATAGAGCTAAGCATGTGGAGCTAGATCGTCATTTCATCAAAGAAAAGGATGAAACATGAATAATATACCTGATTTACACACCTACACATCTTCAAGTGGTGGATGTTCTAACAAAAGCTCTTCCAAGAATAAAATTTGAACAATTGACTTCCGAGCTAGGAATGATTAACATCTATTCACCAACTTAAGGGGGGAATGTTGAATTCTAGAATTAATCCCTAAACTTTGGGGATTAGTTTCCTTTTGTTAGTAATTAGATTATGCATTTCTTATTTAAGTTAGATTATTCTTTCCTGTTTTTCCCCTTAATTTTAGGGATTTATTTTTGGCTAGAATTAAAGAGAATAAGTGGCAGATTTGTTGTCATATTTCTTCTATTTATTCAAGCATTTTCTGATTATGAAATATAAGAAAAAATAGAGTTTCCTCTCCATTAATTTACACAAGATAGCACAAGTCAGAAAAATAGGAACATGGAATTATGTTATCACACATTGTCTTTACCCGGCGTAACTGAAGGGGAGCTGTATTCAGCCAGTCAAGTTTTGGAAACTCTGGTACAGTTGTTGCATTCCCCCTACAACAAAGCATAATATCAATTATTAAATCTCCCCCGACAAAAATATAGAAAGATAATAAAATGTCAATTATACGTGCATTCTGACATATCAGCAGGGCATATTGGTGTATATCTCAAATTGATATAGCAGGTATAATATTTTGCTGCTGAAGAATGGATATAAAGCAAATATTATGATCAGTTTCATGGCATGCCATTCACTGAGTTATATAAGTTATATATCTGTTCTTAAGTTAAGTTGATTACCCACCAATCAGTGTATTTTTTATATATGGCTTAAGTGTGAACCTCCTCTACTAGGTTTCTATTGTAGAGATAGTCATAAGAGTTGGTGTACTTTATCATGTTGCATTTCACACTAAACTTATTTGCACCTTCACGGTATTATCCGAGTATCTTTATCTATCTGTAGAAGCATTATATATTATATTTATCCTCTGCATTAGATACATCACATATCTCTATGAGCGCATAATATTAGACTGATGATGATCTTGTGAAGCCTAAATCAACCTCCCTGCCCCCAACCCCCACGTGCACACACCCCTATGCACAAAGAGAGAAAGATAACCCAACCCCCTTCCCCCTCAAATATCACTTTCCACTGTCAGCAAGTGCATAAATTCAAGACAGGAGAAATATTTCTACCTTTTCTCCATATCAGCAATGTAGTTTGTGAATTGTTGAATCCTAATCAAACGAGAATCTTCTGCAACCACAAAAATAAGACAGATTGCAGCTTCTATTTTTCTCTACCGAGTTCAGCAGGAAGGTTAAAGAAAGTTGAATTGGTTCTATAGACATAAATTATCCATAGCAGTTATTATGAGTCAATATATTAGGAGAACAAAGAGGATGTTCAAGAGAACAAAAAAATGGACAAGGAAGATGCACTTATTGAAGTCATTTACAATAAAGAGCAAAAACAGGGTAGATATTTTCTTGTAAATTTAAGACCTTTATCCTGTCCAAACGGAGGGCTGCTGGCTCCAAACAACAAATTCCAGATAGCCTTTGGAGATGCATATTGCATTGCCTGCAAAGACGAAGCAGCTTCCAGAGACATTCATAGTTAAAATGAAGGAAGAAAGGGTGGATGTGATAATCAATTCTGAATATGCTTCTTTTCCAATTTATATTTTCACCACACACATTATACCTTCCAGTTTGATACGGTGAAAATAAGGCAAGAGATAGCAATTCCCAAACTTCCATATCTCAAAATATCTCGCCGAGAACCCTGCAACCTGTCAATAAATCACTTCTGCATTTCAAGGAAAATTACTCCTAACCGCAATTAGTTGATGGTAAATAAGCATGGTTCAACAAAGTAAAGTTGTTTCTGCTACATAGTTATTTAATTAAATCTTCAAAATAAATGAAAGTAGAAAAACGAGAGAGAGAATTAGATAGAACAAACGTATGAATGAAAAAAAGAAAAACTTTCAACTACGCAAGGTCAAGTCCATGGTAGATGCAATAATATTGTACAATACCAACAGGCCTGGAATCACATCAGCTGCTTTATGGATAAATCATAAAAAGATGCATTGTTGCATCACAAAAAAGATAAGTATCATGAGTTGTCCTCGAGCCATAGGTAGGAGCAGTCTAAATATGGGTTCTATACACTCCTTATATGAAGGATTAAGAACTATATGCCATAATAATCTCGATGAAAAGAAAACTGATAGAGCTTCAACAGAAGACACAGTAAGCTCTCATAAATTGGAACTTCAACCCTCAACAATAATAAAATACAACAGTTAATAGCTTTTGCTTCAAAGTAAGAAAGAGATAAAATTATGAAAAGAACAGAAATAGAAGAAAGTAATTGACTAAAAGTAAACTAAAAATACATACATCAATATACACAGAATCCTGAATGTTAATCAAATGATGAGGGAAAAGATCGCATTAGATGGAAATAGTAGCTGTCAAACTTTATAATGGTTGAGAGATTTTTCGTAGTTACTTATGCATGTATTGGACTGGATCGAAAAATTATAGCTTGTACGGTGTACAAAAAGCAGGATAACATTATAGCAAGGCGACATATTTAGGGTAACAGATTATTGAAAGAATTATCGAGGCCAGCTTTGTCTGAGTGGGAGAGAAGGATAATGTTATGGTGGTAACCACTCATTAGGTTAATGGTGAAACAATTTCCTTAGATGAAATTCGGATAATGTAACAGATATAAAACAATTTTCCTGCCACTGGACGCATTTCATGATGAAAAGAACTTGTTTCTGCATACAGCAAAGTCATTTGAAAGTAGCCATGAATCCATTCAATTATATAGTATTTACCAGAGAGATTAATGTTCCAAAAATGCACAGAATCCAGATGATTAAAAGTGAAAATTTAATATTCTTAAGAAAGAAACAACTTGAGAATAATTTCCAAACAAAATAAAATTTGTTATACTTACAGAAACATAGAAAAGTCCCAAGTTCCTAGATATGATCAGAATGGAACATTTTGTGCATAAAGTCGTTCTTACCCTCCAAAGGAGAAGTCTACGGCTCTTGGAGAATATTTATCCTGCAATGACCTACTGTCTCTACTGTTGGAAATCGGGGAACCTTGTGCAGAATCACTAATAGATTTTGATAACTGCATCTTTGCATCTGCAATGGTTTGTTATTATTAGACCTTCATTGCAACAGAATATTACATATCAACCACCATCCACTAAATAAAAAAGATAGTTCACCACTTAACAATTTTACCCCTGCTTTCTTTATGAAAACCAGTCTATACTACAGAAACAGAAACATAAATGTACAAGGCGACCACTAAAACCAGCCCAAAAGAAGCGAACCTTCATATACATATAGCATTCATTACAAGAGATGTCTTAGTGTCCAAAATAACAGGAATTGTAACTTCAAAAACTACATTACTGATGGTACAAAAAGGGATTTTCTTATACTTTCAGAGCTACATACTATGCCAACTGGAGCCGCCATTGATGATATCGTCTAGTGATATGTTGCCTATCTCCTTTCTGATAAGTGATGGACCAGATGTCTTCAAAGTATCTTCTGATAATGTCGTCGTTACAGCTATACATCTGCAAGCAGTCCAAAATAAGTAAGCTATTAAAAGGACTCAAGCAAAATTATAAAAGATGGGACAGATAAAACAAGCAGAAGAAGATCTACATATATTGGAAATTTGGAAGAGAGAACAATCATGGAAGAAAACAGCAGTGCATATAATTATTCAAAGAGAAAAAGGAGTATATAGGAAGAGAGAACAAGCATGGAAGAAAACAAGCAGTAGAAGATCTACATATATTGGAAATTAAACAGCAGTGCATATAATTATTCAAAGAGAAAAAGGAATAAAGGAGAAAATGCAGTTCATAAATTATAAATGAGGTAACTAATAGTAGAAGAAATGCAATTCATAAACAGATCAAAGATAGAACACAAAGATGTAACAAATGCACTAAATTATTTTATATTTTTATAAGATGAACTTGATGAATTATTCAAAGAAAAGTTTAGCAATGAAATGCTATTCAAAGAACTATGAAATTCAAGGAGAGCTCAACCTAAGGAACAGATGCCATTCACCAGAGTTATGAGAGAGGACAAGGGTTTGAAAGAGGCAACTCACAATCTTCAGAGAGAGAGAAAGAAAGGAAGATATGCAATTAAAGAAAACAATAATAACAAAAAATTGAGTAATTGGTATACTAACACAAATAGAACAAATTATGAAAAGATGAGTTCTCGAAATAACAAGAGGAAAGTGAAAATATAGAATTAACGCAGTCGCCATACATCGAAAAGAGAATTTCCAACAGAATTTCATCCCAAGAAAGTGAAATAGATTGTAGATATCCTAATAAACCTAAGATGATTACAGACATTACCTCATGTTTGCTGATTTGGCAGCTTCTACTCCAGCTAATGCATCTTCAATCACAATACACTGCAACTAATGCTGTAAATATACGAATAATAACAACAGCGACAAAAGAACAAAACGTAACCTTCCAATAGCATACCTCACTTGGGGGAACGTTCAGATTTTTTGAAGCGGCTAAAAATATATCAGGAGCAGGTTTCAAGTTTTCAAATGCATCCGCAGACACAATAGCGTCAAACCTGATTATATGAGAAGAAGAGAACTTTAAAATCGATTATTCGTTGAAGTAAATAATCTTATATAGGAAACATAGACTCCATCAATTTATTTATAAAAGTGATGCTAGCAGATGCAATTTTTTGTTAAGAAACATGAATTCAGTCATTATAGAAGCAACTGTCAAGAGGACAAGGAATCCTCTAATATCAATAAAAAAAAAAGAAGTAAAGGATATAACATATCTTTTCAACTACGAATAATTAAAGAAAAGGGTACACTCTTCTCTAGAAATCCATATGATGCTAAAAATAGCTCTATCCCATAACTTAGAAACTTATTTCTCTCTTCCTTCAATAATCTTCTTGTTTTTCTCTGTACAGATCACCAAACAACCACTTTCCACATAATTATGCCCATCATTCCCTTACCAAATTTAATTAGCTTTTCAAGGATTAACCACTACACCTACCCATGGAAACCCAATCAAAACCAGCCTCGTGAAGAAGTCTACACTGTAGCCATCTTTCAGCATCACGATTTAAAATTAAGCAATCAATACAATCTAGATCCTTATGCCATCTCACACAATAAATAGGGAGAGAGAAATGTTCATGATCCCAGTGCCGAGCCAGGAATTTTCCATTGGGGGGCCTAATTTTTTCACAACACATCTTTCAGATTCAAAAATCATTAAACAGCGAGTTCAAAATAGTTCAAAATAACGACCCAAAGATAGCCATTAAAAATGGATTTAATAATCCTATTTTTTATTTTTTAATTCTCATTTTGACATCACTTGGCTTATTTTCGAGGTATAGTCTGACAAATTCTTGGTACCGTGTCGAAGTATTCATGACAAACTTTGTAACGTATCTTTTGGATTGAAAAATTATTAAACAGAAAAGTTAAAAATAACAAGTCAAAGATGGCTGCTAGAAATAAATTTAGTAATCCAATTTTTTATCATTTAATTCTCATTTCGGAGTCACATTTTTCAACTTATTTTCGGGCTATGTTCTTCTCTCGTCGAAATAGGTTCTCAATACTGTTTTGAAATATTCAGACAAACTTCGCGATGCATCTTTTAGATTGAAAAACCGTTAAACTGTGAGTTCAAAATAACAAACCAAAAAGACAGCTGAAGTTGGATTTAATAATCCGATTCCGTTTCCATTTTTAGACGTCAATTTAATTAAATTATATTTTACATCAATTTAACTCATTCTCTCATATAACAAAATATACAGTGAAGTCTCAAGTAATTTTTATTTAAAAATTTAAACAAAGCAAAAACAAACAAAAAAAAAAAAAAAAAAAACGTTTTTTTTTTTTTTTTTTTTTTGGGGGAGGGGGCTGGCCCACCTCCTCCGTTCGTGCATGATCCCCTTGTACACATAGGATACCATAAAGGAAGAGAGAGATAAGGGCATTTCTTCACCCAATTCACAAGTACAAATTTTCCAATTAAACTAGTCGTGGAAAATTTGTAGAGACATAGGACTTTCAAATAAGCCTGGTGGGAGAAAGATAAGGTAGCTTGGAAAATAAAAAAAGTAGAGAAGAATGACTTGCAAGGAAAAAGATCCCTAGGAATTCAAGGATGGTCATTAAAGAGGACAAATGTAATCTCGATATCCCTCAAGTTGTGTTACTAAAAATTCCTTTCACTAAGTACCATTGTCCCAAAAGAGTGAACCAAAAAATTTGATGAATTCAAACTACTTTCATATAATAACTATACACAATGTTTAACCATCTCATCTAAAATCTTAAGTTGCTAGAGAGGGCCTACGTATGTTTATTTAAATCTTGTTGTCAACACGTTCATTTTTTTATCAAAGGTCTGACATATGCACAATATAAATGGTGGCGAGACTTGAACTCGAGGTCATTTGCCTGGCTAATACTATGTTAACCATCCATCTAAAAGCAAAATTTGTTAGAGAGGGACTACATGTATTGATTGAAAATGTCTTCAACATCCTGCATCATATAAAAAAAAGGTAGCATTCATGATTTATTATAATGTTGCATATGCACACGCATATATACTAGTAGGCACATCTATGCACTCATCTTTTAGTTATTTCACTTGAATTACAATTCAACAACCAGATAGGAACATAAGTTTAGTTGTGGGTATGATGCCAAAGGTTAACAAATGAGGAAAGAGACATTGATTATTATAACAAGGTTTAGAAAAGGGAGTTAGAGGATTTTCAAGAAGGATACACAAACATATTTCTTTTTAAACCCCAACATGCTAGTAATAAACAAACTATAATTGCAAGTTACTTCATAAGAGACTGAACAAACAATTATCATTTAGGTATTTCACATTGACAGCAAACTGATGAATTCCTGAAAACACTGTCTTGGTTTTGTTAGCATGTATGCGTGCATTGAAGAATAAATAATGGGTGAGATTGCCATCTGCAGAAATGCACAGTTGTCAAAGGGAGCTTCAGAAAAAAACTATTACTGATAGATCCTATATTCATCAAACTTCGCTAACACAATCAATCATGCATCATAGACGTTAACTAAGTAAGAGAAATATTGTTGAAATTTCAGTTTGGACTCATCCATCACAGAAATACAGATTCAAAATCATGTAAAGGTCAATCCATGGTAGTAATCATAATCCATTTTATGATTTTGGTTATAAATTTTTCACAACAGTGTATAGAGAAATGAAAATGCAAACATTTTAAGAATTTCAACAATAACTGAACTGCTACCAACTTCATAAATTATCCTGAATACCATCACTCCGAACCAATTAAAACTTTGAATAATAGCAACATAGCTAGTTACTACCATTCCCACCACAATATCTGTGTCACATGTCCTGCTTGTGAAGTAACTGAAGTTGATCAATGCTTTTTAAGTATAATTGTGATAGTGCAAACACAGATTACAGGCTTCTATGGCTGTCAAATGTGGTATACGTAAATATTAAGAAGAAATGAAGGATTACTGAAATATTTGAAACTACTTTTTAACGATGATGCCAACAGAAAATGTAACACTAGCTTACATTGATAGAGGTAAACCAGCAGCTGCTAAATTTGCATCAACCTTGATGCGATCAGCACTGGATGCAACAGCAACTTTGAGGCCATTACTTTTACACTGTTCATTACAAATAGATAGAACTATTAGTATAGCAGAAAAAATAAATTTTAAGTCTTTGTGTTGCCTGTTTACCTCTGTTACAAGTTCAAAGGCACCAGGGAAACCTATGCCAGAATTTGGTTTCGCATACTGCAAAATGAAAATCACACAACTTCGAGGTTCAAGTATCCAATAGAGAAGTTAACAATTGGAATACACGATGAACAATGTTATTAAGAATAGATAAATATCTACACAACAAATAAGACAGTTCAATCACCTTATCCAAGTATATCTCAAAAAACCTCTTCTTTGCTGCCTCAGGATTGAATCCCCTCACACCCTTTACAGAAGCAACACCTCCTAAAAATTTGGCTTCTCCTGTTCCATTTTTAGGAAAATTATGCACACAGATAAGAAAGAGGAAAAGAGAGAGAATGAGGTTAATAGTAGAAAGGAAAAAGAAAAACAAGAAAAAAAGTTATTATAGTGTATCCCGATGTTTGACTATGAGTAACATGCATGAACAATTTAGGTAGTTTGAATTTAAACGTAATAAGGTGCCTTGCGATACCGATAGACATAATGGTTTTTAAACTATAAGCTTCATAGAGTGGTAAACTTCAATGATCTGCTATTGATTCTGAATAAGAGAAACAATATCAGACTAAGAAATGAGTAAGACACATCTTTAAAATGTCCAGAATCATAGGACAGAAGATGGGACTTTGGATGGATTGAGAAACTGGCTGAGGCTTGCTTTACAGGCAACATTTCTTGCTGCAGTTTACGGGGGACCAATGAGAGATATTTCTTAAGGACGCCAAGGGCTCTACTAGATATGGAGTTTCTGCAACACATCCAGATTTAGTGGTGGGAAGTTTCTAAAACATATTGGCATGGTAACTAATAAGATGTCCAGTGGCTGAGCTGCAGCATTATATGAGGAGGAAGTTGTTAGCAGATTGCCTCTTCAAAGGATCCTGACAAAAGGAAAATATCAGCTGTTGCTTCCTGGTTTAACCCTCTTCATGTCTGGAGTAGATGAGATAAAGAAGAAAGAATTTGAGAGAAACTTGCAAAATGTTTTGCCCTAGGCATTCAAAGTCTCAATGAAAAGCTTTACAGCTAGTGAAGGACCAAAGCAATATGCCTTCACCCATGGAAGCGGAAATGGAACCCAAATTTATTAGCAGAGGATTCACGACAATGAAAGACATGTTGAGTGATTTATTCCAAAAGAGAAGATGAAAACAATAGCCATCTTCAAATGCAAAAAAAAAAAAAAAATGTAGGGAAACTCTTGACATTCCAATTTTTCCATTTTTGTTATTGACACGGTAAGTAATCAAGAAATATAAATAATCAAATATCTGTTGATGAAATCCCCCACCCCCTTTATTTCATTTCTTCCCTGTTTTAGAATAAGGTAGGAAAGAGCAAGTCTGATTATGTACGGTTGAATTACTTTCAACCCCAGGATAAAGTAACATGGAAAAAGTGAATTCCATGTTGGCCATTGACATCCTTTCATTCATTATAGATTGAGGGATGAGATGCATCGAGGCATAAAAAAAAATATCCTACAAGTTAAAAAGTAGTCCTTTTATATATCATTGGTAATATATGAGGAAAACAAATGGTGGTGTGTGTGTGCATTTTCTTTCCTTTTTCTTACATTCTCATGCCTGTGTCCAGTCATGGAGTGAGAGATTGTAGGGGTCATCACCCTACATAGTTCTTGAATTCATTATATATACTTGCTGAAAAATGTGCTCTCTATATGAAAGTCAAACTTGAATGGCACTCTGAAGCCAATACTTATTCACAGGTGATAAAAATGGTTACCTCACCAATTGTAAATTGTATGTAGTGTCTAACCAATCACAAGCAATCGATTGTGTAAGAAATCATTAAAAAAACCATGAAATCACCCAGAATGAATAACTCCAGGGAAGTATACAATGCTCAGACCTGTTCATATCTTCACTTTAAAAATTAGGATCTGAATAAAATAAATGTGGAGAACTTATTGCTTGAAAGTTCAGAACTCTAGACTTCACAAGAAATCACGGATTCAGGAATCAGTCCGATTTGGAAATAAATTGACTGATGATACTAAGGGAAAGAATCATCAACAACTGTGCCAATGATCCTAATGAATTCCACAATTAAGTCCCTACAAGCTGCGAATAACCAGGAAGGACCAAAATCTTCAATAACTTGAAATCTTCAGGAATCCCCCTCAAGTTGGCTCGTCATACTCAATATGTCCAACTTGCTGATCGGTAAGCCCTTTATATGTCACTAGTCCATCCGAAGAGATTTATGGCGCCATTCTCTAGCTTGTTCTAATGAAGTGCATATACATCTCCCCATGCCTGGTTCTCTTAAGATGGATAGTGTTGTGAACTGCAATGATTGCGGCCATGTTGTCACAATAAAGTCTCATCTTGGAGTTGTTGCCCAACCTGAGCTCCCTCAGTAGAGGATGTAAGCCATACAAGTTCATACATCCCCAATGCTATCAATCTAGATTTCGCTTCATCACTTGACCTTGCCACTACCAGTTGCTTCTTACTCCTCCAAGTTACAAGGCTACCTCCAATAAAGGTAAAGTATCTAGAGGTAGATCTTCTATCATTTACTGAACCTACCCAATCAATCTGTGTATGCTTCAATCTCCCAACGATGAATTTTTGGAAAGAGAAGTCATTTCTCCTTGACTACCCTTACCACTATTCATGTATTGCTCTTTGGAGCATGCAGCATGCATGAACTAACCACGCTCACTATGAAGGCCATGGCAGGTGAAAGATAAATCAACCTTCTTACCAATTTCTCTCTCTCTGTTCCCTACCTAGCTTTAAGAATATATTCTCAATTTGTGATTTGCATCATACTATGTATAAACTAGGGGTGTAAACGGTCTAGTTTGAGCGGTTTTAACATATTTTAAAATCAAATTTTTTTAAAGGTTTGACAAATTCCCAAGTCTAAGCCAAGCTGTTTTATCACCCAAACCGCAATTTGCGGGTTTGGTTTGGTTTTAAACCATGGTTTGCTCGTATTTTTTTTTCGTTCACTTCAACATAACTAGTTTATGAATTATAAAATGTCATTCTAGTTTATTGACGAGGAGAATAGTTTAGTTACCTTCAAGGGTTGGTCGCGTAAACCTGATCATAGAAAAGAGAACAGTTTAATTACCTCAGTTTGAAGAGAGGGGGGGGGTTTGAAGTGCAAATTTTTGTTTTGAAGGTTTTGTTTTTTAGGGTTTCCAGTTGATTTGCGGTGTTGTTTGGCGTTTGCGGTGGTGAATTGGTGAAGGTTAAGGTATCAACTGGAGCAATGAGACATGAGCGACTGATGCTATCAAATTAGGATTACTGGTTAGCAATTTGGCCCATAATGTTGATATTTAGTATTTTTAGGTTAATATATTATTTGGATTTGGAAGTTAAATTTGTAATGTGGAAGTGTGGCCTAGTTTGGTTTCAAACCGCAATTAAAATACTAGAACCCAAACCAAACCTGTTTTTGTTCAAAATCAAATCATTGACGAGTCCATGTAGCACCAAACCAATGGTTTGAAAAAATTTCGGTTTTGTTTTGGCGGTTTTTACTTATGGCCCTAATATGAACTAGCGTACATCCTAACATGAAAAAATGAGTTGTCCATCTCTCTAGCATTGATCTCTTCCCCATACAGAGGTCATGAAATTTATAGTGATTACCCTTACAACTATTCATGGGCATGCATGGGGCATGCATGAATCAACCACGTTCACTATGAAGGCCATGTCTATTCTGGCATGGTGAAAGATAAACCAGCTTGCTCACAAATTTCTCTCTTTGTTCCCTACCCAGCTTTTAGTATATATTCTCAATTTGTGATTTGCATCAAACATAAACTGATGTACATCCCAACATGAAAAATGAATTGTCCACCTCTCTAGCGTTGATCTCTTCTCCATACAAAGGTCCTGAAACTTGAAACTTATAGTGAGTAGAGAAAAATATAGTTATACTAGTATACCGCTTTTCTCTGCGTGGGATCCGACCATAGAGTCTAGTGCAAAATCTTCACCTTAACTATAAATTTTTCCCAATAATCACCACAAGAAAAATAAAAATACCCTTTAGCCGCTTGTTCGTTCTATTTATTAATTAAACAACTATTTGAGAAAAATCAGGAAATGATTGATTAAGAGAAGATTTTAATAGATTGAGTAGTTGAGAAGAATCTGTTAAAGATTGAGAGAGAGAGAGAGAGAGAGAGAGAGAGAGAGAGAGAGAGGGGGTTTTGTTTGAAGGGAGGTTGATTTTGAAGATATTGAGAAGACTTTGGAGAAGATTCAAAGAGAAAGGGTTTTGTTTGATTTGAAAGAGAAGAAGACGTAGTGGTGACAAATGAGTTCTTTTTTCTGTCCGTAGTGGAGAAAACCTCCCTACGGTCGGTGACAATATAGGTGACAAGCAAGTTAGCTAATGGAGATCGTATTGCGTAATAAATTAGGGACATGTGATAATGAATTCAAGGTCAAGGTTCTTGAAATAGAAATTGAACCATTATAGACAACATAAGAGATTGACCCATCAGCTAGCTTAGCCTTTGGTGATCCAAACATGAATACAAGTGGAGAACAAATTTGAGGACCTGACATATGGCTTGTAGCCCCCGAATCCATCATCAGAAGGTCTGATTTTGTGTTTCTAGAATGGAGTGCAGCAAGTAAATTACCTGTTTGGGCCAGATTCTGATTTTGTGTTTCTAGAATGGAGTGCAGCAAGTAAATTACCTGTTTGGGCCAGATTCGAAAGGAGATAGAATTTAGACATGTTGTCTTTTGTCATAAAACTATAGAAGTGCTAATTTGGTGAAAGTCTGCATTCTGAGTTTTTTTCTTATCAACAGCAACTTGAAGGCTTGACCACTATTGTCGGTTGTCTTGTCTTACTGCCTCTCCTCCATCCTTGTGGTTTTCCATGCACTTTCTAGCATGTTGCACTTGGGTGACAAGGCTTATAGCAGTGGTAACACCAAAGTTCATCTTTATCATCATTTCTTCTCCCAGGATTTATTTATCCACTGAATTTTTAGCAGTTAGGTTTCCCATCATCAAGGCAGCATGCTTTCCTCTCTTCTATTGTCATTGTCGTTTTCTCTTAGCAATGGAATTACATCCTTTCCATGATTTTTGAACTGTCCTGATCCAGTTCAACACTTAGACATGCAAGAAAGTCAAAGACCTATCTTTTCTGACGACCTATGTATACTTTACGCTTTTTCTCTGGCACATACAGCCACAGACCTGGTAGATATCCATCTCCTACCAAAATCTATTCAAAGCATTGTAACAGGCTGTCACTATCTTGCTGTCTTGCTTGAATTCCATTTACTTGCTTGACTTCTATTGCAATCAGCTTCAGATCATATAACAGGCAGTCATTACCTACATTGGAATAATTCAAATTCACAGAATCCCAAATTTCTTTGCCTGTTGTTAAAAAAAGTAACCAAATGTCAGGTTCCATTGAGTTAAGCAACCAAGTTATCAAATGGAATTTTCTTCATCCCCTACTGGAAAATTGGGAATTGTGGTATTTGATGTCTTCCATGTGCATCAAGAAGCCCCATCTTCCTTCGAGACCTTTGCTGAAAATTTTTACGGACCATGATCGTCGAGGAAAATGCTGGCGGCCATTGAATTTGTGTGTTGTATTTCGGATAGTAAGGCTTTCAGTTGGATTTGGTGGAATCACAACACTGCTATCTGATTTTGCTGATGTACATATTATGGTCTAAATTCTAAGAAGACCATCATTGATGGCTGGAATGTATTAGTAATGAAGGCATATGAACTCTAGGAAAAAGGTAGCCATAGAACAATCTAGTAAGCTAACACCATCACACAGATTGAAATTTATTCTTTGCTTATATTAATCAGAAACATTACAATATATATATGGAAAACAAATTGGAAAATAACTTCTGCTTATATTCTTCAGAGACATTACAAGGTATTTATAGAAAACAATCAGCAGGCTAAACTACATTTGTACTGTTAAAGTTATTAGCGGGAAAAACAAAATCCTAGAAATTCTACATAAGATGTTAGGAAAAATTCCAATTTATGGAATCAAGACTAAATTCATCAATAATGTGAGATCTTCAACAGATGCAAATGGGAAGTAGTACCAAACTGATAGATTTATTAATTCTTACATTATCTAATTAAAATTGTTGCAGAAGATGAAAATAGTCGTTTCATTTTGGAATTATTGTCTACATTGCCAGTGTAACTTTACAAAAGCATATTTGACATGTTGCCACGTGATACAAAATCCTATTTCATCCTGAAATAGTCACTGATAAGCTGTAACCTGATTATAGTGCAGAATATGAGGAAGTTGAGGTAAAATGTTCTGATTTTTAGTGTATGAAAATTCACTCTTCTTTTCTGCATTACAATATCTTTTGTAGAGCAGATTCACACACCCTCCCCCGCCCCCCGCACCAAAAAACTAAATTCCAACATTCTTCGAGGTTTCAATCCCCGTATGTGAGCAAATGCGGTTGAGGAACAGGGATTTGCAAGCAAATTGGTCCTGCTCCCAAAATTTTGTTCGTGCCTGGATGTATCCAACCGCATAAAGTACAAGAACAAATACTTGCCGACTATCATAAACTACCAATCCAGTGACAACTTTAATATCAGCAAATTTATGTGCCTCTTAAGATGAAATGATCGAGAAAAAAGGGATAATTTTACCTGTGCCCATGAAAGGCACGAAGTCCTCAACTGTGACTTGAACTCCCATTTCAGCAAAAACATCAACGGCGGCCATTCTAGAAAGCTCTTCACTGTTGCATAACACTCCATCCATGTCGAATAACACTGCCGAAACCTTCCCCCACTCGCTGCGAGTTTCTGGGACATTTTTTTCCTCCAATTTAACGCACGCCTTTGTTTTAACTCCCATTCGAGAAAACAGTAAGTTTCCCTTCGATGGCCATTGGAAATACAGAGATGTTGAATTTGAGTTCAAGAAAGACAAGTTTTTTAGCTTGGTTTTTGAAAAGAAAGTGGAAAATGGCGGCGATGATAGTCTCAAGGCCATGTTGAGAGGGGTGGAGGAGGGAGAACTGAGATGGTCACCAAATCTTTTGTTTTGTGTTCGAGTGGCGGGGAAGGAGTTTGTTCATAAATTGTGGGAATGGATATTGGATACTCAACATTTCTGCTGGTCATTAATTTTCCTATTTTTTTATTTTTTTATTTTTTTCACGGATAGCCATCAACTACTTGAATGAATGATGGTCATTTTGATCATTTTGATCATTTTATCTTTGTCTTAAATATATTTGGTTAATGGTCAACAAAGTTATGAAAAATAATTTTTTACATTAATTGTCACTCAAATTTCTAATAATCGAATTTCTAATAATTACAATATTGGTCATTCGACTAAAAATGTTAACCCAATATCGGGTAAATTCAACCAATGGTCACTGAAATTTAATTGAGTTTCTATTTAACCATCGAACTTTAAAAGGTATCTCGATAATACATTTCAATTTGATTCTATTTAGCCACCGAACTTTAAAAGGTATCTCGATAACCACCCAACTTTCAACTAAGTTTTTTCATATATCACAGTTTACTCATTCACCGCAATACCGCGACGAAATATATTACGTGGTAAACGATCTTCCGACATATAATAATGTTATCAACAAAAATACACTACTTAAACACGTCTAATTCGCATGAATTTGATTGAAAAAAACTAAAAGCGTTTTCAATTTCTTTGAAATATGGCGTATTTGAATAGTGTACTTTTAATAATTGAGAGAGATTTAATAATATTACTATTCTATATAGAAGAAATATGGCGTATTTGAGTAGTGTACTTTTACTGATTGAGAGAGATTTAATAATATTACTATGCTATATCGAAAGAGCTTTTGCACGTAGGATATTTCGTCAATGTTGCAAGCGAATGAGTAACGAGTGATATATGAAAAATTTAGTTGAAAGTTGGGTGATTATTGAAATACATTTTAAAGTTTGGTGGCTAAATAGAAACCAGTTGAAAGTTGGGTGGCCATTGAGATATCCTTTTAAAGTTCAGTGGTTAAGTAGAAATTTAATTAAAGTTTAGTGGCCATTGGTTGAATTTACCCCCTAATATCTTACATATCACAACTAGTATACTGCTTTTCTTTGCGTTGGAATCCAACCATAAAGGATTTTAATGGATTGTTGAGGGGTTGAGAATAATGAGTGAGAGAGAGAGAGAGAGAGAGAGTTTTGTTTGAAAAGAATTTGATTTTGATGAATATGGAAAAGAATATGAAGAAATTGAGGAATTAAAAGAGATATATAGATTTTTGTTTGAGATGATAAAGACGTAGTGACAGACAAAGAAGTTTTTTTTTTGGTAATAGAGTAAACCTCCCGGTCGGTGATTAAATTCAAACATGGACACAAACAACATTAACTAGGATGAAACGTAATATAAAAATGTCTCATCCACCTTCAAAAATTGGTCACCAACTGATTGCTTATTAAAATCGAAAAAATATGAAAAAAAAATTATTTGATAATTACTATTTTTACTTCAATTAACACATACTTTATCTAACATGACGTATTAATTATCGTTTTTTGTGTTCATGTTGGAATTTAACAGTTATACATATGATTTTATGTTAACGTTTCTAGTCGAATGATCAATAATATAATTATTAGAAACTTGAGTGAAAATTACTTTAATAACTGTTTTGAAATTTTTTAAAAAATTTAGTGGCCGTTACTAAAATTAACCCTAAATATATTATATTATACAAATTTATATAATTCTCTTATTCATTTTATAAATTACTTATTGTATGTTAGTTGTATTCCCACTCTGTGTTCAGTTTTGTTTTAATTTTTAAGTATTATTTATTTTATTACATAATATTTTATCAGCACCATCCTCTAATCAAGTGAGTTAGCATTGTTCGAGGTTTTGTAGATTACAGCTAAATTTGGTCGATCCACACTGGAATGCTTGCAGTCTTTAAAGGAGAAAATAGAGTGGAAGATGTTCAATCCTACAAATTTATGTTACAGTTGCTTTACTTGCAAAGGAGACTTTTTCTTGATTCCCCACAAAGTAGTGTAACAAAAAATAAATAATAAAAAAAAAAAACCGTGGTGACAATATATACACTCTTATTTAAATAATCACCAATTTTCACCCCACTAACACAAAAAAGACATAAACGTCTGACTACAATTTTGAAAAAAACATCTCTCTCATCAAATCTCTTATTCCCATTTTTTCTTCACAATTATTTAAATCTCTCCTCCCATCATTATTTTTCAATGCGAGCAAGTTTCTACGATCGGATTCCACCGGATAAACAGTATACTAGTTAAAATATCTCAACACATAGAAATACATGTATTCTACTCATAGGTAAAAAAGAAAGGTTTTGTATTTAGTAAAGAACAAAATGATGAATTTAAAAAAAAAAAATCAGAAAGCTATCCCAAAAAAAATATTTATCATTCAACATGGATGCATAGAAAATATTATTAATTAGAAAGAATAATTTGTTAATGTCAAAATTATTTCTTCTAGCTTTGGTTTCAATTTTTACGTCAAACGTGCAAATACAAAAGAATGTCTAAAGAGGTGAAAATGAAATTATAGCATATTTGTTAGTACTTATAAGCATTTAAAATTGGTTAAATATTATTTTTATCTATTTATTTCATAGAATTCATAATTTTTATCCAATTCTGATTAGAATCCACTATTTATAATTTTTTTTAAAAAAAAAAAACTATATCAAACATACTCAATTCATTAGATCATAAAAAAAATGTTTGAGTTTCGGTCATCAGTTTTGGCACCTAATTAATGAGGGGGTTTGATTGGTGCATGAAAAATAGTGGAAAATGAAAATATTTTCTATGAAAGTGGGAAAATAAATTTCTAGGTAAGAAAATAGTCAAGAAAGGGCGGTAAAAAATATATTTTCTTTTCCATGTCGCCAATCAAACAACAAAGTAGGAAAATAAAACTCTTGTGATATTTTCCATGGGGGTGGGAGCGGGGAGTAGTGCACTGCTCAATTTCGGGCAACATATATGTTCTGCCTAATTAATTGTACAACTGTAAGATAACTACTTTTATAATGACATTGTCATATTCTCATTCACCAGTCATCATTTGGCATTTGGTTCAAAAATGGTACTTTTATAAAGTGAACCTAATATGGAACATAATCAATATTAAACAAGAAATTCATGTCTCGCCATCACACCTGTAAGAGAATTATGTATGATTCTAGCTTGCACGTGAGACGAGGTGTTAAAACTTTTGTGTTTGGTATATATTTTTTTAAATTCATTTTCAACTACATATTTTGTGGAATCTACAACTTTTATCAATTTTTCAACTAACAAATTTCACTATTATTTTCAAAAAAAAATTTAAAAACTACTTTTATATTCCACCAAACAGGCATTTATAGTTCAATATACACCAATATTAAAGTCAATGAGTTTGATTAGTCCACTAAATCAACAAGCCTGTAGTGATGACATTCTATGTTACCTTCCACTACAATTTAACAGGATAAAACCTTCTATAAATTATGTTTACTTGTACCCTGAAAGCCCAGTAAATCTCATATATAGTAGGAGAGTAATCAAATCAGGTATGTCATTTGAAATGTTAAGTGCACTTTTCTGTGATTTTTTAAATAAAAGTTTACATGTACTTGAATTTATTTGATAAATATTTGATGCTAATTAATTTCAGTTCAGACATGAAGGCCTCAATCATAGCTCAGTTCCTTGTTTTATTAGCAGCAATCTTATACCTTCAAGCTCATAGCAAAAGGTTTCTTTTGGAAGAACAAGTGCTGAATCAAGAAAAACGCACAAGTGATCTGATCCTTGGTGCAAATAACATTAAACAAAGTAATGAATCACCCAAAAAAACCGGCATGTCTACGATGAATCCAATGGCCAATTCCATCCCAGCAGCGACCGATGTCAACATCAAGAAAAAGCTAAACGACGAAGATGAAAAGAACGATAATTATGGAACTTATTCGAATCCTTCTGTATCATCTACTGAGGTTTACCATATGAATCCTAACCCATAACTCCCCCCCATATTACTGATGAATAATGTGAAACCTCATGTTGATGCAGAATTATATTGTCAAGTGTTGTAATATGTAATGCTGTGTTTGGTTTGGGTTAGGCCTTCGCCTTAGCCTTAGCCTTAGCCTCAGTGTATGTTAAAATTCCTCTTAAATAAAAGGCATCTAGTTTATGTTGTGTAAAATAGGAAAAGTAGATGAAATAATGGAAAAGTGTAGTCTCTTTGAAAGACAATCACAAAAAAATACCTACAAGAACCGAAAAGAAAAGGAATAAGTCGAACCCAAAGTTTTATTGCATTTCAATCAAGATGATCTACATCCACGTTGAGCTCCACGTGCACTATGTAACCTCAGTTGATACATCCAAGGGTTACAAGAATAAACTTAGATCCTCTCTCTAATTTTACAAAGTAGACACAAGGACAAACCGATTACAAAAGTTAGATCCTCTCTCTAATTTTACAAAAAAAAAAAAAAAAGACACGATTCCAACATTAAATTTTGGAAACCCTAGATATCAATATAAAAGTACTAGCTATATCTCATTTTGTCTCGAAGTTTCAAAACATAGATGTAAATGCAAAAATAACTCTTAAGTGTTTGTTTGATATAACTTTTTATAAATTATAAGCAGTGAGTCCTACGGAATGAATGAGTAAAAAATGGACAAAAATTTTAAATTATATAAAATGTGTAAATAAAAATGATGTTTGATTAATTTATAAGTATTTATATAATACCTCAGCCAATGATCCACGACCCCATCAAAAGCAAAATGATTGCAACTAATTATACCTAGTTTGCAATGTCTTATACAACCTATAAAATACTATGATCTTTATCAATTGACAGGTTACATAATTGAATACTACATCCTAAGTTGTTCTTTTTTTAACATGTTTTGCATATATCCAAACTTCAAAACTCTAGAAAATGTTCGAGTACTTTAATATTATTTATTTGCTATATTTTAGGAAAACTTAGAGGAAACTTTGGATTATAAGTTCTAAAGTTGGATTAAGAATAGCATTAATTTATGTGGGCTTCAACTAAGGGTGACACCTGTGAATCATCATATTATTATTTGATGGAAAAAGTACAGCAAGGTTGCATAATTGTAGTTGGACTGTTTTTGCTTTCTTGATCTTGATTGGGATCCAATTAAGATATTTATATCAATGGGATATCATTTCATGTCCAAATCACCATAATTTCCCATTATTAATGAAAGGCCCTGATCTCCTGCCCACTTGGTGTTAGTCATTGATCAACAATACTTAAAATTATAATTTAAGTTGATTAAATATATTTTTTATTCACACATTTTATAATATTCATAATTTATAAATATTTAAAAAATAAGTTCAACATTATCAAACATGCACTTAATTAGCAAACTCCTTTGTCGATATACCCTCTCACGCGGGGAAAATAAGCATTGGAATTGGGGAATGGGTTTGATCAAGTATTTCACTTGATGTCCAATGGGATGAAAATCAACACTAAAGAAGGGCACAACAAGTGTTTATTACTAGTGACAAATCTGTTGGGGGCAACTTGTGTAGAAGAGTTAAATGCCTACATTAAACAAAAAATTGATAAATACCTACTTTCGATTATTGGATTTTTACCTCTACTTCATTTTAATTATTTTTGTTAGAAAAATACCTAGTTACTTCGTATTAAAGCTAATTCACAAAAGTAACATGTTGTCTTACTCGAAATTTCATTTTACATTTTTTTTTATTTTTACACGAATTTTATACAAGTAACATCAGGCAGCATACGATAGAGTAGCCAAGAATACGTTGGTGTTTCAATGTTCATGTGTTAAGACATTTTATTAAAAAAATCCAATGTTTACACACGTAACATGTTTTGTTACCATATGTGTCACTTTTTATGAAAAAATAAAACGTTTTATAGGGTTAATGTTCGCATAAATTGCAAGTATAGGATATCACGAGAAGTAATATAGTTGTAAATAAAGCATCGTTCCCACAAAGATCGTGCTATTTAATTATTGATCTAAATTAATTCTAACTTCAAGTCGAACAAATTAGAAACTCAAGTTGATTGATGGTTTAAAATTAAACTAAAAAGTTGACTAAAATAATAAACGATTGATCGACTGTCTGAAATTGAACTGATGATCTAAAGTGTTAGAATTTTCGATTTCGCCATGGTTCTTCCAATTTATCTTCGCCTATCATGTTTTGACAACTATTCATGTGTGTTACCAACTGAATTCCACTAAAGTATTTGACAGTTTCTTTCAAATAAAATCAAATATGCTTTAAATGTGCATTCTTCGAACAAGAAATTCGTAGAAAGATCATACAAACCATAATAGTATATCTCTATATTCTATCGAAGTCCGTGATTCATATTGCATGCTAAACATGTGTTCTACACGCCCAGTATGAACACAATTCACAAACTTCTCATAAACTGTTGGGAATACGAAAAGTAAAAACACATTGAAAACTCATGACAAACTCAAGTTTAAAATCAAATAAGGTGATTGAATTTAAACAATCCAAACTAGCCTACATTGGTTATCCTTACTATTGAAATTAGTTACGACAAATCGATTAATAATATATTTTTTTGAGAATCGTGTTTTTAATTAATAAAATACAACACAACTTTAATAACAAATAAATTACAAGATTTTAGAATTAAAAGAGAAGAGGTTCTTGGCTTCATTCACAAGCTTATGTAGACACGAATATTATTTTGACATTTTTTCATATAACTCGGGCTAACTATGTCATCAAATGCGTAAGATGAAAGTAAAGTCACATGTTTTTATTCATAATGAGATTCAAGAACTGATTGTCTCATATTCAAAATATTTAGGGCTCCATAAATAAAAAATAATATATTATGTTTTTTCATTTGAAAATATTGGCCTAAGCAGGCCAAACCCATATCCAATTTAAAAAAGTACCCAGTTAAAAACCCACCAAATTAGAACCTACCTAATTAAAAATCCAACTTCAAAACTCCAAACCCCATCTTTAGGCTGAACCAACGACAATCCATAGAAATTATGCAATAAACAATTTCAATGTCATTAAGCTATTGTATTTTGGGGTTTCTTTCTATCCCAATTAAAACACACACCCAAAATTCAAAACCCATCTTCTTGATGGTAAAACAATGGCAATCTCATAGAATTGATGCAATATAAAATTTTCAAGGTCATTTCTAGTATTTTGAAAATATTATTATGATGCAATGTTATTTCTAGTTTTTTGAAAATATTATTTTGGTTGGTTGAGTTGAAATTAAATTTCAAATAATAATATATAATTATTTTTATATATTGTTGGAAACTTGGGTTATATATTATTGACTTGACAATTATTGTTGATTTAATTGTTGGATTATATTTGAATTATTGTTGATTTGAGTTGGTGGTGTTGGATATAGATATATGGTGTTGAATTGTTGAATTAATATTGTTCGATTGTTGGTGACTTAATTGATACTCTTGCCTCTAAAATTATAAAGCGAGTAGCATTTAAGTGATTATTTGAAATATTTTTGGCCTTATCATTTGATTATTATAATATAAATACTTTGGAACTTAAATTTTCTTTGTTGTTTTATTATTGGGGTTTTAGTTTATTGATTTATTTCTGAAAATTTATTAAGAATATTTTTTTTTAATACACACTACGATTTGAAGGTTGAATTTTAAAAATTCGACTCACATCTTAAAAATCTAAAGTCTAACCCTAGAGGCTATGTAGATGATGCATTTGGTGTTATATATGGAGATATCGACGAAGCTTTGAATATACATGACATCAACCATGGACATAATTTGGCGTGCTTTGAAAAAATAGTATTGTGATATTGTCCATGATAGTTATTACAAATCTCAAAAATATCTTACAAGATGTATGACAAGAAGAAACTAGAAACATGACAAGGTCTCGAAGAATCGATTGATTTTTGACCTTGTATTCCTAGTCTTTTCTTCTTTTTTTTTTTGCATTTTTTCCATTGCTGGAGGTAAGACTTTTTGTCCTGCTCCCAAGTATATTGACAGTTCTAAGATTTGTGAAATAGGGAATTGATTCAACCAAATCAAATCCCCATTAAAACCTAGAAATTAAAGAATAAAAAACATTATACATTAGTTCTAAGAAACACCCCTCACAAGAAAAGAACCAAGAATCTAAGAAGACGTTTGTAATTTTGCTGCAGTCAAATTACAAATAAAAAGATAAAAGTAAATTAAGAAACAAGAGAGTTATTACAAATATTACTCTACAAAGTAGGAAACATCACATTTTGTTGGGGATTAGAATTCCACAAATACTCGAAAATATTTGAAGAACCAATAAAACATGTCGAATTAATTTGGATTTCTTATAGTCTCCTACTTTCTTATAAAGAACAAAGATTCTAGAAAATCAAACGAAGATAACTAAGACAATTAATATTTTTCCCTCTAAATATACCATGCCTAGATTTCAAATACAATGTTCGTAACTCTCATAAACATATTTTTTTTTCTTTTTTGAGACTTGAATTTGTTCCACTGTTGTAGAGCCAAGTTGATTATGAAAGATCAAACTCACATGTCACTTAAAAGCTCAATCCTAAATATTCATGAAATTAAGAAAGTCCACCAATTAAACAATATCACCATATATATTTTCCCAACAAGACACGACATTTGTGATAGTACGAGGACAAATAAAATAAATATTTTTCTAGCAACGTACGATTGCATGCATATTAGTATATTACTGAATGTGCAAACATTGCTTTTGAGAATTAAATAAATAAGTTAATCCATTCTGAAAAATTAATAGTCCCATCCATCGTATCATCCATTGAGTCTATATACTATGTATCAACACTAAACACTTTTAGAAATTTAAAATAATATGTCTTCCGTGATTGTAATTAGTATTTGTATTGAGGCAAGCAATTTTATTTTTAACGACGAAAATTTTGATATTGTAAAATTTCTTGACGATAATTTTTCAATGAAACAATTCTCAAATGACTTTTTATGACAAAAAATTATACAATTACAAGTGAAATTTCTTGTACTACACGTGTATTCACAATCAAAGAAAAAGCTAGTTAGAATTGTGTAGGCAAACAACCTATTAAACTCCTTTTGTCACAAACTTACAACAAGACATTGCCATTGTGCAAATATATGCAAAAGGGCAGTCCTGATCTACTACTCTCAACCATGGGGAGTTTTATAACTCTCATTGGAAAAGTGTTCAATGAGGATTGGACAAGCAAACAAACTTTTGCTTGTCCAATCTTTACTTGACACTTGTTCAATGGGAGTTATAAGAAATAGAACTCCCCATGATTAGAAATAGATCAAGTCTTTGCAAAAGGGTATACCAGTTATTTATTTTTTAGGTCTTTTGACAAATTATTTGTTGATTCGACGAAAAGAGGGTGCATAAATCTTAAGGTTTTGATCAACGAGTGGTGTTCTCCTGTCATTTAGGTAGGATGTAAATATCCACATAATAATGTGTCAGAAAGTGGAATGTTTAAGAAATTGATGGATAGTCCACCTGTTTGACACAAAATTATCTCAAAATGGACAATTCACCTACTGATAAATCAGCACGTGGGTGTTTACGTTATGCCCGAGAACACCCCTCTTTGATCTACTCCCCACTGCATACATGCAGGAAATCTGGCTTCGTTCTTGTTAGTCGTAAGATAAGTCTTTATTGTTTGATAATAATGGCCTGGTGGCAGTTGAGCTTTTGGCAGGACTGAGAGACTGGACTTCCATTCATGTGGGGGAGAGTCTTGTTTTCACTTTGAAAAGTGAGGTACTTCTTTAGCCAATCACCTTTCGAAACATGGCCGAATGTCATGTCATTGCAGACTATGACTATTACACTACATACTGACTACTCTATCTCTCTCCCAATATATATATATTATATTATATATATACTTGTGTGTATGGCAGTAGACCTGGTGTGGGGGATGAATCATCCAGTCTCTCTACTCCTGGTAAGTACTATACTCACTGTTTCGCAGCGTGGGAGAACGTGCGCCTAAATTTTTCTGCCTGCCACGCCCTGTCCATCCACTCTCTCTCTCTCTCTCTCTCTCTCTCCCCGGCCCCTACGGCTTTCCTCGAACTACCACCACCTAATTTCTTGTTTCTCACTGGTTCTTTGTGTCTCTACTTCTTTCCCCAATAGTGTGTACAGCTATAACAGAAGGTAAAGTTTGGGTAATGTTTTAACTTTTAACTCATGTGGGAGTTGGAGTGAGACTTCTCTCTCTAGAATTCTTGTTTTTAAGTTCTCATTTTGTTGGATAAGATTGGATATTATGAGAACTAATTTGTGTTAATGGTGTAACATGGTCTTACCGGGTACTACTGTTGAAACAATGAAGGCCTAAAAATCACTTTTTTCATTTTCAAATGGGGGCTTGTGCAAATTTACATAGAATACCACTATTTTGATGGGTTCAAGTTTGTTTTTGGTGAAGTAGATATGGATGAGTTATACAGTATTCATCCGTCCATTTCACGTCCAAATCCTATTGGGTTTGCGAACCATAGTTCAGTTGATGATGATCAGATGGCTGTAATGGAACTGGCAGAAACTGAGGTCACAGGATTTGAAATGTCAGATATTATCAAGGCCCAGATTGCTAATCATCCTCTGTATCCAAACCTAATATCTGCATACATTGATTGCAGACGGGTGAACATCTTCACTGTCTTTTTCACATGTTGAATATTTGGGTATTTTTTAATATAATTTTTTATGTTGAAAGGTGGGAGCACCACCAGAAATGGCTTCAATGCTTGAAGAAGTCAGCAAAGAAATCCACCCCTCCATTTCTAGTTGCCGTAAAAATGTAGCCGACCCTGAACTTGATGAATTCATGGTACTATTACTAATGAATATTTTCACAGTTTCATGGATAGCTAGGAATTATAATTAACTTATTTTGAGTTTTAACTTTTTCTTATCTTCCTTTTGGGTTTTGAAGACATCATATTGTGGGGTTCTACACAGATACAAAGAGGAACTCTCAAAGCCATTTGATGAAGCCAAAACATTTTTGAACAACATTGAATTTCAGCTCAGTAATCTCTGTAAAGATACCCTAACATCAACCACGTCCTCTGCAGGTAAATTTGTTTCTTTAGATTTCCCATGCATGGTTTTATATTGGTTTTCTACATCCATATTTTATTGCTTTTCCTTGCATAATCTAATGAAATACTTATTCTTTGATTAATAATTATTATCACACACTAAGAATCTGATTCATGATTGTTCTGATTCCTTTATTATAGCAGTGGTAGTGTAGAACACGGTGTCAGAAATCCTCTTTGTGTGTTCAATAATTCTCTAGGTTCTGCCCTTTTTTCTTTTTTTTTTTTTTTTTTTTTAAGTTTTGCATCCTTGGTAATTGAGACTATTGGGAGATTGAATGCATTATCTTTGTCAGACGTTGCTTCTTATCTCCTACAGTATGTGCATTTTGTAAAAAAAAAAAAAATATTATTTTATAACTCATTTACTTATAATTGAATTTTACATGCAAAGATGTTAATAAAAATGTAAAAAGCAACTAAAAGAATATTATTTTGATCTATCTTCTTTCTTGTGTGCCGATGTCTTCGATCTTCTTTCGATGTATACCCTTTCTATCCATTGGAGGTGGAAAAAAGGGTACTACAGTCAACATCGATACAAAGTGAAGAAATTGATTGTACACTATTTTGATGCTTCAAATGGTTGCAAACCTTGTGAGTAGCATCTCGTTAGCATCTGATAACTAGGTGTTAAATGAACTTAACCTTTGACCTCACAAAAGAAAAAAGAATTTTGTGAAGATTTCGTTCTTCATATATTGTGTTGTGTAGCCATATGGTTTGTTGTCTTTCACTCGTATATGATTAAATTCAATTACAATTTATGTTGTGAATACAAAGCCGTTAGCATTAGGTTTTCATTTTTATTATACTGTTTTTTCTTCTTTCGGCTGGCATTCGAATTGAAATCATGATAAATCTTTCAACTGTTAGAACTGTTGTGAAAAGAGAATAAATTTGGATTCCATTACCCAAAAGACAGCAAACAAAAGACTTATTATAGCCATAATTAGTCAAATTTCACATTCCTTAATAGTAAATTGCCTATGTTTGAGCTGTAAATTTGGTGCAGTAACTATAGCTCTACACATCATGATTTACTTGAATTTACAAGTACTTTTTACTGGTTTTGACGACCTTCAATTTACCTAAGAATTTTTACAGTATTACAGCTTCAGATAGTGTTCGTCTTGAGGCTGTTTTGTAGAGAACCTCACAATTGCAAATGAATCATTAAGGGAACTGTGTCATTGGTATTTTAAAATCTAACGATTGTTACATGTACACGACTCACAACCTTTAACTTTAAATACTCTTCCTCCGTAAATTGCAATTTTTGTATTTGTCTTTATTTAAAAGAAATTCCAATTATGAATGTTCATTTCTGCTACTGTGCTTTTGCTTACTAAGAATCGTTGTGTGCCCCATTTTGACCTAAGGATTATGGCTAATAGCTAATGTCCTTGGCTGGATTAACCAAAGTAATATTGCGGAACATCATGTTATGTAGTTTCGGTCTAACAATTTACTATACTTGGTTAGTGTAATGTAAAATCTTAAGTATCAATTTTACTAAAGGAGATTTGAGTATATTTTGTTACATTAGTGTAAATGAAGGCAAAGACCAAAATTTGAGCCTATTCTACTTTGTGCTTCACTTGATGCAGTGTACTATAGTATTCTCCCAATTTCTAAGTTCCATGAATCAATATACACAATGAGTAGAAAGGGTGAGTATCAAAATAAAAATTAGTTACATGTAGGGATTCTGGGCCATGGCACATGGAATATTTTTCAGTTGCTTTGGTTGAATATTACATTGCACAAAATCTTGTCCAACATGATTGTACTTTGTACGAAGAAGTGGACAGATTTTATCAAAGAAAGAATGGGAAGCGGATTAATATGTACACCATATGTTTCATCACAAGGACAACTTGCTAATATTTTTACTAAAGGATAATCGGGGTCATGTGTTTCTGATGATCACTAGCAAGTTGGGAATGGATAATATCTATTCACAAGCTTGAAGGGGAGTGTTGGCGAATCATAATAAACCTACAAAATACCAAGTCGGCAATTTTGGATTTTAATTATATTTCATTGATTCTGATAAATTATGTCATATTCTAATTAGGTTTTCTATTTTTTGTAAATCTGACCTGCTAATCTTCATGGGAGATATTCAGATGGGATAGTAGGTTGACTTCGTGTGTAGGACAAGCCACTATCGTGTCTGAATATTCTTCGAGTGTGTTATGCCTTTCTTGAGTGTTTGACACGCCATCACCAAGCTCGTCGGCCTCTAGGTTTAGTTGGTCTATACGAGATTGTTGTCTTGGTGACATGTATGCTTTTCTTGGCCTTTGTTGGCCTCCGGAAGAGAGGCCTATTCCTGCAAGCTCATCGGTCTCTACGCTTAGTTGGTCTAAACGAGCTTGTTGTCTTGGTGCCATGTACACCTTTGTTGGCCTCCAGAAGAGATGCCTATTCCTCCAAGTTTGGACTTCTAGGTCTGACCTGCATTTTTCGTTAGCTGCCTTGGGTGAATTTTGCTTACTAAACCTTGTGTTGTAATTCTTTGTTATGATTTTTATATGTTGGTAAATGATAATGAACAGGATGATGTATGTTCATTCACGTTTACCTCGGAGCTAGAGGTAAATGGAACTTACTCTAATCCTTCTATAACCTCACCTAAAATTTAGACTTACTCTTGTAACTTTTGAGTGACCACAGAACATATTTTTGTTGATTTCTTATCGTTGTGATAATTTTCAAGGGAGAAAACTCTGCAGCAACAATATTCAATTAATTAAATTCGTAAACTGGAAATTAGTGGACCTGTTATTGTTCAATAAGAGAATGATTTATTTACTTCCATCGAGAGGAAGAGGTATCTTCTGATAACAAAAGGGTTGAGAGAAAAATATCACCCAAGAGTGATTAAGGAGAATTGAAAAACTTGAACTACTTATATTTGTAGAAACTTGTAAAGAAGCTAATTTTTACCCACTGCTTGCTCTTTTCCTTCATAGATTTTGCTTTTTTTTCTGTCCAAATAACCAAAAGGAGAGCTGAAACAGTTTTCTCCACGTAAACTGGAATCGAATCGAATCGAATTGGCTTTTCCACAAGAATTTGATTCCCAACGGAGCTGCATTAAAAATATTTATGCATTATGGCATACATTTGGTTTAAAAATACATGCAAGTAGAAATTTGACCAAGTGAAAAGTAAATGTTCTGACTTGTTTTATATCCTTTATGATCATTCTTGTTATCAGATGATGGGGGTGCTACTTCAGATGAGGATATCAGTTGTGAACTGGAAGCAACTGAAAGTCAAGAATCTCTTAGTACGCATCAAGGTGACCATGAACTCAAAGAAATGCTAATGCGCAAGTACAGTGGCTATCTTAGCAGTTTGCGTAAGGACTTCTTGAGGAAAAGGAGAAAGGGAAAACTACCAAAGAATGCAAGGACGGTATTGCTAGACTGGTGGAACACACACTACAAATGGCCATATCCCACGGTAAATTGAAATCCATCTCTTTTACAATATATTTTATGATATGGATGAATGTGGATGTTCAGTGTACTAGTTCAGAAATAAGGAGACACAAGGTCCCTTTGAGAACATGAAATTTAAGGAAATAAGCCCAGAGTTTATAAGTTTTTGCATTACATGGAAACAAAAAATGAAATATTATTTTGGTAACCTGCTTGCTTAAATTGAATTGTTATCATCTCAATGACATTTTATAGACGCCTTATATGTTGTGAAGAAGCCACAAAGCCATATAGTTCATCTTTTTATAGGCTCTAATGGCACGGACAGGTAACGAAATAGAGGTTGTCTCTGTTGAACAGAATTTTAGTCAGAAGATTGACTGTTGAGAGAGAACTTATAGACTGCACTAGATTCATTCTGGGAAGAAACTGGATCTGTTTATCATAAAACAAAATAGACAAGACTTGAGGATCTGCTATAACAATCTTTAGTACATTTTCCTTTTTATTATACTGAATTTTCTTTTTTATCAGGAATTGTCTCATCTTGCTAAACGAGGGCCTTGGCTCCCAATTTCGGAAGGACATTCATAAGAAAGCTCTTTCACGTCATAAGAAAATTTGAGAACATTTTAATTTATCTGTATGATAAAAACCTGGAAACTATATGAAGTATTCATCAACTAAGTTCTCTTAGAACTAGTTCAAACTGACTAGAATGTATCCTGCACTTATCCAATATAGCATTATCCATGTCTAAGACTTGTTTAAGTATGGATGTCAATTCAGAGTTGTTGAGAATCCTACAAGCACGAAACTCCTGCAAGTTCTTTGAGACTAAACACGAGCATGCATCTGAATTCATTGGCTTCCATCATTTTCCTCTCATTTCAGATCTTTGTTCCACGTTATAATTACCAACGGATGATGATGCAGGAAGAGGAGAAAAATAGGTTATCAGAAGTTACCGGATTAGACCAGAAGCAGATCAACAATTGGTTCATAAACCAGAGGAAGCGACACTGGAGGCCATCTGAAGACCTGAGATTCGCTCTCATGGAAGGTGCTAGTAACAGCACATCAGAATCAGTATATTTCGATGCTGCTGGAGGAACTGGAGGCATTGGCACTTAAATATGCATGCAAAGTATGCATTCTAACTTCCCACAGTATAGTCACCATGGTAGCGGTAGCGGCCATAAGAGGCATCATAGTTTGAATCTTCTTTGATGTGTTAAGAAAAACGGCTTATATCTTTCTATGTACAAAAGAAAATAGCCTGCTTGGGATTCTAATACTAGTAATGATTCATACATATTTTGGAATTTGGATGGACTTTTGTTGACAAGTGGACTTTGTGGGTTTTGACCAATTTTTAAGTGCATATTTGGATTCTATAAATATGTTTGTAAAAAGTATGATGTAATTCAACTTTCTTGACCTGCTAAGCAAATATCACGAATCTTTATACAACTTGATGAAACTTACTTGTTAAATTTATGAAAGTCGAATTTCCCTCCAAAGTTTGAAAACCATCGATATTGCTTTCAACCAAGAAAATATCATGATTTTTGGGACCTCAACCAGCCACTGCCGCATTAGAAGTTCGCGTGGAATCAGACTAAACCAAAGTCAATGAAGACTGAGGTGACCAAATCGAGGATGGTGAGCTATTGTGGATTTGACACAAGGACGGGGTTTCCACCACCCGACTTTTGTTAGTTGTGTGTTTGGACATGCGTAGCCAAACAGCTGGGCATAGCAGTTCTGCAAGAGACTAGTTACTGGTTAATCATAACACAAACTTGATATGATTATACGGACAAGGATACTTAGGTCACAATAATTTGATAAGTCAATCTCACGTGTGTGTGTGTGTGTATATGCTCGTATCTATTAGTGTAATAGAATGAATTAACTCTTGCTATGTAGTTTTTAATTATTTCTTTAAATAGATAAAACTCTTTAAACATTCGATTGTTCTTAGTGTTCTAACAAAATGACTAGAACAATTTCAATTTGATAATATTACAATCATATTTCTAACTTTTATACTATAATATGCTAAAAATTAAAAAACTAATATCAAATATGAAATATATCTAATATTATGACTAAAATAATACATTGATGTTATAAACTATAGAATAATGGAAAAAAAGAGAATAGAGAAAATTAAAATTTAAGTGTATAATTTATCATGACAATGACCTTTATAAATAGGATTTCAATGAGATAGTAGGATACATTCTTCTAGAGTAAGCAAGACAATCATATAGACATTTAGATAAGTTCAAATAGTCATCTATTATTTTACAACAACCTACTTTGAATGACTATTTATACAATAAACACCTTGTTAAAACTTTGTTTGCCAAAAAGAGTGCAATTAATTATAAAAAATTTGGATTAATCAAATTCTGCCTCATTAAAACCTTGTCCAAGAAAATTTAGTGGGAGCGAAGGAAAAAGAGTACAATTATTCCTCTTGATTTTAATCAATTAAAATCCTTGTATCAAGTCATCCATATATTGTGTGTCAATGTCTTCGACGCCTACCATCTTTCTAAATCTTGTATAAAACAATTCTGGTAAAATATATTTCATATTGGTGTCTAGTTATAGTCTCAATCAATACAATCTTCATACAATATATTCATTATGATGCAATTATATTAAAAATAAATTTTGTTACCACTCTATTTAGGTGAGACCGTATACAATTGGTAACATACAAGAGTAAAATCATAGAGTTATGTTGATGGTAAATGTTTTGTAGGTTATGGGCATCTATAACTATAATATTTGTAACACCCTCAATGGATATCCGTTACACAAAGTATATGCTTCATTAATTAAAATCTTATTAGGAAAACATTGAGGGAAAAACCCTAGTGAAAGAAAAAAGTACACTATTCTTTTGAATACATTACGAAAATTGCATCAATAAAAATATTGTCAAGAAAACTCAATGAAATAAAACATTGGTCAAAGAAAATAAAATACTACACGTATTTACTCTTTGGATTCGTTTGGTTTGTGGATAAAAGTTATATGGATAAGAGTTATGTGAATAACATATTTATTATTATCTTGTTTGGTTCAAATAATTAGTATAAGAATGAAAAAAGTCATTTTTAATATTAATAAAAAAAAAGACAATTATACTATTATTCTTAATTCAACAAATAAAGTAAATAAAAAAAAAAAAAAAAAAAAAAATAGGTAAAGAGGCAGAGAGTGGTAGCATACAACGGTGGCGGTGGCGGTGGCGAAGGTGGCAGCAGTAGGGATGGCAATGGGTTGGGGCAGTTATTATCATCCCCGCCCCGTTGAAAATTTTTGGAATGTGGTGCGGGGGTGCAGGGATTAAAAAATCTCCATTTATTTTTGTTTAATTAATTAATTGTATTTTTTAAATATGATTTAAATTTTAAATATAAATAAAAAAATTTGGGACATGTTCAAAGAATTTAGAGCGGGCTATTTTGCCATCTCTAGGCGGCCGGCAAGTGTCAGCGATTATCCTATGTTATGTATGTTTAAAAATAGATTATTTTTTATATTATAAAGGGTACGTTTGTCTTTTTAAAAAATAAGTAAATCATTATCCGAATAAAAAAATTTCCTCCTCTTTGTGAGGACAAAATTTATCTTCATTTTTGGCTTAAATTGTTATCTAGAATAAAAGTTTATCCAGACTTCACTTCGTCCAAACAAGAAAAATAAAATTTATCCATTATCTTTAACATTTGTTCATATACCAAATAGACTATTCATTTATGATAATATCAACTTCTCAAGTGCTATAGTAGATAATGTCTTTGTAAACATGTTTGCCACCAATCGTCATGATATTTACATGTGAATAGATAAATTAGTTGATGAACTTTATATAGAACAAGTGATATCCTCCATCATCATAATCAACAAGTCCTAGAATTATGAACTATTAGCAAGATACAATAATGAATCTATTGCACTGTTAATCATTATCATCTCGAGAAAGTGTCAATAATTTTTTTATACTCACTCGATGTTAGGATCGGAAGTGGCCGCAAAGAAAGGTAGAACTGTACCAACCGACAAGAGGAATTGGATGATGAATGCTTTCTTTTTTTCTTTTTTGAATGAAAATGGTCATTTTTTTTCACTTCAAATCAACAAATAATCATCGGGTATCAAATGAATGTGTCATTTTTCATATGAAATATATTCTTTTTCTATATAAGTTGACTGATGAACTAGAATTGAATTGGCTAAATGCTTTATTTGCAGGCCGATGCAAAATTTGATTTTACCAATATCTTTCATCATAAAATTCCTTCTTTAACTAATCAACTGTCATTGAAAGCTCTTCAAGAGTTTTAATAATATTTAAATTATTAATAGCAATAATGGAAAATTCAAATATTAATTTTTTTATAAAACATATGGGCATATATAGTCATTCTTGTACCCTTTTTTAGCAGATATTTAATAAGACGATCATACTACATATGTTTCAATTGCAATATATATAAGTATCTTTGTATTTTGATCGAATAAGTTTTTCAAAATTTTGAACTATATACTTCAAGAACATTAAATCATTTAGGGATTTATATGCATAGTATTATTAGTCATACGTGATGATTTGGTTATATCTACATTCATTAGATGCATATTAAATTTTCATGCATTGCAAAACTAACAAGATATGACATTGTGATTGCGTCCATCATAGGAGAATTTATCAATTTATGCAAGTATTTGTGAAAGTCATTATATTTTACAACTTCAATTGTCTCATTTTCTTTTCGCATAAATACTATTGGCTTTACTTTTAGGTGTTCGAACTGTATGTCCAAAAACTTCATATTTCTCTAGTAAGTTCAAGTTTGCCTAGATTGACTTTTTTTATTTTGGTCAATCATTTTACGTCGATGTTTTTTGACATATTTTAATTCAACATTCTCGCTATCATTCATAATCTTACACTTTATATTGGTGGCCACGAGATTTAGGGGCCTTAGCGAAAATTAAAATGGGGCCCTTTAATATATTGAGATGTTTTTAAATTATAATTTTTGAGAGACAATTAAAAATGATTGGAATTTGTGTTAAGATGTGGAGTCTAATATGTTTGCGCCACGCAGAAATGAGCGGATCGACCTTCTCAGTAAAGTCGTAGTGGGGGTTGGAAGAGGCGGTGTGGCCCCCTTCCGAAACTCGAGGGGGCGCCTCCAGAAAGGTAAACAGTATTTGCATTTTCTTACGTAAGGGTGTTTTTCGAAATTTTGCCTTAGAGTTTCATTATAATTAGAAAACTTTCATTGTGTTATTATATATATGACTAATCTATTGTAGACAAAAATCATCATTTTTTTATAGGACTATATAAATTATTGTGTTCTTTATTCTTTGCCTTTTTATTTATTTTTCAAATCCTAACAATTTGGAAAATCGTTTTTATTCAAGATAAAAATGTCTAAAATGAGGTTTAAAGAGAAAATTGCACACGGTCTACCATTTAATAACTAGATTAAGATGGATAATGTATGTTAGATTTGAATTTATTTTCTATTTAGACTTATTTCACATTTAAATAGGTTTATCTTTATGTAAAAAAAAACAAAAAAAAAAAAAAAAATTGGGCCAAATTGGGCCCCTGCATGGCCGGGGGCCCTAGGAGGTTGCCTAGCCGCCTAGGGCCAGGGCCGGCCATGTTTAAATTGTACTATAAATATGTTTTCGACAAGTTTTTTTTTCGATTTCAATTTTTTGATATATAAAATAAGACTTTTTCGGTAGTAAGTGTACATATTCTTCTGAAATATTGAAAACAACAATGCAATGTTGATTAAGAATATATTATTATTATTATTATATAATATTCTAATAAAATATTAGATGTTTCTTTATTATTATTATTATTGTTGTTCTAATTTATGTTTATTTAAGAACCATAATATAATATTAGATCTTATAAAATTACATTTTTTTATGAACAAGTAATATGATACTAAAATATTAACATAATATAAATTTATGCTTCTTCATGAACAACAACAAAATATTCTACTAAAATATTTATATGCTAAGTTGTGTGTTTTTTTTAATATATATATATATATATAAAGTTGTAATTATTAAGGAGCAAAAACACAACACATCAATTTAAAGAATAAAGATCATGCAAGAGCTACTAACAAAAATATTTAATCAATTTAAAACCAAAAAGAATATTTAATGGAAACAATAGGCTAGTGCTACTATTATGCTACATGACTTCTAATGAGTTTATCTTGTTCTAATAAGTAATAAGAATGAATATGAACTTAAAGTAACATAACAAATTAAGTGCTAATAGTATTCATGTTTCTAGATTTGTGAAAAAGTAAATCCTAACATTACCTCAACCTTGTTTTGATTTCTCTTTGTTCCTATTTATCGGTGAAAATCTAACAATTACACATACGCTCCTACATTGGTGCAGACGGTTGGAATATATTGTCAAATTAAATGGCAATGTCTCTTGCAACGTTAGCACTTGTTCCAATTTCTTTATTGAAAGTTGGAACAGAGCTGCCACTCACCAGCCCAGTATGCTAAAAGAATCATCCAACATGCATATTCAACTCACTTTACACCTCTACTTCTCAACAAACAATATTAGAAACTCTTTCTATATTCTTGTGATAATAGCTTATCGGTATTACAATTAGGACACTAAATGGCCGTTTGGTTATAAAGTGGACTTCTGAGTTTTTTTTTTTTTTGAGGGATGGGATAAATCAAACCTCAAAAACGTTTCTCAGGCCGTGATTATCATGTGCTGTACTTTTAGAAGATACTCTTCTGATGTTTCAAATTCCAAACAATATGAAAGAATTACTAAGAGGTAGACGGAGAAGATCCTTTGGGGATGCATGGAAGAAAAATCTTGACGGATCCCCTTGGTAGCTCGTCCTTGTCCACACTCTAACTTGAAGCATCAGCAGAAAACAACTGAGCTCAAGTATACAATTGAATACGTTAATGGCATATATAATAAGATAGATTGAACTCTACAAGACAATATTGAAGGGGAAAATAAACAAAAATTATCCAACCGTGTTGACCAATTCTGCATACAAAACAAGGTCGGTAGCTAATATAGCAAGAATTGGTGTGGTCTAGTATCACACCCTTCAAATCAAGTTTCAATCATTGTATCACAGTGCCAACAGAATATCCATATATTAAACAGTCGTTGCAGCCATATATCCCAATTCACACATGCCCATTTGAAATAAACTTAATAGTTTGCATTATTTCCAATCAATTTCATAATATCAGTTTATCTAGTTCAGCAATTCCACAAGCCAGTTAGCCATGATTCCCACTGGCATTTGCTAATTATTTTTGTTATTTCACAAAATCTTCAAATGAGCTACATTGATTCAGTTATTGGCTACTTCACTAACTTCCTTCTATCAACAACATATCACTAGCTTAAGACTAAAAATCCGAAATATTATTAACAACAGCAACGAAAATTTTCCAAAGAGGTGGTTAGTTCAATTAAGGAAACAATATCATTATTCTTCAACAAGACAATAGTATCAGCAGTTTGTTTTCATCTCCTTTGTATTTACACAATGACATGAGTAGCTTAGGACTTTGTACAATGAAGTTGGTTTGGTTTCTAAAGACAATACAAAGAAATTATTGAACTTAAAGACAACTAAATTCAACTCACTTACAACCAGCACAAAGCTTTTGTTGGTTATTGCTCTTTCCAGTTACTGAGCCCCATCTCAACTCATCATCATGCAGAAAATTGTAGGATTGCCTCCATGTAGGAACTTGATCGTCGTCAGTTTCACAGTTGATTTGTCTATTATGAACAAAATTCCTAGATCCCAAATTTCATTGAATGTCAGAAGGCTAGACAAACCATATAATGAAAAATCATCTTATGATCTCAAAGCCAATAAAAATAGAATGACAGACAAATGTTTATGATCATATACTTCACCCAGGTATCAGTACATCCGACAATTTTAAACATATTTATATGATGAACATTTGTAGTGTGAAATATCTCTAATCATTGTGTTGTAATCCTCCAACATGGGGTCCTAGATATGCTTAAAGAGTCAAACCCATATGCAATTAAATGAAGCAAGCTATTCTCTGAAAAAAAATCAAAACCAAAATTTTAAGCCATGTAAGCATGCAATTTAATTCTTATCAAAGAAGTAAAAATTTTGAAGGTTAAAGGCATCAAATTATTTTGATGGAAGGGAACATATATACATGATTCTTATAGTTCTGTGGAAAATGGTATTTCATTGATACTAAAGAAATGAAGATTACAAGGATTTATATACAGATTATGACTAGTCTATCTTAGGAAAATAAAATCAACATAATTATGAATAGTCTATCTCAGGAAAATACAATTAAATATAAACATGAATAGTCTATCTTAGAAAAATACAATCAGCATAATCAAAGATCAATTGAAATCTCTATAGCTGGTGTATATACGTTAAAAAAGTCAACTATGATTGTATCCTGCTATTTTTCAACAGGTTAAACAAGTTATTAATGAAAACTGAATACGACCACATATGTTCATTCATGTAACCTCACTAAACCTGATCTAAAATTCTCCATGCGCCTCATCAGGACTCTGGTAAGCAGGAATCTCATAATCATTGGACTCATCAGAAGTATGTGTCGGCATTTCATTGATGTAAGAATCTTCGGAGACATCGGAGGTTTCAAAGCCAGTAGATTCAGAAACTTGTTCACTTGACGCGTTGTCATACGAATCTTCAGAGCCATCGGAAGTTTCAAAACCAGTAGATTCAAAAACTTGTTCACTTGATGCATTGTCATAAACTTTAGGTTCATCCAGCTGAAAAAACTGCAGCATGTACTGAACTCCATTGACCACATCATACAACATCAGCCCAATTCGTCCTCCAACCCAACTGCCCAGATGACTTCCGACCAAATAACCAAACCGCCCGAACCTTTGCTCTCCAATGAAACCTACAGAATAGGTGCCAAACAATGTCCCCGTGCCCCGAAGAGACCCTTCTGTTACTGTACCCCCATAATAAAGAGCTTCAAAAAAATCCCATCCTGAAGAAATGATGGGACCTATGATGCGCTTGGCTTTCCGAGTAGCCAGTTTCGCTGCCTTAGCTCCCTCTTTGTGGGCTAGTTTGGCTGCGTCTTTGGCAGGCATGCCTTGTGTTAATGCATCAGACAAAGCAGTCTCAATTGCCTTACTCCTTGCACGCTCTACATGGATAGATCTGATGTTGTAGATATAGAGTTTTATACCCTCCTTCACCACACATGCAAGGGTTCCAGAACCCCCGTCAAAACAGTTCAAGAAAGTAAATTTCCCACTTTTGGATGCAGCCTCTTCACCAACCAATTCCCTGCATTTTTCAGCTATAAAAGCAGGAAAGTATAAAAATATGATTTAACTAAATGCTAGAGAAAAGAAGAGAGAAAGGAAACAAATACGGATTACGTAACAAAAAAGAAATATGAGAACTGCAAATAGATCCGACGCTATTTTCCTATAATTGCATGTCCAACTGTAATAGGATTCTCTACAAGTACTGTCATTAGCAATTGATACATTACTATCTCAAGAATACATATGCTGCAAAGTTAGTCATTCACAACATACCTAATAACGGACCCTTATAACTCACTAAATATTACAAAAAAATGCCTACTAAGTACGAAAAGAATCAGCTTCATCCAATTAAATGATCTATAAATACAATAGTGTAATAAGACAGCTGAGAGCACGTTAACAATCAAGATTCCAAACTATCGAAAACAACTACGAAAAGTCAGATGTACTGTAAAAACAAGTTTGCAAAATGCAGAAAATGTCAGAGTTGTTCCGGTGGCTCATCAAAATTCTAAGCACGCTGATAATGCCAGTGAATGCTCCAAACATACTAGCATGCCCCTGTAAGTGTATATATATATATATATTGCTGGAGCCATATGCAGTTTGACAACATCACATAAAGTACCATCAATTACAACATCCATTACTTGATTGGAATTTCAAAGTAACAAAACAAGTACTTGGGATAAAGTAGAATCTCTTAATGTATTTATTTACCAGTTTTCAGCAAGTATCCCATAGAGTTAGTGAGCACGACAACACTGATAATTTTGATACTTGGAATTAAATTTATTCAGCTCATTGGTGTCAACATTCTGGAAAGATGTATAAGATTTGACTTTAAAGCTGCATATTTTGCCCAGTGGAGCATATATTTGAGTCTCTGAAGGAGCCTAACAGCTAGATAAGCTTTAAAGCTACAATATGGCAGGGCCTAAAATCTTTAAAGAAGAATCTGTATTTCAAGCCATCCAATTTGCACCATACACTAAATTTCATGTTGTTTGTCTTATGGATGACTCTTAATCACCATAAAAGCTTTTGAGGAAATCTCTCTCCATTTGGTCCCACAAAGAGACAAAGACAGATACTTCAAAAGTTTCTTTCGACTATCTGAAGTGCTGGTATCACTTCTTACCCAATCTGGTAATGGTAGCTAATTATTTAGTAATTTTACGTTTTTAAAGATTTTATTCAGAGTTTTTATATTCTACATGGTAATAATATTCTTGAAAACGAATTTGTATGAAGATCATTTTTTCCTTTGCATTTGAACAGGTTAACATCTAGTTGTGGCACCAAATCTGTCCACGTCAATGTCTATAATCTATGAGATGACTGACTCTTTGAATCTTGATCTGCTCCCATTCATTAGGTGAGACATACCATTTACACAAGTATATACTCAATTTTTTCATCAAATCAACAGTTACATCATGCGATTAGTAATATAATGTAGCACATGCCCTGTCTCTCCAGATTGAAAAATTGTTTTCAATTGTCGTGGATGTTCCATAATAATTTATATCTCATAATTCTCGTGTTTTACATAGTTTGTGTTCGCATATTAGAGCATGTTCTAAAATTTCACACAACTAATATGTTTCTTTATAAATCCATTCTATATAAAATGATATTTAAAACTTATCTTATGCAAAAAACTTGGTACAAAAAAGTGTTGTTTGCCACATATAGAATCTTAGAAATTAACAGCGAGTTTTTAAAATTTACGAGGAACTCACAAGGTCGATAACCCATTCATCCTTCAAGTTTAACAAGGGCTTTTATTCAAAGAGCCAAGTACTCGAACATGTCCTACTAGATTTTCACTTTATGCAAACGTAATGAGCACCAACTCGATGATCTTTAATCATGACTGTATGGAGTTTTTTCCACTATAGAAAAAAAAGTATTTAAACGTTCTACGTCTTCAATTTCACTCCTTACAAAATCATTACCTCCAAAATTTGCTAACAACTTCAATCCATCTCCCTGATTCGATCGTCGACCTCAATCGATCATCTCCAAAATCTGCTCACCTCTTCAATCTATATCCTCAATCATCTCCATCCACCGATCTATCTCCAAAATCTGATTACCACTTCAATCCATCATCATAATAGAGTCTATGGTCGAATTCCATTGCAAATCAGCGGCATACTAGTATAGATTGATATTTAATTCTTGAATAAACCCAATATCCAAAATCACTTGATAGTCCAGTGCATTATTAAGGTCCAAAAATTAAGTTCATTCACAATCTTTAGAGAATGCAATACACTTAGGAACTAAACATTTACAAATTTAACTATTAAATTAAGGAATAAAAATATCCTCAAACATATGGGGTTAACCCAATCTTCAACTAAATTATCATTATATTTTCAGTAAAAAAGAAATTTAACCAGCAATAATTTTTTCAATTAAGGAATGAAGTAATTCATTTTATTATTTCCACACATGAAAAAAAGCAGAAAAGGGAAAAAATTATTCGAGACTTTCAGAAGTTTAAGTACAATAAATGAACCGAAAATGAACCCACAAAATAGCAAAATAAATAGGTAAAATATAAAAGCTGCTTACCAGTGATACTTAGGGCAATTACTCCAACAATGAAAAGCAGAAGCTGAACTCTCTTCTTCTCAAGAATCGTCATGATGATGGACAATTATTAATTAATTTAATTTTTTTGAGTAAAACCTAATTACAGTGAACTTGAATAGGCTTAAATTTGATATTTAACAATTATTTACCAAGAAACGTAGTACAGAAGCAAAGCATGGATTCCAGTCTCCAGACGCGTTTCAGATCGGGCTTTTGTTTACTTTTCAGTTTTCTCCCGGTCAGTTGAAAACCAATCACAACAGGAAGCACATCTACAGGATGATAGCACTTTGATCCTCAACCTTTGAAAAGTATCATTTACATCCTCAACTTTTTATATTAGTAGCAACCTTTTAATTAACAAGTCAGTATTTTATTAGTAAAAAACAAATTTTACTAGGACGAATCGTGAGCCCACATAGTAAAGAGAATATATGCCCTTTTCTTAAAAGACACGTGCAGCCCACATGAGTCAGTTAATGGCAGGTGATGAAATTGTAATTAAAAAAAGTTGGAGATATGTCTGTTACTATGCTCAAAGATTGGGAATGGATCTTGGAGTTGATTACTGTTTGTGAAAATTATACAAAACACCTATTTTGTTAAAAAAAAATTGAAATATACTCTATTTTCATTCTTAACAATAATTACTCATATTAATCAAACTTTTAATAACATTCACCCTTTTTTAATTATATCTTAGTTTTAAATTTCACATTTTTTCAATATTCTAAAAATATAAAGTGTGGTTAAGCGATCGAGTTTCAAATTTTGAGCTTAGAAAGAGAGAGAGGACAGGATAATAAACAATGGCAAAACGTGAGGCGTAGGCTAGACGTGGAGACCTCGCTTCACGCTCATATACGATTTAGGGAGAGTAGCCCTGAGCTCAAGTCCAAGACTGCCCAAAATTTTGGCCCAATTTATAAAGTAAAAAAAAAATAAAAAAAGCCCCAAAAGAATTTATAGTCAATCATAGAAAAGAATTGTCTTACTCCCAATTGTACATCTAGGTTAATTAAACAAACAATTATTTGCATTTAATGTAAGTATTAGAAAGTTCAAAATTAAAATTCAAACTTTAGAAAGTTCAAAATTCGAAAGTGGGCTTGAATTTTTTAATTTGTTGCACTTTGGTATTGAAATATTATTTTATTTTCTAATTTGGTTGTAATAATCTCGTTGTGTATGACTTACTTATATGTCGTTTCATTAAATATAGAATTACAATATACTTGTATATAACACTATTAATGAGTTTAAATATTTTGTGCATCAACTACATAGCTTAGTTTTAGATAAAATAGATATAGAATATATTATAAAACAATTTTTTTTACATAACAATTTTTTGTGCATCGACTACATAACAATTATGTTCATAAAATAATTTATATCTTGAATATTTTTGTATAATAATTTCTTGTAATCTTTTTAAAGATTATGATTTGTATAAAAACATTAGATTTCATAAAATGAACAAAGTAATTGTGATTTGAGGAAAAAAAAATCGGGACTCGCCCGAAAAAAAAAGGAATCCCCTTCCCAAGCCCACCATTTCTACATATCTTGGCTCCACCCTTGTTCACGCTTAGACAAATTTTTTAGGATAGTGCATTTTTCCCACCATTCCAAACACCACCGAACCATAAAATATCCCCTTCTTACAAGTACTAACCTCGATGTCGCCACGATCGATGAAGTCACCATTGCCGAGTTTTCAATTTGAAAATTTTAGAACAATCTAATTTTGAAATTCTAGATTTAGATTCGATTTTTTCGGATAGTTGATGTAATTAATAGTTTCATATTATTTAGATTTGTAACTATATATCTAAATTGATTTAGATATGAAAATTGAAAAAGTTTGGGAGTCTTTTAGATGATTTCCCATTTTATCTAGGATACGTGTCTTTCCAAATGGTTATCACTTCCTTATAGTTTTGAATAGTACGGGATTGTGGATCTTCATTTTAGAGCTTTGTTGGATTTCTTCAACTCGCTTGAGTTTTGTTTGAATTCTGAATATTTATTTGAAAGATAGGTTTTACTTAAAAAAAAAAAAAAGAAAGGGATATCACATTTGATTGATTATTGTTTTTCTTAGATTATGGATCAATTACCCTTTGATAAGTGACGGCCAGTAAAGTGATTTGCGATCTACTTAATCTTAATTGTTCAGACAATAATCAAGATTAATAATTTTTGTTTTAGAATGCATTACATTTTCTTGTATTTTTAGTAGAGGGAGGCTTTGTTCCCCAAATCGGGAAAAGATTTCTTTTTTCGAATAATCAACATTCAATGTCGAGACCAACAATATCGTGTGCTGGGCTCCTATTACTTATACCATGCGCCAGACTTACAGTATGCTTACCTTGCGCCGGATTTACAGTACACATATCATACATTGGACCCACATCATACATATCATGCGTCGGACCCACAACATACATATGTGAACATCATGGGAGAGGTGGTCTGGAGGGGCCCCAAGCCCCGTGGATGTGGGAGGCAAATGGGGGTCCTATGACTCAAAAAGAAGTCAAGGAGTTGATTGGCAGCTCCGGTGAGGATCTCCGAAGATTCGCCTTGAATTTGCCCTTTACCCTTCCTCTTGCGCCCGTGCCGTGAAGAAATACTTCACCCCAAGTGGGGAGGAGTTTCCTCGCATGGGGACACGGAGGACGTCTTGGAGGCCACCAGCTTGGCTATCGTGGCCTCGCTATGCGAGATGAAGCGTGCTCGGCGAGTTTCGGACGTGCGGTGAGGAGCAAAAGAAACTTAACTGCGAGGCCTCAAAAATGATAAGGAGCACAAGCGAGCTCTGGAAGGTCCGCAGTCGCATTGGATAGCGCTCAGTGGCCTACTTGGAGGTGACTCAAGAGTCGACTCAATGTTCAATAATATACGAGGCAACCGGACAATGCCAACGCGGCCTGAGGGTGACTTCATGAGGTTCATATGTTTATTCCACAACATATATATTATATTAGATACATCATCGTATAAATAAGATAATACCGCGTAAGTGCTCGGCATTCCGGATGAAGAAGTTGCAATTTGGGGTTCATATCTTGGGACCGACATACAAGGCGGGATGGGATCCATCCAGTGGCGGTTTCCTCGACCCATCACTTCCGTTAATGCTTCTATGGAGGGTCGGCTAAGGTGTTCATATGGGGAACCATTTTAAAGTTACGAGTCCTTACTACTCGCTAGTTTGGAAAGTGCGTCATGCGTTGGCGTTATCGACCTCCTCAAGACCGAACCAGTTCAATTTTTCAAAGCTAGGGATGAGATTTCTACCGCTTTTAGGTATGAAGCCATATTTCTCTCCGTGTGAAATTTCCTTCATTTGGCTCACTACTAACTAGGAGTCACTCATGCGGTAGAGAACCTCTGAATCTTCATTTCTTTGGCCAGCGCATGCTGATGATGAAACCTCGTATTAGCGACATTGTTTGAGGGCTTTGAAGTCGAATCGGATTGTGCGATTCATTTTTATAACCTTGTCTATATGCCTTCGACAGTGAGAGGAGCCTCGCTTAGGTGTTCCTTCAAGGCTTGGAATGCATCCTCGCATTCTTTTACAGTTCCACTCAACCGGTTACCTCCTTTTAAGATTTTGAAGAAGGAAGGCACTTATCTGTAGCCTTTGAGATGAATCGGCCGAGGGTCGCCATTCTTCCCGTGAGGCATTGCACATCCTTGGGGGCTTCTTTGGTGATTTCATTTCTATTAGCGCTTTGACTTTTTCTCGGGGTTGGCCTCGATACCTCTTCGTGTTCATATGTCGGTGAATTTTCCGAGGCAACAGGCGCGGCGCACTTCCGAGGTCGAGCCTCATCTTGTAAGCTCCGAGTATTTCGAAAGTCTTTTCCGGTGCCGTATGTGATCTTCGGCCTCAAGCTTTTGACAATCATATCATCTACGTGACTTCCATGGTCGCCGGGATCATTGAGAGCATTTATGCTTTGGTAGGTCGCCCTGACGCGTTTTCAAGCCAAATGGCATGACCTACGAGGTTCATATCCTTTCCCTATCTGAAGTTTTTTAAATCGGGTCGTTGCCAACCACACGAAAATGTTCTAATTCTCCTTTGGAAGAGGCTTGGGAATCACCCCGTTATTCTTGGATGGTTGTCATCTCGGAGTTCGCCGCTTCCTCCATCGTGATGTCCTCCGACTCTTCCGTTATTGTTTTCGCCATTTCTACGTCCAGCAGAGTCATGTTAACCTCTTTCTTTCTTTCCTTAAGGCATTCCGATAACATTTCCTAGCCTCGGGTTCATTGCCTCGTCTTTGTTGCTATTCCCTTCAGGGGGGAATTTCATGAAGGTGGTGGATGGAGTTTCGTACTCTTGGGGCCGGTCGCCCAAGACTCCGTGATAAGCCGCACTCCCGTCAACCACTGTGAACTCCATGAAAGTATGGAATGCGAGGGGCTCTTCTCCCATGCTAACGGGAGGCGTATTATCCTTTCGAGTCACGCAATCCTCAGTGAACCCGTAGGGGCTCGCTTGATGGGACCCACAACATGCATATCAGGTTCATATGCCGGATCCACAATACTCGATCATATGCAGAAAAATTTTGAAGCAGTTCTCGGACCCACGGGAGTATGATGCACGCTTTAATTCTCATCGTTGATTTATTACTCCTAATGTACCAGTATTTCTTCTCTCTATGTAAATTATCAGTTGGAACAAATTTATGATGCACACTTTAATACCCCCACCAACCACCCTTCCCTTCCCCTTCCCTTCCTTTTTTTTTTTTTTTTTTTTTTGGGAATTACTATACAAAATTATTTTTTTTTAATAATAATCTCAAACCAAATCATTAGGCCAAACACCAAAACTTAATTTATTGTCCAAATATAAACAAACTAATTACACTTACTGTAACATTAATAAAAAAGTAATGTTAAGTGTATTATTTATTATATATTATATTTCTTATAAAAATATATAGTAAATATAACAAAAAATTATTTATTTTAATTTAATAAATTTAATTGTATTAATAAATTTAGGACAAATCTGGTGGTGGGGGTTGGGTAAATCTGGTGCGGGGTTTTTGGGGTGGGAGGGATGGATTAAATAAATATGGCCAATGACATTCGGGAAAAGAAATCTTTTTCTGATTCAGGGAATAAAACCTCCCTCATTTTTAGTGTTGAACTTTGTAATTTTATTTTAGTGAATTGTATTCTGATTTGATGGGATTGAGGGTGGTGATAGAAGGTAGTGGCAATCATGAAAAATAATGTCGAATATGACGGTGTTGCGATAATGGTAGTGACTTGAAAGTAGCGTATTTTGTTGCTGGTAAAATTATATGTTACTAGGTGAATTTGAATTATGAATGAAGATAATAGGTCATTGAGATCAGAATATAGTGTTAATTGAACAAATTAAAGAAGTGAAGGATGATTGAGATCAGAGAAATTTGAACTGATTGGTGACGTTGGGAAGTGATGATGGTGGCAGAATATGGCAGTGATGATAGAAACTAGTGCCGGACAGAATAGCGTTAGAATATGAGATATATTAACATTGAAATATATATGTTACTATACAAATAGCACACTAACATATATGTTATCATATAAATAATAAAATAACTTATACTAAGATGGTAACACTTATTTTAGTCTACAAGTAACACAGTGTTATTGTATGATGCTGTTTTTAATTAAAATTTTTAAACATTTTAATATTAATATATAAGTAACATAACTAGTATATCATCTGTGCGATGCACATCACTTGTTTTTTATAATAGTGATTTTAAAATATTTTAATAGTATATTATTTATTTATTACATTCAAATTAAAAAGTATAATATAAATAACATTTGATTACTCATTGATATTGAAAAAAAACAACATAACTAATCCAGATTTTGAAACACCTTTTTAAAACCAAGTTTGTGGTCGAATTAATTGGCATTCTATCCGTATCACAAATCAACATCTTCAATCCTATACGATTTGTAACTCTAGACAATGCAACATAAAGTTGTCCATGACTAAAAATTGATTTTTTCAGATATAATCCTACGTAAAAGAGAGATTGACCATGATTCTTATTAATAGTCATAGCATATGAGACAATTAACAGATACTGTCTTCGTTGGAACTTAAAAGGCAGTCTTGGATCCGACGGAGTTAAAGTCATTATTGTAATGAAAACTTTGTTCACTGCATTGTGACACGAGATAACTTTTGCCTCCAAATCATAATTTCCAAGCTTTGTAATAACCAATCTAGTCTCATTACACAGCCCATCGAATGATCGATATACATAACGGAAATACCAACCTTCAACTTCAGCTCATGATTAGACACCCCAAAATATCTAATACCATTCAAAAATTTTGGAATATGAATATCTGATAATAAATCAATGTTGGAACTGATCTGCAAATTGCATCAGAACATTATTGTCAAAGCAAGGAACCTCTCAAACCCTTACAACCCGAACATTTAACCTCCATTGAGTCTTTGTAGAGTCTACTTCACTGATGAAGTTACACGGTTCGACTATACTAGCGTGAATAATTGATTTGCAAGAAGGGTTTGAAGTGATTTATACTGGTTGAGATGGGTTTGTAGTAATTTTATTTTGTTCTAGAAGATGTGTATTTTTTATTTGAAAAATGTCAATTGATAATTTTATTCATTTTTACCGAGCATCATAGAAAATTCAAAATATTGGGAAGCTGAACCGGCAGTACTATTTACACATTATTGAAATATTAATAATTACTTAACTGAAATTGGGTAATTACTTAACAAATTAATCATTGGGAAGTTTGAACGGGATGTCAATTCATAATTTTATTTATTTTTATCGACTATTATAGATAATTCAAAACATTGGGAAGCTAAACCAACGGTAACATTTACACAGTATTGGAATAATGATAATTACTTAAATGAAGTTGGACAATTACTTAACAAATAAATAATTGGGAATCTAATCTGGGATGCACTTTTAAATCTGATTATTAATTATTTGAAATTGGATAACTAATTAATTAAATTAAATATTTATTTATTTATATATATTATTATTATTCTGTAATATGTGGGAGATGTTTTAGGCGGTAAAATGTGTTGATTTTTACTGATTATTATCATTCTTTTATATATATTAAGATAATACATATATTACATTAACTATACAAGTAACACAAATGTTAATTTTGAATAAAATATTCAACTATTGGTTTTAAATGAAAAGGTATTTACAAAAAATTATAGAACGAGGTAAATGGTAAAAATTGGTTTTTATTGAAAATGGGGCATTTTTAATTTTTTGTTTTTGTAAAAATAGGTTTTTTTTTTAGTTTTTTTTCGGGTAAATGTAAGGTATTTGTCATATTTCACCGTTGTATTTTTCGATTCTTCATTGAGGAAATTATATGAAATGTCCATTTGCATGTGATATTTTTTAAATATGACAAATTTTTATAACAAATTCGAAAATGACCATTTTGGACAAAAATACCCTCAAAAGATTACATAAAATTCATACATATCATATTCAAATATAATCAAAGCTAACTTCACTTGGTCCAAAAATATGTTGAATATAATTGCTCAAAAATTGTTGGAAGAGATTGTATTCATGGATTAATGTATGGTTGAAGAATAAGAATGTGAAAACAGAAAAAATAAACGAAAATGGTAGATTGAGTTGCTGTCGAACGGCAGCTTGAAGCCGTCGTTCGATAACCTCAGCTGTTAACCAAAAAATATATTTTTTACAGTTGACTGACAATCAATTGCCGGTTCAACAGGTCGTTCGATAGCCTCAATTTTCAACAAAAAAAATTTTTTTTACAGTTGACCAACAATCAATTGTCGATTCAACATTTAAATTGTTGAATTGACATTTGCTTATTGGTCAACTGTGATTTTCTTTTTAATCGACAGTTCAAATGTTGTTCAACATCCCGGGATATCGAATGATAGTTCAAGATGTCATTTATCAATTCAACTGTTTTTTTTTTTTAAAAGTCAGTAGATAACTTTTCTTGGATGTCAGAAAAAAAAATTGCCATTTTTTCAAAGTGGTGTGTATGACTTTTGTATCTAAAAATTGCCATTTTTATAAATACTAGTGTGAACACGTGCATCGCACGTGATGTATCGATAATTTAAAATGTAATAGTATCTATTATATCTTATTTTTATGAATTGGCTTGATATTAGTAATCTAAGTAGAAAAATAAAAAAATATTAACAAATCAGGCGATTGAAACCCAAATAGCATGCTTATAACTTAAAACCTAGTTTATTAAAATTCATTACATTAGATGACTCAAATATATGATAAAATTGAATTTAATTTACTTCATAAAAGCCACTATTCTTAAGTACTATTTCCCCGAATTTGCATTCTTCTTCGAAGCCTGAATTAGTTCATTTATAATATTTTAATCATGCAAAGAAAGTTGAATGTATTTGCATTAAGAAATTCTACATTTGTTTTAGAACAAGAGTCAGGGCATAAGTATCTACAACAACATCTGCACATTAATTTCAATTTTTTTAATTAATTTAAATAAAAGATAAAGAGATGGTTGATTTGAGCTTACATCATAAAAGATTTGGGTTATCAAGAATGGTAAATTAGGCTTCTTCGATAAATGTACCAATTCGATCATCACAATGCTTAGTAGTAGAATAAAAAGTTCATAAAAATCTTATTTCTTGCTTTAGATGAAGCTTTAGAGATAATCAATAAGTTAATTGATCAAATCATTTCATAGTTGAATTAAAACTCTTAAAAAAAATATAATTTTAAAAATAAATAAATCACTTTACAGTTGTTAATTAATCAAGCTAATGAAGTTATATGTATTTGATGCAAGTTAAAGATTGTGGTAAAAATGGGCTATAAAAATGTAAAAAAAAATAAACAAGTCAATAAATATATTAATTACAATTAAAATTGTTCCACAATCACCCGTGTGTAAAAAAGTAGTATCTTAAATACAATTTTTAAAGCACTAAGTATAGTTTGCATTGTTAATGTGCAAACAAGTCAATTTCAGAAATAATACCCTAGAGTTGCATTAACATTCAAAAGGAAAATAACAATAAGTTGAGACATCACTAAAATATTGCATTTCAAAATCCTATATATAAACAAGTAATTTTCATTCTAAGCTCATGTAGTTCAAGAAATGATAATATTATTCAATTACAACTAAACAAACAAAATTCTAAATTAAATAATGTCTCAAATGATAATACATTTTTAAGAAAAAATTTCAAGTTAAACAATGTCTCAGAGTGACAGTACTATCAAATTACAACAAAACAAAACTAAAATTTATAAATTTAAAATTATTGAATCAAACTATATAGTGTCTTCAATGAACACAAATCCCAAACTTTATAGAAAAAAACTACTAAAACAAAATTTGAAATATTTTTCAAAATAATTAAATTGCAAATTTAACAGTTTAATAGACTATAAAAGTACAATTCTTCCAAATTTCAAACTCATATACAAAAAATAAAATAACAACTCATATGTCTTTCAATTTGAGTAAGAAAAGATAACTACGAGTAAAAAACTCGACAAAATCCAAAACAAATAAGACTATAAAAGAAAAAAACAATAAAAAGTTAAACTTTCTAAAATAATTTAAAAAAAATTTGCAAATTAATAATCTAATAAATAGTAAAACTACGATTATTCTGAAATTCAAATTCCAAAACAACTAAAAATCAAAATCAAAACTCACATGTAGTCAAATTTAACCAAAAGGTATTTTAAAGGATTTCACAACAACTTTGAATTTGCAAATTATCTTCCTTCATCTTATTGTTGTTTCACTATAAGATTCGAAAACTATTTTCGTTTCACTATAAGATTCGAAAATCTCTTACGTTTTGTTTTTCTTGAAACTGAATTTTACAAAAAAAAAAAAAAATGAATCTAAATTAATGACACAATTTCTAATTCTAATGTCAGGCATTATTTATCAGAACTATTTGGTTAGACAATGCCTTGAAAACTTGGAATAATCATAACTTAGTTTATTCAACACTGATATAAAAGTAGCCAAAATTATGCTAAATATACCTTTTGCCTATATGTGGCCAGCAGTTGCAATGCGATGCAACAATTAATTGGTGTAAGTCTATATAATCAGAACGAATTCAATTTTTTTTTTAAAAAAAAAAAACAAATAGATACGAAGATACGAGTTTAAAAACACCCAAATTTCACTGTGTGAAAAAAAGTCAATAGAACCAAATATTTTAATTAGATTACTATAGTAATCTTGGAATATTAATCCCACTTATAATATGTTCTACGTTATTGCATTATTCATAAGATACTTTATTTCGGTCTATGCAAAACAAGCCACAATTATCTTGGAATTTGCATTTGAAGTTGAAACATTTTTTATCAAGTCCTACAACTTGTACCCTGCGTAACGATGCATATGAATTTCTTCTAGGATTTTATTTTACATAGGTTGGTTTGGATTTCAAAATGTATTTTAAATTCTATTCATTGACGTAACTTTGGAAAATATTACACGTGCAAATTTACGAAACATTCCCTAGTTCAAAAATTATATACGTATTTCACGTTCCATTAAGTCTATAAAAATAATATTAAATATTAAAATATTGAATTTATTTATATAAACCTAATTTTTGAAATTACAATTTACATACCATTATTTCAAAAATGTGAACAAATATTATATTTAATTAGGATGAATTCATACTTGAATTCAATTCTTATAATTATTTTGCAAATTTTTTAAACCAAATAGGTAGGAAATAATTTTGGTTGACCATTTTGAATAGTAAATTAAATATCCACACTTTAATATAGGTAGGATCATTAAAAGTAGCTATTTTCAAAAGTCACTCTTTATATTTGTCTAATTTTATACATTCCCCTTCTTCGTTTAACATTTTGAGCTTATTAATAATAATTAAAATATTTCATGTTTAATATACTATTTATACATATGAGATTGGGTGTTGATATTGTGCTAAAGTATTTTAATAAAAAATCCATAGGATCCAAGCCCAAATCTATTCCAATCCGAACCAATCGAAGATTGCTCGGTTTGGATTGGTTTGCTTACGAAATTTCCGGGTTGATTTGGTTTGAGAATTCATCAAATCAAATTGATCGACACAATTTTAAGTTGACTTAAAAACATATTCCAACTCACGCCCAACTCTAATTTTGCCACACGACTTCCCACAACAATGCAGCAATCATTTAGCGTGGAATAACTGTGTGTAGCACACCATCTTGATACTATATAGCAAAAGTGCAAAGAGAAATGGGGACTACCAATGGGCCCTTCATTATCAATCACTTCTTTTCCTAGAAAGGTGACTACAAATGATAGTAACCCTTCTTGACATGTTCAATGTATATATCGAATTGGATAATATTGAACAAAATAACTAAAAGATATGTTATATACTTATGTTTTTTTAATTATTCAATTTTATTCCATCAAATATATCAAACATACTCTTGAAATATTTAATAGTACTAAAGTTAAAAAAAAAAAAACTAAATTCTTGTACATTATAATATTCAATCATGTCCACGAGCGAGACCGGACTATAAAAATCGTTTTTTATAGTGTAAAAAAAAAAAATATAAGTGCACATTTTTTATTTTTTTTTGGTATTAGCAACCTGGTCTTGAAGTATAATAATTTTTTTTCTAGTAATAGTCGAGTCTTCAAAAAATTTTGGATCCGTCCCTGCTTGTGCCCTCTAGTATGCACATCCATGTTTCAAGAAGTGGGGACCTTGAAGTGCTTAATTTGGACACACTTCTTTATAAAATTTGGACTGAAGAAGGATCTTAGTGGGTTGGTGCCATCAGTCAGTTCAATGTACCTTTTTCTTTCTTTCTTTTTTTTTTTTTTCAAGAAAGTTATGAACCATCACAAAAAGAAAGCTCTAGATGTGAATTAGAGAATTTATAATTATCGCACTTCATTTATTTAGTTGTAACAAAGTGCATAAAGTTTATGTTTCAATCGAACTTTGACCGGAAGGAGATGCTTGCAAGATGGACCAAACATGTTTAGTTTAGACATGATAATATACAAACATTTCATAATACTTTTATTCTTCGATGATTCAATCATATTTTATCCAAAGTCTGAAAGATAATAAAAAAGGATGACACCATGCATTTATACCATATTATTTGATTAATTAATCTTAAGATTCATCATCTAATGATCGACATCTTTATCGATACGCTCCTCATCAAATGAGATTTAAAAAAATCATACTTTGCATCTTCTTTAGAAAAGGAGATAATCTTCCAAGCAAGTTCCTAGTCACTAAACTAATGCTTGAAGTCCAATTTGAAAGAAATTCCTAATCCAATCTTGTTGGCTTAAATTATTCCATTGAAAAGGGCCCACTAAGATTTCATTCATTCTTCTTCTACTAAAGAAAGATTAACTTAAGAAATGTACATACACGTGACTTTTAAGTTGAAATTAACTTATAAATAACTTTAATGATGACAAGTGAAGAAAAGGGAAGTAATTAATTTATGATTACCTCAATTATGATGAATGATGATGATGAATATATATATATATATATATATATATATATATATATATATATATATATATATATATATGATTTGATGAGTAGATTTCCAATTAGATACACAACCATTAGGAGTTTTGAATGACACATGTTTTAAATTTTAATGAATAAAAATTTGGCCAAATGCCAATGATCATTTGGAAATGATGCTCTATATGACCAAAAGTAATCGAGCTTGCAGGACCCTACAAAGATTGCGAGCGTGATTCATTTAGATCGAGGGGTCTTTTTCTTCTCATGCAAAAAGGTCTAGATTTTGGGGTCTTTTTATTTTCGAGCAAAGACAATGGCAATTAGACGTGCCAGATGAATTATAACCATGAGGTGCTTGAAACTCAACATATCGATGTTTTCACGAGTATCATCAAACACCAAAAGGGCAAGGATTGTTACTCTATGGAATTTCCACATGTTGATGATAGAAGAGGAGGGAGTAAGTGTTTCCAATTAGATTTATGGCATGTTAGGTAGAAGTAAAATTATTTTTTAAATATTTATAAGTTGTGAGTTTTATGAAATGTGTAGATTATAAGTGGGTAGTAAATTATAGGTTCTACGAAATGTGTAAATAAAAAATATATTTGACTAATTTGACCAATGTAAATTATAATTTAGAGGCTGTTTGGTACATATTTTTTTTGAAAAAAATGAGTTTTTTTTAACATGATATGGTTGACTTTTCAAAATATTAAAAGATAAAATAACAAAATTATTCTTTTTATTTTGAAATGACATTTTGTTGATTAATGATAATTTTATCATATTACTTTAAATTTTTTTTTAAAGTCAATCATATCATACTAAAAAAAAACTCTTTTTTTTTAAAAAAAAATATGTACCAAACCTATTAAGCATAGGTAAACAAACACTTGAGATAAAGTGATTTTGGATGCATCATCGGCACTTTTGATTTTCAGTGCCTCTTGTTTTTAATGTACACATGTGCCAACACTCGTGTCGTGGGTACGAAGAATTAAGTCTACCACGTCACGGGTTTCAACAAGTTGCCAAGCCTAGGCAAAATTGACCCTACTTAGTGCATGTTTATAGGGATGGATTTGGACGTGAGCTAAAATTTTTTTTTGAAAAAAAAACCTAACTAATATATGAAAAAAAAAAATCAAAAATTTTGAGCTAAATGGGACTCCGGCATAGGGGCGGGGGGGTCGGGGTCGGGGTCGGGGCCTGGTCTGGGTCAATTGGGGCGGGGCGGCCCTTTGACTTGCCAACCGCTCCGGTTAATTTTTTTTTTTTTTTTGTTAAACTGAAAAAATAATTAAAAAAAAAAAGAAATACAAATTTTTTAAATATTTGTACCAAACAAAACAAAAAAATTATAAAGTTTGAGTTGTGGTGTGGTGGTTAAGATTGGTAGGTTATAAGTTTCAACACTGGTTCGATTATTCTTTAGTCTATTTTTAGTGAAAATTATAATTTCTACTACATTTTATGATTTTTTTAAAAAAAAAATAAAAAAATTGAGGGGACAGATCGCAGGCTGATGGTTTTTTTGCCATTCCTACTCCAGCACAAAGGAGACCTCCTTGTATCTGTCCTACATGTTTGACAATTGAAATTATTTTTTAAGTACTTAAAGTTGTGAATCCAATAAAATATATTGATAATAAATTGGTAGTAAGTTGTAGATTTTACAATATATGTGAATACAAAATATATTTAATCAAATTTAAATTATAATTTAAGATTAACCAAACAAACATTAACTAACTACCAAAGACGATGTCATATAGTACCCTAAATTTAGAAATGAAGAATGATTGTGGAGAAAAAGGGAGCATGTTTGGCTTGATTGAGGTTGTGATAATCTTGTTCATATTTACAATATACAAGTAAATGGGACCATGCTCTTGTCAAAATTCCACCAAGAAAAAGGAACTTGTTATTGCCCTTTATAACGTTAGTCCAATACTTGGAAACCATCCCTATCAATAATAGGCAGTGCCAAAATCAACATATCATCATATCTATTTATGATCATTAGTCAAACACACATTATATATCATTTTCTTAATTATTAAAAAAGAGAAAAACCGGATCCTCATGCGCATGAACATTATCCATTTCACACACAAATATTTGGCATCCAATGCTCCTAGAAATCTTCACGTTCCTAAAATATTTTATTATATAATATACAGATTTTTTCGGCCCGTCATCTTTTTCTTTATTTGTAACATCAATTTTTCTTTATAGTATTTTAACTCGTTTTGAAAATTTGGATTAAAATACACATTCAATTCATAAACTTTACTCCTCGTCTCGTTTCAAATTAATCATCGAGTGCGAATTATAACTTAGGAAAATGACATCCAATGATCATATCACATAATGTGGTCCTCCTTGAAATAACCAAAAGTTGAGTTATTGCACTTCAATCATGTGTCATCTGTCCTAGCACACCAGTCTCTTCTGTCGAAATATAAAATTCAATTGGTTTATAATTGTAGTGTTTGATTTTGATTAAAATCAGATTTTATTAAAATTTATAATTGAAAAGTTTTAAAAAACTGCAAGAACTATAAAATATGTGGTTAAAAAGTTGAATTTCATAATTAATTAGTTGTGATGGATCTTACTGTTTGTGTAGATAAAAATAATATTTTACTAATTTATAAGAATTTATAAACACTTCCAAATATGCTTTGCATGAATTTTATCGAGATTTGCACAGTTATGTGATAGTAGATAATTTATACCGATAACTCATAAATTAACCAATCGCTCATAAATTTGTCAAATTAAGAGCACGCGTTCGAGTAAATTTTTGGGTGGAAAAATGGGGGAGGGTTTTTGCACGAGTTTTTTTACTTTTCAAAAGTTTTGTAGGTGAAATGACAAAATTACTCTTACTACTTTGAAATAGAATTGTGTTGAGTACGGGCAATTTTGTCATTTCACCTTCAAAACTTATGAAAAGTCAAAAAACTCGTGAAAAGAAAAAACCAATTTCTTGCCCTGAAAACTTTATCGAACAAGTTCAAAATAAATAGGTAAGGATGCTTTTACTAACTAAGGGTACGAATTTAACAAGCTTGCTCATTAAATTGATCCAAAATCTATGAAATATTATTGTACCGAAAATATGGGCTGAAATTTCGCAAATATACTTTGAGAAAGATACGAGCAAAATTGCAACTTCATTATATCAAGAATTAACTTGCACTATTAAATTTTTAGAATATTTGCAATATAATACAACAAATTTTCCTTATATAAACATTGGAAACCAAAACGTATATATAATCTTATAATATGTTTGGTACATAAAATTCAACATGCTAAAGAAACAGAAATATGTGTTTAGTTTTATAAGTAGAGTGTGTCAATGGCATCAAAATATATAGGTTGGGGACTATGTTTGCTAAAAACAATAATTGAGGATGAAGTTATAAGCCGCCAAATTCGAGAAGTTGAGGACCAACTCTGCAATTCTCCCTAAAGTTTACTCTGTTTAACTGAAATTAAAGAAAACGAAAATGCTTCCAATCTAAAAACAAATTCTAGATTCAGAAATTCGTTACAATCGTTTAGCCGCCAAATGTAAAATGGGTCCCACAAAGGAATATTCTATTAGATTTTTGGATTAGGTGAGGTTCCACGTACGTCAAAAAGAGTCCATTTTTTATTTCAAACTACTGCTAATCTCTCTTATATAATACCAAAGGAAAATTTTGAGAGAATTGAATTGAACAAAACACTTTTGAAGCCAAAATGGTTGAGAGAATTTGGGTTTGGAATGAGAATTGTGTAGGATTCTCCACTTCTGAAGAGTTTCACTCTTTGGTGGACTCTGTAAATCAAGAAAATGATGAAGACTCTGGAATTCAGGGTTTTGAACAATGCTTTATTTCCAAGAGAATGAGGCTGTCACCTGAGTTCAATCTGCAGGTTCTTAGCTTCTCTCTACTTGTTGCATGCCATGTTTTTCATTTCTAGTGATGGCAAAATACCCCGACTCCTCCCTATCTCGAATGGCATGGGATTCCTAGGTGGGGACGAAGAACATGGTCCTCGCCACGAACCCCCTGGACTCTTTCTTTTTAATTTATTTTAGTGTTCATGTTCATGTATGAAGGGATCCTTTTTATTAAAGTGGATGATCTGGTTCAGATATGTCACGATTCTGTGTATTTAGTTTATTTCATTTTGATTGTGCCTTTATTTCAGTTTAATTATTTGATTTCACAGGAAGGAGATGGAGATTCTTCTGAAGAGTCGAGACCTCTTGGTTTGAAACTCCGGAAGACGCCATCTTTTCTGAATTTATTGGAGAAGAAGTTATCCCAATGGAGGAAAGAAGATTTTTCATTGGGACATCATAGTCCTAAAACAAAATTCGATGACTTAAGATCTCAATCTAGTTTGGAGAAATTAAAGGCTGTTAACTTCCCAGCAATTTTACTTCAAATTGGTGATTGGCAGGTATATTAGATACAGCCCTTGTGCACTGATTCTTGACAACTTAGACAGTCGTGTTGTTTTGTTAATGTAACTTTGAAATGTAAGCAGTGGATTTCTGCGAACGAAGGCGATTTGACAGCCAAGTTATACTATGGGAAACGCAAAATGGTTTGGGAAGTGTTGTGTGGGGCACTGAAGAGTAAGATCGAGATACAATGGTCTGATATTACTGCGATTAGAGCCATTCTATGTGACAAGGAGCCAGGAATTCTCGAAATTGAGGTATATCCCTTTTGCCTTAAATCTGTTTTTTCACGTTCAAAATTATCAAAGAAGTTATAACAATCAGCTAAATGCAGTTGAACCAACCACCCTTGTTCTTTGGAGAAATCGATCCCCAGCCGCGAAAGCATACTCTCTGGCAACCGGCATATGATTTTACCGGAGGTCAAGCTTCCATTTTCAGGTACCCAACTTTCATGTCCACTTTCTGTACATATTTTTCAAGATCCTTTTTGTGATGTCTAAAAAGCGCGAGGCATTTGCCATTTGGCTTGATTAGTTCTTTCCTTTTACCTTTAATTTTTAACTTGTTAGTCCAATTCTTAACTTTCGAGTTTTCCTGTTTTCTTGATTTGTTTGTGTCATGGAGAATATCTATATTGTGTATCAGGATTTTGTTTAAGCAGTCAAAGTTTACCTTCGAAAACTGTTCTTAATGGGTGATTTTTCTTGCTTTTGTGTTTCATCAGGAGACATTATATGAGTTTCGCTCCGGGAACGCTTGATAAACACTATGAGAAGCTTTTGCAATGTGATCAACAATTGTTCTCGTTAAGCCAGAAGCCCTTCCCTAGCCAGGAGTTCCCTTATTTTGACTCGGCTGTCTTTGGATGCTCAAATATTTCTTTCACTTTGAATGGACATGAATCAGAATTTCGTCCTGGATTGCAATATACTCATCGATCATTCCCTTCTCCTTTTGTCCATTCGGATGAAAAAGCAAGAAACTATAGATTTCCGAATCAAAGGCAGAGAGTTTGGGGCGAAGGAGAAAATGTTGCTTCGGATGAATCACAAGCCAATTACGTTCTTAGTTCACTGGATCATCTTTCAGCAGAAGATGCCGGGAGATTTCATCCAAATACGGGAGTCTTAAATGACATGGAGAATCATTCGCTAAGAGACAATCAATTCGTATCCTCCGATGAGGGAATGCTTTACACAAATATGAAATCGATGTGTTCATTTCTCGAACCATTGGATGCGAACCCCATCAGCACAACTTTTGCAAATCAGTTGCATATAAACTATCAAAGTCTCGATACGCACATGGTTGAAAATACCCATGAGAATTCAATGCTAGATGACCTTGACTCAGAGTCTATGACTTGGTTCTCTCATCAAGATCCCAGTGAAAGCTCAAAGATGGAACTAGAAATGAACAACTTGCTCTATCAATATGTGTTGCCAGAATCGGCCATTGGAGATTTTTTGACACCGAATGCCATGCAAAACAAATATAATTGGGCTTGATATCTACATGAGGAAGATGAAATTAGGGGGATTTGCATTACAGGGATAGATGTAAGTACGTAGTGATCATCTCTTGCTTGTCCCTACATGTTTTTGGGCTTTCCAATCTTCATTTCACAGATGAAATGGGAAATGGAAATAGACCTGTTTTTTTCTTTTGGTGCAAAATGAGCTTCAATTTCTTTGTTAATGTTCTGAAAACCTTTCAAATTTGCTGACATTGATTATGACTGTTATTTTAAGTTCAATATATCTCTATTCTTTTTTACAAGGACTCAGTTGAAAATTTGTGGAGTTTGAGAACCCACAAATATATCTCTATATCTCTATTTTTTTTATACAATCGTTAAAATTCAATTGCATGTTTGGTACGATGAATTGTACAATATTGAACATAATTAACAGAAAAAAAGAGTCAAAATCTTGTACCGTGAAGTAATCTCCGATCTAGCAAACACACCCCAAAAGATGTGGTGTTGGCGAGACCAAAATTTGCACCCAAATAATCAGCCATATAAAGTCGTCGTGCTTTTAAAACCAATGGTTAAAATATGTCATATAATTAAGAATCGTCTGGTGTAGATTATAAATCAAATATTATTTTTTTTCAGCCTAACATTTTTGACATTTCAAAATTTTTTAAGAAGAAATGACAAAATTGTATTTTCTACTTTAAAGTGATATTTTGTTAATTAAGAGTTATTTTGTTATTTCACTTTAAAAAAGTTTGAAAAATCAAAAATAGTTGATAGAAAAAAAAATTAATTTTGGTTTATAATCCACAACAAATGGGTACTAACTTCCTTGACGACAAAGTTGTTGAAAGTTAATTTTTTTTAAATAAATAAATGTATCATTTATTTAATAGTTTAAGTTTTTAGATAAAATAGGTCAGTGTAATTATTGACTTGTTATAAAAAAAAAAAAAAAAAAAAAAAAAAAAAAAAGAGCAGAGAATGAGAAATAAAACAATATGTTGTACCTTGTTATTTACAACTTGTACAGTGGATTCAATAATTAGTTGACAATAATGCCCATTACCCTTTTCTGCTATTCCTTCTTCAGAATCTCCAAACCCTTACGGTTAATCTCCATGGCAGCTCCGACCCACTCCAATTCTCTAAAAACCCAGTCGGAAAACGACCCCAAAACTCTGCAGAATTACCCAGTGCCACTGTCCCCACCATTGCCATCCATATCCAAGAATATTGAGTTGAACAGGGCCTTGACAGCTTCTTCAAAATCATCAATTTTTTCTCTTAACAGAAATGATGTTCTTTTTGAAGATGAGTGGCTTATTGCTATCAATAAGCCTCGGGGAATTTACTGTGAGAGTATTCTATCTGCTGTTCCTACTTTACTTAAGAACGACTCTATTGCCTCAGGTACATTAAAATGAGTTTCTTGATTTATTCATTTTTTTCTCTCTTTTGTCATGTTGATGCAAGTAAGAGACATTATAATTTCGTTATTGGGTTCAGTCTACAAAATCAAGTTTTTAAGTCGAGAAGATATTATGCGTACACTGGGTTTTATGTTAAATTGATGGACTTCTATGATTAATTACACTGTGCTATTATTTTCTTGAAACTGATATAAACAAAATGTGGCTGTACTTTATCTTTCTCATTGTGATCATATCAATTAAAAAAAAAAAAAAAAAAGATAGTACTTTAATGATGTTTTCTTCTCCGTTCTGTTAAACAATTAGGGTGTGAATATATTATGCCGAAACAATTCATAGAAATTTTTGAAACCTATTAATCATCGAAACCTAAGTACGGTACACCACCTTCACATATGTTTTAAGAATGAACCATAGCAGATCCTTGGATAATACAACCAGCATTCTTTGACTTTTCCTACTAGTCTTTGACTGATTCATCAGTGTCCCTCTTTTGTTGAGCATATTGATCATGATGGTCTCAAATTCTAGCAAAGGATAAAAAGTTTGTCTTATAATTTGGTTTATTTGTGATGAATTCTTACTTTGGACATAAGTTTACACTTGTTTAAATTTTTTAGGGGATCAAGTAAACTTGCCAGAACTACATCTAGCTAATAGGCTTGATCGTGACACCAGTGGTGTTACAGTTATCACCAAGTCACACAAAGTGGCTGCCAAGCTAGTGAAGGCTTTTACCAAACACGAGGTTAGGAAAACCTACATCGTGTACTGCATTGGTGCAGATCCAGAATGGGAAAATATCACTGTCAGATCTGGTCATGGTCGATCAAAGTATGGAGCCTGGCGTGTTTATGCTGCATCGGATGTTGGCCGGAAACTACCTGGTGGATCAATGGTCAGAGATATGGAAACTTTGTTTGAAGTTATATCGATAAATGGGCAACATCGGTTGAAAGAATTTTCTGGATCAAAAGAACATGAAAAGAGAGTTATTGTTGTTGAAGAGAAATCTTTAGTTGATTGTGATGTGGAGAAAGACAAGATTTTGTTAAGAGCATACCCTAGGAGTGGAAGAACACATCAAATTCGTTTGCATTGCCAGTATCTTGGAATTCCTATAAGAGGTGATGTGAAGTATGAGGGTGTCTATGAATGGAAGGGTAGAACATATGACGGCCATGAACTTCATGCAGAAAGCTTGTCTTTTGAGCATCCTGTTACAGCTCAGCCAGTTTTGATTCAGGCACCTCTGCCTTCGTGGGCGGCCCAATAACTGGTTCCAGGATTGTTATGAATGAGTAGTTTTACCGTTTGAGGATGAAAACTTGAAAGACTTCGCTGGTTGATCAAAAATATGGTTAGAAATCAACTTGTTGACATTTGGTAACTTCACGTCAAAATTCATTTTATTTTGTCTATTAATTTTCTGAGTTAGTTATAGAATTATTGAGAACCCAATTCAGTATGTGCTTTATGCCCTTTTGGTTACGTATAGTTAATGAAGCAACTAAATCATAGGGCTTTGGGTGCACTTTTCTTTTTGTTTTACTTGAAATACAGCAGGTTTATTACAACTTTTAGTAGATCTAAGGCTAGATCGAATGGAGTGCTACACAAATATTGACCAAGTCATCTTCAAGTTTATTGAGAATACGACGTTGCTTGTTATTGTTGTATGTAACAAAGCTATTGGCTAGATATGGTTATTTATACGAAATAGAGGACTGGCCAGAAATGATCTTATATTTTTAGACAGGGTCACAGTGTTAAGCAGGCTACCGAAGTGCTTCTATTGGTACATGAATTGAAAAGAGGATTTAGGAAGGGACTAGTAATGAAAATATTGTCTTGGTTAACTTGTCATGAATCAGTTGCTTTCTTGGAATGATATAGGGATATGGATCACTTACTCTAAAATATGGCATGATGCATTAGAAGATTTCTGTAATTACATTATAGGGGTAAATGATGCTTGAACCAGAAGTAGCAACATGCTTGGAAAAAGACGAGAATTAAGTATACCAATGAATAGTGCTTGCTTTTGAAAGTTTAGCATGTCAAAATTATTATGTAAAACATTAACAAGTGCATACTAAATTATGTCAAGCTTATTTCTCTTCTGTAAAGACAGGACTACTACTAAACATCGTAAAATCGTGGAGATGGGATACTTAACTATAAAAGAACAACTATGTGGAATTTACATTTTTAGTATTAAACTAGTTAAATAAAATATATACTCTCCATTGTCCCCTAAAACATAGTACTACTATTTAGTATCTAGTTCTTTTATCAGTTGTCCTTTCATAATTATATTTAATCAATACAACTACCTAGGGAAGATTTTAAATGCCTGTATCCTTTTACAGACAAAGCTCCATTTGTTATTGCAAGTTTCAACCTAGTTCTCTGTTTTGTGATTAGTTTTTATAGCAAAACTTGACCTAGCTCGGCTTGGTTTTAGCTCAATTATTCGTGTATCGTGTGGACATGATAAATTCTGGATTACAGGATATTTGGTGTCAAGTGGGCAATATGCCATAGGACACGGATAATATGCCTTCAACATGCTCTGAAAAATTACTTTTATCATATTAATACTGTTTAATTCTGATACTTAAATTTCACTACCTAGATTGATGCATATTTTACTTTAAATGAGAGATGTTAAAATCTTTGAAATTTATCTCAGTTGAGGTCACCAGCTACGAATTGCATGAAGAAATGTCTAACAGCTATCTATGCCTGTCTTTTAAATTGGAAGCGCATGTGCATCTTATGATTGAGAGATGTAACAGGAGGCAAGAACTTCTCCTTTACAGGCAAGTGAAAGTTTCTTATCATTGAAACTGATTGCAATGAGAAGCTGCAGTTTTCTTCATACAACAAACAGTTCATATCGGTTGATCGAGTTCAGAAACCAACCATCATCTGCCCCTCAGGTCCTTAATGATTTGGAGTTTCAGCAGCGTGTTTGTTGTTTAGTTGCATTCTGTACATATGGTTTTTGAGATATCGTTTTTTATCTTTAGTTTGTTAGTTTGTCTGTGTAAGATATCGATTTTCTAGAAATTTCCTCTACTCATCGTCTTTCCTCTCTCTCTACAGGAACCTTATCCGATGGTCTTCCACAAATCCCCTTCTTTCTTTCTTTGTGGACTCAACAAGACCGAATTGCAGGCATGTAGTGGGTGGAAGGGTTCTGCTCATCCTTTTCTTGTTGAGGGCTGGTGGCAGGAAAAGTGTTTGTGCAACTTTTGATCTATAAAGTCCAACGAACACTTCCAACCAAGGCAGAGGCGGACCCAGATTATAGTTTAGTGGGGAGATAAAATTACGTAAAAAATAATTTCAAATAAGATAACAACGATAATATTCAAAAATCAAAATGTAGTTTTTTTTTTTTTTTAACGATTGTTCATTACGGTTTCTCATATTTTGAAATAAAAGGATAACACTAATATAAGACCAATAAATGCAAAGAATCACCTTCGAGTATCTACCAATAAACTAAAGATCTAACATCATTGAACAAATAATATTGACTATATGTTCACATCCAAATAAAATAGCACAAATCACTAACGCTTCTCAATATCTTTTTTCCAATTTTCTTTTATTTTTAATTTGAAACACGATTTTCGAAATGTGTAGATCATTTTAATCTTGTTGAAAATCTAAACCAAGTAAACTGTAAACATCCATTATCCATATCATATATTAATTAAAACCCCTATAACTATATTTAACAGAAATAATTGACCCAAGATTCAAGATTGTTGGCTCACACTACATTTACGTTTACACATGAGGATAAAGAAAAACATGTTTCTAAAAGAATTCATGGGAACCCACATTTCAAAAATGTCTCATTTGTATGGAATTAAACAAAGCAATAGAAATTCAAAAAATAAAATGAAGAAATCACAGCATAAAAGTTAATATTCAAGCAAAAATAACTATCAAAAAATAAACAATAAGATTAAAAAAGAGAGAGGGGTGACGCAGGCAGAAACGTAAACGAATGAAACAAAGCTCAAAATCAATTCGTTGATTTCTATGAATGTCGAATTAAATTGATTAAATGTGGAGAAAACTTCAAGAACAATATTCTTCTTCAAAAAACAATTAACTTAGATCAATTAAAAAGGACTCTTAAATACTAAACTTCTAGTTGAAATAAAACCCTAATTGATAAATTAAATGCAAAAGACAAAAATAGACATGAAAATTAAAGAAAGCCGTTTTAAACTAACTAAACGACTTCAAACGGTTAAAATCTATCATCGGCAATTGCAAGACAATTGGTCTTGTCAGGCTCGTCGAGACGATTCCGAAAACATATAATAATAAAAATTACGAGCCATATGTCCGTTTTTTGATAAATCACGATTACGATCCTCTTGCGTCAGGATAAGTCAAAATATTTAAGTCGCCTCTACGCCATGAGGGTCAATAGAAATTACAAAAAATTGCTTCTTCAATGAATCAATATGTTGTTCTTCTTACTTTTTTCAAAATGTCGATTTGAGTTGGAACTTGGGATCGTCGGATCGCACACGGCACACTATCGTAGCAGAAGGTAAGGAGACTAGGAGTTGTTACCTTGCTGGGGTTTGATTGGGTTTTCATAGAAATTAATTGGGATGTTATATGGGCTAGATTTTCAAAGAAATTAAAACATGTTTTTATTGGATTTTGGGCTTGCAATGTGGACTGTGAAAGAAAAACAACAGATCTAAATTTTTAGTGAAGTCCAGTGGAGTCAATGGCACCCACTCGTTCCTGAATGGGTCTGCCCCTGCACCAAGGCATCGGCTTAAGTTTCTCTACTAAAAATATGGTCAAGGTGGAAACACAGCAGCTCACAATATTCAAGTTTTAGTTTTTGACACTGTTTTAAAAAGTCTATCTAAGTTTCGCCAAAACGTGAAATACGACCTCCACACCTAGCCACGCCTCACGCTTCGCTTTGGCCTTGTTTTTGTCTCGCTCTCACTTAAATTGAAGTTTGACATCCACGTCTAACCAAATTTTAGATTTTTTAGAACATTGATTTTTTCTGACAATCTTGTCTAACTTTGATGACCCAGAGAAGTTTGCAGTCCCATTTCAATGAACTTGGCAAAACTGTGGTAAGCTCTTCAAATGTATTGGTATTATTAGGTCAATTAAATATCTCAACTTACTACATTTTACATATATAGGGTAATTGGAAGATTTCTTTTGCTCGTTTGCATTGAAATCTTGATACAGTGATTTATCATAATAATAAATATAGTCAACGGTGAAATTAGTTTAGCAGTACAAAAATAAATAAATGTTCTGTGTTTAAATTTTATTGTACCATGTTTATGAAATTTCATGCGTCGGTATTTCAAGAAAAAAGTGAATTTTGCATGTACACGGGTGAGCATTTTGAAATATAAATGAGAATAAATAAATATGTTGTTATTTAACAATTTGTACTTTTTTATAAAGTGATTTAACGTGTAAACTAGAATATTAACACGGACTATAGCAATATGATACTTCTAAAAAATATTCATTACCCAAAGATAAAAGCGTGTCTTAATATATGTCGTCAACTTGATTTGGTTAATCAAAATATTAGCTAAGAAAGTGTATAATTGTCCATCAAAAAATATTACGACGAAAAGTGTCAATAACAACCAATTTTGAGATAGAAGAAATTTTGTCTTTAACCGGGCCGATTTTTGGGGGGGGGGGGTGGGGAGCAATACATACATACATTGTTACATTTGTATGTCATTACAGCATGTATACCTATCTTTATATATTCATATGTGTACCTCTGGTGTTCATATAAATGTATGTAAATTACAGAAATACAAAATAAATACAGAACTAAAGAAATATAATACTCTTGTACAAACATTCATACTTCATTATGCCTTACATCATCATGCATTATGAGCATACAAAGTGATAGCATTATAAATACTGAGATGTTGATAAAAATTTGAACAGAAGCGAATCAAAAGGAAATTTCTCAAAAGAAATTTTGATTTCAAACAAAAAGCTTGCAAAAATGTATAAGACTAATTTAACTATTCAACCAAGTGAAGTTTTTGTTCAACCAAACTTCATCAATAAATTCATCAACAGAAATAGACATGTTTACTATAGCGTTTTCCAAAAGGAATTTGCTATTCATGTACAACATACTTATGGTAAAGTAGGAATCTCTTTACTTACCAAACAGGATATCAACAAGGTTAAACAAAAAGTTGACCTTGATGATAATAAAAACTTTTATTGAGTTACCATAGGAGCTATTAGGATTCTATTCCGTAGCACCCTTTCAAACAAAATAGATCACCCCATTTCTATGATCTTGATAGATGAAAGGATACAGAATCCAGCAGAAGGATGCTTAGGATCCCTTCATGGAAACCTAGCTTGTGGAAAGCTTATTTTTATAGTTCATCCTAGACTCTCAGTTAGTCTACACGATCAAGATTTTGACGGAATTTTATCTTTCGTACACATTTATGGGAGATCAGATTTAGTTAAGAATAACAATGTACCTTTCTCAATATCTTACCTTGTTAGTTATGCTATTCATAACCAACACAACATGACCATAGTCAGAGAACCTAAAGGAATAAAAATCGATCCTTTATTTTCAGACTATTTGGAGAACAAAAAAACAGAATTTGACTGGTTAATCCAACCATCCAGAAGATCTGTTGAAATAGGTCTTAACCAAGACAGAACCTTAGTAAAAGAGCAAAAACCTCTTTTATTAAAAACAAACTCCATGAGACAAAAACCCAACATCCGGTGGAAACAGGTAGAAGAAAAATTTGAAAGTAGTCAGGAAAGACACTTGAGACAGTTAAGTGAAACTGTCAATGAAATTGCTAATGTTTTGTTGCCAAAATAGAATATGTCTATTGCAGACATAATAAGAGAAATCAAAAACCTGAAAGACAGTATAGAAGATCTTAAGGAAATCCTTAAGAATTTTGAGCAAAAAACGGAAAAAGCAATGGATCAACACTCAGCCATTATTATAGCTGGTGTTAAAAACCAACCTTCAACATCTACCAAAAAGACGACTTTTGGTATTTTTGAAGGGGGGGGGGGGGGATATACCCAAACCCTTAGAAAATCAGAAAAACATAAGGAATGGAAAATTGAATTTGATTATCCGAATGACAAGCTTTAGAAAAGGCTTAGAGCATATCTATGAGACATCCCAAGACTTAGGACTTTTAAACGTCCTCTTAGCCTTCGAAGATACTGAACTAGAACAGATAGTTTCCATTGTTAAGAAAGTCAACATCGAAAGCAATGAGACAATCCTTACAGCCAAATCTGTATGAGAAGAGCCTAACAACTCGTAACCTATAGAACAACACAATCCAGAAGAATCTGATAATAGTTCAGACGAGGAAATCACAATCCATGAAAGATTTTACCCCAAATAGGGAACCAACCAAAGGAATAGAAATAAGAGATCTCAAAATAGAACATGAACCTATGGACTATGAAACAGGGCCATCGCAAAACCTAAAAGGAGATGGAAAAAGACCAATAGGAGATTATACTCCTAGACCAATGCCAAATAAAGATGATGAATCGGTTTTTACAATCAAAATTCAAACCCAAGAAACAAGTCCAATACTCAATTATTCTAGATCTAGATTGAGTTCTAGACCCGGAAAAACTTATTGAAGACTGGTACAATCATTTAATGATTTCCATGATTATAAATGAAGAAATAATCAGAAGTGAAACAAACTCTTGGAACTACGTTTGTGCAAGTATCAGAGGAAACGTGAAAGCTTTCTTGAAGACTATTACTTACGAAGCAAAAAATGCCATCTGGCAAAAAACACAAGGTGACATTCCTTAATTCATCAAAAGAATTGCTGAACAAATCTACAAGCAGTTTACAGGTCAAACATATGAAGCATTCAAGAGTACAAGGTCTACAATTGAAGTTGCAGATGCATTAAACCACCTGGAAAACATTGCTATTTGTGACATGTGTCATTTTGAAGAATACATGTGCGAATATTCAAAATACTTTTACATCGTCGTCCCGTAATGAAGGGGAAAAATTAACAGAAAATTCATCAGAAAATTGCTTGAACCTTTTAACCATGAAGTCATGGATATTTTCAAAATTTCCGTGGAAAAACAGGACAAAAGTACGGATAAGTACAAAGTCAATCTCCAAATAGAATGTTCGCTAGGATTGACAATTACCATAATAAGAAACCTCCTTGCAGACAAGTGCAAAGAAGGATATTTGGTAAGAAGCGAAGAAACAAACAATCGCCAAGAACCCCAGAATTTGTTGTGACAAATATCTTAATAGAATCCCAGGACATTATTGGTGTATTCTTGAAAAAAGACAAATGAAAAGAAAACCAAAGAGAGAGCTATAAGTTCAGGAAATACAGACAACCATACAAGAATAAGTTCTTTAAAAGAAAGAAATACTTCAAGAGATATAGCAAAGACCCCAATATGGGAAAGAAAAGTGACAAAGATTCAAAAGACAACAAAAAGAAATTATGTCCACAAAGGAAGAAGAATTGCAGATGCTGGTTGTACAATGAATCAGGACATTATGCAAATGAATGTCCAGTAAGAATTGGAAATGAAGACAGAATCAAACTTCTCGAAACATTTGAAAGACAAGAATTCTATCCCATTGAAGATCCTAGTGATACATAATTTTTACACTACCTAACAACAGATTCAGATTCCAAATCATATCCAGAATCCTCCGAAGATGAGTGGTAAGAATATTACTAACCCTAACTCTATCTACATACCTATCAAATTAATTTTTGAAGGTTTTAGAAAGTTTACTGTTCATGCCTACATTGATCTTTGGAGCATCGGTATGTCTGACCAATAAATAGATTATACCTGAACCTTTTTTGGTAAAGTTAGAAAAAATATTGAATTTAAAAATTGCAGACAAAACTGAGATAACATCTTCCAAAGTTGTTAAAAATCTTGATATCGCCATTAGTGGACATCATAATTCTGTTATAAAAATATTTTATTTTAAAATACCAACTGTTTATTAACTTGAAACTGGAATTGATTTTATTCTAGGAAACAATTTCTGTCAATTATACCATCCTTTTATTCAGGAAATTGCTTTTGTCAGTATTACCTTGAATAAGAATAGACTTTGGATTTCAAAGAAAAGAAAAGCTATTGCTTTTAATTCTTTACAACAAAAATTTTTAGAATCTCTAAAAATTGAAAATCAGAGAAAAAAATTTCCTCATTTTCAAGGGGAGAATATTGCCAAAAATTCACACGTTCTCATTACCTCAGAAAATCTTGAAACTTTCAAGATAAATACAACAAGAGAAGAAATTGCTAACATTCTTGACAAATGTTGCTCTGAAAATTCTTTAGATTCAGATATCAACAAAGGAAAATTCACAGCAAAAATTGAGCTACTTGAATAATGCAAAGGAAAAATTATAAGAGCCAAGGCTATGGCATAGAGTCCAAAGAACAGATAAGAATTCTCAATTCAAATCAAAGAGTTACTTGACATTCAAGTAATTGAACCAAGTAAATCACATTTCTCTTCTCCAACCTTCATGGTCAGAAAAGAAGTCGAAAAAAGACGAGGTAAAGTCAGAATGGTCGTAGACTATTCTCAACTAAACAAGGTAACAAAAGCTGATGGTTACATTTTACCAAATATGCAAAGTTTATTACAGCTAATTAAAGGGAAAAAAATCTTTTCATCCTTTGATTGCAAATCAAGTTTTCATCAAGTCAGGTTTGAAGAAAATTCAAAACCTTTAACAGTCTTTAGTTGTCCTCAAGGACACTTCTAATAGACAGTTGTTCCATTTGGTTTAAAACAAGCCCCAGACATATTTTAAAGACATATGGATAACACTTTTAAACATTTTAACAAGTTTTGTTGTGTTTACATTGATGACATTCTTATCTTTTCAGATAATGAAGAAGAACATGAGAAACATGTTTTACCACTTTTAAGACACTAAAAAGAATTATCACATTAATGAAAAAGAGATTTTAGCCATGAAAAAGGCTATTACAAAATTCGAGACTTTATATTATTTCTAATAAGTTTCTTATTATAATTGATTCCTCTACATGTAAGTCATTTTGAAATGTCGGTACACCCGGATTACAAACATGGTAGACTCGTAAGATGGCAAATGTGGTTTAGTCATTACGATTTCGATATAGAAATTATTAAAGGTAAAGACAATTCTTTAGCAGATTCATTAACGCGAGAATTATCTTTGTGCAGATAAAAATGACAGACATACAAGATCAAATTGAAGATTTGGAACTTCAACTTGAAAGCAGAAAAAATAGAAATTTCTACAAGATAGCGAGAAAATCGTGATTATTGAAAAGATATTGGCAAGGTTGCGCCAAAATTGAATCTGTAATCTCATTCTCCAAAAAAAGAGGAAGTTATTACAAACATGAAAATTATAGACGAGCATATGAAAGCTCAATGTTCGAAAGAATAGAAGGACATTCCAAGTCCGCAAGAAAAAGAACCTTCACCACTTGTTGGTATTGGAGCTTGACAGACCAGGAAACAATTTTTATGTCATTTTTGACCGCCCAGAAAAAGGCTTCTATACTAATTGGTTAGAAGTTGAACCTATTTTCAAACACAAGTCGTACAAACATAAAAGCTTCAAAACCCGTACCGAAGCCCAAAAGGCTTTCCATGAAAATTGTGAATCCAAAGGTATAAACCCAATACCATACAAATCCTTGTTGGACCAAAGTCATTTAAACCTCAGGCCCAACTACCAACATCAATCAATTAGGTCCAGGCCTAGATTACCTCCATTTCAAACGAGGCCCCAATTTCCAGACCTATGAATTAGATCTTACAAAGAAGCACCCAAACTATTTCTAAAATCATCGAGACATGTTCAAAAGAATAGGAAAACTCCACTACCAAAAATAATAACCAACTTTGTCCACTATTCGACTTCAAGAATTTCTTCACATTGAAGCGTAAACTAGAGTCATTAGAGCATCGGTCCCCGGAAAAAAACTATTTTGGTACTTTTGATAAAAATTTGGACATTTCATCTTTATTGAGGGAGCAGAGCCAAATTTGATTAAGACAACTTTTTACTGTGGTTTGATAAAAATGATCATCTCCGGAAAAGACCTTGAAGAGATAAAATTGATCGACGACAAATTATATCAATCATTAAAAGATTTTGTTAAATTTGTTATTAAAGATCAAGACCTCCACCTCATGTTAAAAATGAGCAGTACAATTCCTTTTTGGAATAAGGATAATATTCTTTTCAAATGATATTATCACATCCAAATCAAGACAGTCAAAGAAGCATTTTTAGATGAACGAGTTCTGAAAATTCGAGTAAATGTTGATACAGCTTTAATGGAAGAATGGAGAGGACTCTCTTTCCAAAGAATTCTGACAGAATTAAGAGCAATTAATGGAGAATCCAAGATAAAGGTCAATCATTCATCCGATTACATCTTAGTAACCAAGAAGACCAAAGTGCCCTCATCTCCGAGGAAGGGATAAAGACTATTTGCAATTTTGAAAAAAAAATTCTATGAAGAGTTTAATTGTCCCAACAGTTATTCTGGACAGCTATGCAAATACTTGAGACAGAGTTTAGGCAAAGATCACCGGTGCAAATGGTGTGAAAAGGACAAATCAACAAAAGAGGAATCTTCAAAAGATATAAAGTTAAAATAGATAATTGATAAAGAGATTGCAAAAGCAGCATCCCACAACAGTGAAGTTGGTGACTCTTACCAATCTGATTGACAAGTAACTATTTACTTTAATAAAGTAAATCTTTACTTTATTCGATGGATAGGTAAAAGACAGACAAGACATCTTTGCTTTTGAAAAAGTAGAATGATTGCAGACGAGCATCTTTGCTTTTCGACAAAAGAAGAAAGTGGAATACAATTTGGTCGGATGGAAGGAACCTTTCTCCTCTATATAAGCGAAGACATTGAATGAAGATGGCAAAGGTTTTTGGAGCGAAAATTTTTATATTTTGCTAGAAACTTCAAATGTATCAAGGCTAACAATCTTTAGACAGTAGATCCATTTGGATCTAAGACTTGTAATTAAATAAGCTTGTATTTCAAGCCTTCTTTGAATAAAAAACAGTTTATGTTTTGAATTCTTTTACTTCTCCAAAGTTTTATGTGTTCAAATCGTTTAATCTGTACGGATCCTTACAGCAAAGGTCAACAGGAGTACCATTCAGGCAAGGTGGCCATTTTGGAAAACATTGATCAAGCATTAGGGTGAGGTAGAATTTACTCTCAGGACAGAAGCGCAAGGACAAACAGTCAATCGAATACAGTAAGAAGATTTTGATTTATTTAAGTTTTATTTATTAAATGTTGATCCATCTGTATCTATTGTCTTGTTTACATACATTTATACTTTTCAATTTTATAATTCCGCACTTCATACAATTTCAAACCAGACCCCTCAAAATGGTATCAGAGTCTAGGTTCAAGACCCATATATAAATATAGAGTAAATGATAAATTGTCATTTATGCAATACATACATTATTACATTTGTATGTCATTACAGCATGTATACCTATTTTTACTACAGATATACTTATATGTGTACCTCTAGTGTTCAAAGAGATGCATGTAAATTACAGAAATACAAAATGAATGCAGAACTAAAGAAATATAATACTCTTGTACAAACATTCATACTTCATTGTGCCTAATATCATCATGCATCATGAGCATACAAAGGGATAACATTATAAATACATATGTTGATGAAATTTTTGAACAGAACTAATAAAAAGGAAATTTCTCAAAAGAAATTGTCTTTGATGAAGCGGATTTTGGGGTGGGGTGTGCTGGCGAAAAAAAGTTTTTTACAGGTGTAAAAAATAATTTAATAACACTTCGTGGGAAATTTTTTTTTACAGTAATAGTCCGGACTTAAAAAATTCTTGGATCCGCCACTGGTCTTTGATAATTTGCCAAAATATTTGTAGCTAATTAATGAATAAATAAATGTCCATGTCATTTGCGTGAATCCTCTGTTGCGCATTTATTAGAATTCAAGACTCACTATAAAACTCAATCGCAAAATGGTACAATCATGCAATCCATTCATTCTATCAAAAAGCCAAGGCTAATTTCGTCATTTTCCAACCATCCAATAGGGTACAATTGTCACTGCCGTAGCGGTCGTGTAATCCCCAATCAAAAGTCGCCACGTCAAATCCATGACCCTCGAATCCAGCTTGTCAAATTACTACTCGTCCACGTCAATCCGCATATTCCATCTGCCGAGCATTTTATGCATAAGGAACAATTCACGTATATAAATAGCTCGCTCTCTCTCTCTCTCTCTCTCTCTCGAGCCATGGCGACAGTTCAAAGAAGAGTATTGATGAACCCTAATTTTCTCGCTCTAGCGGTCGTTCTCTCTCTTCTTCTCGCGATCTCCTCTGGTGAAGTCTTCTTTGAAGAGCGTTTCGATGGTGCTGTGTTTTTTTCCCTCTTTAAATAATTAATGCTGTAATTAGCTAATCTCATTGAGTTGATAACATTTCGATGAAATTTCGGTTTATCAATATCTTTCGATATAATTTCTGAATGATTGGGATACGATTTCTCTTTATGAGTCGATCTTATCTTTTTGACAGAAGGATTCTAGTTTAAGTTTAACAATGCGTATATAGCTATGACTTTTTCTGAATGGATCTGCTAACTGAGGATTGCAAATTTATATTTTCTGGTTTTTGATGACCTTTTTTTGACAAATTACTCCATTATTAATTTTTTGTGCTCTTATTTCGGAACTACTGAATTAATTGATGCGAGGGCGCTGTCAATTTGACATGTAAACAATGGTTATTCAGAATATTTGGCCAATGAACGTTCATTTTTTATACTTGATCCACATTACAGAGCTAAAGATTTTATTTTATCTGTTTGAACAGACATTTGACAGATATAGTGCATAGTCACATGATGACACCCGATATTTAAGCTATTGTCACATTGCATTTAAGGAAGGCTGGATAATTGGATCATTTAGAACTCCTATTTTCAATGAAGAAACAGGGTTCTTTAATGTATGTGCTGGCGGAAACTTTACAAACTTCAAAAAGGAACAAAAGGTGAAAAAAAGGGGCATATAGAAACAAGTGACTTGTAAAAATGTGTCATTTAGTTCACTTATTGGAGCTTTCCTTTTGCCTTGGACAAGTGATACTTCTCTATTAAGATTTAAGAGGATCACTTTTGTTCATAAAAATTGGTTACATTTAACTCTCTTTTACAGAATTGATAGGTCTAATTGCTATTAGATTGGTTGTGTTGTGTTGTATTGAATGTTTTGCTTTATGAAATATGAAGATGGATGGGAGAACCGGTGGGTCAAATCCGACTGGAAGAAAGACGAGAACATGGCTGGAGAATGGAACTTTACCTCTGGTAAATGGAATGGAGACTCTACCGACAAAGGTAAACATGTCATTGGTTGACTAGTCTAAGCAGCACATACATATGTTTGTGCAATACATATGTATTTGATTTTGTATGTTCTGAACATATGATGTCCAAGGGGATTTACTTCTATGTCTTAGTGCAGGTATCCAGACCAGTGAAGACTATAGGTTTTATGCCATCTCAGCTGAGTTCCCTGAATTCAGCAACAAGGACAAGACATTAGTTTTCCAGTTCTCCGTCAAGCATGAACAGAAGCTTGACTGTGGTGGTGGATACATGAAGTTGATTAGTGGTGAAATTGATCAGAAGAAATTTGGTGGTGACACCCAATACAGGTAACGTCATATGCTCTTGCCATCTTGCGGGTGTTTCCTATTTTGTTAGGTTTCCCTGTTGAAGTTGCTGATTTGGTTGTAATATATGGGTGAATGCAGCATCATGTTTGGACCAGATATTTGTGGCTACAGCACCAAGAAAGTCCATACTATTCTCACCTACAATGGGACAAACCACTTGATCAAGAAGGAAGTCCCATGTGAGACGGACCAACTGACTCATGTCTATACACTTGTCCTCCGGCCTGATGCTACTTACAGCATCCTCGTTGACAATGTGGAGAAGCAGTCAGGTAGCTTGTACTCTGATTGGGATCTTCTCCCGCCTAAGAAGATCAAGGATCCAGAGGCCAAGAAGGTATTTGTGTGTGCAATTATACATGACAATTTTGTTCTTCATTGGTTCAATGAAAGTGATCTTGCTGCATGTTGGTGACAGCCTGAAGATTGGGATGACAAGGAGTACATTCCTGACCCTGAAGACAAGAAGCCTGAGGTAACCGAGCTTTAAAGTTCACGCCTTTCCTTTTCTATACCAATGCCCTGTTTAATGCAAGAGTACATGTTTATGATTCGTGAGTTGATAATAATGCCATTAACTTTTATGCCTGCAGGGCTATGATGACATCCCAAAGGAGTTACCAGATCCAGAAGCCAAGAAGGCATCTAATCTAATTTTCCTGTTTTACTACATATCAGTGTAATCTCCTACACTATTTACTTACTCAATTATGATGGTTTACAATTGCAGCCCGAGGACTGGGATGACGAGGAAGATGGTGAATGGACACCACCAACCATTGCCAACCCCGAGTACAAGGGTCCATGGAAGCCAAAGGTTTGTTGAATCTCTATTAGTATTGGCTTTTGCTAATCCGAGTGGTTTATAAATGGTCTATTTCTATTGCCCAGCAAATTAAGAACCCCAACTACAAGGGCAAATGGAAGGCACCAATGATTGATAATCCAGGTCTGTCTGTAACATCTCTTCTCAGAACTTAAGTGCGTTTTTATAATGCGCGAGTTTTAACTTTATGACTAATATGTTAATTTTTGAAATTATAGACTTCAAAGATGATCCAGATCTCTATGTTTTCCCAAATTTGATGTATGTGGGCATTGAGTTGTGGCAGGTAAAGACAAAGAATTTCTGCCAGTTCTGTGTGATTGTGTTTCCATTAAATAATCAATTTAAACTGAGCAAGTGAATGAATCTTCAGGTGAAATCTGGAACCCTATTTGACAATATCTTGTTAAGCGATGATGCGGAGTATGCCAAGAAGGTAGCGGAAGAAACATGGGGCAAACACAAAGACGTATGTTGCTTTTATCCTTTAGAGGCCTCTTCACTTCCCCTTTTTTATAACACGCCTGTCCCAGCATATGAAAAGTGACACATGAATCCATCTTCATTTTGCAGGCTGAGAAGGCTGCATTTGATGAAGCAGAAAAGAAGAGAGAGGAAGAGGTACTTCATTCATTTCTGAATTCTGATGTTGGAACAAATTTAGTGGGATAATATTTTGATGACTGATAGCAAAATCTGTAAAGAAGCTATTATTTTGGTAAAAACTATTTTATATACCTTGCATGTCTCTAAACCATATTTTTATTTTGTTCAGGAATCGAAGGATGATCCAGTTGATTCCGATGTAAGCCTTTGTACTTCTCTTAAAGTTAAAAAGTATATTCAATGTGTCTTTTAAGTTATGATCTGAATCGAGGGCTCTATTTCAGGCTGAGGATGGTGATGACGATGCAGATGATGCAGAAGGCCATGACGCTGATGATGACATCAAATCAGAAGCAATGGAAGATGATGCTGCTTCAGTGGATGATGATGTACATGTATGATTCTTTCCTGTCCAGTTGGTTTTACGAAAATGCCTTGCATTGTGGCTTGATGCTTTTCTTACTTCATTTTCTTCTGTGTTTATTGTGCAGGATGAACTGTAGGAAGCAGTGAGTAATATTCAGCCGACAATGTACTGTCAAGATGAATTGCTTGAGAAGTTGAGCGCTCGACATTTTTTCCTTTTAAACGCTCAATTTTTAGCTGTAGCTTTTCTTATTAGGCAAAAGAAACAAATGGAGGATTCTGCTGATTGCTTCAATGCCATGTTACTGGGCAGCTGTTAGGACTGAAAAACCGTGTTCTGTTTTGTTTCAGATTTATGAAAATAGTCTGGAGTCGAATATTATTTCAAGTTTTTCCATAATTGTGATTATGATTTAAGAACATTTTGAACCTGCACCACTTGGGGATAGTTTTGTTTAATAACGTGCGAACTTTTTAGGGTTAACTTGTCTTTAGAAGGATAGAGTTTAGTAATAATTGAATGTGGTAGCTGTTGGGGAAATTGTGTCAAATGTGTCGAAATTGAAAGGAAGCTCTTTATAGTAATAAAATAAAGTGTGAATTAATTTGTTTATTCATAAATATTAAAATCGACTAGATTATTTTTACAAAAGTAAGATTGGACTAATCAGTCCAAGAAACTAGCCACCCGCCTATCAAGCCAGGTTCCTTGTATTCAAATGTTCAATTTTCGTGAGCTGGGTTTGACCTGACTTACAACCTGTCAAGACGCGGACTTTTTTCTAACTCGGGCCATTATCGGACTTCATCAGATGCGGATTGATCCCTTTTGGCTAAAGCCTCTAAAAGATATTATTAAGTCTTTAGCTCGTGAACTCAAAACCTAACCCGAATCGAATAGTCGGGTGACACTCCTCACGCCTTTATTTCGGTTGATTGGAAACTCTACTCGTGATCTGTCTATGCAATTCAAGTTCTTATATAAAGTACAATTTTGGTAGCATCAATAACTATATTTAAATTATTAAAATATTTAAAATAATTCGTGATTGACAGGCTCTACTATATAAATTTAGTTTATTCTTCGACCAGTGCTTTGAATTGGGCAGAGCCATTATAACAACTGAAATTGTAAGATGTTGAACAGATTAGACAAAGTGTAATAACAACAACAGCCAATAATTGATTGAAAGACAAATGAATTAAACCCCTGAAGGACATGAACCCAAACAAGGACCAAAATGAACCCAGACGCCTAATCCATATTTCTATTTCTGTACATGCCAACCAAAAAAAATTGTTATTAGTCTTTGAGATTGCCACCATTTGATTTGGGCTTCTTCACTATTAAAACTGGACATTTCACGTTCTGCGCACAATGATTGCTCACACTCCCAAGAAATGCCCTGCCATTTTCACAAAACAATATCACTTGTCAGTTGTCACTAACATTACCCAACAAATTAAATTAAATTTTTTTTTTTTTTTTTGGGACGATCGCATTTGAAATATGAACAAGTCGAGTAGTCGACTATTACCCACCTCTTAATGAGACCATAACCATGACTTCCCAGCACTAACATATCCACATTCAATCTCTCAGCCACCTGACAAATCATGTCCCTTGGATCTCCATGCTCCACAACTATCTCCACCTTAACCTACATACACCAAACCACAGGCAATTATTATTAAAATGACTAATGAGTAATGACTATTTTACCCCTGAAGAAATCGCAAATTTACCAACTCACATCATTCAAGTTCTTGCAAGCTCTTTTCGCCTTGTCAATCACGCACTGAGCTACATCATTGCTGTACCTCTCCATGGTCGCCATTACATCAGAAGAAAACAAATAACCTGAAAATCAAACAAAATTCCAATATATCTTCCGAAAAGTCCCATAAAATTTAGCTGCATAATTTTACCTGTTCCATCCATGGCTGTGTAGACAGCTCGAGGAGGTTTAACGTAGCAGAGAATAAGGGTATCTTTGGAATTCTCACAAATAACATTGTTGAGGCACCATGTGAGTGCGTACATGCTTTCATCTCCTTCATCTACTGCTACTATAATTTTTCGCCCTTTTTCTGCAACTAATTCAGCCATTTCTTGACGCAATTGATACCTTCTTCAACTGGGAAAATTACTGTGAAATATTTGAACACTGCTTGGATATCAAATCAAATGAGACGTTGTATATATATACATATAGAGTGTGTGTGTGTGAGTTTGTTTTGAGTGGTGGAGTGAACCCTGTTGGCGGTTTGTTGGTTTTCGAGACAGTGGGTTACGATTATCCTGTTTGGGTTTACTTTATTCAATGGATATCCAAACTCTGCACATTATTATTATATTCAGAGGAGTTACATCAGATATCCCAATTCTATATCTCACTTTTTTAAAACTTTACACATTATGAATGCATTAAATATTGTTCATAATTATCTTCTTACTTATTTAATTGATGATGTGTAAAATTTTCATTAGAGTAACTAAGAGGGCATAGAATTGGAACAACATATCTCAACTCTATTCAAAGACCAATCTAAACGGAGTTGATTTTTTTTTTTTTTGTAAAATTAATATATTAATTTTTTGGGCTAGGACCCTAGCTGAGTCTAGATCCAAATGTGTCCTATTGATTATTCTATCAATAAAAAATGTAAACATCATTAAATAAATACAAATTTATTTTAACAACAAATATAAATACATTAAATAATTGTATTTATTTGATGATGTGTATAATTTCTATTGATGGTACAGCCAAAGAAACACATATTTAGGACAGTGTATCTGAGCTTCACTCGAGCTTAGAGGAGCCCCTTGTATCCCTTTTTTATTTGGACGGTAATAAAATAAAGGATTAATTATACTCATAATCTTTATTTTTTTAGTTTTGTAATAATAGTATCTCTATTCAATTTTATTCGTAGGTATTGTTCACTCTTTTCATTTTACTCGCACATATAGTCTCTAAATACTGTTTTTGATAATTTTATCCTGATTTAAATAAATTGTTGAAAAAATTGTATTCAAAATCTATCTTTTTAAAAGTGTAAATAAATTATAAATCTTTTGTTTTTAAAAATTAAAAAAAAAAAAAAAAAAAAGTCTTCTTTCCCAACTCAACTCAATTCAACATGAGCCAGATCTTCCAATCATTCATTAATCTCTTGTACCTCAAAAATTTATCTTCTTTTAGAAATAAAATGACGTATCGAAAAATTATTAGAAAAAGGGGAGAAAAGCTTCTCTACCTAGCTGGTGCTTTCTTCATCAATTTCCATTAATTTGCGCTACACAGCTTCAGTGTTCAACTTATCCACCAAGTCATCAGGATCATAAGTCAAATTTTCCAAATCATTCAGCCACTCTTTCACAGCTTCGTACCTTGTTTGCTTGTTTTCTGCATGAGTCAGCACGATCTGAGTTGTTTATATTCTAGGTTCTACAATTTTTTCTTGGTTTAGTTTGAATGATGGCTCATTTATTTCAGAAACTTGTAATATTGTTAAATTTGGCATTATGTATGGGATATGAAGCATTTAATAGAAATTAAGAGCAATTAATGGCATTAAGCTGCTAGTCTAGAAAAGCGTGGAGATGATACTACTTGCTTGCTTTGATTTGAACATCTCTAATGCAATAATGTGAATATGTACAAAAGTACGTCATTTGACAGTCAATAATAAGACTTACAATATACATGACCCTTTCAAAAATCATTTCCAACACATTATATCTACAACTCAATAGCATTTCTTATGTGGTATTTATTTTTTAAAAATAAAACTAAAACAAAATATATTATATAACTGAATCAATACCCAAATATTCAAACTAAATTTTTTTTAAAAGGGCTTAATGGATTCTTCAAGAGTAAAATCCACCATTTCCAAATTCATTTTTCTCAAACTGATATATTCATCAACCATCTGCAACTTTTCTTCATCATTATCCCCAATTATGGAGTATTCTCTCTCATCTTCTCCACTTTCTCTTTACTATCACATCATTTTCACAGCTTTAGCATTCGGTTTATCAAATTTAATTTTCATGTTTACCCGTAAATTCAAGACCAAAAAGCTCCAGCTGTCGCTGGAGTGAAAGGAAGTTGAAAATTTATGCCATTATCTTGCTTAAGCAATACTTCTTTGCCCCGTTTCTAGATCGAGGAGAACCATGAAATCAATCGTGAAAATGAATTTATGCCAAATGATGGTGGACATGGAAATCGACCTATGGAGCTTGATCTATTGCCCCGGTGGCATTGTTATAATGCCCATGCGGGACAAGTGTCATGCAATCATTGCATGACATTAAAAGGCCACTTTAGTGTCATGCAATAATTGCATGACACTTGTCCCGATGGGCATTATAACAATGCCCACCGGGGGCAATAGATCAAGACCGATCGACCTATTGCACCAACGCTGCCTTCCTATCAGCCACATTATGAACCATTCTTGTCCAATGTTGACGCCAGGAGTCAGCCAATAGAGTACAGAAACGTGAAACTTTATAAGAACATCAACTTCTTTTTTGAAAAAATTGAACATCAACTCTGTATGCTCCAAATTTAATTTGAACACTTCGACAAGCAGAATTTTTTGGTGGTCGGAGGTGGGCAACCTCTTTCGGCTCAACATTTTTTGCTTCACAATTACTGAGTCAGCATGTTAGATTGACCTTCTAGATGTGAACAGTGGCTTTGACAGTATTTGTTTTTATTTTTGTCATGTCAGTATAACATGGTTCAAGACATAATGCATTGGAGAAAAAAATATTTAAATATTGTTTATTTTGATAAGTTGGCATACTATTTTTCACATTGACAATGTTTACATTGGAGATGCTCTTATCCCTTTTATTTAGAAATGACGACCTCTAAGAACTCTAACATAGAGATGTCAATCGGGACCCTACCGTTTCTGATGAAGCCCGGTGATGACCCGCATTAGAAAAAGCCCGCATCACGATAGGTTGCGAGCCGGGTCAACCCAGCCCACAAAAATTGAACACGAGCCCGGCCCACCTGTTGGCCCATCCCGGTAGAGCCCATGTGGGCCGCGGTTCGACCAGTTCAATAGTATAAATAAAAATTAATTTTTTTTGAAATTACTAAAAAAGTTTAGTTACTTATTGTAATTAAAAAAAAATGTTTACATATATAACAAAAAATGTGTTAAATTACTAAATAAAAAATAAATAATAATGATAAATTCACATTTGTTAATTTTTTAATTCAATTTCAATTTTTTATTTATATATTTAAAGACTAAAAGATCACGCATATGTCACGTCTTTTACTTTAAGCGGCTCTCTGTCATTTTTTTTTTTTTTTTTTTTTAAATATTATTTCAAATATGAAAGTTTGAATTTTCTGTCTATTTTTTTTTTAAAAAAATCAAAAGCAGTTCACGGGCCCTTGCCATGCGGTTCGGCCTCTTCAACCCGTGAAGGGCCCGAGGGTTAGCCTTCTCGGCCCATGAACAGCCCGCTCGATTCACGGGTCGGCCCGTGGTTTCGGGTCTAGGCGGGTGGGCCGATGCGGGTTCGGCCGGCCCGCCCATCTTGACACATCTACTCTAACATCATCTACTAAGAACCAAATATCGATTAAATGATAATAAAGCACCTTGAGTTGGAGTTGGAGTTGGAGTTGGAGTTGGAGTTGGGGGCTGGTGAGGGTGGGAAAATTAAACTCTTTTCTGCTTTTATTTTTTATTTTTATTAATTTTTAAAAATAAAAAATTTATAATTTATTTACATTTTTTAAAAGAATGAGGACTTCAAATACAATTTTTTATTTTATTTTCTCTTTAATTATTTAAGTTAGGGTAAAATTGTCAAAAAAAATTATTTAAGGACCATCTGTGCGATTAAAATGAAAGGATGAGGATGACATATGCAAACAAAATTGAATGATGATAATATTGTTACAAAACTGAAAAGAGGAGGATTGTGAGTATAATTAATCCTAAAATAAATCATTTATCAACGACTTAGGCACGGGATTGAAGGGTTGGGTTTAGTTTGGTTCCATTTGTATTTTTTACCAATCAAGTTGTACCATTCATAGTAAATAGGTTTGGAACTGTGCCACGGTCCGTAAGAAGTCAAGCGGGCTACCAACCTTCACAATTTTATGAACTTTCTAAAGTGTGTACACGCCATTTAATATTCATATGAGTATAGAATGTTTATACTTCTTGTTAGTGGTATAGTGGATGATATTTGAGGTTAATCCTTGTTCATAAGACGAAAATTATGTTTAAGTGTTATGTTCTTTCTTTGTTTACTTGTACGTAACTTAGTTGATTTCGTTTGTTGTCATCTTTCAATCTTTATTAAAAGCATAGGAAAACAAAATATCTAATTTTGATACATTGCTTTTTTAAATCATTACATGTTTATTACTTTCGATAATGATATCTTAATTTGGACTTTTTTTTTTTTCTTTTCTTTTGAACATCCTTCCAATAGTCGACATTTTGTAATTCAAAAATTTCCTTCTAATTAAAAGCTAGATAATTTTCACTTTATTCATTTCAAGTTTTCAACCTTTTGCATACCCTTGCAACAATTTAAAAGATATTGGATTGTAGTGCATGTAAAAAATAAATTTTTAAAATTTTAATTATAAGTTTTTGTCTATATATGAAGAGGGAGAACATAAAAAAGATAAAAATATAACTTGTCTCGATCGAAAAAAAAAAAGAGTCGAATAGAAATCCAATTAATCAATTAATTAAATATGCTTTTTTAAATAAAGAAATAAATCAAGAATTGTATTAGAGATGCTCATGTGTCTTGACGGAAATAGCGCCAAAAACGACAAGAGGCGGCTGTGAATTCGTACGTTATCACCCCGTTAAAACTATAAATATATTCTCTCTCTCCCACCTTGCAACTATCACTACCCTTTTATGCTGTAATTAAATTGTCACCTCTGCCCACACAATGGAGTCCCAAAGCATAGCAGATGAACAAAGCAGCAGTCCTTTGCTAAGGCCTGATAATGATATTGAAACTGAAGGTGGTGATGGCGACAGGCATGGCAGTTCTGCCACCACCGTTGTCGTACTCAGCACGTTCGTCGCGGTTTTAGGTTCCTATGTTTTTGGTTGTGCTGTAAGTTCCTCAAAACTCGACTACGTTAAATTTGTACACCAATTTTTAGTGGGCATAACTAGAATGAACTTTTGATTACAGAGTTCTTCTTCTTCGTTGTTTTAGTTCTGGTAAATGTTAAATACGCAGATTGGATTTTCTTCACCAGCACAGTCTGGAATTCTGGAAGATCTTGGCCTATCCTTAGCAGAGGTAATTCGTATTGAATGTGGCATTTTCGAATTACTAGAAAAATTCCGAATCCTTTGATGGAAAAGATTTCTAATTCTTTTGTAATAATAAACAGAACAAATCGGCATACTCATAGGTTGGTGTCTTGTCGAAGGATCTCTTTGGAGAAATTTAATTCGGTAAGGCAGAGAAGAAAATAAGAACAAAAATCTAGTAAAGAACTATTAAAAAAATTAGAACGTATTTGTGGATGTCTGAAATTTACTGTCCCTTTTTTTGCTATTAGTTTTCTTGAATCTTTATGGCTAGTGCTTGCCAATTGCAATTCATTGATACTGCTGTAGTGATGTGGTGACTTCCCTATTGCACTTCACATGACACTGCTTACTAAGAGAGGTTATATACCCCTGATCGATACTATAAGTTGTCTTATGAAGACTTACAACAATATGTTCTGTACAAAGAAAGGAAAGAGGATTTAAATCTCCTAAATGAGGAAACAAATAAAAAAGGGTAAATTGCAGCTAGTGTCCCCAACTTTTGACTTCATTTGCACTTGTATCCTCAATATTTAATTCTTGGCATCCATCACCTCAATCTTTTATATAATTAGCAGCTAATGCCCTTTGTGACCAAAATATCCCTCAACCCTTTATATAATTTATAACCTTTTATGCTATTTGATGCCATATTAAAATATTTCACAACCTTTGTATTTGTTTATTGATATAATATTTGATTGTGAAATATTGTAATATTTGATGCCATATTATAAATATTTAAACACCATAATTTATTACCATAATGTGATTCCAATCCGGTTAAGTTTTAATAAAAGAGTTAATTTTAGTCTATAAATATATTAAAGTAATGAATTATGGTGTTTATATTAACAAAACACAATTTATAAATATTTGAATCTTTTAATATTATATAATTTCATTCCCGCTCGAGTCTTTTCAAAATATTAGTTTTTGATTCGTGCATTGCACGTGGTGTATTTATAATATTGTATTTTAATCCTTTTCAAGTTATCGTTGTGATATATTGTATAATTAATAATTTAATGTAGGTAACAAACAATCATTTTTTATAAACATGAAATTTTACCTTAGACACATTATATTTAAAATTTAATAAGTGTTTCCAATATTTAATATTGAAAATACAAAATTTATTGATAACAATAATACATAGAATAAAATTTTATTTAATTTGGATAATACATTTATTTAGGCGGCTAACAATAATCTGATTATTGTGACCTACAAATTTACAATATTTCACAATCAAATATTATATCAATAAACAAGTGCAAATGTTGTGAAATATTTTAATATGGCATCAAATAGCATAGAAGATTGTAAATTGTATAAAAGGTTGAGGGGTATTTTGGTCACAATGGGCATTAGCTGATTGATGTCAAGAATTAAATATTGAGGATACAAGTGCAAATGAAGTCAAAGGTTGGTGACACTAGCTGCAATTTACCCAATAAAAACCAGCTTGTCTAGTATTTGATTGAACAAGAAAAGTTAAATTTTCAAACCTGGCCTCTCAAATTAATGCAAAGATATTCCTCATTCTCAGTTTATCCAAGATTTGATTAAATGAGGAAAATCAAATCTTCAACTCTCATTAACAGTCACAACTTACAAGTGGCCAACTAAGTAAACAACTTTATAAGTTGGTGTCGAATAATAACGAATAAGTTAAAGCAACCAAGTGTGCAATAACGGTGATGAAAACATTATTATGTATGTGAATGAAGTATAGGTTACAAAGTTTAATCTCTCAATTCTTATGTTATTGTCCCTTCATTTGGATTCCACTTTGTAGTATTCATTGTTTGGCTCAATAATGACGGTTGGAGCAATGCTTGGGGCAGTAACGAGTGGAAAGATAGCAGATTTCTTTGGGAGGAAAGGAGTAAGATTTTATATGTTTCTAGAATCTTTGAAATATTACAAAATTCCACAACAGAAAGTTTACCTTTGTTTTTCATAATGCTAACTGATCTTAAATTCAGACGATGGGTTTCGCAGAATTGTTTACGATTGTGGGCTGGCTTGCAATTGTCTTTTCAAAGGTATTCTGTCTTCTTTTGTTTGCTTGTGCTTTATCCCTAACAAGATGAACTCTGGATCTGTAAGTAGTATAACATTTTCATGGGTGGAACCAAGAACGTCATCAGGGCTTGAGGTGATGGAGGGAGATATTTGTGCATGTAACTATCTAAACATGTGAAAATATCAATGTATCTATTACACTTCATTATTAGTTCTCGATATCCACAGCAAGTTATTACTGTTAATTTTTTGTTAAATGAGTTTACAGAAAAGTGTGATTCTAATTTGGGACTAAATAACATTGATTGCTAGGGATATCAAATAAATAAAAATGATAATTGGTGGAATTAATTGTCAATTTGTTTTATACACAATTTGAAATCTAATTGAATGTATTGGGGAGAGTCACATGACTAAACTAATGTTTCGGAAAGACCGAACCCTAACTTTCCCGTGTATTTATCTACTATTGGCATCCAATCAGTGATTACATAGGTGCTGCTGCTTCCAGATTATTTTTATGGTTAAAACTTAATAGGATTTACTTTTTATATTTCTTCTTATGTGTGCTCTTTTTTTTTCTGGGGCGGTGGCGGGGTGGGGGTAGTACTGTAGTAGGGGTAGTGAGGAGTGGATACATCTGCTACAACCCCAATCTAAATCCACTCTTCTGTTGCAGTTGTAAACTAAAACAGAAAAAAGGAACATTCAGGAGCATACCCCTTCTTTCCCACATAAAGAAAAAAGAGACAGAAAAAGTGTCAAATTGGCAGAATCTGGAATTAATTGTCAATTTTTTTGTTTTACTTGTTCATGGAGAATAAAACAGGACTCTATAGAATAATAGGATCCAGGAGAGGTATGTACTTGTGTCATTGAAGGTTAGCGGACGACATCTTCTCTCATATCTACTTCACAATGCTGTTAAGCTCAACCAAAAAAATTTCTTCCAGGCTAATGTAATTTTTCAAAGACATGTCTATATTAGTATCATAGGTAGCATTTGACTTGTCCTGCATCAGTATGGATCGGCTTGCCTATTTGTGCATTACATAGTTCAACAGTCTTGCCTATGTGTACCGCTGTACTGATTTTTCCACCCTTTTTTGGGTACATTGCATCAGTTTGTTTATCTATATGTTAATTATCTACATGCATGCTGATGTGTAGATGCAGAGTCACATATTTTTCCAGATTCCTCTCATTTTTCTGGTTGCTTAATGCTTGTCAACAGAGTGCTTGGACGCTTGACATTGGAAGGCTGTTAACGGGATTTGGAATCGGACTTCTTTCATACGTGGTACATACAATGTCTTTTGCCCTCCAAATTTTCTTACTTATTAGACAATTCAAAAGATTCTAGATTTTTAATTCCATAGGTACCGGTTTATATAGCAGAAATAACACCTAAGAATCTTCGAGGAGCATTTACAGCAGTCAACCAGGTAAAGAAAGAACTGTATCAAGTTAAGAAAATTCACATTGGATGTATAGATTCTAAGATCATAGCACATGATGCTTTAGTTGATGATATGTTGTGGCTCCTCTGTAATGTTTCTTGTTGGAAATGTCTTCACCTGGCGCACCTTGGCTTGGATAGGTAATTTTGTTTCCATTGGTACTACATTTGTTAATGCATGCATAAATCAGTTAAAACAATAAGTGGCTGTGTTTGATGTCAATTCAGGAGCTATTCCATGTCTACTACAGCTTGTCGGTTTATTCTTCATACCAGAATCTCCTAGATGGTTGGTAAGTTCAGATAGAACATAGTTAAAGATGGTTAAGACAGCAGGGTTCTAGATTATTTTCATTAAGGCTGTTGCAGTTTCTTTAATAAGATGAACATCATTAATTTGGCATATTATTGGAGAAGTAATCTTAACCAAATAACCTGTAATGTGCTCAATTCTACTCTATATTCTATAGGCTAAGATGGGTCGGTGGGATGATAGCAAAGCGGCTTTGCAGTGCTTTAGAGGGGAGAATGCTGATGTTTTTGAAGAAGCGGCTGAAATAAGAGTAACTCTTTTGACTTAATTTCGATTCAAGCATGTACCAAAGTCTCATTTTATTTTTCTTATCATGAGTATTGTTAATTTACAGGATTATACACAATCTCTTGGACAACTCTCAGACTCTAGAATGATAGACTTGTTCCAAAGGAAATATGCTCACTCCCTTATTGTAAGGTTTCTATATAGGTTCTAGCTTGGTGTGCATTTTCAAATTTTTGACTTGATAATAGCATAGGATAAATTTAAAATTTATTCAGGTCGGTGTTGGGCTGATGGTGCTGCAACAATTTGGAGGAGTCAATGCTATAGCGTATTATGCAAGTTCTATATTTTCATCAGCTGGTAAGATAGTTCTTCATACTAATTATACCAATAGAAAAAAACAGAATCATGTATACTAACAGTGGGTTTGTAATAGGTTTTTCAAGTAGGGCCGGAACAACAGCTATGGTTTTCATTCAGGTTATTTGGTTCTCTTTATGTTTTTTGATTGTTGGATTCTGCTGGTCACATATCTAAAACTTTTGCTTTCTGCAGGTTCCAATGACTCTTTTGGCAGTCCTCTTGATGGATAAATCTGGAAGACGTCTGCTACTATTGGTAAATATATGTTTTGTCGTTAAGTTTGTGTTGCCATACATCACTCAGCTCTGGCATTCTGCTACTGCAGGTTTCCGCAGCAGGAACTTGCTTGGGTTGCTTTCTCATCGGATTGTCATTCTTATTACAGGTTCTGCTTACGTAAATCTGATTTTATCTTGAAATATATGATTGTTTCTGAATGATATTGTGTGCCAAGTGCAGGACCTTCAACTTTGGAAATCCAGTCCCTTGCTAGCATTCATCGGTGTATTGGTAATGCATCTCTGTTTGTCTTGCAAAATGGATAGACACAGAGTAGCAATAGCAAATCTTCAGGGGGATAGACTGCTTGCTCATGTATTTTTGACTTCACCCCAAAAAAAAAAAAAAAAAACTTCCCCATTTTGTTTGAATGCATAGAGCCTAATCATACTGTATATTAATCTCCCATTTTTTTCCTGGGTTATGTCGGGTGCTCCATATATGATTAGGGTCGCCCAAATAATCCTATTATATAAAGAATTTTAAGAGGCCGGTTGTTTAGTGTGTGAGAGACAGGAGATCTCCTTGTACCTTCTTCGTTATGGCGTAAACCTAAAGCAACAAACTGGTCATACCTCTCACATTAATGGTGAACTGTACTTTGTTTGCTTTTCGATTTTATTATTACTCTCCTAAGTAGGGAATAGGGCTTAATCCGTAAAACATTTTACCCCCACCCCACCCCAACCCACAACACAGACACACACAACAAAAATAACTAAAAGGTAATGTAGATTAATCCATTCTTGCTATCCATCAGGTCTTTACAGGATTTTTCTCATTAGGCATGGGAGGAATCCCTTGGGTTATAATGTCAGAGGTGCGAACTTCATTTCTTATCTGAATCTGAATATTCGAAACTGATTACAATATAAATACACTTCGCATTTAAATGGTGTCGTTGTTTCAGATATTTCCTATAAACGTGAAAGGACTAGCTGGAAGCCTTGTGACAGTGGTTAACTGGCTTGGTTCTTGGATTATTTCATATTCATTCAACTTTCTAATGCAGTGGAGCTCTGAAGGTGATATAACTTGTCCTGCATTACTCAACACGGGCTTCCTTTAAATCTTAGGACAGTTGGGGACAAAATAAGTTGATTCTTTTTTATTTTACTTCAGGTACCTTTTTCATCTTTTCAGCAGTATGTGGTTTTACTGTCATATTCATTGCAAAGCTGGTGCCGGAAACCACGGGACGTACATTGGAGGAAATACAAATGAGGACGGAAAAATAATGTTATGTTTACACATTTATAGTACTCGTGAGAATGTCAATTTCTATTCGGTTAGTAGCATCTTAGTAATTATCGTCTTCTATCTCTCGTAGAATTAACTCCTTAAAGGTAAGCATTTCTTATGTTCGAAGAGTTGGAATCAACGTATCTTAAATTTGTACATGCGTCAATTGCATTGAATTTTTCTAATATGCATTTATGTATCCCTTGTACATCAGCTCTGTGTTTGTGACCATTTGACTCAGTGTGTAACCTATTTCACTGTGCTCTCTCTCAATTCAAATAGTGTCTTGTAAGGCAGATTCGCGAAAACGATGGAGTTACTCCTTGGTCAATAATCTTTCTTCTTACAGCGATGCTCAAAGTCAAATAATCAGTTGGCTCGTCAAAGCTGGTTTCCTTCTTTTAATCCCCTACAGATTCCACCCATTGTAATCTACACGTTGTTCGTTTGGTAAAAATTAATTAATTTATGGTTAATAAACAATAATGTGTCTGTCTTTGGATTATTAAAGTTAATTTCTGGTTTGACAACTATTGCTGGTTGTGAACCGTTGGAGGTTTCACGAATTGCAGGGGCGGGGTGCTTTTTGGGGGTGGGGGTGACGGGTGAGGAAGATGGTGAAGTTGTTTATATATATATATAGAAAAATAAATAAAAAATTTAAATTGATGATTTGACCTAGCAAATACAAGCCCGTGTAAATCTAATTGGGGCTAGCCCAATCCAAATTTATGTGTGGCCCATTTACCACCTCTAGTTGTCAAGAACCACACATCCACAGTTTTCGTATTCCAAATCCCGAGAGAGAAAATTACCAACTACACCAACTTCCCCTACACAACAAAATCGAAATCGTGAAAATTGGCACATGCTTTGAGCAATGGTAAACTCTTAGGGTCTATAAAAGAACTACACGTTGCAGCGAACAAACATTCAGGCTCTCTTATCTCTATGCAAAATGCATCCTCGTTTACTCCACGAAATTTCAAACAAAAGTACCATTTACACCTTTCTGGGTTACTGAAGCAGTAGTTCATCAATAAAGTACTGCATTGCATTATATAGATCTTCTGCAACATTACACAGTGGAAATGCAGAAGAAACAACACATATCAATATCAACATGTCATGAACGCCAGCCAGATGTATCCAACTATTTTGAGAAGGGCTTCCATGCTCCCGTAGACAGTATATCCATCTAAATGAACGAAAAGGATGACCAGAGCTTCAGTAAATTAGTGGTTTGATCAAGCTAATCCTTGCATAAAAGGAAATTCCCGAGTAGATCATTTTTTGGATGACTTGAAACCGCCAAATCCCATCATAGCTGCAACGTCAGGATCCATCTCAGGTTCCTCCTCGGCAGCCTTCTCTTTCTGAGTGACAAAAAATAGACAATCATTACCACTAGAATAGAAACATAAAATCTAACAAAAAAGTAAACTGGCAGGGAAGATAACAAAATATACTCTCTGGCTGAATTGACAGGCAAACATTAGCAATTCCTCGTGATATGCATTTGTATGACCCCAAATTACAATCTAATAATATCTCCCTGTGATACTAACCTTCTTTTCTTTCTTTTTTTCTCGACGTAGGCGTTTTCTTTCCTCCTCTTCTTGCTGTTGTTTCAAGATCCGCTCGTCAAAATCTACAATAAATATGGAATTGAGCGTTATTAGATTCTCTAGTTACTCCAGAAATAGCCCATGTAAAAGCATTTACCAAACCCAGATGCCAGAAAACAAGAGCGGTTATACATTACAATACATTTAAACAGACAAAAAGCTGAGTGGTGAGGATCTTTGCAATCATCATTATATAATCAAAGCAAAAATATGATTACCTCACTTGTAGACAAGACAATCTTGGGAATACTGAAATTTGTAAAGAATGATTCCCTTTTTATTTTACAGAGGGGTGTAACATGAGGCGGACTTCTCAAGAGTCACTCATCCCCAAGTAAGCCTAATGTTTAGTTTTCCTAAATGGTAGGCTTTTACACTATTTGTTGGAAATTGACTTTCTTTGTCCAAACAAATCCTGATCAAGCAGAGTTCTTTATTTGTTTCCATATTTAGATGATTTAATCCAGTTTTCTTTCCTTTGTAGAAGACATATTATGATAATTCTTTACAGGATAATTATGGTAGGTCTTTCCTACTTGTGGTTATATGTAAGCCAATGAATAGAATCTTTCTTTTTGTAATTAAAAAGATAGAATTAAGTATAAAAATCATCTATTCCTCTCCATATTTTTTGTCTCAATTACTTTTACTCTATAACATCCAACATGGTATCAAAGCAAGTTTATTCGGGCCTTTGGTTAAACTAGTATCTTGTTCTTTGTACAGGATATTTTATGATAATTTTATAGGAGAAATTATGGTAGGTTAGTTTTAAATTTCTTATTTTTGGTTATTTGTGACCGTATAAATTGGGTATTTCTCTCTGTAATTAAAATAATAATACAAATTTTTTATTCCTTTCCGTAGTTTTTTCATCGTACTTTTACTCTAAAATTTTTTATTCTCAACCAAGAAAATAATGGCTCAGCAAAAATTTATAGAATGGGGTCCGAAGAGGAAAAATGCAGCATTTATTATACTGTAATCCAAATACAAGTGTAATTTGGGTAAAATCAAAGTATCAAATGAATGAGACACTTTTGGGATGAAGCGTGTATTAATTAACTTCACTTTCAAAAGTCTTACCTTGCTCGGTGAAGCCCCCAGTATCTTTCCGCTTCTTCAGATTTTCAAACCGCTGCTGGACCTGAACACGAAGGAAATAATTGTTTAACATAAAACCAATTAAAAGAGGTCCAAGATAGAGAAACTTTCAATTCAGAACGTTTTGGGAACTGTATTTATTATGCTTAATAAAGATAATGTGCGGGCAATGTTCCAATCCATAAAGCACAGCAACATCTCCATGCCGGAAACATTGGGCACCATAGGTTTGACACTTCTTCAACCATATCCATAATGAAAACTTCAATTTTTAATTTCAATCACAAATCGCGCACTTCTCTAAAAGTGTTGGACACCTTTTGATTCCTTAGTATGGAAGGACATAAACTATGTCATGGATGATTTAAATTGTCTTATTACAAAATTAGACTATAATTGAACTACTAATCAACAAAATTCGACTACCATCATATAATTCATATGAAACGCTAACCAGTGTAAACATTCTAGTTTTTTTAAGCTCTCATAGCGTGTCACATCCTAAATTTATTGCATCATTTTGCCATATTCCTGTCATGTCATACCTATTTATAGAGTCAGTAACAATGCTTCTGATGGGGAATTTTACAACAACATAAAATTTCTTATATTAATTTCACATGCAACTTTTTCTCCATGGCAATGTTATCTTAACTCAAGTAGCTAAGCACAAAAAATTATAAGATACCAGCACATTTTTTTCACTCAAACAGTAACCCCATCAAATGGTTTTAGCCATAAACAAATAAATCACCCCACTCTGACTCACGAGAATTGAACCACAGTAACGTGATCAGTATATACACGAAGACTGGTTTATAATGCCTTCAATGAATATTCTAAGCATTGATTATCCCAAAATAAGAAATTCATGTTATTTGTTTTGATCTATAAAATGAAGTAACAAGACAAGAAAGGTTTTTCAAAAAACTCAATCATTCTACCCTCTTCCCTGAGGGGATTATGTTCCTTAGTATTCAGTTGTCCTTGATTTAATTAACATTTCGAATCAAAAGAGCTTGAATTACAAGACTCAAATCTGCGAGTAGAGAAGGATCAGGTGCTGATAGCACTGGTAATTTCCAGAGATCAACAGCAAATAACAGATTGATGGAGGATTTGTAAATAAATAGCTGGATTGCCGCTACCTTTATCCGTCTTCCCCTTTTTTTTTTTTTTTGTGTGGGTGAGTGGGGGGCAAGAAAAGATGTTTGTCAGTGGACGGTATTGGTGTCATTATACATTAGAAATGTTTCAGTGCTTCACCCACCACTTGATTAATTTAACATACAAGCTTGGCTTCAATACTCATTTAGGAGCATAGCATTTCTATCAATTGCCAAAGATGTCGAGTTTTGTTATTTAGCAATCAAACAAATATATTTTTACAGGCCTACCTGCTCCAAAGTTGCCCTTTCAGACCGCATAGACATGCCCAAAGCTCGTTGATCTGAGGAAAAAAAAAATCAAAATTACAGGTTGCATAGATGACACCAAATAAACTACATGAAACAGATAAACAACGTTAAATATCCACAGATGACATACGCTTCTTTCCATTTATATGGTCCAAGTAGTTTGCAGAATCTTTTACTACACATTCACAAACTGAGCAGTAGTATCCAGCCTGCAGTAAAAATGATTGAGATGCAGTCTGCTACAGAAATAGAATTATAGAACTACGCAAGAATGGATATTCTAACTGAATAGTTAATATAACTCTTGTATACTTTGTTGTTTCTTCAAAAATTTCGATTGACAGTTAAAAAGAAGCCATAACTCCATTTTAAGCTGGTATTCATTCAAAATTCTGTATAATATTGGGGATTGCTATAGGACAGAAATATATGCTTTTCAGTTATTAGCTAGACGAAGCTCACTGTAGGAATCAAATTTAAGAACAAATTATCACCAAATGTCCGCAGTATGCAAATGAGGTTGATATGGTTTTCTTAGTGCTTGTTTGGTCCACATTTTAATCCGCTAAAAAAGCTTTGGTCAAAAGTCGACAATTACTTTTAACCACATATTTGATAGGATCCACAACTTTTATTAATTTTTCAACCACACATTTCATCAACATTTGCTAAAAAGCTCAATCAAACAAGCTCTTAGTCATTGCACCTCTTATTTTACAAGGCACGATGAATATGAGCTTTAGATATTTATTGAAAGGAAAATTGGCGCAAATGGTCTCTAACGTATGACATTAGTGCGCAAATGGTCTCTAACCTTTTATTTTTGGCGGAATGGTCCCTAACCTATTTATTTAGGTGCGCAATTGATCCTTTTTGACGAATTTCGTTAAAAATTCGTTAAAAATCTATCATTTAAGTGCGCAAATGGTCATTCTCATTTTTTTTGTCTTTATTAGTAGGGGTAAAATTGTCAAGTTGTATTTTTTTTTCTTTCTTTCAATTGGCGCAAATGGTTCTTAACCATAGTTTTAATTAAATAAATTTGCAATTGGATTCCTAACCTTTACAAAAAGTGAAAATGGATCGGATACTTTAAATTTTTTTTTTTTATAAAATAAAACTAAAATTTTTTTGGACCGATAAATATTTTTTTGGACCCAAATTACCCAACCACCACCCCACGCCGAAAATGGGGGGAATTTTCCCCTCCCTCCCCCCGGTCGCCGACTTTTTTTCTTTTTTTTAAATAGAAAAATAAATTAAAATTTAAAATTGAAAGTGCTCAAGTAGCCACAATGGCTCAAAAAATAGTGGGTTGGTCCAAGTAAATATAAGATCGTATGAAATCGAAAAGCTGAATTGAGCATAATTAAAATTTTTATTTATAACAAATTTTTTTTTTTTTATGTTGTAATGATAAAATTAAAGTTTGATATTAATAAAATAATTTTAATTAGCACATTTGTTAATAATTATGAGTTTAATTTTAGTTATTTTATAATAGTTCATAAAATATACAAAATAATTTAGTATATTATCAATTTGTTAGTTTCTTTTATTTTTTATAAAAAAATTAAAGTATCGGACCTATTTTTACTTTTTGCAAAAGTTAGAAATCTAATTGCAAATTTCTTTAATTAAAACTAAGGTTAGAGACCATTTGCGCCAATTGAAAAAAAGAAAGAAAATATAACTTGATAATTTTAACCCCACTAATAAAGACAAAAAAATAAGAACCATTTGGGCGCCTAAATGATAGGCTTTTAACGAATTTTTAACAGAATCCGTAAAAAAGAACCAATTGCGCACCTAATTAGATAGGTTAGGGACCATTCCGCCAAAATTGAAAAGTTAAAGACCCTTTGCGCACTAATGTCATACATTAGAAACCATTTGTGCCAATTTTCTAATTGAAACTAGATGAGAGAACTGAAAACGTAAATGGAGTAATTTTGCTCGACTCTTCAAAGATGTGCGTCTTCCTCTAGATGCATGATTCCTAAGTTGGGGAAGGATTGCTCTTTAATTCATGTACTTGCAAGTAGGATTCAAGAAATTCCAGATTATTTATTGACGATATAAACTGGTCGGATCTCAAATTTGACCAAGTCAAAAGTGAACATTACTCTTCAGTGACCAAAATTAAAAGTGAATATAATTTTTCAGTGCATTTCCTCAAATGAATACTCTCTACCTTGAAGCATGGTCACTCTTCAGTGTCCGACACGTATGAGACATTGACACTCTTCAAACACAATAGGACATGTGTCCGACAAGACATGTATTGCATCTTGTTTTTTATTTATCTTTCTGAATATCAGACACGCGGGGAGAAGGCTCTGACACCCCCTCGACACATCAAGGACATGGCAAGTCCCATCTTCAAAATTTTGGAATGTAAAATTTTAGTAAATCCATCAATAAAGAAAAATTGTGTAAAAAACTTAAAATAAAGTGGGAAAACAATTGTTATGTACTTTTACACGTCATTTTTTTAATATCTATGGCAGGCTATGGCTTAGTTTGTAACTCAAGATTATCTTAATACAACAAATAGCCATAAATTCAAAAGATATCACCTGCAACATTCAAAACCAAAGCTAAAAATAGAGAGTTGATTTTATTTAAAACAACAAAGTACCAGAATGACAATATAAGTGTTTGTTTATGATTCAAAGTAATATGATAAAGTATTTGATTTAAGCTCATCCGTGTCTTTTTTTTGAAAAATTACAGGTCGGCATGTCTGTGTCGTGTCCATATCATGTTGATCGAAATGACTAAGTTTAATGACTTATCCAATAACCCAACCTCGTATTATCTTCTTAGCCTCAGCCTCACAGCTCTCTCCAATTGTTCCATAGCCTTATCACACACAAGCCAAAGCCACTTTATCCAATGTTCCACAAATTTTTTTACTTGAAAAGCTGCTCAAAGGAGTAGAACCTTCAACAGCAGATGATACCAACATGTGACCTCACACTCTCATTTGTTTTTAGTTTTCCTTTCTCCCTTAAACATGCTCTAATATACAATGACATTGATACATGCCTGCACATATATCTATGTTGATAGCAGAAAGTAAAAGAGCTGAATTACGCTAAAGAGAGAATGGCTCTTCTAACTGTCATCATTTTTATTTTATTTCCATTTTTCAAATATTTAATATATTTGTGAAGGCTAAAGAGCTGAATGAATCAGTACCGAGAAAAATGGAACATTTTTCGACTCCTAGGAGGATGTAACAAGATAAGAAATCAACATCGACCGAAATATGATGGTTAACTGGCAGCAGATAATTACAATAGAAATAAAGAGCTTATGCAGATAGACGATAGCAGGGCATAGATGCAAAAAAGATTAAAGATTTCAATGGCAAACAAATTTCATATCAGAAATCAATTAAAACTACAATAAACTTTTCTATATGGTTGCAGAATTTGAAAGCCTTAGTGCATGTTTAGCCAAGCTTTAATTTTAAGCTGGTCAAACTCATCAAATATATTTTTTATCTATACAAGACCCAAAACTTACTATCCACTTATTGTCCACACATTTTATAAGATCCACAACTTATAAGGACTTAAAAAATAATTTCAGCACTAACAAACATGCACTTAGGCATGATTTGAATGGTTGTTTGCCAAGAAAATTAGTCCACAGTGATAATTTCATCACATTTTGCAAGAAACCTCTGAACTTGTGGGGACGAGTATGAAATTGTTTGCAACGAAAATTTACCAACACAAGAAAGTAGGAAAACAATAACCAATTATGAACAAAACAGTCAAAGGTAGGTAGCACATGGAATAAAATAATGAAATGGTTGGGTTAGCAGCAAAGTTCTGAATAAAATACAAGGGTAAAACCTAATTGCAGAATGGCTACACTGTCAAAGATTGACTTATTATATTTAGAAATTCCCGGGGCACCTCGATGTGTCTTGCATATACCTTTCAAGGGTCCAATAGAAGAATTGTGGCAGGTTAGGTTTTGGAGGATAGCTTGTAAACCTTTTTTTTTTTTTTATTTGATTATATCAAGGAAAAGAATTATTTGAAAGTACCTATCAAGGAAAAGATTTTTTTTTTGGAGGATAGCTTGTAAACCCAATGCAAACCTAATACCTAACTTTCATAGCCAACAAATAATACGAAGATTATGAAGATATAAGAGAAATTCAGTTAAGATGTACCTGCTGACTTAGAGGTGCAATTGGAGTAACAACCTGCAAAAAGGATAAATATCATGCATAAGTCTATGCAAAAAGAAGATAATATCTATGCAACAAAAACAGTAGCATGCATCCTTAGATATCTTAAGATGGAAAAATAGTAATACAAGAACACATCCAGTATGGAACAAAAGGGTGATAAACAACTAAAACCTAAAGTAACATCCATCGCTCCATAAGTCACAGTGAAAAGATAGTTGAAAGAGAAGCCAAAATTTAAAACCAATCATCCATGATGGATGGTTGGACCACACAAATATGCCTTTGTAAGACAAATCAATAGGACCCTTCAACGAATCACTGATAAATAGAAAATTGGCCAATCAAAGACCCATTTTAATACAAGAATTAATTAAATCCCTTTGAAACGGCTCTCATGCTTGTGGAATGCTGACTCTAAGAGTCTTTAACATGTGACTTTACTTGTAAAAAATTTGGACACAACATTATTAGAAGCAAATAATAAAAGAACCAACAAAAGTAACAATATCTAAAGGATAAAGAAACAACAAAATCCTTCTTCCGTATCATGATGCAGTCTTAATAATTTACGTGAAATTTACTATTACTTTTACCTCATTTTGGATAAATCAACACTGAATCCATCAAGACATGAATATCAAGAACCACAATTTGACATTTCAGCTGGAAAGCTATAAGACACGCTGTCTCAATTGACAATAGAGTGAAACCATTGATTGACCTTCTAGTTGCCCTTCTAATCCCCCTCCACAAAGGAAAAAAAAAGGGAAGATGTCTCAGTCTAGTTATGTCGCTTCTCTACAAGGGAAGAATACGGCAAAGCAGAAATTTGCATGTATAACCAAAAAGCTCGTAATTAGATAACTAGTATATAACGCTTACCCACGGTGGGATTCGACCGTACGGTTACATATGGATTTTGCAAAAGAGAGAAGAAGATAGAGTTGAGGAGAGGAGATTTGAAAAGATAGGTTCTTAACATTTGATTTTGATAAAGACATATGTATATGCTAAAAACTCCTTACGGTCGTTGATAAGAGTAAGAGTTTCAAATATATATATTTATATATATATATATTATGGTGCACATTAAATAAGAAATAGAATATCAGAAAAAGCTTCAATTTTTCCACATCTAACATCCAGAAAATCTAAGATTTCATGTCATTCATAGTGTTGCATTCAAAAAATCAGTAATATATATATATATATATATATATATATATATATATATATATATATATATATATATATATATTATGGTGCACATTAAATAAGAAATAGAATATCAGAAAAAGCTTCAATTCTTCCACATCTAACATCCAGAAAATCTAAGATTTCATGTCATTCATAGTGTTGCATTAAAAAAAATCAGTAATATTTTAGGCTTCTATAAATTTCAGTCATGCACTGAGAAAAAAATATTATACATTGAATAAATGCATGCCTCAAATTGACCACACATCTAACAGAAAATTCACCAAAAACAATAAGTGCATGAAAAGTGAATCATCTTGTATCTTAAAATTTAAGTAGCTAACCTGAGTCTTTCCCAATCGAGATTCAAGGTCCACTTCATAATCCCTGTGCTTCAATGGTTTCCTTTGTACCGGTGGACCCCTAGCTGTACCAAAACTTATAATTTTAATTTAAGTCATTCAAAGTTGAAGACCAAAAGTCAATGTTACATGCACTGTACACCAATTCAATTTAATTTCCATTTAATCTAAAATACAACAGCATACATATATCCAACAAAATCAATCGAACTAAGCGACTCACATTTTGACTTCGACCGTGACTCCCCCTCCTACAATATAGAAAGAAAAACCTTAATCTGGCAGGGAAAACACAAAAATCAAACAGAAAAGTTTACAGACAAAAAAAGTGAAACAAGATTAAATTTCAGTGATGGCTAGAAAACCTTTTCTTCGCGCTCACGGGCGCGTTGTAAATACTCCTCTCGATCGAATTTCCTTCGAAAAGTGTTGTCAACTCCTGTAGGCTGCTAATAAAACAGACAAAATTACTCTTGAAATTTTTACAATAGGACTAACAATATATACATTTATAATTTTATATATACACGCGTGATATTACATGCACAGTCTGATAAAATTGTTGAACTTACGGTGTTGCCGGATTGAGCCATCTTGTAATTCTGCGTTTCTGTATCCGATGTTAAGGAACTTCGATTTTGATTTGAGAGTGAACTCTGAAAATTAACAAAATAATGGAATTGAGAAAAATCTGGAGACTAAGATTTGGGGGAAATACGAAAATAAATTAATACAGCCCTAGTTCTTGAACTGAGTTCACTTTTATTAGAGTTAGCTAAAGAATAATTATATTATTCACGTACTATTTTTATTATTAATACCACTTTTAATTGCAATAAAAATCTCACATTTGATATTTACACTTATGTTTCTTTTTTTTTATCGTATTTTTATTATTAACTTTTATTTAATTTTTATATTTTGTTTTCGATAAAGATTTTTGTCTAAATATTCTGTTAATGTACATTAAAATAAAGAAAAAATTTTTTGTCAAACTTGCGTATTTGTTATTTATTTTAATTATGTAAAAATATTAAAAAAAAAAAAAATTACGCCATCCTAATTAATTTTTTGGACAAGAATCATTATCAAAGACAAATATAAGATATACAAATTAATAGGTTGATAATAAAAATTTACTAAAAAAAAAGTTAGAATCGTAAATACAAAAGTGACCAATAGTTAAATAATTTTATTACAATTAGAAAGTAATATAGTTGACAAATAATGTTGTGGTAATATAATTACCCTTAGCTAAAAGGGCCGAGATATAAACAAAGAAAAAAAAGTTTCAAAAAAAAATTAATAATAATAATAATTAGTATACTGCTTCCTTGCGGTGGTATTCGATCGTATGCTCTATTATGATCATCTCATAATAGAGTGAGACGATAAACAAATTTTGGAGATGATTGGTGGAAGAAAATGATTGATTGAATGAGATGGATTAAGAAGTGAGCAGATTTTGGAGATGGATTCAAGCACTCTGCGAATAGGAGATGAGTTTGTGAGATGAGAAATTAAATATGTAGTGACACACGGACGTTTAAGTCTTTTTTTTTAGTGAAAAAAAATTTCATACGGTCGTGATAATTAGTATACCGCTTCTTTGCGGTAGTATTCAACCGTGTGCTCTATTATTATGATTGATTGAGGCGATGAACTGATTTTAAAGATGATCGGTGGAATGTGATGGATTGAGGGGTGAGCAGATTTTGAAAATGATCAGTTAAGAGAGATTATTGAATTAGAGATAGAATTGAAGAGGTAAGTAAATTTTGAAAGAGATGATTTTGTGATGGGAGAAATTGAAGATGTAGGAACACACAGAAATTTAAATATTTTTTTCTTCCCATATTGGAGAAAACATCATACGATTGTGATAATAAAAAAAAAAAAGATTTGGTATAAAATTAGAATAAACAATACAAAGTCAATATTATTAGGATGGATGAACGTTGATAATATTTTTTCTATCTTTTATGTATTCTAATTATCTTTAGTCTAAAATTATTTTCATTATCCACTTTGTGTATGTTTGGTGAATTTTAATAGTAGTTTTTTAGTGGATTTTGAAAAAAAGTTAGTGAGATGTGTAGTTGAAAAGTTGATAAACGTTGTGGATCTCATGAAATATGCAATTGAAAATGAGTTTGAAAAAAGAAAGAGTTTAAAAAAATGGTAAATTCAGAGTCGGTCACTATTGTTGTACTTATGGGCTCTAAAGTCATATATCCAAAACATAATTCAATTAAAATTACATTTTAGCGCTAAAAAACAAATATACTCCTGCAATTGTAAAAACGCCCTAATTCAATCATACTGTTTTATTATGATACTTACTATTTTCTATTATACTGTTTTATTATTATTCTGTTTTTTATGATATTGTTTTGTATAATATTATTTTATTATGATACTATTTTTATGATATTGTTTTGTATGATACTGTTTTATTATAATACTATTTTTTATGTTATTGTTTTATCAATAATACTCTTTTATTTAAATAATGTGCATTTGTATATTTATATCATTCTTTTACTTTGATACTGTTTTATTATAATAATGTTTCAACATATAATACTATTATTGAATGCAAACAGTTTCAACAATCTTCTACTAATTGAGCATTTTAAAAACAGTATCACTACTTCAACTATTAAAATATATCAGTTTAGTTTTATCTATAATACTGTTTAATATATATTTTACTGTTTTATTTAGATAAAGTGATATGGTATACTTATACCATACTTTTATTATTGATATTATTTTATTACGATAATGTTTCAATATATGATATTGTTATTGAATGCAAATAGTATCAAGATCTTATACTATTAAGGGTGTGTTTGATTGCCATTTATTTTCCATGGAAAATGTCTTTTTTCGCCTAATTTTCAACTTGTTTGTTTGATTGCCAAAAATTTTCTATGTAAAAGGCATTTTCCCACCTATTTTCCTTGGTTTATTTGATTGCAATTTTTTTTATCCATGGAAATTTTTTTCGAAGTTTCCCACTTTTGGCCGCATTTTCTTAGTTTTCAAGGAAAATATTTTCTTATGGGATAGAATTTATTTTCAATAGAAAATTTGTTAACCTTTTTCCAACCCATAATTTTGGTAATTCATTTCTATAAAAAATTTTTTTCACCCAAATTTTCTACTTGCAATCAAACACAGCCTAATAGAGCATTTTAAGAACATTATCATTACTTCAACTATTAAAACATATTGTACTTAGTTTTATATATAATACTGTTTTATTTAGATAATGTATTATATATGATATTATATCATTACTTCAACCATTAAAAACATCTTGTACTTAGCATATGTTTGGTAGTGTTAAAATTATTTTTTTAATACTTATATTATAAGTTGTTGATGAATGTGTGAATAAAAAGTGAGTTGTAAGTTGTGAGTCTTATGAAATGTGTGGATAAAAAGTATGTTTAACTAGTTTAACTAGATGAAATTATAATTTAAGCAATGACAAACATGTGCTTAGTTTTATATATAATACTATTTTATCTATGCTTTTAACAATGAGATATTATTTTATTATGATAATATTTCAACATATGATACTGTTATTAAATGCAAACAACATTAATGGTCTTGTACTACTAACATTTTAAGAACAATATCATTATTTCAACCAGTAAAATATCTCTACTTAGTTATATCTATAATACTGTTTTATTTATATAAAGTGCTATTTTATCTTTGATATTATTTTATTACGATAATGTTTCAATATATTTAAACTGTTATTTTATTGGGTCGTAGTTTGTGTATGTGATATTGTTTTATTAAGATACTTTCATGTATGATACTGATATATTGAGATACATTGATATATGATACTGTTTTAGTATGATATTGTTAAGACGTGAAAAACTAAAGATTACCATTTTAAGCTAAAGATGTTACCAACCATATCCCAATCCAATGAAATCGGCAACACAATCTCGAGATTGAGAGAAATTAGGATGCAATCTTGAAGATCACGGTGAGATTGGAACCTACCTTATCCGATAAGGAAAGAGAATCCCAATGTAATTCTAATTGATTGCTTCCTAAATCAATTAGGATTCTCTCCTTATAAATACCATATTAGGTTATTCTAAGGTGCACGCATTCTTTAGTACGCAATTTTCATGACGCTCTTTTTACACTTGAATCCCACCCTAAACTCTGCTTTCAAACTTCGTCTGCTTGTCTCTCCCACACCCAATTACTTACTTCTCCCGTGTATTATTTCTATATATCTTGTTGTTGACTAGATCGTCAGAGTACCAACGATCGCCGGACCCTTTTCTCCCGGTGATCTTGGTGCCTATCGATCGTCCGAGTGTCGCGAGTAACATGTCTGATTAGCGGAGGAGTGAGGCGGAGATCCGTTGACACGTGGATGCTGCAAGTTCCGACGTCAACAAAAGATAGGACTTCAAACGGCTAAAATCCATCATCAGCAGTGACAAAGCCACTGGTCTTGATTGGCTCGTCGAAACGATTTCGAAAATATATTATAATAAAAATTCTGAGTACTTATGCAAATTATATGTTTATTTCTGTTATGATACTATTTTCTATGATATTGATTTCTATAATACAGTATTAAACAATACACATGACTAAACAACACAAAAAATAATCTAATGGCCAACTTTCATCAAAGCATGTCCACATCAAACTTTTTTATCCATAAATAAATTCAAGTTGCTATTTACAGCAACAAATCATGGTCACTCTACAAAATTCATTAAACAAATCATTCATACTGTTTTTTATAATATAGTATCATCCCTACAGAAATTCAAGCTGTTATTTATAACAACAAATCATGATCACTCTATAAAAATTCATCAAACAAATCATCTCTACAGAAATTCAAACTGCTATTTACAGCAACAATTCATGGTCACTCTACATAAATTCATCAAATTGAACTATTTCGACCACTCTACTTCACTTATTATTACTTTACAATCCACTTATAAACATCACTCCACTTGATTTCTCTTCTTCTTACATCATCATCCTTTGTCATTTGTCGTTGTCGTTGTTGCATTGCTTTGTTGTTGCTTATTCTTTTTATTTTTTCAGGTAATGCCATTTAACCCCTAAATCATGCCTCCTCGAACATTGAAAGGTCTATCCCGGTCCCAGAGGGTTGTTTAAACTTCTGTGCTAAACTTTGTTGAAAATGTATCATAATAGGTGAAAGTAATATTTCTTTTGTTGGAGTCACGCAACAGTCTTCACCCTTCTTAGCAAAGAAAACTAGGTCATGCTCTATATTACAAGAAAATCGAAACTCAAGAAATGATCATTCTCCAAAAACAAGGAAGAAAAAGACATAATAACTACTTTCAGAAAAAACCTACAAATAGTAGAATAAGACAATATATCAAAACTCTACATTTTGGAAGTAAATATGGTAATTTTGAAATCATTGATCCTATATCTTTTTTTAAAATTGGATAAGAATCTAAGTTACTATAGGAAAAGAACTGTCTGCATCAAATTATCTCCATTGTCATTCCTTTGATTGCTTTGAAGAACCTATTGCTTTAGACTATGCTTCTCAGTTATGTGAATTAATCACGAACTTACCAAAGACAAATTCAAAACATTATGATTCCAAATCACAATCCTTGTCAGCCTTAGCTCACAAAGAAATAGTGGGATGTAGCCAATGTACCCATCAAACGGTATGGAATGAGTGCAAAATCACTTATCTCCAATTATGCAAATGAACTAATGTATGTTAAACCCAACATGTGCTTACCATTATAACTAATGCAGAGAGCACCGTCAAGAAAACCAAAGATCTCAGAGAAGAATAGTCCTCTACTTAATTTGTTTAACCCTTAATTACCAAATTGAAAATGAATGACAAGAATCTCAACAACCACCACTCTGTTCCTCCATCAAATAAACACTTGCAAAACCGAATTTGCACTATAACATCCATAACCCCCTGCCTCAAAGAAATAATAAAAGGATTAAAGAAGGCAGTTTTAACATTTGATTTGTTTTGAGTTTTTGGAAACTATTCTCAAATGGAAATACCTCATATCGAGTGAGTAGCACAAAAGCAACAAATTTTATTTTCTTTGTCATAACAACAAAATAATTTGAAGTCTGCCATAGCACAATAAAAGGCATTAACATACACAAATAAATTACTCAAAGTTAGAACCAGTAGTCCATCACAATATTAAATAAACTTCATTGAGAACCAGTAAAGTAAAATATGAGAGCTGGAGTGAATTCATGAAGTCATTTTCATATATTGTCAAAGTCACCAGAAAAACTGAAGAAGAGTCAAAAATTCTTATACTTAAATTTTTGTAGAATTATATATTCAAAAACCACTCATCAAATTCATTGCGCAACTCATGGTTATTCAATTCTATAATCAAATCCCAATTATTAGCTACCATTTAATCATGAGATGACCAAAAAATCACAAAAATACTAATTTCGAGTGAAGTAAAAATTCAAGAAAATACACACAAATAAATAGCATGTAACGACCCAAAAATTCATAGTTTTAATAAATTTATTTTAAATCTAAAAAATAGAATGAAACGAAGATTTTATTTGCGTCATCCCAAAAAATGCCTCAAAAGTCGTTACATTTGGAATTTAATTTAAATCCGAATGATAAAAAGGAAAAATCAGATTTAATGAATTAGGAAGGGACTAATATGAATTAATTTAAAGATTTAATAGCTTATGATATGACTTGATTGATTAAAAGTGAAAAAGTTGGGTGGAACCCAAAAAGTTGAGAAAGTAAAGTTTTTAGCCCTTTTGGTACAAGTCAGGCAGCCATCTTTGGTGCGATTGTATGAATTATGTATTGGTCGAAATTCTACGACTCTTATAGTATTACAAAGTACACAACGAGACATTCGAAATGGTACCACACCTACATTCGACTAAGAAATCAACCCAAAAATTTATGCCAAAAATGTTTCCAGAAAGTTTGAAATCTAGAAAATAGTTATGAATTTCCAGCAAACTATATTCAGGCAGCCATTTTTATAATGATGTTTTAATCACTGTGGTGGTCCGCTTTCTACGATTCAAAGTGCATTGCAAAGGTCCCCGTAAGATCTTTCGAGACGATATAAGAGACGTCGAAAGATAAGCTTGCATCGACCTTCAAAACCCGACCCAAAAACGGGTCCAATAAGTTAAAAATCTGTCAATAATTGGGGTTTTTGCAATAATTATTCTAGGAGCTATCCCTAGTGTCTTTATTACACCCTTCAAAACTATGGATAAATGGGAAAACATTAAATGAAGGCCAACAAGAAAATCTTAAGCAAATCTACACAACTTTACATAAGTCACAATGGGGATAAAAGTAATCATGAAGAGAGGTTGATTTCTTCCTATAAATACCCCTTCAATTCAAGCCACAACTTGCCCTTTTCTTCTCTCTACAATCATCATAACACTATTTTATTCACACACTCTCTAAAGAAGAAGAAAAGAACCCACTTAAAAAGGGAAAATATATCAAATAGAAGGGATAAGTTAATATTTAAAATCTGGAATGGAAGAGATTGGTGTGGAGGTTCCCTAATTTAATAGAGAAATCTCCACACCCGAGCCTCAAGGCCCCAATATGGGCGGTAGCATAGATTAACAAGAAATCCCAAGTTTCATGGTGGAGAAAGTTAGATTCGAGAACTTAGTTTTCAAAGTAAAAATACTATTAATACCTCTCTGTCTGGAAGGTATTGATACCCCATATTTATACTATGATGGGGTATCAACACCCCAAAATCTCTGCACCATGAATACCTCATACTAGTTTCTGCAAGGTCCTGTTATCCCTACCTACAGATTCAAGTAATAATCACATTCCATAAGATTGTGATATGTAGAACTTTTGTTATCAAGTGGATCAAGGCTAACCATAACGAGTAGTAAGTAAATTACGTTATATGCCTTATGTGCAATACGATAAGTATATATTTTATAAATTTAATGTTTTCCAAAATACTTCATTTGATGAGATTGACTCAAGTAAAGATATGGGATGTTGTGATTAACTTATGTTAGTTGCCTTATGTGCAACAAGATAAATATATATGTGTGTGTATGTGGCATGCAGACACGTGCATAAATTATATGTGTTCTCATGTGCTCCAAATGACTTATGTTGATAAGATTTATGAGATATTATGAGCATCTTGAGCCTAATTGTCATTTATGCCACAAGAATGAGAATAAAAAGTTATTTTGTGTTATACATATTCAACTTGAGATAAGAAAATAAAGTCTACATGTAAACAAAGACAAGCTATGTTATAACACAATAAGTTTCTCAAGCCTATTTGTACACCACATGAGTAACAGTAGTCCATAAGGGATGGTAAGAGTCTAAAGAATAAAGTTGATCAACTATGGTCAAGAGTTAGAGTGACCCACATAAGGACGCGATGTCCGATTAAAGAACGGCCAAGGGCAACAGTAGCCTATAATGGGACGGTAAGGGTTCCAAAAGTTGATCAACTATGGCCAAGAGTAAAAGTAGCATATAGAAGAACGGTAAAGGTCCAAAGAAGTTTGACCATCGTGCATATGTACAAAGAATATTTATTTAAGCGCTTGGTGTACAAATATTACTCAAGAGAAGGGTCCTAAGAAAGATAAAAGATACATTTATGTGCAACATCACACATGCATCGTATTTTACTCATTGAATGTCACCATTCATAGTCGTTTAATGACTCTTATAGAAAATGAATTGAGATTACTATGAAGTCATGAGGCAAAGGTGTGAAGTAGTTTTGGATGGTCAAGAATACCATTTGATCACCAAGATAGATATATGATCTTCATAACCTCATCAACCCGGGCTACAAAAATATAAAGTCACTTACCTTGTTGTGGACGTATATGATTATTGAATTATGGGGTATCTTACAACCGCTTTTATGAAATGTAATAGCTTAATGAACTCGTCTTTTAAACATAAGAACCTTCTTATTGTTAAAATATTACGGGCTTAAGATTATGGGCCATGGATGAGACATAATGATTTGTCATGAGCTATTTTGCTATGGAATTGTAAGTAATGTATTTTCATCCTTTGCTTAAATCCATGTTTTGTAGACATCTATGGTATTGGAGGTAAAAAGAAATCAAGAGACGAGATTCACATACTTCACACTTCCGCTATGTTTAAGTTATCATGCTTTATTCTTTGGCTCTTATTATTATTAAATATACATGTTTTACATATCAAAAATAAGATGAATCTGAAGCAAAAGAGAAAAGGCGACCTACAAATGATGTCTCTGATTATTTCTAACAGTTTTTCCCAAAAGAAAATATCAAAAACTATTACAAACATGTTTCAATCTAGTTTCTAATAGAACCAAAGAATTAATCTGCTTTATGCATATGAGAGTACTGATACCCTCTTATCCAGTTCCTAATACCCTACTAGATTGAATATAAAGAAAAAAAAATTTAGACAGAATTTCGGAAGGTCGCCACATCGCATCATACCTTTCAGGCACTGTGACGTCAAAAGTGAAGGCAACGAGGAGCTTTCTAGGGTTCTCTTGATCGGGCTCAATCTTTAAAGTTTTCTTCTTCAAATTAACATCATTTCGAATAGTAACCACCTTCTAGTGCTCCACGTATGGTACTGGAGGCTCCACCTCCGCCTTCGCCGAAATTGAAGTTAAAATTTTCGACTACAAGCCCGGTCATCCGACAACGACAAGGTGCGCCGGTGTGGTGCAAGAGCCGATGGAGAGCTCCGGAGAAGAAAGTACTTGGGTGCTCTGCTGCAATTTAAATATGGTTAAAAGGATTACGGAGATAATTACGGCATTAACTGAATTAGTATGATTTATTGGCAATTTTGGAATATGTTTGGACCTAATTTAGTTTTCTTCTTTAAAAAAAACTATTTCAAACATGTGCATTTGGAAGAGCGTATTATACTGTATATGGATAATTTTTATTTTATAGGGTCCGTTTGGTTTATGGATAAGACTATTTTTCTAGATAAAAGTTATATGGATAAGAGTTATATATATAACATATTAATTATTTTCTTGTTTGGTTCAGATAGGTATAAGAATGAAAAAAGTTATTTTAAAAAAGTGTGTTTTTGATAAAAAAAAAAAAGACAATCATTATACCATTATTCCTAATTGAACGAAAAAAAGTAAATAAAAAAAAACGAAAAGAGAAAAAAAATGAGTGAAGCGAGCAGATGATGGTGATGATGGCGGATGGGGGTAGTGGTAGCGAAGGGTGATCGCTGGAGGACGATGGCGGAGGTGGTGGTAGTGGCAGTGGCTATAGGGATGACAACGAGTCGGAGATTTTTGGAACGTGGGACGGGGCAGGGATTAAAAAATCCACACTTACTGTCGAATTTTAATTAATTAATTTTTATTTTTTAAATACGATTTATATTTTAAATATAAATATAAATATAAAATAAAATAAAAAGAGATTCGAGATGGGTTCAGGAAATTGGGAGCGAGGATCATGATCCCCTTCCCCGATTACTAACGGGGTGGGGCGGGGTATTTTACCATCCCTAAGCGGCGGGCAAGTAACAATGATTATCTAGGTTATGAATATTCAAAAATATTTTTTTTTTATATTATAAAGACTACATTCGTCTTTTAAAAAAAATGAGTGAATAATTATTTGGATAAAATTTTGTCCTCCTATTTTTGTAGACAAAATTTATATTCATTTTTGGTTAAATTATTTTTTGGATAAAAATTTATCCAGATACCATTTTTGCTTAAACAGGATAAGACAAAATTTATCCATTATTTTTAACCTTTGTCTCTATACCAAACGGGCCCATACAACATTGGTGTTGACAATACCCAGATTGTAACATACTGAATGAAGTGGTTTCTCGGGATTATTTATTATTTGTAATTCATGTGATGAATATTAGAGAAAAAAATAGTCTTGTTTTGACAAAAAAGAAAAAGTTGGTCGTTTAAAATAACAAGTAAGCAAATTTAAGTATAAATAAAAAAATTTACTTATAAGTAAAAAAGTGACTTATAACTAAAAAAAATTACTTATAAGTAAAAGTTCACTTATATGTTGCTCATAATTAAAAAAATTACTTATGACTAAAAATTCACTTATAGGTAAAAAATCACTTGTAAATAAATTTACTTTTAAGTCAAAATTTTATTTATAAGTACAAAATAATTTATGAGTAAATTTACGTATAAGAAAGAAAAATTATATTTAAATAAAAATTATGTCATAAATTTTTTGTTTATTTTTCAATACTTGTAAGCTTTTCTAATATATTGTTACACCAATAAACTATTAGAACAATATCCATAGTTCACATCAATCATGTCCCCCTATTCTATACTTTCTAGTTCTACTACTCTTAATCTTCTCCCACATTGGACAAGATAATTCTAGTCTAGCGTCTACGTGGTACTCTCAGTCATCTCTTTATTGCCACGGGTCGTTGTGCCACGTTACCTTTAAAAAAAAAAACATTAACCCACCACCATCCAGACCCCATCCCTACCCACCTCCATCAATCACAATATGACTCTCTCTCACCAATTTCCCTCCATTCCATACCCTAATCCCATCCAAAGTTCATTAATCACACCGGGACCATACGATCGTCGGACAAGCACAAATCACGCCAGACCCACCACTCTCATTTTCCATAAATCAGTATCTTACACTCTCTCTCCCCGATTTTCTCCCAAGTCGTGCCCTAATCCCACCCAAAGTCCATGATGCTAGACCTTCACAAATCACGCCGGACCGACCACTCATCATGTCATGATGTTGGACCCACCACTCATTTGTAGCCAGACGTACGCAGATATGCCGGAACCCACCTGAAACTAATTTAAGCGTTAATATAAAAAACTTTGGGTTCGGCCAACCACCACGAACCAACCCAAAAGTAATTTTGTTTTTTGTTGCAAGGAAGTAAAGTTGTTGTTCCCCGGTAGTAAATAAATTATGTAATTTGTATGGAAGCTGAATTTTTTAGTTAGTTGAAAAACGGACTTTGGGGAGAAATTGGAGCACGGAATGGGGAGAAATCGGGGGAGAGAGAAAGAGAGAGTGTGGCACAATGACACGTGGCAATAAAAGAGATGTCAGGGATTGCCACGTAGACAATGGGCAAAAGAACGGAACTAATATCAAATATACCTCAGAATGCCATCAATTATTTGAATTTTATACTAAATTTGTTATACTTTCTAATACGGTGTGTCATACATAGCTTAAATGTATTTATTTTGAAAATTTAGAATTTACATATTTTTATTTAATGGTAACATAAAATAATCAAATTTACAATTATGCTATCAAAAATAGTTGAAACAAAGGAAAAATACTCATGATTGAAAATTACAAATCGTTTCATTAAAATGATTTATTTTTTCTAAAAGATTGTCTTTTGCATTAAATTATTTAATTTATTTTTCTTCATTTTCCTTGAACTCCAACTTAAAATGAATACAAAATTAATTTTAATGAGTAATAACGTGTTTTGTAAATTGTAATTATTGTGTTCAAGCTATTTCTTCTATATCCGATGTTTTATTGTTTGTTCTCGTTGTCCTAATTTTTCTGACAACGTGTTGAAAAATTACACTTAGATTTGTTTTGCCTGTAAAATGGATAATTGAAAACTAGTAGTACTAATTAATAAATTATGTTCGATGAATAAAAATTAAAAAAACCAAGTAAAACTAATTTTATATTATTTATTGCTTTGTATATATTAAAAGTAATATCTTATTCATTTCAAGTTGAGGAGTTTATATCATTATACAACTTAGAAATTTTAAAGAATTCGTACACAAGTGTTTTTGTTTATCTTGTGTGATAATTATATATCTTCTTCTCCTCCTCCAAGTGCGACAAGCAGTGGTGGAGACCGCAAAAGGTGGTGGGGCTTTGTCTCCGTTTCCACTCCCGTGAAAATTAGTATAGTATAGACTCAAATATGCGGGGTAACAATATTGAGTATGTATGTTATATCACGTACTGGAGGATGATCTCCTATTTATAGGAATGACCGTAGATGTATCTTCAATGGTCATTAATGGCGGGTGCCTTTTCACTTCATAATTAGGATTTAATGTGGGACGTTTCGTCTTCTTTAGCTCTTGGTGCTTCATATTCCCAATGGGCGTGGGTATTTGTTGATCTATCCTTTGTAGGCGGGCCTATGAGGACAATGGTGGTAGTGATCGACGAGGCGAGGCCAAGCAGTGAGCGAGCGAGTTATTTAAGACAAGGCGTCCACGGAAAAAGCGCGATCATTTACCAAAATGTAATCATATTTATCATCATAAGCCCCTCTACTTTTCATGGACTATTGTCAATGAGAAGTAGAAATATTATCTTTAATCATCTATCTTTGACCAAAACTTTTTTTTCTTTTTTTTTTTTTTAAAAATAATTCGTGTAAATAAATAATAAATTATTTATTACAATAAAAATATATGGTAATTGTGACCAAATATAGAATAAATATTTTGGGCCTAATTTGAAATTGATATGGGCTTAGATTTTAGCCCCATTTAGAAGATTTTTTTTTATATATATAAGAGAGTAGAGGGGATATTATTTGTAGTATTCCCATATTTCTCGGTTATTTGGAACTCTCTTGAGACTCGTCTTCTCTTTTTACATCTAATTCATAGAGGTTTTTCCTTCTTTCGTCATCTAAGGTAATTTTTTCATTATTGTGCCTTTTTATTCGAAAAATTTCGGCCTTCTTCTTAGATGTATAAGGCGGTGGTCACCTCTAGTAGTGGTTCTTCAACCGATGAAATCTAACAATGATCCTTCTTATCGTGCCTCTCTATAGGAATAGATGATAATTTTCCACCAATTGAAGAATGGAATTTTATAAAGTAGCTAACCATGGAGGGTTGGATCTCACCTGCCGGTTCTCGTGATGATTAAACGATAGTTTTATTTATTTTAATTTCATGGCGGTTGTCCCGCTTAATCATGAAAATTTTAATATTGAGTATATTTCCTTTCAAATCTTGTTGATTCTTTGCAATTTCGAGTTTTGTATGTTCGTCATCAAACATACATCATTAATAAAATTGTTTTTCACTTTATAATTTGTTGGTTGCAAAGTATAACATATTATTTATACCTCCCCAAACAAAATAAGAAAGTGAAAAACACGTCATCAACTTGGCCAAATATACAAGACCCGACCCAATCCGTTTAGAGAAATTTGTTTGCCACTTCGACGCTTCGGGGGCAACGCCCCCGGAACGGGGATCGACCTGCCCGGTCAGATTTATCTGCATATATAAAGGGTATATTTGACATCAGGAAACCAATATTGAATGAATGAAAAATTATGGGATGATAGGGTGGGTATTGGTGCCCTTATCCTCTATGGGGGTGGCGGCCGGCCCCTGCTTGGGGGCGTGCGCCCTGTCCCTTTAGGGCGGGCGTCCGGCCCCTGCGGGCGGTGGCGCTTGGCCCCCTTTGAGGCGTGCGCCCTGCCCTTTTGGGGTGGTGTCGCCCGGCCCCTCTTGAGGCGGTGGGCGCCCGCCCCTGCTGAGGAGGCGTCGCCCCACTGGGCGGGCGGGCGCCACCCCGGTGGGGCGTGCGCCCGCCCCAGGTGGAGGCGGGTGGGCGCCCGGCCCCCTATTTGAGGCGGGTATCGACCCCATTTTTTTTTTTTTTTTAGCGAACGAACTTTTGATTAAAGATCACTATCTCGAATAGGCTTATCACCCTTCTTTTCGAGCCATAGGTTTATCTCCTTGGTCTTTTGATTAAGGTTCATCACCTTACTTTTCGAGCCATAGGCTTATCGCGCTTGCTCTTTTGATTAAGGTTCATCACCTTACTTTTTCGAGCCATAGGCTTATCACCTTGCTCTTTTGATTAAGGTTCATCACCTTACTTTTTGAGACATAGGCTTATCGCCTTGGTCTTTTGATTAAGGTTTATCACCTTACTTTTCGAGCCATAGGCTTATCGCTTGGTCTTTTAATTAAGGTTCATCACCTTACTTTTGGAGACATAGGCTTATCGCCTTGTTACGGTTTGATCGTAGTAGCGGTTGGAGAGATATTTGTATTGCTCGATTAAGCGTTGATAGAGACTATGTCAAATAACAAATGATTGCCGTAGGTCGAGTTCGATGGGTGCACCTGGGACTTCCCCAGCTAAGGTGATCCTTCCGTAGCACCCTCATCATTCATCCGCCTTGGCATTTTATTGATTTGGTAATTAAACATAGGAATACTTATGCAATACAACTTCATAAAAAAAATTGATAAATTACTGATAATATTTCTTCAAGTGCTCTGCATTCCATGGTCTTCCCAAGGGTTTTCCGTTCGCATCTTTTAGGATGTATGCTCCTTTTCCTATCTTCTTAATAATCTCGAAGGGACCATGCCAATTGGGTTCTAGTTTAGGCGGTGAATGTCCGGCGGTTGCTGCTCTTAACACTAGATCATGTGGTTGGAAACTTACGGGCTTAACTTTCGGCGATCGAAATATTTAGCGACCCTACGTTTGTAAGCCATTGTCTTGATAGCGGCTCTTTCTCGACTTCTTCAAGTAGGTCAACTTACGCCCTTGTGATGTCGTCATTCGTACATTCAACTTTGCATTCTCAAAGTTGGATTTACAATTTCGGTGGTACCTTTGCTTCCATACCAAACGATAATTTGAATGGTGTCTCTCCTGCTTTGGTCCTCTAGGAGTGGTGTGATAGGCCCACAATACATTTGGTAATTCATCCGCCCAAGATCCCTTTTCTTTTCCCAGCCTCGTTTTTAGATCCCAAAGTATGATACGGTTAGTGACTTCAGTTTGGCCATTGCTCACGGTGTGCTTCATTTGAAGTGAGTCGGTCACGAAATTTTGTAGCTGTCGCGAAATTCTTAAAGTCGTGGTTATCAAATTGTCTTCCGTTATTTGTGACCATCACCGTGGTATCCCAAAACGGCATATTATATATTTCCACACGAAACTCGTATTTTTTGGTGTAGTTATAACGACTAGTGGCTCGGCTTCAACCCGTTTTGTGAAATAATCTATGGCCACCAATGAGAAATTTTCTTTGACCTCTAGCAAGCGGTAAGGACCTAGAATGTCCATCTCCCATTGATAAAATGGACATACCGCTTAAATTGCTGATTGTGGCTAGGCTAGTTGATGAATTATGTTGCAAATCTTTGACAAAGCGTCACATTTCTTGACCGGTTGCTTGGCTTCTGTTTGTTTCATTGACGATAATAGTACCCTTGCCTTAAAGCTTTGAAAGCAAGGCGTCTCCACTCAAATGATTTCCACACAAACCATTGTGTATTTCAAACAAGACCTTAGTCGCTTACGTGGGCGGAGGCATTTCGATAAGTGGAGAATCCCGCCGGTATAGTTTTCCATCAATCACGAGAATACATAGCAGCTCATTACTCTCAACCGTTTTGCTTCAATTTGGTGCATTGGTAGAGTACCTTTCGTAAGATAGTCCAAGATGGGGTCTATCCACGAAGGTTCATTATTCACTTCAAGACAACAATCAACGATACCGTGCTAGGCTCACTAAGCACTTGAACACTAGCGATGGTTGGAAGATGTTTGTGATTGGGCGATGCTAACTTTGGCGAGGCGTCGGCCGTTCATTTTCTTTTCTTGGGACCTTTGTAATCTTGAACTTTTCAAATTTTTTCTGCGGATCTTTTACTTTCATCGGATAGGCAGCCATGCGGCCATCTTTGGCTTCGTATTCTCCCAAAATTTGCCCGACAACCAATTGCTGAGTCATGCAATTTCTACAATTATCACTCCTAAGCATGGTGGCGAGTCCAGCCACTGTTATGACCGCTTCATATTCTGCATCATTGTTAGTGGTACGGAAATTCAAAGCGAAGTGAGTATTCAAGTTCTTGACATCGGTGAGAGAATTATGACCCTGCTCTGAACCCTCTCTGTTGGAAGATCCATCTACATATATTACCCAAGTTGCTTTGTAAACTTATAGGTGGTTCTTCGGGAAGAGTGAGTTCTGCTGATAAAATCTGCCAAGGCACGTGCTTTTATTCTTTGTGCGTGGTTTAAAATCAATATCAAACTCACTTAGTTCAATAGCCCATTTCAAGAGACGCCCGGATGTCTCGGCCTGTCGATGTCATTTAATTGGTTGATCGGTCGTCACTGTGTCGATGAGCTTGGAAATACGGTCTTAACTTACGGCTGCCGCCACAATCGAGTTAGAACCAATTGCTCAACTAATTGTAGCGTGTTTACGCCCCTCTCAATACTTGGCTTACATAATAGGCAAGTTTACGCCTTCGAAGGTCTTTCACCAATACAATGACCTGACGCATGAAGAGATCTTGCTAAGTAGAGACTTAGCTTGTCCCGGGGTTGGGACGTGCCAACCCGGTGGTTGTTGCTGATGATTTCTTTAAGCTGTTCGAAAGACTCCTCGCATTCTTTTGTCCATTCAAAATTTTGGACCCTCCTATAGCCTTGAAGAAATGATGACATTTATCGGCATTTCGCGACATAAAAGCGATTGAGGCGCCACCCTTCCGATCAATGTTGAACTTCTTTTCTTGGTAGTCGGGCTTTTCATGTCTAAGATAGCTTGTATTTTGTCGGTTGCTTCAATACCTCGGTGTGTAATCATAAATCCTAGGAATTTTCCACCGATGTGCCAAACACGCATTTCTTAGGATTTAACTTAAGTTTAAGTTTCGAGCAACACCAAAGACTTCCTCGAGATCCGTTATGTGATCTTTCGCTAATGGCTTTTGACCACCATGTCATCCACATAGCTTCAACATTACGACCAATGAGCCCATGAAATCCCCGATTTACCATCCTTTGATAAATAGCCCTGCATTTTAGCCCAAAAGGCATAGCGGTGTGTAAAAAGTTCCACTACTCTCGGTTATGAAAGAAGTTTTCTCCCGATCACCTTGACCATAGAGATCTGATGGTAACCAGAAAAAGCATCCAAGAAGCTTAGCCTTTCATGCTCTGAAGTTGCGTCCACCAAATGGTCTATCCTTGGAAGAGGATAAGAATCCTTGGGACAAGCTTTATTCAAATCAGTGTAATCTACACACATCCGCCATTCTCCGTTTGATTTCTTTACTAAAACCACATTTGCCAACCACTCAGGGTAGTGTACTTCTCGAATAAAACCAGCTTCTAACAATTTTTTTATCTCCGTAGAAATAGCCAGTTGTCGTTCTGGAGCAAATTGTCTTTTCTTTTGTTTTACCGGCTTTATTCCAGGAGGAATTGCAAGTCTATCTTTGGGCAATCATGAAATTTGATTCCATCGATGTCATGGGGTCCCCAAGCAAATACATCTATGTTGTCGACAAACATGTCACTAGTTTGTGCTTTTCCTCGGGATCTATTCCGCCTCCGATTTTCAAGACCGACCTTGACTATCACCACCTCCTCGGTGAGTTCCAACGGTTCTATTCGTCCCTTAGGGGTTGCTCAATATCAAGCATCATCACCGTATTTTTTGATATGTATCTTTGTCTACATAACACCTCCTTGATGCCTGCCGATCACCTCTTACACACCCTACTCCCAGACTAGTGGGAAATTTCATCACTGGTGGTGGTATGTAGAAACCACGGCCCCTAGCCGCATTCAAAAGTGGACGACCATAAATTGCATTGTAGGCCATAGGAGCTTTTACCAACAAAAGTTAGTCATTATCACCACACTAGTTGGGTAAGTACCCAAAGTCATTTGGTAATTCAATTGTTCCTCTCGGTATAATCGTAGCTCCTCCAAAACCATGGAGGGAGTGATGACAGGTCCGATCTTACTAGGTGACATCTTCAATCCTAGGAAAACTTCCCAGGAGATAACATCTGGCTGCACTACCGTTGTCCACCAACACTCTTTTCACGTCGAAATCGCAATATCGGCGACTATCACTAGAGCATCATCATGTGGACAAGTAACACCATCCAAATCCTCATCACCAAAGGTGATATTCGGGTGAACCTTTCATTCTTATCTCACCAAGTAGATCTATTGACTCGAGCATAGTTCTTCCGTCTTTGAATTTGAGTCACCCCTGCGTGAATGCCACCCGCGATGACATTTATAACTCCGGTAGCGAGGAGGTGGTTGTTGTCGGTATTGACCTCTTTTCCTTTCTCTTTATCTGTTTTACAAACTTGGACAGTGTCCTCTTTTATAAGTCTTTCTATTTCTTCCTTCATTGCTTGGCAATCCTCAAGTATCATGTCCATGATCTCGATGGAATTTACAATATTTAGTCTCATCCTCCTATGTGGTGGTGCCCACATCTTTTTGGGCCATCGAGCTCTTTCATATTTGGTTCCATCAAGACATTAGCCCTCGAGGTGTGCGGTGGTGTACTATACGCCTCCTTTCCGAGACTAGGCCTATTAGGGCTGGATGAATCATTTTTGCTTGCCTCTATCTTGGGGCCTTGGTTCATCTCGGGCCTTCCTTTTGTTAGACTCCGGCTCTTTTCGATCTTTCATGCCCTTAGTAATGAAAAAGGCCTCTTCTGCATCTACATATTTATCACCTCTTCTTAACAACTCATGCATCGTATCTGGTGGGTTTTTATAGAGTGACATTTTAAAGGCGTATTGCGGGTTCCATTCATCATAGCGGTAACTTCTGACGAGACATCTGTAGATCCTTAATTCCCAAAGTGGCCCTATTGAACCGGGCTATAAAATCTTTCAATAACTCATCTTTGTCTTGGGTCAATTGCATCAGGCCAATAGCGGTTTTCTTAGAACGTTTGCTACTGGCAAAGTATGCAGCAAACTTCTTAGAAAAATCATCAAACGTGCGAATCGACTTTGGGGGTAGAGTAGCTACCCAATCCCTGGCTTCACGCCTGAGTGTGGGCGGGAAGGCCCTGCACATGATTGCGTCAGGGATAGCCCTCAACCTCATCAAATCGACAAAAGCTCTGAGGTGATCGACCGGGTCAGCTGATCCGTCGTATTTCTCCATCTTGGTTGTTTGAAATCCGTGGCAATGGAACCGCCATCACTACGGAGAAAAGGGTCTTCTTCCAACACCATTGATTGTTGTCTCTCGCCTTTTTCAAACATAGCCTCGGCTATTTTGCGACTCATCATGTCCTCCGATCATTTGTTCTAGAGTTAACACAAGGTGTCTCAACCGAGTAGGCGTTGGAACCCACGACGGTTGTCCCAAAGTGGATTTGGACGGATGTCGGTGAATTGAGATGAGGTGCGAGAAAATGGAGCTAATGAACTCGGAACCAGCGGTGGGCTGTTGTCGGCGGTGTTTCCATTCTTTGGAAAATTATGAGCCAACGGAGGGGGCTTGCGGTGGTGCCCGTTCTTTGGAAAATTATGATTACGGGAGGAGCCTCCGGTGGCGAGGTCCTAAAGGCGAAGGGTGGGACCACAGGATGGAACATCCGGCGGTGAAGCGTCCACTGCGAAGGGCCGAGGATCTTGCGGTGATCGAGAAACCGTAGTGTTACGACTCTGGAACAAAGCCGTTAAGGCCGCCACTTGAGCTTGCAACGCCAGTAAGTTGAGCGTGCCAGGCAAACTCTTCTTTGTGGATGATTAGTGGCGGCATTAGACTCGTATCTGCATCCACGGCGAGGGTCGCCGGGGCCGTGCATTCTTAGTTCTTCCGGTTCGAGCCATGATTTCTTGTACGGTTTCCAGCGAGACGGCGCCAATTGATAATTATATGTCTTCTTCTCCTCCAAGTGCGGCGGCAGCGATGGTGGAGACTGCAAAGGTGGTGGGGCTTTGTCCCCGCTTCCACTCCCGTGAAAATTAGTATAGTATAGACTCAAATATGCGAGGTAACAATATTGAGTATGTATGTTATATATCCGTACTGGAGGGATGATCTCCTATTTATAGGAATGACCCGTAGATGTATCTTCAATGGTCATTAATGGCGGGTGCCTTTTCATCTTCTTCATAATTAGGATTTAATGTGGGACGTTTCGTCTTCTTTAACTGCTTGGTGCTTCATATTCCCAATGGACGTGGGTGATTGTTGATCTATCCACCGTAGGGGGGCCTATGAGGACAATGAGGCGGGCGGATCGACGAGGCGGGCGAGGTAACGACGGCAGGCGGTGTTATTTAAGGCAGGCCCACGGAAAAGTAGCAGTCATTTACCAAAATGTAATCATATTTATCATCGCTGTGAATGATTTTTCCTTTCCTACTAAGAACTTTCTTAAGAGAGAAGACACATGTAGATATTATTATTATTAAGAGTATATAATTTTGTGTAGAAATTAAAATAGAAAATGAGTTACGTTATAATAATTTAGTCAAGATACTCGACCGAAATCAATTTCTAGAGAAAGGAGAGAGAGAGAGAGAGAAATTATATTTTGAAAGAAAAAATAGTAATTAAAGTTAAAAATAGATGGGATCCGTCCCAAATTATGCCACTTACTTTATAGATGGTGCATTAATTTTTCATTTTCCTAATATACCCTTATTTAATTTACATTGTTATCAACAAAAACAAGTATTTAAATTTATTAGATTCATGAATGACTAATATTAAATGGGGATATAATAGGAAAAGTGTGAAAAAATTATAATTTCAATTACATTAAAATATGCTAACGTGTGAAAAAAGAAATGAGTTTATCTTTTGTGGGACGAGAGGGAGTAGTAGTTGAAGTTAAAAAAATGGGAAACAAAATTTGATATAATATAATATATAATATTGATTTGTTAGTTTTCATTATGTTGTATACCCCAGGAGAAAAGATTTCCACAGCTAACGTGGCTATCCGCGTTATTAAATTTTGCCATGTCGATTGTGGGCCAAAATTCAAACAGTATTTAGATTTCATGACTCTTACTGAAACCCTATTATATAAGGGTCATTGTTACTAGTATACTGTTTTATTGCGGTGGAATCGATCGTTGAAATTTGTTCGTTGAAGAATACTGAAGAGGAAGAAGATTGTGAAAGAAATTTGAAGAATGGTGAAGAGAAAAATTGATAATGAGAGATTCAATGAGAGGATTTTTTTTTTTTGGGAAGACAAGACGTATATGTTAATTTTGTGTGAATGAGGATGAAAACCTCTCTCATAGTCGGTGATAATAACTTTTGAGTTTTGACTTTTCAATTTCTTTCTATTAATTTTCTAGTTGTGTAACAAATTAGAGATATTTTGGTTCTTTCAACTATTTATAATGGTATATTTGTAAATTTTTCTATTTATTTATTTTTTTTTTACCAAAATGCATCCATCGCTACCATTCAATAAACATATAATACAACAATCCTCAAATGGAGATCACCAGGAAATATTGTCTTTCATTTCAATGAGATTAGGTGGTCTTTTCTTGTTCTCACTATTAAGATTTTATGATCTCTATCTCTATTTTCTAATTAAGTGTGCTGTTTTTTTTTTTTTAAAAGAAGTTTTGATTACTGAAATAATGTCCATTTTTTCCCCATAAAAACTTAAGTAATGGACTGGTCGAGCCAATTAAGCTTGACTACTTTGGAAATTGGATCGAATTGGTTAAAAGCTAAAGTTGACCAACTCGACAAGGTCAAATTGAATGAGTTCAACTGAACTTTATAAGGTCATGACTCATGACTCATGCACTTAGTTTCTCTATCTCATTTCTTAATACTTTTCCAGCTACTTCCACAGTTCCACTGTGGCTGTGAGCATTCGTATATTCTCTAAGGTGTCTTTTATTTATTTTTGAATAAAAAATTAGACACGCTAAGGCCTTGTCCTTGCCCAACAAATTTGAAATTCGACTTATACGTCCAGTCACGCTTTACACTTTTCAGAATACTACTTTTTTCCTTTGCCACATAAGCTCGACAGAGTCTCTGTCAACTTACAAATTTTTTTTAAACATTATTCATTTTATTTATGCGATAAATTTTTTCATACATTCCACGATTGCATTAGAAATACTCTTAGTGAACCTAAAAATAAATGAATCATCAAAAAAAAAAAAAAAAAAACTCATCAATACCGTTGAATAAAAAAATTGAAATAAAAGAGAAAGGTTGCACTTTAAGATGAGAACTCTACTACTCGATTTTAAAACTTTAACAATATAATTGAAACAACGACAAATTCTTACGAAATATCTAACGTAATACTTTTTCACCCTAAATGAAAAGGTCAACTCAATACATAAAAGAATTTACATCTTTGAGCATTTAGCGTTTGTTTGATGAAATTGTTTAATAGATTTTAATAAAAATTTGATAAAATATATAATTAAAATTAATTGTTAACTTTTTATTTATTTTTTAACAAAATTTTGAGCTCAATATCTAATTTGTTCTCTCTCTTTCTAAATGAAATTTATATAAAACATATTATATGAAAAGGAAAACAAGTATCACATTGCTTGACCTACCCACTATCGTAGTATCGTATACGTCTTCAAATTATAGGTGGAACCATGCCATTTTGTACCAGAACCAAGTGAGGCAAAATAAGTCAGTGGTCTCATGCATATCTTGCTCACATTTAATATATCACTTACCCATTAAATAAATTATTGCTCAATTCAATAGGAGATTACCCCTCAATAAAACAATAGATTATGTCATTTTACTTCTCAACAAAATTTTACATGACTTTTGGAGCGGAAAAAAAAAAAGGTGAGAGAGAGAGAGAGAAAGACAACTCAACCGATCATATTAACTAGAAAAATCGAGATTCATTTTGAATCTAATCGAGTGTAGCCGACAAATCAAAAAATTAAGAACTATTTAAATGATATAAGAATCCAACTCCAAACCTAATACGTTCAAAACCAAAACCAAAACCTAAATGTTCAACTCAATTAAAATTTTATTTATATTTATTATCGTAATGAGGTTTTCTTCGTTATGATAAGAAAAAAAGACATTGTCCATGTATCACTACGTCTTCAATTTTTCCCTTCAAACGAAATTCTCCCTCAATCATTTTCCTCAAACGGTTATCTCCAAGTTATACCCATCGCCTCAATCCATCATTCTAAAACTATAAATTAGATTTTCTTCTTTCTTGTTTTTGTTTTGATTATGACAGTAAATTATTATTATTTTTTTTTAAATTTTTATTGATATTATTTTTGTTGTAAATTTTTTTATTTCAAAATAAATAATATCCCACCAATTAATCTCTACATTAGTTTAACTTTTAACTATTTCACCATCAGTTCAATCTGAATATAACGTATTATCGTCTCATTGGACCATTTATTAACATTCGAACCGGTTTTCAAAACATCCAGAAAAAACTGAAAACCTGTAGAAGATTAGTTAATAAAACAAAAATAGGGCAAAAGGAATTTGCTTCCCGGTTACGGAAATCTCCCACCAAAACAAACGCTAAAAAATTCATAACCTGATACGATAAATAGTATACTCTAACAAGAACACTTGTTCTGAAATATACATATACTGATTCAAATTAGAGTTCGATTCAGAGGGTAGAAGAAAATGTGGAGATCACGGATCTGTTTAGGACTAGCAACTTTAGCTTTATTCTTGTTTGCATCGGCCTTTGCAGATGATGTTGTTGTATTGACCGAAGATAACTTCGAAAAGGAGGTCGGTCAAGATCGCGGCGCTCTCGTTGAGTTCTATGCTCCTTGGTATGGTATCTACTCTTCAAAACTCAATTTTCATTTATGCGATTTTTTATTCTATAGATGTATATTCAATATTTTATATTTGAAATTTGATTTTTGTATTGCCTTGTTTGATTATTTCTTATTGTTTATTAGTGTGCTCAGAAAACGAAAATGTTTTGTTTAGGATCTGTGATTATTGAGTTTGGTATAGTGATCTAGATCTGACTTAGGTCGAGTTTTCATTATTCCTCTATTACCTGTCAAATCTGATGTTATTTTCCTAGTAGCATATCAGTACTTTTAATTATTTTAATGTTGTTACCATTTCTCCTATTGAAAGCAACTTAGGAAGGGGAGCTTTTGTTTCATATAAGTACTACGAATTTATTTAAAATTTAAATTAATGGAGAATTACACTCAAGTGTTAGAGATTACTGGTTGCTGCTTTGGAGTACACAATTCAAGTCTAGTTGTTGTGTTGATCTTGATACCCATGGTCTCTTTTAAATTTATTGCTAACTCAAGATTTTTGGTGGTAATAATGGTGTGATTTGCTCATTACTGTTTCTATCTAGTACCATACCACAACAAACTAAGACTTATTAGTTATTCCCAATGAATTTGGGCTCTGCTTTCTATTCAGTACCGTATTGTGTTTAAAATTCTTGTTGCCACATTTTTGTCTAATTGATTGTGATGATTGAGCTATAATTTGGTGGTTCTGTGCAGGTGTGGGCACTGTAAGAAACTTGCTCCTGAGTACGAGAAGCTAGGTGGAAGTTTCAAGAAGGCTAAATCTGTTTTGATTGGAAAGGTTAGCCTTGAATCTAGATAAGTTTTCTTTATATTTGAAATTCATGTGAACACATGCAAAATCATACATCGATTTTGAGTTACTTACTGTAATTGCTGTCCCTAGAAGTCCTTAGGAGTCTACGAGCGTCATCTACAGCTTGATGTCAAAATGACAAAATCATTAATATAGTCATTCGGTGATGTGCTGTTTTTTTTTTTTTTTTTTTTTTTTTTAATAATGTTAGAGCATTGTGCTAAATATAATTGTTTATTTTAGGTTTTCCTATGCAACTTTAATGTGCACTGTGCCCAATTCTATGTATGCTAACCTTGTGAACTCATTAAATAAAGGCCAATGAGATTTGTCAATTAAGTTACACAAAAGCAGAATACTGCAAAAGACCAGGAGTGGGTCTTCTTATCCAGCCTTTTTGCCAGCTACGTACGTCATATGCATTGGATATCCATTTTAATGGTGAAGAACAACTTATAGTTTAGTATGACCTTAGCCATTCCAAGGTGAAAGCAATACCATTTCTCTGGGTGCTATGGGTACTTATTTGCTTAATTTGTAAATTATGATTTGTTTGCATGATGATTTGTTGGTAAAGATCTCTTAGAATATACAAAGACAGTTGTAGAATAATTCAGTGATACAAAAAAATTCACTATTTTTTCCCTCTCTTTTGGATTATCAATTGTCTATTACAATAAAAGTAAAAGTCATTTCATATTATGAGGTTATTCTTCCATTGTTGCTTTATTATGGATCACTTGATTGCTAATAGGAGAGTGGTGACCTTTACCCCCACTGATTTATTTTGTTTGCTTAACAGTGTGTAGAAACTCTAACAAAGTTAATGATGACCTTTACCCCCACTGATTTATGTTGTTTGCTTACACACGGTGGGTATAGTAGTAAGTTCATTGGAAGATCAGTTTGTTGGGTCACAGTTCTAGGGTTTCTTAAAGCAAACATCTGGATTTTCTTTAGCATTTGACAATTGTGCATATGACAATAAAAGCGATGGAACTTCATCAGTCATCACTCATTTAGTTTCAGTTAGCAATCAATATTTAGATGTTGAAGCTGTGTTAAATTATGTTCCGCAGGTTGATTGTGATGAGCATAAGAGCTTGTGCAGCAAATATGGGGTTTCTGGGTATCCCACCATCCAATGGTTTCCTAAGGGGTCTTTGGAACCTAAAAAGTGAGTTTATGCTCCTTCAACACCTCCCCGTCCCCAACACACAAAGAAAAAAAAACAAAAAAAGGAAAAGGAAAACTATGGAGCCATTATAAAGTAGAATTACATTATTTGCTTAAATTTTAACCACACAAGTATTTTAAAATTACGTTACTTGTATTTTGTTTCTTAGGTATGAAGGTGCAAGAACTGCAGAAGCCCTTGCTGAATTTATAAACAATGAAGGAGGTAAACATTTTTGTTTTTTATTTATTTTCCATCACTGCATGACTTTGTAGGCACATTATTAAATAACAATTTTGAGAAACAATGCGCCATTAAGGTATAATTATTTGTCCCCTATTTGAGAACAAAGGGTTCACATAGTGTCAAAATATCTTGCTTTTAAACTATTTATGCCACTGATGGTTTGAGATAGTTGATTAGTGAGAGAAGCAATGTACACAGTATTAAGAGAGAATATCTTCTGTTTTTTCGAGAAAATTACTTTATAACCATGTGAAGGAAAGAACACTTGTTTTGTATTATATCTATGGCCGTATGATAGTTACTCTACTGAAGTTTAGTCAGTACACTTAGTTTAATTTATTGCAGACCCATGTCTAATGATATTTTTTCAACATTACGTACAAATATAGTTTTGTTTTCAGGGACAAGTGTCAAGATAGCTGCAGTCCCTTCAGATGTTGTGGTTTTGACTCCCGACAACTTCAATGAGATTGTCCTTGATGAGGCAAAGGATGTCCTTGTTGAGTTTTATGCACCCTGGTAAGTTTACATGTAAAAATCTTCTTTTGCGTACTCTTTTTGCATGCAAATGTGAGATTTAGTTTTCGTTGTATTTAGTAGTTCTTGATATAGTGGCTTCTAATAGTAGCCACTACTTGGTATTATAGGTGACCTCGCCTGAGCGAGGAATATATGTGTTAATTAATATGCAAATCTGATTTGTGAGATATTTTTACAGGTGTGGTCATTGCAAAAACCTTGCACCTGTAAGTGCATTACTGGCTTATAGATGAAACTCATAGTTGCTGCTGAATAGTTATTAGTAAATTACTTAACTTCTTCTTTTCAACTTTGTAGACTTATGAAAAGGTTGCAACAGCATTTAAGCTGGAGGAACATGTTGTCATTGCTAATGTTGATGCTGATAAGTACAAGGATCTTGGAGAGAAGTACGTACTCTTAGTAGTTGTTTTTGTTAATTCCAATTCCCCCACTCACAAACACTCCCTGACCCCCTGTTCGAATAAAAAGGAAAGGAAAATAATGGCACTGGTAGTCTCATGCACATCTTCTGCTTATCAGATATGGTGTAAGCGGTTTCCCTACTTTGAAATTCTTCCCAAAGAACAATAAAGCTGGTGTAGACTATGATGGTGGTCGAGATTTAGATGACTTTGTCACTTTCATCAATGAGAAGTGTGCAACTAGCCGTGATGCAAAAGGACAATTAACTTCCAAGGTTAGCAGAAAACTAACTAGCATTCCTAATTGATTTTGCACCTTTATTCTAATTCTAACTTGCTTTTTTCTCCTTTAGGCTGGTATTGTTGAAACCCTTGATACCTTAGTGAAAGAGTTTGTTAGTGCGGAAGGTGAGGAGAAGAAAGCAGCATTCAGTAGGTTGGAGGAGGAAGCTGAGAAGCTGAAGGGTTCCACCGCAAGGTTTTTACAAGGCTCATTGTAGTTTCTGTTGTATTGGTGTTGTTGGTCAACATTCCAACATTACTTTGCTTACCTGTCAAATATATGACATGCTAATGGAACACATTTTTCGTTTTTTCTTCTCTCTTTAATTTTTCTTAGATATGGGAAGATCTACGTAAAAGCTGCCAAGAGCTGCATAGAGAAAGGGTCTGATTATGCCAAGAATGAAATTCAGCGGTTGGACCGCATTCTTGCCAAGGTAAGCTATTTCTGGTAACTTGTGCTCCCTATTTCCTCTGGAAATTGCCTTAATAATTTATGCTGTCTTCTCCCTATGATATATCAGTTGATCCCAATTGACTTCATTTGATTGATGCCATGCTTTTTTGGGGGGGAAAATCTCTTTCTGGACAGAACATGATACTATGAATTTTTAGTAAATTATCCGATTCTACAAGCATTTAGTTATTTTGTCTGAATGCAGTACAATATTTTCTTATACCCTATTTAATATACAAAGTAAGATTCTAAAGTTTGGAAGAGGTGTTCCTGATTTATCAAAATTGTCTTTTAAAATCCAATTGTGTATTAGATTTGACAGCAATCTAATCTTCAAGTACAGAAATCTCATAAAGAACCCGTACCTGACATCTCTTCCATCATTGTTGTTCTTGTAGTCAATTAGTGCAGCGAAGGCTGACGACTTCTCTCTGAAGAAGAATATCCTGTCTACCTTTGCTTGAAGGTGATGAGGAATTACACCGTTTGACACTTGAGGTATCTGCATCGATTTCTTGGAGGTGCTTCCCCTTGTTTGAGGAACGTGTCATCTTGTCCATTTTACTTCTGTCGCATATCTTTTAACCACCCAAAGAAATGACAAGAGAGGGTGTAGTCATTTTCTTCACTGGTAGCAATAATATAACATTTTATTTAAGGAATTTTCTGATAATTATAACATGTATTTGATAAATGATGGTAAAGAAATTATGTAGTTAATGAATGTTTCTTGGTTATTTAGGAAAATTTATTTCACTCTCAATATGCTTTTAGCTCCCTTCTATATGATTTGAAGACTCAAATAGGGTTAACATATATTTGAAAGGGGAAAAAAGGAAGACAAACCGCAAAAGGAAAAATATGTATATAAAAAGATGGGTGTATTTTGCAGCCAGCTCTTTAGCCTAGCTGGCTAGCTGTGTATCTTCAACTTCAGAATTTTACGGTCGACACACATAACTCTCCCTGTATTTTTCATAGTCGATTCTCACACTGCACAAATGAGGAAGTTTGCATTACTTTTAACACTTAGTAACATGAATCTTAATACAGAGTAATCGAGTTTGAATTTATTGAAATAAAAGCTTATTTCATTTGTGATTGTATTTGTAAGTTGTTCCTTTAATACACAGTAAAGCTCGCCATTTCCGATTCGTGGAAACTAAAGTTAGGTGAGCTTGGATTCGAAGTTTTTCTTGAAGAAACGTCTGAATATAAAAATATGACTTGCACAAACATTAATGTCCTGGGTTTGCCCCTGGCCGTCGAGAATTTCTGGTAGGGCCCCTTTTGGGTTAGCTCTACAGGAAAAAAAAAGTTGGACACTCCATAAATTTTATGACAATATCATACATATTCTCTAATGTATAAAATATCACACTATCCTTTCATATTTCTAGTTTTTATCTTATTTACTCTCGACCACTTTTTGAGTCATATCTCATATAAAATGAAGTTGATAAGAATTAAAGATGAAATTTTTTACAAATTTAAATTTAATTTGTTCCCTTTAATTGTAAGTTAATACTTGAAGACTTTGTGTATACACAATTCTTTAAATATGCATATTAGTGGATATTTTGACTTAAAATTTGTTGAAGAATTAGGTAATAAATAATTTTTAAAAAATTTAATTAATTATATATATGTGTACATAATTTAAATATTACAAATGCAAACTTATCAATATTCATATACTAAAACAAGATGTTATATAAATAAACATTTGTTTTTACAATTCAAGTAAAATTTTGTTAAAAAATAGACTACATTAATTTGTTAAAACATTACACACCCTCAAAATTTATTATTAAATAATGACCGTATTATATAATAGAATGTTTAATTAATCTAATTATATTAATCCATACAATATTTTAAAAGAATATCACAAAATCTCATTTTCTCAATTGATATTTATCTCATTTTTCTCTCTAACTTAGTTTTTGAGAAATTTCATCTAATTATTTAACTTTAGACATATTTGATATGCCAGATATCATAATTTTAGTCAATAAACAAGACAAGCCTTAACTTTTTCAGGCAGGTAAAGGGTTCGTGCTGGTACACATTCGGAGTTGACTTCTGTTCAGGTAAGGAATAGATATTCTTGATGTAGTTGCTTCTATTTTTTTTTCTTCTTCTTATTTATTTATTTATTTATTATTTAGTCGAGATTGAATTAGTGTTTAGCGTACCAAGAATAATAAAACAGCCGGATTGACCGATATGAGTTTGACAAAAGAGACGGTTTAATGGTCCTGCAAGATTCTTGTAGCTCTTTTATAATGCTAAAGGTTCTCGACTGAATAGCAAGAGCAACTTTTAATTTAATACGAACAAAGGTCGTACTGTTTTTTAACTGCTTAAAGGAAAAAACAATATACGACAATCTAGAGAAAAATATGAATGCCAAAAGACGAAAAAATGGAAGAGAAAATATGAAAATTATACAAGTCACTGCTGAAACCCTATTCTTCAATCAATTATCAATATGTGCAATTTCACCCTCAATCTCAACACACAAGCTATTTGACTATAAAGCCATATCCATCTCTGAGCCAAACATATGCCAGAAAGGTTTCTATATGCATAAGTAAGGATCTGATGGCTACTCATCATTTTAAGTACATAAATTCCAGATCTGATGTGAAGATCAATGAAGAAAAAGTTAGAAATTTGAGTTTCATGAAAGGAAATCGAGAGTTAAACACCGTAAAGGCAATCATAAACCTAACCATGTAACCCACATATGCTTCTTTTTTGAACTTGAACCTACATGTAAAAATTGGACAATATCACAAGAAAATACGATCGAAGGACTTCAGAATGAGAAGTCATCTACCAGTTCATCAACCAGAGCAGTTAATATTCTATTCTCAATCTCTACACCTTCTTCAAATGCTTCGATTTCAAACTCAACCCATCTCCCATCCTTGGTACTCATGTCCTTGTCCACAACCTCATCCACCATTAACTCATCCATGTTTGTCCAACTCGATATCTCTCTGTACAATTCTTCTGCCAACCATTCCTTCCTTTGGAAAAGCATTGTCTGCTTAGTCCATGCTTTGCAACTTCCGGCAAAAAGCTGTCTGCATCTGAGTTCTAGACATTCACACACACAATCAAACACTACCTTTCGCTCAAGCATGAAGAATTCTTCTGTATTCTTATTTGACTCCATGTTTTGATTCTCTAACTGATTGAAGAGATCTGGAGTTACCATCTTGTGCGACTGACCTAGTGCAAATTCCTCCAACAATAATTCTGCATTGCTAAGCATATCTCTAATATATTGTAATTCCCACGGGGATGACTCCTTCAAAGTTGTAGAAGCAAATAAGGTGGACAAAATAGTTCTAGATATAGTCCCAACAGATAAAGATGAGGCAGTATCTGATAACTCCACATCTCCTCCCATTGGGTGAGATTTCCTGGCAGAGCTCCAATCTGTCACTTCATCAGATTCAACTGAGAAACACCGCATGCCACCTGAAGTTTCAGTTTATTTTGATTAGATAGTGAAATGATGTATAACACAATTGGTAACAGATGACACTATGATGTAAACTAACTATACTAAAGTAAAACTCCATGCAAGTTCATCTTCTACACTGAATGTGTTACATGCGATGGGCATTAATAGGCCCCAGATATATGAACCGAAATATTCTGTCTAAAACTAAAAGAAAAAATTCTCCAAAAACTGAAAAAAAGGTGAGTTAAAGAAAGTCTACATTTCATCATTAGAATAATTTGTCCAATCCTATACACTTATGGCTTGTTTAGTTATGTGGAATGCACCGTATTGCGAAATATTAAAAAGAAAAAGAAGATAAAGTTTTGTTAGTGTCCAGTAGTGCATATTGAACATGAAATTGTGAATGGCATACCTAGTGAATTTCAAGGACCCCAAAAAGGGCACAAAGCAGTCACATTTGGTCAATGAATTATCAGGTGGTCACTGTCCTTACAAGCTTTCTTATGCTTAAAACAACAGCACACAGTTTCTTTCTACTTCTTATATAGTTTCCAGTCAAAATGGCATCATAATGACATGGTTCTTTTCTATCCATGATCTCTAACTCTTTGTTGAGTATGTTGGATAATATTCCCAATTCAATCCCAATGCACATTCACATCCTCCATAATCAGTACTTATCACCATATAAAATGCCCCAAAAGGATAAATAAAGAGGATTAGTAATCTTACCATCATTACTAAAACTTCTGTCACCATCTAATGAGTCACAACTTGCCTCTGAGAAAGAAGGCTCCAGACTCGAGGCTGGACTGGACCTTGAAATATTAAGATAGCTTTCATGTTCAGTGTTGCTATTATTGCCATACTCATGCTTGTCCTGTAGTCCCTGAAAATGAAGAGAGTAAGCAAACTGACATGAATTGTGCACAAATAAATTGATACTCAACCAGGATAGGATTTCACAAAAATTTCTGAGCAAATGGGAGATAACTCGGGGAAACAAACCCAGCATGTAATAAATAAGTTTTACAATCCAATCCACCACTGTGGCCCATATGCTCTGAACTGGACAGAGAAAAGGCAGAAGATTTGATAGGGGGCATCATCCAACCAAAGATTGTAGTAGGGTACATATAGTTTTCTCACAATTGTGGTTTCTTCTTTCAAATTTTACAAGTTTGGCCTCCCCAAAATTCCAAATAGTTGTTGGGACAAGAACTTTATTTTGTATTTTGCTATGCATGCAATCACTAACTTCTGATTTTGTACACTAGTTCTACTTCTAACAAAAATTCTGGTTGTCCTGTCTGAAGAAATCCAGATATTCGACCACAATTGAGTCAAACTTGGTCTAGCATTTTTATGTAGGTCAGCATTCATTTTCATCAAAGCAAAGAAATTTAGCTTGTTTCAATCTTGCCCCTCAGTTATGCTTAATTCAGCACATGAAATGGACCGAGCAGTGCATAGGGGAATATCCTATGGCTTAAGCATGGGCGTAGAAGAATTTAAGCGTCTATAATTTTTCCCTTAAGATGCTGCCGTTGTCATAATTATAACTGTAATGTATTACAAAGAGATATCTGCCCATGGTATAACTTCAAGTACAAATGTTTTTAAGTTTTTTTCATCATAAACTCTCTCATGGTGATCCCATTTTCATTGAGGTTCTTGCACCATGATTCGAGCACATGAAATAACAACCACTGAAGGGGCCAATGCATTAGGGCTCAAGGTTTCTTCTCACCATTGCTACATTGGCAGGATAGTGTTCTAGAAATATTCATTTGTGAAGGTCAAAGGAGGAAGCATCCAACAGATAACTTATAACCAACTCTCTTTTCTCAAATTATCCAGAATCTTTGTTAGTCTTGCTACTTGACATAACTAGCCATAGCTCTGGGCAAAGAAGAGCCAGTGAGACTGACTATAAAGTGATTCAAAGTGGAAATAGCTACAATGACATTATAACCTTCTAGATATACAGGATGTGCTGCATGTGAACTACTTAATCTAGTTAATGGATCTATACCGGAGACTGAGTTGGCGTCCACAAAAGAGGGGGGCACAATTGTTGGTCCCTTATTCTCACATGAGCGGGGACTAGCACAAGTGACTACTTATTCTGAAAATGAAATATCTCCTGAAGAAGTGAAATTGGAGACTAACTTGTGTTTGAAATTAAGGGTGCACACAACATGAAATGTGGCATGATTGTCCTCGAAAGAAAAAACATCTGGTGTAGATTTACCATCCAACAATGTCATATTAACTTTGATTTTCAGCAACAAGATTTAGTTAATAACAGGCAATGTCACCAATAGAAATGTTATCTAACGAAAAAGATAAAGAAACCATACAGCTGTCTAGGAAAGAGATGGAGATAAAATCAAGAACCCATTACTTTTAAGGACATTGACTTTCAGAGAAACCACGTGTCCATTTTCTATACTAACTTTGAGCTACCAAGTGTCCAATATTGCGATGTAGCATCCTGCTCTATGATAAAACTTCTTATAATATTCTTTCAAACTATAGGCTTGAATCAAGATTATGTTTTTTAGTCCTTGTCCTTTTACTTTTGTCATAGATGAGCTTATAAGAGATATCTAAGAGGAGGTTCCTTAGGGTATGTTATTCATTGATATCATAGAAATGTTAAAAAGGCTCAATCGAGTATTGAGACGTTCTATCCTGGTGAGGCGAGGTGTAAGCCTCACGACAAGCCAATAAAATTATTTAAAAGAATATAGAAGTATAAAAACATGTTTAAAATAAACGATAAACCATATTGAAAATCCATAATAAAACAAATTAACTAAATTAATAGTCTAACTTACAAAACAAATATAAATACATCAATAGAATAGCAAGTAATAAGTTCTCAAATTAGTAATAACGTAACAAATTGCAATCTACTTCGAGAAGTAAATACAATCTAGAAGTCTCATATATTATCACTATTAATAGAATCCTCAAGAATTATTTATTTTGATTCCCCGATCATCCTTTTTGTCACTATCAGTAATCTCTCATTCTTTGTTATCATCCTCTAATAGCAATGTTGCGTTCTCTTTCTCCTTCCCCTTCTCCATCCGTGTAAAGGCATAAAAGACAAAATAAAATAAAACAAAAAATGTTCTAGGCTATAAAGAAAATATCTCAAAAACTTGAGGCCAATAATACGTCGAAAAAAGGCAATGCAAACGAGTACATACCTCATGCACCCTGAGGCATGAGTCTCAGTAAGTTGAGGTGTAAGGCTCACTAATGGCACTCAAGGGGTGGGATTCGAGGCGTTTAATGAAAGCTTCAAATGGGGCGGGTTTCGATGTGTAAGACAACTTTTGTAAACAATGTATAGTTTTAATCAATGAGACAAGGAAGGAGGATAAATAGAAAGTTAGAACTTTGGAGTAGTTTAGAATTTAAAGGTTTATGTGCATACCTAAAGACACAATACAAAAAATGTCCTTTTATCATATTCGGGATAAAGACCATAGTGGGTCGCTATAGAGGATCATGTTTTCCCAAGAGTGACGTGTTTTAGGTAATCAAGTTCGATTTTAACAATAAATGAGGACTTGATAATGATGTAATTCAGAACATATAGAACGAGAAGAACAAGTTCTAACAAAATCATTCGAGCTAGAAAAGTACCTATAAGTCTAAAAGAAAATTCTATAAAACAGTTACAGAGCATCAATGTCTTGTGGTAGTAAGTGTTGCGCCTTGAAAATACAAATCTATATAAGAAGAATGCAACAGAAGTAAGGATGTTATGAGCTGAACGTAGTAGTGAATAAGGATTAACAAATCGATTCCAAATTTGTTGGAAATAATGCTTAGTTTTTTGTTGTTTGTTTGTTTGTTTTATAAATTACCTAATGGAGGTAGAGTTGTAGAGAATAAGTTAAGGGAAACGAATTTAGATAGAATTAAAAAAGCTCGTGTTCACAAGAGTGATGACATGCTAGTAGAACATGTTAGAAGATTGAGAGGTAGACTACACTTAACCTGATCTAATGTGGTTATGAAGAATTTGATCACATTACATCTTCTAGTAGATGCGTTTATTGATGTAGTGGCAAAGTATTATTCGTCTAGACAACCCAAAATTCACGAGAGTAAGTTTATTTAACGGTTACTTTTGCTGCTCACCATGTAAGGTATCCCATAAAAATGGCAATAGAAAACTCATAGACAAAGTTATAGTATCATCGTGAAATACCTGGACCTGGTGCTCTTTCACTTCTTTCAGCCAAAGTTTGTCAACAAAATGGCAATCAAAGTCATTTCGAGATTCTCGTTTGCATACATATAGATCATATTTTTCTATAGGGTTTACCAAGTTTACAGTGGGCCCCGTACTTTGGTAGCTGTTGGCAATACTAGAAAAAGAACCTGCTTCCGACAGCTCTAGCTGGGATGTCTCAACTCTAGAAGCCAGTTCTTTTAGCTTGTGCTCCAAAATCGCACTAAGTGCATCCCTGCCAATAATATTACTCGCCGAAGAAGATGCACCTGAATTTTTTAAGTCAGATTGATGGTCAGAAGGACTGCTAATGGGAGACAATGATCTAGCCACTTCCAACATTTTACTAGATGAGTTGAATGCAGCCCCTGTTTTTTTTATTGGAGATGTAAATGTGAACGACACAACATCCAAGCCATTGTTCCTGTCAAATGCATCCCACTTAGTATTCCCTTCAATTGAAACATTACATTTTACCGATCTCTCATCTTTCGCCATCAATACATTTTCAGCAAGAGTTCTATCAGACTGAATATTCCCATTAATTGGTTGTTTCTTTTTCAAAGGTGTATTTACTCTAGATGATGAAAACTCTTTTCCAGCATCAATGGTAACTGAATTTGTCTTCCTGGATGGAACTACATTGTTTACAACAATGTTATTTACAGTCTTACTTGCTTGCCGATTAATGTAATTGGTGGGCACATCTTTTCTAGCCTTTTGTTGGGAAACTGGAGGTTTATAATTTCCTTCCTCCCTGTTGGATGCACAATTCTGCTTTTGGTGATTTTGCCTAAGCACGTCAGAAGGTCTGCCTGGTGAACTTCTCTTTTCCACTCTTTTTGGTGCATTGGACTGATTCCTGCCGACACAGTTGGACTTGATCTCATTATGTTCCTTTTGCTTCTCAGAACTTCTGTTACCAGCTGGAATTAGTTCCTCCTTTTTCTGGATGTTTCCCTTTGCTTGAACTGCAAGAGAATTTGATTTTTCCTTGCTCTTAAGTTTATGAGAACCAACCCTTTTAGACTCTCCAGAATCTTTGATTGAATGTGCATCTTCTGATCGACCCTGACCTCTGCCACTAAGCTGTTTCTTCATGTTCTTAACGGAGTTATGCTCTTTTACCTTTTGGGATGCCACAGCCATTGGAGATGATTTCTGAGCAGCCTCCATTTTCTCTTTCAAGTCTTGAATTCTCAAGGGGACAGAAGAAGACCCAAGTGCCAGTGACTTGCCTTTAGGGGTCGACCGAGGACTCTGCTCAATTATTTTGGCAGCTGCCTCCATTATGTAAGCTGCATTCTTTGGTGGGATGAACCCAGGACTCTTGATAGGAGATAAGAGCCTGTGATGAGTAATGGAAATGGGCTTAGCAGATTTTGGGGGCAATACCTCACTTTGAAACCTCTCAATTGGTCGGCTATGCAACTTCTGCAGCCTTGGGTCCATAGGATTCCTAGTGAAGCCATCCACTTTATTCCGTATGTTATCGAAGATTACAATATCATGTTCATTCTGAAAAGAAGGGGTGCCCAAGTAACGAGAATCTCTGAAAGAGTGAGCCTCGATAAACGGGGTAAAATAGGGCTCAGAAACGTTTGAAGTTGGCAATGAATCCAATCCCATAAGACGTGCCACAACCCCAGGTGCTCTTGTTCCACATTCTAAATCACCACTTGCTGATGAAGCATAGTGGTAATCAATATTTCCTCTAGCATTTGGACCAAACTCATTTTCAAGCCCATTCACCTAAAATATATGGCAACATTGTAATGGTAAATACTAGTTGCTTAATTTATCAATCACCTGGTGTGAATAATTAGAAAGCAAGAAATCGGAGAGAATCACCTGCTGAAGTCGTGAAATAGCTGAACCATTAACATTTTCTTTCCCTTGTTTAGAACTTTCTGAAGGAAACAAATTATTCACAGCATTAAAACACCACAGGAAATAGATTAAACACAGTCAAAGGCGAAAAGGAAAGATCTAGAAAGTTTTAAATGTGAAGGGGAAATAAGGAATTACCAGGTAATTCAGATCTACTAGAGAAGAGCTTCTTTCGAGATTTAACATTCCAATCAAACAATTGAAAAAAGCCTCCCTTTGGACCCCTTTTTTCAACCTCCATTTTAATCGTGTATGCTCACAACACTTTACGCAGAGCACCAAAAAAATTCAAATAATTCTGCAAGCTTCATCTCATCAGTGCATCGCAAATTTTAATAAATTAAATAGACAAAAAAGGAGAAGAAAAGAAAAAACTTTATGTACACCGAGCTTCCATTACTCATTTCATGCTCATACAACATTTAGATTCAGAAATAGAATCCAAAGAAAACCCTAAGAAAATACTCAAAGGAGGCGCACAAAAATGTTATCAGAAGGTGAAAAAAATCTTTAAATACCTAATTATGGTCTGCAACAAAAGAAAACTGGACCTTCAACCAAAATCTGAAGATCACGCCACCGTACAGTACATTACTCAAACATTCATACCCAAATCCTTAAAATCCCCTAAATCAAGAAATACGCGAGCGCGCAGGGAAAATTCAAGAAAATAGAGAAACCCACTTACCCACTTCATATAGAAACCCAATAAACAAGCAAAACTGAATGGTCAAAGCACATTTAATAATTATTCAACCCAGAGTTACAAAACTAAGTTATAATACCGGTATTTATGTGTTTTATTCCTTAAATATAGCCACATTGGAGTGGGTAGGCCATAAAATGAAGAAAATTAGTATAAAGTTAGATCGTTTCAAATGAGACTCACCAAAGAATGTCCATGGTCAAACCCCCGAGCATAAAAAAGTTGAAAGCTTAATTTTTTGCTTAAACATTACAAGGAAGTAAAAATTGAGTGGAGGTGAAGATCTGTAGTGGGTAACAAAAAAAGTTACTACAGATTTTGAAATTTGATCAGCAATGTACTAGAGGATTAGAGAGAGAGAGAGAAGACAAACAGAGAGCTGGTAACGAAATAAGAGAAAATGGGAAGAATGGTAGTGGGTGGGTGTGTGTGTGTGTGTGTGTGTGTGTGTGTGTGTGTGTGTGTGAGAGAGAGAGAGAGAGAGAGAGATTTGAAATTAAAGGCAAGAGAGGTATGATGCTGGGAATTGACGTCCAGACAAACGGAGGGCGTCATCACCGTTGTGCATTTACAACAGGTTTGTTAGTAATTATTATAAATTTATCAAATATTATTTTTACAACAAGTTTGTAAGTAATTATTATAAATTTATCAAATATTATTTTTATTTATATATTTCGTAAGATTCATAATTTTTATATATTTTGTAAGACCGCTTATTATAATATATAAAAATAGTATAACTTTATATATATATCTATATAACGTATAAAAAAACGAGTCAAAAAATATGTTTTTCAGTATTTATAAGATCTACTTATAAATTAATTAAACAACATTTTTATCTACATATTTAGTAATATTTACAATTTTTATCAATTTTTTAATCACACATTCGATAGGATCCTAATCTACAAAAATCTTTACCAAATATACATAAAATCTATTGTCAAATCTAACTTTAGTGCTAAAATTAGGGGAATTGGCGAGAATGGTCTTTAATCTTTGCTCTCAGTGCAGAAATGGTCCATAATATTTATTTTTTGGCACATAAGTTCCTGAGCTATGTATTTTGGTGCGTAATTGGTCCTTATTTGATAAAAAAAGACAAATATACTATTAGTTTTAATTAGAGAAAATTGTATTTTGATTTCTAACATTTAAGCTTAGCCTAAGCAAATAAGCTGATATCTTTGACGATTTTTTTAGCACTCTCTTTCTAAAATTTTGACATCTCAATTAGTAATGGCAAATGCGTCGTCTCATCAAAGAATCGTAGCGAGAACGGAGAATATGATCCCATTTTGACTCTTTTTTATTATTTTATTTAAGTTGCATTTAAAGAATAAAAATATATAAGTAAACGAATTTTAAACTCATCCCCACCCTACTCCCTCGAAATCTTCCTAGTGGGATGGGGATGGGGTTGGGGGATGAGAAGAACCACCCGAACCCTATGAATGTCAATGGGGGAGGGGTGCTGGAATTTTCAAATTCTTATTTTTTGCTCTTTGTACTTTTATTTTATTTTAAAAAATTAAACTTAAGAGTTAGATGTGGAATGGAACATTTTGTCATTCCTACTCACTCGTTGTCATCCCTAATTTCGCCACATTAGTTCTTGTTAACAAAATGAAAATACATGATTTCAAATGTGATGTTATTTGTACCATATTTGTTGACATCTTTTATTTTCTAACAAGAGCTAATATGTCGCGTCAAGAATTTAGTGAAAGAACAACCAAGATAACCGCTAAATGGGACAACACATGTCCTACAAGAAAAAAAAAACATAACCTTACAAACATACTAGGTACACATTATTGATAAGTGTAGAATAAAATGTAAAAATATTACTATTTTTTAAGTCAATATATCAAACATGTAGTAGTACGTCCATATAAAAAAAAATAGAAACGTCATAGATAATGTTTCCAAAAAAATAAAATGTTATTCATGGTGTTATCAAATGACTTATTTAATTTTTAGCTCCAAAAACGTTCTTGGCGGTAGTAAATTGGATGAAGTTATTAGTATATATTGTTTTGGTATTTTTATTTATATTAATAATTTACTTATTTTATAAAACATAAGTTAATATAATTATCATTTAAAGAACATAAAACGATATCCTTTTTTCAAAAAAAAAAAAAAAAAAAAAGTCTTATTTGAAAATTTAAATTTTTGGAGTTAATTTTATAAATAGTAATTGACAATCAAATGAAAATTTAAATTGGGATTTAAAATGTTCTTTACTAAGTGTGGATAATATCATATTATTGGTCACTTTATTAGCAATATCTACTCCGAGTCAGACATGGGTCGACTGAACATTTTATGGACTATCAGTCATTGTGTCAATATCTCAACTCGATTCTTTACTAGGAAAAAAACTCTCGTTAAGCTAAATAATTCTAAATTGTTCCCTTTAACCACAACCCTATTTTTCACCATTTATAAACAAGAAAAACTTTGCGTCAATGGTGAAACGTGATATCAGTTGGGAGGATTCGGTCATTTGAACGATTGTTCGTGCAAGTCAAAGTTTAACAATCATTATATTAGATATAAAGTCAGCCAGGTCTTCGGATTAGAATTAAATGTGTCAAAGGTAGAAAAATGTACGTCCTACAAAATGTGTAGATAAAAATAATGTTTGATCAATTTATAAGTACTTTCAAACATACTGTAGGAAAAACGATTTTTATAATGTAAAAAAAAAATAGTAACAGATCGGTTTTGAAGTGCAAAAAAAAAAAAATAGTAGCAGTCTGATCTCCAAAAATTTATAGTTCTGCTCATAACTGTAATCCGATCCCGCCCGAGAAAAAATCGTTTTTATAGTGAAAAAAAAAATTGATGTAAACTTTTTTTTTTTTTTAGTAACAGTTCGATCTTCAAAAATTTCTAATTCCGCCCCTAACCGTAAGTGCTGCAATTATATCAATAAAGGATTGCCTAAATGTATCACTTCCCACGTTCTAATAATGTACATTGTAATATTTAATCTCATGCTCCAAACTTACATCATTTATAGGCCCCCCCAATAGACATATTGGACGCAAAATTTAAAAAACACAATGAGCGTGTCATTTTCAATATTACACATCAAATTTCATCCGCCACCATTTCAGGATTTAGATTTTGTCAACATTCTTTATTCCAATTTCCACAATAATTACAAACTTTATTATATCTTTTTGGAGTAACTTAACTTATATGCCCAATTTCTCCAAGCATTAATTTGTCCGTTTAGAATATTTCACTTCACGTTAAAAGAAACTGTACCAATGAACTGTAAAAATTATTGTCTCAAATTTTATGTAACTAGTTCACATCTCGATTATTGAATCTCTACTCGCATTGTCAATAAATATCATGCCAAGTCGAGCTATAGCGTCAAGTCTTCCAAAATAGGATGGTAAAGTTTCAAATTTTCATTGAATCGTTGATTGGGTGGTCCGAGGTGCATTTGGCACAAAATAGTTCAATTTGAACCATGTTATTGAAATTGTGGTAATTTTGTCTTGCCCGTGTGGTAAATATCTATAGGGGTATTTCGTGGTTCGATAAATTTTATTTTCACCATGCTTCGCCGTTCAAAAGAAAATGCATGCATGTAGTTCTATAAAATTATTTTCCTTCTTTGTTTTGCTCTATATTTGATATAAAATTATTAAACTACTATAAGCTAACTCAACCCGAACCATTTTTCAAATAGCTCAAAATATGAGGAAATATTTGATAAATTTTTGTTTTAGAATTATTATATTTTTCAAACTCAGTATTTTAGCATTTGATGAACAAAAGTGACTTCTTGTTGTGTTTTATAATGATGACAATTATTATTGTCATTAATAGTATTATAAAATCTATTTTTATTTTTATAACAGTATGTAATATTATTGAATATTTTTATAATACAATATATTCACTATAGTTACTTTAAAATGAAAAGAATTAATATCTATTAAATTTCAAAACTTATAAAATTACAAAATAAAAGTATAGTCAATATAGTAGAAAAGAAATTAATTTCATGAATTAATATTTTATTTACAGATAATTGGATAAATTAAAAACAGAATAACAGAAGCTACATTTTTATGCTTAGAAGAGCGTATTTAATGCACTTCATCTATTAAAGTCTATGTGACATGTAAAATAGATAGAATTTTAATCCATGTAGCACTACGTTTATTGAATAAACGGTCAAATTAAAAATTTTATCTATAATGAGTTTCGTCTAAAACTAATATCACCGCTTATGTGGCGTTAATTTTTTTTTTTAAATTGGCGTCTCTTCAATTTTTATTTCCCTTGTCCAACTTTTTTTTTTTTTTTTTTTTTAATAAAATCTTTGAATTGAATTTAAATTTATTGAGTCACTCCTGATACAGAAGTTAAATCTAAATTTAGAATAATTTCAGAGGCAGTCTATTTTTAGTGTCTTGTGCATCGATCGAGATGGAGTCCTCATCAACATGCATTGAAGATATTCTAAACATCTATTGCCAAATAGTACAAAGATTATTTTATAATAGTTTTATCAAATATTTAAAACGAATTCTAAATGAAAATCAAAATATGTGGTCTAAAATTAATTTTAAACGAGATCTTAAGATATGACATCTACAAGATTAATCACCCTCGTGGCATGTGAGTTAAGTCAATATATTCTTCATGTCTTGATTTTGTAGATCTAAGATCCGGGTCCATCGAGATTCTACTGCGTGTTGACACGAAGCATAAGAGTTGATAATCTTGCCTATAGAAAATTTGAAGTGAGATGGATGTAAATAATATAAACTATTACATGTTAAAATAGAAGTCACAAGTATTGACACTTGTGACATTTTGTTCGTCCAAGTGTCAATAGTTTTTAAAAAAGTTTTATATTCCAAAACAATTTATAATTTCAATATGACAATTTTGAGTTTTAAATCTTAATATTAATGCCCGGTAATGCGTTGCGATTAATACATTATCATCTAGTCGTTATTTGATTTTGTTAAAAATTAGATTTTTAATAGATTTTGATAAAAAATGATGAAATATGTGGTTGAAAAGTTGATAAAAGCTTTTGACTTATTTTTTTAATTATGAATCATGAGGGTTTAAGCTCAATTGAGTATAAGATAGTATTGATTAAAAAATTAAAGTTGTTTTTTGACGATTTTTTTTTTAATCTTTTCCAAACCAAACAAAGGCTTAATTGGAGAATATAATGCATGAGGGTTTAAGCTCAATTGAGTGAATCGGCTAGGGTAGATAGAAAAATACCCTTAAAATTAGGATCTTTAGAAAAATCAGTAAAAAGTATTCTACAATGTAGAAAATACATGAAAAGTTGATTACTTTTTAACTAAAGTAATTAATAAAATTGATTAAACAAAATTAGGTCAATTTAGTCGCGATATCATGTGTAACGATAATTTTTTCTCTTTCAAATGACACAATTTTTTCTTTTTTAACAAAAAATACACGCATAATATTTATTTTAACTTATTTGAAATAGAATGTTTGGCTAAGCTTAGATTGTGATTATTAAAAACCCTTTAGATGATATTTTAAATTATCTTTTCTGTTTTGTCACGTTTCTATGATTTAAAATGATGCAACACAAAGTCACATTCAATCTATTTTTTTCTTTAAAGTCACATAATTTTTACTTTGACTTATTTGACAAGCAATTAGCATACTTGCCCAAGTTTAAAGTGTGATTATAGGTCGTTTAGATTATATTTAGTTGTAATTTTGCTATTTTGTCTTTCAAACGGTAAAGTAAAGTGATCAGTCAGAAAGTCACATACAACGTAGTTTTTTAAAAAGTCACATAATTTTTTTTCTTTTCTTTTACCTATTTGAGATAGCATGATTTGCTAAGTTTAAAGTGTGATTATATGACATTAGAGGTGATATAGCACCTACAATGGGTACCAATTATGATATCCAATATTCACGTGGCATCGCCACATAGGTCACTTTTTAAAAAGTTGCTGACAACTTTTTTGAATTTTTTAAAAAGTGACCTATGTGGCACGTGGACAGTGGACAGTGGACAGTGAACAGTGGGCACCATATTATGGTGCCCACTGTGGGTGCTATATCACTCCTGGACATGACATTTAAATAATATTTAGTGTATGTTTGGTAGTGTTGAAGTTATTTTTTAAGTACTTATAAGTTGTGGTTCTTATGTAATGTGTGAATAAAAATTGGATTGTAAATTGTGGATCATACAAAATATGTGAATAAAAAGTATGTTTGACCAGCTGAATTTATAATTTAAACATTCCTAAACATGCACTTAGTTGTAATTATTCTGTTTTGTCATATTGACGCAAAGTAAAATAACCAGTTAGAGAATCCCACATAGTGTAACTTTTTCATTAAAAAGTCGTATAATATTTATTTTGACTTATTTAACATAACACGATTGACTAAGGGGAACAAGAAGTCAATTTTGAATGGATACCAAAAAAAAAAAACTATATTAATTTAAGTGTCTCTAATTCAGATTTTAATATATTTCATTAAAATTAAGATGTCCTCAACTTGGATTTAAATATATTCTTTAGAAATCTCGGTGTCTCCAATAACTAGTGAATTTCTAAAAATTTCTTTAATTGATGGATTTTAACCAATTTCAATAGATTTAGAATTATAATTATAACTACTAATTTTTTTAACAAATCAAGCCCTAAACTTCAAATTTTTAATTGACTTTTCTCTCTCTTTTATAATTTACTAGTTAGACACGCGTGCGTTGCACGTGCTTTTGTAATCATATTGTTAATTTTTAATATTTTTTTATTATTTATTTGTTAATAATTAAAATGTTAAAGTAACAATTGCAAAAAAAAAAAATGGTTGATAATATGTTGTTTTGTATTGTTCGATATTGATATTTCATTTATATTTATAGAAGTATAATTGCAATCAAAGATGAGTTTTATATACTAGTAATATGAATAGTAACTTGAATTCAGAGAAGAACTTTTGATGATTTGAGCTTTTATGATTGACGAACTATTGATATCAAATTGTATGAAATCAATGATGTATTAATAGGGATCTTCAAGGTTGTATTTTAAGAAGAAAAAAAAAAATAATTATTAATTTTATTGGAGAGAATGTAATGATATGACTATATAATATTGTACATTTGTTGAAGTAGTTACTCCTTGTAAACAATATTATTTGTATATGTTCTCTTTTTATAAGCGCGTCTGATGTATTATTAATTAAATTAAAAATTAAAAAAGTTTCATAAATTAGTTGTCAACTATAATCATTGTAATCCAATGTATTCAAAACAATATTTTCATCTCCATAATTTGAATTTTAATCCGGTAATAAAAAAAGTTATAAATTTTCCATTCATTTTTTTTTTAAATTTGAAATCGTCTTTTCACCTTTATATGTAATTTAATATATTAAATATTTACAAATTTTAAATATACATTTAATAAATTGTTAAAAATTTAATATACGATAATAATGAACAATAAAAGAGTAACAAATAAATATTTAAAGATAATTGCATTCATTTAAGTACAATTACAATTAGAGATGAATTTTATATAGTCATAATACCAACAATAACTTGAACCCAATTAAATTTTTTTTGGTGATTTAAACTTTGATAATTGATTGAATCATTGATATCAAATCTTATAGTATTAATGATATACAGGGCTGCATTTTACGGAAAATTAAATTAATAATTACTAATTTTATTGTGAGAAAATGTAATAATTGACTACATAATATTGTACATTTATTGGAGTAGTAGTTTCTTATGAATAATATTCTTTGTATATGTTTCTTTTTATTAGGCGTGTTTGATTTTTGACGTAAATGAAATGTCATAAATGTGAGTAAGAAACAAAAATTAAAGAAGTGTCAATACTTGTCTACGTTGTAAGAATATTGTTGATTTTGACGTAGTAAGATAAGAGAAAAACGTTTTATATATATAAATTAAATTAAAATAAAAATAAAAAAAGTTTCACACTTTAGCTCTAAACTATAGTATATATTTAGTGGGATTTAAAGATTTTGAAAAAAAATAGTAAAATATATATGGTTGAAAAGTTAATAAAAGTTGTAGGTCCCATAAAATATGTAGTTAAAAATGAAATTAAGAAAAAAATAATTTAAAAAAAAAGAACTGAACCAAACATGCTCGTAATCACTGTAATCTAATGTATTAAAAATTAATTTTTTTATCTCCATTTCAGTTTTGACAATTATGATTTGAATTTCAATGCGGTAATAAACAAAGTTACGATTTTTCTCATTCATTTTTTTTAAACTCATTTCTCATTCCTTTTATCTACTTAATGCCAAAAAAAAAAAAAAAAATTGAGATCATCTTTTCACCTTCATATTTAATTTAATAGATGAAATGTTTAAAAAATTTTAATTGTATATTTATTAATGTTGAAAATTTAATGAGTAATAAATAAAATATTAAAAATAATTATACATTAATAAATACTAAAGGTGAAAATGAAATTTTAAAAATTTGTAAAGGTAAAATGATCCAAAAATATTTCTCAATTTAAACCCCTTTTAGAAGTAGTATAGATAATTTAAGCATATATAATTTAAGTAAAATAACCACTTAGAGAATATCATAGTGTAACTTTTTCATTAAAAAGTCATATAATATTTATTTTGACTTATTTGACATAACGCGATTGGTTAAGTTTAAAGGTGGCCGATCTCCTGCCTCCAAGTGGGCAGGAGATGCTGCCCACCTGCTGAGGTGTTAGCAGGTGGGCAGTTGATGTAAAAATCAGGAGATTGGGAGTGTAAGTTTAAATTGTGATTATGAGAATATTTAAGATGATATTTAGTTGTATTTTTTTTCTCTGTCATGTTGTCTGTCAAATGAAAGAATGCGTTAGAAAGTTAAATACTATGTAATTTTTTTTAAAAAAAATTTGCATCTGTGTTTATTGTGATTTATTTTATGTATCACTCCTGGCCAAAGTTTTAACTTGTGAAGATTTTGTTTACCATTTTTAAAATTGACCCTCAGACTTATTCAAGAACACTGATGTTGATCTGCTGGCTTGGATAATGCTATATGTACAACCACACTTACCACTACACTTACACACTCACACATGTCAAATAATAATTTGTTGAAATCATTATTTAATTGGCCAAATAAATAAAGTGAGCAAATCATTGTTTGACATGTGTGCGTGTGTAAGTGTGGTGGTAAATGTGGTTGTATATATAGCATTATCCCTGGTGGCTTTGAGTATTTTTCGTTGTTCATAACACTTTGATCACAATTTATCACAACAACAAAAAAAAATGGTGATTCTTAGCAATGTAAAATCTTATTAAGTATAAGTTCGTCAATCTACATTAATATATTATTTTATGAACCAATTCACATGTCTGTAGTTGGTAAGGAAGATCAATCATAGTGGCATTTAGCATAATGTTCAAGACATATAAGATAAATTCATTAATTCAACACTAATCATGTCAATTATCTATCAAAAATTGAGCCTAACACCCATGAATTCCCAACAGTTAATTCATACCCCTCCCTCACGGCTAGAGGCGGCAAAATGGGCTGACTCAGTGGGCAAGCCCAGATAACCCGGAACTGGTGGGCCGCCCTATAAAAATTAATCAATTAAAAATTGGGCCAAATTGGCTGATACAACTAACAATGGTGAAACCTGGTGGCCCAATTATTTTGGGTGCCCAGAAAAACTTTTTGGACCCAAATCATCACCCACTCCAACCCACCCCCGCCCGCCTAACACCCCAACCCATCCTCACCCCGGTGACCCCACCCCACCTCACCCTGAACAGATTCCCCTCGATTTTTAAGACGCGCGGCCGCGTGTACGGCCGAAAACAGTGAGGTTCCCCCCTCCATTGTTTTCTCGAAACCATTCGAGAAACAGGGGATCGAAACCAGCTCCCCGGTTTCGCGACCGAGAGGGGATCCGGCGACAAAGGGAGAAATCCCCCCTCCATTCCTCGATTTCTCGAAAACCGGGAGCTCCCTGTTTTGAGAAACTCGTTTCGCAACGCGAATTGAGGGGTCGCAAAACCGCCTCACTGGTTTCGCGACCGATGGGGATTTCTCCTCCACTTTGTCGAGTGGGGGTGGGCGATGGGGTGCCTTTGGGGGTGAGGAAGATGTCAAGATTGAAATTTTTTTTTTTTTTTTTATAATTGAAATTTTTATGTTGGGCGCCCGAAGAGCCTTTTGACACAAAATCGGATGGGTTGGCCCAACAATATGAAACCGTGTAAAATTGGGTCAGGGCTAGCCCATCCCAATTTTTTGTTTGGCCCATCAAATTTCGGGCTGGGCCAGCCCATTTGGCCCATTTGCCACTTCTACTCACGGCATTAAATGTATGTGTAGATTTCAGTTGTGACATTCTGTCAAACACATTGAGTGTGTATTCGAAATTCAAAGAGAGAGAAATTTAGTCATGGAGTTAAACCAAATTTTAAAAGCACTAATTTTCCAATGCAATTATACACAAACTTATCACAATCTATGTCCAACCTCTTTCAAATATGAATGAATGAAGAAACTATTCAAATTCGAACTTTAAATTCAAGAACACGGTTTAAGCTATGTTATCTTGAAATTCATATGCCCGTGATTTGTAAGGAAGATCTCAACTCTCTTTGCCCATCAGTACAATCTCTCTCTCTCCCAACAAAATAATTTGGGTGAAGAATAAATGATGACTTGGGTGAAAAAAAAAACTAAAGAAATAGAGGTAATTACATATTTGGGTGAATTCAAAGGCTGAAAATAAAAGATTGCACTTAAAAGATCTACCAAAATTGAAGATACAGTTTTAGAACAAATGATCGTCCAAAATCGTCAAAGAAAAAAAGAAAGGATTTAGGATTGGATAATTATATTCACACAACACTTTTTATTTTTTACACCACATTTTAATTACATTTAACATCTTTAATCTATTAACATTATAACACTCATGTCCCCAATTTTTTTTTTATCACATTTTTATCTTCAATTTTTTATTAATTAGCACATCTTGTGTTTGATAACGGTTTTCATCTAAAATATTTGTTGAGAATTCGTAAAAAGACTTATTTGTCTGTCATATTTTTTAAAAAAAATAGATACAAAAATACGATAAAATATTTTTTTCCTCATTTCAAAGCACTTAAACAAAATATCTCGACATAAACCATCATTAATAATGAAATATGCTAATTAATGAAAGTTGAATATAAGAATTCGATGACAAAAAGTTTAAAACATAATTGCAACAATGAACAAAATTGAAGATCTTAAGTACAATTAAAATGTGGTGCACTTATAATAAATTGTAGTGTAAATATAACTATCCTTTAGGATTTCTAGTATATAAATTGAAAATAACTTTTTTGCCCTTCCAGTGATTTTTTTTCTTTTTTCTTTTTAATAAATGACTGTATTTAATAATTTGTGTGAATAGAAAATAGAGTTTTTTTCTATTTTTTTTCTGGAGAATGATGTAAGGGACTTAATTTCCACAATTCAAATTATTTTGACATTATTTGTAATGTTGGTCATTTGAATAGATTTGACTACAACGGCGCGAGTGTATTAAACTAGTTTTCTTAATTACATGATACTATTGGTGTTTTATACATAGTAAAATACATAATGGGTGAGAAAGATGATTTTTGATGGAAAATGACATAAATTAGTCGAAGAAGATGGACGTAAATTAGTTGAATAACGAAACGAGTTAGTTTTAACATTGTCAAAATTTCTCTAGGTATCTACAAACTCTTGATTGAGCCAAATTCATATTAAAGTTGGAAGAAGCATCTTAAATTCATATTGATGGAGCAAAATGATTACTAGCAAAAAATCCATCGATATAATATTACTACTAGTGATTTTGACGAAATATAATATTTGTCGATGATTCAGGCCCCATAACCAGCAACGATACAATCACAAATCACATACGCTTCCCTAGCACCAATCACCGATGATGCTTTGTTCGCTTATCTTGGAAGAGAAGTCATCGATATTCCTGACAAATTTTATTATTTCTATACTTTATTGTTTTCGTAAGTTACCTTCTTTGGAAGTAATAAATAAATAAAAAAAAACCCCAAAAATAACATCCCATAAGAAAGAACATTTATGAAGAGTCGCAAATAATTTTTCACGTCAAAGAACCAATGCAACCTCACGCAGCTGTTGAAGGTGTGCCTGCACGGACTAAACTTACATAAGAATATCATAAAAAAGACAGCTACACATTTGCCAATAAAGGGCCAATGAGCACGGTTCATAACCTGCATACATGTACTCGGTGCATTGGATAATCCAAATGACATGACTACCGTGTAAACATGCATTCTCAAGTTTTAAACATCGTTTTTCACTCGTCATCCGAGCAGACACGAATATTTTCCAAATCTAGTTTGGAGAATAGAGACGACCCACTCAATTGGTCCAGCTAATCATGAAGTCACAGTACAGGAAAATGGTAGTGCATTGTAACTTGTTTAATGACCTAATTGTCAACGCATATACGCCAATTGTTGTACTTCTTAGGAATGAGAACGGTTGGCATCGTGCATGGACTAAGGCTCTCCCGAATATGACCCTTAGCCAAAAAATCCTCTTTCTGCTCCTCGACTCTTTATGTTCATTAGGACTCATTCTATAGTGTGGGTAGAGAAACCTCATGCACAAAATCAATATAGTGATGAATGTCACGAAATAAGGGCAGGCCTTGGGGTAAGTCATCAAGAAAACATCACAAAATTCATGAACCAATGGTTTGGTACCCTTGGGGACAATCTGGCGGTCCCTTATTTTCCATCTCCAACCCACCAAAACATGAGTTCAGATCTATTGTCCGAAGATAGAAAATGTACACATCATTTAATAAATACACATTAATTTAAAAACAAAGTGAAGATTATTAAATAATTGTATGTGGTGATGCAACATAAAATAAGAAAATATGTTCCAAAAATTGAGAATACTTGGCAGGTGGTGTTGATAGTTTCATAGTAGTGTAATTAAATTTTGTGGCAAAATTATTTAATGAAGTGATATTATAAAATGAAATTATTAGTAGAACTAATATATGTCAAATATCAATCGACACAAAGTGTAGCAATCCAAATAATAAGAGAGACGAAAGATATTAATTGAATTTTAAATGAATGGTTTCAAATTGTGTTTAAAAAAATTAAATTGAAAATAATATAGATTCGATTATAGCAAAAATTATGATTATAATGTGGTTGAAAACTCATCGATTTAGCTAGAGAATCTCGTAATGATAGTGCTCCATTTTTTCGTCCGATTAGTGGAGGTTTGCATTTACACGAAACTTGATTTAAGAAAATGGAAGAGATGATGATGTGAATTGAAACGATTTGATAATGCCCAATTAATATGGTATACTTAATATTGGTCTATTTGTTGATTGTTCATTTAAATTTGTAATTAATGTGAAAATCAAAAGGGAACTTGGTGTAAATATTCCATATTATTTGTCATTAGTGCGAAAATAGTTTCTAACGTTTATTTTTTGGCACGAAACATCTTTAACCTATGTGTTTTAGTATATAATTAGTCCTACTTAATGAAAAATACCAATATGTTCTTAGTTTTAATTAAAAAAAATTGCAGTTGGGTTCTTAAAAGTGACACCACATTTAAATTTAAAATTAATGTATCGATGTATCAAAAAATTAGTTAAGAAAAGACAGACAAATAAAGAGAACGGATCTCAATTCAAATAACTTGGACATCTTTTCAAAAAGAAAAAACAAAAGAACAAAGAATCTTTCAAAACTTGTGCAAAGGAATGTATATCATCGTTTATGCTTCATTTGTTTCTATTTTATGAACTTACTCAATGACGTCATAAATTAGAAAATATAATATATTTATAAAAACGTTTTAACCAACGGTGTGGTACACTAATAGTTCCAACACAATTTAAGAATTTGTTTTTGTATATTTATAAGTACTTATAAGTCTGTCAAATATTATTTTTATTCACACATTATGTAGACTCACATTTTTATCTATTTTTTATCTACACATTTCGTAAGATCAACTACTGTAATCTACAAAAATCTTTACCAAAAATAGTCTAAATACGCTAGTACCATATTCAAAAGGCTAAATATATTCACACCACATTTTTTATAAATGCACCACATTTAAATTCTATAAAATGTCCATAATCTTTCCTTATTGTTACATTTATATCTCTAATATTTTTTTTAATCGCATTCTTATAATCAACATTCATTTAATTAACACATATTGTCTCTTATAATTGTTCCCGTCTAAAATTTCATTAAGATAGAACAAAAAGACTAATTTTCTCCTCGTATTTTTAAATAAGCAAAAAAATAAATAAATACAAAATTTCGATTAAATATTTTTTCCTTATTTTAAAGCACACTAATATAATTTTTGAAAGAAAATCGTTAATAGAAACAAGATGAAAGATATAAATATGATAATAAATAAAAGTTAATAATTTTTTATACAATTAAAATATAGTATATTTATAATAAAATGTAGTGTGAATAAATCCACCGTATACAAAACCGTCAAAAGAGAGCCTAATCTTGCTAGTATTTGTGTGACTTCTGTTTACGTACTAAACTTTGTCTTCATATTACTTTTCACATTAAAATATTATTCTATTTATACTAATTAACAATTTACGTAGAATATCAAAAACTTACTTGGATGATATTTTTGTTAGTCTCAAATAAATTGTAGTCCACTTAAATATTAGGATAAATAGCACTAGAGCTCCAAACTTTTGAATTTTATGATAATGGGATTCTAAACTTTTAATTTATGGCATTTTGAGTCCCTAACTTTTAAAAAATGTGCATACATGGTTCTTATGTTATAAAAACCGCTAGTTAATTTGACTGTTAAAAATGGTCAAAATTTTCTTAAAATGACGAATCTATCCTTTTCGAATTAAAATAAGAAACAAAGAAAATAAAAAAATTGCAATCAACATCTTCCCCCACTTCTTATTCTCTAATTAACCCCCTCCTCCAATTTTTTTCACCAATCGATCCACAACCAACAAAATACAAAATTACAACCCAGCCAATCACTTTTCCACACCGCCGCCAACCACCACTCACCAGAAAACAACAACACGATAGATGGTAAGTTTGGATTTTTCTTGGTGATTGAATCTCGCTTTCCTTTTTTAACTGTTTTTATGCTTCGTCGTGGGATGCTTATTGTGGTCTTTGTGAATGTTGAACATGCGACATTATCGGACTACAATTGGAGGAGAAAAAACATAAAAAACACGATTCTTTATACAATGAAGAAATGACAGATATTCTGCCCCAACATAAAGATGAAATTATTTGGCCCATTTCAGAGGGAGCCGGTAACATTGGTCGAGGGGACCCCCAAACTGATGTACCAATCAATTGTTTGATTTCTAAGCAGATTGAGGCTACTGCTTAGAGTTTCTAAGCTATTTTTCGGTGGTGTTGTTTTTCAGTGGGTGGTGGTTGGTGGCGGTGATTTTAGAGAAGAAGAAGTGGTTTGATGGGTTGTAATTTTGTATTTAGTTGGTTGGGGGTGATTGGTGAAGAAAAAATGAGGAGAGGATTAATTGAAGAATTAGAAGTGGGAGAGGGGGTTGATTGCAAATTTTCATTTCTTTATTTTTCTTTATTTCTTATCTTAATTCGAAAAGGATAGATTGGTTATTTTAATTTTTTTTTGATAATTTAACAATCAAACTAATGATTTTTATAACAGAAGAACTATGGTTGCACTTTTTTAAAGGTTAAGAATTCGGAGTGCCACAAATTGAAGATTTGAGACCCCATCGTCACAATGTTCAAATGTTCGAGATCCTAGTACTATTTACCATAAATATTAACTTTTATGAATTTCGCTTCTATGACTACAATTATATTTCAAACCACAGTTTTTTAATTAGAATGGATTCGTTAGTCCAGTCGAAAATTATTAATTCCGGTCGTTAATTGATTCGAGCCATCCAGTGAACTGGAAAGCACTTGAGCCGAATAAGAATCGATTAAAGCCCAAATACTACATATTTACTTAAAACTCACTTATCTATCTTGATTGAATCGATTTTCAAATTTTTATTGAGATGTTGGCAACAAAGTTCAGTTGTGTGATCCTTTGAAAAATTGCAAGATTACCAGCTTGCAAATGCCCTTTTGTTGCTCTTAGTATTCACACTATATTTTTTATTATTTAAGTACATTAATTCAAGGTTTTAAAAAACATAAAACGTGACTAGACGTGGATGCCAAGTTTCAAACTTTTGGGTTTAAGCGAGGCTTAGGCGGAGGTGAGGCATGAAAAAGCGTTTTCTTATTTTTAATATTAAAAAAAATATTTTCAACTACGGGTTTTAATTGCAATAAAGGTTATCCAACCTTTGATATGTTTTCAATTTTATTTCAATCACATTTTCATCATTAATTTTTACATATTGTCTTTGATGATGATTTTTGTCCAAATATTCTGTTAATGTACAATGAAATGAGGAAAAAATATTTTATCAAACTTTTATATTTATTATTTATTTTCCTTATTAAAAAATACTAGAGGCTAACAAATATTTTTACGCCCTCTTAATAAATTTTTTGGATAAAAACTATCAGCAAATACAAATACAAGATGTGCAAATTAATAGATTGATGATAAAAATGTGATAAAAAATAGTTTGGACTTTAGAATATAAATGCGAAACTGAACAATAGTTGAGGACCTTCATTAAATACAAATGTAGTGTTGTTAAAAAAAAAAGTTGTTGAATATAATTACTCATCTATAATCTATACTAATTATTGTAATCTTTTTATTAATTTCAATATTGTTTTTCAATCTATGCGCTTGAAAAAAAATTAAATTCTGGTGCACATTACATATTTAATAATCAAGTGCAAAAACTTGAAGAAAAATTCTGACTTTTTAGATATCAAATAATTGTTTTGTGACCTTCTTTTAGAAGGTAATATCTGAACATTTATTAAATAATACTATCAAGAATGGAAGAACTCGACCTCGACCTCGACCTCGACCTCGACCTCGACCTCGACTCGAAATACAATTGCAACCTTACAATCTAGCACCTTAGTCGAATCGATATCAAGATCAAGGAAAGAGAGAGAGGGGCAGAACTGAACTTTAGTCTAGTCCTACTTCAAATAAAAATAATTATTAAAGTGCAAATTTTTTTTTCTATCAACTTGATTTTGAAATGCAATTGGTTTTTAAAAGAAATGATTGTATATTTGGTCTCCAATATTTCAAAAACGCTAGGGATATATCCATAACTTTTAAAAATAGCACCAAACATCTCAACGTTTGAAAAATTTTGGTATTGTAGGTCATTTATGAAGAAATTAACATTCTTTTTAAATAAACAAAAACAACAAGAAAAAAGAAAAAAAATGATTGAAAACTAATCAAATGTACTCCAAAAAATAAAATATAAAGAATGTACCTTAAAAAATAAAAAGTAACAAATATGTTATCTTTTTTATCAAACCTAAAAATCCAAAATCCACCCAAGTCAACTTCCCATGCTTAAAATCCACCAACCTCTGTTTTGCCCATTTTCGAAGCAATGGCTCATGGTCCATCCCTGGCTCCTGCACCTGCTCCAAGGCTCAGGCGGACCTTACCATCATTTCGACGGGGAGAGTCAGGTGAAGGACTTCATCCAGACTCTCCTGCATTATAGTGGCTATAACGAAATGACTGATATTGTGGTCAACCTCACATCATTGGCTTTTGAAATAGGAAGATTAATATCCAAATGTTATGTGATTACAGTTTTAGCACCAAATGACTAGGCCATGGCCAAGTCAACTACAGATCGTTAAGCGAACCGAGGGCACCATAGCAAATAATGTATTATCATCTAATTCTCGAGTACCAAATGAAAGAAAGTATGTACAATTTAGTGAGGAGATTCAGAAAGGTAATATATGATACCCTAAGATTGCCGCATAAAGTGATGGCTGAAGAGGCTGATGGGTCAGTGAAATTTGGGCAAGGAGAAGGCTTTACATATTTGTTTGATCTTGATATCTATACAGTTGGTAGGATTTCCGTTCAGGGAGTTGATGGGGTTTTGATCCCACCGGAATAAATCAAACCGACTCCTAAAACTACATCTGTTGCTATAGTTGTCTCAAAGCAAAGACGAGGTATGTTTTGCTTTTGGATTTTGGGTTTTTGGGGATGGTGGTGGATTTCGTATTTTGAGGTTTGATAAAGAAAATGATCTCTTTGTTACTTTTTATTTTTTTGGAGTGCATTTCTTACTTTTTATTTTTTTGGTTAATTACACTAATGGTCCCAATTCTTTCAGGTTTGTAACAATTTCATCATATATTTTTTTTTTTAGCAAATATCATCCGCTTTTTTCTATTTATACTCACATATGGTCTTCATATCACTATTTTTCACTATTCTAACAATTTTTGGATAATTTTGTCCCTTAACTTAAATAAATTAAAATGATGGGAAAAAATACAATGAAAATATTGCAATTGGACCCTTAACTTTTTCAAAAGTACAAATAAATCCTAAAATATTTTATTTTATTCATCAAATCCAACATTGCATCCGACTAATACCTTCTATTTTGGGACCAATCACTCAAATACCTCCTAAAAGTCAACTAGAGGCGATAAAACTCCAGCGACTGCAGCGGTGTAATGAAATGCCCCTTGCTGGCCTCATTCTCGTATCAATATTATACTTCTTAGATGATAAAAAGGATCTCTGGCGACCACGCCTTCTAAAATTCCTTCAATAACTCCTCAATCTCTTGCTTCAACTGGGCTTCACCAACATCAACCGGAGCATATTTCAAAAGGGTCGCATTAAACACTGGCTTTTCCAAGTTTTTAACAAGTGGGGTGTCGTATTTTAGCAGGATAGAACCATAGTGGAGCATAACCCGGATGGCAAGAGTAGTTGCCACCATTATCGATAGTGAGGATCTTTCAGATGATTGGCGAGCGTGCTTCATTGAAGAGTACATAAATGGGTTATCAAAATCACAAAGATCTGAACTTTTCTTTACACTATTTACTTAAGTTTGTGGCAAATTATATGAAGGAATTTGGAGGAAATAAGTAGAGATCTATTTTGATTCATGTTCAACGAGAAACTGATTCAAAAATTTATATACGCATTTCAAATGAAATGAGCTGTGTCCAAGAATCTGACATATAACAACGTAGGATCTGCTACAAATATATAAGAAGGTGATTCTTTTTTAGTTGGGGAAGAACAATTATTTGAATAAAATAAAATAGTTTAGAATTTATTTGTACTTTTGAAAAGGTTAAGGGTCCAATTGTAATATTTTTATTGTATTTTTTCCATCATTTTACTTTATTTAAGTCAATGGGCAAAATTATCCAAGAATTGTCAGAATAGTGAAAAATAGTGATTTGTGGACTATCTGTGAGTATAAATGAAAGAATTGGGATGATATCTGCTAAAAAAAAGAATAGAGATGAAATCGTTATAAACTTGAAAAAATGAGGATCATTAGTGTAATTAACCTTTTTTTTTGGGTACATTTGGTTTTTTTCTAATCATTTTGTTTTGTTTATTTAAAGGAATGACAATTTCGTCGGACCTATTATACCAAAATTTTCAAACGTTAGAGATGTCTAGTGTTATTTTTAAAGGTTAGGAGGGATATATTCTTAATATTTTGAAAGATTGAATACCAAATATGCAATTATCCCCTTTTACAACGTAATAGTCACTCTCGCTCATACGGAACCAAGCAAAAACAATTATCACATTGCGTGAGTGAACCGAACACGATATATAAGTGGAGAACTACTTTGACTAAAATGAACGTCAGGCCACGTGGGCCCGGAAAACACGGATCGGGCCTAATGATCCGCAATTTTTGATGGGCGTGCCGTGTGCGTGGGCAGTTGATGTACATTTTCAATTTCACTCCACAAATTGTTTGCAGTTTTCTGTTTCTTCACTCCAATGTATACTCACAAATATTCTTTTTCCCCTCCAAAATCCACTTTATCGAACTCTTTCTCTGCACTTCGATTAAGCGCTTAGCAGGCATGTTTATTTACATCTTATTATCTAATCTACTGTTTCATTTGCATTTCTGAATACATTTGTGACTTTGGAAAATGGGTTTGCTCTTGAATGTCTATTTGTGTGTCAATTCATGGTTTCTTTAGATATTTTTCACGGATTCGGGTCAAAGTAATAGGTTTTTTCCATTTGGGGGTCAGTCTCAATTTTTGGATATTTTTAACGGGTTCTGCTGAAAATGATAAGGCTGTTTTAATTGGGTTAGCCTCATGGTTGTTAAATGTTTTCACATATATTGTTATTCTTTTTCTTTTCAAATTGCCATTTGTGATTCGGGAATTAGATATTTTTTGATCTGCAATGAATGTCTTTTTGGGTGCGGATCGTATTTATGGTTTATTGTTACTGGTGTTGAAGCGCGTATCTTTGTTATTCTTTTCATTTTGTACTTCCATTCTTCATTTGGGTTCTTAATTAGTTAATTTCATATGCTGATATTGAAATGGGTTGGGTTTTTTTGTCCTTTTTGAGTGTGCGAAATCATTTTTTAAGATTATTTAGGTTTTGGGACAAAGTTGTGGGTTTTGGCATTACAGTTTACACCTTGTTAATAATAATAATTCTTGCAATATGGTTTTCCATTCTTAAGGCGTTTCTTAAGTTCCGATCACAAAGTCATTATTTTACTTGTGTACTTATTCTTTTTCTCTTACTTTTTTGTTTTGTTCACCAAATGCGAGGTTATTTGATGGTTGTTGAAACAGTTTAAGACATGTCACTCGTGAATGATATCATTCTTGGAGGCTCTTGTTTGAGACTCTGATCATTTGAGTTATTGGTTGCAACTGTAGATTCGTAACTTTTTCCCAAAACTGTTTTTCGTAGACACTGGATTGTTTATGTATTTGCACAAAGCTGAAATTCCTGTTTAGTTTATGAGCTTTAAGAAATTAGATAGAGGAATGGAGGATGGAAATACAAATATTCACTGGACTTAATGTGGTTCATCAATTAGCAAGTATCTGAGTAGTTTTTAGAATAAAGTTAAGTCATGTTTGATTAGGCAAGTTTAGTTGATTGATGATGATACAGACAGCTAGAATGGGAGGTTTTATGTTTAGCACCTTGACATTTTGGGCATAATTGAATGACGAGAGTTCAGGACTTTTATCTCACATCAGGAAAAATATATGGATATCTTTCTTGATACCCTGATATATTGTGTTATTTTTTGGTTATTTGCCTCAAGAGTATCCGTTCAACATCAGCTTTTTAATTAGTTTGTGATGCTTTCTTGAGAGTAAAGGGCTTCTGGATTCATGCACATAAACTCCTGTAGTAGAACGTACTGCTCAGTGAAAATTATTCGGCAAACAACTTTTCATGTTCACTTAATTATCCTTTATTGCTGAGCCAAATGCCATTATTTCTGTTCAGAATAATTATTGTGGTGCAGCATGCAGGTTTTCAGGTTATGGAAAATTGCAGTGGGAGGTGTCTTAAAATGTATAAACAATGCCTGGGTTTATTTATTAGTATAAACAAGTATTTTCTCTGTTGTGATGTATGAATGATTGAGGCGTTGCATATTCACACTCTGATAGTTGATTTATATGCTACGAGCACATATATATGCTTTAGAAACTTGATGGATGAAGGGATTGTAGGATTCGAAGTAAAAATTCTCTGAGCTTTCTTGGATAAATATGTTAGGAGATTTTCCTGTACTGGTTTCCTAGAAATAATTTGCACTTGTGTTTTGTCATGGGATCTGGATGCTAGAGCCAGAGTTGAATTTTTTACTCTATGCAATCGTTTATTCTTTCAACACAAATACATAAATACTCATCTCATATTTGGTGTTTGAACCAGAATATTATCCTTGAGATGTCAGGAAAGAACTAGCTGGCAATGGGTTTTAGTTCAGCATTCACTTAGGACTGTATCTAGATGGTAGAGTTCTAAGTATAGTGTGCATTAATGATAATCTTCATGTAAGGTATCAGCATAGAATTACTTTTAATCATCTAGACTCATCCTTGGGTTCTTCAGTTTTGGTTCAGAGAACTTATAATCATCTAGACTCATCCTTCAGTTTTGGTTCAGATAGTATTTCCTAACCACTTCAACAGGGAGTCACTTGCAATTTTAGTCAGGATCTGTTTCGTGACATAGGGTGAAAAGTTTCTTCGCGGTAACAAGATAGGCAGTTTTTCTGTTAGAGATAAAACAGAAAACATCTGTTGCCATTTTTCCGAAAAAGTTTCGAGTAACAAGATGAGGCAATTGAGATAAAACAGGTCGTAGATGAAATTGGAAAACATCTGTTGCCATTTTTCCGTCGGCACCAGATTGAATTATGTACTTCTAAGTAAGTTGTTAGGAAAACTGTGCATTCCTTTTCCTGTTTTGTTATTCAAAATATTTTGAACACGTGATTTAAGGAGCTTTTACTAACAATTCTAGCAGTTGTTTGATAGAATAATGAAGATAAAATTCACAAGTTATATTTGTCAAAGTATATTGTCTTAACTTGAATACGCTACTACCACCCATCATGATAAACCTAAAATTATGCTACTGGACTATGATTACAGCATCCTAGAACTAATCTATTATAGCAATTTAAATTTAGCATCATTAAACAATTTGAACTCAACACTGCATCAATGCATGAAGAGGTTGATAATGAGCTTGCTACTCATTCTATGTTTTATCATGCTTAAACACCTCATGTTTATTTTAGTTCATTATGAAGTTCTTAAATGTAAGTGAGACCCTTTACTCCACCATCTAATGATTCAAAGCGCATTCCTTGCTCCACGGCATTCTATTTGTTTTCCTTTGCAAATTGTATTGTAGTAAAATTAGTTAACAAACAGTTGCATTATTCAGGTAAAGTCCTGTTTTCAATAAAATGCTTTTTTAACGATTAGCTTATTGTATGATGACGAGCAGTTCTGGACAAGTTGCAGAGCAGAATATTATGAGTACTATTTTAAAGTGTGTTGGCATCTGTATTATGCATTTGTTTAATATATGTCGTGACATCGTCTGCAGGTTAAGGTATTTTGCATATTCTCTCCACTTTGGATCTGGTAGTGAGGTCATTCTTGGGTTTGGATGAAAACAATTGCAATGTGCTTCTCTCTCTTGCAAATTCCTCGATGCAAAATTCACACCTTAACTAATTCTTGGTGGGGAAGTTTATATAAGTTTGGTAGGGGTAGTGTTGGTAATTCCAGCTTCAAGGTTCTTGGTTCTCACAAATATGAGCATGAAGGAGGGTACAGTAGGAGGTGGATTAGAAGATCTGTAAGTACGGAAACAGGAGGAAACAAGGACACCTTGAGCAGCAAAACTAGTATCAGACACGAAATATCAGAAGAAACAAGCAGCATCAAGTTAAATACATATGAATTAGAAACAACTGAAATAGAAAGAAGTCGATATTCTGTTCAACAAAAGATTGCTGACAACAAAGACTTGGAAAGCCTTTTAACATTTATTGTTTTCGATATTGAAACTACTGGATTTGGCAGAGAGAATAATCGGATTATTGAGATTGCATTACAAGATATACGAGGAGGAGAAAACAGTACTTTCCAGACTCTAGTGAATCCGGGACGTTATGTGCCAAATACACACATTCACGGCATTTCAAGCAATATGGTCAACAGATCTGGTGTTCCCAGGTATTTTAATTACAGACATTGTTAATGTTGATACGGATGATTGTGTAAAAATTGTGCCTTTCTGTGTCTATGCATGATGTCTGAATTTTTTTCCTAGTGAAATGTTCCACCTTTGAGATATAATTGGTTTATGTCTTTTGCTTAGTTGAAGGAAATAAGCTTTTGCAAACAATTGCTTTGTAGGATGGAGCAGCTGATTCCTATCTTACTGCAGTATATCCAAAGCCGCCAGATACCTGGTGGAGATGTGGTTTTAATTGCTCACAATGCTCGCACTTTTGACGTCCCCTTTTTGAAAAGAGAATTTAGTCGTTCCTCTTATGAGATTCCTCCCGATTGGTTGTTCATCGACACCCTTCCACTGGCTCGTGCAGTGATGAAATCTAAAGGTTTTCCCCCTTCTCTCCTTTGCTCGGAACACATGCTCATATATGCATATGCATTTTATAGCTAACTTGGTTTAAATGTTGTCATCAGGATCTAAAGTTCCTTCAAAAGTATCGTTACAAGCTCTTCGGGAATACTATGGTATTCCATTGGTTGGTTCAGCCCATAGAGCTCTATCGGACGTGCACTCATTAGCACTGGTTCTTCAGAGATTGACATATGACCTGAAATTGCCAATCTCTGGCCTACTTGAGAGCTCGTTTAAGTAAGGCCTCAAACTAATTGCTTTGTTTTAAGGAAGAGAGAGTTGTGGCCAAATTCAGTCCTTTAGGTCCTCTTCTTATATTATTTGTTGTAATATTTCCAACTTAATTTTTTTGAATGATACTATCTGGCCATTTTTAGTTGGTCAGCATCAAGTTAAAGTTAGCCTTTTTTTTTCCTGGAAATATATTGATCCATTTGTCATTTTTAATATTAATAAATCATCTTTCTCAAGTGATTTACAATATTCATTTTGAATGAAATTCATATAAAATAAGTGGTTGAAGAAGAAGTACTAAATGGGCTAAATTGGGCCATTATGACAGCAATATTTGAGAAACTTTTGGGTTAATAATTTTCAAGGACCATCTTGACTTATATCCAAACCATTATATCTCCGATTGTGTTTAAAATTTTCTTGATACGATAAAATATAAATTTGATTAATAACAAATAAATAAAAGATGAAATAAAAAAAGAAATAAATATCCATCGTAATCGTATAGCTGTAACCCCACCAAAGCTAGCGTCATTTGACCAAATGAAAAGTTGCAGGAACATTCAACGTTGTATAGGTTAATAACAAGAACCAAATGATTAAGATGAAGAACATTAATTAATAACTTATCCATCATAATCGGGGTTAATTGAACTTGTAATCACCAAACTTTTACCTAATTAGTCATTTTGTCACACGTCTGTTAAAACCAACTTCTATATATGTGACAATTCACGTGCATTTAGTTCACTATTTACTAAATTGCCACGTATGCAAACGTTAGTTTTAATTGTCATCGTCAATATTCTAAAAAACGTAAAGTGTGGTTATGCGTGGAGGTCGAGTTTCAAACTTTTCAAGCCAGGCGATTCTAAGTGAGAGCGAGATAAAGACAAGACGATGACGATGCGTAATGTGTGGTTTAGCATGGAAGCTAAGCTTCAAACTTAAACGGAACCTAGACGAAGCTTAGGCGGACTTTTTAGAACAATGGTCATCGCACATACATAGTGGTTTATTTTATGTTAAATTGACATTAACCGACCTGATTACTAAAAATTGAAGTTCATTCACCTAATTGCAATTAAAATAAAAGTTTGGTTACCATTGGTACAATTAACCCATTAGAATACACAACCAAATCCATTCATCCAGCAATTCTGTATAGATATACAATTTACTTCCATTCATAGGGCACACCAAAAAATATAGGTTTTGTTTAACCAACCCATGTATAATAAAGGACACGAAAATTATAGTTTCTTTTAGTTTGTTTCAGAATCATATCAGTGTAATTGTATTATTTGTCACTTTGTATTTTGAGACCAGAGATTCGAATTTGGACGGCATCCACAACTCTTTTCGGTTAAATAGTTTTGCCTTTTTGAGTAGTAAATATTTAAAGAACACGTCGATAGTGAATTTGCACCTATTTCAATATGACGATTTAAGACCAACCTACAATTATCTCCTTATGTTTGAGAACATGGGTGCAATTTTCCATATTGCAATTCCAAATTGATAATGCAATTTTAAAATTTTGAAGCCAAAGATAAAAAAGAAAAAAAAAAAAACCAGAATATAAAAGGTGTGTGGAAGGCAACTCTCTTCTTCCTTTTGGTGGATTTCACCAGCAAAGGCCTCTCTCTCTCTCTCTCTCTCTCTCTGACACATCATCGTCTCTTTCGCTCCTCACAATTTCCCAAATCCAAAAATTCCTCATCTATCCATTTGTTTCATAAATCGGACCATCAAATAATTATTAATTAGACACCTTTATTCACTTAATCCGTTGTTAATATAAGAAGAGATTTTCATTTGGAATATAAAATAGAAAAGGCGAAGCCATGGATGCTGATTCTTGGGCTGCTCGCCTTTCCTCCGCTTCCAAGCGCTATCAATTCGCTCTTCAATGTCGATCTGGTAAACACGCCTTCCAATTTTCTATTTCTGTAATATATAATTTCCATTTGATTGTCAAGTTACTCTATATCTACCTTAAGAATTACAATTTTTTTGTGTAACGGTTATTTTATTTTCACATTAAGATAAATTTTATCTCTTGAGTTTTTGAATTCTATCACACCAAGTAAATGATCGCTAAAGACTGTTTTTTACGGAAGTTCGCAGAACTAACTATTTATTTACCATAAAGACTCAATTTTGTTTGCGGTTTGTTAAATTAATAATCAAATGTAAATTTTCGACAAATATTGAATTCTTATGAGGGCTGAGGTTGGTTAAAATCACTAACATTTTTACTTGAAAGACTGTAGATGGCTATTTCACATTACATTTGTATTTTAATTTATTTATAGGGTTCACTATATTTCAAATAAACGAATTTCTGAGATTTGGTTTTGACGGGTCTTGTGTCTGGGTATTGTGGTAGGGATAAAAAGTCAGGGTTTGGATGCAGAAATGTTGATGGGGTTTGATGAAATGGATTTGGATGATGATATAAGGGAGGAGTATCCGTGCCCATTCTGTTCAGAATATTTTGATATTGTGGGAATATGTTGCCACATCGATGATGAGCATCCTGCAGAGGCCAAGAATGGGGTATTATTCCTTTTCTTTTGCTCTTTTTGGTTACTACACTGGTGATTATGAGATATTTCATGTTGCAGAAAGTTAAGACAATATATCAATTTTACTTGTAATGTCATTGAACTCTAAGAATTAAATGTATCAAATTGTTTAAATATAAGTATTTAAATCCTTTATGTAGCCCAAGAGAAATTGAACATTACTATGTTCAGTTGTTCACATGTCTTATGATACAGATATAGCCAAATTTCACTATCATTTCTAATCTCTATCTGCAAAATTCGAATTTACGTGTTCTGTACACGTTTGCACGACATTTTCATAAAAACGTCTGTTCCATGTTACCATGGGAAACATACAAAGGAGTATACAAATTTCCTTTTAAGGTTCGCACGAGATGTTTTGAGACACAATTTAAAATCCACAAAGTACAGGACAAGAAGTCAAAAGTATTCACAAGCCATCTAATCAACTCGTGAGTAAATAGAATACTATACTTGATCTCATACATATTGGATTCTGCAGAAAGCCGTATTCGATGAAAATCGTATGTGCGGCTTGGAGGGGGATCGTACTTGTAGTGTCTTTTGTGGGTCACTATATGTGCTTAAGTATTTGTAGCATAATACTCCTTCCCTCTGCAATGAATGCTTTGGTTTGTGTTGGCATCAAATTTTAGGTGAGATTTGAAGATGTTGGTATTTGATATAAATATATTATTTTTCATTTTTACACTCAAAATTAATGGGAGAATACTTCTCGGTCACAGTATCTACTTTGAACAACGGCACTGTTAAATTTTGTTCCTATTTCGCAAAGAGGTCATTGTTTGCAAACATATAGAAAATAAGATCATTTACTTTTGGAGAAAGGGACTACATAGGATGATATGCTTTATTTCTGTTACACGCCATTAGGGTGTAAAGTGAAATACGTTTTCTATGCTCACAATCTCAGAGAACTCAGACAATTCCATGTCTTCAGATCGTTCAGAAGATGAATTTTTAAATTTATTGTTTTAATGAAAATTCAAAGTATACTAGTATGCACGATGTAATTTTTTCTCTCCCGTATTTTACTAACAAAGATTCTAGAAAAATCAATGCTAAAGTAAATACAGAATTATATTACTGTAATGTATTTCAGCAAGTCCAAATTCAAGAGCCAAATAATATTCGTCACATGGCAAAACTGAAATAGAATCAACATTGGAGACGATGATGGACTCAGAACGTCAAAAGTTTAATAAAACTTAAAAAAGTGCCGAGAGGTGCACTAGGTTCAGTTCTAATAAGTACAGTTATTTGTGAGGTTCTAAAACATAGCTTTTATCGAACTCTAACAGAGTATTGTTGTGAGGATTGAGAGAACTTATCAAATGCTTTCGTTCTGGGGTGTATTCAGGTAATAGTGATTCTATCTTGCCACCAAGAAGGATTTAATTTCTTGAGGTTGTTCCCTCAGGAACTTGATATCAGATTTCATATATTGCCACGTATATCTGTAAACAAATGTTTAATTGTGTCTTTTCGAGGCGATCTTTCTAATGAAGTCCTTTTCCTGCAGGTGTGTCCAATTTGCGTAATGAGAGTGGGTGTCGACTTGGTTGCACATATAACCCTACAACACGGGAATATCTTTAAGATATCCTTTTCTTTTATATTGTGTTTTTGCTATATTATGGTTTTTAATTGATTTTCTTCTTGCAATGTTCTGGATCTTTCATATTTTTTTGTTGTATTATTCTTTCATTTATTCAAGACAAAAGTTATTTTATGTGAGCATATAATATATCCAGACTAAGATTTTTATGATTGCTTTAGTATAAGAACCTGTTTGTAACAAAGACTTTGAAATATTGGTGGCATTGATCTACCTTTTCCGTTTGTGCCCAAGTGCACTTTTTGCATCTTTTTTGTTATTCAAAGGAACTTTGAGCTGACCATCTTGAAAACTTTTGGAGTATGGCATATCCCAATATCAAATGTTTTTGCTTTCAATTTCTCTTCAATGCATTATATATTTTTGTTTATGTAATTTATTTGTTCATTTGAATCAAGGCATAAAAATGAGAACTTAATCACTATCATCTGTTCTTCCTTGACTCGAGATTACATGCAGCGCAAGAGGAAATCACGTAAAGCTGGTTCACATTCCACACTGTCTTTGTTGAGGAGGGAACTCAGAGAGGGAAAACTACGGTCTGTTTTTGGAGGGTCTTCTTCTATAGTTTCTTCAAACTATGCAGCTCCTGATCCATTGTTATCATCATTTATTTTGCCAATGGTTGATGATTTTGGAAATGCTCAATTACACTCTTCAGCTGAGTCAATACCAGTGAAGAAAAGCACAACAGCTAATCTTTCAGAAAGGTACTACATTACCTTTGTCCACTGGAAAATTTCTATTTCCAACTAGAATTTTAGGTGCTACCTTTCAGTTCTTTCTTGTTCTTGATGAATATAATGTTTAATCTGATGCTTCCTCAAATGAAAAGGAACATAGCCAACCATGATTTTATACATAGTTGATCTCTGTTGAATGGCTTTAGATTGTTTCTTCAAATCTGTAGCTGATAAATTGATGAAAATTAAAACTTCTGATATATTTGAACAGTCAAAAATTATTTTTGGATACTCACGATTTAGCATTTTAATTTGAATTTTTCTTCTTCCAGAACCTTTTCAGTGCACTATTATTATGTTTTAATTTAGATCTGCAGAAAAGATCTCTTAGTCTTGATAGACATCATCTCCATAACCTGTAATAACAAACAGTTGGCCTATGATGAAGTAAAATAGAACTGAAGCTTGGCCATATTTTTTTAACCATGATTCAAGGAAAGCTTGTCTTGATTGTGTGTATAATTTTTAAAATGTTTTACAATGTATTTTACCTCTTTATCATCGCCAGTTTAACAATTGCTACACTTTGCATTGACAAAACACTTACCTGCTTATCTAAATGAGAATGCAATTTGATTCTCCCTCAGTCCCAACATTTTAATAATAGTAGTTTGATTGTGATTGTTTCTATTTTTTTTCCTCCAAATTTGGCCTTGAAATGAGTGGTTTATAAAAGTTAAGATGGAATAAATGCCGCTTTGCATTACACATGATAAGGAGTTAAAAGTGACAAGGATACAATGGCTATAATATGATAATATTGTCTTGATTTCAAAAGCACAACCAAAATTAGGGAGATCCTAGAAGGGAATTATTACTAGCAATGAGATTGAGGTGGTTCTCAAAATACAACTTTGGCTCACAAGGAAGAGCCTTAAGAATCTGCTAGTGAAAAATGGAATATACTGATTTTGGTACTATAATTTCCTTGTTAAGTGGCCAATTCCATTGATGCGGATATTAACTGCTGAATAATTCAGAGGATACACAATTTGCTTCTTCCTTTTTTTCCTCTGTTGGTTCAGAGGATATCAACTGGTGTATAACTCTAGAATGGTTTTTTGAATGGGTTGTCATTATAACTGAACCATAAAAATGTAATTATTTAACCGTGTTACAATAATTGGATAAACCACTGTCTTTAAGCATTTCTCAAGTGCATTGGAAGCTTTTAAATGTTTTTGAATGTGTTGAAATTGTTTGTGAAAGCTCAAACAATCTTTGTTGAAGATTTTTCATCAAACACATGATTTCACATTGTTTGGAAAGTGATATGAATTTTGCATAGATTATGAAGATTAGCATCATAGGATTTCATCCCGTTAACTGGAAATATGTGGAGAACTAGTGCAGAAATCTTTTGCTTGAAGTTGTTTTGTCATTTATTTGTTGACAACTGCTCTATGGCGAAGGATTATATCAGACAATTCCAAATACATCTAGTTGAAGAACTCCAAAAAAAATTGTGACAGAGAGCTAATGACGCTAATGATGGTTAAGATATAGAAGTCTCGCCCTTGTGAATGAGGAACTCTGCCTGTTGAGCCAATTTGGACTGCAAAGTAAGAGAGAAATGGATAAAAGGCTGCATGCATGTATAATGGTATATAATCTTGGTTGGAAATAACAACCGTTGACCTATTAGTAGCTAACAATCGTGGACCAGATAGGCATTAAAAGATGTGGGTTCTATATAATTACAAAGAGATAAACTAGAATACACACTTTATATGGTCCTTCCTTTTTGCAATATAATTAAGTGACATGGTTTTTTGAAGAAAATGGGAACATAAGCGAAATTAATGAAGCCTTGTACTGTGGAATGGCATTGTGATTTGACGTATCTGATTGAAGAAGTGTCTTTATATATAAGTTATTGGGAAGTTGAAGATTTAATGACTCCTTGCGATCCCTTTAGATAACCAGCCAGCCAATGTATAACTATGTAACACATTTAGGTTTTCGGGAGTGGCTGTCTTATTTCTTTTTTATTTTTGGTACTCATTTTCTGGCATCAATGATAGTAGTTACTTCTGTTTGCGAAGTTCTATTGTAGGATTGGTTTTATGAATAATTAATTTTCATCTCCACCCATTTGGATATTTTTACGAACTAATTTCATGCCCTATATCGTGTTTACTTCCTTTCCATAACGTGAATATGTTAGAATCACGGCAATGTGACTTCTGAGCTGCATTGCGTTTGTCTTATTGAGTTGTGCTCCTTGTTATTTTGTTATTTATTTATTTATTGAAAAACGGGGAGGAGAAGGAGAAGGAGAAGGAGAAGGAGAAGGAGAAAGGGTACTACAATAATTTAATGCCCTCAACACTTGCGTTTGTATATCAAGCTCATTTTAAGTGCACGTCTGGATGTTAAAATCCATTTTGAATTCTACTTGCAGAAAAGTCCAACAATCTTCCTTGTCAATCAAAGATCGAGAGGAGAAGGCAAAGAAATGTGAGTTTGTTCAAGGGTTTCTGTTGTCCACAATTCTTGATGAAAACGTATAGTTTCACCATGGCTGCTAGGCTTCTGCACGTACGTTGGCTGCTGGACACCACATGACCAGTGGTCTCTCTGTAGCGACTATGCCAATGCATCAAAACAAAGAATGAATTAAAAAGTTGTAATAAATGTAATATATTTTGCATGTAAAATTAGTGGTAGGCTGAAACAGATTTGTGTCTCCCATTTTGATTTCAGTTAATGCTTCGATAAAGAAAATACAAATTTTTGTGCTCTTGCACAATTTATCTGGGTTGACTTTGCCAATTATTATGTGTATGCGTGCGTGTACATTTATTTATAGTCCGGGACAACATATGCGAACTTGTTAAACTTAGAGTTTGATTGTAAATTTACACAATCTTTTTCAACTTGCAAATTCGAAAATGACTAGGGGCCAAAGAAATATTACACTCAATGGAGAATGATTAGATGAGGTATAGTTTTTTAATTTTTATATTTTAATTTGTGTCTTTTGTCATGATAGAAGATAAAATATTGAAGGAAGGATTTTTTGTGTTATATTCTCTATCGTTGGAAATGGAATACAAAGTTGGATTATATATCCAACAGATCCATAAAAAAGGGGAATTTACAATAGAAAAAAAGACACATGTCCTATCTAGAATGATCCAAATTAACAAAAAATAGATGACAATTTAATCAAGATTAGACAATACTAATATGGTTTAACATCCCCCTCAAACTTATTGGGTGAGAAAGCACAGTAAGTTTGTTGCGAAGTTCATGAAAGCGAGCAACAGCTAATGGTTTTGTCAAGCAATCTGCGATTTGATCAGCTCAGCTGGTGAAAGAGAGTGAGAGGGACTTGTTGGCCACTCGTTCGCGGACAAAATGATGATCTATTTCAATGTGCTTCGTACGAGCATGCATCACAGGATTGGAAGCCAAGTGAATGGTGCTCATGTTGTCACAAAACAAAGTAGGTGGTGCAAGCAGAGGAAAACCAAGTTCGGCTAGTAATGATTCAATCCAGGATATTTCAGCAGCCCCATTGGCGAGTGCACGGTATTCAGATTCGGTGCTCGAACGGGACACTACCTTCTACTTTGATGAAGACCAAGAAACTAAGTTATTTCCCAGAAAAACGCAGTAGGCACTGGTGCTTTGTTTGTCATCAAGACATGACGCCCAATCTGCGTCTGTATAGCAAGTGAGAGTATGATCTTGGTTGGGCAACAGCAGCAAACCCAAGTGACCAGTCCCCTTTAGATAACAAAGAACTCGTTTGGCTGCTTGCATATGAATAGTGGTGGGAGAATGCATGAATTGGCACAACTTATTGACAGAGAATGAAATATCTGGCCTTGTGAAGTGCAATACTGCAATGCCCCAACTATGTTGTGGTATCCAGTAGCATTTTCCAAAGGGTCACCATCATGAATAGACAAAGTGCCGAGAGCCAAGGGAGTGTGGATAGGCTTTGAATCGAGAAGACCAGTTTTTGTTAAGAGATCACAGATGTATTTGGCCTGATTGAGGTGAAGACTAGTAGAGGAGCGATGAACCTCCATACCAAGAAAGAAATAAAGAGGGCCAAGATCCTTTACAGCAAATTGCGAATGGAGATAGGCAAGCAAACATGAAATAGTATTAGAGCATGAATCAGTAAGTATAATGTCGTCAACATAGATGAGTAAAAAGAGAACAACCAAGCCAGACCGATAAATGAAAAGAGAAGCATCTGCTTTTGAAGCGACAAAGCCCCATCGTGTGAGAGCATTGCTGAGTTTGAAGAACCATGCGCGAGGTGATTGTTTGAGTCCATAGAGAGACTTGGACATCTTGCAAACATGGTGAGGATATTGAGGATCAACAAATCCTTGTGGCTGGCTCATATACACAGTTTCGGTCAAGTCACCATGAAGAAAAGCATTTTGGATATCGAGTTGTTGGATAGGCCATGCAAAGGAGAGAGCAATGCTGAGAACAATTCGTATAGTTGGTGGCTTGATAACTGGACTGAAAGTCTCATGAAAATCGAGACCACGTGTTTGATGAAACCCTTTCACTACCAAACGTGCCATGAACCGATCTACAGAACCATCAACCTTTAGTTTAACTCGGTACATCCATTTGCATCCCACCACTTTGTAATGATTAAGTTTAGGAACCAACTCCCAAGTGCCTTGAGATTTCAGAGCCGAGAATTCAAGCTGCATGGCATCTTTCCATTCTATATGTTTGTTGGCCTCAGTGAATGAGGATGGCTCGACTGGTATACCTGTAGCAACACTAAAAAATACACGAGGTTTAAAAATGCCAGATTTGGCTCTTGTCACCATTGGATGGTCATTACGGGGTAATGGTGGATTCTCATGAGAGCTATGCAACTCTTCTGCCACGGGTATAGAAGGAGGTGAAATAATATTGGGGGGCTGAGTAGAATGAGTAACAGAGGCAGGGGAGGGTGATGGAATGGTAGGGGACTGAGAAGTAGAAAAAAAGAAGGACTAGGTGTATGGTAAGGTTGTAGTGGTGATTGATATGGAACGGGGGAGGCGTGAAATGGTATGGACGGAATTACAGGTGGTGGTGAAGGAACGAGTGGAGGTTGCTGTTGTTGAAGAGGAAAAATGAACTCATTAAAAACCACATGACGAGTAATGTAAATACGATTAGTCTCATAGTGCAAACAAAGATAGCCCTTATGTTGGCTACTGTAACCGAGGAAGACACATGATTTGGAGTGGAATTCCAACTTGTTGGAGTTATATGGTCGTAAGAATGGGAAGCACTCACAACCAAAAACTCTTAAGTGAGAATAGGAAGGAGTTTGTTGTAGAGAACCTGATACGGAGAGGAGAGACCTAAGACTCGAGTGGGCAGCCGATTAATTAAATAAACAGCAGCAGTAAATGCATATGGCCAGAATTTCATGGGAAAAAAAGCATGTGCAATTAATGCGAGGCCGGTTTCAACAACATGACGGTTTTTGCGTTTGACATGTCCGTTTTGTTGGGGTGTGTAGGGGCATGATAGCTCATGGAAAATACCATGAGAAGTGAAGAAAGAGGAGAGTGAACGAAACTCCCCTCCCCAATCTGAGTGAACTCGTTTAATGTGGGATTCGAATTGAGTGAAAACCATTTTGTTAAAAATGAGAAATGTTTGATATGCTTCATCTTTGGATTTAAGTAGATATAACCAACTAAATCTAGAGAAGTCATCGATGAATAAAATAAAGTATTTTACACCAGTAATGGATTGAAAAGGAGAAGCACCCCATAGATCCGTATGTATTAATTCGAATGGCTTAGAAGCCCGAGATACAAAGTTTGGAAAAGAAAGACTATGAGACTTAGCTAATTGACATGAACTACAAAATGAAAAACGGTGTGTGGAATTAGACTTGGACACATTATAAGAAGACAAGACTCGAGAAACAATGTCACTAGCTGGGTGTCCCAAGCGAGAGTGCCACAAGTTGGAGTCATTGCTGAAAGTAAGAAGGAGTTGTGGGACGGAGGTGCTGGCTGGAGAAGAGGATGGATCACAGACACGATAAATACCTTGGTCAAGTTGACCCGTGAGAAGGACCTGCTTGCTGACCTGGTGTTTAACAAAAAACAGTGAGGATAAAACTCCACAAAAGCATTATTGTCATGGCAAAGTTTGGACACACTTAATAGATTTTTGGATATAGATGGTGAATGGTATACCTGAGATAATTTAAGAAAAGAATAATAGGCAGGAAGTGAAGCATGACCAACATGAGAAATGAGAGCAAGCTTACCATTACCAACCATAACTTGATCAGCCCCGGTGAATGGTTGAACAGCCTCTAACATGTTTAAATTGGTGTGAAGTGATGCGAAGCACTCGAGTCCATATACTAAGAGGGTTCGCCAACAAGAAAGGATTTGCAGTGGGTGAGTGAACAGGTGGTGATTGTTGAGATAGATAGTCATTAAAAGGTTTTGGAGGAGGTGGGGGTGGTTGGTACTGCAGATTAGTCCGGTGGTAGCATATGTTGGCGGTGTGACCAGGTTTTTAGCAAATTTGGCATCGTGGTAGATTTGTTTGGCGTGGTTGTTGAGAAAAATGAGATGGGGACCAGGATTGAGGTGGCTGTGGGGGACGTGGCTGATGGTTTTATTGGAATTGGGGATGGCGAGGAGGGCCTTTAGGAAAAAAAATGTTGTGGTGTGGCTGGGATGATTTTGGCTTGGATTTGTTATGTGGGAGATTGGCGACATTGGCTTGAAGAGAACTTAAAGATTCAGCAGCAATCTGTCTTTCCAGACGGGCATCATAGCTGAGCAAAAGACTGTAGACCTCATCAATAGAAGGTTTGTCGGTTCTAGTTTGAAGGGAGGTGACAAAAGGATTGTAATCCCTACCAAGACCGCCGAGCAAGTAAATGAGATGGTCACTGTAAGTGACTGGTTCACCAACGGAAGTAAGAGTGTTGCAAATAGATATGAATTTTTGAATATAGGCGATGGCAGATAGTCCATCTTTCTTCATGTGTTGAAGTTGTGTTCTGAGTTCAATCAATCGAGCAAAAGATCCCGCTGAGTAAAGTTGCTCCAAAGCTTGCCAAATCTGAAAAGCAGAAGAATAACCAACAATTTGGCTAAGCATTGAATCACTCAAAGAGGCATAAACCCAACTCATTATGAGTCGATTATAGCATTACCATAGATGATACTCTGGATTGGGTTGTGTCGCCATAGCATCAAGAAAGCGAGAGGGACACGGCCGAGAGCCATCAATGAAGTCTTTCAGTCCATTTGTAATAATGATGTTGAGCATTTGGTTTTTCCATATCAAATAGTTATTTTCGTCCAACTTGACTGCAAGAGGCTGATTTACAGAAGGTAAAGTTGGTAAGGAAGGAGAAGAAAGAGGTGCAGCTGGGTTCGGGGCATGTGGTGGTGGTGGTGGTGGTGGTGGTGGAGCTGATTTCTGACGCCATGGATACTGTTTAAAGCTCTGATACCATGATAGAAGATAAAATATTGAATGAAGGATTTTTGTGTTATATTCTCTCTCGTTGGAAATGGAATACAAAGCTGGATTATATATCCAGCAAATCCACAAAAAAGGGAAATTTACAACAGAAAGAAAAGACACCTGTCCTATCTAGAATGACCCAAATTAACAGAAAATAGATGACAATTTAATCAAGATTAGACAATACTAATATGGTTTAACATGTCAGAATTTTTAACTTCTATATTGTACTCCACGTCTAGATAAGTTCACTTCTATTTCTTTTTTAGTTGGAGGTCAGAGTCTTCTACTTAAGTTTATACTATATTATATTTTCTTAATATAAAAAAGGGATTTTGGTGCAAGTGGTTCTTAACGTATGTTCTTAGTGTGTTTTTTGTTTATAACTTTTTATTTTTAGCTAGGAGGTCTTTAACCTATGCTATTGGGTGCGAAACTGATCCTTGTGAACAGATTCTATCCAAATTTGTCATTAGTTGGGTGCATGATCTCAAATTTCTTTTAATTTGTCTTTACTTGTAGGGTTAAATTGGTCAACTCATATTTTGTCTTTTTTTATTTTTTATTTTTTATTTTTACTTTGTATCTCTTCACATTACCCAGCAATGACTTGAAAATTTTGAAGGAAAAAAACTTTCCCATTCTGAAATTTGAGGACCCAATTTTCCAAATAACAAAACAGCAAAAAAATCAGTGGATTTTTTAATGGTTGATGCATGAAATGTTGTAGTAAATGTGTTTTTGTGGCCATATGTGTGATGTTCCAATTTAACATGTTTGTGCATTTTGAATCTGGATTTGTGCATGGATCATTCTATGTAGTAATTCTCCGTTACACACTATGAAGGTAATTAGTATTTTAAGAAACTAGAAATGTATTATTTTTCTATATTTATGGTTTTCACCACGCGGACTAATTATTCACGCATATCTCTTTTCCATTTTGTAGTGAAGGCAATACTGCTTGTGGAGTCAATTTAAACATTGATATTTGACTAGCGAATATGGCATATGTGCATTATTGTATCTAGAAATAGCATTCGTGAATTTTGAAATATAACACCTTTAGGAGTTTGCCTACGTGCGTATCAGTTACCTCTTTGTGGCCACATTCATAAGGATTAAAACTAGTGTTATTAGAATTGGCCCAGTCCGGCCAGTTCAACCGGTAAAATCTGGAACGTGTCCTAAAATTGGGTTGGTTATGTAGAAAAACCCTTTATTTAAAAATTTGTCCAAAAACCTGTTGATCCGTCCGGTTTTGAGGAACCCGTTGAACCGTTCCCGATTTTACCGATTTTAAAAATTATTTCTTTTCACAATTAATTGTAAGTGACCATTGAAATTCATTTCTTTCCTTACATGAAATGGATTAAAAAGAATGAAAAAAAAAAAAAAAAAATTTGCTTTTGAGCAATTTTATGATTTCCAAAAACTTATTTTTCATTTTTTAAATGTTTTTGTAATTTTTTTAAATTTTTTTAAAAATCACCGGGTCAACATCGGGTGAACCCAGTTCGACTCTTTGACCTTTGATCCTTTCACTTTTCGGGTTGATGCACGGGTTGATTTTTAAAATATTGATTAAAACTTTTTAGCTAGAATCTTTTTAAATTGCTTGTACCTGGACAAGATTTTGGGACCTCAACTGTAGTCATTCACTTGTGCTTTCTCTCCCTAACCACATGCCTTTCTCAAATTTTTATGCTTCTGAACAAGAGTAATGCTACTTATACAATGTACATTTACACTCACACTTACACTTGCTTATGTGGCAGTATAATTTAGGAGAGAAACATTTGACCAAAACATTATTTTGAATTTTCTTTTCATTATTTTATTCTGCCACATAAATAAGTGTAAGTGTAGGTGTAAGTGAGGATGTACAAGTAACATTACTCTCTGAACAATTGCCACGTGTATTTAAATCTAAGCACGTGTAAACATGCAATGTAAATTCTTTATTGGTCCATGCTTCCATTCACTACAAAGTTAATTTGGTTGTTTGAACTTATTTCAAATTTCCTTATGGTATTCAAAACATTCTACATTTCCTTGTGGCTATCCACTTTATGCTTGCTGTTTCTAAGTAGCTTAAAAATAAGATAGCTTATAAGTTGAGTTATATTGTAACTAATTATCCAATTTATGCGCTGAATTATATTTGTCCACTTATACTTAATAAATAAATTATCACGTGCACTTGACGTGCAATGCATGTCCTCAAACTAGTATAAGAATATATTTCTTACATACTCAAAAAGTAAAAACTAATTAACATTTACACTAAAAGTTGTTGGAGGTGAAGGGTTGAATGAAGAAAACTGCCTTCATTGTTTAAGAAAAAGAATAGACGTCGTTAATTCTGGTTGGAGTAGGAAGTAGGTTAAGAAGAAGGATTCGGATTCGGGTTCGGGTTCGGGTTCGGGTTCGGGTTCGGGCTTAGAGTCAATAAATCGAATTAATTTCTAGGTCAAGTTTGTTTTAAAGCGATAATTTTATTATCTACTTGATTTCATATTATAATTTCACAATTACTTTTCAACATTTTAAATTCTAAATGTAACAGATGTAACACTTGTAACACATATTTTTTAGGATAAATTGTAGCTAGTGTCCCCAACTTTTGACTTCATTTGCACTTGTATCCTCAATATTTAAATCTTGGCATCCATCACCTCAACCTTTTATATAATTAGCAGCCAATGCCCTTATGTAAGGGCATTGGCTGCTAATTATATAAAATGTTGAGGTGATGGATGCCAAGAATTAAATAATGATGCATTGGCTGCTAATTATATAAAAGGTTGAGGTGATGGATGCCAATAATTAAATACTGAGGATACAAGTGTAAATGAAGTCAAATGTTGAGGACACTAGCTGCAATTTATCCTATTTTTTATAACAAATATAACAAACATAAAAAATGTAATAATAATTATTACAAAAGTAAAAATAATATTTTTAGAATAAAAAATTTGTATAGTATTGTTTAAATAATTTTATATTTTGTGGTATAGGTGAAACTGTCATTTGTTTTAATCTATTAAAGTAATAAACAGGTTCTTGTGAAATAAGCCCAATAGTCACATTTTGAGCCCAAATTTCTTAAGCCCAAAGCATTCCTTTATGAAAACATGAGGCCCATTAGTTTAATGCATTTCTCGTCGAGTTTAAAAGTAGTTATTTAGGAGATTTTGATAAAAGAAGATGAAACGTGTGATTCAAAAGTTGATAAAAGTTGTAGGTCCCATAAAATATGTGGTTGAAAATGAGTTTGAAAAAAAAAAAGTTTAAAAAATTCCACCAAACATAATTTTTAAAGGGCAAATTCAGGGTTTGTCACTATTAATGCACTTATGGGTTTTAAAGTCATATGGTCTAGATTTGCTTTATCAATGCTAAAAAATGAACGTGTCCATGCAATTGCAAAACCGCTAATTCAAAAACGAAATGACTTACTAATCTCAATAACTGTTTAAAAATTGCTAAATTGATTTTTAACAATCTTCATATTCCTTTTGCGTTTGATTTTTATCGCCGAAGCAACAGTCAACATTTCAAAGAATGCTACAAATCTCAATGACAAAAGTAATTTTTTTGTTTAAAGTAACATTTTTGGATGAAAAATATCGAAATATTGTTCCAATTGAAATATATGCAATACTATTAATGTTTGGAGTTCGAGTTAACTGATTCAACTAGTTTTTATGTTGTAGTTGCTTTGAGTTAGGTTTTATGTCAAAATATGTGATATAGGACTTTGAAAATGCAAGATACTAGATACTATTTGTTAATTTTTGTTAGTTTTTGAATTTTTTGTTAGAACGTGTGATCTACTCATGGAAAATGTTTGATATTATTTTACTTTTGATATTGTACATCAATTTTCATTACAATAGACACATTCAAAACTGAATATTTTATGGTTTAAGTGACAATACCGTTTCACTACTCGATATTGTACAAGATCATTTAGTGCTTGATACTGTTTGAACTTAATGGAATATTGTGTCATATTGTTCGTGATGTGCCCATGCAAAATGCTTGGTATTGTTTTAATCTATGATACTGTTCTTCTATTGAGTTGGAGTTTGTGTGTATGTGATACTGTTTTATTAAGATATTATTTTATAAGATACTATTATCTATGATATTAGTCTTCTGTTGGGTCGAACAATTCTATTTTGAGTGTGTGTGTGTTTAATGATGTCCTTATTTCCAAAGATACTGATAGTGATGTGCTAGTTATATTAAGATGATAATGTGCTTTTGATATTGAAATCTTAAGATTCTTTTATTGGTGATATTGTTTATTAAGATGCTGATATATATTAAGACACTTTTATTTGTGATATTATTTTATTAATATACTTTTTTATTTAGATATTGTACTATGGTTAGAGCTTGCAAATGGGCTAGGTCGGGCCGGACCGCCAGATTTTTGTGTGGAGAAATATGCTAGCTAAGCCCTAGCCTGCACCAACCCAAATTTCAAACACATGGGCTAACCCGATCTTAATTTTTTTTTCTTTTTTTAAATAAATTTTTTTATACAATCTAAAATATTGTATCAAGTACAATCTTAGATAATAAATATTTTGAGATTTTTAAAGTGAATAATTTATGAAATTAAAACTCTCATGTATTAGTCAATTGATAAACATCAATTTTCTTTCAAAATAATAATATTTTTTTGGTTAATTGTAAACTATTTCTTGACACATTTTTTAGAAATATAAATAGTAAAAGCATGCTAGTCTTATTGCTTTGAGATATAAGCGTGCTTGACTTAAATTAAAAAGTTTACTTATAAGTAAATTTAAAATAAATAATTTACTTGTCACACCAAACATAATTTGGATTGAAACTTGGATTAAACTAAATTTTAATTAAATCTAAACAATTTTATGTTGGAGCTTGGGATTCTTAGACTAATGTTTCAAAAAAAGACAATTTTAGTTGGAGATTTGAGCATAGGCCATTTTAGATTGATATTATTTAGATTATGTATTGGGGCTATTCACAAAATAAGTGATTAGTGTTAAGGAGCAAAAATAAAAATAAAAATTACGTCTAGTCGAAAATTTGGGCCGGGCCAGGCCAGGCCATATAGACCCGATTTTGATTGGGCTAGGGCCACCCCAACCCAAAATTTGGGTTATATGGCCACACAGATTTTGCCACCTCTAACTATGGTTAACATTTGTGTCTAAAGCATGTGCTTAATAATAATGTGTGATTCTAATACTGTTATATTGACTTAACGCTATCATTAATCATATTATATTGTTATCTATAAACTGTTATTAATACATTAAAATACTTTTATCCGTGATACTATTTTATTAAGATACTATTGCACAAACATATCACCTACAATTATCAGAATGTCTGTTTAAACAATGCATCTCTACCCTACCAGTATTGTTTTTCATGTAATCAACTTAAACCCTCTCTCAATCGAATATTTGTATATAGCATATTTGAATTCAGATACCCCTCCCTTGAACATCGCCCAACATTAGTAATTATACCTAACTAATTAAATGAAAGCAATGCCCTACTATTTGTTGAAAAACATTATGTAGTTATCGCATTTTCCTCATTTTCACAAGCAGTATCAGAATCATGTGATACCATTGTACAATCAAGTGATATTGTTTTACAATTTAAAACACTAATATCAACAAATTTCAAATCAAACGCAGAAATCAATGAAATCATGGTTCTAAATTCTTCTTCATTTTTCAGAAAACATCAATCATGCTCATAGATAGAATACCGCAATAAAATATTATCACCTTCCAATCACCTCAAATTATCACACAATCTACGACTCTACGGAAAACACTATTAAAATCAACAACAGCATTAACTTTAATGGAAAGTGTCTGAAATATACTAACAAAGTAAAATCATGCCATCTTCCATGATTGAGAAGGAAAAGAACAATGAAAAACAATGAATATGCTATTATTATTCATAAAAACAATGGGAAAAGTTTTAAAAAGTGTTTCGACCTCATTTAGAGAAAATCACCTACGGATGACTTAAAAGACAATTTTCCTATTTTTAAATGTTAAAATTGACCCTAGAGGTGCGCGTCTTCCTCGAGTATTGCATCCCTATCTCTTTAACACCTCTTCACCATTCAATCTCCAACTTCTTGAATGGACGTAGCTCATGGATGAAAAGCCACGTCCATCGCTATTTATAGAGCCTTCCATTCCCCATTTTCGTACATCAAAGGAAAATTTTCAAAATTCTCCTCTCAATGCTAAATTTTGTTTTCTAAATTTAGGGATGACAAAAAAAACTCGTCACCAACTCTCCATGCCCCATTAGTAATCTGGGGGGAGGGGGGGACATGGATCATGATCTCCTGCCCCGAATTTTTTTATTTGTATGTTTTAAAATTTATATCGTATTTAAAAATATAAAAATAATATAAAAAATTAATTAATTAATTAAACTAGATGATAAAATTGAGATTTTTCAATCCCTTGCCCTGATCCCCGCACCGCCTCTCAAAAATCACCGACGGGACGAAAATGGTAATGGTCTCTTTTGAGAGACAATTGTTTGAAACCTTCCTAGTAGAAAAAATAAATTTGCTTATGCTTATTATCCTGAATAAGACTATTCAGTCGAAAGGAATTAGGTGAGAATCTCTCTTACCATGACTTTAGAATCTTTTAATCTATCCTGAACAACTTCGTCATCTTTCTTTTGAACTTCTAACGCATCTAAAATAGATTTTTTATATAAAGTTTCATATTTAGAATCCAATAAAGTCCTCGTAACTGATTTTCCTCTTATAAATCCTTACCTAGCATACACAAAACTACGACACTCCCTTTCTAAATCTATCTATACCCTTATTTCCTCATCCAAATATCAAACTGAAGAATATGTCCAAGCCTCCAAATTCAACCAGTATCTTCTACCAGCCATCAAGAAAGAGCAATTTGTTACTCTTGAGTTACCTTCTCATCTCCCAAAAGTGTGCTTATCAGAAGGGTTTACGCACCTCTACTTTGGAGCCGTAAGGTTCGCCCTCACCCTTCACGGTCGAAAAGGACTCCCAATAGTATCTAGAATCGCACTTCTAGATACTAGATTTGCTGAGTATCAGCATGCTTGTATTGGCACAATACAGACAACGCTCAACGCATGCACAATTATTGTAACAATGTTCCCAAACTTCAACATGATAATATCATATCCACAACTCCTTTCTGCTCTAAAGCTTCAAGTCCAGATTGTTGGAGCAGTTTCCTCTACAGTCACATATGCTGCTACTTTCCATTTTCAGATGGTTTACAGAGTGCAAAATCATTCACTTGATTTTGCTACTACACAAGGAACTGACGATGCCCTTTTCCTTCAGATGGAAACAGACCAGCCTAGTTGTACCTATGTTTCGAGATAGATTCCCATATCTGAGCTCTTTAAATTGATCCCTGAGACATGGGTCACTAGTTATGAACAAGAACACCAAGCATCTCAGAATTTAAAGCTTATCCAGTCTACCACTCAAAGATTGATGGTAGAGTCGAAATCATGTTCAAAAGAGAACCAGTACAAAAGAAGCCTCCTTGCTTCCTAAAAAATTTACCTTTACAACAGAAAACATCCCCGTCTATGGTTTTAACACAGAAGGAAGGCCGATCTATGCCATATCTGATAAGTCAGGCCATTAGTATTGGGATGTATGTTCTTGCATGTAGAAATTCAGAAGACTTTTATGAGGATCACTGGTAAAAGAGAAAACCTAAATGAAGTAATAGCCAACGCAAGCTGCAAATGGCTTATGAAGACAAATCTCCTGGTGTTGGATTATTAGGACAACCCTCTGGAAAGTTTGACTACTATGTCAAATATACTCCACCCCTATGAATAATGAGCCAATCGTCACTACAGGTTGAGATGAGAATGATGACAAGTGTAGCCAGATGCACAAAATGTGGGATTGGGACAATAGTCCACCTCCATCTCCTCATACTGCTATGCCTATAGCCATGTTCCATCCACCACCACCAAAAGACTTTCCTCCACTTGATTCATTTGACAATGAACAATCAACACATACGTGGAAGATAAAGAACCCCACTACTAGAAGACCACATGGTTCTTTAAGTCAACTATCTCAGGCTGAAACAATCTTGAATTGGCAGTTAGAAAATGCAGCATATCAAAAAATCAGACATGGATGATTAACCAAAGCCAAAGAAAGAATTGAGAGGACACTACAGTAAACACAAACCCTACTTATCCTATTACAAGCTTGTAAATAGATGATTAAAACATTACACAATGAAATCATGGCCCTACTACAAAATCGACTACCTATTGATAGCCAAGAAAGAGAAATTCGAAACCTAAAAACACACTCTCTTTCCTTGAAAATAACATCATGATCCCACCATCCACTCCATATTATCCAAATCCATATACCCCAAATGCCCAAACATCCGGCCCTATGTATTCTTCTGGAATCTCTAGGTCTACTGCATCACTTTTCACTCCAGATGAATGGAAACAAAAGTTACAACCTTTCTCACCTAAATAGCCTAGGGCAACAGTACCAAAGAATCCAGAAAAATAGCTACAAATGATGATTTCAATTTCTAAATTTCTGGAACAAGCCCAAACAAAACCCGCTTTTATCCTTCTAATCCTACATATTCTACATGAGTCAAGCTCAAGCACCTCAAAAACCTCAGAATCATCTGAAGAGTCCTCTCAATATGAACAAACTCCTCGGTATATGACTGACCATCCTCAAACAAGCCAAGACCAAATGAATCCCACAGCTGAAGAACCTGGTGATGTTATTGATGAAAAAATCCAAGATGCTTCCGTAGTTAATAACTACTACTCTTAAAACAACACCTCTACAGTCAAATTCACATTTGATGACATATTTCCGTCCTTATGGAAGAAAAGATTCCATGAGATGCAAGCACGGTGCTTAGCAGAGCTTCAAAGGCCAAATATGACTCATGCCTTGGTCATTAAATCCTTCATTGCCAGGATTACATGATTCCTTAAAGATTGGTACGACTCTCAGGAGAATATAGGCAGATCCAATATTTTGGTGCTCCCACAATTGATGCATTTAGAAAGCTGGGCGTGTGTTGGGTTGGGTCGATTTTGGGCCCAACCCGAACCCAACCCAACCCAACCCAAAAGAGTCGGTTTAGAAAATTTCAACCCAACCCAACCCAAGATAGTGCTTTGAACCCGACCCAAACCGACCCACACAAGCGACGGACGGGTTGGGTCGGGTTCACGGTCATTTAATTCATTTTTTTTTTTTTTTTTGCAAAAAATTCAGCACACAAAAATTCAGATCAAGAAATTCAACAAACAAGAAAATAATTCGGCATAGACTAGCAACTAAACTAACAATTAAACCAGCAAATGGAATCAACAAGATTTGGTATACAAGACCACAGATTAACCGGCTATGTTAAAGGGTTGAAAAAGTAGAAACCTTTGAAAGTTGAAGCCAGTAAAAAATCATCTCTTAACCGGCGGTAGAGAGGCGACAGCGACTGAGAGGCGTGAAAAAATCAGCTCTTCACCGGCGGTAGAGAGGCGGTAGCGACTGAGAGGCGTGACTTATGTGTGCGCACGACTGAGAGGCGTGAGTAAGGGGTGTGTGCACGACTGAGAGGTGTGTCTTCACCGGTGACTGAGAGGCTTGTCTTCACCGGGACCATGTGTGTGTGTGTCGAGGTCCGAGAGTGAGAGGGAGAGAGAGAGAGAGTGAGAAGCGTGAGAGAGAGTGAGCGTGAGAAGGAGAGAGAGAGGTGTGAGAATGAGAGGCGTGAGAAGAGTGAGAGGCGTGAGAGAGAGAGAATGAGAGGCTAAGCGTGAGAGAGAGAGAGAGGCAGAGAGTGAGTTAGGGTTTTCATTTCACTTTTAGTTGTTATATTATCATATATTTTTTTTTTAATTGTAAATGGGTTGGGTTGGGTCGGGTTGGGTTCCACGACCCAACCCGAAACCCGACCCAACCCGATTAAACTGTGAAAATTTTAAACCGAACCCAACCCACAAAATCTAAAAAACCGACCCAAACCGGTCGGGTCGGGTCGAGTCGGGTTGGTCGGTCCGACCGGTTTGGGTCGGGTTTTGCCCACCCCTAGATGCATTTATCGAACCCCTGTATTGGGAATTCTATGGCAAAACTAACCATCTAAAAGATGTTGTTCGGGAAGAGTTCTTTAAATTGAAATGATGTTCCTATGATCTTAAGGGCTTAGAAGAACACTTCCACAAATCAGCCAAGCGGCATTACATGAAATGAGGTCCAAATGATGTTAACATAAAACAAGCTTATCTGGAATCTATCCCTCAGCCACTTGATCAGGAAACACTGCAGATGATCCAAATCAAGGGACAGTCTCTGAGAACTATTTTCTTCGAAGAATTACATAATTGGATCATAAAAACCTTGAAGAAACTTTGTAACCAACGAGAGTTTCTCAAAGAAATCAGCACAACAGGGCAAAAACTAGAAAAGACTTGTGAGTGCCATGACCTAAAAAGTGCCGACATGACCTTAAAACTTGTAATTGTCCATGGAAAAAGAGGTATCACAAGAAAATGTTTAAATTCGGTAGCAAGAGATTCCTCAAATCATACCTGCGAATAAGATGATTCTTTAAGCGGAAGTTCACTAACAAAAAAGGGATACCGATGTTTTATCTGCGAAAAGAAATGACACTTTGCCAAAAATTGTACCAACCAAAAGAAGGCTAAAGGCCTCAACCAAATCTGTACAGCTACACAAGTCAACCTTGAAGAAGCAAATCTCGAGTCTATCTTTATCGAAGAAGGAGAACAAACCACTAATAGGGTCTTTGTTCTTGAAGCAAATTCTGATTCTAACAGTGGTAGGAAATCTGATGATTTAAGTTACTGCTATGGTATGCAGGCTATCAATCTTAGTCTTCCACTCCTAATGATTAAGATTAAGATATTTGCAGAGAAGTATGAAAGGCCAATTAATGTTACAAGACTCTTTGACACATGAGCAGCCTGCTCAATCTTAAACCGAGCAGTTCTCCCAGCAGCCATGTGGAAGTCTCATCAACAAATTTTCCAAGCAGCAAACAATGAGTACTTTTCCACAGAGCTTATCACCAAACATGTTACCTTCATTTATTTCCTGATTGCAACATTTCGCATAGAATACTTGGCTCATCCTTACCTGGAAAGGATATTGTCATTGGTTTCGATGTTATCCAACAACTTTGGGCAAAGAGAGTAATACCACTACCAAAGGGGCTCATATATAAGTCTTATTACGTAACTTATATCCAGCCAACCACATACTTTTCCATAACAAACCTTTATGCCATCACATATACATTAATCCGAGATTGTTGTGCAGAATTTCACACAAATTTCCTCACTAAATGCGCTCACCCCTTATTGAAAAACTCTGAATTCTTCATATTCTTACCTTTTAAGCGAAATAAAGACATTAACCCTACAAAAGCCTGCCAGTATCGAAATGAGCCATAAACATCTCCATCTTGAAATAAAATAATTGGCCTAATTACAAACTGAAGGACTAATCAAACCTACCACTTACCAATGGGCATGCCATGCTTTCTATGTCAACAAAAGAAGTGAATAGGTCCGAGGAAAAATGTGACTCGTCATTGATTATAAACCACTAAATTATTTCCTTGCAGACAATAAATTCCCATTACCCAACATGAAGGCTTTATTTTTACCAATCTGTCTAATGCACGAGTCTTCTCAAAGTTTGATCTAAAGGCACGATTTTGACAACTTGGAATTGCACTTGATGAAAGGCACAAAATTGGTTTTTGCATACCAAACCACCACTACCAATGGATGGACAGTTATGCCATTCGGCCTGAAAACAGCTCTGTCTCTCTTCCAGAAAGCAATTACCAAGATATATCATCCACTGATGGACTCTACCCTAATCTAAATTGATGGTATCCCCTATTATCTCAAGAAGATGAATCACATGCACAACTACTGTCATATTTTGCAGATGTGACCAAAGAATTTGGAGTTATGCTCTCTCAAAAGAAGATGGTAATTGGAGGCTAGAGATAGACTTTATCGGTATGAAAATCAAAGACAGACATGAAAATCAAAGACGGACAATACTCCTTATAGCCTCATGTTAGACAAGAACTACTGAAATTTCCTAATAAAGATCTATCCAGAAAGAAGTCCAACAGTTCCTTGGAATTGTGAACTATATGGCTAATTTTGTTGATCACCTCTCCTCCATTATCAAGCCACTACAAAACATGCTAAAAAATGAACCACCAACCGCCCAGACCAAAGCAGTAAAACAAATCAAGTAGAATGTGCAACAACTACCAGCCCTTTCTATTCTTACTGATGGGAAAAGAATTTTGCAAATTGATGCAAGTGACTTATACTGGGCTACAGTCCTCTTAGAAAAGAAGAGTGGAAAATGCTCAATCTACGGATATAAGAGTGGATCATTATCTGAAGCAGAAAAATATTACCATCCCACTTTCAAAGAAATTCTGGCGGCAAAGCGTGGCATTGAAAAGTTTCAGTTCCATCTCATATGCCACAAGTTTCTTATAGAAATGGACATGTCAGCATTCTAAAAAATGTTGACTTTTAAATAGAAACATGTCTTTAACTCTCAATTACTCAGATGGGCTGAGTGGTTCTCAAAATTTGACTTTGATGTCAAATACATAAAGGGCCAAACAAATCTTCTACCAGACTTACTCTCTCAACCAAAAATACTTCATGCCATCCCCATTATCTGCATGATGACACCTCTATCTCAAAACTCTCCAATTCATGGTTTTCCTCCTGAACTACAAGACCTAATCAGGAATCGAACTATCTAATCAAGGTCTAAAGAACTCATGTTGAAATACCAATCTATTGTCATCAGACAACATGGTATTAATCTTCTAGAAGGCTTAGGATTCCATCCAAATTACCCATTCTTGAATTTCTTCCTGAATCTCCTTCAAATGAAAGATAAGTTTTCAAAAGAACTCATATGCTTCTTGTGGTATCTACTTGAAATGCACAAGATTGCCTTTTGCTTCAACGCCAATGAAACATGCGACTGGTTTGGCGAAATACAATTTTTGAAAGATCATCCAGAATACATTCTAGAACCCAGTCATGAAGCTAAAAAGTTCTTTAAATGGTTCCATCCACGCTCTTACTGGGAAGAAAAGTTCAAAACATACACCCTAAAATGGAAGGATCTTCGAACTTCGCATGAAAATGTCTATGTTATCATCATCTTCCAACGACGGGGGTATTTCACTGAATCAGGACATTATGAACACTTTTCTCATGTCAAGGAATACTCCATCCAACCATTCAACCTCCACAGAGATTGGGAAAAATACTTACAAGAATTTAGGACATTCCAAAGAAAAATGGCAGAGTTAAACCAGGCAATTCCTCCTGAAATGTGGCCTAACATTCATGACGACGCACCATGGAAAGTCTTAGTCAAATTTGTAATTACTATCTGGTTCATCCTCCGGATGATTTTAATTTTGACAACTCTTGGAATCAGTTGTATTTGGGGAGACCAATACAAAGCTTGGGACAAACGTTCAAATACTTAGAGGGCACACCCAAAGAACAACAACTCAGGGAGAGACTATAGAAAATGCTTAATGAAAGCGTCCTCACAACTACTTTCAATCATGTCCCGCCGATGCGTGCAAGCTCACTGTTAAGAAAGAAACAGGTTTTTAAAAAGGCAAAAAGAAAAGAAAATATGTCCACTAGCACAGTCAAAGAAGAACCATCATGGTCCCAGCTCCAAGATTCACAAGACCCATGGGACTATTCATCTAATCCACATAATCCATAAAATCTTGAAAACTTGGAGCAACAATTATGGGAAGATGAACATAAATTACAAGACTTGCCATGGTGGAAACAAGCTGGACTCCTGTCAGATTCAGATGACTCAGACACCCCAGGACGGGTGACAAATCAGGGCACCCCATAATTCACGGAATTATCTTTTTTGTTTGTCATGTTGTACAATAATTGATGAAGCACTGTTTGCTTTATCAAAAGTTTTTTGTCTGTTTGTTTTAATTATTGTATTTTCCTGTAATCTTTTTAAAGACACATTGTTCCTCCACATGTGTATTCGAGTCGTGGGGACAGTTTTATTCAGGCTTTGTGGACCAGAAGTTTCTCGGTAAAACACGTGTCTAACTTTATTCAAGTAAAGGCATCTTTGCCGGTAGGATAAGATTTGTGATAAGATTTCATGTCCAATCGTGTCCAAATGAAAAGAATCATTTCTCTATTAAAGAAGTTGTTCTACTCAGTTGTAATTCAGATCGAGAAGAAACAAAAAACTTTTTCCTCCATGTCTTTTTAAACTCCTTTTCTTCTCTCCTAGTTTCAGAAAGTTGTTATAATCTTAGAATGGATAGTAAGCACAAAAACTGAGTAGTATCCTTTGAGTATACTCTGCAATTGTTTCTCTGAGGATCCTCTACAATAGAAAGAAAGGCTTTACTACTGACCATTAGAGCAGATACGGAGGTTTGGTGATACTTGTGGTTTCCGAAAGTCAAGCTTGCAGTTACCTCTTCCAGAAACTCTAATACTGGTGATTTGATGATAGTATGTTATTCGAAAGTCAGACCTATGAAAGCCCATGAGAATGTGAAGTGGCTATAATATTGGAATAACTATATTATTCATCACACTCTGTATTATGCGTAGTAGCCAGAATGGATACATATTGTTATCACCACACCCCTACTATTATGGTATAAAAACAAAATTCGTATGAAAAATCTCAAGAGCATGCGCAATTGCATGTAATTAAGTGGTTGAAACACATCATTCAAAATTTTAAACGTTTAAAAAATTGATAAATTTATTTATTCATATTACATGAACTCAATTTTCATTGAAGGCCTAACGTGTGAAATCTTTTTAAATAGATATTCATTAGACTTGATCTTATAATTTTTAACAATTTTGATGTCATGTCGAAGTAATAAATTATTTAAACACTTAGAGCATGTTTGTATTCATTTAAAATTTTGCTAAGAAACTGAAGTCAAAGTCAACAATTAATTTTAACCACTCATTTCATAAATCCACAAAATTTTACAACTTTTCAATTACACATTTCATCAACTTTTACAAAAAATTTAATTTTAATCAAAATCAAACACACCTTTAATTTATCTATATTCATATCTTCAACCTAAATCAAAATGCAAGATAAATTTGTCTAATCGAAAAAAAAGGTGTTGGTGAATTATTCTCCTTCTAATGATTTGTATACAAAATCCGCTGTAAATTTCAAGACACATTGATGCTCTCCTTAAGATTTTATTTGTCACTCAATAAAGAGTCACTACTAAAAAACTGACAGTTGGGGACGGTTAAAAACCGTCCCTAATAATGCACAGTTGTCCCCAATATATATTTAGAACGGCAACTCAAACCGTCTCCGTTAAGGGTGTTGCGGATAGTATTAGGGACGGTTATAGCGATGGTTAGACGGACGTGGGGAACGTGTATGTATTCGGGACTCTAACTTACCGTCCCTATAGATGTTTAATTGGTCGATACGTTTCAACAAATCGTCCTTCTTAAAAACCGTCCCAAAAAATTCTTATTAGGGATGGTTTTGAATCGTCCCTAATGTCCATAATATATTTTTTTGCCCATGCTTTTGATTATTACGTTACATGTGCACCTGTGGTTACACAATTCCAAATCCACAAATAAATCACAGCAATTCTAAATTTATAAATCACATCCAAAGTTGATTCATCCAAATAATAAGTAGAAAAAATTAACAAAGCAATAAGAACACGCTCTGGAACTGCGGCGGCTCATTCCAATGTCATGGAGCAGTTCCCGGTAGCTGAAATAGAAAATTATTAGAAGTGGAAAACCTTTTTCAATTGAACACGGAGAAAAAGAAACAGAACAAAAAGAGGAAGGTGCATCAAAACCAAATGATGAGCAAAAAATAAAGACAATATAACATCCACCTAAATTCAATTTATAAATCCAATAACGTATCCATATCCATTTAGAAATCTAAAATAAGATTATGCACGTTCGATTCTCAAGTCAAACTAACATTAGCCTGTATTCCATTTAGAGATTTAATATCTTCATTTGTACACAAAAGACAATATATAACATCCTGCACATTCCATTCACAAGCCAAAATACCATCTATCATTGGATCGTGTCCAAATTTCTCTATCTGCATAGTTATCTTGTTAGATATCTGCAAATACAATAATACTTCATATTAATAACAGCCATTTGAATTTCTAAAATTGACAAATGCTCATTTAAAGGCGGAGGTCAAAAATTTGATGAATCAAACGATTGAATATAGATTTAGAGGGTAACTATTCATCATAGGCATCAACTAACAATGACAGCCACATTGGGATGTGAATCTCCTACTTCATTAAATTCTCCAATACAGAGAAATTTCCAATTTCACGTGCCTGCTTATTGAAGGAGCTCGAGATGCTCAAAGTAGAGAGAAACGAAGGAGAGAGAGAATGAGAGAATTACCTAGCCGGAGACGAGAGAGAAAACGGCTGCTTTTTCTTCAAATCTGCAATCACAGCTAGGACTTTTTGTTGGTTACGGCTGATTTCTTCAGTTCTTGTTTCAGCAATTGGTGAAAAGTATGGGAGGTTATTGGCACGCCAAAATATTTAGTCATTAAGGACGGATTTTTTGGAAAATTGCGTCCCAGTTAGGAATATTTGGGACATTTTACACAACAGTCCCCTTACAATTTTTCCACCAAATATTGAACACAAAATGAAATGAACATATGCGACGGTTCAAACCGTCCAAAATAATATATTGTTGGGGACAAATCTTAAAAAAACCGTCCCTATTAACTCACTTTTTGGGATGCACGGATTCAAACCGTCCATAATTATTGATTATTGGGGACGAAATATTAAACTGTCCCCAATTAGACATCCTCAAAAGCCATTTTTTTAGTAGTGAGTGTTTAAGAGATTCAAATAAGCCTCCAAAATACAATAAAATCAAAAGTAATGTTTGTTGTCGTTTATGCACTAACGACAACAAACTCGAACATAAAAATATAAAGAACTTCTATGAAAGTCTTTTGTACTTCGAAATTATATAATATATTGGTACAAAGTAAAGCAGGATATAATAGAAAGAGAATTGAACAAAATAATTTAAATGGTAGAGGACAAGAAGAGAGAATTTTTGTGCTATATATTCTTTCATGTATTGATCAAAGAATACATCAATCCTTTATGTAGATTTGTTTAATAGTTACTTTTTGTTCAAAAACGACCAAGAGATACGAGCAAAACTAGATAAAAGGTCAAGAGCGTGTGGCCGAGTTGGCAAAAGGCATGGCTCGGAAACCGTGGAGAGTTCGATTCGGATGAGAGTTCAACCCACGCTTGAGACATCCATTTTCTCCTCCTTGGGAAGATATCCATACCACAGGCGGGTGTGGTTGCGGGTAAAGGGTGCGACCTCGGGTTTACCTAGTGGGCATATCGGTGGTCGGGCCTCCGCCTAAGAGTGGTTGGGGATGGGTGGTCCAGAGGCAGTCGGGTCTGGGTCGGGAAAAAAAAAAAAAAAAAAAAAAAAAAAAAAAAAACTAGATAAAAGGTGAACGTGTTCGAAAATGGCTGTTCACTGGTGCGCCCGCGCGTGCCCGACAAAACAATGTTCAAATCCGACATTTATTGAAAATCAAAAATCACAAGAAATTAAGTCACCTGCCAGTAAAACAAGTGTAACTTGAATACTCATACATAAAAAAAAAAACATAAAGACACACATAGAGAGAACTTTAGAAAGGCGAGTTTGATAGTGATGAACAATCATTCCAATTTCCACATTTTCCAAAAAAAAAAAATGTGGATTATGCATCGGCCGGAGGTGGCAGCCATTGAAGCTGGATCCCATAGTTCCATGCATCAACAGCAATATCTCCAGGTTTGAGATTGATCACAGAAGTATAAGCTGAGCAGCCTCCAATTCTAAGCCTTATTTTATGCGAAGTCATTGAAGAATCTTTCAGAAACGAACAGCACAGTGTATTTCTACACCCATTTCCCTCTATAACCCTCTCCTCATACTGTCTACACTGGCTTTTCGAAGAACAATTTAGTGGCGACAGTAGAATATTTTCAGAACAGTTGAATAACATCACTGTATTATGTGAAGATATGTTGAAAGGTGAGTTTTCATCGATTTTGAATCCTCCCAAACTCAGATCAGAAGATTGACAAGTGTTTTTCTCGATGTGGGGTGGACTGATTACCAGTTTTTTTTCATTAGGGTTTATGCTGAGGATTTTATACAGAAATTTTTCATCAGCTGCTGATGAAAATTGAAGGCTGCCATTGTTGCAGATGATTCTGTACATGGGGTTTCCACAGTTTTCGTCAGTGCTAAGAGGATATGGGACCTCCATGTTGCCGCATTTTGGGCATTCTGTGAGTGATGAGACAAAGGTTTGTACGGTAAACAGTGAAACAAAAAGGAAAATCAGAGCCACCATGATTAACTCAAAGTAACTCTCCAATACACACAAAGACTTGGTATGTCTATTTATAGACATGGCGTATTTTATTAATAACGAAATGAAAAGCACAAACTTTGAAGGGGATGGTTAGACCCGACCTCTAGAAAAAGAGAGCAAAAATAAAAGTTACTACGCTTAAAGACAGAGTATAAGAAAGTTAAGTAACAAGACAAACTTATATCTCGTGTGACTTCATAGTTCTTGTAGTTCGATATTTTGTCTGTCTCGTGATATACTTATAAGAGTCTTCATCTGAATCAAGTTTACTGGTCGAGGGAGAGCATATTAAATCCAACAAGAAAATCACCCATCTCACCGATCTTCCCATGTACATATCCGAATGCATCACGTGCGTTAAGAGTGGATCCAAACGGAGGCTAAAAAAATTTTAAATTAAGCTAATATACGAGAAAAATAAAATTTCTATATAGAAAATTTGTTTTTTCAAAAAAAAAAAAATTCTTATACTAAAAAAAAAAAAAATTTGGGCCAAGGGGGTCCGCCATTGACGTGCGTAGTCATTTGGTAATGGGTAGAAAGGTTGTGCACTGAGGTTAAGCTCATAAGCTCATGTCTGTGCTCTAGGCTTGTCCGGCTCAAGTCTGATGGTGGATCCGTTTCAATGTTGACTATGTAATGACTCTAAATACTATTTCTGACTTTATCGATTCTATTATTCTAATTTTTAAATTTAAATAATCCCTACTATAAAAAGAAAGTAATAGAGACACTATTGACATAATAATAAGTGGAGAAGTGTTGTCCAAGCTTGACTGGTTAGATTAATATATATGGGCCTTTATCTAATGCTCTCGGTGGGCATTGTTATAATGTCTACCGGAATAAGTGTCATGCACTCATTGGATGAGTGTAAATGCCCACTTTATACTCATTCAATGAGTGTGGGACATTTGTCCTAGTGAGCATTATAACAATGTCTACTGGAGGCATTAGATCAAAATTGTAATATATATATATAGCAAGCAAACTTCAATCATGATCAATAAATAATAAAGCTCTAGTGTTCCTCTTAGATTTAAATTACAACTTTTCCCTCTCTTCCTATCATTTCAATGGCTGTCATAAAAGTTGGCACTAAAGACAGAAATGCCCACAATTGAATACCAAAAGGGTCTTTAAAGAGAACAAAATACATTTGTCGGGCAATATTAATAAGTGGTATGTACAACGAAAACTTTTAAAACGCTAGTATTTTCTTGACGAACATATTTCAGCTCTTGTTTGGTCTTCATTTTTTTTTCAAATTCATTTCAACCACACATTTTATATATAGGACCTACAATTTTTATCAACTTTTCAACTACAAATTTCATCAATTTTTATCAAAATTTTCTAAAAATCTAATTTTTATCTACGCCAAACAGGCACTAAAGAATTGAAATTATTTAGATACTAAAGCATTTTCAAAACTTGAACAATAGTTTGTTGATTTTTATAGTTTATCGATAAAATATTAAAGACTGAGAAAACTAAGAATACTTTTGGAAAACTTTGAAAGCATTACAAATTGTAATGTAAGATGATTATATTCAATGTTTGTTTGGTGAAGTTTTTAGTAAATTTTAATTAAAAAAAATTGATGAAATGTGCAAATGAAAAGTTAATAAAAATTGTGCTCTCCATAAAATGTGTGGTTAAAATTAATTGTTAGATTTGATTTCAATTTTTTAGCAGATTTTTAAGCTCCACCAAACAAGCTCTCAATTGATAATAAATAGATTTTTTTTTCTAAATTTGACATGGAGATAATTATATTATATAAGTTCAACAATCAACATATCTTCATGAAACATTTCTCCAACATTTCACGTCCTGCTTTTTGAAAATAAAAAATAAAAAACTTTGGAGGTATCTTTTTCTCTGGTAAAAAAGTAACTTCATACAAGATCGAAGAGGTCATAGAAGAATTAAGAGACAAAATCATGCTCGTAGAAATAAGAAACACGTACCCATTTCCCGATTCATATCAACTGACCAATTGAATCCCAACCAGTTAAAAATCTAGAAGAACAACGTTGTTAATTTAATAATTCCACCATTTACTAGGTCACCAAATAATATTAGTAGAAAAGAAAAGGGAGCATAATAAATATATGAAACTATTAACAATAGGGCAAGTGCTGATATGAATTAGTGGCCCATTATATATTCCTAGTTTCGGACAATCATATATTCATTCGTACGTGTCGTGTAAGGATTTTTTATTATAAGAATATAAAATTATGGCACGTACTTCATAGTGGCACTTAGTTATTGTGACCATTTGCCTAACGAGGGAAACCATTTTCCATAAGTGGCTTCTAGATAATGTTTTTAACTTTTAATTAATGAAAAGTAAAGTTGCAAAAGCTTCTAAAAATAAGTGTTTTTGGTCCAATGTTTTATTCAGGTAATGCACACAGTCAAGTCAACCATGGATAATGTTACATGCACTCACAAAACTTATAAATAAAATTTATTTCACATTGATGATTGCAAAAAATTGTGTTATTCCAAAATAGTAAGAAAATCATAATATTGAATATAACTTGTAGGGGAGCTTTAGAGAAAGATCTCTTAACAGGGGGTATATTCCCTACCTAGAACATTCTTCTACTAAAATTAGTGGATTGATACTCGTTAATCTCAGTTAATATTAATCACTGTTCTAAAAAATCTGTTTAAACCTCGCCTAGACTTGAAACTAAATCTCCACGCATCACCCTCGTCTTACCTTTATCTCGCTCTCGCCAAAGACTCGTCTAAGCTCGAAAAGTTTAAAACTTGACCTTCACGCTTAACCACATTTTACGCTTTTTAAAACATTGATATTAATCAATGCTCCTTAATTTTGTGTGTAAAGAGGCGTAGGATTCTTTCTTAATACATTAAAGCCTCGAAGTTCTTGTGACATTCTTTAAAACTTCAAATAAACATAGCTTTAATACAAAACTTTGCTAGTACGGGATATCAAACAATACATTTCAAAAAAATTCATATGCCAACAGAAGCTCTGTCATTCCCTACTAAATCTTACAATTATTGAACCGAACCGAAACAAGCCCAAACCTAATCTAGCCATGTAACGTCTATTTTACGGCTCAATATTATGTGAATTGAAATCTGCTACCCCCCTACTAATTTTTTGACACTGTGGTTTTGCTCTTAATGAGAACTGAGCCACCAAGGTGTCAACAATTTGAGAGATGATATCTAGCACCGGTCAGCAGTAGGACTCACCTTAAATTGTCCAATGAATCAAAATACAACACAATTTCACTGGACAATTAAACATAGACCCCACTATTACATAGACTAGTGCTAAATAGCACATATTCCAAAAATTTAGTGGGAAACCCGCCTATGTGACAGTAATCAGAACAGGAAAAAATCAGGTCTAGAAATCAGATACAGGAAAGTAACTATAATATGGAACAAGACACTGTAAGAGATTCATGCAGACGGTGGATAATTGCCGTTGGGTTGGGGGGGGGGGTGGGGGTGGGGAGAAGGGCCGTTAAAGTACACGCACAGTAACAGCTACTGAACACAGCAACTACATGTAACAATTCATTCTCACAATTCACATCTTGAGAGGCTTCAATCCAAGGGATGCCCTGAGCCTATTTGCTTCTGCTATCTCCGGGTCTGGATGATCTGTTCCATCATCCTTCTTTTCCTTCTTTTCTTTCTTCTTCTTTGGCTCATCATCAGGTCCCTCCCCACGCCTTTTCGGGCTTGCACTCGTACGAGCATGCCTTTTGCGACGCTCATCACCATCACGATCCTTGCGATCTCTGCTTCTGCTTCGGCTTCTTGAATGGCTCCTTCGTCTGCCACGCTCCCTGTCCCGCCTATCCCGTTCCCTATCCCTTTCCCTGTCCCTCTCGCGACCATATTCCTTGTCTTCTCTTAGGCGATGACGATCCCTTTCCCTATCTCTATCTCTGTCTCTATCCCTATCTCTGTCACGCCCTCTACCACGATCCCTATCATAATCCCTATCTCTGTCATAATCTTGATCTCTGTCATAATCTCGATCCCTGCATGTGTACAAGGAGGCTCTGATCAGCTTAAAAAGCAGGAATTATGGTCCACGTTTTGTAACAAAAATTATGTGCCCAGTTTCACTTAATAACATACATTGCCACCAAATATAACTTCCATTTCACACGACAATTTGCACAAACTACTAACAATATCATGAATATCAAACCAAGATTCTTGAACACTTTATCCAGACCTATTAGAAGATGGGAGAACATTTAAAGTTTTAACTCATGGGAGGACTTCGAAAAGTGGAAGGATAGAGAAGACGTCATAAAAAAGTGCAAAACAACAAATGAGAGAAAAAGATGAGGTGAACAAATAAATAAAAGGAACAACATCAGGCAGAAAATACTACTGCAATGCAGTAAAACTGTATGATCCATCATACTTCTCAGCTGCACACTGCCAGTGCAGAGAAACCTGGCAGGATCATTAATTATTGCTCTAGGAAGCTGTTATAAGCCACTGATGGCTTCAAATGCCATCGTGCTCAGAAAATCATGAGATATTTGGCTGTGCGTGATAATTTGTACACGTGTTGGAGGTTCAAATAACAGCTTCCGCCTCATTGTATCACTCATAATGCAACGACAACACGAAATACCAATGTTGACTTAATCTTTTATATCCTTAACAAGGTGCAAGAATATGAACTAGATACAATTCTCGACCTACAAACTGATTTCAAGATCCTAGTTGCCAGAAATAAAATATTGCATAAATTATCGTGTAAGTAAATATCCGATACACCAAAAACATAGGATCCAAATTTCATTCTATTAGATTTAATAATGCCTTCTTCTTCAGCCCCACGGCAAATGCAAGAAACGGCAGTCTTCAGAATAATCATTAGGCTATTTCTTAAGACCTTAATCATTCAACAGTTTTATTTTATTTTATATCTCTACTACTGAAATAAAATAGAATCAAATCATGAACAAATATAAAATACAGCAAAGCACAAATGGTCCAACCTTGTGATTCGGATCATATAATAATGGTATCAGGTCATACAAAATGATAGAAAAAATAGAGATTTCAAATGTTAGATGCGAAGAAAAAACAACCAGTTAAAGAGAAACAGCCATTAACAAACTGTGTACACATGAATATGTTGTCTTAATTGAAACAATCCCAACAATTTTGATTATAACTGCTTCACCACCTTTTAAAAAATTCTATGAGAATCATCAAGGAGGCAATAACCACACAACTTGTAGGGCAAGCAGTCTTTCTTTAACATAAGATTGTTTCTAAATAACAACTAAGAAAGAGGGGGCAAAAATGGATTTATAGGGCAAATTATACCTGTATCTGTGACTGTCTCGTTTTCTATCTCGATCTCTTTCCCTAGTTGGACTTCGTCCACGGTAGTAATCCTGTTGCACAAGAGCAAAACCAATAAAATCATGCCAGGAAACTTGCAAGTATGACATAATTACACAAGACAAATGTAAGATGAGAGGTTAAGTAGATTAAGAGATGAACCTTGTCATGGCCACCAGAATCTAATCCAGCTGCAAGTTGGTCATCTTCATCTTTTTCTTCCTCCTCCTCAAAATCATCTTCAAGAGCACTTCTCCTAGGTTCCAGTGTACCAATAGCTTCAAGAGTCATTCTAGCAGTACAAAATAAGTAGAAATAAGTTCCTATAAACATAATACTATGATCTATGGAGATTAAAAATCGAAAGAAGGTGATAACAGAGGAGAAAACAATAAATGAAATGGAATAATGTGGAATTAAAACAACTACAAAGCAAATAAAATATACAATATTAAAAAAAAACATCCATCAGAATGTTCATCAACTAAAAGTACCCCTTAAAATAATAACTAGTTTTACAAGGATGGACTATTTGTCTATTCAATCCCAGGAATAATTCACACAGGAAGAAAATGCCTCTTTCGATTCCACAATTGGAGTTCCTAATATGGACTTAATACAGATCACCATGGGTTAAAAAGGCGCTGCAGAGGCGCATGCTCTGTGCCTCAAGGTGTGAATTTTAGTGTTTTTTTATAGCTTCATGCGCCTCTTTCTGGGAGGCGTACGCCTCACGAATGGCGCTTCAGTCTTCACGAGCATGAGGCGTGCACCTCACATGTAACTGAATTTTCAATTGGACTTCTAATTAATTGGGCCCTTTTTTCTAACTTTTCACCAAAGTCAAAACTATGGATCCAATATTATAAAATATAAAAGCAAAACATTTGGGCCTTTTTACAATTAAAAACCACACAAAATGTCAAACAACACCCACGTAAGCAGCAGCAGACTTCTAAACCTAGTTAGTTTAAATTTTTTTCCATTGCAAAAGGAGTAAAAATTGTTGGCAAGCTGGTCATATTTATGATAGTATACTTAAGTAAGAAATTTCAATTGAAATTCTACTCTTTATTGGTGAAATATACTATTTTTATATCAATTTACAGTTTTTTTACTAATTTTTTAGTTTGCGATGAGGCTTACGCCTCGCTTCACAGCTGAAAGTGCCTCGGTACCTATTTCCGCCTTTTTAAACATTGCAGATCACTTATACAATATGAGAACATTGATACAGCTAGGAATTTACATGGGATAGCAATCCATTGAACAGAAATAATTTTGCTTACCGTGTGGCATATACAAACAGTAGTACATTCCCCTGTTAAATCAATCTCTATCACATGTTGGCACAGGAAGAAGCAGGAGGTATAAACTTTTAGCCAAATAAGATGATGCCTTAATCGGTGTCGTAGATTAGACTGTAACTATGAGTACAATGGCATCAACTTCATGATTTCTTTTAATATTACCCAGAACTTTCAATCAAGAGTAAAACATAAAACCAAGTTCAACAGACTGTGTGGTGGGGCTTTGGGGGTGAGATGTGAGGGTTTTTCCTATGAATTTTTATTTTAAATTATGCACATACATAAATCTCAGAGGGGAAACACACATTTCTTAGAAACAAAATAAAACAACCCATGAATGATGAGCTTGTTTGCCCAAGCTTGAATTTTTTATATCATAACATGTTCTAATAACTTACCTTTCTTGATTACTTTATTTTCAACTTTCAACAAAAAATAAATTATTTGTTTTAAAACTTAGTTAGTAATAAGTAAACATTTTAAACTTAGCTAAACATGACACCATAAAGGAAAACTAGAAAGAACGGCCATTGTAGGACCAAACATGCACAAAAGCAAAGTTTCAGATAAACCAAAATATGCACACACAAAACCCGCGCTGGCGAAACAATTCTTAGAATCAAATCGAATTATGTTGGAGTAGGGAAAAGTAGAAACAATAACAATTCTAGCATCAAACTTGCTCAAAAACCAGGTTTCAGATACCTCTTTTTGATGCGTGGCATTGCAATATCACAAGAATAATCTTTTGTCAGAAGTTCATCAATAACCTCATCAACATGTGTCAAGGTGAAGCCTGATACAATTGGAGCAAGGGAAGCATAACATTAGCATGACACAGAAACTATAATCTGTACAAAGATCATACTCAAGAAAGGTCAGAAAGTCTTACGCCCATCAGGTGATTTGAACCGCAGCTTTCGGTAATCATTGTACAGAGGTTCCAGGTAACGGTATACATCAATGTCTGTCCCTGTAAGACGCAAATAAAAAGCTCCAAGTGCCCGAACATATCTGTCACGAGACAGTAATGTCAATCAGTCCTGAGAATTCCATTTGTAGTTCTGATAAAGTGAACGAAAACAAAAATAGCATTAGAATCAGTCCTGAGAATTGCATTTGTTGTTCCGATAAAGTAAATGAAAACAAAAATAGCATTAGAATGCTCAACCTCAGGAAATACACAATGATATCACAGGAAATAATACACAGGAGATAGATGCAGCATTGCAAGGTTAGAAGGATGCAAAATGAATGAACGCTCTTGCATACTGTGGAATGAAGACTATTGAACTCAAGTATGCATCAAAAACAATATTCAATTGTACAAAGAAAAAAAGAATCACAAAAAACAGAACTATCCTTTTCATATGCATAGATACAATAATTTATTAAAATTGAAGTAAAACTAGTTTATCAAATTATCAATTACCCCCTTCAGAAAAAGAAGGGTCAATCAATTAATTTTCAAAGTTTAACAAGGTTTCACAAAATTAAGATACATAGTTAAAATCCTCTCTAGAAAGAAACGTAGTAATGGAGTTAGTTAACGGGGCAGATTACTTGTATTCGGGATTTTTAATAAACTCGACGACGATTTCCTTGTCGGGTTGGATCTGAAGCATCTTCATAACGAGGCACAAGAAGGGTGTGGGCTTGCGATTGCCGCCGTGAGTACCTCCCAAGTGGTCGAGCTCCATGGCCTTGTCGACAAGGGTCTCGGCTGTGAGTCCAAAGCACTGCTCCTTCCAGTAGGTATTTTGGTATATCTTTGAACGCACTATCTTCTCCACCAGGTTCTGCGGGTTCGTCCCCCTTATGCTCTTCGCCAGCGGGTCCGTCCTGTTCGCCATTATTACACTTCACTTACCTGAATATATGTAGCTATTATGTATATATGTGTAGGGATTTTTGGGCGATTTCAGAAACCCTAAGAAAGAGAAACACCTAGCGAGGGCCTGGCTGGGTCATTTTTATTTGGGATAATTGCTTCAAAAATCCTCCATCAACGTTTCAAAATCGTTGGATATGTCCTAACCTAAAATAATAATATTAAATATCTCAAAAATATGAAGAAATAGGCACTGTTAGAGGTATCAATCCGGATCACAGTCCAACTCTAATAAAGTTTGGTAGCACCAGTATTTAAAAAAGCGCATCACGACGACGGAGGATTGAAATTTGGGTCAACTCAATCCATAAAAATTGAACACAAGCCCGACCCACCTGGTTGGCCCATCCGAGTCGAGCCCATGTGGGCATGATTCGACCGATTCGGTCTGTATGAATAAAAATTAATTTTTTTGAAATTACTAAAAATTTAGTTACTTATTGTAATTAAAAAAAAATGTTTTATATATAATAAAAAATGTGTTAAATTACTAAATAAAAATAAATAACAATGATAAATTCACATTTGTTAATTTTTAATTCAATTTCTATTTTTATTTATATATTTAAAGACTAAAATGTGAAACGCATATGTCACATCTTTCACTTTAAAAGCTATTTCGCCAATTTTTTTTTTTTTTTTAAATATCATTTCAAATATAAAAGTTTAAATTTTTCTACTTTTTTTTTTTTTTTAAAATCAAAGCGGTTCACGGGTCGGCCCATGGGTTGGCCTCTTGACCCGTGAATGGCTCATGGGTTGGCCTCCTCTCAAGTGAATGAGCCCGCCTTGCCTTGGGGCGGTACCATGATTCGGGTCGAGGTAGGTAGGCCGATCTTGGGTTCGGTCGACCGCCTGTCTTGATACCTCTAGGCACTGTAGGTCTTTCTTCACACTTTTCGTCAAATTTCTTCGTTAAAATAAAAAATTAGACTGCACGCGCTATATTTTTCCAAAAAATGCGACTGAGAATGACAGGAATGAAAAAGTAGTTCCACTGTAAACCTGGAAACTTCTATTAGCCTTTAAGAAATATGAATATGTTCCTTTGTCTATTATCTTCCAAAACCACCATATCTTCTCCACTCTGAGACGAATCATTCTTCACTGTTGAGGAAGTCACTTGGTAACACCACTGCATCAACCGTCTGATTATCGTAGTTATTCCGTGAAGCATCTTTGAAGTTGTACGTTGAAGCACAATGAAGTACCACTAGGACTACCACGAAGAAGGAGAAGGAAAAACTCCAACATACAGTAAAGTGGTGGAGATAATGTTTTTTGTTTGATATTGTCCAAAAAAAATCAAACATTTGTATTATTATTTACCATAAAGTCATTGACAAAATTATGTTCTATTTTTTTGGGGACTTTTTATTACAGACGAAAATTCCACATTTTCACCATCAAGTACATTCATGGTGGGAAATTTTTCACCAGAATAGACAACGTGATGTACTTGCATGGACAGGTTCACTATATTAATTTGGTGGACTTTGATTGTTTATCTTACTTTGAGTTGGCTGACATTGGTGAACTTTTGGGTTATCCTCCACCATTGCCTTCGCGTATAGAAATCCTAGGATGAATATGACTACTGGGTTGATGAGGTTGATGTATAACGGAGATATATTAGGTTAGATGGGGGATATTAGCAAATCTAGAGTTATAGAAATTTATGTGGTGACACGACCAAAGGTTTTTGCCCTACCGTGGAAATCAGGTTCATCGTTTGTTGTGATTACGAAGTTAGAAGAATGGTTTGTAATTGGTAAAGAATCAAATCTTGTGACATCAGATAGTGTAGGCATTGTTGATGAAATAGAATCAGACAATGATGAAAATATAGTGGGGGATCATGATACAACAGGAAGTCTTAGTTCTTCACATGATTTGAATAACGTTGTACGTGAGGCTGAGCTAGAAAGCCAGCCTTTGACTGGTTCACAACCACTAGTAGAATCCAAGACGATCATTTTAAAGGTACTCAATATGAGGAAGTAGTGAAGGAATGAGAGGACATACTATGAAATGATGGTGACTATTTATTTGGCGAACAATTCGAGGATTTTTTTATGAACCATACTGATGGGGGATTGGTTACTGATGTATGCGGTGTGCGCGATGAAGAAGACAATGTGCAGAATAATGGTGCTGGTGATGAGGATGGGGTGTTACGTGGTGAGCATTGTAGAGGTGAAGCAAGTGGGGTTGGGGGTGATTAATGATGGCAACGGGATGGATCGGCCTGATCCAAATCTGACTGCTATAATTGTAGGAGATTCAAATCCACCCCGGGATCCGCCATTTTTTGGGGCGGATCGGATACGGATCGGGGCGAATTAGAGCCCTGATCCGTATACTGATCCGTTTTTTTTTGTCATTCAAAAAATTTAAAATATATTGAAACAAACTTTACTACTATATTATAGAATTTAAACAACGTTCTAAAATACATTAACTACTTAATTAAATGTCCAAAAGAAACAAACAACATCAATTACTTAATTAAAAATTGAATACTCCAAAATACACCAAAAAAAAAAACAAATTGTTTATCATCTCATCTTCATAACTTCATGGAATCAAGAACCTAGGTTTAGGAATTAAGAAATTTGAAATTGCAATTGCAAGCCCTTGCCCTAAATTTTTTATTTTGTTATAATTTAATCCTTTTTAAAAAAAGGGCGGGACGGGTCAGATCGGATCGGGTTAGTCCCGATCCGATCTGCCCCGAGATCCGTGGCAGATCACAGATATTTGTCTCGATCCGTCCTGCCGATCTACGGATCAGGTATTTTTTGCTCCATTCAGATCAAGTATCTATCGGGTTCGGCGGATCAAATATTTTTGCCATCTCTAAGGGGTGATCAATTAGGTGATGATGATCCTGAATAAGGCATATTAGATGGAGAGGAACAATTGGTTGATTCAGATTACGATGAAGAGGTTCTCAACCTTAACGATGATGACAACTTGGCTGCAAACTACGACTAGAGTCATGTCGCGACTCATCCTAACACGGAGTGTCGAAGCATGGAGGATGAAATGTGTGATGACTTATGGAGTTTGGCCAGTGATAACGACGGTGGGAAAGCCAAAAATAAGATGTCTGCCAATGTGTACATGGAAAATGATGCTGTGGATGATCCCAACCTAGAAATTCGTATGTATTGCCTGCCAGTTCAACCTTTTGCAATCACAGATTGTCACCATTGTACTCATAGCTCTTTTTCATTCTTTTTGACAGGTATGAAGTTTACAGACAAAAAGGTTTTAAATAAGGCAACCTTAAAACACAATCTAAAGCGAGGTAGAGAAGTCAAGTACAAGAAGGATGACAAGCTTCGTCTACGAGCATTTTGCGTACATGATGACTGTCCATGGGTGTTATATGCAAGGTTTTACAAGATGACGAATACATTCATTATTCGAACTATAGCATTGGACCACAATTGTGCAATGACATTTAAAAACAGACACGTAGATGCAAACTTCTTGGCCGAGAAGTACATGAAGACATTCAAACATAATCTAGATTGGCGATTGAATGGTTTCATGGGTGCAGTGAAAATGGATTGTGCTTCGACCGCGTCAAAGTGGAAATTTTATAGAACAATAACAAAATGTCTGGATGCAATTAGAGGTACATGTCAACAATAATTTTCTATATTGTGTGATTATTGTGAGCATATGTGGATCAGTAATCCTGGAAGCACCATTATTTTGAAGACGACAATGTTGGCTGGATGTTTCTTGAAGGGTGATTTTGGTTGCCACATTTTGTCGGCTGTCGGTATCGATGGAGAAAATGCTATGTGTCCTGTTGCATATGCTGTGGTAGAGTCAGAAAACAAGAGCAGATGGACTTGGTTCATGTGGTTGTTGGTCGATGATTTGGGCATCGATGATGCAAATCATTGGACCTTCATCAGTGACAAGCAAAAAAGGTTGGTGAACGCACATGATACATTGTGTGTAGATGCGAAGCATCGTTTTTGTGTTAGGCATTTGCACAATAACTTCAAATGTCAACATCGATGTCTACAGTTGAAGAACATTTTATGGGGAGTAGCGAGGGCTACGACTATAGTCGAATGGGAGTAATTGATGGAAAAGATGAAATTTCATGATGTTGAGGCACACAAATGGTTGGTCGACAAGCCAGCAGGACAATGGAGTAGGTCACACTTCAGGGATACAACAAAGTGTGACATATTGATGAACAATTGTTGCGAGTCTTTCAACGTTGTAATAGTACAAGCCAGAGACAAGCCAGTCATTACAATGCTCGAAAAGTTAAAGTTCTATCTCATGACTCGTATGAAAAAAAGAGAGATTTTGTGAACAACTGGCACAAATGAATTGCTCCAAAAATTTGAAAAATAATTGAAAAGAACAAGGAGGAGTGAGATATTGCAAGCCAACATGGGCTGAGGATAACGAGTTTAAGGTTGAGAACATCCTTTCAAGAAATACTTATGCAGTTGACTTCTGTTTGAAAATGTGTACTTGTAGAAGCTACCAGTTAAGTGGCATTTCGTGCTGCCATGCAATGAGCTGCATACTGAAAAGATACCTAGATGTGGAACAACACGTGGATGAGTGCTATAGCATGGGCAGGTTCTTGCAGGCTTACAATCCAGTGATCCACCCAATGGATGGACCACAGTCTTAGACAGGTAGGAGAAAAAATTCAGTTGCTCCACCACCTCATTGACCACGACGTGGTAGGCCGAAGAAGGTAAGGAGAAGGGAATCTGATGAAGTACCAAATAAAAGAATAAAAAGAGGTAGACAATTGATGGATATGACATGTAGCATATGTGGGAAGGTTGGACATAACATGCGTAGTTGCATCAAGAAATCTAACACCACAAATGATAGTGTATGTACAGTTGCAAGGGAAATATGAAGCGCAATGAACCTCAACCAACAAAGCAGAATAAGTGAAGTTAGATATTCCATTTCATGGAAGAAGTCTTTTTTTTTTTGTGTATTCTGTATGAATTGCAAACATCTATAATCTATTTTGGTCTAGTAGGTTGATAAAAAATATGCAATGTGATGTTTTGTGCTTTTTGTATAGGATGATGTTTTCTGCTATATGGTTGATGTTTTGTAAGGTTGATGTTATATACCTTTTGAAATGATGGTGTTTTTTCTGCTTCTGCTTGTTGAGATGCTATAATGTTCTTTATGAGCTGTTGTGAGCAGGGTTAAGCTATTAGTACAGGCATAATCTTCGTCTTCTTATTTCTAAAAAGTTTGGCATTATTGGTCCCCAACGTTTTATGTTAGTTGCATGACACATCCCCAACATTTGTTCTCAAGAGCATCCACTTTCCCCAATGTTTTATGTCAGTTGCATGACATATCTCCAACATTTTATGTCAGTTGCATGATACATCCCAATATTTGGCACGATTGGTGTCCAACCTTTATTCTCCTTTCGACGGGATGCTAACATTAATACTACCTTGTTCCATATATCGGACAAGTAAACAAAGGCAACAAAAAAATTGTAATGTTTGGAAATCAACAACCTAAATTAAAGGGATAAGTTACATTGAAAATGCAAGCTCCGATTATCGTAAATACAGAAATTACATATATCCTAAATTAAAACAAGAATATCCATATGAGGAACAATCCAAATACAAATGACCAAATCCCTACACGACTCCACTTGTATTTTTCATCACTGGTTTCCACATTTTCAATTCATGCTAACAATACTTTGTTCTCTATTTGTAGACTCTGGATCTCTAATTGTTGCTTGTTAATCTATTTTTCAAGTGTCTGTACTTGAGCTTCTAATTCTTTTATCTGTCTTTCATAACTTCACTTTGAATTCAACAACCCTAGAATCACTTGCTTTGCTCGGTCACAAATTGGTGGGTCAAACCACGCAAAACAACCACATCGATTTTTCTAAGCACATAAATTAAAGTGTCAAAAGTTTCATTATTGATGTCAACAAGACCATCTTATTTATTAATGAACTCATCTCACAAACATAGAATCTCCTAGGTGGGTTCGCAACAGTCCATGAAGTTTTTAGATTCATGTGATTTTTACAACGGCATAACCTCATCTGCCATGTTTGCAGTAGAATACAAGAGGAGATGGGGATAAGAGAGAGCTAATTGCAGTGAAGACAAAGTACATGTCAGAACAAAAGTAATAAATAAGAAGCAGGAGGAAAAATTGAGGAAAGTTTACAGTGGAGTTACTTTTTTACCCCTGCTATTCTCAGTCGCGTTTTTTGGGAAAATATAGCGCATGCAGTCCAGTTTTTTGTTTTAACGGAGAAATCTAACAGAAAGTGTGAAGAGGGACCTATGATGTCTATTTCTTCATACGTTGGGGATGTTTGGTGCTATTATTTTAGGTTATGGGCATATCCCCAACGATTTTGTAACGTTATGGACCTTTGATGCAATTACCCATTTTTATTTTTATGCACGGTACTTGTTTATCATGATAGTGATTTTAAAATATTTTAAGACTATATTGTTTATTTATTATATTCAAATAAAAAAGTATCATATAAATAACATATGATTACTCATTGATATTGAAAAAAAAACATAGTTTATTCAGATTTTCGAACGCCTCTTTGAAAACCACGTTTGTGGTCGAATTGGTTGGCACTACATCCCTATTACAAATCAACATCTTCAATCCCATACGATTTGTAACTATAGACAATGCAACATAAAGTTATCCATGCTAAAAATTGATTTTCTTTGATATAGTCTCACGCGAGATAAAGATTGACCTTGACTCTTATTAATAGTCATAACGTATGAGACAATTAATTATTTTTGACGTAGGTATATTATAATTTAAAAATTGATTTTCTAAATTATAAAGATGCGGGATATTATGCAAATTTATTGCTTTTCTATTTGTAGACAATTAACAATATTTACATACCTAAATCTTATATTAATTAATTAATGTAGCATTCAATTTTGTTATTACTAATAATTGAAGTGAATTTATCTTGTTCGGAAGATGTGCATTTTTTAATTAAAAATGTCAATTCATAATTTTATTCATTTTGATCGAATATCACAAAATTCAAAACATTGGGAAGCTGAACCGGTAGTATTATTTACACTATATTGGAATACTGATAATTAACTGAAGTTGAGCAATTACTTAACGAATGAATTGTTGGGAATCTCATCCGACTGCATTATTGTTTCATAAGTGTTCTTCTGCTAAGTTGTGAGACTATAAACAAATTTTTTCTCATACTTCAGCCAGAACATTTTTATCATAAAGCAATTTATCTTTTATAAGTCTATTACTGCGAATTAAAACATCTACGATCTCAGAGAAGGGCATTGTTAGAAAGTCTCGAAGAATATTTACACTACTCCGCAATAGTTTTTCAATCTCTGCGAGTGTATAATTTTTTATTTCTTTATCACTAAATTCTAAATCTGTAAATCGAGACAAACAGACAACTATAATTAATTTAAAAGACAAAGCAATTATTATTATTATTATGTAATAAAACATTGAGGAGCTATAATCTGATTATTCAACGTTTTAAGTCTATGTAATACAACATTATTACGTAATAAAACATTAATAAAATTTAACGTTGATTATTTAACGTTCTCAGCCTATCATTTATCTAGAGCCTTTTTGAAGAGCTAGAATTTGAGGCGGTCTTTGAATCGTATGAATTTAATTTTAAAATTATTATATCTAGTTTATTAGTTTAATCGACTTATTATTTTTAATCAATAAATCATATGCTTTGATAATATAACACAATTATATGTTTTTCGTGCATTGATTTTTTTTTAACTGCAACCTATTTAAACTCACTATAGGAAGCATAAAAATTTTGTGGGGAAAATAAATACACTTTCGAAAAACTATTGCATTATTGCCAATAGTTCTCGTGCATTGATGTTTCATTTTTTTGAAAACATAATTTATTTAAATTCCTGCATAAATTAAGAATTAAGATATTTGAACACATAACCTCATATATTGTGTTTTGAAGTGAATTTATATTGTTGTGGAAAATGTGCATTTTTTTTAAATGTTAATTCTTATTATTATTCATTTTGACCAAGTATCATAAGAAATTGAGACATTGGAAAGCTCATCCTAATTAAATTGTATTGGAATAATGATTATTAATTACTTGAAGTTGGATAATTAATTAATTAAATTAATTAAATTTTAATATTATAGAATATTAAAATTATGACATATGATTTAATTGTATTTTTTTACTCACTCTGCGTAAATATAAATATAAATAATATTATTATTATAAAATATAATATAAATACTTTAATATTATTTATTATATAATATAAATAATATAATATTAAAACTTATTGAGTAATTTTCTATTATAAATTGAAAAATAATTTTCGAGTATGCATAGATAAGTTTTTTAATAATCGATACAAATATTATTAGATGGATTGATTTTTCAGTTACAATAACAGTTTAAATCTTATCATTTGTTTAAATCAAATGAATGTGTTTTCCTATCTCTATTTAACAGTCAAATTGTGTATTTATATATATTTTGTAAATTGTAACTAATTTTAACTGTTTCTTAGTTAACGTAAAAAAAAAGAATTTAAGAGAATGCTTGATTATCATTTTCTAATTTTTAAGAAGTGCTTCCGGCTTAATTTTTGGCGCGGCTCATTAAATAACCCACTAATTTTTATATTATAATTTGAAAATTGATTTTCTAAATTGTAAAGATGCATATTGCGTTAATAATATTATGCAAATTTATTATTTTTCTATTTGTAGACATTAATAATATTTAATACTCTAAATCTTATATTGATTAATTAATGTAGCATTCAAATTTGTTATTACTAATAATTAAAGTGAATTTATCGTGTTTTGGAAGATGTGTATTTTTTAATTAGAAATGTCAATTCATAATTTTATTCATTTTTATCATAGATAATTCAAAACATTGGGAAGCTAAACCGACGGTACTATTTACACAGTATTAGAATAATGATAATTACTTAACTGAAGTTGGACAATTACAAATGACTTATTGGAAATTTAATTTGGGATGTACATTAAATCTGATTATTAATTATCTAAAATTGGCAATTAATTAATTAAATTAGATATTTTTTTATATTATTATTATTCTGTAATATGTGGGAGATGTTTTGGACGGAAAAATATGTTGACTTTTATTTATGAGTATCCTTCTTTTATATATATTTATAAGATTAAGATTATGATATATAGATAGTAGCATAGTGCTCAATGTCTATGTAAATTAAATGTATAACAAAACACTTATTGAAGTTATAGATGTTGACTTAAATTTATTTGACATTGCAAAACGTGTAGTTAGTTAGTTAAGTATTAATTAATTATTATGGATATAAATCAAATGGATGGTTTTATTAATGTATTTTATTTACTATTTATTATTTATTATCATTAATTAATGAATGTTTTGGAGAGAAAACTTGGCAAAAAAATTTGACGACTGTCCTTTTTTATATATATTAATTAATAATTAAGATTTTTGTTCTTTAATAATGGGAAAAAATAAAAATAAATAGTATACAGCTTCTTTTGCGGTAAAATTCGACTGTACGCTCTATTATGATAATAGATTGAGGCGGTGAACATATTTTGGAGATGATCGGTAGAGGAAAATGATCGATTGATTGAGGAGAGATGGATTGAGAAGATGAGCAAATTTTGAAGATGGTCCGTTGAATAAGATGATTAAACAGTAAATTTTGGAAGTAGTGAAATTGAAGACGTAGTGACAGTGTAACACGTGCTTTTTTCTTCCGTGAAGAAAACTCCATACGGTCATGATAATGTTTTCAAAATAATGCATAAAAAGTAAAAAGTAAAAATTCTAGCGTTTTCATTTATTTTTGTTTGATTTTATATTTTTTTATTATATATAGTGTTTTGTATAGGTACATAGTGAGTAAATTTAATAAATAATCACCTAACTTTACTTACATTACTACTTGTTCACTCAATTTTAAAGTATTACCTATTGCTCACTCATCTATTTCAAACAATTACCCATTTATCACCCAACTCATTTCCGTCAATTAACCTTAATAGAAAATACCACGTGGTGAACGAAATTTTATGTAGACACAAAAATCTGTTAAAATCTGCCACTAAATAATGAGAGAGAGAGAGAGAGAGAGAGAGAAATCTCAAACAAACAAATAACGTCTACATACAAATTAAACAAAACACCAATGCCCAAATGAAGAATATCCCAAATTAACCCTAGTTGCTAAAAGTTCTTCCTCAAAACTAACTAATTCATCGAGGCATTACTGTGGTTCAGCTGATGGATTGGTCAATTTTAGAAAAGAACTTTTAGCAATTAGGGTTAATTAGGGTTCTTCTTCATTTGAGCAATGGTGTTTTGTCTAATTTGTATGTAGACATTATTTGTTTGTTCCAAATTCTCTTTTTTTTGTTTATATATATGTGGCAAAATTTTAACAGATTTTTGTGCCATATAAGATTATGTCTTCCACGTGGCATTTTTTGTTAAAGTTAATTGACGAAAATTAGTCGGGTGATGAATGAGTAATGATTTTGAGATAGATGAGTGAGCAATGAGTAATACTTCAAAGTTGAGTGAGCAAGTTGTAATGTTGAAAAAAGTTAAGTGATTATTTATTAAATTTACTCGGCATATAGTACTCATTTTGAAGATTAATGCTTTTTATTTTTGCATTATTGGATTTATTGATGTGCTTGTGAATTTTACTTATTTTTGTTTGATTTTTAATGCTTTACATTTTTTGATTATGTAGTTCGTTTTTTTAAACGATTATATAGTGTTTTGTATAGCCACATTATACTTTTTTTTTTTTTTTGGGATTAATGTTTATGATTTTTGCATTCTAGGATTTGTTTACGTGTTTGTGAGACTCGATTTTCACTTATTTTTGTTTATTTTTAGGGCTTTACATTTTTTAATTATATAGTGTTTTGTATTTATTATTTACGAAGTTGGTGTTATTTTATCATACAATTGAAGCATGCATATGTCTATTATGAATCGCGGATCAATTTTATAATTGAAATTTGAGACTGTGATGTTTAACATTGCAGTGATATTTGAGACATTTCAACTCGTATTCAAGACGGTAAACTCTGGAAAATTTCTATATTGCCTGTTTAGTAACATATCTAGGGTTTCATAATGTGTTTGTGAGACTTGATTTTCAGATTTTCTTGTTTGATTATTCGAGTTTTACATTTTTTTGTTATGTACTTTTTTTGTGTTTGTTACTTATAAAATTGATGTTATTTTATCAAATAATCGAAGCATTCAAATGTGTAATATAACCGTCGGTCAATTTTGTAAATGAAATATGAAGTTGCGATGTTCTTAAAATATTTAACATTGCATTGTTACTTGAGACGGTTCACCCATAATTCAAGACATAAAACTTCTTAAAATTGTGGTTCTTCTTTGTTACTTATTTAGTAATATAACTTGTCTCGACTAATTGTTGGTTGCTTTTCAATGTGAGTAACATTACTTTACAATAACAAATGTTTAATTTGGTGTTTTGGTTGATGTGATATATTATATGTTTATTATTTAAAAATATAAGAGCAACATATTGTATTATTTTTACATTACTTTACAAAGAAATGATATGTTTTTCCAATCGGGCAACATATCATGTTCCAACTGTCACATGTTGACTATCGAGTAAATACACACCCTCTCCATTTTTTGTTTGATTGGTCCCCATCCTCCTCATATATATATTTGCTCGACTGTCAACACGTGACACTCGGGCACATGATATGTTTCCTGATTCGGACAATATATCATTTTCTCTTACTTTACATTTGTGTTGTCCTACTCTTATTATTATTTATTTATTGTATTTATTGTTATGTTATATCTATTTCTGGGATTAGGAGTTCTAATAGACTCGGACAAATGGTTACCGGGTAAAGTGATGGTGACCTTTTAACATTTTCTTAATCTCGAATATTCGAGGAAAGTTGAATGGTGAGCAAATTTTTTTCCAGTAATACATGTTTCTATTTATTCTTTAACGTGGGAGATATCACTGCAGTAAATTTTTTAAATTGCGCGCTAATGCGTCGATTAAGCGCACATAGACGCGATGCGTGGTAAAAACGTCAGGCATTGCTTAAATACATTTAAAATGTGGTCAACACACTGTTGACCACTTAATGCGCGATTAGGCTTAAAAATGTGCGCACATTCTGATTGGGCCAACTCATAAAAATAAGTTTAAAAAAAAATAAAACACAATTCAACCAAAAAAACCCAAAACCCCAATAAAATCCAAAAATTCAAGTTAGCCAAAAAAACCCAAACTCAATAAAACGCAAAAACCTAAAAATTCAACGCTTTAGTGGGCAATTTAGAACACTTGTAGAAAATTATTATTAATTTGTAATACTTGTAATTTTGAGACTCGTGTATTTTTTGAAAACTTAAAAATTATGCATTTGGTCTATAAATTTATCTATGTTATGTATTTTTTTTAGAATAATTAAAATTTTATTATAATTTGAAAATATATTTTGGTGCATAAGTTTTGTCTAGACACGCCTAAACTTGTAATACTTGATGCTTCACCTCGTCGATTCGTCACGTATTTTAGAACCTTGTATGCTACTCCCAACTAATCCATTCGGTACTTTTGAAAGCGGTCAAATAGCCAACCCCGATGAGATGTGATTTAAAATTGGGGACAAGTGTATCAAATTATGGGTAAGGATGACTTTGTCAAGTACTCGAAGGGGAAACATATTGAAGGATGATTACTTCAAAGATTTTGAAACAGTGTCAAAGGAAGATGTCGAAAAAGCATTCTTGAATTTGAAAGGCTGGGTGTGTAATTAAAATATACAAAGATTAGAGACCCCAACTGTTATGTTACGTGCGACAATATTAATGGATTGTATGGAATAAAAACAAGTAAGAGAAACACATAGATTTACGCGGTTCGGCAGAAAACCTATTCCACTGGAGCAAAGCAGTTGTATAAAGTCTATGAAAACTAGGGTTATATAGCATATATATAGATATATTAAATCTAGTCTGTTTAGGATCAATCTTAGTCCGTCTAAGATAATAGGAAAATCCCAAAAAAACCCATGTACCATACCCTGACAAAGTAACAATAAATTCCGCTATATTTCGTTTGGTGCGCTCCACTTCAACATCGGCCTATCATTCGATATACATGTGTTACATTCGATATGAACCATATCGTCCAACACCACCGACAATTTTTCCTTCAAAAATTGGGAAAATAATTAAGTTTTGAAACTTTTATAAAAACAGCTTTACGCAACATTTTTAAAAACATCTTTAAACATATTGGACCACCTAAATAAATTTTAGAAACATTTGAAGAACTACCTAACACGTCAATAATGACGTATTAAATTTTCACAGCCTAACTCATTCATTAAGATAGACAATTAAATCATTTAACTAACGTGTACAATTTTAGAATTTAAATTGTCTACTATTGAAAACGCGGTCACAACTCTTTCCACTAATGTCTAACCAAGATAATTACAAGTCTCATGGATCACAGACTTACTGGGATTTCAAACCCAATTGGTCTCACCATAAAACACGAAACACATACTTCTAGATGTTGTTTTTAACACATAGTAGTAAAGTTGAATCATTGCTACAATAGATCTTGAAAATATATCTCTATTAAAGATGCCCGATTCACACGGTATTCTAGCAATCATTATGTTTCTTATACTAGTATACCGCTTATTTGATGGAATCCGATCGTAGAAGTTTACTCGCGGTCAACACTAACGAGGAGGAAGAAGGTTGATATGAGAGATTAGAAGAATGGTGAAAAGAAATGAGAAGGAGAAATTTGAGGAGAGGGAGATTTTTTTGGAAGATGCAGTATATGAATTTTGTGTAAGTAAGTGAGAGTGAAAACCCTCGATAACGGCTATATATAATTGATGGCTGGCGGATCGAGGCGGATCGGCTGATCCAAATCCGCCCCGCAATAATTGTAGGAGATCCAAATCCGTCCCACGATTCACCATTTTTTTGGGCGGATCGGATACAGATCTAGGCGGATTGGAGCCCCGATCGATCGATGATCTTTTTTTTTTTTTTTCAATGGATCGGCAATCTCGGAAAGGGGCATTAAATTTGACCGAGATGAGTCTATTTATACTATTTTTAGAAAGTTGTTATACTTGATTACAATAGACTTATCCGACTCAAAATTTAATTATCTCCAATCCCAAAATTAATAATAAATTGGATACCAATTTCAGTTAACATTCTCCATATTCACTCATTCAAATTCATACACGTTGTCTACGTACATATGTTAGCGTCTAATTTCCCATTGGTGATAACCAAAACAAGAACCAAAATCTGACTTTAATCTCTGTTTTTTTTTTTTTTTTTCATTTGCTGACTCATGTAATGAAAATCTATATTTTTTCCCTTCCCATTTCCATTTCCATTTCCATTTCCATTTTTACGTGTTCTTTTACGCTGCCAATATATTTCCAATTCGAATCCCTTTCTAATTGAGGATAAGTAATTTGCTGTAATTGAAACAACTAAACAAGCTGTGTAAACTTTGATCCATTTTTCTCTTACAGGGAAGAGAGTTGGAGAGATTCAGAGATTCAGATTTCATTTCAGATTTTTAGGAAGTTTAAAATTGCATTTTCAGTTCTAGTCCCAAATTTTTGATCTTTTTACAATTGAATCTTTTTTTTTATTTCGCCCGATCCGCCCCGCGCTCCGAGAGATCCGTGGCGGATCACGGATATCTTCCGATCCCCACCGATCTACTGGATCGGTATTTTTCGCTCCATTCGAATCGGGTATTCAGCCGGATTCGGGACGGATCGAATATTTTTGCCATCACTATGTTATACATACTTTTTGTTTGGGATAAGTTTTAGTTATATAATTATTCTTAGAATAGATTGTAGATGTACAAAATTCCAGCATTAATCTAAGCATCAAATTCTTATTCTCAATTTCGCCAATTGTCACCCCTGCTTTCTATATTTGAGTCTGGGAAAAAGAAATGGCTCAGTGAATATTTGGTTCAGTTTTAAATATTCAATTACATATTTTATGGAATTTACAACTTTTATCAATTTTTCAACTACACAATTTATTAAAGGGTAATTATATTCACACTACACTTTTTATTATTCACACCACGTTTTAATTGTAATAAAGCTCTCCCAACATTTGATATTTAGACATTTGATATTTAGACACTTATGTCTCTAATTTTTTTCATCGGATTTTTATTATTAACTTTCATTTAGTTTTCACATCTTGTTTTCGATGAAAGATTTTTGTCTAAATATTCTGCTAATGTGCATTGAAATGAGGGAAAAATATTTTATTTTGGATGTTACAAATTTGTCCTTGTTTTAAAAAAAAATGGGGTCTACGTATAAAATCAACAGATATTTTAGACGAAATCTGTTCAAAAGAATCATCTGCACACCTAATTAGATATACTCTAGGGACTATTAATAAATATAGGTCTTTGAAAAAAGTTTAATTATGGACGGTCGACCTTAATAAATGTAGGTCTTTGAATAAAAATAAGGCAGCAAATAAGGACTCGTACGTAGGCCAATTCCTTGTCGATAACTTTAATTTGGAGCATTTGGTCAATGGTGCAGCTGAGGCACGTGCCAAAATGTTGTAATCATGGTTGAAAACAAGACATGGTTGACTATTTGACTTAATTGTGCTTGTGAATTGAACATATCCCTTTCCACAATTTATTTTATTCTTTATAGTGATAGACATACATCACAATAATTATCCATTCACGAAAAGACAAGAAATACAAATATCATTTAACACATAACATATTTAATGATGGTTTTGTCAATATATTCTATTTATATACTTATAAAAAAAAAATTATTTTGTCGTACTTTTGTATTTATTGTTTTTTAGTATGATGAAAAAATAGGTCGTTTTACGCCCTTCTAATGAATTATTTTGGATAAAAATCGTTACCAGACACAAGATATCCTAATTAATAAAAAGTTAATGAAAAAAATACGATAAAAAAAGTTGGAGATATGAGTGCTACAATGAACAAAAATCGAGAATATTAAATACAATTAAAATATAGTACAATTACCCTTTTATTTATTTTTAAATAGCATTTAGGTGTAATTAAAATGTGGTGCAAAAAATAAAAAATATAGTGTGAATATAATTACATAAGTAATTAAATTATAAAATAGAGAAACCTACTTTCTATAAGTAATTGCATTAAAAAAATTCCAATTTCTAATAAATCACATGTTGACTAAATTAAATAATATATTAAAATAAAATTATACATAATAATTAAGAATAAAGTACGTCAAAATAAAATATTAAAGAAAATAATAATAAATACTTATTGGGAGTTTAAATTAAGTGCTTATAATTTCTTGACAAAATTAAGTGAAAAGTAATTTGAGAAAAAGCAGCATTTATTACTAAGTTGAAACTGGTCACAGAAAAGGGGGGAAAATAGATTTATGGTTGATTCATCAATACGTATTTACTAATCTTCAGTGACTCACCGTTGTCATTTACTGCTCCCAACAGTGTCAAGCTTTGTATATTCATCATCAATATTCACCGAATTCCAAAGCTTCTGTAGCCTGTATCTCTTGCATTTGCATTTTGCAGTGTTTTAATAACTTGCATTTATATTTCTCGTTTCTCTATGTCCTTATCTTTTGAAATCGTACTAGCTAGCACAACACGAGCTGATATGAAACTGTGTTTCATTCTCTCTGTCGACTTTATCTTTTGAAATCGTACTGGCTAGCACAACACGAGTTGATGTCAAGCTGTGTTTTAAATGTTTGATCGATTCAACCAATTTGACTAAACAAATTCCATCAATTGTCTAACATCGTATGATAGAAACTCGAAAAAGGGTGTGGGTTGAACAAGTTTACCTATAGTTCGTTTATATAAAAACAAAATGATTTTTTTTTTTTGGCGTGATTAATTGAGCTTTTATGTGCATGTATTTTATTAATATTTTTAAAGAAAATTAGAGTTTTGGATTCCCTAACTTTTTACATATTGTGGTTACGGATCTCCACCATTCAAAAGTGAGGTTATGGGATTCTCAAACTATTGAGATTTGTAATTCTGGATTTCACGTGACCGAAACTGTCATTAGGACCGAAACTGTCATTAGGAACGTTAAAATCATACTCGACTTTTAGTTGAATTAAAGAAAAATGTTATGTGGTTTGAGAATTTGGCCCTCCAACTTTAAGTCACGTGTAATTCGAGTGCAATTTTAATGTATGCATTGACAATTTCAATCATGTGGCAATCCATAATTATAGAATTTAAATAGTTAAGGACTCGAAAGCTCATTTTTAAAGATTAGAGATACATAATCCCACCACATATAAAATCGAGAAATCCAAACCTAATTTTAACAATATTTTTAAACTTCGTCTCGACACGGGTTCAACTCTATCCAAATACTCTTTCACCTTTTACTTTTTCTTGAGTTGTACTACAAAATATAGCAATATATATATAGATATATATCATATATCAATTGCATAACACGCATTCTATTGAGGATAGAGAGATCTAGAGAGAGAGATGGAAGGGATTGAGCACAAGATGGTGAGTGTGAATGGCATAAACATGCACGTAGCAGAGAAAGGTAAAGGCCCAGTGGTACTGTTCCTCCATGGCTTTCCCGAGCTTTGGTACACATGGCGCCACCAAATCCTGGCCTTTGCAGCCTTAGGTTACCGGGCAGTTGCACCAGACCTCCGGGGCTTCGGCGACACCGATGCTCCTTCTTCCATCACCAGCTATACCTGCCTTCATGTGGTGGGTGATATGGTGGCACTTATAGGGTCCCTCGGAGTTGATCAAGTGTTCTTGGTGGCGCACGACTGGGGTGCCTTGGTTGGCTGGTATTTGTGCATGTTTCGACCTGATTTGATCAAGGCATTCGTGTCTTTAACCGTGCCATTCCGGCCAAGGCATCCCACGTTGAAGCCTGTTGAGAGCATGCGAGCTTTATTTGGCGACGAATACTATATGTGCAGATTCCAGGTTTTTCTTCCGTTAACCTCACTATATGCAACAATTTTTTGACATATAGGGGTAAACAAAGTTGCTCATTTTAAGAAGGAACCGTAATTTATTTTAAAATAAGTAACTTATTTAAATTGAGATTGATTTTAGAGCGCAACTTCTGATTGTCAAAGAATCTACAACTATTCTAAGCGTTCGATAATCTTAAGAAAAGTTAATTATAAAAAAGAATCTGTATCGTTTAACAGTAGATTTTTGAGAAACGCCAAAAAAGTAGTTTTTCAAATTTTATTTTTAGTTTTTCTAATTATCTATCAATAAATGTCAATTTTAATCAAATGAATAAAATTAATTTATTTCTTGTGATTCTAAAAGTTCGTTGGTAATATACATTTATTGATATTCTTCTATTTCATTGTCTTTCTTGGACTTGGTCATTGACCTATCAAATATATTTTTAAATTTTATAAATTTTTAAATTTAATAGATATTATTATTTTTACCTTAAAAAATAACTATGGTGAATGTAGATAAATATTTATTAAATATAATAATAAATTAAATGTTCAAAATGCTGATATTAAAACATACAGTAATTTTAAAATAAAAATTTATCAAACACTTAACTAATTCCTTCTGCATTAATTATTCTTTGAGTATAATTAAAGTCGATTTTCTTAAAATATATCATTTATAATTAGGCGGACGTGATCATTCATTGCTACTCAGTTTTAAATAGGATTCTATACAGCTAGATAGCGATATTGGCATGTGTTTTGTTTAATTTTGGATATGCAAAATAAATGAACGTCCATGCAGTACACCGCCCATTTCATTATTATATTACTCCATTTCTTTACCACCTAATGTCTGCTGTGAATTAAATAATTCAACTGAAATAGGATTTGCTTATTCGTGACTCGTGAGGATTTTAACTCAAACAGGGATTCATGCAAACAGAATATAAATTGATTTTTTTTTTTTTTTAACTTTAAGTATTTTGAGTTGTTTGTGCGTGCTTATAATAATTTATAAGTCGGTCAAACATTATTTTTATCCATACATTTTGTATGATCCACAACTTTTATCTATTTTTTATCCACACATTTAGAGAGTACATATTTGATTTTGATTAAAATTAGATTTTTTTTTTGTAAAAGTTGATGAAAAAGTTGTGGATCCACGAAATAAGTAGTTAAAATTAATTATTGACTTTAACTTTAACTTTTTATCAAAATTTTAAGTGAAATCAAACAAGCTCAGTCAAGGAAAGCCTAATTGTTTGTCTTCGAAGGCAAATCAATGGGGTACTTTAATTTTGGATGGGAACTGAAAAAGAACTGAACCGAAACCGAGAATCAATGGTTATTTTCTAATAGAACTATTGGTTCTATCGAAAAAAATTATGGAAACCAAATTGTTCTGGGTTGGTTCTAGTTTGGTTCTTGGTTGGTTTCAGGTTTTTTGTTCATCCTTAGACACTCCTAACCACTCCTCTTATATGATTTGTTACTAACTAGTAATATTCATTATAACGTAATGACAAAATATATGTTAGTATTATCGTACTGATGAATTTTCGAAAAGCAATAACTATCGAAAATTATCCATGGGAAATGGGTGATCTTAAATGTCCAACGGAAACAATATTGGTACATTCCTACGGGTTATAAGCATGTTGATATTGTGTTTTTTATTTTTCTAAAAAATATTTTTTCTATGTTGTCCATTATAACTTTCTTAATATTTTTATTTAGAGCTTTTAGTACAATTTTTTTTGGAAAAAATGAGTTTTTGAGTAGGATATTGTTGATTTTTCAAAAGATTTTAAGATGAAATAACAATTGCTCTTTCTACTTTTATATTAAGGACAATTTTGATTATTTCAGTATTTCACTTTAAAATCTTTTATAAAATCAACAATATCATACTTAAAAAACCCATTTTTTTCAAAAAAATCTGTATCAAACACCCTCTTAAAATTAATGGATTAGTGGCTGCACTTTAGCAAAGCAATTTTTGTGTCACTAAAATCCGCCACTAACTATAATTTAGGACATGTTCGGTGTAGTTTTTTGGGAAAAAAATGATTTTTTAGTATTTTATCGACTTTTCAAAATTTTTTTGTAGTGTAAAAAAGTTGAAAAGTAAAAATTGTAATAAAAAAAAATAGGTTTTTGAAAAAAAAAAAAAAATAACTACTAACATAACTTAATCTTAAAATTATAAAATATTTTTGTTGGAAATTCGTCGTTAAAATTAAGTAAAGATTTACTTTAAACTAAAAATCATCAAGAAAGGTCACTTTAAAACATGGTCAACGAAAAATGTTACTTTAGGAAATTGTTAAAACATGGTGAATAAATGTTTAACCAAACATGCATGACTCATCTTCTTTCCTTCTTTTATTACAAAACAAGACCTAATCAATTGAACTGTGAAAAGATTATTGTTTCTTAATTTCTTGTCTACTTTTATTAAATTTCTCTTGTGAATTTGTAGGAGCCTGGAAAGATGGAATCAGAAATTGCAGAATATGGAGCTGCAACAGTGATCAAGAAAATTCTCACGGGTCGTAAACCGGGTCCTCCCATCTTACCCAAACAAAACCCATTTGGAAATTTCCATGATACTGATGATATCAAATTACCCGCCTGGTTCTCGAAAGAAGACCTCAAATATTATACTAGTAAATATAACCACAAGGGCTTCACCGGAGGATTGAACTATTACCGCGCACTTGATCTGTATGCTCTAATTTCATACCCTGGCATGTTTGGTACGGAGTACTCATAGCTCTCGATTGTATTAAGGAAGGAAAAAAAGTTAAAATCATGTCTAATTCATTACTTATTATGCTATTTTAGCCTTGCAAAGTACTAAATACCAAACATGCAGGAATCAAAATGTGTTTGTATGCTCAAAGTTTTTCATTTAATAGAATTGAAGCTAGTATTTTTCACTAATGCAGAAACTGGGAGCTAACGGCAGCATGGACAGGAGTGCAAGTAAAAATTCCTGTGAAGTTCATTGTGGGGGATTTGGACATGGTGTATACTACCCCAGGGATGAAGGAATACGTACATGGAGGTGGGTTCAGAAAGGATGTGCCATTGTTGAAGGAATGTGTCGTGATACAAGGAGCTGGACACTTCATCAACCAAGAGAGAGCTGAGGAAGTTAATGCCCATATCCATGATTTCATTGAGGAATTGTTGATTGTTTGAGCATTCTGCAATGCTTGCTAGCAGCTTTCCTAAATTAAGGTGTGATTAATTTGGCAGCCCGAGTTTTGGGACATTTAATTTGTGTTTTTTAATAAAACATATGAAGAATTAATGTTTGACGCTTTATCACGATGAATGTATATGATGCTCTTCAATTTGCAGAGTTCGAATAATTTCAGGTGACTTCGCAATTGATATAGTTAAACTAAAAGAAAATTGGTCTTTTTTGACGTACCAAAATCGTTGATAAAAATGCTGAATTTGTTGAAAAAGACTTCTCCAAATGAACCAAGCGTTGTCACCATAGCCCTATTGTTAAAGACTTTTTCCGACGACTTAGCAAATCGTTGGTAGACATACTCCAACGAATAATACGTTGGTAAAAACCAGTAAGTCGTCGATAAAGACATTTACACTTGCAACAGTTAGTTACAACATGCAGTACATGTTAAAATCATAGTATTATAATATAAATTGAGCGTTGCAACATTGACATCAATCAATTAATACAACAATGTTGCAACATGAAACAATTAATTAGTTTGTTACAACATCAAATGGTTAATAAAACAAAGTTTTTAACATGAAATAGTTTTTTAAAACAAAATGATGAAATGATGTATACTCAATTTCATGTTGAAACATTGCCTTTTTTTAACATATTATAAAGTTGTAACATGTAGATATAAAATAAGTTTGAGTAGAACACAATATAAAATTTATGTTACAATTTGCAAAAATAAAATATATCGATTAATAGAATGTTGCATTATAGAATATAATGTTGTAACACATTAAAACAAATTCGACTATATGAAAGATATGTTGTGACAAAAAGTGAACACTATATATTTATAAATCATAATCTCTTCAAAAGACAATATATTGCAACACATAAACTAAACATGTTTTAAAACGTAATTTGTTCATAGAGTCATCATGTTGCAACACGAAGAAATAGAACCTTAGTTTTGTTTTAAATTGCATAAAAATTGTATACATAACTTATTGATCTTTTACAAATTATGATTAACATCCCTTGACAAAACACCTCTCACATGGATCATGATCTCGTAAAGTTCAGTAATTTAAGTTACTATAAAAATACCTCGTAAGATGTAAGTTCGATTTCATACTTGAATTTTAAGTAAAATAACACAAGGTATTAGCATTGTTTTCAAGCAAAATAATAGTTGTCTTAATTTCAAATTTAGACCATCACAAGAAAAAATGATAATTTCAATCTTAAATTTAAATCAACATTCCAAGTAGTACTACATAAGACTTTGGGTTTATTTCAATCTCAAATTTAGACCCTTTGATCCAATCTCAATCTCAGATTTAGGATTGTTAGTTCGCATAATTTGATACTTTAACATGAAAATAAGAAATCATTATTAAAGTTTGTAATGTGTCTTAGCTTAATTTTTTGTTCATTGCTTGACTTGTAAACATGTTGAAAACAAGATGAGCAATCTTCAAACATTATTCTTCTTCTACTTTTCTTAAATTTTATTAAACTAAGATTTGAGATAATAATATTTTTAACTTATGAAATGAACAAGAAAATGAAATGTGTAAGCAAAAATAGAGAGGGGGTCGACCATGGGGTTGTTATCTCTATATCTATACTTCTAGGAGAAATATTTTTGTATACTTCTATTATATATGAAGTCTAAAAAATGGAGAAACATTTTTTGTATGAAAACGTCTTCATTAATGTTTTATATTTCTTAAATTGTCCTTTATTTAATATTATAATTGAACTCCCAATACAATATTTGTAACCACGATTAGAGCATCTCAAGTGCATTCTATTTGCTATTTAGGTGGTACAAAGTTTGAAAGACTTATAATCTATGTAGAATGAATGTTTAATGAATAAACACTCAAGTCCAAAATTGGTCTCCAATGCATTATATGGATTGCTATCTAGGTGTCTTTTATTTCCTGTAAATAAATACAAAATTTAAATCTGTATAGAAAATATAAATATGTATAAGAAATTAAAATTTTGTTGAGTCAGTATGTCTAACGGAGTTTTTGAATTTAGACGGAGTTTTAGACATTATCCATTTTTTTTTTCTATTACATCAGCTTGACCGAGTCTTGACAACTTGCACTAGAGAGGAATTTTTTCTGATATTATCTATTTTACTTATGTGGGAAATTTTTTTTAGCAATCCACGATTGCATTGGAGATGCTATTAATCCTTACAAGTTGAGACGGTTAACCACTATTTATTACATTGAATTATTGAAGTTTGAATATATTTTTGTCGAATTGTGACAGTGGATTTGATTAGTTACAAGATGAATAGTCATTCAACAATGTATTCAACTTATTTAAGTTGATATTGCTATAGCTTCGATGGGCCAGAGAATCTTTGAGGTAGCTATGAAGGCCTAATTTAAAATTTAATGTTGCTTTATTTGAAAGTAATTATATTTTTGATGAAGTCCACACAAAGATTTGTGTTTGTGATGATTTTTGTTCCATTCATACGATGATTATACTATTTTTAAGTATGCTTGGAAGTGCTTATAAGTACTTGCACGTTCAATATGATCTACAATTTTTATTGATTTTTTATTAATACCTTATATACACTGCTTATAATCTTAAAAAAATTACCAAACAAGCACATACTTCGTTTAATCTTTCACTTTTGTATCTCTCAAGGTAATTCATCATAAATTTGTTCAGATTATTTTCTTGGAGGATTTGGGTTAACCAAATACTTTAATAAAGGTATGCCAATTTGCCGAATTCGTCTCTATTTTATATCCTCATTTTAGTGATTTTCTATGTTATTACAAGACACGTAAATTGAGCATACTATTTATTTATTTATTTATTTCGGATTCAATTTCAAGAAATTGTAAAATGGCTAAAACCTGGATACACTGATAAATTTGTCTTTGATAGACTTGAATAATCCTTTTTATACCGATCTCATTTCTCTTACTCTTTTTTTCTTACACATTTCATTTTCTTGAAATGGAGAGTAAGACTTCAATCTATTGTTGATACCGATCTCATTTCTCCTGCTTTTTTTTTTTTTTTTTTTTATGTTTTAGAATTGAATTGTTATCTATTGCTTCAATTATGTTTTCTTAACTATTTATGCTCACACGTGAATAAGACGCTTCATTCACTAGTTTTGGTGATATTACTTTATTTCTCTATTATTATTTAGATAAGTTCACGTGAAAATATTTGGACACTGAATTATGTAAATAAGATTGTTTAATTTTGTCAATTTCATTGTAAATATATATTTTTTACCTTTTATATAGTGACTATCTATTTAGAATTGTTAACTTCAAGTGATATAAGCACTATATATTTTATTTGAGTAGGTGTAGTTGGATTTGTGTTTGACTCCACAACATGTGCTTAATTAAAGAAAATTAATATATTGATGTCATCTTACTTACTTTTAATGATGTGATTGTTGCACATGAGGCCGATGATTCTATATTTCTATTACACAAATAATTAGTTGTAAGGGTGAAGTTTTACTTTTATTTTTTTAACATATTATTTACCTCTTCATATTTGGAGAATTATAAATATATGTTAAGTCATTTGACATCTCATATTTTATACAAAATATTGCTTACTAGTTACTTAATTCTTATCACTTTCTCTTGCTTGCAAAAGGTCCTAGCTTCATCTCCCCAACCCCAATTTATAACAATTTAGCCCAACTATTTATATTTATTTCAAATTTAATTAAAAGAATTGTTTTGTAAAATATAAAATCCAAGCAAAAGAAACAAACTATAAAACGAAATTGCTATCCTTTTTAGGGGTGTTGTGGAAACCAAGTGATGAATAATAATAAAGCAAGAAATTCATTGAATTAAATGTAAGAAATGAATCATTATATTTTTTTTAAATAATGAGTTTGAATACTCGATATATTTAAAAGTTCATGTACATTATCTTTGATTCTTTTTATTTGCATTTTTTAATTGACTGTGTTTAACTATATTACAGACTTTAAACATTAAAGTTTCAACGCCTTTTCTGGTCACATAATTGTAGAAAATATTTTATTCATTTTCTCATGCATATAAATGGAAATGAATGTATTAAATATTAAGATAGTTTTGTAGGGTAAATTTCGAAATATATGAAGATTTACCTCCAAACTATTTAGAGTATCTACAATACATTATGTCTATTGAAAATTGTGTAACAGGTAAAATAGACAGATTTTCCATGTGACACTACGTCTATTGAATAGATGATCAAATTAAAAATTCATCTCTAATGGGTTCCGTCTAAAACTAATATTACCGCTTATGTGACATTTTTTTTTCTAAATTGGTGGGTCTTCAATTTTTATTTCCTCGTCCAACTTTTTTTTTTTTTTTTTTAATAAAATGCTGAGTTAGATTTAAATTTGCTGAGTCACTTTATCTAGAAGTCCATCTAAATTTAGACGGACTTTTATATCTATTTTTTGGTGTGCCACATCAACTAGACGGAGTTCTTGTCAGTATGCATATTGGAGAAGTTTTTTATAATCTATCTGCGCTTACGTAGCACGTCTAAAAAATAATAGATGAATTGCATTGGAGATACTCTTAGTTTCATCCAACTTTCACTCTAGTCGTGGATAGATTACCCAGGTTGGCACTGTATTTGCAAATCCCATATTTTGTATTTTAATGCAGTTTTAAATTGAAATATATTATTTAAATATTCTAATAGAATTATATCTCACAACACATTAGTGCAATGCACCTAAAGCATACTGTTAGGGATAAAATGTGTTGATTTTGTTATAACAAGTGGCCAATAAAAGGTCTTGTAATTCTCATTCCCATAATTCTAGAATTTAACCAAAAATGTAAACGATAGACTTTTTGGTATGAATGGAATATAATGACATTCATTTGTACTGTAATGAAACTCATTCCAAAACTCGTACAAGTTGAGTGCAACTCAAAATGCCCGTTTAGTGCTAAAACGATCATTTTATCTTCTTTTTACAATTGAAAAAATCACAAATTTAGAATTGTTGAAATCTTTTTTTTTTCCCATTATGTTTCATAAGTTAATGTTCAAAAGCTTTAGTTAGCGCGGACTAACTCAGACATGGTCTAAATATCCCGAATAACCCCAAAAGTATGAAAATATCAAACTTTTACTAATATTTTTGAAGCGGATAAATAGAATATGATTATATGTTAAAATGAAACAAAAATCGAAGAAATGCTATAAACTAAAATAAAAATATAATGAAAGCAAAAGGGCCTCAAATTTGAAAGATGAATGTAACACAAGATTCGTGCTAAGTACATGTGATGTACATCGCACAACTCAACTGTTTTTTGGTGTCCCACGTTATCCATTCACTTCAATTGATACAATGCACATTCGCTTCAACATAAATTGTGCCTTTTGGAAATCACATAAGCTCATGTATCATTTTCCTTAAATCATTTTTTTATATCATAATAACGTGTATAGTCTCAAATGAGGGCTAAAAAAAATTTAGACCGAATTAATATATAAAAAAAATAAAATTTCTATATAGAAAATTTGTTTTTCTATACTAAAAAAAAATGGACCAAGGGAAACTACAATAAATGAGAGTTCATCCCGCATCTGAATATGATGCAATCCATGTAAGCGTGTTGAGTCAAAACATATAGATTATAGATTTCTAATAACATTTTGATGAATACCACCCCCAGCAAAAGAGTTATAATGATTCACAATTTTGTTAAAGCAAAGAATCAATGTTAGTTGTAGGTGAATAATATCTATAATTTTTCTTTTTTTAAAATCGATTTAAAGCACAATCTAGGGTTGTGCCGAACGAAGTTTAAGGTTCTAGATTTGTCACTTTTTGAATAATATCTAACCAAATTTATTTGAATATTTGAAGATAATGTTATTTTCTTGTTGCACTAAATTGTTATCTAATTATAGTTGACTTAAAAGTCAATGGAAAATTCAATTAAAAAAAAAAAAGAAAGTCTCTGGACAATTTGTCAAGAAAATAATAGAATTGCAACATTCGTTTTTAAAGAAATTTAGACACGTGTGCGTTACATGTACTTTTGTAATTATATTGTCAATTTTTAATATTTCCAAAATTGTTAATAAAAGTGTTGCTAAACCCTTCATTCCATCCAGCCTACTCCTTCAATCTATTTTTTTTTTTTTCAGATACTTTTTTAAATATATTTCCCAGCTTTTATCTTGAAAACTTCCTTCTTGTAGAATTTCATTCTTTAAGAATTAGAGGGAAGCATCAGCAACCTCTGAAGATCAAAACCACCACTTTAAGATATTAAAGTAGCAATTACAATAAAGATAAAAAAATACAGTTCTTGATAATATGTTGTATTGTATTATTCGATGTTGATATGTTATTTACATTCATAGAATTACATTCAAATATTAGTTGTAAACTATAATAAACTGTAATAACTGTAATACAATATATTAAAAACAATATTTTCATCTCCATTTAAGTTTTGACAACTATGATTTGAATTTTAATGCAGTAATAAAAAAGTTATAATTTTTCCATTAATTTTTTAAAATCCATTTCTCATTTCTTTCATCTATGTAATAAAAATAAAAATAAAAATTAAGACCATTTTTCACCTTCATATTTAATTTAATATATTAAATATTTACAAATTTTAATTGTACATTTAATAAATTATTAAAAATTAATGTATGATAATAATGAACAATAGTAATAAATAAATATTAAAATATAAATTGCATTCATGTAAGTACAATTACAATCAGAAATGAGATTTATATAGTGATAATACAAACAATAACTTGAACCCAGTGTAGACCTTTTGGTGATTTAAACTTTGATGATTGACGAACATATGATATCAAATCTTATGAAATTAAAGATCTCAACGGCTGCATTTTACGAAGAATAAAATTAATAATTACTAATTTTATTGTGAGATAATATAATTATTGACTACATGATATTATATATTTGTTGGAGTAGTAGTTCTTTGTGAACAATATCCTTTGTGTATGTTATTTTTTTGTTGGACGTGTCTGATTTGACGACGTAAATGAAAACGTTATAAATGTAAGTAAGAAACAAAAATTAAAGAATTGTCAATATTTGCCTATGTTGTGAGAATATTGTTGAAGGACAAAAGTAAAATGAGAAGAACATTCTATATATATTTTTAAAATAAAATTAAATTAAAAATGAAAAAAATTTCACACGTTAGTTCTAAATTATAGTATACGTTTGGTGGAGTTTAAAGATTTTGAAAAAAAAATGATAAAATGTGTGGTTGAAAAGTTGATAAAATTTGTAGGTTCCACAAAATATGTGGTAGAAAATTAGTCTGAGAAAAAAAAAATTAAAAAAAAATTGAACCAATCATGTTCATAATCACTGTAATCTAATGTATTAAAAATAATCATTTTATCTCCATTTCAATTTTGACAACCATGATTTGAATTTTAATGCGATAATAAACAAAGTTACAATTATTTCCATTCATTTTTTTTTGAAACTCATTTCTCATTCATTTTATCTACATAATGCAAAATAAAAATAAAAATTGAGATAATCTTTTCACATTCATATTTAATTTAATAGATTAAATATTTAAAAAATTTAATTGTACATTTAATACATTGTTGAAAATTTAATGTACAATAATAATGAACAATAAAAGAGTAATAAATAAAATATTAAAAAATAATTATACATTATTGAATACTAAAGGTGAATGTGTAATTTAAAAAAATTTGCAAGGGTAGAATAGTCCAAAATTATTTCTCCTTTTAAGAGCCTTTTAGATATAGTATATAAATTTTTTTCTAAATCAAACTAAAAATGAACTTATTGAAAATTAGAAACTATATTCTTAGCACGTGTTTAGGGGGATTGAAATTAATTTTTAAATACTCATAAGCTGTGAGTATAGAATGTGTGGATAATAAGTAAATAGAAATTTGTGTTTCATACAAAAAATGATGATAAAAAATATATTTGATCAATTTCACTATTTTAAATTATAATTTAAAAGTATGTTTTGATAAATTTTTTGTAAGTTATAAGTAGTGGGTCATACGGAATGTATGAATAAAAAATAGATAAAAGTTGTAGATTTTACTGAAATGTATAGATAAAAAATATTTAACCAATTTATTAGTGTTTATAAGAATGAGTAAATTTAATAAATGGTTATCGAACTAATTTATGATTACTACTTGCTCACTCAACTTGAAAATATTTCCAATTGCTCGCTCAACTTTCCAAATAGTTTACCATCTATCACTCATTACGAAAACGTTAGGTTGAGCAGACAAAATTTTCACATGGTGAACGAAAAACTGAAGTAGTATAATTAAATTGTTGAAATCGTCTACGTAACTAAATTGCAATAACTAAACATGCATTTAGCTTGCTTTAAAAGACGTTTCTCCAAGCTAAAAACGTTTTTTCAAAGTTGGATAAACGTTATTTAAAACAATTTAAAAGCGTGTTTGGCTATTACGATTTTGTTATTTGGACGATTTTAACAATTTAATTATACCATATCAACTTTTCATTCGCCATATAGTAATTTTTGTCTGTTCAATTTAACGTTTTTTCAATGAGTGATAAATAGTAAATTATTTGGAAAGTTGAATAAGCGATTGAAATTTTTTTCGAGTTGAGTAAGTAAATAATAACTTTTAATTAATTTGGTGGTTATTTATTAAATTTGACCTGGCAAACAATCTCTAAAATTAAACTCTTAATTCAAAATTGGACAAGACACAGTTTGAATATCTCAATTTGCATCTGAATTTTGAAAGTATAACAATTTTGCCACACAGTAACAAACAGAACGTTATTTTTAACCACCAATAACCAGACCCATCAGGCCATCACCCATCCAGTTGAAGTTGGTCTCTATCAAATCTAATTCTGTTGAGTTTACCAATGACCCCTCAATTGTACATTGAATTTCACTTTAACCACCAACTTTAATGATTTCATTTACATATTTGAACTCATCACATTTTCAACATAGTATTTTAAAATCTGACCCATACACGGATTCGGACAAAGTGAGAGATTACTAGGTCAATTGTTCAATTGTTAATCAGGTGATTGAACAAGCGGACAAACTCTAATCAACTATAATAAATATTATTTTATATGCATTACAAGATTTACACTATCTATCATCAATACTTGAAATAAAATTTATTCTAATTTTGTTTGAGTTTACCAATGACCCCTAAATTGTACATTGAATTTCACTTTAACCACAGAACTTTAATTGTTTTATTTACATAATTGAACTCGTCACATTTTCAACACGGTGTTTTAAAATCCCGACCCAACAAACTCGAACAAAGTGAAGGCTCACTGAGTTAGTTGTTTAACTGTTAATTAGATGATTGAACCGACGGACCAACTCTTATCAAATATAATAAATATTATTTTATATACATTACAACATTTATATTCGTTATCATCAATACTTGCAATAAGTCATTATCATATTTTATATGCATTACAACATCAACATTAATTTGTCACTTGTAGACAAAAAACCACTCAACTTATAGTAAACAATATATTTGAAATTTGTAAAAATAATCACGACAAGAGAACAATTAATAACTTCAACAACTAAATACTTATTTAGTAAAGTAAATATTTACTTAATAATACCAACTTTCAAAATATAATCTCAACAAGACAACAATTAATAACTTTTATCAACAAAATATGTATTGAAATCATAAGTTTTTCAATTAGTAATCATCCATCGGGTTTTTTGGGTTTTGACCGGTTTGATTGCAAATCGGACTTATAGATTGACTCGGACTAGCCTGGATCACTAGATTTTTGGTTGGACCAACCTAGTCGATCCAAGTTTTAAAAAACTATTTCAACGTATCTTTCTACATGTGTTTTAATTTTCGTGATGGTAGCCTAACTGAATTTTAAAGTGGTGATCTAATTGAAACAAATTTTAAAATTCAATGATGCAAGTAAAACAATTTTGAAACTCGAAAATGTCTCGTTTACATCACCAAAATTAAAAAACGAAGGCTAGATGGAGAGTAAATTTAATAAATAATCATTCAACTTTATCCACTATTACCACTTGCTCATCGAATTTTAAAATATTATCCATTGTTTGTCCATCTATTTCAAACTATTTCTCATCTATCATTCATTGTTCATTCATTATCCATGAGTCAATATAAATAGGTGAGCAATTGATAATGTTTCAAAAATGGGTAAGCAATGGATAATGGTGGATAAAATTGGATGAGCATTTGTTAAATTTACTCGCTAGACGGATGGTGTAACTGAATTGTTTTTAAAGTTTGGTGATCAAAGTATAATTTAGTGTAAAGTTGAGTGATATTAATGAAATTAACCGGTTCTAATTCTATCCTTGTTGGCGTTTTCGGACAGCAGTTGAAACTTACCAAAATCCTTGTCCTTGCAATAATAATAAAAAGAGGAAAAATGAAAACTTTAAGAAAAATCCCAAATCCGACGGCCAGAAACCAGGCGGTGAGTAGAAAGAGAAATATTAGGAATACAAAGAAAGTGGTTCACAGTTTTTCTACATCCTAAACTTTCTCTCTCTTCGCTCAACAGTTACGCATTTATATTAAATTCACTTAATTTGTCAAATTATTCATTCGTTCAACCTCAAATTATTCAAAATTTTATGTAAAGTATCTTTCCAAGATTCAAATTAAGGTAGGGTTTTGGGGAATTGGTGATTCAATTATGGGATTGGGTGATGCGGATCTTCTGGATGATGGTGATAGAGGTGGGGGCAAGGCGGCATCGGCGGTTATTTCGTGCTCAATTTGCTTAGAGGCGGTGACTGATAATGGGGCTAGATCCTGGGCCAAGCTTCAATGCGGCCATCAATTCCACCTTGGTGAGTCCAAATTTTTCTATACATTTGGAAATGATTGAGATCTGACCAACTTTTTCTCTTGATGTAATTGACGCTTTTAAATTTAATTTTTTAAAAATATAATTATAGAGAATTTTGTTCAATTCCAGACGTAATGGTGGCTGGAATTCGTGGTTTTTGATTCTGTGGGTTTGTCTTGACCATTTCTTTGAGTTTAGGATCTGGATGTAAATTCAGGAGAATAAATTATTGGAATTTGGCAGTAAGACGATCAAGTTGTAGGATGTTGACCCTGCAAAGTTGTGTTGATTAGGTGAATTGGGAGTTTTGGAGGTTTATATTATGTGGAAATACATGCTGCATGGAGTGTATAATTGATGTTTCCAGCGAAATAGTCAAATTGAAATTGTTGAAGTAGTATGACGTATGTTTAATTTTGTCTGTCGTTATGTGGCTTTATTGATTTAAATTTATCTTTGTGCATTGGGGATCTTGTAACATCCATTGCATGGAGGTGCAGTTCATTCTGATGCGCATGCCAATGACATTGGCATGAATTCTTTTTGTTTTCAAATTGGGAGCACGACATAGGATGACCTCACTTATGAGTGTAATTACTACTCCACGCGACAGTAAAATGTGAATGAAACTATTAATTAAAGAAGTGAAAGCAGATTCATCACGTTAACCTGACTTTTTTCACTACTGGTGATGATAGATTCATGCAAACCCTCCCTTCGTTTTCACTTCATTGAATTGGATGAAGCAATCATTGGATTTTAGTTTTAACACATATGTCATTAAACCTCATAAGATCCAACAAATTTGTAAAAAGATGGGTCCTTGGGGATGGGAGGACAGAGATCCGAAAAGCGAGAATGATGGCATTACAATTGCTTTAAGTTTGTTGATTGGAAAGAGTTTAAACTGGCCCTCAAGGATGAATGTTCTGAAAGGACAAGGAGGCTGAATTGGTTGGAATTCTGGAGCTTCCTGAGACAAACAGTGTTTTAGTGTTAACCTAAAGTGTGAATTGTGAGGGGAACTGTTGGGACATGGTTGCTGGTTAATATAAGGCTGAGAGAATTGCTTGTGCTCTCACTCACAAAGTCTGCTTGAATTAACGTGGAAGAGAAGAGGAAGAAAGAGACTTCCATGAATGTTCACCTTTGAGTAAAAGGAGAAGGAACGAACCTGAGAAAGAAACTGATCCTCTTTCACATTTTATCTCTAATTAAAACCAAAATGCATGGTGAAATTTTTGCTACGGTACTAAAATGCATTTTTTTTTGGGGGTGGGGCGTGGGGTAAGATTAGCTTGCATTCGGCATCATGCCATATTTCAATTTTGGTTCTCTTTCAACTCTCTCCTTCGCGTGCTGCTCTTCTGCCATCATTCAGAGAGACAGGTTACTCCTTATATACCAAGTAACCGATCGGCTTTAGATTGAAAAGAAATTGGTAAATCTGTTGCCATGTCAGAGTGTTGTTTTCTTTATGGTAAAATTCTTTCCATCCAAATTTCATGTTTGACGAAGGATCAAATAAAGAAGCAGAATGGATTCTATACTTTCAAAGGAGTACAAGAATGCTAAAGCCAATTCATCTTCCTTTGTATTTGTGCTGCATAGATAAAAATGTAATAATTGGTGAAAATAAAGCATTAGTGCAGGAGAGAAGGGTATATGGCCTTATACTATACCCATAAGAGTAGTATTAGTATTTATATCAATTGATATGACCAACAAGATATCTTTTATCCGTTGGGGGGAAAAGAGGTAAACGAGTGCTCAAAACATACAATAAAGTACCAACATTGGCAAATAAATTTAGTTTCTTTGTACAACAAATATTAGGAAAAAATTAAATATTTTCATATTTGAAAATGCTTTTCAGATGATATAAATGATAAATAATAAAATAAGAACTATGATAATAAAGGGATAGACATACATTGTTAAAGAATAAATGAACATCTAAAATATTCACAGAAGTCATTGTAATTTTCCAGTCATCACCAGATAGAGCATACTTATCTTATTTTTAAAGATAGAGAGCATGTTTGACTAAGCTTAAGTGCTTTGGCTTCTTTTCAGCTTTTCTGAAGACCATCCTTACTGTCAAGAAAAGCTGGAAAGGAGCCATTTTTTGACTTCTTTTCTAGCATTTAAGCTTAGCAAAACATGCTCAAAGTTTTGCGATGACATTATTACGATCTTTGCAAGAATGTAATATTTTTTAAATTGGACTCCATTCAGTTTCTACACCGGGAACATATTTTTCATTGACAATTTCAATTATGTCATTAAATTCTTGGCAGCGTGATATAGTAATATTTAGAGTTAATCTGATAGTGTGCATGTGTTATGATCAAATGAAGTCCATCTTCTGCAATAAAATTTAAATTAAACGAACACGTCTGTATGAATAATTTACTAGAATATGGAGGTTCAAATGATTTGGCAAGCTTTCCAAATGCAACATCATTTGTGGGCATTCTTTAAAAGTAATGCTAAATATTTTATTTACAAGTTTATATTCATCAAAATTTTCAAATGTTTGGAAAATTAAAAAATTATTGGTAAGCAAATGTCCTACTATTCTATAGTAATAACTTTTTGTACAATCCAATTGGATCTATATAATGAGCAATAATGCAAATAGCCGTATTCGCATTAAACGTACACGCCAAATCCCGTGTAAACAAACAATTTGTAAGGCTGCCCATTTCTTCTTCGTACTTTCTTTCGTCTCATCAAAAAAACATTTAGACTCTGAGACCTAAAAGAAAATGAATTTGAAGAGTTTGCATTTGGATCCACTTTATGGCAGCAAACGGATGAAAATTTTGGGAACTAGGAATGCTAAACTTATCAAATTTAATAAATCTGTAACGAAAAAGCTTAAATAAAAAATAGAATGTAAATACTTAATAGAATCGAAAGAGTGAAATTAAGACTTTTAGCGAGTAAGAATATAATGAGAATGAATGTGGTTTTGGGTATTATTTATAGGGATTGGAATCTTCAATTTCTTTTACTCATGAAATTTAATTATTACTTAAGATTGACATGTACCGTTATTTACTTTCTTCATAATTATTTTTTAGTCAGTTGTTAAGAGAGCTTCCTTTGTTTCTCACTATATTATATCTTGTTTATTATCTGTGTAGATTGCATAGGTTCGGCATTTAATATTAAGGGAGCGATGCAGTGTCCCAACTGTCGAAAAATTGAGAAAGGTCAATGGCTTTATGCAAATGGTAGTCGTCCATTGCCTGAATTTAGCATGGATGACTGGGCCCACGATGAGGATCTATATGATCTAAGCTACTATGAAATGGTAATAGTAAAAAAGCCTGTTATCTTATGAGGATTTTCTTTGTTATTGTCTTCATTAATTGGGAGCCATTTGTTTGGTTTCTTGACTTTATTGTCTTCTTTGTGACATATACTACCTTTGATTCGTTGCCTGATCGAGATAAACTATTATAGGCTTTCAAAGGAATATGATTGAAAAGATTATTGTTTTTGTTGGAATGTTGTTATATGCTTTTAGTCTTTTACATCTGATTTCCCATAAATTTTTCCATTTCATTATTAAGCTTATTTGGGTGCCCAATGATGGCTGTGCCATGTCCAATTTTTTGTGTCATTAACTCCTTGTTTTTGAACATACACCTATTACGTGTTGTTGTCTTGGCCGCTTCTGAGACTAATTTTCATGTGTCCGTATTCGACACACTACATCACCAAGCCTTGTCAGTTCATATCACGTGCTACTTTTCCTTATGTGTGGAGAACAGTAATCTTGTAGTTAACCTTATCATATATTGCCTTTTATGCGTTCTTATTATCAGATAGATACATGAGCGGCGACATCTGCATCCTGCTGTTTGCCTGTACCGACAGCTTTGTTAAGAGTTCAAGAATCAAGAATATTAAGCCCTTGCTTTTGGCCTACATTTCATGGATGTAGTGCTGGATCAAATGGAGCAGCGAAGAAGCATACATGTTGTCGAAGCCGATTTATTGAGAATAAGGCTTAGCTGCTCATTGTTGCTATTGTTGTCTTGGCCTACATTTGTTCATGTGTTTAATAGATCTCATGACTATTTTGACCTGTTCTATATGCATCGAGAAGATACTTTGAATGCCAATTTACTCCCTTAATTTTTAATTGGGCATTTCCTTTCCTTTTGAGCCATTTCATTCAAAATTATTTCCACTTTCTTAACACTCTTCAGCTCCTTACCTAAATTGCCCCCATTAAAATAATTACCATCTTATTATAGAAATCACCGTTTCTCCATATGTTACACAGACTCACACTTAGCCCTAGGTTTCCTGCAAATGACGCAACATGAATTCTGGGTGTGGATTGGGCAAGAGTCATTTGGTTACTGCAATATTGCCGCTAGATGGAGTGGGTAAGATTGATGGGGATAAACACAAAACTACTTAGATTTGCAATTGCACTTTTAATGCTTCTGAAATTCCAAATAAGTCCTAAATTTTGTCTACGGACCATTAATTTTCTTTTCAGTAAACTGTTCGATAACTTCCATTTAAGCCCTAACTCTTTTGAAGTCTTGGTTCTGATCATTATGTTTATTCTCGACCTTTTCATTTGAATACCGGCATGTTACTGAACCCATCTTCTTCCTATCCATATATTAGAGATTTTAGAGAGCTGGTGAATTAGACATATAGACATGAGCCCATAGTTTACACGGAGTTCATGTAACTGGTAGCCCAATTGTTATCGATATTAATTTTGTCTAGCATATATTTAACCATCTGGGACATTAGACATGAATGAAACAAGCAAATATTTAGAGTTTCATTTTTATGAAATTATATGACAACCCATTTGGGCCAATTGCGAGAAAATAAACTGGCCGTATTTGGTGTTTTGCTCTTGATGGAACCAATGAAGATGACTAATGTTCTTCCCTTCCAATTGGGTGAACTGTTTACTTCCCTCACCAACAGCCTGCTATATTTACCTGGGATTTGATGGTGTTTAAGTAAGACATTGAGAAATCTGAGACTATGGAAAGACTTGAATTCATCAACAAAGAGCTGAAGCCATTTGTTTGCAAAATATAGTACTGAATTAAGAGTGAATTTGGTTATTTTCACCATGCTGTCCCAAAGTATCTTACCAAAGCTTATCATACAAATTCTTAACAATCTCCAACATCAATTCTGTCCACTTGAATCCTATCTTCTAACTGAACTATATACGTGATTGTTATATGATGTTTGCTTGGGAATTGATTTATGATTGTTGGAAGATTGGTTCTGGAGACTGGTGAACGGTATTTGTGGCTCATGGTACTTTTGGCTCTGAAGAATTTGTTTGGTGGTGGCTAGTTGACATGTATAGTTTGATGATGATTGATGTTGCCTGATGGGTAGGTTCATCACCAATTGAGGGCTGGTAGCTTTATCATCAGTTGAAATAACTAATATAAACCTCTACGAGGGGACTTTAAGTGGGCTCCTTCATCAAGATAAATTATCTCTAAAGACCTTGTGAGACTTGGTGTGGCTGATTTTTAATGTCTTCCATTGTACTGGTGTCTACTCTCGATTATCATTAATGCCTGTAGTTATAGATGATTTTAAGGGCAGACGGCGGCAGGCATTATTGGTGGTGGTAGCGGTTGCATATTCTTCATAGAATGACTTTGTCTAGCATATATTTAACTTATAGCACGTTTAAACCATCTGGGACACTTGACAGTTGACACATATGAACTAGGTAACTATAGATTTTGATTTGATTATCATGAAACTTTGTGATGTTTTGGATTATATTTTGATCTTGATGGAACCAATGAAGATGACCGATGTCATTCCCTTCCCTCAGTCGAATTCTTTTCTTAAGTCACTGATTACCTATTATCTACCTGAGAACAAAAGTGTGAGGAAGAGATTGGCAATTTAAGACTACACTCGGATTTGACCCATCAATAAATAGATAAAGCATTTTTACTGCAAAAGCATATTACTGAAAGTCTGAGCGAGACTTATTACATCCTCCTTAATTGCTCCAAGCCGCCCTCAAGTATCTTGCCAGAATTTATCATGCAAACCATCAAACTTGAACCAATCTTCTAACTAAACCATGTACATGATAGTTGTGTGGTGGATGCTTGGGAATTAAATTACACTTATTTGGAAGATTGGTGCTGCTGATTGGTAATTTTGTCTGTCATAGCTCATGATGTTAGCTTTTTGTCATCCATTGAAAATAATTAATGATAAACCTCTACGGGAGCTTTAAATGGAATCCTTCATCAAGATATATTATATGAGAAGACCTTTTGAGACTTGGGTTGGATGATATTTAATGTCTTCCATTGGTAGTGGTGTCAATTATCAACAGACTTTGATGCCTATGGTTTTAGTTGACGGTGAGGCAGGACCCACAGCAGGCATTACTGGTGGTGGTAGCTGTTGCACATTCTTTATAGTCACCATTTATGTTTATTCCACAAGCATGCTACTTTATTTATTTTTACTTTTGTTGTTGGGGTTTTTATTTTTATTTGGGGGGGGGGGGCAAGAGGGAGAGAGAGAGAGGGTGAAGTGATCAGCACATCTCTGATATAGGGGCTAACTCGATGGACCTCACTTATTTCATTGTACGTTTACGGTTATCATACATGTATATCTGTGCATTACGTACTGGCCTAGTAAGAATGGTTAGTTAACTCCAGCAATTTGTGTACTATAAAACTGAGGACTTAATGCAGTGACAATGCACTTAGGATAGTTGCATTGGATACTGTTGTCTCTGCCATGACAATACTCAATGTTGTGATGGTTACAAATTTGTTGCAGTCCTTCCTATTTATCCTGGATTTTCGTGAACTTCAGCACATCTCTGATATAGGGGCTAACTCGATGGATCTCACTTATTTCGTTGTACGTTTACGGTTATCATACATGTATATCTGTGCATTACGTACTGGCCTAGTAAGAATGGTTAGTTAACTCCAGTAATTTGTGTACTATAAACTGAGGACTTAATGCAGTGACAATGCACTTAGGATAGTTGCATTGGATACTGTTGTCTCTGCCATGACAATACTCAATGTTGTGATGGTTACAAATTTGTTGCAGTCCTTCCTATTTATCCTGGATTTTCATGAACTTCAAAATCTGGCTTTGTTCTCTATTCGTGTTCTCTTTTCAGCCTGGATGTATTGCTGACTGCAAATTTTTAGCTTTCATAGCTGGTTTTATGTGTGGCAAAAAGCCGACAACTTAGGTTATCAGTTTTCACCGATCAATTTAGTTTCTCAAAACTTGTGTACTGTTTTTGCAGTCATTTGGAGTTCATTGGTGTCCGTTCGCGGGATTAACTCGGCTTCCTTCATCTTTTGAGTAAGCCTATTTTATGTTAAAACATACAACTTATTTACTTCAACTTGAGTTCAGATATGTTTTTGCTTAAGTTTCTTTTCACATGTTTCAGCATAAATGATCTTGTATCATTCTTCTTTCCAAGTTGTTATCATTGATTTCCTTACCATTTGCCACTTGGTACACTGCGGACTATTTTAACACTACGATTTTGAAATGTAGGCATCATTTTATTACTGCCTTAGAACAACTTCAACAGCTTAACTATTTTTAAAGAGCATCTATAAATATAAAGAGCAATTTTTTTAAACATTTTAACAACCTCTTTATCTCCATGCTCTTCATTTTACTTTTTCCAATAAGCATTTAATATATTTTTCTCTGTTCTTTTTTTTTTAAGTTTCTTTCTCAATTTGTATATATTATTTAATTAAAATTAATCCAAGAAGTATTGAAAATTGAAATTGTTTTAATGCATTTAATAATAGATATTGGGTTTGGCTCTCCAAACTCACTCTCTAAATTAAAATGTTAAATTAGAGAGTCCATTGGAGTAGAAATTTAAGAGTTGACTTTTTAAATTAAAGAGTATCATATGTTTAAAGAGCTTGTTGGAGATGCTCTTATCTACATGACTCTGTATACACACATTTAACTTTATTGCAAGAAAGGCGGTTGCCTTCAAGATACATTGATACAAGTATGTTACGTGATGGAGGCTAGGTAAGAGTTATAGATGTCATTAATGCATTGAAGTTTAATCTTAGGTAAAGGTATCATTAATAGATACAAGACGTGCTTAGCATCTTGTGAGCATAAGTCTTCACCAGATTGTGAGCTCAAAATGCATTTAGATAGTTGTATGGATTTTGTGTAAGTCTCCATTTTGTTTTTCTCTAAAGAAAGCTTGATCGTATGAAGGGAGGGGAATCTCAAAATTATCAATCCATTCTTTGTTCTTCCTACTGTCCTTTTCATGATCCAAGTATGGGAAAATAATATGGGTTTCTCTTGGTATGGATTCTCTTTAGGCTGGACAACTTAAAATGGTCATGTCCGATTAGCATAGTCCTGCTGTGTGTATTTTGTATGTATGTCAAGGAAACTTTATCTAATCAACTTGTGTGCTGCCTAGTAGGAACTTGAATCATTCAAGTAGAACTGGCTTTTGGTTGATCTACCTCTGTCTTTCCAAATTATTCTGTGCCCCTGGAGTAGCAATTAGGACAAGAACTAGTCAAGCTTAGATGTTCAGACTCAGGTCAGCAATTTTTTAAGCCATAATTGTGGTCAGCTGGAATATAAATTGAGTGTTAAAGCCTGTGTTTAGCGCGTCAAAATTTTGCTAATTAACTTGGGTTGGGTTCTGATAAATTCAGAACCTGAATAGCAATAAAGACAAAGCTAATCACTATATGCCTATATTTAAGTTGTAAATCAACACTTATATATTTGACTTGAAATATGTTTGGGGGTCTTTAATATAAAATATAGTGTGTGCTTATTTAGAAAGCTTTATCATGAATGTTTCTTTACTTAAAGGAAGGATTCATGTTGATTTTTATTGGAATGAAAATCTTAAAAAATTGCTTTCTAGGTAGTCTGCCTTCCCACCATTGCCAATTAATTATAGGTTGGACTTGCTAACATGGTCTTGGAGATGGGTTTCAAGGCTAGGCATAGTTTCTCTTCTAGTCTAGTACTTGCTTCTCCCTATGCCATCAGTCGGGAATATTATTTCTTATGTCCTAACTCATAATGCATCAGTCTTAACTAGCTCCAAGTTAGTAGGTAGCACTACTACTGCAAGTCATACAGCGAGGCATGCTATTTTGTACAATGCAGATATGCTGGTTCATGTTTGGGACAAAAGGTTCATGAAAAATGTATAACCGTTTCCTTATTGTGGCATGTAGTTTTGACATGGCTAGATCTGAAGGCTGAATGCTTATTTTGTGATTTATAATGCTAATTTTTTCTTGTTATTGGTTCGTGTGGAGAACAATTCTAATCGGCTGCCTATGATTCGTGAAGTATATGGTTACGATTTACGATCACATAACATAGTTACCGAGAAAAAGAAAAATGAGAGATAGAGAGAGAGAAAGAGGAGAAGGTGGTTATCTAGCATTTTTCCTTCTTTTTTTTTTCGAACTCTAGTAAATTTCATGCATCTCAGTTTTTCTCTACAAATACTAGCTATCCCACTAACAGTGCTTCATTTTGCTTTCTTCATTTCCTTCTTTGTCTTCACAGTGAAGGAGAATTTTCATCAAGTGCATGTAAGATTTTCATCCTTCTAATATTAAGTAGTAAGGTTTACATCAAGCATCAGTAACTTACTAGTTATCATTGTTTTATAGATCACGATCTTGGACAACATGCTATCTTTGCCGAACATACAGCTGTATCATCTACAACGCATCCTTGCCCTTATGTTGCGTACTTTGGACCAATTCATCCATCTTCTTCAACCTCTAGTGGAACTATATCGGATGGATCTAATTTTAATAATCAGTGGAGTGCCCAACCAGTTCCAGGTGAGATCCCCAGTTCTTATGCTTTCCCTGCCATGGATGTACACTATCACAGTTGGGAGCACCACACCCCTCCGTTTGCTACAAGCAGCCGCATTGGTGGTGCAGATCAATCTTTGCTGCCATCCGTGACTCAGCGAACAGCTAGGACAAGTTCTGATATCCCGAGACCTGGATCTTTCGTGCACCCATTACTTGTTGGTCACAGGTTAGTTCTTGGTGAAACCTTCCTTTTGATAAATCAGGGAATATCTACAAGTTCAGTTTCCAGGTAGCTTGCACATTGCCCACTTCCCCAATACGCTTCCCCCGGGGTCAGAAAAAATAATTAATAATGAAGAAAGGGTGAAGTGGGGAGTGTTGATTTGATACTTTACATTATCTGGAACTAAATCTTTTGACCTTTTAGCATTTATACCAAAAACCAAGCTGATTTTCCATTAACTGAGTTGAGTATTGATTGTGCTTCTAATGAAAAATTCAAAGGACCAAGTAGTAGTCTAAATTTTGCTGCTTTAAAGGGATTGATCTAAAAGCTTAAGTTGTTTGATAGGGCCACATGTATATCATTTAAATATTGTCTTCAACACGTTCCTTTCATGTATGCTGGATTTACTTTTTTCATGTCAAAGCCTAACACGTGGACGATACACTTGCATGGTTGGTGGCAAGACTTGAACCTTTACTTGCTTTGATACCATAAAAAACCACTTGATGTTAGATAGGGCACATGTATATTATTTAAATATTGTCTTCAACATTAATTACTCAGTTTGCAAAATGGTTTATAAGTTTCTATAGCTGTGTGACATTGACATGTATCATAACAGTTCCGCTAGTAGAGCGCCCAGTTCTACCTCATCGTTGGTTCCTCCTTACCCTGGTAGTGTGGCTCGGGCACATGATAGGGTTCAGGCTCTTCATGGATATTTTCAGCAACCCAGTAGTAGCCCAGCAGCACGCACGCCTCTTATACCTACCTCTAGAAGATCCAGCAGTCATAGGGGCTTGGCACAAGTTGCTCCTATGGCTTCACCTTCGGATCAATCTGGTGGCTTTTACTTCTTCTCATCAGGTTCATCTGGAAGAACTTTCCAAGAAACGGAAAATCCTGTTCCTAATCGCTTTCATGCTTGGGAACGAGAACACTTGCCTTCCTTCTCATTAGGCCAGGTCGACAGAGATCCCATTTGGGGGCCGTTCCATCCAGCAGCCAGTGGAACAGATACTGGAATCAGACCTGGGAGTTTCCGCCAGAGGCATGGATCTGAGAGGATGCCATCTCAAAATCGGTCATAGGCGAATTTTCTTCTTGTGGTGAAAACTGTGATTACTATGACTGAAACCCGGATTCTATATGTTTGAGAAATGATCTGTAATGTTGGAGTCTGCTAAGAACAGCAAGCAGACCTGAAACTATTGTGTGGCCTTGAAATTATTGCTTTTTAGCAGCCACAAAGGTTGTGTGATGGACTGTGGCTTCCTCATGTTTCGTTGCCCGGGGATAATAATATTCTTGTTTATAGCAAAAGCTGGTGTTTGACCCAATTATCTTTACCTGATCCAAATGGGGATTGTGATTACATGTTGGTATCATCTTGTTTATTGAATTTCCTATGATGTAATTTGCAGGCAATCAGCCAGGATTAATGGTATCTGGTTTGTGAAGTAAATTTGGTTTCCAAACGTTTCTGGATAGGTTAATTTTTTCTATTACTTTTGAGTAAGAAAAAGTTCTTATTTTGACAGGTAATTATATTTCAATTTTGACCAACAATACTAGTTTTAAAATTTACTTATTTACTAATAAGTAACTTATACAAAGGGTTAGCATTTTTACCTGGAACCACCCGACCCAGAGCGAACTAGCTGATTCGATTAGGTTTTAGATAAAATTGGTTCTTTGGGGGCTAGGAATTAAGTACCTAAACATTCTGGTCTAGTCTTCTTTTAGGCTTTAGCTACATAACTAAATTTTGGTTCGGTCTTAAAAATATTTTCTAATAACCTCTCAATTAAATAATAATTTATATGAATTTACATAAAATAATATATATTCAGAATAATTGTCACTTTTTTCATTTAATTATAGAAAGATGAAATAAAAAAATTTGCAGTACTTATTATACTTCATTTTTGAAGTACGGTAGAATTGGACAAGACTAGAATCGATCGTTTGTGGTCCGCTACATTTTCTTCATTTTCCATAGAATCAATAGTTTCATTTTCACATATCTTAATGAGAATCTTTTCGATTTGATTCTCGAGATACATCGAACTACTTGAGGGTTTGTTTCCTGTCATTGAATTAGCTATGAAGTGGTTTTGTCAAAAATATTTGTGGCCTTCAACTGTATGTTAGATCTTGATTATTGATAGATAAAAAAAAAAAAAATTATTACTACTTACCACCAGATTTAGATCTTTTATTCCAATGCAGAAATGGCCTTAATCATAGTAAGTAGTGTGTTTGAGTCCAAATGCTAAAAGTTGATTTGATAAATTACTCGATATGATCTATGTTATGCAAAATGAATTTGATTTGTCATTCTCGTCTTAAGCTACTTTTTTTTTATATTTATTTATCAATTTCATGTTTTAAACTAAACTTTACTTATATTATTGAAATGTAATCACACCGCGTGAAAGACAAAATAAAAAACGAACAAACAAATAAAAGTTACTCTCTTTAAGCTAAAATGATGTTCTCATCCAATCTAAAAAAAGAAAATAACAATTATAAAGAAAATTCGAAAAAGAAGAGAAAGAAAGAAAATTTTGATAACTCTAACGTGAATACAAAAGAATGAAAGAAAAATTCTAGTTTAATAATAGAGAAATTTCTGGTTTTTGTTTAAGAAAAATTCAACATCCTTATCATTTCCTTATAATATATAAGAGTCAGTTTTAAAATTTACTATTTATATTTTCGACCAGAACAATGCCGTTTTGGTGACATTAATGGTGTCTTTTTTTTTTTTTTTTTTTTTTGCACAGGTAAACACAAAACGACATTTTGTGTTCACTTTGTGTCAAACTATGTCGTTTTGTATTCTATTTTTCACTCTCATTTGACACATATCGTTTCTCCTTTTCATTACAATACGCAAATCTCTCTCTCTCTCTCTCTCTCTCTCTCTCTCTCTCTCTCTCTAACCCCTAGGCCATTCAAGAAAGGAAAATTAGTGCAAATGATTCCTAACTTTTGCATTTAGTATGGAAATGGTCCCTAACATTTAGAGACTTTTATGCCAAAAAACAAATATTAGAAATTATTTCCATATTAAAGACAAAGGTTATGGACCATTTGCACCAATTTTCCTTCAAGAAATTGGCTTTTCAATTCTTTTATCCTTCACAGAAAATCAGAAATCAATATTGAAGAAAAAGATGAAAAAAAATAAGGAATTAGTAATGGAATACACTTCTTGAAGACGGTGGTGATGAGTTTTCTGGTAAAATTGTGTTCCTAGGGTTTCATTCATACGTTTTTTATGTATTTTTTTGGAAAAATTTTATGAAATTGTGTTTTTGTCATGATTCATGTATTATAAGTGGTTTTGATTTGTTTTTGTTTTTCCTTTCTTATGTTTGGGTTCATGTTTCCTTGTACTCATTTGAAAAACAAAGAGGTTCTTACAGATTGGTTCAAACCTTTTCAATTTCTATGTCATCTCATCAATTTTAGGGTGTTTGTGGAGCTTGCAGTTCGATCTTTATCTTCCACTGTTTGGTTCGATTTCCTCGATATATAGGTATTTTATTGTAAAATTTTATGAAATTGTTAGTTTTAGGTTACGATTTTTTTGTTTTTGTCTTTTTAATTGATTTTACTTAGTTTTTGTTTTTGTTTTTCTAATGTCTAGGTGCATATTAGTTTTATATATCTTTTTAAGGGAGATTGGCGCAAATGGTCCTTAACCTTTGTCTTTATTGTAGAAATAATCTCTAACGTTGTTTTAGATATAGAAGGCCATAACCTATGTATTTTGGTACGCAATTGATCCTTATTTCATAAAAAAGACAAATATACTCTTATTTTTAATTAGAGAAAATTGTAATAAGAGAACAATATCATTATTGTCGTGTCAATTAAAATTTTCATAAGAGAAAAATGTTAAATTATTTCGTTTTAAGTGTATATAATTGTTATTTGATTTTCAAAAACTTTAATAAAAATTAAGTTAAATAAATAACTGTTGTAACATTTTATTTTTTAAAATAATTTTATTATTGAAATATGAAAGGTTGGAAGTTTCATGTCTTGATTATGGATTGTTATTGTGGGAAGATCATAGGTCATGAGTTATAGTGAGTTGTTATTGTGAAAGATCATAAGACATAAGTTATATAATTAAGTTTATGCAATTTAATTTCTTATTTACTTTTATTGTCTTCCTAACACATATAAATACCTTTCTTTTCTCTCTAACTTTACACAAGAAAATATATGAAGTTTTATATTTTTTTTTCTCTACAAAGTTAATACATTTGCCATAAGAAAGGTGTTCTTATAGTGGAGCTTTGAGTTCATTTTCTAGTGCAAAAGAGGTTGAATTAAACAACGTTTCAATTGGGCTGTTGTATCTTGGAGGAGATAAGTCAAGAAGATAGTTGTTGCCGGTGATTGAGGATTTTCAACACCGCAGAGGGCTTGAATCTCCTTAAAAGAAAGCGAGATACCGCGCCTCGGCCCTAATTGGTTACGAGTTTGCTTCTAAATTTAGTTGTAAATTTTATTTACAATTGTATTTTCACTAACAATTTTAAGGAGATTCAACATGGAGCAAACCGTTGAAAAGTCAAATGAGAATGTTGGAGATCTCAACAAGCCATTTCGCTTCAAAGGAACAAACTTTAAAAGGTGGAAGGGTAAAATTCTCTTTGACCTCACTCTTCTCAAGGTTGCCTATGTCCTTACCGAGAAGAATCCTAAAAAATTAAGCACTGAAGGCATGAGCGACAATGAATATATTGAACATGGAGAAAATGTCGAAAAGTACGAAAAAGATGAGTATAATTATCGTTACTATCTTTTAAATTGTGTTGCTGATCATTTCTATGATTATTATGATACTACTTTCACGTCTGCCAAGAAAATATGGAAAGCCTTGCAGAGTAAATATGATACTTAAGAAGCCGGTGCAAAAAAAATATGCAGCAAGTCGATTTTTTCGTTATCAAATGGTGGATGGAAAATCTGTGGTAGAGCAAACACAAGATTTTCAAATGATAGTTGCTAAAGTCATATATGAAGGGATCAAGATTGGTGTCAACCTAGTTGTTGCTGGCTTAATTGACAAACTTCCACCATCATGGAGAGAGTTTTAGAAAAATATGCGACGTAAGCAAAAAAGAGATGTCACTAGGAACGTTGATCACACGCTATTCGAGTGGAAGAAGAGGCTAGAGGACAAGATGTACTTATTCAAGAGAGCAATGGACATTCCACCAAGGTAAATTTAATTTCTACAAATAAAAATTTGCCTACTAATTAGTATTCCAAAAATAATATGTTGAAGCCTAGAAAAAAGATCGTGAAAAATACTAGCAACATGATAAGAGAAATTCAAGCCGATTGGAGTAAGAACCAATCACATCCTTCTCAAAATCAACGTGGTAAGACTTGTTTTGTATGTGGCAAAATGGGCATATTGCTCGAATTTGCGACACCGAAAGCGTGAACCTATACCTCATACTAACTTCTTGAGGAGCCATTTGTGGCTATGATAATCGATATCAATATGATACAAAGTGTTGAAGGATGGTGGGTTGATTACGGTGCAAATAGACATGTTTGCTATGATAAAGATTGGTTCAAAGTTTACACTCCTTTTAAGGAGTCCAAAACTATAATGCTTGGAGATTCTCACACTATTCAAGTTCTTAGAACGGGTGAGGTTGATCTTAAATTCACTTCTGGAAGAGTTTTAACATTGAAAGACGTGTTTTATACGCCTTTCATGAGAAAGAATTTGATGTCAAGTTATCTTTTGAATAAGGTTGGCTTTAAACAAACTATAGAATATGATCAATATGTGATTACAAAAAAGGGTATTTTTGTAGGTAAATGTTATGCTTATGATGGAATGTTTAAACTCAATGTTGAGAATATTAATAATAATGCTTCTAGTTCTGTTTATATGCTCTCTTCATTAAATTTTTGACATGCTCGTTTATGTCATATTAATAGTAAATATGTGGGAGTCGTGAGTAGTTTGGGATTAATTCCTAACATGAAAAAGGATTTTGAAAAATGTGAAATTTGTAGTAAAGTGAAGATTACAAAAAGACCTCATAAAAGTGTAGAAAGAAATACTGAATTATTTGAGTTAATTCACACATATTTATATGAATTTGAAGGAATTTTAACTCGTGGAGGAAATAGATATTTTATCACTTTTATTGATGATTGTTCGAAATATACTTATGTTTATTTATTGAAAAATAAAAGTGATGCTTTTGATTCTTTTAAAATATTCCTCCTTGAAGTTGAAAATAAATTCGGTAGAAAGATTAAAAGAATTCGAAGTGATAGAGGTCGAGAATTTGAATCTTTTGGATTTAATTCTTATGTTCAATCATAGGGAATAATCCATGAAACTACTCGACTATATTCACCTGCTTCTAATAGTGTAGCAGAAAGAAAAAATAGAACGTTAATTGATCTTACAAATGCTATGCTATTAGATTCAGGTGCTCCCTCAATTTTTTGGGCAGAAGCGATTTTGACTGCTTGTTATGTGTTAAATAGAGTGCCACATAAAAAGATAAAAATTAAACATTTTGAGGTGTGGAAGGGACATAAGCCAAATCTGGGATATCTAAAGGTATGAGGTTGTTTAACCTTTGTGAGATTAACAGATCCTAAAAGACCTAAATTGGGAGCAAGAGCTACCACTTGTGTTTTTCTTGGTTATACGGTACATAGTACAGCCTATAGATTTTTTGACATTGAAAATAATATAATTTTTGAGTCAGGTGATACTATTTTTCATGAAAAAAATTTCCATTTAAATCAAAAAATAGTGAGGGTAAAGATTTGAACAAAATATTTTGAAACCTAACTCTTCTACTCCTATTTTACAAAATCAAGAAAATTCTCAAAATGAACTCAAAAGGAGTAAAAGAACTAGAGTTGAGAAACATTTTGGTCTTGACTATATTGTTTATAATATTCAAGAAAATTCAACTTCTTTACAAGAAGCTTTATCTTCACCTGACGCTATATTTTGGAAGAGGCTGTAAATGATGAGATAAAATCACTACTTTATAATAAAACTTAGAAATTAGTTGATTTACTACCAGGTTGTAAAATCATAGGGTGTAAATGGGTCCTAAAGAAAAAATTAAAAATGGATGGAAGTATAGAAAAGTATAAAGCAAGACTCGTTGTAAAGGTGTTTAAACAAAAAGATGATGTAGACTTCTTTGATACTTTTTCTCCGGTTACTAGAGTGACATCCATTAGATTGTTTATTGCTGTTGCTGCAATTCATGATTTTATTATTCATCAAATGGATGTGAAAACAGCTTTTTTAAATGGTGGTCTAGATGAGGAAATATATATGGACCAACCTGAAGGTTTTTTACAACCTGGTGAAGAAAGCAAAGTGTGTAAGTTGTCTAAATCTCTTTATGGCTTAAAGCAAGCTCCAAAACAGTGGCATGAAAAATTTGATTCCTGCATGATTGAAAATGGGTATAAAGTAAATGAGTGTGATAAGTGCATATATTATAAATCATGGAAAAATTCACATGTCATTATTAGTCTCTATATGGATGATTTGTTGATTTTTGGCTCTAACATTTTTGTAATCAATGAAACGAAAAATATCCTTAAGAGCCATTTTGACATGAAGGATTTTGGAGAGGCTAATTTTATTTTGGGCATGCGTATTACTAAAACTTGTGATGGAATTTTTCTTGATCAATCAAATTATGTTGAGAAAATTTTGAAAAAATATAACTATGTTGATTGCAAGTATGTTTATAATCCTTTTGATTCGAGTATTCATCTATTTCCTGTTGAAAATGAAAATGATGTCATAAATCAAAAGGAATATGCTAGCATGAGTGGTAGCTTGTGATATGCTACTGATTGTACGAGACCTGACATTGCATTTGCAGTAGGGGTACTCAGCAGGTTTACAAGTAAGTCAAGAAGAGAACATTGACACGCTATGGACCGTGTAATGAAATATTTAATTGGTTCAAGAAACTATGGCTTATTTTATAAAAAATATCCTGCTGTTATTGAAGGTTTTTTCGATGCGATTGGAATACATTGTCAGGTGATTCTTTATCTACCACTGGATATATTTTTAAATTGAGAGGTAGTGCAATTTGTTGGAAATCTAAAAAACAAACAATTATTGCTAATTCCACTATGGAAGTCGAGCTTATTGCTTTAGCTTCAACCAATGAATGAATTGGTTAAGAAAATTGGTTGTGGAAAAATTTATTATTCATGAGATAGCACCGTGCCATTGGTAAAAACCAATACCTTATATATTGATTCATATAAGAAGATAGATTGTGAGATCTTATTGCCATTGGTAGAGTTAACAATCGATAATTATTATAACTAAGGTTTTGACAAGAAATTCGGAATACTTAGGGGATGGGAAGAACACATCGTGAGCCACATATGAGATCTTATTTAGGGACCAGAGATCCTATAATAGGTTCAATGGGACGTTAATTATGCTAAAAAATGCACAATTTTTTTCCATCTCTATGATGTAAGTGTATTAATCCTATAACGTTTGGAGGGTTAAGTTTTCTAAAAAAAACTCTTAATAAAGTTTGTAGCTCGTGATGAGTGGAGTGCAATAGTTGCATGAGCACTCTTGACAAATTTTTTCTAAAAAAAAAAACACTCATGAAAAATTGGGATCAAGACAAGGCCGTGAATGTGCTAGCCATTAAAGCTCATATCAACACCGGATTATTATGTGAGGTATTTTTTATTTCTCTTAACCGGTTATAGTTCAAGTGCCGAGATCACTACTAAGCTGTGGAGTAGAGATTCTTTGTTTCACTAGTGGAGGTTCAATGCGGACTTACACCTATCATGATACATAATTATCTATCTTTTGACAAATGTATTTTGACTTATTTTCAAATAATAAAATGAGTGGAGGAATGTTGTAACATTTTATTTTTAAAATAATTTTATATTGAAATATGAAAGGTTGGAAGTTTCATGTCTTGATTATGGATTGTTATTTTGGGAAGATCATAGGTCATGAATTATAGTGAGTTGTTATTGTGGAAGATCATAATACATAAGTTATAGAATTAAGTTTATGAAATTTAATTTTTTATTTACTTTTATTGTCTTCCCTAATACCTATCTGAGTGTGTTTGATTCAAACATTTTCCATGGAAAATGTCACTTCCATAGAAAAATGTTGTCAAATCCAACACTTTTATTTTCCCACTTGGTGTTTGATTGTCTTGGAAAAGAAAATACATTTTCTAGGTACAAGTATTTAAAATGAATTTGCCTTCTTTTTGAAAAATTTTTCTTACCTAGATAGTGGAATTTATTTTCCCACTTCACATGGAAAATATTTTCATTTTCCACCCTTTTTCCATGCTACCAATCAAACATAAATACTTTTTTTTTTCTCTAACTTTACACAAAATATATATGAAGTTTTATATTTTTTTCGCTCTACAAAGTTAATACATTTGCCATAAGAAAGGTGTTCTTATAGTGGAGCTTTGAGTTCATCTTCTAGTACAAAAGAAGTTGAACTAAACAACGTTTCGATTGAAATTTGTTGTATCCTGGAGGGACAAGTCAAGAAGATAGCTGTTACATCGGTGATTAAAGATTTTCAACACCACAGAGAACTTGAATCTCATTAAAGAGAGCGAGATACCTGCGCCTCAGCCTAATTGGTTACGAGTTTGTTTCTAAATTTAGTTTTAAATTTTTATTTACAATTGTATTTTCACTAACAATAACAAAATGACGTATATAATTTTATGGCATTGAACCAATCTTATTGTGTTTTATTAACATAAAAATACTTTATTTTTGAATAATAAATTAAAATATAAAGAATACAATTGGAGCTCTAATATTTGTAGTTATAATAAATGAATAGCTCAATTAAATAAAAGTATTTGAGTATCAAGTTTGTGACAATTATTTTTCATTTTATGTTGTAACGATAAAATAAAAATTTAAAATTTAAAAAATATAATTACTTAATAATAATAAAATAATTTTATTTAACATATTTATTAATCTTTATTAGCTTAAATTTAAATTATTTTATAATAGTTCGCAAAATATACAAAACAATTTAGTAGATTATCAATTTGGTCAATAAAGTGTTAATTAAAAAAAAAGAACTCATTAGTTTTCTTTAATGTATTATAAAAAAATAAAATTATCGCACCCATTTGCATATTTTGTAAAGATTAGGAATTCAATTACAATTTTTCTAATTAAAACTAAGGGCATATTTATCTTTTAATCAAATAATGACCAATTGCGCATCAAAACACATAGGTTATGGTATTCTGTGCCAAAAATAAATGTTATGGATCATTTCTGCACCGAGGACAAAGGTGAGGGGTCATTTGTGCCAATTTTTCATCTTTTAATTGTATGAAGTTAGTTTTTGTGTCATTTAATCTTTTGTTTTTGTTTTAATTCATTACGAATATCTTAATCTTTATGGGTTGGACCTGATTTTCATTTTAGCGACAGAGAAAATGGAAGGTAGTTCAGGTTCAACCTATGAGTTCAAATTTTATTTGGAATAAAATGCTTTGTATGATTATTTGTTAAGTCCAGTAGCAATCTATTTTATGTGGTATCTCCTACATTTTGGGAAACTTCAAAACTATTCTTGCACTTCATATAAAGTGAAACTCTTTCTTATGATGTCTCAGGTGTAATCATCACAGTTTTAATTGCATGGACATGAGTACTTGGAGTATAAGAAGTCATACCCCATCTAAAGTGTAAGGACGTTTTCTCTTTATGTCCCTTAATCTTCTTTAGTTATAGAATATTTTGATTTGCGGACGTGTTCGTTTAGAAGAAAAACAATATTTGGCCTTCTTCAAGAAACACTCAATGTTCTATGAAATCACTAGAGAAAAAATAATATTTTTAATGAAAAATCTTCTCATGTTCTTTGGTTTACTTGTTTGGGCAGCAATCATTCAGATAGTAATCTGGTTGATATGAAAAATGCAACAATAAAGGAAGACAAATGGGTTGTGTTGTTGGAATGAGGTCTTTCAAAATCAACCTCCACAAAGTTGTCCACTCCATCGATTTAAACAAACTAAATTAGGTCAATATGATGTTGAATATTCAATTTCCCTTTTGATCATGTTCATTTTGTCTTTCTTACAGTTATTCTTCTTGATTTTCTAGCTTTTTGACGATGGAGGACTCATTTTTGCTTGAAAATGAACAAATTTTAAGAGCAATATAAGTTGTTTGATTACGTTGATTGTGGCATATGAAAGTTCTATATCATTTTTCCATTAAATGAGATCCCAATGTAATGCAGGTCTGAGTTTGGTAGACTTTTATTTTGTTTTTACATATGTGATCGCACAAACTTGTTTCTAGACTCCATCAAGGTGCCCTTCATGTTTCTAACTTATTTTAAAAAACAAATTTTTTCCTACTTTGCATGGAGAATATCATGTGGTTTTATGTTTATTTTGGGTTTAATGTTATATGGGTTTGATTATTTTTTGGTGTTAAGAAATGGGCTTGTTTTTTTATTTTAGAGATAATTTTCCTTTGGTTTTTAAATACGTCTAATTTTGATAAGCAGTTGTTGGGATTACGTTTGTTACAAAAAAATGGGTTGATGTTAATTTTCAGTGAAATTGAATAATCGTTCAAGTTCCATTTTTGTTTATTCATTTAGTTTTCTTTGCATGTGGGAGTTTTCCTCTTATTTCCAACACTAACCAGGGTTCCAAAGATTTTGATAATTTGATCCACAAATTCACTCTCATGGCTTGGTGCGTGTCTCTCAGTTTCTTGGCTACGTGTATAAGTTTCTTTCTTGAAAGATTTGACTATTTACCTTTTTTGTGCAAAAAAATGTACTAGGTTTGTTGGCATCTTTTTGATTTTTTACTTGTCATTTCTTGAAATGATTTATGCTATACTACGAAAAACTTGAAAATAATTGAAGTTTTTATGGCATGAGAGTGTGTATCTATAACCCGTGTGAAAGTATAAATTGGACAAGAATAGTTGCTTAAGATTCTTACGACGAAGAAGAAAAAGGCGTTACTGTGAGTGGTTGTGATTTCAGTGCCTTGACATCTTCCAAATTGGTAAGATTCTATTGAATTATTAGAAATCATTGCGTTAGCAAGAAAATATACTACTGCATTGCGCCTCCTATAACGATAAAAATTTTGCATATTTAATAATGCAGAAACTCTCTCTTCTGGTCACTGAGGCATACTAGGATGAGCACCAAAAGAATGTTTTGATGAGAAGACTCTTCTTCCTTTTATGTTCAACACAACGTTTTTCTTTCCTGAGTTCTATATTTAGTGTTTGTGAATTGCTCTGGCTATGAAAGAAAGAATATGCAACCTCGCCCAAAGCTTGGGAATGCCACGAGCGTAAGCGAGGTAATGAAGTGAAGACTGTGAGACACTACTTTATTATGTTTTTTATTGTTCAAGACACTACTTTATTCTTATTCATATTTACTTGGTCTCTGTTATGTTGAAACTTTTTTTCTTGCGGTTTCATACATTATAGTCTCGTTGTTATAGTTTGAGACCTTTACTTTTTAAAGTTATTTAATGAACTTGTCATTATTTATGTTGTGTTTCCTGAGGCGAACATTCGTTACTTTTTTTTTTGAGGTGAACAAAAGTTCTTATCAGTTTTTTATTAAATTGAAACCTTATTCTTGCACTAGTTTTAGATTTAATAGTATCTTTAGAAGTTTAGACTTTTTGATAATTAACTTAAAAAATATTTGACTTCTTTGAAACATAGATGTAAAAAGAGTGAACATCATGAGACTTTGAAAACTAAGAAGTCATATAATCAGGAGGGAGCGTCCAAATTCAAAGGCATGGCAAGTGTTTGTGAAAAAGACAAGACAACAAAGAGTCCTGAGAACATTGGTAAAATATATATGATTTTTTAAGTGGATGAAATTGATTTCAAAAGCTTCAGAAATACTTGAGCAAGGTATGGTAAAAAAATGTAAAGAGTCGAAATCACCATACTCCTTTAGATCTATCTAAAAGGTATCATCTTTGTTGAATCTATTTGAGTCAAAATTCATATAGGAAATCTTTACTTATCTTGTAGTGTTTGTACACTACGCTATCTATGTTCAATGCAGGTGTACAAATAACTATTTTTTTATCACTATAGAAGACAATTACTCTTCTTTTCTACTTTTGATGTTATTCTTACTAACATTTCTAACCTCTCTACTCAAACAACATTCAAAACTATATACATTGGGTGTTTGTTCTCTGATCTTACAAACATTATAAAATATTTGTAGTGTTATCATAGAGATATTAGATCGTTTCTCACACGAGCCACTTGATGCATTGATATTTGTATATTCAATTTCCGTTGTATAACATTCAAATTTTTAGATAATACTAGTGGGCGCCCGTGCGTTGCACGTGGTAGAGTGGCATATATTTATCAATCGTATTTAGTCTCACTATTTAAATATGTGTGTTCATTAAATTTAAATATTGAAATATATGACAATAAATATTATGAAAATAATATCGTTATCCTCTAGTCCATAAATCATATATCTAGTTGAAGTGTAAAACAATACATATAATTAAAAAAAAAAGAACATTATCTTTTATTAATCTAAGTGAACAAATTGTGTGCGTTGATTAAATCCTATATCATTAATTGAGCTCTTTTATATCGTTATCGTCACTAAAGAGTATCATTAATTTTTTCATGCTCGTTCCAAGTTCAAAGGACCATTTATTTAAATAAGAGTCTCTTTTGTTACATGATTTCTTCTTAATTGTAACAAAGTTCGAAGGACAATAGTACCACTACCATATTGTCTAATGAATAAAAATATATATCAACTTCAGTAACATCTAAATTGGTGTTAAGTACCAGGGTGCTAGATAGAATTACTCAAACACATATACAACGGTTTGAACTACTACTCAATTAATAATGTGAATCTTTTAAGATGGAATCCTAAGAACCAATAATATGTATATGAGTGGACTTGTTCTTCTTCAAGATTCAAAACATTGCAGACTAATTATTCAATTAATACTTTTGAGATTAATTTCCAATAAACCTATCTTGATCAAATAAGTAGTATATACGCATTTCTAGAGAGTAGAGACTGCAAATAAAAGAATCTATGAGATTTGGAAAAGTGGAACTCCATATACAAGCATTTCTCTTTATTGATTACTAATGTACCGTCAATGCCATTTAGCCTTCTTTTTTTGTGGTGAGATTTATTACGATTCGATTTCGCAAAAGAAGCAGACTTTAATAATTAATATTGCAGAAGTTGGGAGATAATTAGCAAAATCTAAATGCACGTTACACCGGCTAATCAAATAGTCCCCATCTAATTAGGGCATTTACATTACAGATGAGCAATTGCAATATTCATGGATGTTTACTATGGACTCTAAAAGGATTAATTGAAAGAAAAGAAGCGCAGATGCCTAGTACCGATCAAGTGATTTATACATACGAGTAAGCAAATCTAACTTGAATCATCACCATGAAGAAGTTTTAAGTAATTACTCATCGATATCTTTGAGATCTCTAATTAAGCTAAACCGGAAAATTTGGATTAACTAACACTACTATACACAAACTTCTTTAGCCTCTCGGATATCCTTGCAGCTTCATCTTCTGGTGCAGACGTCTCTCCAAGCTTAAGGATCAAAGAAAGAGTTGAAGAAAAAGGGTTAATTCGGTCTCATTTAAATCTTATCTTCAACAAAAATAAGGCGTAAACATTTTAATTGCTATATTTATATATATACCTTTGAATGTATTGTGTGGAAAACTATATTATCTTGGATAGGAAAACCGGCATTGACTACTTCAAAGACCTACTTCACGAAACATACGAATAATTTCGGTGAACATGAATTGACAATCCAATCCAGTTACTAAAGCAACCTCCATAGGTGAACCCATTACATGAATCTCTCAATCCGGTGATTTCAACCTCCCATTGTTGAACCATCGCACTTTCCTCTCCAAATCAACCAATTCTTACGCTTCATTTTCTCCAAATGAATCGCAAACTTTAATGTAATCGCAAACTGTTAGTATATTATTTATCTTCAACTTCGGACTTTATCGGAGTACAAGAACTACATGGAACGTTAACTCGGGTGGTAAATCTACTGAGGCAATGTTAGACTACCAGCTCAATAAAATGATGATGATGATGATAAATCTCAGCTTAGGACAGGAACTGGCAAGAAATAATGTGTATTGCTGGAAGACAAAAATTTGGTTATAAACCAAGTGCTGTGAACCTTTAATACTTGTAAATTTCGTCCTTTAATAATGTGTATTACGAATCCTACATTTCGTGTAGCTTGCTCTTCATCTAACTTTGCAAATAATGCGCTTTCAGATTCTATGAATACCACATTTCAAGAATGCTGCTACATGCCAACTATTGGTCCAATATGCACATCTTCACACTTATTCTTAGAAATGTGTGGGAGGTAGGATATGTGGAGAATTACAAGCAGAGAGATTAAAGGGGAAGATATAAAAGAAAAAAGGAAGATTGAGTCAATCTTTCGTGTCGTACATTTACAATCCTCTATATTTATGACGAGTGAGATGAAGATTGTTCGTGTAAATTTACAATCTTTCGTGTCGTACATTTGGAATAGTCTTATCCACTCTACTACCAGGTATCATCAAGGAGTTAATTTCACACATAATCAGCACACCTGTTTTAACAATTTTGAACCCCATAAATAATATAGAGAAATTTCATCCAAACATATGGAACCTAATAGAAAATAACCCATAATTATTTTTAAAAAATGTAAAATTAATTAAAGAATAAATAATTTCCTTCGAGTTAAATGAACTTAATGCTTCTGTCAAGCACTCCAACTGACCCTCATCTATGAGAAAAATACCCATCTTTTGGGGCATTTAAAGCCGCATGAATAAAATCCCTTACCTTCAAATATTCAAAAAAATAAATAAAAGAATCACTATTTATTATATATTGTTCTTGTATCTATATAAGTTATGTTCAAATAGCAAGAGAGAGAAATGGGTCATCAGAACTGGGGCATCACTGCCGATTTGCGTAGAAAAGCAAGCGAGAACCAGAGGTGTACATTCACCCAAAAAATTCAGAAATTCAAAAAAAGTACGTAGAAGTCGACGACACACCCGAACAGTGCAAAATGACAAACAAAATACAATAAAATGTAATGCAAAAAGACACAGATACCCCTCGGTTGGACCAAATGAGAAAAAAATACAGATGTTCTAAAATACACCAAAGAACAAAAATCACAACTAAAATCGTGCGATTCTACGATCCAGATCTTTGGAAAAGAGATAGGAATGGCTATTCTATAGTTCTTGAGTTGAAAAACGACAAAAATTGCAAAAAAAAATCACGAAGAAGAACGATGGTGTGTGAGGAGAAGAGAAGCGTTTAGGTTTCTTCAAATCGAGCAAAACAACATCATACTACACTGGGTAAAAGAAACCCCAAATCAGTATCAGTTATTCAATACATGATAAGAAATTGATTTCTAATGACACAATATATTCACAGCCTAATGACAGAATACATGATAAGAAATTGATTTTTAACGATATCTAGCACCTGTTTTTGTATGTGAATGCATGATATTTAGAGAACTATGCATTTATAGAGCATGGAAAACAAAGAGGGAAACTTCGGAAAGTAATTGCTTGGTATATACATCACATGCTTAAATAGCGAATGTGTTTAATACCTCTGTTTAGACATGGTGCAAGATGACTCAAGATAAAAGCAGAAATTGCATGCAATCAAATCATAATGACTAGATTGGTTCAACTCAATTAGAAGTCATTCCGCTTTATTTTCACATAAAAATGGGACTAAGAGTCACAACAATAATATCAAGTGCACATCTTAATGTTAAAGAAAAGCAGAAAACAAGAGTCAAAATAAAATTAAATCTAGCAAATTTTAGGTTCAAAATAGGTGGGTGCGCAAGTCCCAAGAAGAGAGAATGTTTCATTTTGGTACTACCAAAGGGATCGATGATTTGAATTGAACTTTTGGATCAAACAGATTCACATACAAAGGAAGTCGTGAGGGCCCCTCCCCCCCCTCTCTCTCTCTCTCTCTCTATATATATGAGATTATAAGCTTTATCCACTCACAAAATACTTTTCTTTGTTTAATAATCGGATGCTCCGCAATAACTTTATACCATTTAGGTTAGTAGTCGTAAATATCACGAGTAAACAAAAGGAAGCTGCATTACACAACCCGAACCCAGAATAACAAGAATTCATGTGTCGTGTGTTCATTATCAAAAGAGATTTATAGCAATCAAATGCCTAAAAAAAGTGTACATTGGTCTTTTCAACAAAGTAAATATCCATGAACAACTCCTAAAGCCCTTATCTGATAAGAACACCGTTGAAAAATAATAATTCAAGAAAGAATTAAGGTTCTTGCATCCATCTAATTGAGTTATTTATTCCTCTTTATCAAATTCTTATAAGACTCTAGCTTTAGAGTTGTCATCAATCATAATTCCAAAAATTAAATGATTGCAAATGTTTCAAGTAATCAGGCATGAACAACTATATTGGACAAATACATATTAATTCGGAGCATAAATTCATGAACGTGAATGTAAAAATAAATTAATATTCAAGAAAATTGATATAAAAAATGAAGGAATGAAATACACTCACCCTGCCATAGGCATTAATATCTAATCCATTTTTAAGCAGATCAACAATATCATTCCTCAAATAATTCTGCATTGCATTTCTCTTCTTGCGTATAATCTCAATCCGAGTATTTGTCATCTTGATCGCCAATTTGCTATTCAAACAAAATCACAAAGTAACCCCAAAAAAACAAAGAAAAATAACCCACTATTATATTAAAACAATCTAAAAAGAATAGGGGGAAAAAAGGAAGAAATCAACTTGCTTTATTTCCATAATAATCGTTCTTACCATTGGAGTAGAACTTGCTTTTCAACAATCCGTCAAACATTTTCTCTACTTTTGTAGATTTATTTTTCCCTTCAAAGATTATTGATTAAAGAACAATTTCAAAAATTGTTCTTCTAATGCAAAAGATGACCGCATTGAAAACTAAACGAAATTTTATTTCTACCATAAAAACTTATCAATTAATCAATAAAATTCTCTAGAAAAGAAAATGGTGAAAGAGAGTAAGATAAACCTTGAGAAGAAAACTAAAGCTTAAACATTGGAGTGTATCATAGTATTCTTCATCTACATTAGTCATAAGCATCATTATAAAAAATAATCTCTCGAGTATCTATTGAAACAAGTAAAATTCAAGAGCGTCATTAAATTGAAATTGTAGTTAAAAAGATACCTCGACCATTTTTTTTCCTTTTTCAAGTGAGATATAATCAAAGAGTCAAAATGGCGATTCGAGCAATTTAATAAATAACTTGATTGAAAATTTAGTCAAATGCGGTAGTGCAATTCATCAAACACCAAGACAATTAATTTGAGGCCAATTAAATCACTAAAACTAAATAGAAATGAATTCAAGGATTTCTTGGAACTTTTGAGGGCAAAGTGCCCAACAAATGCAAAACATGAATATACCATATCACGGAGAACCTAAGGCATGCCATACCTATATTCATTGATAGAATATCCAATTCATTTATTAATAAAGTGAATACCATATCCCACCGAGACCGGTTGGTTTTTGTCCACGATATTTCCATGCTCATCCATATAGAACTCATCATTATTCTCACTCTGGGTCATAAATATACGGCGAATTTCCATGAAAAGAAATTAGATCCGGTAGATATGTATCGATGACTTATACAAAGTCATAACAAAATTTATTAGTTTATTAATCACATATAATTATAGATTAGAATCAAGTAAGTTTTTGCACCTGCAAATCCAATGCCAACCTCAAATCCATTAGTTGCAGGTATTGACATAACGGGTTTTGCCAGCTCTGCTTCGAGTTTATCAAAGAGGCGGGGAACCAAGCTCCCAAGAAGAAACAAATTAATTTTCGGACTTTCTCGGTATTTCACAAGATCAAAGAATGTTGCCTGACCTAAAATCATAAACATGGAATAAGTGAATATAACTTACTACTTGTGGCCTTGAATGTGTTGTAAATCAGACTGCCAGTGTGGAAGGTTCACAAGCGTAGGCCACTTCTCTTATGTGGGATGACCTAATACCACAATCAATCATCAACAATTATTTCCAGAACAAATTTGAAAAAGAGGATGACTAAAGAACCTTCTCACCTACGACCTTAAATATTTTGTCAAGTTGACCAAGCTGCATCACCAAAAGTAATTTTCAGACAAGTAAAAGACCCGAGAGATAATGCTAACTAATAAGCAACACGTAAATGTCAATTAGGAAAGAAAAATTGGGGAAGAGTACTATTTTCTGCAATAGATAAATAACAACACAATAAAATGGATATTTACACGATCAACAAGACGAAAATACCAAGAATCAGCCACATTACCTGCACTCACTATGAAATTTAAATGAAGCAATAAAAATTATGAGGGAGCAGAATCGCAGAAAAATGGGTGACGGCGACAGCCTGCGCTAAAGCAACAAACAGCTCTGGATTTGGATTGATTAGAGTGCAGATTAAAGTGTTGATTCTTGCAAAAAAAAAACCCTAGAACCAGATCCGAGCGTAGACCAACAAACAATCGAACAAAAACCACAGAACAAAGCTCGGTGACGCCAAAATCACCCAAATCGGAAACAATGCGAAATTCGCCACATTATCGCGAAGGCGGCGATTTTGAACGCAGATAAGACGGAGGACATGGAAGAAAAAGGATGACAGGAGGCCGGGGAAATAGTTGGTCGAAAAAGCGTGGACGATACAATGATCGGTAGAAAGAGGAGACCACGGCCGGACGGGCGCGGTGTACTACAACAGAGAGGGTTGTCACTTGTCATCCGGGAAGGCGTGAAGCGGTATGGAGAAGAAAGGAAAAAAATTTACGATGACAGAGCCGTCCTTTTGGAAGACAATTTCTTATGAACAGTGCCAGTGGATTGGCTCTTTTAAAAACGGCTTAGGCGGCTCGGACGATGGCTTGAACGGCTTATGAATAGTATCTTTATTCACCGTTATAGTATAGTTAGACAAAAGTTTTATTTCAAAAATAAAGTTATTTTCGAGATTCAAATTTATTTTTCACTACTACTTGCACAATTTACCATAATGATAACTATATGAGATATAGTATTACAAATATGTCACGTGCAATGCAGGGATCAAAAATTAGTAATTGTCAAATATGTCAAAATGTCTTTCACAATCAGTATAGTGAAAGTTAGGTCCCATATTTACTATTTTTCTACAAATTAAATTTTACTGATTTTTAGAAATCTTGTAGTATGATATATATATATATATATATATATATATATATATATATATATATATTATATATTTCAATGTCTGATTTTTTATGACAAAATAATATACAGTAAACTTATATAAAATAATATTGTTGGGACAAAGAAAAATTATTCTTTAAGAAATGTTATTAACTTATTGATAAATGAATATTTATTAATTTATCGATAAATAAATAATTTATTAATTTTGATGTAGGATATCTAAGTAGTATTCCAAGCATTTGTTGGACATTATTTTTGTTTGGTTTGTAGGATTTCTACTTATATTAGGAGTAGTGAGGTTATTGGATTTTTTTTTTTTATTTATTCTTTTTCTTTTAGTATGCTACAAAAATGTGATGGATATCGAGCATATTTTGAAGGAGATTTGGTGCAAATGGTCTTTAATTTTTTTTTCTCAGTGCGGAATATCATATTATGATTTTTTGGCACAGACATCATTAACCTATATATTTTGGTGTGCAATTGATCCTTATTTGATGAAAAAGACTCATATGCCTTTAATTTTAATAAAGAAAAATTGAATTGGGTTGTTAACTTTGCAAAAAGTGCAAATGAGTTTGGTACTTTTTTTTAATTAAGACTTTATTAACCAAATCGATAATATACTAAATGTTTTAAATATTTAATGAACTAGTATAAAATAACTAAAATTTAAGTTCATAATTATTAGCAAACATGTTAAATAAAATAATTAGTTTTATTATTAAGTAATTACATTATTTAAAATTTAAAATTTTATTTTATCGTTATAACAAAAAAGAAAAATAATTTTTTCACAAACTTGATGCTCAAATACTTTTATTTAATTAAGTTATTCGTTTATTAACTACAAATATTAAAGTTCCAACTCTATTCTTCATATTTTAATGCATCGTTTTATAATCGTTCAAAAATAAAAAAAAACACATAAAGGGTAAATTAATTTTTATTAGTATTTTTATGTTAAATAAAAATATAATAAGATTGGTTCAATGTCATAAAAATATATACGTTATTTTGTTATTTACTTATCTTAATTTTTATTTAAGTTTTTCACATCAAATATACATATACTTAAAGCTCAATAATTTCAACATTTTCTCTTATAAAAAACTTAATTGACACGACTATAATGATAAATTTAATATGCTAAATTAAATATTATTTAATAAATGTATCGGACCCATTTGTACCTTTTGTAAAAGTTAAGATTCCAACTATAATTTTCTTTAATTAAAACTAAGAGCATATTTATCTTTTTTATCAAATAAGAATCAATTGTGCAACAAAAAATATAGGTAAGGGATGTTTGTGCTAAAAAACGAACGTTAGTGACTATTTTTGTGCTGAGGAAAAATGTTATGGACCATTTGTGCAAAATTCCCCATTTTGAATTATTCTAATAAAAATGATGAGGAGATAAAATTGTATATTGATGAATATATTATTCAAAAAGTATTGAATACGTTTATAGCAAATGATTTCGATCTAAATTCTACATGTGTTTTACACTTTTACTAAGCAATCAAAACTTTGAATAATTACTTTCTACAAAATGAAAAAATATACCTAATATGGTATATGCATTGCAAAAGTTAGAAAATGATGTTGAATTCGGTTTGAATCCAAAGAAAAAGCAAACAACTTTAGATGCATATTTTGAAAAAGACAAATATGAATTTAAAAAATAAAAAGTGTCGAGTAAAAGGTTCTTTAATATGTATTATAAATCTTTACATAATTAATTAATTATTATTTTATATTTTTATTGGGGCCGAAAAATTTTATTATTTAAGCAAGATTATTAATTTATCGAACATTCATTTATGGAGATTTTATTGTAGAACGCGTTGTTTAAAATAAGTTTTATGATACGAAGACAATATGTGAGCTTTTAATGAAAAGTAACAAAGGCTGTGATCTTTTTAATAAGGGAATTTTGGACCTTTCGTCCCAAATATTTGTTTTTTGTTACTAATCTACCATTAACTTTTTTTTTTTAAGTCTAGACATCTTCAAACTTTTTACTTAATTACAAATCAAATCCCTATTGATAAATAATGATGAATTCGCCCTCTTCTTTAACTAAACAAAAATAAAAGAAAGCTAAAAACAACAAAAAATTAGGAAAAATTACAAAAAAGTTTATATCTTTTTAAAAAGTACAAAGTATCTTCTTATTCCTCATTCACCATACTCCACCTCCACCTCCACCATAGCAAAGAAATCCACCCTACAATTTTCTAGTTGTAGTGAAATTGTAGTTGACCTTGAACTTGACGAATTTATGGTATTTGACAACATCCTATCATCCATTTTTCGCCTCGCATTTCACAACTTTATATAAATCAAGAAATATATGCAATTTTAGGAAAACCTAATTTAACGCCTCATTTTGAAAATATGACAATCCAAATTACCCAATGGTGCTTTCTGAACTGCCCTTTTTTACCATCGATAGAATCCAATCAACCTAGTGACTTGAGAGTCAATGAGCTCAACGTTTCATCAATCATGCCTGACTTGTTGATGAATTCGGCATCCCAAGCAACATCCCGTCAACTGAAAATTGAATTTAACAATAAACAAAATAAGCTCAAGGATTGCAAGACTTAATTTGACAGTGGTGGATGTGGCGATTGTGGTGTCGTGGTGGCGTGGAAGAGGTGGTAGTGTGGAGGTCATGATTGTGGCGTTATGAGGAATAGGTAGAATGAGTGAGGAAGAAGATAATTTGTGCCTTTTTAAAAGTTATGAAACTTTTTTTTGTAATTTATTTATTTTTTTTATTTTTAGTTTTCTTTTATTTTGTTTATTTAAAAAGAAAAATTCGTCATTATCTATCAATAGAAACGTAATGTACAATTAAGTTAAAGGTTGGAGGTCGCTGGTGCTAAAAAAAATGTTAAAGATATATTAGTAAGAAATAGCAAGGTTGGAGATGAAAAGTGTTCATTTTCTAAAAAATAAAATAAAAATAAAAGTATTCTAGAAATTTTATATTTTTCTAAACCTATATATCATTTTCTCCCAATACCCGTGAAGGAAAGAAAAGAAAAAGAGGAAGAAACATATGGGCCTCAAATTTCTGTGGCCCAATTGAGAGCGCTAGTCCTAATTCTTGGATCCATACAACCATAACCCATATATATTAAAACAAAACCCTAGTCTCATTTCTTCATCGTTCATCCTATTCGCCGTTGCTCTCATTCGGTCGGTTTACCTAGTATCCATCTGTATTTTACATTTATACTCACTCTCATGATCAATGCAATACATTAATATTTGCTATTTTTGAAAGTGCAGTTTTGTTGTACGAGAATTTGATTCAAAGTGAACGAAAATGAGTAAAGGAGGAGCTTCGGCTGGCGTCCAGAAAGGAGGGAAGAAGAAGGCATCGACGTTTGTCATCGACTGCTCGAAGCCGGTAGAGGATAAGATCATGGACATCGCCTCACTCGAAAAATTCCTCCAGGAGCGCATCAAGGTCGCCGGAAAGCCCGGTGCCCTCGGTGATTCCGTAACCGTCATCCGTGACAAGAACAAGATCTCCGTCACTGCAAACGAGACTAGCTTTTCCAAGCGGTAACTCTCATATCTTCTTTCAAATTCGTATTTATTTCGTTTCTTATATTTTGGCTGCAAATGTTTGTTTCGGCTTTTTATGTAATTATGTTGTTTGTTTTATGCAAAAGCATGAAATAGTTGCTAGATTGTTCCATTTTACATTTTATCCGGTTTTGATTGTTTCTGGGGAATCCTTTTTTTTATTTGAGTTTCGTGCTGCAGAACTTTACTGACGAGATCAATTGAAACTTTGATATTATACTATCTTTCTTAGTGACAGGATTATGTTAACAATAAAGGGATCCTTTTTTGCTTCAAATTTGGGCTCTAAATGTGCATTTGTATTTTTGGATTGTCATCATATATACACTTTACTGAAATTCATGTTTTTTAGATTTCCTGTACTATATGCTGTCATGATGTTGCTAAGTACTCTAGTTTGTATATCTTAAAATAAAAATATATTAGCTGAGGTAGGAAACAAACAAGCTCTTGCACCATATATTATCAATTTTAGTTTTTCAATCATTCATGGAAAGAACCAGATTTAGCAGGGGCAAGTGAGCTTCCTTTGCAGAAGTGCAATAACTCAGTTGCGGAAGGTCGATCGGTAGGACGGTATATGTCATTAAGGCTATGGGTGTTTTGCTCCAATTTTCATTGTTCACACTGAAGAGACCGTCGTTTCATTTTCTTATTCTTGTATTTTTTTACTTTGCTATTTGTTAGAGACGGAGCTTTAGTGACTGAAGGAATGTGAGGGAAAGATAATTAACGATTACTTGGATATTTGTAAACAGATTAGATAATATGTGCTGGGTGTTGGGCAATCCTCTTGACTATGGGACCATTAAGTTCTAGCGCATATATGGTAATGGCAGCAATTGCATAAAATTAGGAAAAGTACGACTCTTTTGTATTGTTAGTTATAATGAACTGGAGATTTCACTTTAATCCCGAGGCATTTAGGATGGAGCTTTTCGTAGAAATTGGAACTTACCTAGTGGTGTTTGAATTTGTGAGTGCGACATGGCACCTCCATTAGCTCTGTCTTTTTGTTGTCTGTTTCAGTATCCATGGCACTTGGGGACTGGTATTTTTGGCCCATGTAATGCTTCATCTGTTCATCAAATTGGCATTACATTTTCCCCTTGGCCTCATGTCTCTCTTCTCTATCATCTCTCAACGAGAGAAGGAATGTGAGGGAAAGATAATTTAACGGTTATATTGCAAGTTATTGATGCTTGGTATTTTCAAGTTTTGTTTGATCTGCGCTTAAATTGCTAATGCTTAGATCCAACTGCTTTCTTGTGTATTATTTTTTAACATCGTGCATTGTCATGGCATATGATACTTAGGTACTTGAAGTACCTGACAAAGAAATACCTGAAGAAGAACAACGTACGTGATTGGCTCCGAGTGATAGCATCTAACAAGGATCGGAGTGTCTATGAATTGAGGTACTTCAACATTGCTGAGAACGAGGCTGAGGAGGAAGAGTGACAAAGCAAATCATAGTTTTTCACTTGAGATTTTCCTTTCCTTTCCTTTCCTTTCCTTTCCTTTCACTGCCTAGTGGATTTTGTTTGTATCCAGGATTTCTTCTTTTAAGACATCTCTTGTGGATCCATCAGGTCAAAGTTTCATATTTTTGCTATTTTTCTATTGGAAAATGCTAATTAGACGTACTATTTCAGAGTGAAAGTGAATCATTTGCCAAAATCTTTTGTTTTTTTGGGGGGGGAGGTTTTTTTTTTTTTTTTTATTAAAATCATTGTTAGTTATATTCATTATTAAGTTGTTTGTTTAATTTCTATTAAAATTTTACTAAAAAGTTAAATTAACAATTAATATATATGTGGGGCCAACAACTTTTTATAAATTTTCAGTCCATATTTCATCAATGTTATTAATTTTTGCTAAAAATACTGATTAAAATTAAAATCAAATACACCCTTGATTCCATTCTCCTAAATTTTCAGGCAAAATTAGGTAGCGTGGGTTATTCAACTGCTAATTGAAAGGAACTAGCAACTTGATGTATGTATTTATAACACGCTTCATTGTTCTATTTTGTGCACTAATTTCAAGTTAATTGTGCACTATATACTTCGTTTCCATGTGAAAATTAAAACGTCTCCCAATTGGCACCCTTATATTTTAACTATAATTCTTGATTAATCTAGTTCTTATTTTCATTAATTTTTAAATAGAAATTTGTTAACAGAACTCAGTTGTATGATATCCTTCGGTGCTTCTTGTTTGACAGATGTTTAGTAGAATTTAAAATAAATTTTTTTTTTTCAAACTCATTCTCAACTATATATTTTATTGAACCTACAACTTTTAAAACCTTTCAACCACACAATTCATCAACTTTTTTGAAAATCTCTTAAAAATCTACTTTTAAACTCTACCAAACATACACATACATCTGTTTGGTTTAACATAAAAATTAGATCAAAGTCAACAATTAATTTTAACTACATATTTCTTGAAACCTACAACTTTTCAACCATATATTTCATCATTTTTATCGAAATTTACTAAATTTTTTATCAAAAACTTTGTCAAACATCCCCTACATTATTAAGATAAAGAAATTAAATAATTTTCCTCTGTGTATTACTTACCAAACATGTACTAAAGAAAGAAAACATAGTGGACTCGATTCAAAATAAAATTAGTTCTCTCCAATTTTAATAAAGAACTGAACTGAAGGATGCAAGCATTGAAGTGTCTCAAGTTTACTCTCAAGTGCTTTCCCTGAAGCTATGATCCCAATGGTCATATAAAGGACAAGATTAAATTGGGAGCTATGATGACAGTTTCAAGCTTCTTAAAGTGGAAGCAAGAAGGGAGGCTTTGTTAGGAGCTCTCTGCTTGTAGTCTTTCCCCAAAGCCATCGCCGACAGAGATGCCAGCTGCGAGTTCTCCTTATCATCCTTGTTACGTCCTTTGGTCAGTTGATCAATGGCAGATGTACTCTGAAACAGCAATGTAAAACTTCCAGTTACACAAGGTTGTAAAAAATAAACAGAGGTCACTGTTCAAGCCTCAGATTTTATCCCGACACTTCTAACTACAAGTCAATACAATTAACAAGAGTGTGTTTCCCCAAGCTTACAACATAAGTAGAAGTAACTTTGTTTTACCACATGTTTGTATAATTTACTTTCTTCTAGCTTAAGTAAAAGGAAGTTATTTTAAAAGTAACTCTTACAATAACAGCACGTCTCACTAAGCTTTAAAAATGGCAAAAGTACTTTGTCTCCGTTGTATAGCTTATATTCTTGTTACCTTTAATTGGACAAATAAAAAATTATTTATTTATAACATACTTTATAAAAAAAACTTTTTGAGCTTAGACAAACGTGATCTTGCCTTGTTTTTCATAAATTAGGAGAACAATCTATTGAAAAATAAACAAAACAGATAATGCATTAAATAAACTGAAATTTAAATTCGATGTCCACAAAATGAAGAGAGAAAGAGGGAGCCAAGGAGGGAGAAGAGTCACCAAGCATATGCCAAAAAGTGCTCTGGTATGCTTGCCACCGGTTAAGTCTATGGTAGATGCATAATACTTTTTTGCCATATGAAGATTTTCAAGTCCTCCAAGTGTGTAGAGCACCTGGGTACACCCAAAAAGAGTCGAGAAAGAAAATGAAATGATTTAATCACTGTTGTTAAAAATTTACGAAAAACAGATATTTTCGTATTGATGTAAAAAAATTCTGAAGTTGTGTTCAAATAATCTTTAAGATATTAAAGCACATAACCCAAAATTTGCTTCATGGCCTCTTGAAATCAGTGAGTCTAGGGAACCATATACTGGAACAAGATATTATCCTCTTTTGGGGTGACCCATGTAGAGATTTTCCTCGTGTACTAACTTGGATTTTAATTTCTAATTTTATCACCTTCTTGTTTCAACGAAGAATCTTAGACAAACAACGGTGTTCATTCTGATACGCAGCAGTTCGCCGAGATTTCTGGCTACACTGAACCGGAAGGTATGCGGTTGACATCAGAAATGCTTCTGTATAAAGTTTTATTCTTCAAAATTCAAATATTATGGCAACTATTTATGTAAACAAAATGGCCTTCAGCCAGTACTCTTTTGGTCAAGAGAAAATGCATCAATAGTCAATGATCCAGTCTGGTCATTTTGGTAATACATGTTGCACCAGAGCAGATTGGAAATGCCTAAAGAATCACAATTGGTAGCTGCAGCAATTTGCCAGGCTTAAAACTTTCAATGCCTTACTGAGAGGTCAGATAAATATATACTGTTTAGAATTGGACACACATACGGCCTAGTTAGTCCTGACTCCCTCGTCACTCATATTTAGTGATCATTGACTTTTTTTGACAGCAACACTATCTAATGGTCATTTATTATCAACTACTAGAGATAGTAGGCGGGTTAATCTATTAGTCACTGAACTTATAGCTTAGTTCCACTTTGGTCAGCAAACTTATTTTCATTCCAGATTAACCATTAAAGTTCCATTTTTGTTTAAGAAAGCGCTAGCAGACGGAATACCTAAACTGAAACAAAAATTAAAGTTTAGTGATTCATTTGGAAGAAAAAAGGGTTTGTTAGCCAAAGTGAGAGTGCCATGAGTTTGGGGACTAATAAAAATTTTAACCCGGAAGTAGAGTATAAATGTCTGTGGACACCATCCTATTAACTAGGCACAAAGCTAAAAGCTTGCAATCTTGTACACCTTAGAGGAAAAAGGAAAGGGAATGAAAAACTAATATGTAACTCGCATGTGAAATAGTGAGCATATTCATAAATAAATTTGTCATCAGTTTAAGAGAAAATGAGAAATGTATCTTGAAGAACTACTTACATCAGCATAGGCCAGGTGATACAATGGTATTGTTGGTTGAGATAATATTAGCTCCTCATAGCAGAAGGCAGCTTGCTTATACCTAATTATTACCAGAAAAACAAAATTAAAGCAAAGAAATATAGATCAATTCTTGGTAATATATACCCCAACAATACGGAGCATTTTAGCTAGATTAACAGCCACGCCATAATATTTAAAAAAAGAAGAAAGAAAGATTACATCTGTAAGGACACGTATATTTCGGCTAGTTCCCTCCATGCATCATGATCTGCCATGAATCTGGAGAAAGACCCATCAGTCAGAGACACTCCTTGACATTTTCAAAACATATAAATGTCGAAGCTTTTAAGATATTCTCACATTTCGAGATATTTGTTGAGCCACTCAATTGCCCCGGAAATATTGCCTTGTGCCTTTGCCATGGCTACTCTCCTCTTGTGAATTACCTGCGTGATAAATTATAGGTTAAGGGTCTGTTATTAAAGAAACACTTCAGTTCACCTCTGACTATGCAGATTCTATTTCATCTTTTTCTAAGTCTTTGAACCTTTTGCAATCGATGCTTTTTCCAAGCTTAAATTACTAATTCCTACTCTCCAGTATTTCCTTAATAACCTTAAGCTTCTGCATAAATTCATACCCCTCGTAACCATGAAGACTGCCTTTTGACTGCCATTGTTTAACTGCATTCCTAAGTAACTCACGGTCAAGCCACGTGTAAAAAACTGGAGTTGGCCCTCACTTAAAAGGTGAAGAATCAATTACTATTGAACAATGATTTGAAACTCTCTGCAGCAGAACATGTTGGAAGACATCCTGAAAAAAGACCACTCCACTTGGTAGTGAACCAAATACGTACGGCCTAGAACAAACAATGTTGCCCCTAGAGTTTGACCTTGAGAAATCTGCATTCTTCAGTGGTGGGTGCATCAATTCTACTACTTTGATAAATGCATCAAAATTCTGCTTTTATTTAAAGCACTCAACATGCCACCATGAAACTTTTCCCTAACACTACTTACTGCATTGAAATAACATCCCAACCCCAACCCCACCCACTCCCAAACCCCAAACCCCAAACCCAAAAAAATGATTATCCTCGAGTTTTTGCACCTACCGGATCAAGCTCATTATCCTCCAGAAGGCTCGAGTAAGCTTTTTCTGCCTCTTCCCATAATCCCATGGCTTCGAGCAACAATGCTTCCAACCTACCTGTTATTATATCACAACAAAACTTATAATAAGAGCAATATAAAGCTATTTTTATGAACTTAAACAATTAGAAGACAATAAAAATAAACAACTGTCGACATCAGCTTAGCAAAACACCTTGTTAACATATTTTTCAAAGTAAATAAAAAATTACTAATGTAAAAACGAAAGCAGAGCCATTCAGCAAATCAATGAGAAAATCGAAGTGGTAGCCCTGTTCAAAAAATTGAACCACTAGTATATCACTACAACAAAAATATCATTCCAATAAAATAACATCGCATTTGCAACTGTAATGAGATGTGTAAAATACACCCTACCAAAGAATTCAGAATCATAAATTGGTAACATGAATGCAGTGAGATCCTTAAGAGGTTATGAAATATTCAAAGCTTCGCAAGTGTCAACAATAGGCTTCAAAAAAGGGTGTTTGTGCCAATTACAGTTTGAAGAAAATCAGGAAAGAGAGTACGTTTTTCAACATCCTTTTTTGCAATTTTGGGAGCCGTGGAAAGAGATGATAGGGGGAGGGGAATGACGATGAGGAGAAGGCAGTATGTCAATTGAAACAGTTTTCCAGATTAATCAACGAATGACTAGCCTATTTCAAAGATTCAGCAGCATCTTTTTACAACGAGTTGTTTCATTAAATTAAAAATAATGTGTCTTGGTACATATTCAAACAAAATTCTGACGTAGATATGGCGTGTAGAACTTTCTTTTTTCTTCTGAATTTCATTCATAACTTCGATATAGGAAATTTGTTGAGTTTTTTAAAAGTAAACACGGGTGTAGATATATCATCGAGGTTTTGCACTATTACATTCCCTTCATGCAAATTTTATATGATTTATCTTGCTTATCAGAAAAATATAACATGGAAACTCACTCAAATCTCCCAGGCAATAATATGTTGTTTTTTTTTATTACAAGAAACAATCAGAAGCAAGCCTGTTTTCACTTTACAGAGAACATCAGAAAGTTGTTTCTGACAATTTTCCTAATAACAGTTTAAAATTTGGAGATTTGGGATACAGCTGTCCATATGACCCATTAAGTCCTAAATTACTACTGAAGGAGATGAAAACCCATTTATCAAGGAGTATCTCAAATCATGGTGGCACAAGTTGTTATGGAAACACTCCAAAGGGCCCTAACACTGTTGACTTTAATCTGCAGTCATCTTTAATTTCATAGTACATATTTATATGTAGGAAATTCGCAAACAAATTCGCAAACCAGAAAACTCAATTGCAGTGAAACCAGAAAACCAAGCAAACAGCTTACAGGCATAAGCATGCCAGGACAACCTGACTATGTACATCGACAAAAGCTTACAAGTGGAACTTGGCTAGGGACCATTGCAACTAAGGAAAATTTTAATCCACTGTGATTTTGAAAACGGTCAATTAGCAACAATAAAAAACAAAGCATTATTCTCAATAAATTTGGGACGAAATTGAAAAAGTCAATTAAAAAAAAAATTCAAAGAGTATTAAATGATAAATTTTTCAGAAAACTTTGAAGCATAATTTGTTAAGGAAATCTGGAATGATTACATAAAGAATCTTTAACCAAGTTTTGGAAATAATAAAATCTAAGTTACTAAAAAGTTTGTGAAGTTTGGAATCTCAGGAGTTGGAACAATACTGGAAAAGAGAATATGACTTCAGACAGCCAAAGCCATGGTTCATACGGCAAATATAGAGGAATATTCAAGTTGCATTTGAAGGGCAAGAACTTCAAACGTCAAAAGCCCTAGATCATACATCAAAAGAATAAGCAATTCTAAATCGTTCGAAGATGTGGACTTCATATATTCAAAGAAGGAGATATATGTAAGAAGTGTTGTCTAGCTTGGAAAATCAACACAACAGGAAGATTTATATCGTCTTCAAAGCTATTCCACACATGCTATGTCATTCCAGAACATTGATATTTAATGTGGACAACATTTGGAAGTTTGATGAAGATACTTGAAGAAACATCCCTAGTGAACAAACTCATTTAAAAGTTTTAAGCTATTAGAGAGGGGATGAATTATTGATTTATATTTATCTTCAATTCACCCCTCATGTGCAGGTTATTTAATTTTCATCACAGGCTCAACACGTAAATTTTTCATAGATGGATAGCCATGAGACTTGATCCCAATACTTTTTTCAACTCTAACACAATGTTGAGCCGTCTTATTTAAAAGTTCAAATGGTTAGAGAGGAAGAAACTTATTTATTTGTATTTTATCTTCAACAATCATGTTAGTACCCAAAATCCAAGTAAAACTTAGTGTCAAAGTATAAGATTCATAGTATTCAAAATATTTCCACACTTTCATCCACTTCTTCCAAACAAATCTTTTTCATAACATACTTGTACACCCAAAACCCTAGATCATATACATGAAATCCTTGTTCAACAAATACTTTGGATATGTAAGAACACTTTAAAAGGTTCCCCTCCCCTTGTAGATACCTTTCGAGACCAATATAATTAAGAGTTAAAAATATGATCAAAAGATATACATGTAAAGTGGAGTGTCGAGCCGAGAACTCCATGGCCACCCACAAGGGTCGATGAAAAAAGAACTTCTTTCAAATTTTATGATAACTTTTAGAAAAGAAAAAAGAACCTCCTAAAGGCCAAAGTTGTTTTGGCCAGGGTGGGCACATGGATATTCTTGGGCTGGCCAGTACGGACAATAGACCGAGCCAAGCCAGGCTGCCACTTTAAACCTCTACCTGTGCATTCAAGATCAGAACCCAAAATACTAGCGAGTATACCCAAAAGAAGGAAGTAGAAAAGAATGGCCACATGAAAAGGCAAAAATTTAACATCCACTTTCCAATTTCAGGAGAAGGCAAGTAACGATATACTCAAATGCAAAACCAACGATAGCATTTCAAAATCAGATTAAAAGAACACAATAAGACAAAGTTTGCCACTATAACCAACCAGACATAGAAGCTCTCTGGTTGTTAAACTAGCCTTCAAGTTGTTAATATTGCACAAAGCGATATTGTTTCCAATATCAAAGAGATCGATATTATTCTTGAGGTAAGAACTTATTAAGAGCGTGTTTGGTTCAAATTCTTTTGAACTCTTTTTTCCCAAACTCATTTTCAACCACATATTTTATGAGACCCACAAATTTTATCAATTTTTCAACCACACATTTCATCAACTTTTATCAAAATCTCCTAAAACACTACTTTTTATCTACACAAAACACGCACTAAGTAGTTCCTAACAAATGTTCTTTCATATTATGTATCAACCAAGCCATTACTCCAAAAATAAGATCAAGCCCAATACTCTATTTGACATAAGAATTTCTAAAACAGCAACAAGCACAAGTATGAACCATCATCATACCATATAGCAACATGGAAAGCAAGCCTAATGCTACAACATGATTGTTTTATCATCCACATTCTCCAGATATCCAATGACAACAGCATCAGTATTAAGCTTTAGCTGGTGAAATTGAAAGCAACCATGTAAAGGACAAATATGCGACCATAAGCATTTAATATGATTGATATATAATATTTGCCTTCATGGAATCGGATGATTTATAAAACCAATATGTATCATGAGCATCAATAAAAGTTGGTAGAAGTGTGATCAGGAAAAATAAGAGAAACCAAACACATAATTACTACATATAAGCATTGACTCCAGCAACATGTATGCCGCAGATTATTGGTTCTCTCTTTAGGTGGATATAGTTACAAAAGTGTCTCGCATATCAATATGATAAGTCACTACCACAATAAAGCATAATCTTGTATAGGTAATTTTAATGCACTTAGCAGCCAGTTAGATTAACTCACCAACCCTTTTACTCTCTGGAAACTTTTCCTGTAAAACCTTTACGTAATCCTGCAAAAAGTTTCAAGGATAAACAGCATAAGTCCATGCTCAAACACCATAGATTGATAAATGTATAAACAGCATAAGTCCATGTTCAACACTATAGATTGATAAACATGACTGCAAGACTGCCAATGAAGCACGTAGCATACTAATCACTCATTTATTCAGGACATTACAAAGAGCCAAAACATATAAAATAATGAATAATATGGTAAACCAATTCCTGTCATTTCCCAATTAAAATTGAGACTAGTATTCTCTCCCTTTGTTAACAACTTCAAGCTATTTTCATCATTAGCCCATCACTTGAGTCTAAAATAATAAGAGGCAGGGCTGGGATTGTAACCCCTCCATATAACTACCAACATTTCTCTGAGCTCACTTCTTCCACTACCAAAAATGATGTAAATCAATTCCACCTGCCACTCAGACATACCAACCCCATTCTCCATTGCATAGTTTTCCCATTTCCTTAGTATCTCTTTAGCCTCATTCCTCCGTGAAACCTTTGAGCCTTTGAGTTGATAGTCCTTAAAATTGAAGACAGGGCATATAGTCCTACTTAGAGCATCCAATACAGCAACAGGAAAGAAATGAGATCAAACATATAAAGACATACAAAGAACTTGAGGATCAAACATATAAAGAACTTGAGGACTCCCCTGAGCCTCAAGTCTGACAATACTCGTTGATTATACTCATTGCTAACTTGACTTCAAATTTTATTTCCCTTTGGAAAAGCATTTCATTGATCATACATCGTGTATTAACTATCCTCTAGTTAAACCGCTTTCAATTCTGTAAAAAGACTCCATCAAAACTAGCATGGCAACTTCCTTCTTTTAAGAAAAAGGGGCCAACATAGCGAGGTTCCTCTGCAAACTTCAAAGAAAGCTCTCAATAAGCTTAGCCGTGTTACAATTTAAAATTGGTTATCCCATTTGATGAATACTTTTGACACTTATTCATCACTACTAAAGACAAAGATGTTATATTCACCTCCCACTTCCACAAGTGAACTTTTGGGCACAGATTGGAATGATGCCACTAATTTTGTAGTCCTACTATTTAAGAATGTCTCTTTAAATATAGAAACTTTCCAAGCTCTTACAAGCAAACTTCACTTCCTTAGACTTAGCCCCACCTTGTTGGGCATAGCACACTAAATGAAATTTAACACGACGGACACTTTATTGCAAGTCTAAGTGGCATACCCAATCCCCATAACGGGAGGAAGCTCAAGAGGTTATGATGAGAATTACACTTTCAAACCACATACACTAAATAATTATCAAATTGAAAGGGCAGTTTGAGCAGTCTCAGAGAAACAAAACGTAATAGATCACATGCGAGGAGTTTTCCATGATGGAATTATTATGATTAATGTGTATGTACAACAACAAGCAATCCAAATTTCAATTATTAGACGCACTTAATAAATATACCTTCGCCATATCAAGACGCTGGGTATCCATAGCTGCAATGGCCACTTGTTCATACAAAGTCCATTCTACATTTGGAAACGGGAAAAAGGAATAGGTCAATTTGACATCTCGTCCATTAAGAATAAGGTGCAAAATACAGAAATGTACGTCGAAAGATGTAATGTTTAGCTTATGTTAAGTAAACTGACGAGTCAGCAACCAGAAATATTTAAAAATAAAAAACTACAAGAAACTCGAAAAGAATACTCGTTAAGCAATACCGAGGTCACATTTCTTGCAATCATCCAACAATGGTGGAAGGAACAAAACAAAACCATGGTGTTACTTTTCTAGAGAACATGGGTGAAAAAGAACATGACAGAGGTTTACATCTCGACAATTAATTTTTTAAGTATGGTTGATTACTCAACTCCAAATCAAAAACTCTCAGAGACCCATACATTGTAACCTGGTTGTTTACAGTTTTTTGGTTCTTATGAAGCACACGCATATCAATCGAAGGTAAAAGAGAATATCAGCTGGGTTTCTGAGAGGTGGTCCCTCGTCCACATTGTAAATTCTACCCAAGTTGTGATTCAAACTTTGGCTACTTTAAGTTTCTTCAGATTACATGGCAGGTCACCGTGAACTATATACACAATAATGTTAAGAACTAATCACCAGAATCTTTATGACATTATTCATGTCCTCGGATGCCTATTTTTTCTATTTTACCCGTCATGCAAACTCAAAATAGTTCTTCTTTTTGCTTTTCTATCCAAGCAAACTAGCTACTTGATTTGGAAGTGGGAGCTGCCGATGAGAAAATTAAGTAAAATAAAATATTTTCTTGCTCCAAACTATAAGGTGTTTACATATTGCTTATGTTCTAAATTAATGTGAAAATGTTGCCACCAAAGGACGGGAATTGAGGGGTTGCCAGGTGAACATGAGAAGAAATTGTACATAATTCATACAGAATCATAACTATCAACATATCTTAGATAAGCTGCAGAAAGCTTGTCATACTCAAAATTTCACCAGATAATCTCAACTGAGAAGAACCAGCAGAAATTGTGCATAATTCGTACAGAATCATAACTATCAACATATCTCAGATAAGCTGCAGAAAGCTTGTCATACTCAAAATTTCACCAGATAATCTCAACTGAGAAGTGCCAGCAGAAATCCCATATAATGCTTACTGCAACTACTTTATATTCATTGGATATATTAAAATAATTAATTGAAAAATATCTAACCATCAGTACTCTTTTGTTTCAATAGCTGCAATGACATGAAAATAAAAACTTGCGATAGCAATCAAACAAAAAAGACACCACGAGTTTTTTTCTACCTGTCAATATAACAACAAAATATAGAAGGAACGATCTAAAACACCCAGATCCCATAATCCAAAATTTGATTTTTTTTCCAGACCCAGATTCAGAAAAACTATACCTTCAGGGCCAAGAGCAGATCGCTTTTTGGGGTCGTTAAGGATTGAAAAGCCATACTTCAACACATTATAAGAGCGCCGGAGCTTGAGCTTTTTGACGAGACAGAGATACTCCCACTCGCCGCCTCCTCCATTCTCCACTTGGCTCTCCAATCTATTCACTTGTTCTTCCTCTGTTTTGCTCACCATCTTTCCTCTATCATATACTGTTACAAACCCTCTCTAGACGTATATATCTGTCTCAGATTACTTTGGAGTATGTAGTAGTATTCGCGAAGCCGGCCGGATATTGGATCTGTCGTTTGAAGGCGAAGAGGGGCAGGGATTTGGATTTGGATTTGGATTTGGCTTAGCTTAAAAATTGGGGTATTTGTTAAAAGGGATAAACGAAAAGGGACGTCATGGTCCTGGAACGTTACATCCTAACCTAGAGCACTTGGATAGTTGGATCACATTCAATTGTTTTGCGTTCAGGTCCTCGGACTATTAATTTTGGTGCAAGTCGGTCTAATTGGATGGACACCATGCAACCATCCAAAATTCTGTTAAATGAACACTTGAAATGCGTTCATTTCTGTCCACCGCTACTGCTCTCACTTCATTTTGCTACCGGCGCTAGCCACTTTTGTCTTCACCACTCTTTCCACGAGTAGAAATCTACTCCTATTTGGCAAATAACCAGAGGTTGCTAGTTTTACAGAATAATAGAAAAAATGGGGAGAGGATTGGGATTGGGATTGGGATTGGGGTGCGAGCAAACACCATCAAATCAAAAAATTAAACTTGGAAATTGTCGATTTAATGCCATGTGTGTATGTCAACGTAATAATTTTGAACTCATAGTTTGATTTGGATTACGATACTTTTATATGTTGTTTGAAATCAAACTGAGAGTTTTAAAAAAAGTTAAACAAATTTAAATTAAATTTTCAGCAAACATTTGTCCAAATTAAACAAGAATCATACTCGTAAATTACAATCTTGACGTTTAAATAGAGTTTTAACTTTTAATGTTCTAAACTAAATTTGGGTACTTTGGTCATTGATCATTTACCAACAATAGCCTTAATTTGATGAAATCAATCGATCCATAAGATTACTCATTTATACATCAAACCTTTATGTTCATTTTACTGATTGTCAAAGTCTAGAAAACAACACAAATTTCATTAGTTCTCGCTCTCTCACGGTGCGAATCGTGAAATCTTGTTTGGGAGCATCGAGTTATATTGCGACTTTATATTACCTTTTATTTTGTATAGATTTGGCCTAAAAAAGTAAACGTAGCACTTTACCATAATTTTTATTGTAACTTTATTATAGTTTTATTGGTATTTAGATTTATAGTTTGTTTTATTCTATCTACAATAAAGTAGAAATATTTTTTGATAATCAATATACTAATGACTTTAAAGTAAACATGAAGAAAAAAATATTCGATAAAACTAGGTTTAAAATCAAAACAAACCGTTTAGTTTAGATTTTAGTTTTTCTCAAATCGTTTGAAATATTTTAGTTTAGGTTTGGGTTTTTTTCATAATGTTTTAAACGATTAATTTTAAAATATGTAAAAAAATTGTCCAAATCAGACTGCTTATACTCCTAAAGTAGCTATGGTTGGCGATCGCTCGAAGAAGACAACCATTTTCTATTTTTATTACCGATCGTGAAGGAAGTTTCTTTCTCTAAAGACAAAAAAAAATCTTATTTGTCCGTCACTACGTCTTCATCCTCTCAAACCAAAATCCACATATCTCTATCAATTTCTCCATTTATCAATTTTCTTCTTTATATTCATCAAATCTAATTCCTCTCAAACAAAATTCTCTCTCTCATTCTTCTCAACTTTTAATCCATTAAAATTCTACAGTCGGATTCCACTGCAAAAAAATGGTATACTAGTTTATAATTAGTTTTTAAGAAATAAAATAGATAGACGAGAATACTCTTTTTAAAATTGGATTAAAATTGATAGTTAGAGGACTTGAACATCAAAAAAATTAAATGGGGACATAAGTGCTCCAGATGGTAATGCTTGGGGACCGCAAATGAAAATTTTCCCGAACTTTATGCAAAAGGTTCCTTGAAATATTTGGAGAATTTATTTAAAGAGACATTTTTGCATTTGTTAATATAGCTTAAACAATGAAAAATGAAAATATTTGCATAAAAAGGAACAATTTAGAATAATACGAAAACATGTTTCCGTACTTGTAATCTTAATGTTATATTATGTATTTTTTGTGTATTTAATTTCATCAACATCTTGTGTGTGAGGACAAAAATTTATTTTTATGCGTGTTACTAGTTTATTACTGTAATTCTATTATTAAGAAAAATATTAAATTTATTACTTCTATCACGTCCAAGTCAACTCAAAAATACTAGTTGACGAATTTGTAGTTAAAGAAATTTATTAAAATTGCATATGCGCGATTTTATGACCAAATAGCATGCCAAGCACAAGTTCGACAAGCTCAACTATTGTCGGCCCAGTTACATTTACTTGTTATCAAGGTTCTAAAAAGCGTAAAGTGTGGCTAAGCGTAGATGCCAAGTTTCAAGCTTTTTGAGCCTAGGCGAGACTTAGGCGATAGTGAGGCGAGAGCCAAGCGTGAAAAAACGTTTTCTTATTTTTAATATTTTTTTAAAAAAAGATAAAAATAAATTTTTTAACTAAAAAACGCACGCCTAAGCGAGACTAAGCGCGCCTAGACGTGATTTGGCACGCATAGGCAAGGCAAGGTGCGCCTATACGCAAGTTTTTTAGTTAAAAATATAGTTGACAAAAAAATCGCTCCCCTAAGATCCAAGCAAGACGTGAAGGTCACGCTTCGTCTAGACACGTTTTTTAGAACATGTTTGTTATTGATTAATAATTTTTTCACTGCTGAAATTAAAAAAAAAAAATCCATTATTGAATTGTTTAGTTATGTAATTTCACTATTCAATTGGGGAATGGGTGTCACTTCTTTAACAATAGAGAAATTTGCACATATGGTCCCCAAATTGTTACGTACTAGAGCATTTGGGTCTCATTCAAATTTTGTTGCTTTCAGGTCCTCAATTTTGGTGCAATTATGTGAAATGAACACTTGATATGCACGTAACCAATAACCAATTTCACTTGATGCGCGGCTTCAAAAATGAAGGATTCAAAACCTTTTTCATGTCCGAAGGTTTCTAAATGCGCACACAAGTTCATTAGATGTTTGACATCACCATCGTATTCAATTATTGGTCAATGCATCATATTAAGAACATGTTTGTTGGTGTTTATAAGTACTTATAAACTGATCAAATATCATTTTTATAAATACGTTTTATATATATGACCCACAATTTTTATTCACACATTTCGTAGGACCAACTATATATAATCTACAAAAATATTTATAAAAAATACTCTAAATTTGCATGCAAATCAGATGTATAGGCCGTCTTTCATAATCCGCATTACACATCGTTAATTTAGGGGTAAATATGAGTTTTTTGGAAGGCAATTGTGAGAAACTAATTTCAAAGATTCTTTAACAACATTTTGAGTTCAACTATTGACAACAAACATTGTTTCTTCTATTTATTCACTGCATTAAGAGATAGTACATGGACTTTTTAAGAATATGTGAGCAGTCATTACAATGAGTTCAAATATGTTGTCTAAAATATACATTTTTATAATCGTTCCTCCAATAAAAATATTACACACTATCAAATAAATAGATGAGAAGATCATTATAGATAATATTTAATACATTCACACTTGTTGGTAAGCTAATTTGTCAATGATGAGTAAAATTTTATTGGATGGACGAATAAAAGAATATATATTTGAAACAACAGATTTGAACCCCATTACGGAAGACCGTGCATTTTTTAAAAGGGGGTTGTACTTGGAAGATGCTAAGGTATGAATATTGGTATAGAGAGCATTTCAAAGCTCATTGATTGATCATGATAATCTTAAATAGTACACTAACGATATTTTTGTAATAAATAGCTGTGAATTTGATAAAACATATTTTATATATTATGTAAAAATAGTTCTATAATATACGATATTTGTCAAATGAGCATACGAGTCACTTGACACAAAAGATGGATGAAGGAGTGACAAATTTATGACTCAACGACTACATTGAAGGTGGAATGTTTTAATACTATAGAGCTTTTTCGAGGTGTGATATGCATGTTGTGAATTTGTCAGTGTTTCAGATTCAATTTTTATTAATTTTGTTCTATTTTTTTCGTTAAGACGAATACCAAGTTTTGATGACATTGTTGGTAAAATTGATGAAAAGAAACGAAAAAAAGCAGGTTTATAAGACAGTGGAATGAAAAGTAAAAAGAAATAAGCAAAGAGAGGAGTCAAATATGCAATTCATGTAGAAAAATACAGTACTGAGTTTATGCAAAGATATTCATAAGACATATTATATACCATTACAAAGCTTATCGAGTTAGGAATGTAACGTAGTTTACGGATCTCAATTTGAAGTTATGTACAAAACGTTATGAGCGTTTCTATCCAAGCTGTCGGGGTTGGGCAAAATTGACGCTTTGAGTGGAAATATTTGACACTCGAGTGAGACTTGTTATGCGGCACTCGAAAATATATTTTTGGTAGGAAATTAGAGTCTTCTAGGTCACTTTAAACACAATATTTACACCATAATTCCGTGTCTATATATTATAGACACCTTGTACATTATAAGGGAGCTTTGATGATTTAAGAATATACAAATCTACACGCATAAGATTACATCTAAGATTTGGAGCTTGAAGAAGAAGAAAATTTAAGATTTTTGACAACTAATCACATGTTTGGTGGTGCATAAATTATAATTTCAGCTGGTCAAACATACTTTTTATCCACACATTTCATAGGACCCACCATTTACAATTTACTTTTTATCAACACATTCACCCACAACTTATAATATAAGCACTTAAAAAATAATTTCATCATTACCAAATATACACTAATGCTTGAAGATTCTACAACTTTTTCTTCTCTTCTATTTTCTTCATTCTGGTGACGTCGAGCTCAACTTTTATGTATTTGTTCACTTCGAATATTTGTAACTAAATCATAATTAACTAGGACGACATTGTAAATCGTATTTTGAAGCTTTAATTTAATTTTTCGCTTTTTTTACTTTAATTACTTTGATTGATGGTCTGCTATTGTTCTTAAATACTTTCAAATACATGATCATTATTTGAAAAGTTTGTGTATTTTTGTTGTGAAAGGTCAAAAATAAATTCCAACACTTGTAGCAAACATCGTAAAGTCCGATAAAAGATAGAAATATAATACCGTATTTTGCGTGATTATTGACTAAGTGCTTGTTTGTCTTATCTTAAATTATAATACAAGTTGATTAAACTAGTCAAACATACTTATTATCCATATATTTTATAAGATTCACGACTTACTATTCACTTATTGTCCACACATTCTGTAGGTCACACAATTTATAAACACTTAAAAAATAATTTCAACACTACTAAACATGCAGTAAATGTTCTAGTTTTGATTGTGTTTTTACTTAATCAAAACTTCTATAAAGATATAAGAAGTTCACACGTAAAAACAAGTTCAACCCTACTCGAGATAGTTAGACAAATTAGGAGCATTGATTATTAATAATTCAATTCAAGTGATTAGTGGTCAATTACGAAAAATTAAAAGTAAAGTGGAAAATATAACTAGAGTTGAAGTCCTATTGCCTTTCTCATATTCAAAGCTTTTTTTAAAGTTTTGAAGTTTCTTTTAACTTAATATTAAATAGTTTTTAGTTCAAGTCAAAATTTGGTATAATTCCGTTAGTTCTAGAATTAACTGAACTCAGAAGTAAATAATAGCTTTCATGAGATCAACACTTTACCAAAAGCATCTACAATGGGGCGACATTTTAACGTTTCACGCCAAATGGCGTCCTAATTCCTCTCCAACTGCGCTCCAAAATGGTGCCATGATCAGTGATGCGCCATCAAATTTGGTGCATCATTGTTCATTTGGTATAGAATTTAAATTTTTTTATTATTCCAATTTTGCCATTCTCTTTACAATACGAAAATTTGTTGTTCTTTCTATTTTTTATTTTATTTTATAGTTTAATTTTATATATGCTGCTTTTAATTTTATTATTGTTTTTATTAACACAATAAATTGTAATCGAGTAATAAGTAATAATTAATGAATACATTAAAATAAATTTACTTGATTTCTAGAATTTCAAGAATAATTAGATGAAAATACTCAATTTCAAAAATTTATTGCTCCACATCCGCAAATCAAGGATAAATAGGCTCACATTGCACTTCGAAATGTATTGATTGATCATTTGTTGGATGAATATACTGATTCTGAGAATTAAATGACAAAATTAGTATATTTAGTTTGTTTTTTGAACATTTTTATGCTATATGTAAAAAAAAAATCGTGATGTTAAATGTTTTATTTTGTTAATTGTAATATTAAGTGTAATGTTTTTTTTTTTTTTTTAGTAAATGCAATATTTTAGGTAGTAATAGAATATGTAAATAAATTAATTTTTGAAATAAATAAAGGAGAATTTAGAAATCTAGACAAATGAAGATGGTCATTTTTTTTTAAAATAGCAACTTTAAATAGCATTTGCAAAAATGGCATCTGTTGGCACAAAAAGTCATGTATATCATTTTGTCGAAAGATAGTTGAATCGCTAAAAAATTAAAAATTAAAAATTTGGTCAACTGTCAGACCCGATAGTTGACCAATTTTTGTCTTCTTCTTCTTTTCCAGATAGTTAAACTGTCAGCCAGACCATAGTTGATTTTTCTTTTCTTTTTTCAAACAGCTCAAACGACAATTGCTCAAGTAAACATTAATCCATGAACTTATTCTTTTTTTTTTTCCCCTTCCACATTATTCATCTCCAACTAGTCATTAATCCATTAATCAAATTTCTTCCAACAATTTTTGAGCAATTATATTCAACATATTTTTAGATCTAAAACAACCAAACTAATATAGCACAAAATATATTGAATTTTTGTTCTTTTATAATCTAAATTATTCTACAAAAAAAGTAACTTATTTGAGGTGAGTCAAGACGGTTGGTGGCAATGATTTTAATTATATTTCAAGAGGATATAGTTGGTGTTTATAAGCGGTGGGCTGTGGGAGAAAGCAAGCGGCGGGTCGATTTTAGCGAAATAATATATATGATTTTAATTATATTTCAAGAGGATATAGTTGGTGTTTAAATAATTATTTGAAGTTATATTTGTTTAAAATGACAATTTTTTAATTTGTTTTTAAAACTTGTCATTTTTTAAATTTATCATATGCAAAAGGACATTTACTGTAATTTCCTCATAAAAAAGATAAGGAAAAAAAAATATATACTGATCATTTAGTGTAATAGGTTAGAGATAATTAAATAATATGGTATGAAATTGCATTATTTTGATATAAAACTTGTACTAATTTAAATATCTTACTTACTGACACTCTAATACTTTATTATTTTCGGTAGTATGCAATTCCAAATTTCAAACAAACAAATGCAACAAAAGTTTAAGCTTCGAAATGATATTTTGACAAAAAAGGAAAGCAGCTAATGATAGTTTTAAGTTAGTTTAAACTTCAGGCACATAGATTTCCAATCTTTTCAACATTGAAGAAAAGTTATTAGTTATTAGTTATTACATATGACTTGCTTCTCATGGAACTTTCTGATTCGGAAAGAATTACCATATAAATGAAAAAGAAATTTTGACAATGAAAAAGCTATTTCAAAATTTAGACTTTACATTATATCAAACAAATTCCTTGTTAGAACAGATCCAATGTATGACAAAGAAGTGGATCGGAGGAGAGGGAACTCTCTTTTAAGGGGTTAAATTTTTTTTTTGAATCCATGTTAATGAGAATCTAATATTTTAAAATAAGTCATAATTTTTTTAAAACTTACAAAAAATCATTGCACAAAAATATTCAAGATCTAAAATTAGTAAAAGAAAGTTGTGCTCTCGACCATTATTCTCTTAAACTTTTTATTAAAGAGGTAATTATAGACACAATCCAATTGCATATTATTTTCTTTGTACTAAATGTTCGCTTTAAAATTCTATTTCATTCCATAATCAAGATTTTGAATAACAACTAATCAAGAAAAATATACAATAAATATTCTTCTTTGTGTATTATATTTAATACATCACATCTTAGTGACAACTAACAATCAAAATAGCAAGTCGTTAAAATGCTGTTGACTTTTTTTTTCAAATAACATGGTCTGAAAATGCTGCTGATTTCTTATTCAAATAACACGAGCTTGGACGATGGTTTCACATCATTGTGCCTAGAGGGAAATTTTTTTTACACAACCAAATTATGGTCCAGATGTGGCTGGGACTGGGCGATGAAGGTCCGATCTCATCTTCGCCCCTTGGTGCTTCCTCAGTGGATGGCAATGGGCTCGGCTTGACACATCACATGAGTTGAGCTCAAAAAAAAAAAAAAAAAAAACCGCCCATCCATTGGACTTTTGTTTTTGATGAATCGAGTCAAGTTGAGCCGAGCTCAAATCGATCATGAGATTTTAGTTATTTTTTCTAAACAAAAATTTACAAAAAATAAAAGTATAAAACTGCTGTGTGTATAAATAGGTTACACTTTGTCTTTTGCAAACAGAATTAGCTCACGAGCCAACTCGTGTGCAGACTCGGCTTGTTTGGGGAATTTTGAACTCGACTTGGTCCTTGCTCACGAGTTGTTCCATGGCAGAATCCAAATGAGTTGGGTTGACAAATTCACGAGCAACTCGAGCCTATTGCCAGCACTCCTTGTTCTCGCTAGTGCATGTTTGATCAAGTTTAAGTGTATATTAGGTAGTAGTGTTGAAATTATTTTTTAAGTGTTTATATTATAAGTCGAGTGAATATGTGGATAAAAAGTGGATTGTAAGTTGTGAGTCCTATAAAATGTGCAGATAAAAAATATATTTGACTAATTTAACTACCTAAAACATATTTGTTATTGATCACCGACTGTATGGAGGTTTATTCCGCTACAAACACAAAAAAATACATTGTTGTCCGTCACAACGTCTTCATCATCTCAAACCAAAATCCATATATTTCTCTCAATTCCTCTATTTCTCCATATTTATCAAAATCAAACTCTTCTCAAATAAAATTATCTCTCTCTCTTATTCTTCTCAACTCTTCAATCCATTAAAATTCTCTACGGTCGGATTCCACCGCAAAAAAAAGCGATATACTAGTTAAATTATAATTTTAATTGCTCAAGCATATTTTTATATACGATTTATAACCCAATAATTATCCGCACAGTATTACCAAACATCACATTTGGGGGACTAGGCGTGGGATGGTATGGGGTCCTCGATTGAATTCTGTGTCCCACACTGCCTCGCCCCATAGGCTATTACACTCCCACGCCATCCAGGAGGATTTCATTTTCTGGTTTCCATTCCATTCCCGAAAATTTCCAACCAGTAATATCTCAAAGTCTGAATGCAACATACATTCCTCCTCCTTATCCCCAAACCTCTCAAATCATAATACAATCATTCCCCTTCAATTAATACAAGGGTTTTAGGATTTGCTCAACAGACGAGCCAATTTCAAAGCTCAATGGCCACTACCCCGACCCTTTTCCTACAAGAACCAAACCTCAAATGGAACCCTTTATTACATTCTAAAATCCCTAAAATTCAACACCTCCACCCTCCGTTTATCCATTTCAAGATTCGGAAAACCTCCAATCAACTTCATGTCAAACTTTTCTCTATCAATTGCAGCAAGAATAATGCTAGTACAATTGATCACAATACTACTAGAAATAAGGAAATGTTCATTGATATGATAAATAAAGGAAACCCAATAGAGATTGTGGCAAAAAATAATAAAAGCCCTTAAGGCTTTGCAAAAACCGGCAGCGGTGGCTGTTCTTGTGGGGTTATTAATGATGTGTGATCCATATTCTGCGTTGGCAGCCTCGGGCGGAAGGGTGGGTGGAAGTTCATTCTCATCGCGGTCATCATTGTCGTCATCAAGGAGTTACAGTGTGCCGAGGATGGGGGCGGGGGCTGGTTTCACATATTCTGCGCCGTATTACGCACCCTCTCCCTTTGGAGGGGTTTATGTAGGATCTGCCGTGGGTGGGTCAAGTATATTCCTGATTATGATGGGTTTCGCAGCTTTTGTTTTGGCCTCTGGATTCTTATCCGACCGGTCTGAGGGTGGTGTGCTCACTGCCACTGAGAAAACAAGTGTGCTCAAGCTGCAGGTACAATTATGGTGCACAATCTTGATAACTTGACCGAATCATTTGAATATTACTGGTGGATAATGTGTTGTAGGAGTAGTTTTCTTTCAGTTTGTATGGGCTGACGGTGTTCAAACCACTTCTTATGTTAAATAGTTGAATTGTGCAAGCTCTGTTACAATTTATTATGAGTTTTTCTCTATGGTAATGGTTCCACTATTAATTATGGCATCTCAGGTACTTATTAACTAAATGAAGAAAAAGAAAAATAAGTTGGAACTTATTTTGATGTGTAAATGGTCTATTGGCTGGATATGGTGATGGGTAAACCGTGATACTGAAATTTTAGGTGGGCACTGGGCCAGTTAATATGAGGCTAGACTGTGAGGAGGTAAGATGGAATGAAAGGACGAAATATGAGCAAGTGTGCTTTGAGAAGCTAGGTGTTTTGGATCACATACAAAGAATAGAATTTCGAAAGGACTAGGAAACTAATGTGTTGATTGATGGGCCTCAGTTGAAGATTTTGAATAATTTATTTTAGAAAGAAGTGAATCCATCCCGTTTCATGTACTCATTTGGGGTTGGTGGTAAATTCAGTCAAGACCCTTTTTAGGCAGTCATGAACTTTTGTACAATTGGTTCATTTCTTGTTTGTTTCCATGGTTCTATTCAATTTTTATACCTTTTTTTATTGGATTTTTGTATCACTAAAGGTTGGGTTGTTGGGCATGGGGAGATCACTCCAAACGGATCTCAACCGAATAGCTGAAACTGCGGATACATCCACTTCAGATGGTCTACATTATGTATTGACAGGTAATGTTTCCCATCATATGATTTTTAATAGTTCTTTGCTTTTAGGTGGTGGATGTAAGATGATGTGTGTCGCTCTAGATTAAATTAGAAATGTCATCAAAAGATGACACTAAAATGTTTATGAACTTTAATGTTTTACATGATATCATGGCCATTTGAGAACTTGATAAATGCATGTATCCCAGAAAATAGAAATATGAAATCCTTATAGAGATGTTTCTATTGCTTTTGATGATCTAGAAAAGATGTTTATCTTGCACATGTTGTACATATTTACTCTTTAAATTTTCTGCTGTGCTAAGTATGTTTTTGCTTTTGAGAAGTTTTCTTGTAGTAAAAAGCTCCCAAAAGATTTTAACAAATTATCCCATTCGCAATCAAAAGATAGTGTTATGTATTTTTAGTTGACTTACCTATAAAGTTCTTTTATGTCAAAATCTTTTAGAGATAGAGTCACATTTGTGGAAGCTTTTCTCATTCGTCACTATAGAACTCTGGCAAAGTTTCTTCCTACTACCTTCTTCAAACCTTAAGGAGTCCTCCTCTTGGTAACATGGGTGACACTAATCCCTCTTGTAGCAAATTTATGGAAAAATTGGAGAATCTGGTTTTAACTTTATTCTTAAATATCATATCAATGACAATAAGCTTTTCATTTGATTCTAAGAAAGCACAATAGGTATTCACCCAGTAATATGTATTGCGATAATCCTCTTAAGAATGCAATCTGGCTTGCCACTGCAAAACAAACAAAAAGGAGAAAGCCAAGAAAATAAGTTTCTTAAGATTGTGCCTTGCCTGAAATTGAAAAAAGAACCTTGCGGAATGCAAGTCTGTGCCAAAAACACACATGTCCATGATTTCAATTGTCATGCAATGCAGTTTGTGTGCTTTGCAAATATACGTGTATAATTTGGGGGCAGAATACTGTAGAGAAGAGATGGCGGGGAAGGGAACAAAAGAGAAACAGAGAGTGGCCCAGAATGTTTGGGTTGAGACTCTTTTGCTATCAGATTTCTTGCTTCTCGTTGACAATTTCCAGAGAAATGATAGTATCTCCTCACAACTTGAATGATGCGTTCATCATTTAAGGAATATAAGACGGCAAGACACGTTAACGGTGTGCATTGCTGGCTATTACTTGGTGCATTTGGTTGAAGAAAAATGCTGGAATTTTTCAATAGCAAGCTTTTCCAGTGCACTCACTGTGAACCAAATACAGTTCTGTGTATGATCACCATAGACTAAGTGTCTGTTTGGCAAGCAATGAAAAAAAAGCACTTCTAATTTGAAATTTTGGAATGGTCCAATTTTTGACATATTCAACATGTTGTTGTCCCACACATCTGCCAAACATATCCACGTAAACAGTCCACCTTTGCAGTCATGAAAATATATTTTTTGATTAAACAAAAATGCCCCTTACAATGTATTACCAATTAGGGATATCTCTAGTTGTTATTGAGGGACAAATTAGTAATTCCGGTCTGCCTTATAACGGCGAATTTGGTAAAACGACCCTCAATTATGGAAAAAACTATTAGAATCAGACACGAGACAGGATGCGGAACCCCATAACAGTGAAAGTTCAATGGAAAAGTACTTTTTCCTGCTTATAAGCGCTTTTTATTAGATAATTAGTGGTGCCAAACATACACAAAAATGCACCAGTCTTTTGAGGGATAGCCATGACTGATTGCAAGGAGGTGGCATGCTTTTTTGACTGTTCATTTACATCTTTAAGTTCAGTTTTCTCTTGGTGAGGACTTGTCGTTTTACTTTGCATCTTACTGTTTGTCTGGATAAAATTCTCTTTTCCTATTAAAAAGAGAACAATGGATGCATTTATGATAATTTTTGACTCACAGCTGATTATGCAAAGTTTAAAGTCTAAGTATTAACACTTCAAAAGGTTTATATAACTTTAAAAAACTTCCTTGTTAAACATGTAACGTTATATTTGGATGACAAGGTCCTTTGGGTTAGTTTACATACAAAATATGATATCAGAAAGCATTATGATAATATGATTCATTTATGGTTTTCCAAGTTTGAAGTATTAATTGGAGAGTATTAACTTTAAACATGCTCTTTTATGATCCCCCGTTTCAATTGGGTCAATTCATTACATCAACTTGACACTTCCCCCTTATGCAAGTTGTATATCACTATTGTTATTTCTTTCTTGGTCATTCTGAAACTAAATAGTTTAAATTTTGGTTGCAGAGACAATACTAGCTTTGCTTCGGCATCCTGATTATTGCATCTCAGCCTATTCATCAGTAAGTTGAAATGCATTCACTGTCTTGCGTAATTCTTTTTGTTTTATTTTGTAAGTGCATGATATGATACAATGTAGGAACTGCTACTGAAACTTCAGACTCTAATGATGACATAGTTTATCTTCCTCATTTCCTCAAATTTTAGGCTGGATTAGTTTTGTATTCATCATGTGGTGTTGTTCGGCATGACCATATGATCAGCTGTTGATCATTCACAATACTCGAGGCCATCATATGGCATTACGTGTTTAGTTAAACCATACTAGAAGTTAACACTACATTGCATTCATAAATATAATTATGATTCATATTCTGATTATCATATAAATATAATGATACAATGTAGCAATATATATTTGATATTTCTGTGTACTTCATAATGTCCTATTCCTCTCACTCTTTGATGCATTTTTCACCCCTTACATGTATATTTATCAAAATCAACTTATTAAGATCAAAAGGTACTATTTGAACTCATTGTTATATTATATTCTATTTTTGGAGATAAACTAAAAGTTTGAATTGGTATACAGTTAATTACAATAATACTAAATTAATTCTTTGTATCTTGCATGCCAAGTTTTTTCCCACTCTTTTGGTATAGACACATTCTAGTGATTTTTGAGTTTGTATTTATATAATAAACACGCGCACAAGAATTTCTTTTCAACTTTCTATAGGTGTATATTAAAAATACTTACAGTTAATTAGAAAAAAGATAGTAATAAATAGTTGATTTGTTCTTTTTGTCATTGAAAATTCTTATCTAATTGTTGAAGTTGTGTTATATTTATTTTGAGTGGAAAATTACAACTAAAGAAAATGTCATACTGCATTGAATTTGACCTCCCTTTTAGGGGACTGAGGATTGAATCTTCCTGGAAACATCAAGGATGGATTTTTACAACCCCGTCTGGTTTTGCCAAAATGGGTTGCCGGCTTGTCCGAGTTAGAAGGGTATGGACCGGTACACAGTGCGAACAGATCCAATGACTCTGTCCGAACTGGATCTATATCCAGGTCACTGGTTTCCAGGCTGACCAGTCCGGTCCAGTCTGGGTTTGATATGCATTGGGTCAAATTCACCCAGTGTGCATTGTCTGATGACCTTCGACATGTTTGTTGCTTAAAAGTTAACTTGCTTCTAGTCTCCGAGTCCTTTTTCTCATTTCATTTGATATATCCTTTTTATGCTTATAATGGAAGGAATACAACCCAATGCATCTAATACTTTGATAATTAATCCTTACCAGAACAAAATTTCAACTTTCAACAAGTCGAAAAAATAAAATAATTAAGTGATAATTGACCATTAATAGTTGAGATGATTTTATTCTACTGTAAATATGGTTAGGATTTGATAGTTCTTTGATACCCAAATGTAGGTGATCTGCTAAACCTTAGGAGGACAGCAGTAAGCATACTTAACATATGGTTCTTCTGATTTTGGTTTAATGATCTCAACATGATAAAAATCTCATGCATATAACTTGTAGAGAAGATTGTTTTATAATTTTTCTTCTGTCATGAGGACTTGTCAGCGACTTTTATGTAGCAAAGGTCCTTTCTCTGGAATTAAACATGATCTGGCATGCACATTCTTATCTAATGTCTAATTTTCCCTAATTCAGATTTGTTGCTTATTCTTACTATTTCTTTTGAAACTGGGCTTGTGCAAAACAATAAAAAGCATTATCTTATTTGTTTTTTGTGCAGTGTTAACTCTTTTGATTAGGATTGGAGTTCATAACACGTACTTTATTCTTTCCACGTCAAATGCAGGTTGACGTGAAAAGGAGCCCTGAGGAAGGGGAAAAAAGATTCAATCAACTTTCTATTGAAGAACGTGGTAAATTTGATGAGGAGACGTTTATTAACGTGAATAACATAAAGAAGCAAAGCACAACAAGCCAGAGATCAACTGGTTTTAGCAATGAATACATAGTGGTGAGGCTACTTTCAGACTCTAAATTATTATTATTTGAGGTGAGTGGATCTAGATAATTGGAATGGAAAAACTGGATCCACGCAGCTGGTGTTAGATAGTCAAGGCATTTATGACTACAACCATCTGCCGATGAATCCAGTCAAAAGGCATCTCAGTTTCTAGGTGCCTTTGGTTTTACTGATTGCCTTACTTTGCAAGCCATATCTTTGTTATTCCACAAAAAAGGTCATCTGAGTGTTGAGCTTGTTTCCGTTTTCCTTTTTTAAATATCGATAAGCTTTCTGGGTCTGCGATTGCTTGGTTGAATCGTGTTAAAGCTTAAATTACCACAAGCATATAATTAACCAGTTTTTACTTGGTTGGTCAAAGGTATTAGAGCTAGGTTTTTGGTAAGCTGATGCTTAATGATCAATCTTATTCTCAAGTAAAAGCTTTTGATGATGTGTTTTATGTAGTTAGTGGTAAGCTGATGCTTAATAGTCAATCTTATGCTCAAGTAAAAGCTTTGATGACATGCTTTGTGCGCAGTACTGGACAGGATTGAACACTACAATGGAAAATATCTTAACTTATTTATCCCCTTAATATTCTCGTCTATTGTCGAGTCCACCTTACCCAAACATGCCATTAGATCTTGTGACAAATGTTTTCCATTATCATGTTTTGGAAATTCTAGTTTTGGCCAGAATAATTGTTGTAATCTGTTCCCATTCACGCATCAATCACATGTTTCAAAACCAATTGGAATATCATTTTTCCAAACGGCAGCCAGATTGATATCTGATTTGTTTTAGTTAGAAGTTGAACTGATTGTTTTTAAAGTTGATCGCTCAATTGGGATCTTTTCCTGAAGATCAAAACCATAATGCATATTTCATTTTTAGTTTTTTCTGATAAGGAAGCTAGTCAGGTTAGCTTGCCTCTTATTTTTTGGTTTAGCATTTGATGTTAACTGGTAATTCTATTCGAGCAATCAAGTTGTTTTTGTTCAATATTTTTACTCATTTTGTTTCTGAATATTTATGATTTCAGATCACAGTATTGGTGGCTGCTGAAGGAGTACATAAACTGCCGTCAATCAATAACAGTAGAGATTTGAAGGAAGCCTTACAAAAGCTCGGTTCTATCCCCTCAAGCAGAACACTGGTGGGAATTGAAACTCGACCCCTCGTTGATTTTAATTTACTTTTCTTCCTGTGTCTCATTTGTAGTCATCTACTTGCAGGCAGTCGAGGTGTTATGGACTCCCCAGAACGAAAATGACACTTTGTCTGAACAAGAATTGCTTGAAGATTACCCTTTGTTGCGGCCTCTGTGAGAGGACCATGTTTTGAGTAGGGGCTTTCCTGTATTTTGTTAATAACAATACGAAATGTAAACAATACAGAACAATAGCCCTTGTGCTAAACTGGGTGCAGACAATGCTTCACTGCTTTATAAAAGGCAAAATTATGTGTGCAGAGGCAAAAATGTTCTTCATGTATTCTATATCCACAATCTTTCGAGATGTTCAAAGCGCAATCAAACTTCTGAAGAGAAGAGTAGGTTGTTTAAGACAATAGGTTGGGAGGTTTTGCGCGGAGACAAATCCATCGTGTTTGCTCTTCTATGATGTACTTAGCTTGATTTAGATGAAGAGTAGAAGTTGTTCAATAAATTTAAATACCCAAGAAATATAAAGTAGTAAGTAAAGATTGTTGAGTCTCCGTCACAATAATGTCATCACATTAGTAAGTAGATTGTGGAGGAATAGTTGAATTTTTTGTAAATTATGTGAATAAAAATAGATAAAAATTGTAGATAATGTGTGGATAAAAATGACGTTTGACTATTTTATAAATATTCAAAAACAATTTCAAATTGTTATTAGTCACATATCAAAAAGTTTGTTTGATTTTGTTTAAAATTTTATAGTTAAAATTAACAATTAATTTTAATCACTGATCATAATAAAAGTTTTCCCGCTTCTCACAAAAAAAATAGCGTACATCATCTCAAATTTCTCATCATTTGTGTTTCTTTTGCAAAATTCATTTGTTGAAAATAGAAAATCCACTTTATGTAAATCATCACCGCACCCTACAGTTGGATCCTACTACGAGTAAGCAGTATATATTTGATGAAATTTATAATTTTTCAACTATATATTTTATTATTTTTTTCTCAAAATCGATCATATACGAACACCGCAATGGGAATATTTGTTTATTGGGATCCCATCCCATCCAGACCAGATTCTACTTTGTCAAGCAACTGTAGTTGTCTTTTCAGCTCATCTTTCACGTGCGTATACTACCGACTCCATAATAATATTATAATAATCACCAAAAGTACTTTTGCACTCAAAAAAAGAAAATTTCTCAAATCTCACCTAATAAATCTCTCCGTTTCAACTTGTTCCTCTTCATTATCAATCACCATTTTTTTTCTTCGAAGCAAGCAAACTATTATTTACCCACCTAATTTTTTATTTTTTTCGATTGAATTCGTAATACTAGTTTAATATACATAGACGTGGACCGATCAGTTTCTCTTGCTCGCTTTCACGTCTTCTTCAACTCTATTTTCTCTTCCGATCCATTTATAGTCTCGTCATGGAAGAAGCTAATGGTAATGAATCTGTTACTGTATTCCCTTTGCTTTATTTCGTTGTGAATGTTCATTAATTTTCTTTTTATCCTTTTATGGAATGCGATTGACTATTTTTCCCGTGTCATCGTTGTCAATTTTAGTACGGGTATATTTTTTTAAAGTATTATTATACTAGTATATACCCCTTTCACGCAGTGGATTCGAGTGTATGTTATTATTTAAATTCAATGGCAATTCAAATATGTAGCAAATGAAGAAGAATGTGGATTTGAAAATTTGATTTGAAGAGATATGATGGATACAAATCAATTTTGAGAATGATGTAGAAGATGAAGAAGAAGTTGGATTTGAAAATTTGATTTGAGGATATTGAATTTGAAGAATAAAGGGATATGATGGAGAAAAATCAATTTTAAGAATGAAGATGAAGATAGGTGTATATGTGTTTTTTTGTTGTCAGTGGAGGAGACTCCCTACGGTCCTGATTAGTGGGCGGTGGTGATGTGCAAGATTATGTCATGATTTTTATTGCAAGTTATGGAGCTTGTCCTATGTTGAAAATATGGCTTTGGGTGTGTGATTTATAAATCTTTGGGCACCCTCTCCTTAATAGCTAGTTTTTGAGGGTAAGTTCTATCCAACATGTTGTAACAATAGTATCAGAGATTTGATCCATTGGAATGGCAGAAACTACGAGCAAAGCACACGAAGAACACTTGCGAAAAGTAGACTTGGAGATGGGGAATCTGAATTCAGCCGTCCGAGCAGTAACCAGTAAGGTCGATTCCTCTTATTTAACCCACAAAGTGCTGTGTAATAGGTAAGAAAAAATAGAGAGTATTATGTCTGATATGAATCAAAAGTATGAAACACTCAGTGGCTATGATGGCTCAAATTAGTGGAGATAGGAATGAAGCTAAAGATAAGCAAGTTGAGAGTTCTGCACCTCAGGCCATATCTGGGGGTGGAGTGGGTAGTAATAGATTTGGAGCAACCCATATCAATTCTAGTCAGGAGGAGATCAGGGGTAATACCAAACTACCAAAGATTGATTTTCCTTATTTAATGGAGAAGGACCAAGGAATGGTTGTTGGAAGTCAAGTGTAGCCAATACTAGTGTATTGACCATTGCAGATTTGAGTTGTTGGAATGCCTTTTCAGCCGAATCAGGCCATCCAAAGTTGTCCTTCTTTAGTAAATCAGTTAGAGGCTTGGCTATGGCTCCATACCCTCTAACAAATCTCCTGTAATATCCAGTAAGTCCTAGGAATCTCCTCAATTGTTTAATGTTCCAGGTCTAGGCCATTGTTGCATGATTCTCACCTTTTCCGTGTGAGCAGATACCCCCTCACGGCTGATAATATGACCAAGATACACCACCTCTTTCTGTCCAAATGAACATATGGACCACGTGGCATAAAGTTTATTATCCTTCAAGATTTGTACGACTTCTCTAAGGTGTTGATAGTGAAGAGTTCAAGTCAGGGTCATAAACTAATATGTCATCAAAGAAAACAAAACAAACCTCCTTAATTGCTCCCTGAAGACATCATTCATAAGACTCTTGGAAGGTGACTGGGGCATTGGTGAGACCAAATGGCATAACTTTATACTCATATAGTCTTTGATGAGTTTTAAAAGCTGTTTTGTGAATGTCCTCCCCAGCAACTCTAATTTGGTGGTAACCTGGGCTTAAGTTAATTTTGGTGAAGTATTGAGGCCTATGTAGTTCATCGAGTAACTCATCAATCAATGTAATGGGGTATATAGTCTCAGTGTCTATAGTCTAAACATAATCTCTATGATCGATCCTTCTTTTTAACCAAGAGAGTGGTTAAGGAAGGCAAAGAAATATTTTCAGTTACACCATGTGAACGAGGAGCTCAAGATTAGCATAGCTGAAATGTAATTGAGGAGAAAAGCAGATATATGGTTCCATAGGTTTACTGTCTTACACCTTGATGCTAATTGGAACCTATTTGCTGAGAAGCTTTGTAGGAGATTTAAGACTACTGGAGAAGAAGTAGTAAAGTAGTAGTAAAGTCATTCAGCAAAATCAGTATGGTACTATTGCTGAATATCAAGAAAGATTTGAAGAGTTGAAAGCTCAAGTGATAATGTCCCTACCCCATTTACATGAGACATATTAAGTGTCTATATTTACCAGTGGGTTGAAAATTGAAATCAGATCCATGGTTAGGATGATGAAACCTACCACCATTGTCCAAGCTGCACGAATCCACTATATCAGCCCCTCAACAAAACCCAAAAACCTAAACAATTCACCAACAATATTACCAAATGGATTCCTCCATCCTCCAAAAACAAAGATACCAACTTAGCCACTGAATCCCAACTAAAAATTTTCCCTATACAGTTTAAAACCATATCCCCATCTGACTTCCAAACTAAAAAGAGCTTGGGCCTATACTACAAATGTGATGAGAAATATATAGTTGGTCATGTGTGTAAGAACATGATGTTGCATTTTATGTTAGTGGATGATGAGGAAATAAAGGAGGGAAAGACAGAGAAAGAGGAGGAAGATCAAGATAGTGAAGAGATAATGGAGATATCTATCAGTGCACTAGTTGGGAATTTGAGGCATAAAACTATTAGAGTTCCGGCCAAATTAAAGGAGAGAGGATATTTGTACTTATTGACAATGGTAGTACACATAGTTTTGTAGATGAAAGTCTAATAACTCAGCTCAAATATAACATTGATCATTCCAAGGTGTTAACATTAATGGTAGCCAATAGAGCCAAATCACAAAGTAAAGTAGTGTGTAGACCTCTAGTATGGAAGATGGAAGGACTGAAGTTTCAATTTAAAATGAGGACTCGTAAGTTGGGAGGGATTGACATGGTATTAGGAATAGACTGGTTAAGTCAATTTGGATCTATCCTAATTGATTTTCGAGCATAGCACCATAAGTTTCCAACATCAAGATATTGAGATTGAACTGAAGGGTGAACATGTAGGATGGATTGGATTGAAAAGGAGAAGTAAAGTCTTTTTTATACCCAAAGTCATACGGGCTCATGGGACATTTATGCTATGTGTGATTTATAACCTCTTGGGTACCCTCTCCTATATAGCTAGCTTTTGAGGGTGAGTTCTACTCAAGAAATTGTAACAACGATATCAAAGAAGGCACTACATTTTTCAGTTGCAATCGAGCGGCGCGGATGGTGACGTCGGCATAGCAGTGTTCGTCTGGGACTAGTTATGGGCCCACCCAAAGGGTTATAAATCACACACCCAAAGTCGATACTTTCGATGTGGGACAAGTCTCATAACTTGCAATAGGAATCATGACAAACCATTACGCTCTGCGGTCCCGACGCCCATATTGGACTGGCTTTGCACTAGCTCATGATTAGTCCGAACGAACACTGCTGTGCCAACGTCACCATCCGCGCCTCTCGATTGCAACTGGGAGACGTGGTGCCTTCTTTGTTACCATTGTTACAACTTTTGGATAGAACTCATCTTCAAAAGCTAGCTATTAAGAGGAGGGTGCCCAAGGGGTTATAAATTACACATTAAAAGACCATACTTTTGATATGGGACAAGTCCTATAACTTTTGGGAACCATGATAGATTATTTAATCTTTTCTTGGATTTTTCAGATGGAACGGAATAATCTCTTTTTGTATCATTTGGGAATCCTGTCTGTTTTTGGGTATTTTGATGTGAAATGGATTCAGTTTTTCTACATAATTAGATCATATTGATGAATGGACCTTTATATTTAGGACCACGATTAAGCTATTCGTGTGGGATCCAGAAAAAATTGTTGATTATTCAACTTGGGTTGTTGATTCAAACGTATCAAAGTTTATACTCTTGAACTAAGCCTAGTTCTTTGCCAATTGTTTCTTTTACAAGTTGCTTGTCACTTTTGTTCTTATACAAACCTAAGAGTATATCCAAAGAGGCTATGTTCTCTATTCTAGAGAGCACCAAACCTAGAGAGTGGATTTTTGGAGAGCGAAACCACTCTCTACAATTAAATGCATTCAAGAATTTTAAATTTCAATACTCATTTGTTGACTAAATTAAATAATATATGCAAATTAAAATAGAGAAAAATGTAGGAATGTAGGAAAATCATATAATAATTAGGAAGAAATCACGTCAAAATAAAATATAGGAAAAAATAATAATAATTTATTGAGAAAAATAAAATGCAATCTTAAAAATAAAGAGGATGTTAAAGTTACTTTCTAAAATGTAAAAGATGTTTTTTATAAATAGAAAGTCTATTGGACATGCTCTAAGACTAATTTATACTTTCGTATCAGAATCTATATAAATATCACATGAAATCTACGTTTGATGTGTATTCATGAATTATATTAATGCAATAGATTCTGATTCTTTTTCCATACTCAATGTTATATAATTATTCTAGATCCAATATAATTATGAATATATGAACCACGCTATCATGGGTTTTTTTATGTGAGTTTTATGCAGTCGAGTTGAAAGTTTGAAATTGCAATTCAATTAGGTGCATTTGAATCCACGCTAAAAAGTTTATGGGTTAATTGAAGTAAAAACACAAGTCTCTTTATAACGACCACATACTTTCTCTACAAGCCTCTCTCTTAGGGACTATTCAATGAATAGTTAGCATACGTACTATACATTAGGGAGTTTCGCATCAAACTGGATTTCTATCGCGTTCTCAACGATTCGAACATTGACCTCCCCCCTTAAGAAGAACTTACGACAAATGTTGATACCAATTGAGGTTTACATGGAATCTCATAATCTCCCAATACCCATGCAAAGTTCTTTCATGTAGGAGTTATAATTCAATAGTAACAGTCAATGTACAATTTTGATATACATTACTGAAGAGGCTTTTTGCTTCCTGATGTTGATGAGCATATTGTGCAAACTAGGGATTGTAATGGATTTTGCTTTAGCATTATAGCATATAATTGGTGATTTGGGGTTCTTTAAAAAGTGCATCATAGTTATAATTAGTTATGATTCATTATATGAGTGCTTATGATTTGATTGCACCAGAGGAATATGCTATTATGAGATTTTACTATTTTGCTCAGCAGATTAGTCGGTTTGGATCTTAGATAGGTAATTTACCACCACAAGCTACGTGATTTGGAGAATGTATCTATTTGCCTCCCTTGTAATGCCACATTAATTGTGCTAAAAAGTTGTAAGAGGTTTCCTTTTTTGTTTAGTGATCATAATCATTTTGCTTTTCTAGGGTTCAATTCTTGTGTGCTCTCTAAAGCTGCTTGAAATCACACTTGTGTTCTTGGTTTTCTGGGTCTACTATATTATGGTTAGATTGTAGTGTAAAGTTTGCCATCTTGAATATTATGAACATTATTTAGATGTTTAATGCATTAGCTGACTCTTCTTTTTCTAATGTTAGTTGTTGAAGCTAAAGATGGAACTATTTCTGTTGCTTCTGCATTTGCTGGACACCAAGAAGGTAACCTCACTTTCTTGTTTTTAATTAGTCTTCTCTCTTTGTTTTTGGAATACAATAAGTTTTGGCAACCATGTGCAGTGTTGTTTTCATTTGAAGTTGATACACGCGTGAAATTCTTTTTACCGGGTCAAGTTGGCACTTCAAACAGAGACCAATTAATGCTCCTTAAGAAGATAGGTGATGTCTATTTATAATAGGGATAGGGAAAGAAAAAGACTAGAAGCCACTAATTGAGATTGTTTACAAGTGTTCAATGGCGCGTTTCTTAAAGGAAGAAATGGGCCTGGATTGAGTCATGTGGGGAAACACAGTTGGAGGAGCTAATTTGAAATAGTCAGGATTAGTATTTTGAATTGAGTAATTTAGTGAGACGGTCATCTGAGTATGTTGTCTTCTGTATTACATTAAACATTATTCTTCTTTTCTCTTTCCTATTTTTCCTTTTTGTATATAATGCTTCTCAGTATTTGCTGCTAGACAATACAATGGCATTGTTAGCAGCACCTGCAATTTGAAATAGCACCTTTAGATGAACTCATGGTTAATTGATATCCTATCTGCATTTTCTTCCTTTGATTATACTTTAGATTTCATCCTTGAAAAGATGACCGACCATACTATGTTTGTGAAATTTACGGACATATAATTTAATAGTAATCATAATCTCTACTTTTGTGATTGTTGCAGCTGTTCAGGCTAGAGACCACAAATTCTTGACAAAGGCAGTTGAAGAAGCCTACAGAGGAGTGGACTGTGGAAATGGAGGTCCATTCGGTGCAGTAGTTGTTCTCAATGATGAAGTTGTTGTAAGCTGTCACAATATGGTTTTGAAGCACACTGACCCTACAGCTCATGCTGAGGTTACAGCAATAAGAGAGGTTAGAATTATGCCAATTAATTTTCTGTTCAAATGTCTTGAGATAACTGTTCATCAATGCTTTTTCCACATTGCTGAAGTGTTCTCACAAATAGTCAAATGTGCATTTGAATATTTGTGGGTTCACATCCATATGGTAGTTATGAGACACAATTGTTACATTTACATCAAGTAGCTGGATTTTTCTAATAGTGGCCTTGCAATTTTAGGCAGCTGAACAATAAATAGGCTGTAAAATTTATAATGTAGGGATACTTTTCTAAGGATTTTCTCGTACAAACTTAACTCCCGAAGAGAAGAATTATACTTTTGTTCGAAGAGAACAATTATACTTTTGTTCTCTTCGGGAGTTAGGCCAAACCCACACTAACCTTAAATTTCATGCTTTGTGACTATCTTGCAATGATATTTTTATGTTTTGTTGGATTGCATAGTTTACCATCGGCATATTGAAATATCTTAACACCATAAAAGTGTAATAACTGAAGTAAACCAACCAGACACAGAGTCTTGTATGATTCAGAGACTCGTGAATCCAACCCAAACAAATCATAAGAGCAAATATTAGGGGGTTTAAGGACAAGATGTTCTCTAAATACACAACAAAAGTTCAAGAGAACATGTCCCTGATGAGGAAGTACACTGTATTCTAAATCTTTGAAGCTGTTCTGTGGGGAATATCACTAAGTTAGCTCACAAAGAGGCCAAAGGAACTATGGCACATCTCGCAACCAAATCCTTGAATATCTGAAATATTTCTCCGTTAAATCAGGCAAGAGAAATGGAAATTAAACACATTTATCAAATTATCAAAGTTGCCCTTATAGGAGATATTTGAATTTTGTCCAACTTTGCATTCGATGGTCAATGTTCTTCATATGTAAAAACGTCTTCTGTTTACTGCCTGAGTTTATGCTTTGCAGATTTATGGATAAATATTATTATCACTCTTTTAAATGATGCTCGCAATGGATCTGTCTCCAGGCATGTAAAAAGCTAAACAAAATTGAGCTATCAGATTGTGAGATTTATGCTTCATGTGAGCCATGTCCTATGTGCTTTGGTGCCATCCATCTCTCGAGACTTAAGGTTCAGTCATTGAATCTCTTTTTCTTCTTTCATACTATTATCTTTTTGACCCTATGATATGTCTGGTAAGTTGGATTGCCTAGTGCGTGACACTATTAAAGGAAAATAGAAAGAAATAATTGGGCCTATTAAATATTGCGTACCAAACATATTGTTAAGTATTTGGTTGCATCATGTTACCTATGTTTTTTTTTTTTTTTTTTTTTTTTTTTTCCGCTTTTTCTACCAGCGGTTGGTATATGGAGCCAAAGCAGAAGCTGCCATTGCCATCGGATTCGATGATTTTATTGCAGATGCGCTGAGAGGTACCGGGGTTTATCAGAAGTCTAACTTGGAGATCAAAAGAGCCGATGGTAAAGAGGCCATCATAGCAGAGCAAGTATTCGAGAAAACTAAGGCCAAATTTCAATTGTATTAAGGAAACTTTATACTCTCTTTCTACAATGAAACAGATGCAAAACTCTCAATTCATTCACGTCTGAATAAATTACGAATCTCTACATTTACATTAATAAATTTTAGTAATTTATTTTCTTGTAATTATATTTCAATTGTTGAACGTGGTTTAATGGCAATTGAAAATTTCATGAGCCTTTGCATTCTCTTTACTCGAGATTTTCTATTACACTAATAATAGATTTGATAGTAACTAATTCAAGGGTAAATTACACTCAGTGTCCCATACTTTGAAGGTTATTTTAATTTCAACCACATTCAATTTTTTTGGCACCTATCATCCTTAGTCTTTCAGTAATTTGTGCATATAGTCATTTATGACAATTTTGCCTTCCAATTTAAACAAATTAAAACAGCAAAAAATAAAAATAGAAGGAAAATTTGCTGCAGAGGTCGGAGAAATTTCGCTCGATTGGTGAAGAATTGCAACCAACCTGGGTCGGAAACCAGGGGAGAAATCCCCCGGTTGGTGAAGTGTGGTGGCGTTGTCTGTGGGTTTGGGATGGGGATAGGAGTAATGCGATTAAAGAAGAAAAATATGTCGACTAAACTCTCCCCTCTAATGACGAGAGAGAGAGACTCAAATCTTTGTTCTCATATCTCAACATTTTCCAATATGGTACTCTACACTTCCCTTTTGGCGAGAATCACAATGACACTTATCTTATTTTGATGAAACACTGTCTAATTAGGAGTATCTCTAATGTAATCGTAAATTGTACTAAAAAGTGTGTCACATCATTCTAAATTATTTACATGGTAAAAAAAAAAAAGTGGATGACGTTTAGCACACCGTCTAAATGTGGATAGTGTGCTAGATTTCTTCCATTTATTTTTTTTATAATTAATGTCTATTGAAATGTGTATTAAATCTTTTTTATTTAATTTTTTATAATTTATTTATATCGAAATGTGTGTTAATCATCATTTATTTAACTTTTTATAATTTATCTACCACTTACTTTTATACATTTGGACCACAATTTTTTCAAATCACAACCCTATTAGAGATACTCTTCTCTCCATCTTCATTCTAAAATAATCCACATTTTTACATTCAACATGATCTAATAAATGACCAACTATAACACAATAAAACATGTCTTTTATTGTCCTTTACGATAAACGGAAAACGTCCTGCCAAAATGAAAAATCCGCAATTTCGACAAGAACGTATTGGTTTAAAAAAAAAGTGAGAACCTCTAAACACATGTTACTATTTCTCTCTTAACACATTTTATATCGATGTTCGACAATTAATTCTACATTCAAAGATTAAAGTATATTCTTTAATTTAATCCACGTACCCGCACAACCATACAAAGATGTTATGTTGGATAATATTTTCTCAGAGTAGTGAGATATTTGGAGGCCATGAGTAGTAGCTACAAATGGGAACCAACGGAAATATTTATATTTCACTATTTGTAATTTTCGTTAAATTTTAAGTTTTAATATGTAAAATATTTTATTAAAATAAACAACTAACAATCTCTCAATGTCTAAACACATCGTGGTACATCAATGAGTGTCTATTGCAACATTTGTAACACAATTGGCTTGAGTTGTCCAAGGAGGTCTAATGCAATGCCAGGTACCTACACAAACTTTCCGCAATATTCATGTATAACATTAGGGTGCGTTTGATATATTGCATTGTATTAGAAATGATAGAATTAAAAGATTGTATTAAAGTGGATTAATATTTATTATTCTAATACGGTGTTTGATGCTACATCGTATTAAAAGATTGTGTAGTATAAAAAAAAAAAAAAAAAAAATTGTTTACTACTTTTGTTTATAAACATGTTTGATTGACTTACTTTTTTCTCATATTGTTAAGCTAAAAATTTATTTTTTTAAAAGAAAACTTTCACTTTTATGACAAAATAAGTAATTTACTTATTTTTGACTTTGATTAAAAAAAAAGTTATTTATTTTACTTATACGTAATTTTAGTTTTTGTCTATAAACATATTTAGATAACTTACTTTAATGTTACTTCAAAGTTAAAAAGTTACTTATTTTAAAAGGTACTCATAAGTTATTGTCAAATTAAATAACTTACTTATTTTTAACTTCGATTAAAAAATATTTATTTTAAAACAAACTTGTTCACATACGAGTAAATGTTACTTTTTAAAAGTATCTATTTAGTTGTTATCAAAATAAGTAACTTACTCATTTTTAGATTTCGGACACAAAATCTCCTCTACAAAAATAAAAGATAAAAAGAAAAGATAAAAGAAACTAGAGTTAAAGTGATTATTTTTATCTTTAATAAATTTACCAAGGGCTATAGTCATAATGCTCCTCTTATTCAACTACTCTGACTAATTCAGAACATCTCATAGTATTTTTGGGGTGTTCGAAGATTTGATGCATGAGTTACGAGAATATTCATATTCACAAGTCCAAAATCTACGTTTATGAGTTGAAAATTTTGAATGATCAAATTTGCATAAGTTGTTAGAAAACAGAAGTTTTTTTTTTTTTAATTGAATCATCGTGATATTTTCAAAATTTGTATATGGTAATAAAAATTTGTCAAGAGACAACGATGAAAGTTGGTAAGAAACCATGGTAGTGAAGCAGCAAATAGTATCTTTATCATTTTATCTTTATTATTTAATATATAATTTGTTGGAAGTAAAATTAATATTATTGAATTTTGTATTTAGCGGTGTGGAGAATAACCACTTGGACATGAATAGAAACATAAAATAACATAGTCCCAAGTCGCATTTGTATTGAAAAATAAGTAGTTGTATTAGCATCACATATTTTTGATAAGTATATTATATTTTAATTGTATTAAAGAATCTTAACTTTTATTCATTGTAATCTTTATATTCTTAATTTTTTTTAATAGATCGTTACATATTGTCTCTAATGATATTTTTCATCCAAAAATTTTATTAGTGTACTTTAAAATGAGAAATAAATATTTAGTCGTAAATTTGTATTTCTTTTTATTTTACTTATTTAAAAGTACGATGGGTAAATATGTCTCTTAAGTCTTAATGAAACTGTCATCAGAGACAAAATTTGCTAATTAATAGAATGTTGAAGATAAAAAAATCAATATAAAAACATGGAGACATAAGTACGATAATGAATAAGGATTATGAACATTTCCTAATAAAAAAAATGTAGTGCCAATATAATTAGGGTTTTTTTTGTACAAATGGTCCCTATCATTTGCACTTATTACAGGTTGATGATCTATCGTTTTATTTTTTGCAATTTAACTCTTATTTCAAACATTTTTTGTGATAATGGTCCTTTCCGTTCATTTTCGTTAGATTTAATTGTTAGTTCTTACTTTTTGCACAAATGATCCCCACGTGTATTTCACACTCTTCATTTTATAAAGACATTTTCTTTAATCTAATGTTCACAAATAAAAATTTGCAGCTATTGATAACTTCACATATTTTAACTTTAACCAAACTTTCCCAAACCCAAAGTTGTTGCACATACGTGTGGAACATGTCACGTGCCAAAATATGATAGTACATCCTTTTCCCATTTCATTTTTTTTTTCCTTTATCGTTGCTACCAATCTTGCAACGACATTAACACCCACCAATATTAAAAACAAAAGAGCACCGAAAACACAGCCAACTCCAAGCCAAACATTATAATGTGATGACAAATTGAGCACTCTCAGCATCTCTTCGTCTTCAGATGCTCCACAACCTCATTCTTCTATTAAATTTATTAATCACTTGTACTCTTTGTCTTCATTCAATAATCAAACTTTTCTTTCAATTCAGTTACCTGAATTTCAGCTTTATACATATCCATAAATCCACATCAACTATATGGCGGCTTCTTCTTCTGCTTCTCTTTGTTTTCCGGCAAATGGAAACCGGACTGGCTTCCCAACTGGGTCTGCCGGATTCTGTAGCCGTCGTGTGTCGTCGACTCAGTTGAGGACTCGGAGGTTCATAATTCGCTCTGATTTGGACTCTAATGTTTCTGACATGAGCACTAATGGTAATTTTCCTTAATTTCGCTGCTCCTTATGTACTTGTGCTTTTAATGTTTTGAAAGAAATTTCTTCCTCTTTTTCCTTTTTCTGGGTACTCTTAACCTCTTAAATTCTGATGAAATTTGTTGATTCAATCCAAATTTTTGCTATTTTCATTTTCGTCCGTGGTTAGGCGATTCTCTTTGTATATAAAGTTTTGGTTGTTTGAGAACTTGTTCACCAACATGAGCTAAGAGCATGTTTGGCTAAGCTTAACAGTACTTTTAAGTTTTACCGAAGTAAGTTTTAAATTGATTTTTTTTTTATTGGCGAACTAGACAAATTTACCTACTTCCATGTGTTCCCCGGCCATGACCGTAGTTATCATGTTTAAGCTTTGATTTCTAGACTGAAACTTGAGTCTTGTTAATGAATTTAGAAAAATCTGGCATTAATATTCATTTACTAAAATCAATGCTACACCTTGCAGCCCCAAAAGGTTTGTTTCCACCTGAACCCGAACATTACAGGGGCCCTAAGCTAAAAGTGGCAATAATTGGAGCTGGGCTTGCCGGCATGTCAACAGCCATGGAACTTTTGGATCAAGGCCACGAGGTACTGATTCCACCGTGCAAGAAAGAGCAAAATATTGATAAGAATATATAAAGAAACATGTAGCTAATAAGCTAATATTCGTGATGTCCATCTGTATTTGCCATCATCAGACCATCTGTAATGTTTATATTGACTAAAAATTGACATGGAGGTGCAAATTGAAAATGCAATTTCCATCACAGTTCCAGTATTTATTAATGCAGGATATCAAATATCTTTTTTCCTGCTTGGTTCAGTCTATTGAGGCAGTCTATGTATTTTCCATGCCATGAAAATGTAGACTTTCATGCTTTGACATTTTCAGGTGGATATATACGAATCGAGGTCTTTCATTGGAGGAAAAGTGGGCTCATTTGTTGACAAACGTGGAAACCATATTGAAATGGGACTCCATGTTTTCTTTGGTTGCTACAATAATCTTTTCCGTTTGATGAAAAAGGTAATCACAGCTTGTTTTCTCACACACATACAGAGTAATTAATTGTAAGGCCAAATAAGCTGATCCAAATAATAATAATCACCCCCACCCCACCCCAATATCTGAAGGAAATTTGTCCCAAATGTTTGTAAGTTATTTCATGATTTCTTTTGCCAATAACCGGAAAAAGGTTTTCTATGAGCTATATGTGGATACTAACATCCATCTGAATCATCAGTCTTTGGGCTTGTTCGGTTCCCATTTTCTCCCAAAAACCCATTTTTTTTGCCAACTTTTTTTGACTTTTCAAACTTTTTACACTACAAAAAATTTTGAAAAGTCAAAAAAAATGTACAAAAACCCATTTTTGAAAAAAAACACACGAACGCCCAAATGTCTACAATATAAGAAGGTACATCCTTTAGTTTGTTATAGAAAAATATTTTGTAGTTGGGACTATTGAAGGAAGAAATAGTTTTTATAATGAGATGAGTGAAATAGATGAAACGACTTCAGTAACAATGTGACTGTGCAAATAACATAGGGCCGGTATAGGTCATATGGACCCTCCTACTTATTCAGCAGGATCATTTTATGCCATTGCAAATAATGAGATGAGTGAAATAGATGAAATGACTTCAGTTACAATGTGACTGTGCTAATAACATAGGGTCGGTATAGGTCATATGGACCCTCATACTTATTCAGCAGTATCATTTTATGCCATTGCATTTACCATAGAAAAGGTTACTATTATTTTTGTAAGCCACTTCCATGGCTTAATTTCTGAGTACCAATTTAATGCATGGAATGTTTCTTCTTCCACATCAAGAAATATTCAATGGCCATGCTCGATAGGACTAAAATTGGGATGCCATGGCATCGTCTGAGCCCTGACATTTTCCATTGAACTCCTAGGGAACTTAAAATGAATCATTTTTGCCATCGTGCTTTTTGTTCTTCCCTCAATAGATACATTTATTTTTCTCTTCTATGGGTTGTGTATAGCTGAGATATTTGGTGCTTTCTGCAAATTGGTGAATTCAGCTAATAATTGAAGTTTGATGGTCTTTGATTATTTTTCTTTACTTTGCCATAGGTCGGTGCAGACAAAAATTTGCTTGTGAAGGATCATACTCACACTTTTGTTAACAGAGGGGGTGAAATAGGCGGTATGATACTACTTTCTTGACAAAATGCAAACATCTATTGTCAATGTTTGATACTTCGTTCACGTATAACTTGAACATATTCTCTGTCTTTGACGTACTTCTATATAACATTGCATGTCTAATTGAAAAATCTTACTGCAGAACTTGATTTTCGTTTTCCATTTGGAGCACCATTACATGGAATTGGTGCATTTTTATCTACAAATCAGCTCAAGGTAATCGAATTTTATAGATGGTTTCTATGAGTTGTCTTCTGAGTGTTTATTCTGTGTTTTGATTGTCAACTATTTCAGTCAGTGACAACTCTATTTTTCATTTTCATTTTTTTAATGGGCATACTGTACCTGGAATTTTTTGCTTCCATGTCACTGCTAACATGTTCTAATGTTGTCGCTGTACCTCCTGTTGCTGGTGGAGTCAGTTGACAAGTTCACCATCTTGATTATATTGTCTAATACCAGTTCTTTTTCATTCTCTGTGTTCCACACTTTATTTTCAAAAGGAGCATATGGTCTTTCATTGTGAACCCTGTGGAAGCATTTCTACAAGTCACATTTCTTTGGTTATATTGTATATTTCTTTACTTCTCTGGCGAGTTGCATTTTTAGTTTCCTTCCCTGTAAGAGTTCTGTTAAAAATTTGTAAAATAAAATCTGCTTTCGTTGACCCTTTCAGTGGTGTAGTATATAATGATCTTTTTTCCTACCTTCTATGATCCCAGCCCCATGTTACTGGTTTTCATCAAACATTGATCTTAAACAGTATTCGGAGTTGAAAAGTTAGTCGTATCCCTACATCTTCCCCCATCCCGGTGCACGACTACATAGCCACACAAAATTCAAGTCTGTAAATTGTTAAGATTTTAGTTTCCTCTCTGTGGTCTTGTTTCTAAAATGTTTAGGTAGATAGTCTCTTTTGAATTCACGTGGGGAAAAAAGTTATTTCCCAAAAGTCAGAGGATAAAAGGAAAGACATTTTTCTTCTTGTGCTACTCCTCCTCTGCCTTGTTCTCATCTTCTTGTAGTACATAATGAATATAGGAAGAGAGAAATTATCCCTCCAAATAGCTCAGAATATCTGCAGAATGTAAGGGATAAATGGACCCTGAAAATTGTTGGGAAAAAATTACCACAACACACTAACAAACATAGTGGAAAAGAAAAATGAGTAGAAGAGAGGAAACAAAAATTTATGTGGTGCAGCAAATTCGCCTACGCCCTTGGGAGACAACTTATTAATAATTCTTCAATTACAAAACTTCATGTCAATCTCTCAACCTGTCTCTACACAACTAAAACGCCCAATGACACCTGCCTTTTCTTTTTCTCTTTCTTCTCTTTTCTTTTCCTATCTTCCATACTCTCTCTCTCCCTCTCTCTCGGCCACCTATTTTTTTTGCCTTCAATGCTGTAACCCTGCTGCCTTGTATTCTCTTTGATTGGTGCGTGGCACTATTTATAGCACATGTCCCTCAACTTCATGGTAATTCTTTCTTACCTTTTACTTTTATTTCCTTTTCATTCTTTTCACTTAATTTCCTATCTTCCTTTCATTTTTTCCAATACTCATAATAAATCTCAAAACAATTTGTTGGAGTCAAATTCCCTACAGAACAATCCGGTTAGGGTGGAGAGGTAACAGCACCTAGCTAGTTGAGATATGTTGTGTTAGATGGTATAAAAGAAATAATTTTGTTATCAGTTGAAGTAACTCTCTCTAATTGTATCCTTATTTAATTTTTTATATTGGTTGCAACCTCAGCTCCTCCACCACAACCATCAAACATTTCATGGAAATCACTTAATTGTATCCAATCCATAAGCCTTTTATCTACATTTTCCATGCGACTTTGAGCTACCCATCCAGGGAAAAGCCAGAAAAATACATTTACTTTAGTTTGCATTTTCCTTCTTTTTAGAGGAGAAAGTGATTATTAGTAACAAAAAAACAAAGCCTTATGTCCAGTAAACTTGAGCCAGCTGAATGAGTCCTTCATCATCTCCATTTGATCTAGCAATGTGTCTACGGAAACATATAATGAAATAAAATATTCAGCAACCAAACTAGGTCATGTTAATTTTGTCCCACGCCTCACTTTAATAACCTATTCCATTGTGATCTCGTCGCTATTGTAAATGAAAATTTCTTTAGGTCTATCGTCAATTGCAGTCATCTACTTTTGTTAGTGTACATTCTCATTTCTCATTTATCTTATTTCTTATTTTATGCCAATTTGAATAGTTAATATGGATATCAAGATCAGCTATTCTTTTATGTAACACTCCCTCTCCTGCTTGTCGAGTGCCCAAGTTTCTACCTTGGCACCTTCAGAATGATGTTTACTTTCCCATTTTGAACTTCTGTTTCTCATAGTCTTTTCGTCGAAACAATTTAATATACAAAAAGTTGACACGATGTTCATGAGTAAAAAAATTGGATATGTTCAGATTGCACCCTATGCACTCTGTCTTGATGTTGCTAATGCTTCTAAAGGGGAAAAAGTATAAAAGACCACATGTTTCTTTTTGTTTTCTTCAACTTTTAAATCACACTTGGACCTTCAATTTGGGATATTATCTAGAATTTTTCTAAATGTTTTTTCAAATAACAGCAAGTAAAGTACTCTTCTGTACCAAGATAGGTTGAATGACACAAATGAAAATGCTAATTATGTTGTAATAAGCAGCATGTTCACTCAGGGCGGAGGGGTTTGATGGAAACCCCAGATAAATGCTAGTCTTTAATGTGTCTTTACATACCTTGTAAATGAACATTTAAGTATCACTCTTTTTTATAAGAAATGCTGTTCCCATATGTTCCATTCCTGTAAATTTTTTGAGGGGAATCACTCCAATAGCAATAGATTGAGAGTATTTGCACCACACAAACTGGGTGAATTTCAGTTTTTTCTGGAAGGCCTTCTGTCCTGCATGGTCATGATTGTTTCTCTTCCACCTTCACTTTCAGCTTCAAATGTCGTACGGACTTTAATGTAATTACTCTTGGTGCAAAGAATTCCAGTACATTGAGATCTGCTCTCTGGATAATGCATTTATTTGTTTATAAAGTAAAAGATATGGAAAAACTTTATCCTATCTCGCATTACTGTGTGTTAGACAGTTCCAAATCTTTCTTTTATTCATTGGGATCTTCTAAATGTATTCTAACTTTGATTTTCAGACTTATGATAAAGCAAGAAATGCTGTGGCTCTTGCCCTTAGTCCAGTTGTTAGGGCTCTTGTTGATCCAGATGGAGCAATGAGGGAGATACGGAATATGGATAATGTTTGTATTCTCTTTCATAATATTAGTATTTCGTTTTCTTATCTTCTGATTCTTGATTTGCTGCTATCATTTTCATGGAAAGTTTCTCTGCCATATGTTTGTTGTTAAATTGGTTGGTGATTTATAACAGATAAGCTTCTCCGATTGGTTCTTGTCCAAAGGAGGGACACGTGCGAGTATCCAGAGAATGTGGGATCCTGTTGCTTATGCCCTTGGATTCATTGACTGTGATAATATCAGTGCCCGCTGTATGCTCACTATATTTTCATTATTTGCTACTAAGACTGAGGCTTCCCTACTACGCATGCTTAAAGGTTCTCCTGACATCTATTTGAGTGGTCCGATCAAAAAGTATATTATAGACAAGGGAGGCAGGTACAACTTCATATATAGTTGTGAAACTATTTAAAAATGATGTTATTTTCTGTTTTAGCTTTTTATTTTTTTCTTACATTCTTTATATATCTATTCTGGGACAGGTTCCATCTGAGGTGGGGATGCAGAGAAGTTCTCTATGAAAGATCTTCTGATGGAGGTATATATGTAACAGGACTTGCCATGTCCAAGGTACAAGTGTATTGATCCGATCCTTCTAAAATTTGTAAGCCTAGTCAAATTTTTTGTGACAAATCAAGTATCGTTAAATAGGAAATGGATTGACAAAATCAACCAATGCGATCTTAAAATGTTAGTTCTTTTCATGAATGTTCAGTTTAATCATTCTGTGTCACATATCTTTCCTTCTGTTCCCCTAAGTGAATCTTGTCTCTGCCTGAACAGAAGTGTATAATTTCAAGTGATTTAATTTTGGTTTAAATACTCAACAAGTGCTGAGAGATGTTTGGTATTCCATAAAATATTGATAATTTGATTATTAGAATATTCAACTTCTCAAAAAAGAAAAGGTACTATTGAATGTTATTTGATAGTATATTCTCAATTCACTAAAATTCTATTAACGGTGTGATATTTTTTTTTTTTTTTAAGTGGTCCCTTTACAGAGTCCATTGTATTGCGAAAGATGGGTTCTTCTCTGGCATGTATATGTTATTGAAGTTTGAAAATGATCACTTGGAATATGTTGACTTTTGTTAATTTCCCCAACTATATATCTTTAGAATTATTTGCATGATCAACCAAAAGCATATACACATACTTTTTATTTTCATTTTCGGAAGCTATTGAGTTAAATTACAAAGAGAAATGAAGTAATTGATATGTGGAATCCACATTTCTCATGTTATGATGAAACATCACTCTGCGGATGTATGAGATTTCATATTCAGTAATTCACCTATGTAGATAGTGTGAACATATATGTTGATATTACGCGAGGTATGGAGACTAATGTATGGGCTCCTATTGTTCAGGCTACTCAAAAGGAAATTGTAAAAGCTGATGCTTATGTAGCAGGTTATAACCAATACCTGCACTTTCTCTGTTTTACCCCCCTCCCACCCTTGCACCCCACGTCACTTTCTCCCTTGATGTTAAACTCAAATGAAGCTAAAAATTCTATGTGATTGCAGCTTGTGATGTCCCCGGAATTAAAAAATTACTTCCAAAGAAGTGGAGGGAGTTGGAATTCTTTGATAATATCTATAAACTAGTAGGAGTGCCTGTTGTTACAGTGCAGCTTCGGTATAATGGTTGGGTTACAGAGTTGCAGGACCTGGAACGTGCAAGGTGAAGATTTTTAAATTTCTGATAAGCAGAGAGACATCTGTTTTCATGTGACATACAATTGCTATTAAGAAATTAACTGCCTATTATGCGATGGCCAGGCAATTGAGACGAGCAGAAGGCTTGGATAATCTTCTATATACACCAGATGCAGATTTTTCTTGCTTTGCAGACCTTGCACTCACATCTCCCGAAGATTATTATCTTGAGGGTCAAGGTTCATTGCTGCAGTAAGAACATAGTGTTATTTTTATATCTGTTCTAATGACAAAGATCATGCTAATCTAGCACATTTTCATGCCATTATGAGTTATACTCTAGTGACTACTGATGATTGTTTTTCCATTTAAACGCCCTTGTTTCGGTGGTTGCTTACAGATGTGTGCTTACACCTGGGGACCCATACATGCCTCTGCCGAATGACGACATTATAAAGAGAGTTTCAAAGCAGGTTGGTGCTACTTGGGCTTTATCCCTTCATTCCACCGAGAACTCGAGCATGGCATTAGTCAAAGCTAAAAACTTCTTTCTTCCTTATAGTAGAAAATTACCACTTCATTCTTCTAGTCCAACCAAGCCAACAAAAATTATTTAATTGATGATAGTAATGCGACCCAACACTGTGTCTAATTGCACTTCTCGCTACAAATTTCAATTCTAGACTGAAAGTGGAACTCGGCAGTAACTGCAACTCCCCTGATACCCTTCCCGAAAAATTAGATGGGAAAATAGAGGCATCATTTGCACCATTATAGGTGGGGAGAAAGAAAATGAGAGGAGGATTAGAACATGATTTTGTGAAATGCTTTTAAGTGTGAAACATAAAGCGTAGTCTTAAAATTCTGAGGCTAAAAGCATCTCACATCATCCATTTATTAGATCATCAACTGATAAAGCATATTGTTGTTATTATATATTATTTCTTGGAATCAGGTTCTAGCTCTATTTCCATCTTCCCAAGGTCTGGAAGTCACTTGGTCATCAGTTGTCAAAATTGGGCAATCTCTATATCGTGAAGCACCTGGTAAAGATCCATTTAGGCCTGATCAGAAGACACCGGTGCAAAATTTCTTCCTTGCTGGTTCCTATACGAAACAGGTAACACTAATCTACATGTATCTGATACATGGTCACGCTTTATTATGCCAGATTCTACCGCTTCTTGTTCCATTCCGGGAATAAAGATGGTGTATGGTTTGTAATTCAAGTGTTGACCAACCAAATTCATCATTGAAATAGATGGCTTTATTTGAGAAAAATATATTAGAAAGAAATAAATGCAGAACTTAGGAGCTAACCCTGCAACAATATACAGAAGACAGATTCTTGGTTCTAGTCATTCTAGGGTAGTAAAATGTCCATGGATATGTTTGTAGAGAGATAAAAAATCAATATCTTTGATATGGAGGGGTCATCAATTAAGTATTTTTTATCTAGCCTGATAGACGCCATATGACGCATGAGTTGTGCCTTATCGAAAAATAATTTAACACACTGAGTAGACAATTATTTCACTAAAAGATAGCCTATTTTCAATGCTTTATGATTGCCAGGATTACATAGACAGCATGGAAGGAGCGACTCTGTCTGGCAGACAAGCTTCTGCATTTATATGCAATGCAGGGGAAGACTTAGTGGCGTTGAGGAAGAATCTTGCGGCTTCTGTATCGAGGGAAACACCAGAGCTGCTTCTTCCTTTGAGGAGTTGAATCTTTCTCTGATTTACCAAAAAATTATATTCGTAATTATTGATGTAGAAGGTGAATGCAATATGATGCAGTTTACTTGTAAGGGGCAGGGAAAACTGCTCGATATTGAGTTAACAAGCAAAAATGTCATAGGAGAGTGTATTTCCATTGTAGATCTCAAAAACACTACACAAGTTCTCAATTATTATGTAAATTAAGCGATGGCTTTGTCCTCCAACCTTTGAATTTGATGGTTTTGATGATTTTTTTTTTAATAAATAGCTGTTCTCTATTAATTAGTGCGTACGTAGGTGACATTGAATCGATTAAGCCTGGATGTCGGGTGGGTCGATTCGGGTATTTCAATATTCGGAACCACCCAATACAATTCGAGTATTTCGTAAATGGAATCGATGGTTCCACGTAATTATTGGAACAAAACTCGAACTGGAACCGACGGTTCGGGTTCGGGTTCGGGTTTGGGTTCGGGTTTACCCATAAAATTTTTTTTTAAATCGTTAGTTGACAACATATTTTGAAAAAAATTAAAAATTGCAAATCCATTAACATTAATATATGTTAGATATTAAAACAATTTATTAAAGATATAAACATTAACGGGAAGAATAGATACTAAAATTGTAAACTTATAAATTATGGTTAGAAAAAAAAAATTACCTCAAAATTGAGGATTTGTTTCAGTTACGGAGAATTTTTTCTTCTTTGCCTCTCATTGTGTGTTGAGCGAGAGAGAAATGAGCGAAAGTGCGAGACAGACAAAAATGTTTGTATTGAGTAATTGAGCAAATAACAATTGAGAATTTGAGATTTGGGTAATTAGAATTGGATCAATTGAGTTTGAGTTTAAGAGTGATGGACTTTGTACTTTTTGTTTGAATCTTGAAAAGTTTGACTCTTGTCTTTAGATATCGTAGTGTTGGATTGTGGATCATTGGGTTATGGTAAATAAATTGTAAAAATAAAAATTATAAAGAATGACAAATTCAGTTCCAATCGGATACCCACGGTTCTAGTTTAATAACCAAGAACCAAGAACCGACCTAGACCTCAATTCTCGGTTCTGGTTCCTAATTTTATTTTTTTGAAACCAGATTGGAACCTTTAGTTCCGGTTTGATTTAGTTCGGAAAGTTCAGTTTCGGTTAAAATACCCACCCTAGAATCAATAGTATATTCGTAGCATGTAGCTCAAATGTCCACTCACCATTCTTTAACATTCTCAACTATGTTGCATGCAGCCAATGGGACAAAGAGTTCATATCTAACATCCGTTCGGATACTCAATCTAGTTTTGTTACATTAGCTTGAACATTCTTCTGGAAGTTCACTGGATCGCTTCTATCTCTCAACATTGTCCTCGCCTTTCACAATTGTAGCAATTGTCTTTGAACTTCTTCATATTCTTGTTTGTTCCTCGACTTGACATTTACAAGAATGCTTTCTTCAATTTACTTCATAGACCAAATTTGGTAGGAAAAATGTCTGCTTGCAATCGGTTTAAATTGCATAACAAGGCAGTCGCCAACTGAAACCAAGTTAAAGTTCTGTCGACATAAAAGAGGTTCAACACCGTTTGATATCATACAAGGAAATAAGTCAATTCAATATATAAAAGCATTACTAATATTGAGATCAATTTCTATACTTTCACCTTGAACTAAAATCCTAAATGTTATAGTCAGTATAATCGAATAAAATAACACCGGAGTATCATATTATATGCAAAATGAATTGACCATATCACAGCCCCATTTACAAAAAATAAAGAGAAAAAGGATCTCCACCCCACTTCTAAAGCAGCCTCTTACTCTTGGTGAAATAACTTAAGTTTTCAGTCTTCTTCGGCATCTGATTCTGCGAACCGGTCAAAGAATGAGTCCAGGTACCATGAACATTTCTCGTTCCAATCACCTCGGCTAGCATGTGCTCGCCACTTTTGATCAGCTATCATTTCAGGTGAAAGGCCCCATTCTAGCATTTCTACATCAGTATGATGGACTGCTAGGCTGTATTCTCCACCAAAGCCTAGCTCCATCACTCGGAACTCACAGTTTCCCTGGTTATTCAGGTACTCAAATTGCTCGACAGTCCATTTAAACCACTTCATGAGAAAGACACGAATAGCAAGTCCATGGGATATGATGACAAGATTAAGTTCATCGGATGTGTCATGATGAAGCCTCTTCATGTCTATGTCCCTCCACAATGATTCAAGGAAACCTGCATGTTACAATGTAATTTTGAATATTTGAACGTGGATCTTTAATTTGAAACAAACAAAGAAACAACAGGAACGTAATGATATGAATACGACCGGTCCAATATCAGGTGGCTAACCAAGCTAAGTCTTACAATGTTGCAGTTTTACCATCCTGACTACTAACCTTTCCGACCTAGCATTACCTTACTATCAAACTTATCTAAAATATCAACTTTTGCATGCACGGATGCACACAACATACTTCTCTAACAACTAAACACATATTGCTTTCAAATATACCCAACTCAACTAAAAAAAGCCTTCCTGTTTAGTTCAGATCGACCACATAGATCCTCTCTTTCATTCTGCTCTATCGAGAACCACTTCTGTAGCAAGGACACAAAATGATAACAGAAGTTTCTCAGATGTGATATCAAAAGCTGTCATGTGAGTTCAAGTTCATCTTATATTTTAAATTATGATTTCAAGTACACAATTTTTCAGAGGTTAGTTATTAAAGAAGCTATCCCATGTATGCACCAAATCTACTGTTTGATATAGCAGCATAATTCACAAATATGTTCATTAAATAATCAACCGCTCTAGCAAAATGCTTAAAGTTATGCCTATTGACAATATATGACGTGTGGAGTGTCATAAGAAACAACAAAATCTGCTCCGAGAAAAGAAAGACGAAATTGTTTTGTTAGACCAAGAAACAATGTACACGCATTTAAGCACAATTCAAAGCTGATCCAAATTATTAAGATGTGGCATTACTGAATTCAAGAGTAGTATGCGCTACTTATCTAAGTTGCTTTATGGTTCCACAATCACAAAAGGCAGATATTCCCCACTTCATTTTACTGTTAACTATTTAATATTTAATGTATAGTCCCTGTATGAGATGACCATGAACATGAGAGGTAAACATAAATCGACATAGGCACTCATGAAGGAGGACAGTAAAAGGAGTTCAAAACAGGTTACATGGTGTTGAAAGGTGAAAATGATAAGAAGAGAGAACTGCGAGGGTTGTGAATTTATGAGATTCTGGAGAAATTGAAGAAGCGGAAAAAAGAGATCAGAAAAAATTAGATGAAAGAAGAGATGAAGGCAAAACAACAATGAACACAGCAATTGGAAAGCAGATAGCATGGAAGGCAATTGCCCACATGCATGGACATAGCAATGTTAGTACATAAGTAACATAACTGTATGGACAAGTTCACAGATACAACTTATAGATATGTTTGTATCAGTGGGTGGATGGGTGGGTGAAGGGGGGAGAGAGAGAGAGAGAGAGAGAGAGGTGAGTGCCTGAATCAGAATACATTTAATATCTTTCATCTTTCATGTAAGAAATATATGACCCCTCAAGGACATTGAAAAATCTGTAGAATGAAGAAAAAGAATGGGCAGGGATGCTCAGATTCTTGGGAATTAAGTGCAAAACTATGGAAATTCATTAAATTGCATAGACGAAGCCACAGATTTCTCAAAACAAACCTACAAATATAGAAGGCCATCCCAGACACTAGTCACAGATTGGAAGGACATGTAAAATTCATAGACCATGACTACAAACAAATTATGAACTTTTCATGATGGGGAAGATCCCTCTCCATTATGCATTTAAAGTCTGACAGAATAGAACATCAAAGTCTGATGTGACACACAATAAAGTTAGTACATGTCATAGCACAAACACAATAGCTGTAAACAATACTTTTGCAAGTTTTTGATTTTATACGGTTGGATGGTTATGGGCTTCAGTGGAAAGAGGTTGGGTTGAAAAGACTGAAATATCCTCGAATTTAAAGCAAGAAAAATTCTTAGTATAATTTCCAACAGGCATATCAAAATAACACCACACAAAATTTCAGGCTAAACTTCATGAAATTCACTCACTAAGCCCCTTTTTCTAAGCCGATATGGTGGTTTCATCAATTGCATGGACCATATCTGTTCCCTACTGAAGATAGATAATAATATATATTTCACTTTTATCCGTATGCAGAACCCAGTTACTATATATATTATTTGCAACCCTTTTTGTGATTCATGAAAATTTTATCAATGCCACTAACAGTTGGTACTTCTTTTATATTTTCTTTCCCATCACCGAAATTCCACCAAAGAAGCTCAAAATATAGATGTGATTATTCATTTGAAAAAGGCCCACTGAGTGATTACAATTTAAAAGATGCAATTAAACACTGTTGTTCACGAATTAGTTGTACCTACCCTTTCTTTTTGGGGGGGTCAATATCAGCAATACAGTTGATCCAATGATAAACATAATCCGAATTATAGAGCTACGACACAATCAAACCCGAACAAACAAAATGTTGAATTGAATCGTTATTCAACATAATATGTCAACAGTCAAATCTTGTCTCCTTAGCCATTGACAAACTTATAGAAATGGTAAGTGCATACTCAAAAAACATTCACTATCTATAACCTAAATTGCACGTAGTTAAAATAGTCGATAAGTTTTACATCCCACTTGGTGCATTGTTCATAGGCAAGTAACAGCATTGTTCTTGGCATCTTTAGTTTCATATCGAGTTCCAACATCTTTCACAATTCCCTTGTATCCATGCCCAACAAAGTATTGAAATAAAAACAAGTCGCTAGGGGTACAAAAGTCAAAGCTTTTATGGAAGACTTCCATATTTAAAGAGTCAGTAAACCAATAACATAATGAATTCAATAATGGGATTACAAATCCCTAAGAGTCATTGTGCAGTACATCATGAGTTCCATGATATGGTCATTGAGCAAGTTGAGAGACAGTTAGCATTAAGAGATCATAGAACTGGACGAATGCACGAGGGAAGTCAGATAGATCATCAAGAATCTAGTTACCTTGGGGATCCACATGAATCTTCTAGCTCTAATTCTGTGTACATATATTCTACCAGTCTTTCTATACATCACACACCCCAATGGAGCATCATGGTACTCAGTAAGTTCATGTTGATTGTTCTCCAGTTGGACATGTCCTGAGACATGATTGAGCATGAATTGAAAATGATGACTTAGAATGGTGATTTCTCGTTTGTAAGTCATCCTTAGAGGCATCTTAAAACACTGCCACATAGACATAGCCTTCATGTTGATAGGGACACAGAGCACATTGACAAGGTTAGTCTAAACATGAGGACCTTAATGATGTCACTAGGACGATTATGGTCATGGCCGACCCGCCCTAGGCGGCCAGGCAACCGCCTAGGGCCCCCAACCATTTAGGGCCCAAAATTTTGGGCCTTTTTTTTTTTTTAAAAAAAAAAAAAAAAATCAGCCACTTACATGTGAAGCCTAAATAGGAAAAAAAAAAATTCAAATCTAACTTATATTATCTACCTTAATCTAGTCTTTAAATTGTAGGCAGTGCAATTTTTCCTTTAAATCTGTATACATAAAAATCTTTATCTTGATTCAAAATGATTTTTCAAATTGTTAGGAGTGGGACAATAAATAAAAAGGCAAAAAATAAATAACGGAAGAGATTAATCATATATAACAACCCAATGAATTTTTTTTAATTATAATAAAATACTATGACAACTTAATTACGAAGGTTGATCTACACTCAATTCGCGTAGCACAACAAATTAGGCTCCACAACTTAATACAAATTTCAACCATTTTTTCATTGAGTGAAGAAGAAAAAAATATACCCTCTTTGGCTTGTAAGTTTGTCGAAAATTTATATTTTAAAACATCTTAATTTATTAAATACCTTATTTTAATTTTCGCCTAAGGCCCTAAACAGGGCCAGCCCTGATTATGGTCAACTTGTCCTCATTTGGTAGTAGATTAGACCCTAATGCATTCATGGATTGGATGCATGGGAATTATGGGATAGAGGATACTTAAACTTTTATGACATGCCAAATGAATCACGAGTTCATTTTTTGAAAATGGAACACAAAGGGGTGAACTAAGAGATTTTTGCAAATTCTATATAGTTATAGTTGAAGTAAACATGCCAGCCACGTTTATCAGCTGGGAGGTCATGAGACATGGGCTTTGGGAGAAGTATTCCAACGTATTGCATAGGTAGTTTATTGATCCATATATAAGTTTGTGTGTGAGACGGTATGACCTCAAGCAAACCTTCACCATCTATGACGATGACAGGAAGTTCAAGGATCTAATACTCAAATGTGACACCCACGAAGAGTCTGAACACTTGTCTCCAAGTTCAATAGTGACTAGTGACTTAAGGAATGACCTCAGCGCGAGGTTCAATAGTGACTTAAGGAATGACCTCAGAGCGAGGTTCTTCATGCACTAGAGAATCTTTGCTAGATGCCGGATATAATAAGGTATAGGAGGTTGAGAGGATTCCAAGGTTGTCCACACTAAGGCGAGGAAATTCTCAAGTAATGTCTTTCCAGCCTAGCAGATGTTTGGCTAAGTTTAAATTATAATTTAAATATATTTTTTATCCTCCAAATTCGTAAGACCCACGACTTAATGCTCACTTATCATTCACACACCTACAACTTATAAGCACTTGAAAAATAATTTCAACACTACCAAACATGCGCTAGATCTATGATAAGTTTCCTTGTCCCAATCTTCACCTTTCACTTGTATGGATAGTTGTAAATCCAACAAGTCTACATCTAAGCTTAACGAAGAAGATATAATCTTAATCAGAGTCAAGAGGTGTTAATCAAAAGGATAGCACCAATAGGAATGCATAAACAACTTCTATTGCACCCACTTAGAGTGGTTTAAGTGGAATATAGAACAGATTGGCTCATAATTATAGTGTCATGATATAATCAATAGAACATAGAATAAGGACATACAAAAATAAACATAAAGGATAGCACAATGAAGAATACACAACAGATTAGAATTAGACCACGAAATGAGTGGAAGACAACTTCTAAGACCAGGACAGGTTGCTTGTACCATTGGGTTGTCTATTTTTCCTAGTTCTGCAATGATGTTCATTACTGAATGCTCGTGGTTTTTATAGGATAGTTTGTTCTAAAATATATTGATGATATCCTGGTACGCGGTAAGTCTAGTAAGGAGCATTCAGGTCATGTAAGAGAGTTTTTTTTTTTATTCTCAGGGCTTCAAGTTATAAATCAACATTAAAAACATTCTTTCTTCAAATCTAGGTGTTCTACTTTTCTGCAGTGGGTATTAGTTAATAAATAGGTGAAAGTCATTGGAAGACGGGATAAACTGCACAAAAGCCAAAACTAGATGGAGGGTGTCAACTCCATTTCACTTTCACCCAACAACCCCCCGAGAATATCCTCACTTGGCTCAAAACCAACTGTTAATCAGACAGCCCAACTGTCAATCATTGACTCTAACAATAAATTAACATATGAATATATTTTTATTGAATTTGTGAAGTTCTTAATAGAATTGTCTTATTTGGGACGTAAGCAATGAGTGGAAATAATCTTTTTGAGATTGGGATTGTTTTAATGTTAATAGATTGAGTAAATTTTCACTTGAATATTAGAATCCTACAACATTCATATTATAAAATGCTCCCATAAAAGATTTCAGTCTTAAAAAACCTTAAAAATTCCTAAAATAATGAGTCACTAAATTTTTTACCTTACGATTTCATCTCATTTATTGAAACTCTTATTTATTAGTTTTGAAGGTTTTAATTGTCTCATTATATTTAGTTCTTAATAATGAAAAATAAAAATGCAGGACAGGTCATTAGAGTTACAAAAGCTCAATATTGTAGCCATTTTAAATTTGGCCATTTCAGCAACATATATGAAATCTAAATTTTTCATAAGATTGACATCTCTTTGATATTTCCAAATCGTAAATGTAAGGTTCCAAGATGTCAACAACAATGACAGACTTTCCTACCTTTGTGATTGTTTATGCCATTTTCTTACTCTTTCTTTCTTTTTCTTTTTTGATTTTTTTCTGCTATGGAAAACACCAGGACATAGCCCCGGGGATTTCATAGTTTATCTTGCACCGAAGCTTATGGTTTTCATTTGCTAAAGTGTCTTACAGCGAAGCTTATGCATTTACTTTATCCCATAGTAAAGCTTATTCAGTTCCTACTAAGCACATTAAGTATACATCAAAGAGTAATTATTGTCATGCAGAAACTAAAATGTGTTTTTAGGCGGGATTTTTAGGTCTCCACCTAGACAGGGGGACGGGGACTATTTTTAGACAGCCGGATCTAAACATTCCTGTAATTGATATATAACTTAGATTGTCCCCACTCCCCCCTTAACTCTAAATTGAATGTCATCGTCTGATGTTTGAGAAGAGCATTTACAATACATAACCATAAAAGTTCTCAAATACTACGACTCGTGAACTTTTGTCGACTAAGAACATCAAAGCCACCAATATAAAATACATAAAAATGAAAAACCATTAAACCAGTGGGGGAGAAAAGGAGGACCATATAATTATTGAACTAAAGCCAGTAAATAAAAAAAGCATCACATGCAATCTCATGTCACCCCAAAATAAATCATCAAAACAATTAAGGAAAATGATATATTATCTTTTAATTATTAGTTTTGCCCTCTGCCATGGACTTATCTCTAGGCTTTAGCCAAAAGAAACAGAAAAGCACAACATTCGAAGCATAAAGTACTACGAGTACAAATCGAAAAACAAAGAAATAAAAATTTGTAGTAATCGGAAATCATACTTGAAACGCGATCGTACACATCGGCGGCGGACTCTCCTTCGGGGAAGCGATAAAAGAATCTTCCAAACTTTTCTCTAGTCTCCTTAACGGCCTTCATCCTTTCAGCCACCTGAAAATTCCCGAAATCCTGTTCTCTAACACGACATTCTTCCCTCACTCCAATGACTCTTTTTTTAGGGAAAGCCCGCCCGATTTCGCGGAGAGTGGAGCGGGTCCTCTCGTAAGGGGACACATAGAAGTATACCTTCCAGTTAGAACACTCACCGGCATCGGACACCACATGCCTGATCCGCCACCCAGCCTTCTTGGCCTGGTCAATGCCTTGAGATGTTAAGGGGATTTTGTGGTCCGGGGTGGTGGTGTAGGCAGAGCCGTCGATGTTTCCCTCGCTCTCGCCGTGGCGGAGTAGAATAATGCGCTTGGGGAGGAACCTGGGATGGTGTGTCTGTCCATTATTACTGTTTTCCGAGGAGTTGCCCAACATCTTGTTTTAACAGTTAGCCAAGAATTGATGGGTTTATTGCGTCTCTTTATGGGTGGGATTTGAAAGGTAAGAAATGGGAAGCTGGAGGAATTGACTTTTCTGGGTTTTTGAAATTAAACAACAAACTGTAGCCCACCGCGGCATTAACGCGCTAGAGATCAGATTGTCACGTCGTAATTTGAATCTTTTTTATCGAAACATTGAATCGAATAAAAAATAGTTAAATTTTATTAAAAATTAAAACATAGGTAAAGATAGTTGGGGTTGATCTCCTGCTACCAAGAGAACAAGATAAGTTGCCTGTTGAAGTGTCAGCAGTGGATAATTAATGATAAATCAATAGGTGGGGCAATAGAACCGCCATAAATCTCAAACATGTTAATTATTTAATTTCTTAATACAGTGATGGTATAGTAACTTCAGCCCCTAAAGTTGCGGATTTCTATGGTGGTGCAACAATGGGGACCCATCATTATGAAAGCTGTGACAGAGGATGCTGGGTTCTCAAAGCATGTTTGGAAAAATTTATAACTATTTATAAATTAATTAAATATTATTTTTATCTACATGTTCTATAAAATTTATATTTTTTATTTATTTTTTATTCATACATTTTGTTATATACACTATTTATAATATACAAAAATAAAATAAAATTATCAAACAAATATTTAACCCAGACTGTATGTATTATCACCAAAACCCTGATAATCAAGCCAACAATGACCAATATTTGTTTTAGAAATTAATGTCATAATTCCATAATTACTGGAATTCCAAAATAAATAAATAAATAAGATTTAAGGAAATTCAAAAACGAATCGTTTCAATGCAAACATTGCATCTATTCAAGGGAAGAACTTCCACGAGCATAACAAATAGACATAAAAATTTTACCAAACAAGCAAATTGTTGGTTTTTTTATAAACCCCAACCAACACTAGATATGATCAATTGACGAAAATAACAAAGAACAAGAATTGTTTCGCCACAAACACAAGCTTCAAGAAACAGTACAATGTTTACAAAAATAATCTCTTTCCATTACAGAAGAAGAACTCTATACAAAATACCTTCACGTGTAACCACAAAAGTAATTGTTCACTAATAAGAACCAAAACCTTCTTTCGTTCAGGCTTATACACTCGCTATCACAGAGAGAGGGAGAGAGAGAGAGCCCAAAAAATGATACGCCAAAAAATCCATTCAATAATATAGATGTAGATTTTTTATCCAATAACAATTGTTTTGACATTAAAAACAATCATAATTTTTGATTTTTTTTTTTTTTTTAGTGCATTGGCTTCCAACTTTAAGTAAATCTTAGCCCAATTTTACAACCGCAATCTTTGACTTTTCTTTATTTTATTTTTTTAAGACAAACATTTGTATAGCTCGATAAACACACAATTTTTTTTTTGTGCTTGCGCTTGTCGAGCGACTCGACAAGCACAACTTCTCTCTTTTTTTTTTTTTGGGTTGTTGTGCTTGTCGGGCACACAACAATTTTTTTTTTTTTATTCGTCTATATTTTTAGTTTCAGTTTTTTACCAATTTTTTTTTTTATTTTATATTATAAGCAAATTGTACACAATTATTTAATATTTGACTTTTAGGTCATTAGTAAAAAAGTTAAAAAGCTTGGAACTGAGTTTGAAGAATGAATATTTGGTCCTATTTAAATTCTCGAAGTGGTGCAATTGAATAAAAATATAAAAATGGTCAATTTACCACATCACTTTACCAACATCCAAATGTCGTTTACAAATCTTAGTTATTTAATTTTCTTTTTTATCTGAGTTATTTTTTTTATATACAAATTATGTGTTTATTTGGTTCTGCTTTTTTAATAGAATTTCAACATTTTGCTTAATTAATTGTATTAAATGATATGTTCAAAAATATATTTTTCATATTTATTATTTACGTGTTGAGATTGAAAAATAATAACAATCATTACAATCTCGTTTGAACGTTAAAATACAAGAAAAACTTTCATTTGTTGCTCTTTTGTTCTTGGTTAAACTTGTGGGTTCGATTCTTGCCACAAGAACACCTGTATCTTGCAACCAAGGAATAGCAATCGGATTGTTCACCAACCAACCCACCGGAGATGACCAAGACTTTTAAACACTCAGTCCAATCTCACTTTTGAGAAAAAGAATGAAAGACGACTCCTCACTTTTCTTCACTCTCTATTCTGACCTAGATGAAAGACAATAATATATATATATATATAAACCCCTAGAATGATCTCAACCATCTATTACATCTAACGGTCCACACAAAACAAACCATATTGCCCAATAGATTAGTGCCAAGTGGATTTAGTGACCTACATTCTCACAAACTTCACATTGGTTCACAAATCCACTACCAAGTTCCTTGGCTACAAGTGCTATCCTTTTGTGGTCTTATTTCATCATCATCGCCCACTCCAACCCGGTACCTGCTTCACCAATCCTCCACTGCAACAAGTACCTGTCACATAAGTTAACCCGTATCAATAATCAACATTGACATGCACTTATTAAACTTACCAGCAGCAAGTACGTTGGTTCCAACATCTGTAGGATTATTATCAGTTACAATTTTAAGCAGTTTAAATTCACCAGAAGCTAACTTCTCCCTAATGAAACGGTATTTCACCTCAATATGCTTAGATCTTTCATAATACACATGCTTTTTATATAGCATTAAAGCACTTTGACTATCAATAAAGATCATGGCATTTTCATTCAAGAAGTTCCATTCACATAAAAGGCCTTTTAGCCACATGCATTCTTTAAAAGCTTCAATTAGTGCACATATATTACGACCCGGTCTTTGGAGAGTGTAACTAAAGGTTGCAACTGTGATTTCCAAGTGATACAATTATCACCTAACGTGAAGAAGTAAGAAGTTGTAGATTTCCTCTGATCTTTATCCTCTACAAAGTCAGAATCTACATAACCCTTAAGCTCAAGCTTATCACTCCTCCTTTCGAACACTAACCCCTTTTTAACTATCCCAGCTAGGTATCTCAACAGCTATTTAAGAGCAATCCAATGATGTTTACTTGGGTTAGACATAAACCTACTCAAGAAACTAACTGCATAAGCTAGGTCAGGTCTAGTGTAATCATCAAATACATTACAGAACCAATGGCATTAGCATAAGGGGACACTACTCATTTCCTGTTTTTCTTCTTGATTTTAGGGCATTGAGCGGATGATAAAATCATGTGTGCAAAAGCTAATGGTACATTCGATGACTTAGCAAATTTCATACTAAATTTGGTTATTACCTTTTCCAAATAAGACTCTTGATTAATAGTCAACCTATTTTCAGGGTCATTAGGTTCTACTCATTCTAATCAATCCCCTCTCTCTAAGTAAATCCCTTAGCTACCAATCTAGCTTTGTATCTTAAAGGATCATTAGGTTCTACTCATTCCTTCAACTTGTAGATCCATTTACAATGGACTACATTTTGATTCTTTAGTCTCTCAACCAACTTCCAAGTATCATTCTTGTCTAAGGAATGAATCTCTCTCTCATAGTCTTCTTCCAATTTTCGTGAATTTTTCTGATTAACCGCTTTTCATAAAAAAACAGTTCAATCGACTCTAAGACTTCACCTGAAACTAGGACAAACTCTATCAAATTTGAAGAAGTGTACTTCAAATTTGGTCTTACCTGTCTTCTCTCCCTATCTCTCACTAATTGATAATCTCTCAAATTAGTATCTTCAAGTTGTTCTTGGTCAGGGATCACAGTTTCAGGAGTTTCTAGTTCAGGTTGTTCTAAGACTTCTTCTTGTTCAGTCTCAACTTGAGGATCAATTTGTTCAAGTTCTCTAACCTCTAGATTAACATCTAATCTCTTCACCTCAGTCTGAATCTTCTTCCCAGTAGAAGATTCCCCTTCTCCACTTTGTTTAACCTGATTGTCTGGAGTTTTTAGGCAAGGCATATCAAGCTCATTAAACTTCACATCTCTACTGTTAATTATCTTAATACCCTTAACACCTAAAACCCACAATCTACACCCTTTGACACCCTCTGGGTATCCTAACATAACACACTTAGTAGCCCTGGGTCTAACTTACCCTCAACCCGATGTGCAAGCGGCAAAGATACCCAAACACTCTAATGTGTGACAAATCGGAGATTTTCGCACCAAAACTCCCAGGCGTTTTGAAGTTAATGAGAACTAGAAGGTGACCTATTTATCAAATAAAAAGCAGAACATAAGGCTTCACCCCAAAAACTTTGGACAACCCCCGAACTAATCAACATACATCGACTTTATTCATTAAAGTCCAATTCATCCTCTCACCACCCCCATTACGTTGGGGGTATTTCTCATGATCATATACCTCGTGATACCTCTCTCTTTGCAAAACTCATCAAATTCAAAGTTGCAAAACTCTAAACCATTATCGTCCTAAGAGTTTGTACACATTTTCCACTTGATTTTTGACTAAGGTATGCGGGACTTAAACTTGCTAAAGTTTTGATTTTGACTTAAGTGGAAAAACTCAAACTTTTCTAGAGTAGTCATCAACAATGGATAGAAAAAACCTGTTCTCACCATGTGTAGGGTGTTTTTCTGGACCCCACAAATCTACATGAATGTAATCTAATGGTCTCTTAGTGCTGTGTTGACCTATTTCAAAGCTAACTCTGTGTGACTTTCCTATAACACACGTCTCACAAAAGCTTAAAGATGCAACAATGTCTTTACCTAGTGAATTCTGGTCACTAAGATATTTTAACCCCTTATTCCCAATGTGTCCCATCCTTCTATGCCATAGATCTGATCTATCATCATTGATTGAAACCAATCCACGAATCTTTGGCATGTAAAGCTTCACCTTGAAGGTAATACAACCCATTCCTCTTGGGACCTTTCATAACTACTAGAGAACCTTTAAGAATCTTTAAAGTACCAAAATCAGATTTGAACATACATCCCTCATCTTCAAGAACGCCTATGAAAACTAGATTTCTCTTAAAGTTTGGGACATACCTAACACCAAGAAGGGGTCGGACAATGCCATCATGCATCCTAATAGCAATGTCACCTATTCCTTCAACTATTTGAGAATTGTTGTCTCCCATGTATACTTTCCTAAGTTCAATTTCTCTATAGTTATAAAACCAAGACCTCACAGGACACAAATGAAAGGTGGCGCCTGAGTCTAATATCCACTCATGGTCAATCTCACCATCAGACACAGTCATAACATGTAAACCATCTAGGGCATCCCCAACAGCAGCAACATTTTGATCTTCATTCTGCTGTTGCTTAGTTTTTCTCTTAAGCTCATGGCAATCTTTCTTCTATCATTTCATTTCTCCCTCTAATAAACAAACTTTCCTCTCTAGTGCTTCCCTAGACTCCTTTTGACTTCTAAGTCCTTATATCTCAAAGCATCTATCACAATTGCTTAAGTCAAAACATCTCTAGCATACTTCATCGCATTCCTAACATCTCTGTAAGAATCGGAAGAGAATTCAAAAGTATAACATGACTAGATCCTCATCGTCAAATTTCTTATCATTGTGGGCCAAACTTTTGACAATTTTGCTAAAATCACTCGATTGGATTCAAGATCCTTCCACGAGTCCATTTTAAAGCGAAAAGTTTTTCTAGCAAATAAATCCTATTTGGCAAAGTTTTTGTCAAAAATAACTTGTCAAGAACTTCCCATAATTTTCTAGCAGTCTTAGCATCATCAATTTGTCTAACAATATTATCATATAAGTGCAATATTATAGAGAAGCGTATGCAATTTCATTCATCTCCTCAATTTGATCGGGGTTTAGCTTTTAATGCATCAGAAAAATTTTCTCGGATCATCAAGGACTATAGAAACCCTTTGTTGAACCGAGAATAGCTCTCATTTTTGTTTCCAAATTGAATAATCACCCTTTCCATCGAATTGTGATAATTCATCCTCGAACCCATAGATGAAAAATCATCCATGAATGAGAATTTTGAAAAAGTTTTATAAAAATTTACTCACACATATGCAAACACAGAACATAACCCTTTTTCAAATTACTAAGATGACATGCAAACACAGATTATCAACACACAAGACAATAAAGCAACAAATTATACTAAGGAGTTGTAGGCTCTAGCCACCTAGTTTGTTTTACCTCAATTAAAATTGACAAAATATAAAATTAACTAAGAGGGTTCAAGAAAATGCAAACTCGGCGGACACATTTCTTTGTCCGTATTTATAGGAGAGATTTAAACGAATTTTCGCTCCAAATGCACCGCTTGAACAACGATAATAAGTTGCATCGTTGCTCCACCAACAAAGTAATACCACCGAAGGTCGAAATAGGCGATAAACAATACGCTCCGAACACGATCCACCGAAAAATCCGAACGCACGCTCACGCGCCTCCGAAGTCTTTTTGTGCAGCGCCGCGAAGTCCACGCTAACGGCTGGACCACCAGGTTGTGCGTCTCAGCCAAGGGAGTCTTCTGCCGCAAACCACGCTCGGAAAAGAGTTGTCACGCACCCACACGCACCGGAAGAAAGCGTTGCCACCGAATTTTACGCGCCCACACGCCATGCACGGAGACCGTGACGTGCCGATGGGATTTTCTCGCCTCGTCGCCGTGAACCCGGATATGGTCTCGGATCTCCGGACGATGAGTGGTTTGGCCGGAATATTGGTTTGAAGTCTCGGGTGAATGGACTCTTCAAAGATTCGGTTCCAACTTTCGACCCACCAACTTTTTTTGATTTTTCACACTCCTAGATCAATATTCTAGGCTGTGATACCATTTGTTGAGATTGAAAAATAATAACAATCATTACAATCTCGTTTGAACGTTAAAATACAAGAAAAACTCTCATTTGTTGCTCTTTTGTTCTTGGTTAAACTTGTGGCTCAGATTCTTGCCACAAGAACACTGCACTACAACCAAGGAAACAACAATCGGATTGTTCACCAACCAACCCACTAGAGATGACCAAGACTTTTAAACACTCAGTCCAATCTCACTTTTGAGAAAAAGAATGAAAGACAGCTCCTCACTTTTTTTCACTCTCTATTTTGACCTAGATGAAATACAATAATAATATATATATATATAAACCCCTAGGATGATCTCAATCATCTATTACATCTAACAGTCCACACAAAACAAACCATATTGCCCAATAGACTAGTGCCAAGTGAATTTAATGACCCACATTCTCACATTACGTAATATACATTTAATATTTTTTATACTAAAATTTTTTATACATATATATTCATGTAATGCTTACGTGCAACGCACAGTTTCAAAAAAGTGATTCCCAAAAGCATTTATCATCAGAATGCCCCCATAAGCTTAAAGTCTAACCGTCCAAGCTTCCACGGTTCACAATATGAGGGAGGGACGATGACGATTCAGATTTGCACTTAAAAGAGATTTGGGCTGCTGAAATGAAGCCAACATAAATAAGTTCAACCATAAGTCCATCTCTTGGACTTTAACAATTCACTGGGACAACTTGTTAACAGGCCAAATGGGCAGCACTAGCCCAACACACACAATCACGTGTCAGCAGTGGCGATCCAACGTATCTTAGATGTGCGATCCCTCAATGCAACCAATGAGCAGAATGTATAAAATGCCATGACTAAATTTGGTCCAAGAAAGTATCACAAGCATGTTCTAGGTGTATAAAATTCACGTTTTTGCATCAAAACAAATACCGCGAAAAGAAGCTGCAAGAAACAAAGAAGCTATATTTATGGCACAATACCACACTTTCTACACAAATTTTTCACATATGCACCATCAATCCATTAAGGTTTTTTCTGTTTTTACAAAAAGAAAAGCAGACTTAGTTGTTATAAAACTGTCATCTGTTATAGCACAGGACTTGAGAGATACAGATTAAAAGAGTTCCACCGAAAAAAACAAGGCGGGTAACAGGCAAACCACTATGTCAAAAACAAAACAAAATCAGCAATCCTTACTGAAACTAAATCCTTTACAGAGTTTTAGTTCACAACAAAAATGTTATACCAACATTGCTTCTCAGCAGCTTTTAAGATCCATCAAGTTGTGCAGGTGAGAGCATAGGCCAGCCAAGAAGTCTAGGTGACCCTGATGGGGTTGAATGCTGACTTGGCGTAAATAGGCTCAGTTCCACAAATGCCCCTGAGGTTTCATCTTTTTCCATTGTACGAAAAGATATTGATCCACGCTTTGCTGAAGAAGCTGAATTTCTCCCAGGACTACTAACCATACTTGTTCCAAAAGGGCCTTCATTACGAATTAGTGAAATGGTGTCATTATATTCATCATTAAACCTCCTAGCCTCTATATCTCTTTGTAGACTCCTCAACACCAAAGAATCTGCAACGGGGAGGTACACGAGCATGCAGATGCCCACCACCGCACAACATAAAAAGGAAAGAAAAGCTAAGAACGAAATGGCATCAAACAAAAGTTTCTCCGGCTCCAATAGCACAGATAATCCAAGCAGAAGAACTCTTAATGGGAAAAAACCAGAAATAGAAAAGATTAATGTATACACTCTCTTTTGCAAACCCTTGTTGATGACCAAATGAAGAATTTGTCTCCCAAGCCAGAACAAGTAAGTTGTCAAGAGGGTGGCAAAAAGACCAAGGAAGATGGTACTCAACAGAGGGTAAGTGCAGAGGGCAACGTTATTGTTGTCCTTTGTTTTAGAAAAAGCAGAAGTGTTGGTGAAATAAGGCGGTAATCTGTGCACGACACTCTCGTTGTTATGCCATGTTCCAATTAGAATTACAATGAGCTGAAGAACAAATATTGGGAGACAATAAAGAAGCACGTAACCAGCTGTTTTCGCATTCCACTTCCGGCTTAATGTTCCAGACTGCTGTAAGGATGCACGAAGAAGAAATATGAGAGTGAGGAATAGGCATGGTTCTGCAAACCCGAGATTTGACACGACGTAGCATTTGCAAACGGTTCTCTGACGTTTCAAGTTGAGGGCATTCAAGACTCTTCCCTCACGTCTCAACAGATTCAACCGAATAATCTCTCCAAAACCCCACCAGACTGCAAAAAAGATGAATATAATTCTGATAATCCAAGGACCACTAAAATAGTTGAGCCGAACAAGACCTTGACCATGGATCCGATCGTGGAAGTAAAATGAATACACAATGCAAAATATACCCAGAAGGACTAGAACGACAACAAGACAAATTGTCACCACACCAAGTGCATCAGCAAGAAATCTAGACAGGGGCATTACCCAATTCACAGATTCCACGCATACTCTCCGCCAGCATGGACACAAGAAAATTCTCTATTGAATAAAGGATCCCTTCTCAATGCCCAAAAGCATGTAGAGCTGATTCGAAAACTATTATGGAACCCTCCTGTTGAGTCCAAAATAATTATACACGAAAACTCATAGATCCTATTAGATACTCCTCAAGCAAGGATCGGGAGAAGGCAACAGGAAATCTGTCTTATTTTCCAACCTTGAGAGCTTTCAGCTATCATCAATAAAGAGAAATCCTTGCACTTTCAAATATCTGAAAGTTGCCTTTATCAAGAATAGAACTTATTAAAAGTAGCTTTTCAAACAGAGCATCCAGCCAACAACCTACAACACAAATAGGTAATCACCAAATCATCAATTCCCCAGAGTAAAAACTGAAGAATATCTGACATGGGCATAACATTTCTCTTTTTAAGTGTCAGAGACCAAAAACTTTAGCCCAGTGGAAACTCTAAACCGACAACTTTTACAAATTCAGACATCCTTGCACTTTGCAAACACAAAAAATATAAAGTCAAATGCATAGAACTATTATGACAAGACCAGAGATGCATCACACTTTGTTAAATTCAATAAGTAATTGCACTGACATATCAAAAAATCCACTAAATAATACAAAACTTTCTAACAATCAACCAAAAAATTTCTAGCAAAATAATAAAATTCTGAAATGATAAATTTATAGAACCAAAGCAATGGAAAATGCCAACCAAGAGAATCTTCTTCAACAGCAGCATAACAAAAATGAAAATACGCCAAAAAATTTAACTGGTTTAAGAAAATATTTTTCATAGTCAAGGGACAAAGAAAAAAGAGAACGGACACAAAATATCCAATATCCGTTTCAGTATTAAATGTCAAAGTGTGCCAACGCACAAAAGCCTCTGGGCCTCAAGTGGAAACCACAAAGCAACGTGTGCACTTCGTCACAGTTAAACGTAAATCATGTCCAAAAAAATAAAAACTTATAACTGCACAGTATAATAAGTAAATTCAGAATTGTACCGATGCTCAGTAAATTCCAGCAAATATAATTTAATGTCACAACTAACTTAGGTAAAATAAGCACTAAATAATATTCATTTATGCATTTCATCAACTGATCAAAATTCTGTCAACAATGAATCACTACCACATAACAAATGAAGATAAAATCAATGGTTCATCACTTCATTAAAGCCGCAGCACTTAGATACTAAATAATTACCTAGGTCATACCTAGATGCATCTTTTAACAACTATTAGAAAACAATTTCACTAATGAAAAACAAAGGTTCCGCGTGCCCAGGTTCCATAAGGCAACGCAGAACTTCTTTCCAGCAGAAACATAAAGCTACTTTTGGAGTTCAAAGGGACACATATAGAGCTACAAATATACATAGACAATAGACGACATACAGTTGGATTTGCCAAGATTGTTTAAATACCATTATAACGTCAAATTTTGAGATGTTGGGTCAATACTAATTGTTATTCCCTCCATTACACTCGGAAGATCTAGGACGTTCCATGTGACAACATACAATTGGGACGGATACTGCACAACTAGAATGATAACTGGCTGAAAGTATAAAACTTTCAATATCTACACTTGACTGGTTGTCGTATTAATTATAAAAAATGTCATTAAATTCCCTACAAACAACAATTAAGCTCTCTTGCAACCAAATGAAAAACCATTTTAACCCGTGACGAGGTACTAATTTCCTCATGACTAAATTGCTACTTTGTCCACTTCTGAGCATCTACACTAATATCTCTTATAACCCCTTTTTACCAACTTCATAGAATACAAAATCCTATTTCCTCAAAATTGCAACAGGCCTTTATTTCATGCTCACATCATCGCTGAAGCCAAATATCACATCCATAAACACTTACACGCATATTAAAATTATACACTAAACGCGCATATACATGGAAAAACATTTCATCCTTTTCTGTCCAGTTAAATATAATTTCACGCGCAACACAGTAATAAAATAATCAAAATCATAATTTAAATCTTCCCTATTTAAGTCTAAAAACCATGCACGAACTAATATTAACAAGCCTCATAGGGTCTTACCCTGAAAAATGATAAGCAATGGGATAGGAGACATTTTTCTCACTAAAAAACTTCATAGCTCAGAAGCTTCAAAAATATTTATATAAAAATAAAAAGAAAATCAGATCAGGAGGAAGCTTACGACTAGTAAGTCAATTCTCCAGGGAGCTGAAACGGAAAATCAGAAGCTCGCCAAAGAAAAGCAGGAAACCCCAGAGAGCTAAAAGATCCAAAGAAACACAGATAATTTTTCTAGAGAGAAGGAACATTGAGAGGTAGAGTGGAGCAGTCCGAGAGCGAGAATAGAACTTTCTTGGTGACAGCCTGTCGCCAGCCAATAAACCAAAATATGTATATAGATATATTTTTATTTGTATAGTTGTATTTTTATTTTATTTTTTCATTTTTTAGTGATTAATTAACAGATAATGGTGATATTGAGGATAAGACAGCTATAAACAGCTAGCAGCTAAAACGACGCCGGAGGCTCGGATCCTAAATTGCAATGTACCTTTTCTAGTGTTGAAATTATTTTTTAAGTGATTATATTTTAAGTTATTAGTGAATGTGTAGATAAAAAGTAGATTGTAAGTTGTAGAATCTATAAAATGTGTGGATAAAAAATATATTGACTAATTTGATGAACTGAAATTATAATTTAACCATTCTCAAACATGTGCTCAGTTCTGTTCAGGCAAAATTATTGATTAGCTTATTACTTAACTTTAATTATAAATAAAAATATGAAAATTTATGCAAAAAGTCCCTAACTTTTTTTCTTCCGTGCGAAAATAGTTCATAATGTTTGTTTTGGCACAAAAGTTCTCAACTACGTGTTTTTGTGTGTAATTAGTGCTTTATTTGATTAAAAATACAAGATTATTTAGTCTTTTTTTTATTTATGGCAATAGTGTTGAATGATCGGGTCACCCTACCATTTTTTCAAAATACCGTTGACCTATTTTAACATGTAAATTACCAAATATAACCATGTCTTATATTCTATATTATCTTCCCCGCTTATTACATTCCAAATACTTCCAAATTTAACTCATTTCATCTGCTGAAAAAGAGATTTCCAAGTTGGAATCTAGAATAATGTTATTCACGATCACCTCACTAGGGTGAGTCATCATACGTGGCATTACTCAATTGAATAAATTATTTACTCCAATTAAGTAATGTAGTTATAGCCATTAATTATAAATAGTTCATCAAATTGAGTAATGTCACGTAGGATGACTACTTAGGTGATGCGACTATGAATAACATTACTCTATAATCTAACTCATTTCAATGTTAGTTCCAACACATTCCATCTATGTAATAAATTTCATTTCAAGGTAAAAATTCATTTGTCTCTATCGTCTTCTTCTAATTCACGATATAAAAGTGTGGATTTTATAGTATAAATCATGAAAATATGTATACATCTAAGTATGGATTGTGATTTTTGTTTTAAATTTCTGTAAATTTGAATTCATTTGTAGTGAGTTAATTGAAAAATCAATTAAAATTGTGTAAATTCGCGTTAACAGTCTCATGGTCTGTTAACAGACCTCTTAACAAACATGTTTTGGCCTTAACAGACCACAGGTCTGTTAACAGGCCTATGGTTTGTTAATGGTCTGTTAACATTTAACAGTTGTTATTAAGTAAGAGTATTTAAGTCTTTTTTATGTAAAATAGACATTTTCAACTTATTTGATATAAACTAGGCACTTTTGCGATTCAAGGGGTTTGATACGGTCTTTTAGCTAAAGCTCATGTATTTTGACGTGACTTCAATTATTTCTTTTACTTTTAGTCTATATATTAAAATACTTCAATGAGTTTCAATTGAACCAGATTTCATCATCTTCATCATTGTTAGATGATCAAGGGACAACTTTGGACCATTTTATGAGAGTCAAGAACAACAAAGTGGGAATGTTAATGAGTGGAAGGCTACTATAATTACTGATATGATGAGTGATGTTGGGCAGATTGATAATATTGATTGAGTTATTGAATTGTTTAAAAAATTAGTACTTTGATTATTTATTTATATGATTGAGATGATTTGTAATTTTATATATAGATTATTAAAGGTAATAAGTGAGATTATAAGCTGAATAAAAAATTTATTGTTAGAAAATATTTTTTTAAATGAGTCTCATTCATTTTTTTTTTAATTTATCTACAAAACATCTGCAAGTTCATATTTTTACCCAAAAAAAGAGTGAGTTAAGAGCATCTCCAATACATTCCGTCTATTGTTTTTTTTAGACATGTCAAATAAGTATAGATAGACGGAATTATAAAAAAATCATCTCCATATTCAATGCATGTTGATGAGGACTCCGTCTAATTAATGTGGCACACTCAAAAATAGACTCTATTTAGAAGTCCGTCTAAATTTAAACAGAGTAACTTAGCAAATTTAAATTCAACTCAATATTTTATTAAAAAAAATAAGTCGGACAGGAAAAATAAAATTTGAAGACCCGCCAATTTAAAAAATATATAATGCCATATAAGCGGTAATATTAGTTTTAGACGGAACTCGTTAGAGATGAATTTTAATTTGATCGTCTATTCAATAGACGTAGTTCCACATAGATTGGAAGTTCGTTTATTTTATTTGTCACGTAGACTATAATAGACAGAGTGCAATGGAGATGCTCTAACAATTTATGTCATTGACTTTTGACATAGTTTACTTGCAATAAAAAAATAGAACATTATACATTAAAAGTTTTTATGAATTTAATAAAATTAATAAAATTAAATAAATTATTACTACATTTTTATCTACAACAATTTTTTTTAACTGTGGGACATTATATTTTTATAATTAAAATGTTTAATTGATAAAAATAAAAGAGTATACATGTCCATCAAAAAGTCTATAAAAACTCATAAAATTATATGAAAGTTTAAGAAAATATTTTATATTAAAATCCATAAAAGTATATGGAAGTCTGTTAAAATCTATAAAAATTAATGATATCCATTAAAGTCATCCACTTAAAAATGTCAATCAAAATCTTCAAAAGTCTAGATTAAATACACTCACCCCTAAGAGCATCTTCAATGTTGCTATTGACATACAAAATAATAAGGGCCAAAAAAGAGGTTTAAGAAAAATTGTACGTGTAGGCACATAAGAAGTACCCAAGCATATAGGCCTAGAAATACATGTCGTCCAGGCCCAATGGATGCCCAGGTAAGTGTATATATAGGCCCAATGGAAATTATCCAGGCCAGATAGGGCCCAAAATGGATATCGCCCGGATCGAAGCGCCCAGGCGTTGGGCGATTAGAAACGATCGATCACTTCATAAGAGTAACCGTTCTAAAAGCAGCTTTTTCCTTCCTCTCTTATCATTTCTCCCACATCTCGGGAGTTACAAGCAGTTGAATCATCATGGAGGAGTTACAAACAGTTGAATCATCATGGAGGAATTACAAACAGTTGAATCATTATGGAGGAAATGGGTAGTTATTGGGCGACGAGAAGTTTCTTACGCAAGATTGAAGGAAAACGTGTGGCAAAACCGTTTGGTAAAGTATAAAAGAAAGAAGATTGAAAGAAAAGAAAAAAAAAGAGAACTCTCAAAAACAGATAAATGTAATTTCATTCTATTTTAATCTTAAATATTTCTTTTTACGGTGAATTTAGTGTGCTTTGTGCTTGCCCTTTGGAGGCATTTCGTTTTGTTCTTTCATCCTTTGTCACTATTGTAATCTTCATAAATCAAACACCCCTTGTTGGGACTTTGTCTCAAAAGGTTTGGCGTCCCCTTACACATCGTCTCGAATCTTTTAATTGTTAGCGAATGACACTCTTTCTGCAAGAAACAATTTGGCACGCCTTGATGGGACCCTTTTGGTGTGCGTTAGAAGATACAAGAAAGTAGAACAATATGCCTCACAAGAATTCGGATAAGGAACCAAAGAAGCCGGTAATTCAATCCGTGATCGAGCGATATGAAGAACGATAGAAATACACCAAAGAACGGAGGGACAAAATCAAAGCCGTTATGAACCGATAATGAATTGAGTCCATGCACCATCTTGGCGATTACTTGGCGAACTCACACAAGATGTCGTGAGACAGTAAGCCTCGCAAAATGTTCATAAATATGGAAAAATTTGTTCAAACCGAAAATGTGCATTATGATAACATGGCCAAACAATTAAGTACTTTAAATGAACTTATGAATAGGTTAGTAGGCCAAACATGTCAACCAAATTTGCCAAATATAAGGAATCATTTCCAAGCCAGGACGATTGTGGGGCACAATTCACCAACGATGAATCCTATGAATCCTAGTCAGGGAATAGAAACGCCTTTTATACCATCGACGTCAAATGTGGGTGGAGGCAGCATGGCCAATTTGAGTGGTCATAATGTGGGATCATCCAACTTGGGGGGTAGCCCAAACGCAAGAGAAAATATACCAAATGTAGGACAAAACGCAACACGCGTTAGTGAATGGGCAAATGTCTAAATAAATGGCAATAATACCTTGAATAATGGTAATCGCCACAAACCCGTGGTTAAATAATAGACCTCGGATGATCCCACCTATGAATCAACCTATAGGAGTCCCATACGATCCTAACATGGCCTTAAGAAACCAAATCACCGAGATATTGCAAGATCGAGATGGCTTTTGGAATCGTCCTTTCATTAGGCCGACCTATAGGAAGCGTATCCCGATTGGATAGACCAAGCGTATCCGTGGCCTAGAGGATATAAAGTGTCGAAATTTTCACTATTCACGGGTTTAGGAGAAGTCTCAACATTGGAACATGTAGGGCGATTTATCTTTGCAATGTGGTGAAGTAAGTGATTATCATAAAATAAGGTTGTTTCCTAGTTCGCTAATGAGGGTAGCCTTTTCATGGTTCATTAATTTACCGGTGAACTCGTTCGAGACATGGCAACAATTAGAGCATTTGTTCCATGCTCAATTCTATAAAACCGAATCTGAAGTTACCTTGGCCGATTTGGCGAATTTACGTCAAATGCTGTTGAATGGGCGGAAGTTTTCCTTCAAAGATTTAAAGCGCTAGAAGTAAATGCTTTGTGCCCTTACGAGAAGGAATTTGTTAAGATCGCTCGAGTTGTTTAAGTTTCGATTTGAAAAAGAAATTTCGGGATAGGGAGTTTCCTGATCTCTTCCAATTAACGGCCAATGTGATTAGATATGAGCGCTTGATAAGGGAAGAAGAACAAATGAAAAATTCTAGCAAAGGGACTTACTATAGAGACCCAAACTTGATGTTCATATTGTAGATGAATATCATGATCAAATCGAAATATATACGGCGAATTGGTTAAAGGAGATGCTTATGCATGCCCGTTAGTGATTAACTCAGGGACGACGGCGAAAAATGAGCCTCTAAGAGATACAAGCAAAAAGGCTAGAGTGTTTTCGTTCGATATAACCAAAGCAGATACTATATTTGATAGATTGTATAAAGACAAACAAATAAAATTGAGCGATAAGCACAAATTGCCAAATCCTGAGCAAGTTAAGGATAAAAAATATTGTAAGTGGCATAATGCATGGTCTCATACAACTAATAATTGTTTGGTTTTTCGTCATGTATTACTGAGGATGCCATTGAATCGAGAGGAATCATTTTGAAGCTAAAAAGAAGATGGCGGTGGATGAGAATCCTTTTAAAGTGGCCACTAGGAATGAATATGTTATCGTTGAGGTTTCAAAAGTGGTTTACCTAAATTCAAATTGGTAGTTGATAATGGAGACGAGGATGAACGACATCCTAGTGTGTTCGAACGTCTCAAAGGTAAAGAAGTCGAAAGGATGAAAAAAAATGTTGTGTGCTAGATGGAGTAGAGAAATAAATGAAGATGAGGAGAAAATAGAAGTATGGGCGTCACAATCATCTAAACGTGACCCCAAATTTCCAAACCTATTCAAAGGCGAAAGGTATCGAGGCCTCCTTTAAGAGAGGCAGTCGGCCGATGCATGATGGGCAGCCGATGTACTGGCGCGGGCCGATGCTCAACAATGAACGTTTAGACCACAGCCCATCGATCGAATGTATGGCACTCATTTCAATACAGCACGGGAAGGGTGATACCCTTTGATCAAATGACCAGGACGCAGCAAAGACGTCATCAGATAAATTATGGACGAATGATGAGGCAACAACAGGAGACGATACGTCCCAAATTGCCCAATTTCTCCAACACCGTCGCTAAGGAAAATGTCGAAGATGAGAAAGAACATAATGTGAACAATTCAACAGAAGAATTACCGGAAGATTCTTCTGGTAGGTCGAGATTTGAAAGACGCAGCAAAGATGAAGATACAGATGATCCAGGACGATCCATCACTATTCAATTTGGTTCTTTGCCCCCAGTCTTGGCTAATAATTATCTGCTTGCCAATGAGTTTAAAAGTAAAGGGGATGAGGAGACATAAGACGACGAGGGAGAAGAAGCATGCACGTTGGAATGTGAAGGAGAAATCGGGCAAACCTTTGGAGGTATATGTGAAGAAGAAGAAGAGGAAGATGATGGCTTGACCGATGTTGAAGAAGAGATTGACCTAGAATCAGAAAGAAGAAAAAGAGGAGTTTCATATAACAATCTGCTAAAGCAGCTATATCATGAAGGCGTCCGAGAAGTAGATTTGTCGGGCGAACCATCGGGCGATCTTTTGATTATTACGTATTATACGGGACGCCCTAAGAGAAAATGAGGGTACCACGCTCACGAAAAGTATGGACTACCTCCAATGATATTGCCACCCCTACGAGGTTGGCAAGAAGTGAAGTAACATAGAAACTCGGCTTCTGGCGAGAAGATCGGTCGCGAAATGTTGCACGTGAACTTGACACGACAATTTGATCCAAAAGATGATGGGAAACAGCAATTTGATCCAAAAGATGATGGAAAACAAGAGGTAGAGATAGAGGCAACTGAAAAGGTCATCTTTAAGAAGCCAACGACCAATTTAACCAAACATTTGAGACCATTATATGTAAAAGCTTTAGTCAATGGCATCCCAGTAGCCAAAGTTCTCATCGATAATGGGGCCGCTATTAATACCATTCCATCCAGAATGATAAAGAAATTTGCAAAGACGGAGAGCGATTTGATCCCTACTGAAGTTATTCTTACAAGCTTCAATGGAGGGGCGACTTTGGCCAAATGAGTAATGCCGTTAGACGTGACGGTAGGAACTATCACCAAAACCACAGTATTCTTTGTAATAGAGCAGCCGACTAGCTACAATGTGCCGTTAGGAAGAGATTGGATTCATGGAAATCGTTGTATACCTTCGTCGCTCCATCAATGTCTAGTTTTTTGGAACGATGAAGGTGAGGCGGAGGTAGTGCAAGCGGATCACGTGCCTTTTGTTACAGAGGCGAACTCGATCGAGAAGTTCATGTATGAGGAGAATTATGGACTGTGAGAGTAGTCCAAGATGGCGAAGAAACTCGAATCATCGCAGCAGAGCGAGGAGTCATTATCAGTAGATGCATTTACTGAAATGTTTGATCAAATGAGGCCAAAACATAGTGGTCCTTGAAGAGCCAATGATTGGCAAAAAAGATATTCAATAAATGTTGAAGAAAGTGTTTAGCTTTCAGGATGTCAAAGCCAAGTCAGTGGCTTTCAGGAAGAGGTGCGAAGAAGAAATAAAAAAGGAAACGGCTTTAAAAATTTTAAAGAACAAGTTAGCGGTGTTCGAATTAGAGCAGAATATTGGCCGAGAAGTTTATAAGGTGGATTGTTTGGATGCAGAAAACATCACCACAAGGAACCTGGACGATGATGTGATAGGAGTTATGAAGACCGGGCACGCTCAAGCACAAGATCCTTTGGTAAAAGTGAATATTGGGGATGAACGAGAAGATTGCCCAACGTTTGTCAGTCAGATGCTTAGCAAAGAGGTAAGTAACCATTTAATCGCTTTGTTAAAAGAGTACAAGGATTGTTTTGCTTGGGAATATGAACACATGTCGGGGTTAGATAAAGATTTAGTAGAACATAGGTCGCCAACCAAGCCACATTTTAAACCGCATAAGCGACTCCCAGACGCTTTGCTCCTAATGTATTGCTCAAGTAAAGAAAGAAATAGAACGATTGTTAAAGGCGGGTTTTATTAGGATGGCGGATATGTTGAATGGTTATCCAATATTGTACTCAGATCAAAGAAAAGCAGTAGTATTAGGGTTTGCATAGATTTGAAATTTGAATTTAGCAACGCCCAAAGATGAGTATCAATGCCATCGGTAGATTCCTTAGTAGATTCAGCTCACGGACATGTGATGTACTCTTTTATGGATGGATATTCGAGGATACAACCAAATTTATATAGTTTGAAGAAGATGTACATAAAAGCGCATTCGGTGCCGGGTGCTCTAGGATGTTTTGAATGGGTGGTCATGCTTTTTAGTTTAAAAATGCAGGAGCCACTTATCAAAGGGCAATGAACTTAATTTTTCATGATATGATAAGAGAATTCGTTGAAGTTTATGTTGATGATATAGTGGTTAAATCGTTGAAAGAAGAAGACCATTTCCAACAATTGAAACGTTCATCTGAACGAATGAGACAGTATAAATTAAAATTGAACCCGTTGAAGTGTGCATTTGGTGTTAATACAGGAAATTTCCTAGGGTTCCTAGTACATGAAAGAGGAATTGAACTTGATAAAAACAAAGCAAAAGCCATTTTAGAGGCTAAACCACCTAAGAACAAAAGGAATTGCAAAATTCACGGGACAAGTGAACTTCTACGACGTTTCATCTCTAATTGTGCAGAAGTGAAAGCTTTTTCGCCTCTTTTGAAGTTGAAAAATCGGGGCGACTTAAATGCGGAAGGAAGAGCATCAAGAGGCTTTTCATAACACGAAGACATATCTATCAAATCCGGCCATGATGTTAGTTTCACCTATCCAAGGACGGCCAATGAAAGTTTACATATCACCGAAAGCGAGGAATCAATAGTTGGACTTATCGCCCAAGACGATCGGTTTGGAGAAGAAATGGCGATATATTACCTTAGTAGACGATTAAGCGCATGTGAATGTAATTATTCGCTATTGAAAAATTATGTCTTGCTTTATATTTTACATGTACTAAATTAAGGGCCTACTTGCGGCCTGTAACTATTTACTTAATTTCTAAAGTAAATTTAGTCAAGTACATGTTCTCTCGTCCTATTTTGCATCAAAGGATTGGTCTTTGGACTTTAGTACTATCAGAATTTGAAATACAGTTCATACCCCAAAAGGCTGTCAAAAATCAAGCGTTGGCTAACTTTTTGGCCGATCATCCATGCTTAGACGTGTCCAAAGAAATTGAATTAGAAGTCAATTTGCTCAGTGAAACCACGGATTTTATACTTTGACGGCTCAAAGACTGGGGTGGGGTGCGGGGAGTAGGGGTAGTACTAATAAACCCATTATGGGTTTGTTACAAGTTTGCTTTCGCCCTGACTGAAATGTGTACTAATAATCAAGCCGAATACGAAGTATTGATTGTCGGTTTAGAGCTATTATTAGATTTAGGGACGAAAAATGTGCTTATCAGAGGTGATTCTCAATTAGTAATTTATCAATTGAATGGCGATTTCAAATGCCAAAGTGATTCTGTCATAAGTCGATATGGCATCGCTTAAGAGCTCTTGGACGAATTCGACCAAGTGGAGCTTCAATACGTTAATATGATATATAACGATTTGGCAACGAATTTGGACCAAATGGCATCGGGTTATTCAAAAATGTTAAATAACGATTCTATTTGTGAGTATGGAACGATATTGCACCGTAGCTCAACGAAGGGCGAAAAGAGTTTAATGTGCATTGTATACAAAATGGAGACCTTAATGGATTGGAGAGAAGACATACAAAAATTCTTAGAAGAACCCGATAAGAAGAGCGTACTGAAGTTAAAATTACGCTCAATGAACTATTTGCTGGTTGAGGAAGAATTATATAAGAAATGCTCAGATGGTGTGCTTTTGAGATGCATAACTTTACAAGAAGCTAAAGTGGTTATGGCCGAAGCACATGAAGGAGTGTGTGGAGCACATCAAGCCGGCCAAAAGATGAGGTGGTTGATCATTAGAAGTGGGTATTATTGGCCTAAAATGGGCGAGTTATGCGTTCAGTATGCTAAAAGTTGTTTGGAGTGTCAAAAACATGGCGCAATCCAAAGAATGCCAATAAGGGAAATGGTACCTATTATTAAACCATGGCCATTCAAGTGTTGGGCGATAGATCGATAGAAAAGATTTACCCACCATCGTCCAAACAAAGACACCTTTGTAATAGTCGCTACGGATTTTTTCACTAAATGGGTAGAAGCGATACCTTTAAAAGAAATCTCTCAAGGAAGTGTCATAGGGTTCATTCATGATCACATCATATATAGATTTGGGATACCTCAAACCGTAGTGATGGATCATGGAACTTTTTAAATGGGAGTCAAGTGAAAGAATTTACGAGCGAGTTGGAATTAAGTTGGCAAACTCTACACCTTATTACGCCCAATCCAACGGCCAAGCGGAATCGTCAAATAAGGTTTTAAAGAGTATAATAAGAAAAATGATAGGCGAAAATGCCGAAGTTGGCATGAGTGTTTGAATAGAGCGTTATGGGCTTATAGAACTTCTCCGCGATCTAGTACTAAAGTAACTCCCTTCCAGTTAATTTATGGGCAAGAAGCGGTGCTGCCTATGGAAATTAATGTGCAATCGATCAGAATACGTTTGCAAAATAGTATAGATGAAAATGAGCATACTGAGCTACTCGTTCAGAATTTATTAGAATTAGACGAATTAAAGTTGAGCGTCTTAGATAGATTGCAAATTCAAAAAAAACCAGTGGCTTCATATTATAATAAAAGAGTTATAGCCAAATGTTTTAGCACGAAGGATTTGGTCTGGAAAATAATACTCCCATTGGATAGTAGTAATCCAAAGTTTGAGAAATGGTCGCCAAATTGGGAAGGACCATACAGAGTTAAAGAGGTGTTACCAAATGGGGCATATCATTTAGAAAATTTGGATGGTATGAGGCACATGAGGTCTATTAATGGCAAATATTTAAAGAAATACGTTAAAATCGGTTTGGGATTTTGAGCGATTAGAAGTTTAACATTAAAGGACACAATTCTATAAATGAATAAAACTATTCATTTCATCGGATAATTTGGTTGCCATGATTGGCTACCATTACAAAAAGGAAATTGAATAAAACAAAAGAAAAGTTGTCCTTAAAACATTAGAATCTTAATTACTGACCTCCCCAAATAGAGCGCATACGCTCTCTAAGTTTCTCCCACTCATCGCTATTTGTTCAGCAAGCGGTGTATAGTTCAACCATAATTCCTTCGTCCGCTTCTAGACCGAATAACGCCAAGCAAGGATCTAGCGGTTCAACTTCACGAGAAGCATTGCGCTTCTTGGCGGCCACTGGCCTTACTGATCATCCATCTTTTCTTGAATTTCTTTCATCGAAAGTACCAAACTCATCATCAAAGAATCCTCAACCATGACCCGGAAGAAATCTCGTTCGATTGTTTTTAGCTTGATCGATTTCTTGGTGAAGAGATTCCTTTTCGGTCACAAACATTGGACGTATTGAGTTTTCTTGGCTTTGAGTTCCACATTTTTGGCCAACAGTAGCGCTTATCTCTCGATGGATGATTTTCAAAGATAACTTGAGATCCGTGGAGAGTTTGAGTGAAGGAAGCTCAAGTGCTTGGGCCATTTGGCGACTTAAACGCTCAAATTTATCTCGGTGGTTGGCAAAGATTGGCGTGTAAAATATCCATGTCCATGAAAGAAGTGTATTCAAGCAATCGCACTGTTTAAGAATGTTCATGTTTTCTATAGAAAAAGCACCAGAGGCAGAAGAAGGACGACTGGCCGAAGATGAACGAGCGGTCTGACTAGCCTTCACTTGTTCCTATGACGTAAACAAGTCCTGAATAGAGCGCAAGATGGTATCAACGTCCTGTAAAGGTAAAAACGATTACTTAGTGTCTTTATGGCAATAAGCAATGTAAAGTAAATCGAAAGAAAATTACCTCATGGGTTGACTCATCAGTGGTTTTGGAGGAAGAATGGAGAAGTGTGCCACTGGGCGATTTGACTGCCTGCGAAAATTCACCCTTATCCGAGCGTGCTGGCTCTGGCACAACCGGCAAATCAATTGGTCTTTTGCAAAGGGACGAATGATGATAAGTGCTCAAAAGTAACGCCATGACAAATGGTGAAATTAGAAAAATGTCATAATTATGTGCACATATTACCGTCCGGTTCTACACCTGGAGGGGAAATGCTCTGAAATGATGGAGATTCTTCAACTGGCTGGGCGATCAAAACAGCTGGGTCTCCGAATCTCTTTTCGAGCAAATCCACTTCGACGGATGGCTCAGAAGATTGAGGAATTGAAGGGTCGGGCGACGAGAATCTTTCAAAGGAGAAGTGACCCTTTACGGTTTAGAGTACAAAAGAATATCAATATTTATATTAAAGTGTTCTTTAAATAAAGGGAAATCATATTACCTTTCTCACGGTCATAGGAGGAGTACCATCATCGTTATCATTTGCCATCATCATCGGGTTGATCTCGATGGGTCCAATGTTGGCCGCTTACGGTGGATACACCTCTCGTAACTCCGGTTTGGGGTGGGGAGAACCGGATTGAGTGGAAATTGCACATGTAACGCCTAGTACGCTTTGTTGGAGATTTTGAAGGAGAAGACGAAGGAGCGGGGTGTTAAGCGATATGGGCACGGCGAGGGATGGGAATGGGAGTAGAAGAAATGGAAGTTCTAGAAGACCCAGATCCTCGAGTATATGGAATGCATGGTTGACGTCAGAGTGAAGAATCTACATTTCACCGAAGGCCAAAATTGTTCAAAAAGAGGATGAGCGGCCAAAGTGGGATTGAAAGGAGCCAGAGAGAACCCATTCATCGAGAAGCATTACGCTCATCTACGGCTTGTGCTTCTACCTTGGCGATGGTATGGAAGCGTTCTTGAAAACTTTTGAGTAACAAGGAGGAATGGGCCAAGTTTGGCCAAAACCAGTTTGTCGGGCAAAGGCGGGAGCATAGACCTTAACCCCAGCCTTGGCATTGGTACCCGTGAGAATGTCATGAAATAATTTTCGCCCAATCAAGTATTGGGCCCAAACGGGTAAGACATTACTCACCTCGTTCAGAGTAAGAGGGGTTGGACATAGGCGGGACTTGATGAGCAGAGAAAAGGAAGAAAGATGGAATTGAATTTAAGTTATAAAAGAATGTGAAGACATCCCGGTTAGACATATCAGCGGGAGTTAATTGGTTGATAACTAGCCCGTAGCAACTCACCGGCCTAGGGGGTATTGAAGGAATACCAAGCTGTGGAAAATATGCTCTCAATCACAATTGAGCGAGCCAAAGAGGCCCACTTCCAGTGGGAGAAGCATTGGTCCTAAGTTGGTGTTAAAGGTAGGCCATACCTCTATAGAAGGTGGCTAGAAACAGGGAGCAGAGATTTAAAGACCTACCAAGGGCCAACTCATGGGCGATGGGCAAATAGGCCATAGAAGGCTTAAGACTAGGAATGCAAATAATATACCTACACAACTAAACCTGGAGGAAGGCTACGCGCTCTGCATGAGTAGGGTCTTTGCCGGTGTTGTCATAAAACTCTGCATGCCTGAATAGGAATCCCTATACTTTTATCAAATTTTGGAGCAAGGAGGATATCAACATGGGGGAGAAATGGTATCGCCTAGAGGAGGAAGATTGACCAAAGCACCAATGTCTCTTAGAGTAATCGACATTGGGCCAAGAGGAAAAATAAAGGTGTTGTACTCGGAAGACCGTAAACTTAGGACGATTGGGAAAAGAACAGGGTCATAGGCGGGGACATGTGGCAATTTTCGTGGAGGTCGAGATCCCTAAGACGATCGAAGAGCGCGCCCGTGAGGGCCGTGTTTCATCATCCGCGCATGCCGAGGCGAAAGTGGTATCGATTTAGGCCATGTGCGAATGCTTTTCTTACTGGATGGCTTCAAAAAAAGGGGTCCAAGAAAGGAGGTTCTTGGGTGCAAGCAAAAAATTGGGCATGACCCGGTCGCCTAATGGAGTGCGATCCACGAACGACGGGCCCAAATAGAACTCATTCATATCAGGCCTAGAAGGCTGAAGACTCGATGAGTTTACATAAGGTTTAGTTAGGAGGTCCCGGAAATCCTCGAAAGTAATGCTATTTTCTGAGGAAGTCTTAGACGTAGACATTGTTCAGCAAATTGACAAATTGACAAGAGGATTGCAAAAGAGATGACAAGCTTGAGAAGGTAAGTGGGAAGTCAAGGAGAAGATGAATAGTGTCCTTTTATAGAGGGAGAAAAAGGCGGCGACGTGATGGGGGCCGGACGTGGTTATTGGTACAAGGTAATGGCACCTTTTTGGGTTTATATAAATCGTGCGTTTAGGATTTCGAGATTGAAAAACTTGTTTTTTTTTAGAAGATGGAACGCGACCAAGTGAATATGGCTAATTAATAAGTGATTATGTTAATTAAGCCATATTGGGGGATAATTGTTGACATACAAAATAATAAGGGCCTAAAAAGAGGTTTAAGAAAAATTGTACGTGTAGGTCCATAAGAAGTACCCAAGCATATAGGCCTAGAAATACATGTCGTCCAGGCCCAATGGATGCCCAGGTAAGTGTATATATAGGCCCAATGGAAATTATCCAGGCCAGATAGGGCCCAAAATGGATATCGCCCAGATCAGAAACGTCCAAAGCGTTGGGCGATTAGAACGATCAGTCACTTCATAAGAGTAACCGTTCTAAAATAGTTTTTCCTTCCTCTCTTATCATTTCTCTCACATCTCAGGAGTTACAAACAGTTGAATCATCATGGAGGAGTTACAAACAGTTGAATCATCATGGAGGAGTTACAAACAGTTGAATCATTATGGAGGAAATGGGTAGTTATTGGGCGACGAGGTAGTTATTGGGCGATGAGGTAGCTACTGGGCGACAAGAAGTTTCTTACGCAAGATTGAAGGAAAACGTGTGGCAAAACCGTTTGGTAAAGTATAAAAGAAAGAAGATTGAAAGAAAAGAAAAAAAAGAGAACTCTAAAAAACAGATAAATGTAATTTCATTCCATTTTAGTCTTAAATATTTCTTTACAGTGAATTCTAGTGTGCTTGTGCCCTTTGGAGGCATTTCGTTTTGTTCTTTCATCCTTTGTCACTATTGTAATCTTCATAAATCAAACACTCCTTGTTGGGACTTTGTCTCAAAAGGTTTGGCGTCCCTTACACATCGTCTGAATCTTTTAATTGTTAGTGAAGGACACCCTTTCTGCGCGAAACAGTTGCATTATATTTTGAATGTCCAATCGATGTGGCGATGAGGTTGTGACATCATTTATTGTAAAATGCCGTATAATTTTAGACATCTTATTAGACAACCTTCCATCCATTTTTCATTAAATTGTGTCTATCTCTCATATCTATTTTTCCTTTCTCTTTCCTCATTTGACTCTCTCCCTCTCTTCATTTTCTCTCTCTTGCTACATAGATTTTTTAGAAGGTATCTAACATTGGAGATGCTCTAAATACCCAAAGATTTTTATAGAATTAAAAAACTTTGTATTAAGGGTAATTGGTATAAAACGTTCCTACATTTCGAAGTAATTGTGCAAATCATCTCTACCTTCGAAATTTTGGCATTTTCACCCTCACTTTCACATTTTCTTGCACAAAATGTCATTGACATCCATTGTCATCCAAAAAGCTCCGTTAAGTCATATCCTTAACACAACTCGTGCCATATTCCAAATGTAATTTCGTCCACACACCTCTATTACATGTCCCAGAGAAGGTGAACAAGAACACTATTGTTGAACTCCTTCAAAAAATTCTCATTGAGATGACGCAAGTAAAACCCATGAAAAACTGTTGGGAAGTTCGATTCTACAAGATCTCACGGTGCCTCTTACGCCCATCAGAAAAGAAAATAAGCGTTGGCATGTTATCTTGGTCTCAAGAAGGTTATGCAGCCCGGAAAGAAGCTACATCTAGTTTTCATCATTTTCATCTTCAACAACACCAAGTGCCAAAGAAAATAGTGACCCATCTCCATCTATAGTCCCTTAACTCGCAAAATGCATGGATGCGCTAATAATGTATGTTTTAAGAGTATTGTGTTCTTTGATTGAGAATAATGTGATGGATATTAGCACATAGGACATTGATTTAAAATAGCTTAAATAACTGGTACTGCTATGTACCAATTTTGATATGTAATTGTCGTTGCGAAAAACATTCCAACCTTTGGATAACAATGTGCAAATCGTCCTTACCTTTATTTATATTTTGTACAAAACATCCCTATCTTAGATTCTACAATGTATTGAACGTCTTTAGTGTTCTTGGATATTTTTGGTGGTGTCTCTTTGCATCCATGAACACATTATTGACACCATTAGTTCTATCTTTTCCTTGTCAACCCTATTTTCCTTCTGCAGACCACTCAAACACCTCCAATGTGTACTAAGAGCCTGAAATTCTGAAACATGTTTCTTTATGTGATTACAGAACCAGAGCTCTCCGGACCTGAAATTCTTGCACAAGATTTCACTTTGAGCTTGTCACTTTGGAGTTGCAAGAAAATTGTATTGTCTTGACGAAGAACCGTGAGTCAACCGAAGGTTGTTGATAGCAACAATCCCACTAACATAAGCCATTTTTCCAAATTCTGATTGAACTGAGCAAGAATATTGATGTTAGCCGGAAAAAATTCACAGATATGAAAAAAGATTTCATTTGCATCTCCTCTTGTTGGATTTTGGGGTGAACAAGTGAAATATGTAGGTGGACAAAAGTATCATTCATTTGTATTACGCATCGTGTTGTTGAAGTGAGTTAACGGATGAGAAAATGGACGAAAATGACGTTTTTGCGCAAGAAATGGTATAGGTGATAGTGAAAATGCCAAAATTTTAAATGTAGGAACGATTTGCACAATGACTTTAAAGGTATTAAATACACCTAAACTTTTAAACTTCACTAAAGTATTTAAAAGTATTTAAAAGTATTTAAAAGGAAAATTGGCGCAAAGGGTTCATAACCTTTGCCCTTATAGTGCAACTCTTCCCTAACCTTTCATTTTTGGTGGAATGGTCCATAATCTATCCATTTATATGCGCAATTGGTCCTTATTTGATAAAAATGACAAATATGCCCTTATTTTTATTTAGAAAAATTTTCAATTGGATTCTTAACTTTTGTAAAAAGTACAAATGAGTCCGATACTTTAATTTTTTTAAAAATAAAAATAAAAGAAACTAACAAATTGATAATATATTAAATTATTTTGTATATTTTACGAACTATTATAAAATAATTAAAATTTAACCTCATAGTTATTAACAAACGTGTTAATTAAAATTATTTTATTATTATTAAGTAATCATTAAAATTTAAACTTTAATTTTATCATTACAACATAAAAAAAATAACTTTTGTCACAAACTTAATAATCAAATATTATTATTTCATTGAGCTATTCCTTTATCAACTACAAATATTAGATCTCAAATTGTATTCTTCATATTTTAATTTATCGTTTTATTATCGTTCAAAAATAAAGAACACAAAATGTGTAAATTAATTTTTGTTAGTATTTTTATGTTAAAAAAATATAATAAGATTTGTTCAATGTTATAAAATTATATACGCCATTTTGATATTCATTTAACTTAATTTTTTTTCAAGTTTTTCACATCACATAACAATTACATATACCTAAAGCGCAATAATTTTATATTTTTCTCTTACGAAAAATTTATTTGACACGACTATAATGATATATTTAATATGCTAAATTAAATATTGTTTAATAAATGTATCAGACTTATTTGCAGATTTTGCAAAGGTTAGAAATCCAATTGTAATTTTTGTAAAACTAAAATTAAGGGTATTTTTGTCTTTTTTATCAAATAAGGACCAATTACGCACCTAAATGGATATGTTAGAGACCACTCCACCAAAAATGAAAAGTTATGGACCATTTGCGCACTATTGACATATATTAGAGACCATTTGCACCAATTTTCCTATTTAAAAGTCCTAATTAAATACACTCTCCTAAGTACTAGTAACTTCATAAAGTTCACATAATTATTTTATCTATGATTGTATTACAATCTCGTTCAAGAAAAAATGTCTTGGGGTTATAAATGTAATTGGAGAAATAAAACCATCTTTTAAAAGTAATTATATTTACACCACAATTTTATTTTATTTTTCTCTGCACTACATTTTAATTGTCTTTAAAATTTTTAATCTTTACTTATTATAGCATTTATGCCCTCAAATTTTTTCATATTTTTATCCTCATATTTTCATTAATTAGCACATTGTTGCTGATAACCGTTTTCGACCAAAAAATCCAATAAAAGAACGTAAAATGACTTATTTGTCCATCATATTTTTTAAAGAACATTAAATATAAAGCGCGATAAAATATTTTTCATCATTCAAAGAATGCATACATAATATTTTGACATAAATTATCATTAAGAATGAGATGTGCTAATTAATGGAAGATTGAACATAAGAATTCAACGGAAAAAAATCATAGAAATAAGTGCTACGATAAACAAAAATTGAGAACCTTAAATGTAATTAAAACATGATGCAATAATAAAAAAAAATGTAGTGCAAATATAACTTTACTACAAATTAATTAACTAGTTAATTAATAATAGAAGTTTACGAATTTCTATAATTGCTTAGGATTCAAGAGTACGGTATCGAGCATTGTGGAATAGCCAAATACTAGTAATAGAGACTAGTAGACAAGCAGTTGTCTATTGAACTTGAATTATTAGCATTTATAAGTTGATCAAATATCAATTTTATCTATATATTTCATAGGATTCATAATTTTTATTTATTTTTTATGTTAAAAATATATTATAATATCAAATATTAATATTATAATATATTCAAATATATTAATTTCCTTGTTAGTAGTAGATTTGTTAACTATATATATTTGTACATTCTATACATAATTTTCGTTGAATAAAGATTATTCATTATCCCAATTTTATATGGTATCAGAGTGGATTTAATCGATTTTGGGTTAAACTTGCAAACTTCCGTTCTCCGGTGCGAGCGGTCTCGCATCGCTCTGGCCAAGTTTTCTTGTTTGGATTAAGAGCTTGTTCGGATTCTATTGTCTTCCAAAAAAAGAGTTTTTTGTGGCATGATAAATTTGACTTTTCAAATATTTGAAAGTGAAATGACTATTTTACCCTTAATCAACACAGTTTTATTTTAACATAGTAAGGACAATATAGTTATTTCATTTTTAAATCTTTGAAAAGTCAACTTTATTATGTTACAAAAATTCTTTTTTTGGAAGAAAATGGAATTCGAACAAGCTTTAAATATTATCGTCCAATCAATATTAAATTTTTTTAATGCTTTTTTCTTTTTTTGGTTGTCCTTGCATATTTATTGCCTCTACTTTTTCGTCAGCATGCATTGTAAATACATTTCTAAAGTATTATTTGACCATTGAAAAGGATGATTTGCTTCGATGAATTTAAGTTTCAAACTCAATTTAGTTTTTACAATACCATATTGAGTTTGAGGGGGATATTGAAGATATGAAAAGGTCGTGATATTATTACTTTTGGTATTTTTCAGATTGTATAGGATTATTTCCCTTTATAGTTGATTGTGTTGAAGATATGAAAAAAATCGTGATATCATTCTCTTTGATATTTTTTCGATTGTATGAGATTTTTTTTTTTTTTTATAATTGATTGTGTGATTATTACATAATTTTTCATTTTAGGACTATTGTAACATTATAAATAACGTATTCTACATTTTTAAGTTAACCCATTTTTCAACCACAATTTTGTTTTCAAGCTTTTTTCAAGTTTTTCGGAAAAACACTTGCAATTTTGTTTTTAGAGGTTTTATAGTGTTTTTTTGGGTGGAAACGGCCGTCTGAGCAATATGTACGGCTTTGCCGCGATGTTCGACGCTTTTCTGGTCAAATTCCATCGTTTAAGCCTCCAAAATTGCTTTTTTTTATCATTTTGACTTGTTTTTCCTCTTTTTAGTCACGGAAGAAAATTTTGAACAAAAACTAGTTAATAACTCTGCTAGCCTTTTTTTCATTCATCATTCTAATCACCCGGGAATGATACTTATTTCCACTAAACTTATGGGTGACAATTATGGCACCTTGTGTCGTTCCATGTCAATTGCACTCAGTGTGAAGAACAAGTTTGGGTTCGTTGATGGGAGTGTTGAGCAGCCATCTATAGATAAGCCCACAGAATCTGCTCTTTGGCAATGGTGCAATGATATAATTCTTATGTGGATTTTTAATATGGTATCTGGCGATCTCTCTACCAGTGTGGTGTATATAAAGACGGCCAAAGAAGTTTGAGACGATCTCCGTGAACGATTTTTCCCAACAACATGTCTCGTCTCTTTGAAATTCAATGTGATCTAGTCACTTTGTTCGAAATAAAATTATAGAAGAAAATTATGACGAAATTTGTTCCATCCATATCACAACTTGCTGACATATTCACCAAAGCTATCGGGAAGGAAATATTTCGTTCTTTGTTGGTCAAGTTGGGAGTTCACAACATTTATTCACCATCTTGAGGGAGAGTATTGAAAATATATTATAATATAAAAGATTAATATTATAATATATTCAAATATATCACTTTCCTTCTTAGTAATAGATTTGTTAGCTATATATACACATTGTATACATAATTTTTATTGAATAAAGATTATTCATTCTTTCAATTTTATATTTTATTTATATATTCTATAGAAACCAATGTTTATGATCTAAAAAAAAAAAACTTTGCCAAACAACCACTATAAAAGTTCATCGGGCCATCTAGATAGCTCAAAATATAAAATAAAAAAAGAAAGTCCTTAATTGATTAATTGGACTATACTTCTAACTTGTGTATAAAACTGACGGAAGGGGCATTTGTCCCCACCAATTCACATGCACACATGTCACAAGAAGTTTGTGCAATCTCTATATAAATCATAATTCTTGCCCGGAGTTCTTAGTTACAAAGATGTTGCTTCTGAATATTCACTAATAATACACGATGGCTTGAGATGCTTATTTTGTTTGCAAAAATATATGGCTCACGAGTTAAAACACTGTTGTTCTTTTAGTTTTAAGATTGGTATGTGTGAGGAATGGTTTTGCAGATTAGAATCGATCAAAAGAAATGATTTATTGCAATATGTGGAACACTGTTGAGCTTTCCAAGTGCTAGCCGCTAGGCCGTTGCGAGGCATGATTACACCTTTAAACATATAAAACTTGTTCGGTTTGAGTTTTGGACCAATTTTTGGCTTGACAACTTTGACTTTTCAAAGTTGTTGAAGGTGAAATGACTAAATTGTCTTTATTATTTTGAAATAGAATTGTGTTGATTAAGGTCAAAATAGTCATTTCACATTCAAAATTTTTGAAAAGGCCGGAATGTCAAGTTAAAAAAAATGGATTTTTTTGGCCACAACTCAAACCGAACAAGCTCATAATGTTATAGTCCTACCTAATTAATTTGTTTCATCCCAATCTTCTCTTCATGATGAACATACCTTGAAAAAGGGTTAGAGACTTATTAACAAAGAGCTAATCAATTAGTGTTTAATCATGAAGGGAATGGAAGTAATTAACAGGCACCAACTGTGTCAATATCAAAAGGAGTGGTCCATCTCCATCAGTCTCATCATTCAAAAATATTCACCAACTTGCAGATACACCTGCAACCATTTTGCTTCATCCAAAATTTTCATAGTTCTCTTGTCTTCATCACAATAAAAAATATATATAACTTCATCCTAATTATATACAATCCAATTCAGATCCTTTCTATTTCTCCACCCCTACAGCTTCTTGAAATTTTGTTATCAAACATGAGAGCAAAAACACAAAGCCCTTTTAATCTTAAGCTTCTTCTCCTTGGAATTATATTATCTTTTTTTCTTCTGTTCATGTTAAGATCAAGATTAATCTCAACTGTCAACCCAAGTAATTCAAGAAATGTCATGAAAACAACAGATTGTTCATCTCCTTGCAACAAAATCCCACCTTCTCTTGCACAAACCCTGATTCATTACACAACCTCAACCATCACTCCACAGCAAACACACAAAGAGATATCAGTAACATCAAGGGTTTTAGAAAAGAAGTCACCTTGCAACTTCTTGATCTTTGGCCTTGGCCATGACAGCCTCATGTGGCATTCACTCAACTACGGTGGACGCACGATTTTCCTGGAGGAAGATGAAGCCTGGATTGAGCAAATGAAGAGAAGATTCCCCATGTTAGAGTCATATCATGTGACTTATGACAGTAAAGTGAACCAGGCAAATGATCTGATTGAAGTAGGCAAAGGGCCTGAATGCATTGCAATTTCTGATCCCAAATACTCCATGTGCCAGCTAGCCTTGAAGAGCTTGCCTAGTCAAGTTTATGAAATAAAATGGGATTTAATAATGGTGGACGCCCCTACCGGATACCATGAGGAGGCACCGGGGAGGATGACTGCCATATATACGGCCGGAATGATGGCCCGGAATAGGGAAGATGGAGAGACTGATGTTTTTGTGCATGATGTGAATAGGGTTGTGGAAGATAAGTATTCAAAGGAGTTTTTATGTGAGGGGTACATGAAGAAACAAGAGGGAAGATTAAGGCATTTCACAATCCCAAGTCATAGGAATGACTTGAACAAACCATTTTGTCCTTAGGATTTAAACAATAAAATTTTTTGTCCCTTTGCAGTTCTATCCATATTACTAATTTACCATATCTCAATTTGTAAGAGAATTTCAGTACTCCTGAGATAAATAATGCTATAAGTCAAGCATGGTTCTCAATCGGCTTCTTTCATGTAATACACACTTTACTTAGCATGTTTGAAAGTATTTATGAGTACTTATAAGATGATGAAACATCAATTTTATCTATATAATTTGTAAGATCTACAGCTTGTATCCACTTTTTATTCACACATTTACTATTTATGAGCACTTTTTATTCACATACATCTACTTTTTATAAATTGATCAAACATCAGTTTTATCTACTATTTGTTCGGTGTAGATTTTTTTATTCCAAAAAATGGGGTTTTTGCCCACTTTTTTTTGAACTTTTCAAATATTTTTATCAGATAAAAGTTTGAAAAGTCAAAAACGTAAAAAAAAAACTTTTTTTTTGAGAAAAATGGGAACCTGAACATGCCCTAAACAAAATAAGAACTAAAAGGGAGAAACTCGAAGCATTTAATAAAATTTGTAATGTGACAAAATTGACTTCAAATATCATAGAAAAAATTAACATGACAAAGAAAACAAATCAATTGTGTATTATTTTTCAATCTATGGCTTACAATATACCTACTTTCCTAGCAAATAAAAAGTTCAGTAAAATATTGATAGTTAAACTATGTATTATTGATTCTATTGAAAATAAAAGATGCTTGGATTGTTTTAACTGTTTTAGAGCTTTGTCAAAACTCAATTTTTAGCGAATTTTGATAAAAGTTAGTGTAACATGTGGTTGAAAATTTGTTAAAAATTTGAGTCGCGTGAAATGTATGGTTAAAATTGAAATTTGATAATAAAATTTTAGCAATGTTTTATCAAACGAGGGCTTAGATGGTAAGAGAGCTAGTAAGGTTTTATTTATGTTGTTTACGACACTAGATTCTAGATTCTTATACAGAGCATGTCTATTTCTTTTTTAAGTCGAGAATGGTGAAAATAGTAAAACAAGAATCCTATACTCTATGAGTTAAATAAAACATTCGTTTAGTAATTCTTTTTTTTTTTTTTATTCTTATCATCTAACAAATAGCTCATGCATTCCAAGTAGGATTCAAATATTAATTAGTGATCAACCGCTCTAAAACCTTGCTATCAAAGAGACTTTAATTCTCCAATGAGTAAAGATAAAATTGGACAATATAAAAACGAACTTTGCCCTTTGTACATGTAATTCCAATTATTCTTACTCTATGCGAACACTAGATGGTTTAAGAGCATCTCCGATGTAATTGTAGATCTTCGCCAATCAGAGACTTTGTTAAGTTGATATAGCAGACAAAAAAAAAATAGACAATATCTAGAATTTCGTCTAAATTTTGAAGCTCCATTTTTGGGGCGTCCAGACCAATTCTTCCGGTCCCATAAACCACCATATTATCAAATGGACTCTGCTTTGATGAATCCAATTTTTGATGCCGTTAATTTTCACCCGGCCTTATTAGATTGGGAAACTGGCTTCTGGTAACCAGCTCCACTGTGTTCATGTTTTCCAATGATGAAACACCATCGGAGACACCCCGGAACCTTTCTCCTAAACAATTTTGTGGTCTCAAAACCTCTGTACCCATTTTCACCATAAAAATCAAGAAAATCTTCACCTATTATCTTCACGTATTGTCAAAACATCGACAAAAATCAGCTAGAAAAGGAGAAATCAAACAGAAAAACACATTCCCAAGTAAAAAAAAAATTCAATTGAAAAAAGGGATTGATCTATAAAATGCTATTTTTTCTAACCAAACATATGCTTAATATGTAATGGACAAGACTTTTTGTTTATTTAATTTAGGATGATTATATTTACACTACATTTCAATTGTAATAAAAGTCCCAAATTATTACTATTTTCGCATTTATGTTCTCAATTATTTTTTATCCTATTCAGTATCATCCACCTATTAATTTTCATATCTTATATATTTGAAATTTCGATGATGATTTGATTTGATTTCATCCAAAAAGTTAATTAGGAAAAGCGTAAAAAGATTTTTTGTCTCGTAGTTTTTTAAATAAGCAACATAAATAATAAATTTAAAAGTTTGACAAAATATTTGTCCCCATTTCAATTCACATTAATAAAATATTTGGACAAAAATCGTTATCGAGAAAATTATTGAAATTTAATGATAAAAAATCAATGACGAAAAAGTTGAAAACATAAGTGTCAAACTCGGTCAAATGTTGGAGGACCTTTATTACAATTAAAATGTGGTGTAGATAATAAAAGTTGTAGTGTGAATATAATTTTCCTTTAATTTAATATAACCGGTAAAAATATTTTTTTAAGTGAGTAGACGAAATTGTCAATTGGCAAAAAGTCACGTGGACGGCACATGCCTAATGTAACGGCAGATTTGAACAGAAATCCCCAGTTTGGACTATTTGTGTGAATTAGAAGATGTACGTACTATTAAAATTTAATAAAAACAAAATTGAGATAAATTAAAAAATGGGATTTTCCCATAAATAAGCTATTTTTAAAAGAATTAAAAAAATTTATTCTTGTTCCATATATTCTAAAAATACTATTTTTTAAAAACAACTATTTTAATTTATTATAATATATATTAAATTTAGTAACTGAATCATTAAAAACGGATTTGATCGAAATACTAATATTATATTACATAATATAGTAACTGAATTCTTAAAAATCGGAATTGATTGGAATATATATATTATAAAATCTTTATTGTTATAATTGTTAAATATATATAATTTGTATCGTAAATAATTTGTAATAACTACAAACAGATGTATTCAATTTCAACATTTGTAACAATATGTGTTACAATTTGAGATGTAACATATAATACCAGTTTTCATACAAAAAACTCATGAAATACTCAATTGTATCATCTATATCAATCAGTGATACAAAATATCAATTTAGGGTAACAAAATCTACATTAAGAATCAAAATATCATACAAACATCATATTGAATATCAATTAACCAATAACAAATTGTAACATCTTTAACAGTCAAGGTTACATTATAACCAATTATGTAACACGTGTTACATAATAATAAATTGTGTAATATAATCTATATTCCCGTGTAATAATTCAATCAATAACATTTAAATATAAAATAGAGTGTTCAATCAAAACATCATATTAACATAATTGTTACAAAACAGTGTATTAACTGTACGTGTTACATGCAATTAACTAATAACAAGTTGTAATATTTTTAGCATCGTGTGTTATAAAATAACAAATTATAACAATTCAATCAAAAATATTTAAATATCAAAAATAGAGTGATCAATTAAAATATAATATTAACATCAGTGTTATAAAAATTGTATCAACAGTATGTATTAATCAATAACAAATTGCAACATCTTTAACGGTAGAATAACAAATTGTATAACATAATTTATATTTTCGGGTGACAATTCAATCAAGAACATTTAACTATAAAAAATAGAGAATTTTGGTGTGTTTGAAAATTACAAATTTTTGCTTGATTTAGGGGGTATTTTT